>CM068367.1:214310267-215772767 GCA_034769895.1 Magicicada septendecula | reverse complement strand
TAGCAGAGTCTAGTGGTACATCCGTTTATAATAAACTCACATCCGTTTAGTTTAGTAAATGTTGAATTCAACTAATATAAGGCGAATTAATTGCGAGTACTACTGCACAGCATTAATAAGATTACTTGTCGTCTTAAAACCAAATATTTCGGTTTTAAACAAAACCAAAACGCATATACAAACCAGGTTTACTTCTTAATTATTATCAATGTTCCCAATGTTATAATAGTTAAGTGTTAAACAATGTTAAAAATGAGGAAGGTGGCCCATTCATTTTGATCTAAATAATTTATCTTCGTTTTTACTTGTATTTGGGATTTCCAAAGTTTTTCTTTGTTTATAAGACGTCAGTCAAATCAGCGCGAGAGAATTTAATTTACCAAGAGCAGACAGTTGACTGGTGACAGCTCACTTAGCGAAACATCAAAACATTTTACAGTACAAGATTCCGTATTTTGCAAGCTGTACGATAGTGTTTGAGAAAACGCATTTTAACAGCAACATTTATTCATGAATGACATAATTTAAGAGTGTACTCAAGAAATTTATGCCTCAAAACTCTGTTCTTTTTTTTTTACAATTATGTTTTGTAAAGAGGTTTACGGACATTCAGTATGGAAACGTAACCTCGAACCTATCTTTGTCTAAAAAAAAATCTATGAACAAACGATAAAGAATTTGGCTTTTAAATTTAAATTTATTGTAAATTTAATGTAACAGTAATAATGAGTTCTAAAAATAAAAATTATGCGTATTTCAAGTAAAACTCTAATAGAAAAATTGTCTCTTACGATTAACAAGATTTCGTAACATTATTCATTAAAACTTGTTTGTTCCCTAATGACCACTTGTAGGAAGTCTCTAATAAACATCTCTCTAGAGGAAATCTTACCATTCCATTGTACTGCAGAAATTAAGCCAACCTCTATCGGTGATCGCTTTACGACTCTTAATTTCAAATCTATCTACTTTCATAACGACCTTCCAACCTCTCGCCTAGTAAATGTTTTGCCTAGTTTCTTTTTATAGTATTAAATCTGTAGGTTTTTAGAAAGTATCATGTGTATATTATACTAAACATATTTATAGTTAAAGATATATTATTCGATACTGATCATTCGAAGTAGTTGTTACACCTTAACCTCCACTTAGTCGACCGCAGCATTCAGCACGACTAACCCACGGTTCTCGAACTCTTCTTAAACCGTTTGGATGTTTCATGATAGTTGCTGCAGGCTACATGATGCTATGTTGTAATTACTCTCGTGTGGTAAACTAGCGACTCCACTGACCCCCAAAGGGAACAGTTTAATAACGTCAGATTGAGTGATCCTGGGACCATTGTCCTGGTCCGTTTTGATCGATACATAATATTTACGTAAATCGGTCACCCATAAGTGTAAATAATCACTAACATTACGAGAAAAGTCAGGTGATACAATAACCAGTCGTTCAGTCTATCTGTGGGATGAATTACTTCTGTTACATTTTCGTACTAGTTGAAATTTTTATTCAATAAATATTATCATTTTCATTAAAAACTGTTTTTTACGATTATTAAAATTTAACTAATATTTAGTTGGCACAGATTAAGTGTTAAAAAAGCATGCTATATTAAACAAAATGGAGGCTACGTCGAATAAATACTATGAACTTTCCTATCTAATAAAATATACTTAAGCATAAATAACCGTTATTTTTGCATAAATAAGGATTTAAACCATTTTAAGGCACATTTTGTCTTATTTTGACATGTATAACACACTCCTAGAGTATTGGTGTATACACTGCTAGAATCACTCTTATGTATTCGGCTGTTACGCACTTTGTACAAAATATTAAAATAGGTTAAAACCATTTATTTCCGGGCTGTTTGGCCGTTGTACAAAGCTGTTCAATTTAGCAAACCTTTCACCAGGGCCTAACGTTGAAACGTTTGCTGAATTGAACAGCTTTGGACCACGGCCAAACAGCCCGGAAGGAAATAGTTTTAACATTGACTCCGGCGGTATAAGCCTCCGACAAAAATTAAAATTTGTTTAGCAAGTTAAAGGGATTTAATTTGTACGATACGAGAATTAATAAAAATTCTTTCATTAAGATAATAATAAAACTATACTGGCATGGCACACAACAAGGTTTTCTTTGTAGTGAACTGTGAGCCAAAAAATGAAGATAAGCAAAAAGTGTAGCCTTGCAGGAAATTAAATTTATAAAATACGGTACGGTACGGAATTATATTAAATTTACCCAAGCGCAAGGGCTACTCAAGGTAACTGTGCCCGTGATGGACGCATACAAGGTAGATTAGTGTAAGATAGCTGCAACGTTTTATCGCTGAGCCTACGTCTTGCGTCATAGTGCCATTTGTTCTTTACTTTTGTTTTTGTGCGGTTAATGCACATTGCGAATTTAAACCTTGTTAATAATGTTTGTAGATGTTAGAATCTCCTACGAGAAACATATTACTGTACATCAATAACAAAGAAAAGCAAATGAAATATTGAAAGCAAATGTCCACTGCACATACTAGAGGCAAACAATTATACTTTAAAACTATTTTAATTCTTTAATATACAGTTTCTTGATTTTATTTTATTTGACTTTAACAATGCTGTGTTTTGGGGTACTTCAAATAAAATACTGCTTCTAATAAAAATATATATAAAAAAGTGGAATAAACGTGTTTATGTCAATTATGTAGGTTATATACGTATACATGTATATTATATGTATAAACGTTATACATATATATATGTATATATAAATGTTATATAACGTTATGTTGTCGCGCACATTATGTAGGTTGTATGCACATTCATATATACGTAAATAACCTATATAATTGACAATACACTAAGTACAGCATTTTATATAATAATTATATGTTTTTTATAATTATAAATATTATATAAACAAACAATGCAATATAATAAAGAAAAACACTTTTGACAAAAATATTAGTGTTGTAAGCAAACGACTTTGTTAAATAGTTCTGCACACGCATACAGTATGTTACACAATTTGTTTTTCATTTACGTTTATTTGTGCAATCTGTTAGTACATAACAATAAACACAACTTTTGATCAATACTAGTCCAATGACTAGTTTTCGGTACGAGTATTTAGAAGTGACATATTATATACAATGTAGGCCTATTTGGAGTTTTAAAGTCTAAGAAAGTCCAGCGGAAATGTTAATTTAAACTGTCTTGTCTGCAGGTTATTATCTAGGAGATTTATGGCTAGAGGATTTGTGTTCGCTTCAAGCTGTTTCACATATCATTCACTGAACTGCGCAAAGGTATCACTGACTGTAGGGATAACTAGGTGGCTATAGATGTCTTTGTTACTGACGAACCACGGTTCATTGATTACGGCACGCAGTAACTTGGTCTGAAACCTTTCCATCATAGCGATGTTGCATTTAGAAGCAGTTCTCCCAAAGCTGTATGCCGTATGTCTACACAGGCTTGAAAACATTATTGTAAACCAACAGCTTATTTGACATTGACAGTAATGATTTTCTGCCCAGGAGCCATTTCGCAATGCTTGCGAAACTTGGTGTCTAGTTGTTCCCTCTTCATCCAAATGTTGTTGAGCGCCGTGTAAGTTGTTTGTTTAGGTCGATGACCAAATATCTGACACAAATGCACATGCCCTATACATTGTCACAATGATAATGTGAATGGTACCCAAAATAAATGCCAATAAAAGAACAGAGTTACAAGTTTTATTAACATTTATAGCGAAAATCACATTGGTAATTCCCTCGTGCATTACTCACATCAATAACAAGAATTACTAAGAAACAAATTAGTTAAATAAATCAGTTAACCGCACACAGTTATAACATATAAACACTTTCTGTTCAGTGTAATATAACAACGAAAGGCAATGCATTTTTGCAATACAATTCTTTAATTAAGTGAATTGATGTATAACTATTTTTGTATGTACATGTACATTTTACAGTAGATAGTCTCGAGATGTGGACACTAGCAAAAAAGGGACAAGAAATAGTAAGAAAGTTTGAAAGATGGATTCCCGTGTTTATAGCCCTGTTAAAAAAAAGATGAATGGAGAATAAGAAATAACAAGCAGATAGACGAGCTATTGAAGCATGAGGACATTGTAGGATTCGTAAAGGCTCAACGAATACAGTGACTAGGTCACCTAGAGCGGCTGGGTGATCAGCGTATGCCAAAGAAAATCCTGGGTGCGCAAGTCTCTAAAAGCAGAAAGAGGAGCCGATCTGGGATAAGATGTTTGGTTGATGTGCTGGAAGATCTAAGAAGAGTGGATGTGAGGTGTTATGCTAAGATGGAAATGGATAGGAGACATTGGAGAAGACTGGTGTTGGAAACCAAGGCTCAAGTTGGGCTGTAGCGCTAAAGAAGAAGAAGAAATAGTTTCGAATGGCTAAACAAAACTGAAAAGAAGATAAAGACATTACTTTGGCCGCATGTGACATTCATCATAAAAATTCATTCTCCCGAGCACAACACAGAATATCTCTTAGAATATGGCACATGGGATTCTACCGAAAGGTTGCCACAAGACTGGACGTTTTCGGCTTTACCACAAATTATGTTTTGACCTTTAGAAGTAATGACGCAGTTTTTTTTAGATTTAAAGGACCGATCTTGTTATTTTATACTGCTTGGCTGATGCAATAGTCGATAGCATTTCGGGTACAGTCCTCAGGCTTTGCGCTCTTATGGTATCGACTTTGCTGCTTGACTGATTGACTTTGGGTTCTACGAATTATGTTGTTCGCGAGTTGAAATGTATTCCGAGCTTCAACGCCAGCTCCTGTCTAGTGGTCCTGTCAAAGACAGAAAAACGTATTGTAACAGGTTCACCTCTCCAACTGTAACTAAGAACATGCACTGGGACGTTCTAATTTGTCACCTGATCATATCGGGACCTACGATTTACGCTTAATATAGAACTTTTACTGGTGTTTGTGATTACCAATAAATTATATACATAAACAATTATCAAGAAAATTTTTAAAACAAAGAGTTATTTTGACATATTGTATGAAGAGGAAGGTATACTAAGAATGATCTTCTGCTAGTACTTCGTGTGGAAGGACAGGCGAGTAACAATGGAGAAACTGGTTGGATCTATGAGAATGGTCACTGATCGCTTACTAAGGCGATTGCACAGGATGATTGAATTCTGCTTTAGTGTGTGTATGTTTTTTGAACATTCTTGCTTAAGGAGGGGGAAATTTACTTATACAAGAGGGAGTTGTAGCTGAAGATGAGTTGATGAGTGAAATGTGAACTTGAATTGGAGTTAGAAAGCGCTAATCGGTAGCCACGTGACGTAATTCTTAGCAAAACATAGCTTTTACAGTAAACCTCCGCATAACAAGATATTTAAATACTAAGTAGTATACAAGATATTTAAAAACCAAATAGTATACAATCGAATTCGTTTTTTACTGTATATATTAATGTGTTTATTTTTACTTTTTAGCAACAAAAATAGCTTCCGGAGATTATCCAAATAATCACGTTATACTAAATGATTCTACCTTTTTTTTTAATTAACTGAGGTTTCACTGGATTTCAAATCTACTGCTATCAACATGTATTTTTAATTTGATAGACAGTTTTATATTTGACGGTAATATGCTTGCTTTTTATATGTTTATAGGCTATACTTTGTAAGTACAACGTTTTCCGCAATATAAAGTTAAAATATTTAAATTAAGGATAAGTTTTCTTTGCTACTAAACTGTTGGATATTCCAAGATTTATAAAACTCATTAGTACAAAAAAGGAAGCTGGAGGGGAGTAGAAATCATCTTGAGGGGGTCTGAGGTTTATGTAAGCCATTAAAGAAACGTTACTCGAGGGGGTTGTTTTTAGGACTTAAAAATGACATAAATCGTATAATACGCGACTTAAAAGCCTTTCAAACATAATTTACCTTGTATATTTTAATCTTAATGTGAAATGAAAATCCAGTCTTGTACACCCTTATTACTGGATGTTTTTGTTAGTTAGGACTAAGATTTAAGTTGTTTAAGTTTTTAATGATGTTGCTTGAAAAAATGTATTACCAACAAATTCTGTGATGTATGAAAAATTGTATCGTTTTTTTTTGAGAGAAGTATCAATTTATTAATAGCTTTTTGGACAGTATATATATTTAGAAACTGTCAAACATTTCCATGGACTATGAACTACTTTAAGGTTTCCTGGTAAAGTTCTATACAGGCAGATACTTCTTTGAGTGGTGACATTATTGAGCATTCTGTTGAAATGAACACGTTCGTATTTATTCTTTAAAGCTCTTAAGCGATGGATGATTTCATACGAAGTCGTCTACTCGGTCTACGTTCATTATAATATTTTTCTACAGTATACTATACTTGGCAATAAACAATTGTTAATACATATGAAACAAATTGATAGTTAGTGAAAGACCTTTACTACTCGTATATTACAATTTTAAGAAAGCCAAAAACTTTGTAGTGCTGTACAATCCTTTAGTTGTCATCAGAAAATTGCTGCGATAAATTAAACGCCCTCTCACTGGCTTGACTGACGTCTCACATACAAGGAAAATAATCTTTGCTAACTAGAAAGTTTATAGAACTTTTTTCTATACATGATAGGCCTAATCTTACGTACAAATACAAATAACAAATACGAACGGATAAGTCGTCTACTCGGACTGCTTCCATCGTAATTTCTTCTCGCTTGACGTTTCGATCCGTAGAATCTGGGATCGTTTCCAGAAGAAGTTTTCAAATTTCCAATTGCGATGCTCATACCGGACCCGAACCGGTTGATCTGTTCTTTGAAATACTAAGCGATGGGTATTTTCTTGCGGATAATTGCTCTATTCGGACCGCTTCTATTGTAATATGTTTCTCGTTTGACGTTTTGATCCCTAGAATCTGGTATCGTCTTCAGAAGAAATTTTCAAACTTTCTAATTCTGATGTTCAGATATTTCTATGTTAGAAATATACATCCATATGTACGTAAACAAATACACGTACTCATATGTACATCAACAAATTGATTTTCCTATGCAAGTATACAAAATGACCTGTGTGAATTATGTTCGAAGCTTCCAGTATGTTTATACATTTTCCATCATCAAAGATTAAAAATTATCTTACCTTACGCATGTCATACACCCAATATGGAGAAATTGATTCTGTGACACATTACGATAATAGGTAATACCGCTGGAATACTTGCATATAAACATAATAATAATAAGATGCAACACACATGGGAGTTACGATTTGGAGACAAGCGCGCGCGCACACACACACACACACACACACACACACACACACACACACACACACACACACACACACACACACACACACATGTGTGTATATATGAATATATATATATTTTCCATTTCATCAAATAGTTTTTGGTTGTTACTTTTGAAGAAAACTAGAAGAAGAACATTCTTTATCACTAATAGCTTATGTAAATTGCAACGGTTTTCACACATTTTACAGACATCACTTTACACTGAGCTTGGTAAACTGAAAAATTAAGGCAGGCAAAGCGTATAGCCGCGTAGAACATTAAATTTTTGAAATATGTTATTCCTTTATATTAAAGTTGACCAAGCGTGGAGACTACTCCGAGAAATTGAGCACATTATTCGCGCACATAGACCTTCCTTGGTAAGATAGCGGAAAATTGTATCACCAAGACTAGCTCTTGTACTTTTAGCTATGTACTTTTATCAGTGTTCTGATTATTTTTTTGTTACTGTTTCTTTGAAAATTGGAAAATTTTTTTAATTTTATTTAATAATTGGAACTTGTAGAAATCTAATTTTAATGCTCAGCGCCATAGGCCAATAGGCTACGCAATACGTAATTAGTTTTGTACACACGAGCTTACGTGTTTTACATGTGGGCAATAAAGATTATATTTTGTAGAAGTTAGTGTTCTGAAATTTTATTGATTTGATCTTGTTAGACTTTGACATTGTTTACACATTTATTATGCTGCTAATGTTAAATAGACATAGCGTTATTTACAGTACTTATCATTACGAATAAAGACTTGGTACTGCGTTGGCTTATGCGTTATGTAAGTTAATTTAAAAAGCAGACACGACTTACCGACTAGTCTATTCAGTAGGTTTTATTTACAAATATTTCTCATTATTTAACGGTTTGAGTAAATTACAAAAAATAGTAAGTTAAACCAATTAACATAAGAAAGAAAAAAGCATTATATCACCATTATATTGTATACTTTAACATTAAAATAGGTCTACTAATAAAGAATACAACTGACACAAATTATATTTATATAATATATGCAGTTAAACTGCTACTGTTAAAAAGACTACTGTTAATCTGTAAGTTTAGGTTAAAAAGAAGTAGGTAGAATTTCACATTATTAAAAGAATTAATTACACTATAATTTTCATCCACAATTTTAAAGATTTAAATATAATCACGATTAATCATCAGCGATTAATCACGATAAACATTGCGCGCTCTCCCTATATGAACAGATACAGGTACGAGGAAGCTACTCCGAACATCTTCGTAATTATGACCTTAGGTAATATATTTACTCTAATTCTATGCAAACTATAAATCTTGGAATCGTTGATAAATTGGCGACACTCAAACGAAATGTATAGATTTAAAATTTTGCTTCTATAATAGTCTAATACTTGTAGCATCATTATTAATAAATATTATTTACTTATGAAATGTATTTGTAATTATCTTATATTTTGTCAGATTTTTAGAAAATGAGGCAGTATTGTCAATAGTAGAATGTTGTTTTTCTGAACAAATTATTTAACTTATTCATTATTAAAATTAAAAAAAAAAACAAAATCTGAAAGTCAGAGACAAAATATTTAAAATTTTAGTAGTTAAAAATATGATGCTGGTGCTTTTGATAAGAGTGTTAATTAATGTAATTGTTTATTGATGTTTACGTCTACCTTATATTAATTAATTTATGTTGCAGGTGTGTTTCCACGGTATTGTGCGGCAAGTGGTAGACCGCTTAACAAGAAATTATTTGCTACGTGTATTTTTAACTATCGAAATACGAGTCTGAGTGAGAATGGTGAAGTACATCGGTTTTAGTCGCTGTTATATTGTAACCGAAACATTACCCTGTGCAATGCATTACATTACTCTGTGCATTAGTTAGAGTGTAATGATGAGATTTTGAAAAAACTTGAAGAAAATGTCGACACCGTTTTCGTACACAAACCCATCCAGTGGGAAAGGATACGGAGTGGAAAACAGAATGTGTTTGGGAAGTAATAACTTTAGAAGGCAATACGAGGCAGGTGACGTACCGTTAAAAAGCCAGTGGGGCGTTAGGGACAGCGAAGAAGATGACGAAGATGTCGAAGATAACAAGGCGGATGTTATTAATAATATGAAAAACGGGAGCTGTGGTGGTGCCGGTGGCGTTAAAATGGACGAGTCTCAGTCGAACTCGAGCTGTTGCGTGTGTTTCAGTAGTGGCGAGGAACCGAGGGCTAATCGCGCCATTGACTACAGAAATAGTCGCGGTGAGATGCAGAACGGTTCTAGAGGTGGGCAGTGTTTAATGGTTGACGACAGTTGTAGGAGAGGAATTATTAAAATAAAATATACACCTACGCACAAAACAAGTCTCCCTCCATACAAACGCTTGCGCACACACATACTCACATACTTTTGTACGCATATATATTTATTTATAAATAATTGATATATTTTCACTAACTGCAGAATTTATCAATTTCTCATCTTCAGTGTTACTACTGCAACACTTGTATTTAGTAAATTAAATGTACTTTTTCATCCGCTGTAATCACTTCTCAGACTCTGATTCCCCATTACCCCTCATTAGGATGCACATACTGTTTGCAGTTTGCATAGCAGACGGTAAGCGGTGTTGGCTGAGTCATACAAGTTACTCTGTCTCTCACTGTGAAAGAGAAAATAATTGTTGCTTCTCGTCTGTTGTTTATTATGATTCTTTCTGTCTGTAATTACAAGAGAATTTTTCTATCTCCTTATCCTTATCCCTGCCTGAGATGAACGTCTTGAGAAACAGTAATTACAGAAATTATTGTTAACCGAGTGAACTTAGCATGACGTTTTATTTTTGCAAAGAGCTACTTCTGGTTTTTATACAAATTCATCTATTTCTAGTAGGCTACAATGAAACATAATTCATTCGTAACGTTAATTTTAAGTAATTAATACACTTATACTGAGTTGTGTTATTCAAATGACGTACATGAGTTGTAGTTTTGTACATACGTTTTCATCAATAAAATGTCTTTATTATAATAAATAATGTATCATAATGTAGTTACAAATATTGTTTTCAAACTACATTTAAAGACGTGCAAGTTCCAGAGAGACATTTAATTTAATAAACTAAACATTTGTGAATAAATAATCATCGTGAATTTCATACTACTTCATTTTATGGTACAGGACCCTATTAATTTCAGTTTTGCTTTTGTATCATTATGAACGAATGATTAATTAACGAATATTGTCTTAATTAATAACTATAAAATGCACAAAGTCTTCAACGGGGTTTTCGTAGTCATAATTAAGAGTCCTACAGTTTATGAAATAATTTTTTCTTTTTCGACATGTTTCAAAGCCTTGTTGTTTTTTAAAATGTACTATACTTTTTTATAAAAAATATTTTGATGGCACATTAAATAAGCATTAATCATAAACATGGTTAATTATAACTATGTTACTAGCAAATTAAATACGTTCAAATATCTAATTGGTTTGTAACCTATTGTATTTATACGCAGAAACAAATTATTTATTGCTTATTGTTACATTTATTCGTTCTAGAAGCAATACTTTTTTTTGTTACAAAAGACAACTGAGGACGGTAAAGCAAGTCACTTTTCTTATGAAACACATATATTGTGAAATATTCTCTGTAGACTTATGGGAATATTTTTTAATAATACACATAGGTTTTTTGTCGTCTTTAAAAAACTTATTTATAGTAGAAATTACATTAATTGTCAGCAAATAACCACAAATCCACTCAACGTACTGCAGTACTTTGGAATCATTCCTTATCATTAACCGTCTCAACTTCACATTCTGTGGTTTGATACGTTACGCTATACACATCCATCTCGTCTCTTTTCCATTAATTAGGTATCGTTAAGTAAAAATATTAACTGCCTGTAATATTGTATATAATTGTATCAACTAGTATAATTATAAGCATGTGGTCAGATGATTTTTTGCGGTAGTTTATCAGAAAATCATTTATCTCTGTGGTGGTCGATGACAGTAGAGCCTATTGTTTATGCTTATTCACAGTTAATCTTCGCTTTACTGTTGCTCTGTTTTAATATACGCTATTGCATTATGTGAAATGTAACTGGTCTGACCATAAATATTGCCCACTTCTAGTTGCGCACAATATGATAGCGTCTTACGGAGTATACGGTAATGAGCGTGGCGAAGAGGAAGCCGGATTCCAAACTACGGCCAACTACTATCCGGAGCATCTGGTGGTCGTAACTAGCCAGCGTGACGGCACCACGACCAATAGCATCATCACTAGCAACGGCGGTGTAACGAATCAAGCTTGTCATTGGTGCTGGTGTCGCGGAGCGGACTCGCGCGGAACAATCAGTGCGATCGACACGCCCACTTGGTGTAAACCCGCTGTTCTCCTATTGGTGCTTGCGTTGTTGCTACTCATCTTCGTCCTATTCTCCGGCATCCTACTCTACTTCAACTGTAAGTGTTAAATTATTTCTATTTTTCTTTTTACTCTCGTAAGAGCATGCCAGAAATACTAGCAGTTAAATACAATCCTGTTTACTTTTATTCATTTAGTGGAATTAATAGTGTCTGTGTTAAACTGTGTCAATTGTATGCCGATCTTTGATGCAATCAAACGAAAGCCAAGACGTAGACAACATAAAATAGCAGTCTTTGTTATATTATGCGTGTCTTAAGAACTAATACTAATACTAAGAACTAATACGAAAAAACCTTTATAAATTTTTGTTTTTACGCTTGGTCACAAGTGTGTAGGCCTACTATGCGTTTAAACGAGGTAATTATGTACAAACATAATTACACCTTTGTAAAACATTTTAAATATAAGGCGTGCAAGATTACTAATTCTAGTATTATTTCTTGTTTGTATAATGTTGTAAGTACCACAATACTATATTAGATTATGTTCATATGATGTTGTACATTATATGTTATGTTAAAATATTATAGATATTCGCGTGCGCGACGTACAATTTAACATTCAGAAGAGGGTTATTAGATCAAGGTGTTCTTAACATGTTAGACGGTTTTTAACATTCAGCCGGTGTGTTCTTAGAGCAGTAGCACTGCCTGACTACGCCAATTAGATTGTTTCGTAGTACACTGATTCAATTTCAGTCCACCTGGATATGTAGCTTTGTTGCCGCAATTAGTAATTACCAACTGCAGTATGTCACCATAAATGAAACCGATCCATCATATCGTCACCATTTTAATGTCAGTGTAGGTTTATATATATATTTTTTTTTTTTGTTTTATTTATTGGAGATCTGTAAGCTGTTCGACTGAGGGAACATTTAACAAATTGGCTGACAACACATACAGGATTATGAAGAGCTGACCATTGACAGCTCTTCTTGTTTTTGATAATAGATTAAAGAGGTAACAAAATACAAAACTAAATGATAAAAACATGTAAACAAATGAACAAAAGTCACTATCACTTCCTGCTGGCATGATACAATAAGTTCAAACATTAAACACTGGGCCCATAAGGCACATATACAGGTTGACATTAACACGTATGAATGACACGAATACAAAAACATACAGAACAGATATCACAGACAGTACAATACAGAAAATACAGAGAATACATTATGAGTTAAACCTGAATGGTAAGTCTAATAGTTTGTGTCTTTTTAGTCTATAAATATCTTCACTGTTGTCTAACAAGTTAATTGCCAGGTGGTTGGGATGCTGTTCTAGTTTGGAGATGTGAGTCCTGCGGAGGCGCATGATTTCTTCTTTCACGGTTGAAACTTTGAGGTCGCGGTGTATAGAGTTATTTGAGACAAACCAAGGAGCGTCGACTATTGATCTAAGTGTTTTGGACTGAAAGGGCTGGATAATCTCAATATTACTTGTACTTGCAGTACCCCAAAGTTGAATACCATAAGTCCATACCGGTTTAAGCACGGCTTTATAGATCAAGAGTTTGTTGACGAGACTTAACCGTGATTGTCTGCCTATAAGCCAATAGATGTTTCTGACCTTGTGATTAAGTTCAAGCTTCTTAGATGTTATATGTTTTTTCCATGTTAGTCTCCTGTCCAGATGCATCCCAAGGTACTTAGCACTTTCAGCTTGCGGTACTGGTTGATCGTTAATTGTGACTGGAGGGCAGTTTGCCTTACGTGTGGTGAAGGTAACGTGGACTGACTTGGATGAATTGATTTTTATGCGCCAATTATCAAGCCATAACTGAACGCTGTTTAATGATTCTTGTAGTATAAGAGATGCTATTGAGGGGTCGGAGTGTGTCGCTAGGATCGCTGTGTCATCGGCGTAGGTAGCAACAGTGGTTTCACTTGCTGACGGTAAGTCCGAGGTGAACAGGAGGTAGAGCAGAGGACCCAGGACACTACCCTGCGGAACACCCGACCCCGCTGGTGATAGAGGAGAAGTAGCATCCGAGTACTTGACTTGAAACACTCTGCCCACTAAGTAGGAATGTAAGATACGGTAACAATTATGTGGCAGATTTTTCTTAATTTTATATAAGAGTCCAAGATGCCAGACTTTGTCAAATGCCTAGGAAACGTCGAGAAACACACCTGAGCAGAACATCTTCGATTTCAGCGATTTATTGATAACATTTGTTAGTCTGTGTATTTGATCTACCGTAGAGTGCTTTTCTCGAAAACCAAATTGGTGATCCGGAATTAGGCTGTTTTCTACAATTGTTGGCATAAGTCGTTTTACAAACAGCTTTTCAAAGATCTTACCAAGTATCGGTAGAAGGCTTATGGGTCGATAAGAAGAGGGCTATTGAGGGTTTTTACCAGATTTTAAGACCATGATAACTTGAGCCGATTTCCAGAGAAGAGGAAAGTATTCGAGTCTGAGTATGGCATTGAAAATGTATGTTATTAGTACAACGCCTTTGTGAGGCAGCTCCTTTAGAACTTTCCCCGATAGCAAATCAATGCCGGGAGCCTTTTTACTTTTCAAATTGTACAGGATTATTTCCTTGATTTCCTTAACTTTAAAAGGCTTAATAGGTAGAGTCATTTGGAGCGGGGAGTGTAAGTATCTTTGTACCTTTTGTTTATATAATGTCAGTGCAGACACATGCCACAACGGGGAACTACAAGGTTGAAGCTTAAAAATCACTTGCGACTGAGAACTATTACTCTGATTGCCGTGTTGACCGGCTTATTGGAGATTTGTATAGCCTACACTTGACTTTTACGTACCAAAAAATTACGTAAACGCTGTTATCCACGTGCCAAACGTTAAACATCACGTGCGTGATGTGTTAAAGTTGTATTTTGACTTTAAAGGGCTGCAGTAATGGATAAAAAACGGAGTATTTAAAAAAAGGTGGATAATACTATCATTGTTATTTTCTTTAAACAATTTATTTGCGATGAAACAATATATATATATATATATATATATATATATATATATATATATATATATATACATATTGCGACAACACAAATTACTAAACTATTGGCGCATAGGGTATGGTAGTATGTGTATCTTAAATCAAAAGTCTATATTGGATGGTTTAAGATTATTTATTGCACAAGACATATGTAATTGTTTTCTTCTTCTATATCTATAAAAATGAATGTTTGTTTCTTTCTTTCTTTCTTTGTCCCGTATGCGTTCCTATACCATTCATCCGATTGCGATGAAACTTCGGTGAGTTGTTGTGCGCACGCCCGCGAAGGTTTATGAATTTTTTCGATGGGGTCCTATGGGGGGTTCTTGGGGTCTTCCACATCTCCTCCTAAACCACTGGACCGATTTCAACCAAACTTGGCACAAATATTTTATGCAACGGGAGAACCAACATAGGGTAGGTGGTTTTTCGATGGGGTCCTTTGGGGGGGTCCTTTGGGGTCTTCCACATCTCCTCCTAAACCACTGGACCGATTTCAACCAAACTTGGCACAAATATTTTACGCAACGGGAGAACCAACATAGGATAGGTGTTTTTTTCGACGGGTCCATTGGGGGGTCCTTTGGGGTCTTCCACATCTCCTCCTAAACCACTGGACCGATTTCAACCAAACTTGGCACAAATATTTTACGCAACGGGAGAACCAACATAGGATATGTGTTTTTTCGATATGCTCCTTCGGGGGGTCCTTTTGGGGGTCCTTTGGGGTATTTCACATCTCCTCCTAAACAACTGGACCGATTTCAAGCAAACTTGGCACAAATATTTTACGCAACGGGAGAACCAACATAGGATAGGTGTTTTTTCAATGGGGTTCTTTTGGGCGTTCTTTGGGGTCTTCCACATCTCCTCCTAAACCACTGGACCGATTTCAACCAAACTTGGCACAAATATTTTACGCAACGGGAGAACCAACATAGGATATGTGTTTTTTCGATATGATACTTCGGGGGGTCCTTTGGGGTCTTCCACATCTCCTCGTAAACCACTTGACCGATTTCAACCAAACTTGACACAAATATTTTACGCAAAGGAAGAACCAACATAGGATAGGTGTTTTTTCGATGGGGTCCTTTGGGGGGTCCTTTGGGGTCTTCCACATCTTCTCCTAAACCACTGGACCGATTTCAACCAAACTTGGCACAAATATTTTACGCAACGGGAGAACCAACATAGGATATGTGTTTTTTCGATATGATACTTCGGGGGGTCCTTTGGGGTCTTCCACATCTCCTCCTAAACCACTGGACCGATTTCAACCAAACTGGGCACAAATATTTTACGCAAAGGAAGAACCAACATAGGATAGGTGTTTTTTCGATGGGGTCCTTTGGGGGGTTCTTTGGGGTCTTCCACATCTTCTCCTAAACCACTGGACCGATTTCAACCAAACTTGGCACAAATATTTTACGCAACGGGAGAACCAACATAGGATAGGTGTTTTTTCCGACGGGGTCCTTTGGGGTCTTCCACATCTCCTCCTAAACCACTGGACCGATTTCAACCAAACTTGGCACAAATATTTTACGCAAAGGGAGAACCAACATAGGATCGGCTTTTTTTCGATGGGGTTCTTTTGGGGGTTCTTTGGGGTCTTCCACATCTCCTCCTAAACCACTGGACCGATTTCAACCAAACTTGGCACAAATATTTTACGCAACGGGAGAACCAACATAGGACAGGTGTTTTTTTCGATACGATCCTCTGGGGGGTCCTTTGGAGTCTTAAAAAACTAACTTATTAGATCTGGTTACTATGGCAACCCAATGGAATAGATTCTGTTCTAAATATATTATCGCATTAAATTGAAGACCACGCGAACGAAGTCTTTATATATTATATATATACAAACACTTTCTTTCTTTGAGTGGCATTGCAACGCATGCCGGGTACTCGCTAGTATGGTATATTTGATAAGTATAATAATGGTAGTGTTTGATATAGAGTCTTTTAAATTGTTAAATACTGTTCATACACGTGATGTGATACGTTACATAAGTGATGATTCCCACGATGATGTTGCTGAAGAAGAAAGGGGGGGGGCTTTGCTGCGTTGGTGAGTCGTCAGGCGTGGCTTATAGATGATAGACGTTTCACCCTGGAAAAGCTTTCAGCTGGGCTGGTGTCCTGTAGTTCCCACGATGACTGACGCTTCGCACACCACAACGGTTCTATGGATCTTATTATTCGTTAAATTTCATATAGAGTTTATAACTTACAAGTATCTCAGGTAACAGTGAGTTTTATATAACAACGGTATATTAAACTTATACCACTCCGGACTCTTCAAGTGTTCACGCGAATAACACTGTCTACCGCGATCAGCAGACCTCCCTATGCGGAAATCTTCCACTAACGCGGAAACTTCTTGATGATAAAATTTACTCTTACGTAATTATTAAATTTTACTGGCACTGCAGAAAATCTCACACAGTGTCACAGTTCACACTCACTTATTACACACGTAATGCTTTAGTAATAACGCCGTGTATAAAGAGGTAATATTCAACTGTTCTGAGTCTTCGCACGCGTTACTATCGCCGAATAGTCTTTACAGATTCTTGCAAGCGGAAAATTCTTGAACAAGAACTGCGCGACCCGATCGTGATAGCTGATAGAGAAGAACTGCCGTAATTATGCGCGCAATGCGTTAATAACAATACTGTGTGTAGGTGTAATACACACACAGTTCTGAGTCTTCACACGCGTTACTACCGCCGAATAGTCTTTACAAATTCTTGCAAGCTGCAGAATCTTGAACAAGAATTGCACGTCCCGTTCGCGATAGCTGGCTGAGAAGAACTGCCTGTGTAACAACAGGCTTAAGAAAATTTCCGACTACTTTCCAGCATTTAATTGGTGGAAGGAAGTCACATGGTTACATATAACGTGACAAGCAACTTTTCATGCTGTAAAGTGCATTAACTTTGTAAGAGCATGCATAGCTGGTAAACATAGAATACCCTTATCTCATGCATAACTGCATACTTTAATAATATCATATATGAATGTCAAATAATAGCCAGAAATATACAGGGGTTGTAGCGAATACAATTGTCTATGTTCAGTTCAGTGTCACAGCACAACAATAATTTATTCACGCACAGCCGGGGAAACGTTTATCACTCGCGCACGCGCGCACATTTCCACAGACATAGTATATGAATAAACAACAAATAAATAATACACAGTTTTACTAAACTTAAATCCTTATCCTTACTAAAATACAACTGATATCACAACCAAATCTAACAAACTACCAATTTAAACATGAATGTTCATAGTCTGTGTATTATATGAGCTTGCCCTGCTTATCAGGATCCTGTGATTCATTGCAGGATTAACCCCTTCCCGCATAAATTTTTTTTTTTTTTTTTTTTTTTTTTTTTTTAGTTGACTAACAAAAAATAAAATTTTTTTTTTCCTTGATATAACCAAAACAATTTCCTAATCCTAAGAATAATAATACTAATACCCTCAAACATAAAATCAAATAAACATCCTCATAGCAATACTAACATTTTATAACTGTCACCTTGACAGAACAACAAACCAAAGACACGTGGTAACCTTTAAACCAAAACAAATACACATGTTCTTGACAAGCAGATAGCAAATTACGCAGGGTCCCATGGTACAACAGACTGCATTCCTTATCTTTAATTGATTATCGCTCATACACAGACTTATCCTACATATAACATTTATACCTGAACTGACATATTTCAATAGCTACACATTCTTACACCCTATATCCTGACATTTATTTTTGAGTTTTTTGTATAAATTTTTCTCAGTTTTGAAACGCACACGTTTACTTGGAAATATAGATTTGACTTTATCTAATATACGCTGTATTTTATTTTGCTCGCTGCCTGTTATCTGTCTTCTGTGGGTCAGTAAGCTATTCGTTATCTTATCTTTCGAGCGTCCAAGTCTGATAATGTGCGGTCCACTATCAACTTTACCTTGCAATGTTTCGTTCGGAAATTCAATTGTAGCGTGCAGTTTATTCAATTTATCGACTTCCAAAATAATATCATGTCCGAGTTTTCTAACTCCAAGTACCGTCACCTCTATTTCCGTTCCCTGTACGTATCTTGTTATAAGTGCCTGTTTTTCACCTATCTGCGACTCACACGTTGCTGATTTTATCCTTGTGTGACTTACCGGCAGAACTGGAGTTTGTATAAAGTGGTTTGTATGCCTCTTAAGTAACCGCTCGTCCATCAGCGATATTTCTGCACCGCTGTCGAACAATATCTCGTCAACATAACCACTGATTGTTGCTTCGACAATAAGGTCGGTGCCACTTTCAATACTAATATTTCCCTCATGGTTATTACTATTATCATTACTATACACTAAACTATCCCTAATTTCTGCAGGATATAGGCAAGACACAACAATTTTACTCTTACAACTAACATTACTCACATTCGATCGATTGAACTGGTTTTTAACTGAATCACTTTCAGTAACCGTTGCTAATAAGGTGGCATTAAATTGCTGAGTTGTATTTTTATGTTGTTGTGATTGTGGCTGATTTTGTGGTGGTTGAACTTGAAACTGATTACGCGGTGGTTCATTATTATTTACCATAACTGTTGTCACCTTATTGTCATCAGTATCATTCACCTCTCCGTCCTCCATAAACACTTCAGTACCTGATATAGATTCATCTAGTACCTCATCATTACGACATGTGTCATAAATACCTGCACCGTTAGTATCCATACTAGTTCCAGGCTCTACTACTGGTTCGGGATTTTTATGTGTAGTGCATACACTGTCCGAATCCATAATAGCTTCAGATTCTATGATCCGTTCACAGCTCTCGCATGCTATATCTGTTACATTATAAACTATCACCTCATCACTGCACTTACCTGAAGTATGTTCTGGACTAATAGTGTTGTTACTACTAATTTCACTTCCGTTATCTTCACTACAATTTGATCCATAATCTAGATACTCGACTTTACCGAGATAAGAACTACTAGGCCCTAAGTGGGTTGTTTCTGTATAATCACTTTCAATCTCACCTATTACGCTACTGTTCTCCGTTAATCCTTCAGATGTAACATCTTGGTTAACTTCCATATTACTTTCGTTGAGAGTATGTTCAACAAGAACATTTGGTACTCCAAAATTATCACAATGTACAATATTCTCAACAGTTAAGTCAACTTCAGTATCAGCTGAAATTTCCTGTAGATTCGCTATCATCTCCTCTCTATCGGCTTCCATTTCTTCACAAAATTTCTGCCTAATGGCTATCATCTCTTCTTCCTCGGCTTTCATCTTCTCACGCCAGGCTTTATTTTCTTCTGACATGGTTTTCATACTAGCTAATAATGCCGCTAAAGCATCCTTTATTTCTGCTGTATCCGCCATAATGATTAAATTTAATTTAAAATTTAATAAAATTAAAACTTACTGAGTTATACGCTAAGAAAATTATTATTATTACAAGGTTATTAACGTTGTGTAACCAGTTTATACGCACACAGAAAGCAGTTCAATATATCAAAATGTAAATAAACCTTATCTAACACACAAAACAACTAATAATCTACCTCCAATATACTGATAAAATTGTTCATATATGACACACAAGAGAATATGGACAATTGATAAATTATATCCTCAGATTTTCATATGAACCATACACATACAAATATTACCTTAATTCTAATTAAACGTCGGATGTAACCAACAAATTTTATACTCATAGACAAATATAGAATAGCGTAAAATTATCGCTAATTTACGTGCCCTACGTTGCTAAGCGCCAAATATCACTATGCGACAACACAAATTACTAAACTATTGGCGCATAGGATATGGTGGTATGTGTATCTTAAATCAAAAGTCTATATTGGAGGGTTCAAGATTATTTATTGCACAAGACATATGTAATTGTTTATATGGTATATTTGATAAGTATAATAATGGTTGTGTTTGATATAGAGTCTTTTAAATTGTTAAATACTGTTCATACACGTGATGTGATACGTTACATAAGTGATGATTCCCACGATGATGTTGCTGAAGAAGAAAGGGGGGGGGCTTTGCTGCGTTGTTGAGTCGTCAGGTGTGGCTTATAGATGATAGACGTTTCACCCTGCAAACGCTTTCAGCTTGGCTGGTGTCCTGTAGTTCCCACGATGACTCTGACGCTTCGCACACCACAACGGTTCTATGGATCTTATTATTCGTTAAATTTCATATAGAGTTTATAACTTACAAGTATTTCAGGTAACAGTGAGTTTTATATAACAACGGTATATTAAACTTATACCACTCCGGACTCTTCAAGTGTTCACGCGAATAACACGGTCTACCGCGATCAGCAGACCTCCCTATGCGGAAATCTTCCACTAACGCGGAAACTTCTTGATGATAAAATTTACTCTTACGTAATTATTAAATTTTACTGGCACTGCAGAAAATCTCACACAGTGTCACAGTTCACACTCACTTATTACACACGTAATGCTTTAGTAATAACGCCGTGTATAAAGAGGTAATATTCAACTGTTCTGAGTCTTCGTACGCGTTACTATCGCCGAATAGTCTTTACAGATTCTTGCAAGCGGAAAATTCTTGAACAAGAACTGCGCGACCCGATCGTGATAGCTGATAGAGAAGAACTGCCGTAATTATGCGCGCAATGCGTTAATAACAATACTATGTGTAGGTGTAATACACACACAGTTCTGAGTCTTCACACGCGTTACTACCGCCGAATAGTCTTTACAAATTCTTGCAAGCGGCAGAATCTTGAACAAGAATTGCACGTCCCGTTCGCGATAGCTGGCTGAGAAGAACTGCCTGTGTAACAACAGGCTTAAGAAAATTTCCGACTACTTTCCAGCATTTAATTGGTGGAAGGAAGTCACATGGTTACATATAACGTGACAAGCAACTTTTCATGCTGTAAAGTGCATTAACTTTGTAAGAGCATGCATAGCTGGTAAACATAGAATACCCTTATCTCATGCATAACTGCATACTTTAATAATATCATATATGAATGTCAAATAATAGCCAGAAATATACAGGGGTTGTAGCGAATACAATTGTCTATGTTCAGTTCAGTGTCACAGCACAACAAGAATTTATTCACGCACAGCCGGGGAAACGTTTATCACTCGCGCACGCGCGCACATTTCCACAGACATAGTATATGAATAAACAACAAATAAATAATACACAGTTTTACTAAACTTAAATCCTTATCCTTACTAAAATACAACTGATATCACAACCAAATCTAACAAACTACCAATTTAAACATGAATGTTCATAGTCTGTGTATTATATGAGCTTGCCCTGCTTATCAGGATCCTGTGATTCATTGCTATATATATATATATAGTAACTAGACGATTTCCCCGCGTTATTTCGTCTATATTTTAAATATTATATTTGTTAGTCTCAGGGTGGTTTATTTAATATGGGGTTTAAAAGGAATAAATTCCAAATGTTTAGTACCAAGCCACGTGACGGTTACTAAAAGCCGCAGACGGTAAGTTCCAATATATTTGATTTAATATGGGGTGTTGTAATTTGTTCATGATTATTATTCAAAGCTCGTATTTTATTATTAAGTTGTTGTTTAGTGATTTATTCCACCCAATTCAACCTATTGTTGAATCCGGTAGTGAATAAATCGGTTACTTACACTTTTTATCGCCGTTTTAATTGTCAGGTTATTTGGTTTAGAAAATATTTTTTATTCACTTCTTAGAATTGATTCACTTGAAGTTCCGTTGGCTCTCCGTTGATCAGCGGTGGTGAGATGATCGGTAATGTCCTGCCTATACACTAACATAAACATACACAAACATGATATTTACGATAATTTATACTGTGTCGGTATATATATATATATATATATATATATATATATATATAGGTCGGTGCGGTTGGAAAAAATCATTCCATTTGAATGATTCGCTCTGGAAGTCTGGTACCAACCGTCTCGTTTTTCTCACTAAGCTGTATTTACTGATTACAATAAAAGCCAACTCTTTCAAAGGTTCAAATGACAATAATGATTTATTCAACTCTAGAACAATAAAATTTAGTACAATTATATAATTTCCTTTCCTTTAGGTTAACAGTTAAATTCGAACATGGACTCTAAAACATTTAAAAACCTCAGGTTGGTATGACTGCATTTGGCTAGTCGTATAATTGTGTTGATAAACAAATAGGTTATGAAGTGTTATTAAACTTGTAATGTTATTAATAATAGTAATAGTAGTAGGTTCTTTGAGTCTGCAAAATACACATATTTAATAAAATTGCTACGGTTAGAACAAGTAGATAAAATATAAATTCATGGATTATTAATTTGAAAAAATTTAAGATATGAACAACTGTTCATGGCTAAACATTGACATTAAGGTAGGTTTGTGCAACCTTGTTTGTTTAAAAGTTATTAGTTATTTGTTAACAAGTGATAATAATTATTAGAATTCAGTGTCATGGATTATATTCATCTCCTAGACTGGATGTACCTATCTCAGGTATTTGTAATTCATTGGATATATTTGTGCCACCCTATGGTGTAACTCTTACTTAATTAATGAAACAAAATATTGAACACTCTTATCTTACTAATGGTTAGGGCACATACTCCCTTCATTGGTTATACAATGTCTTTGCTTATACTAAACATTCGAATTATACAAATAGCTAAAATTGTCGTTCATTAAAGCGTTCAATTTTGACATTGTTTATCTGTATTACAGAGTTCCCTTCCTTTAGGAATTGGGTATTTAATTGATTAACAGATGTTAATTCAAGTCGCTATTAGCGTTCTGTTATATCTATATTACTATACAATCATAATATAATAGTTGTGGGTATTTGATACTTGCGTAACTGGTCGTTCGTAGGGTTTACACTTTTTTCTTAAATTTTTTAATTAATTAAAATTCTTTAATTAATTAAATAAACTCTTAGAACTTCACTACACTCACTCCTATGCGCATGTACTCCGAATTATTTTCACTTAAAAATATACTGCACTAATTCTTCAGTAGATATAACCTCCACTCACGGTTTGAGGTTAGCGTATGTTTACATCTGGTCGCTGTCAAACGCACGTTTTTTCTGGAGAAACGGCGTGCATGTAGTTCGCTTCGTTGCTGGTAAAACACTGTCTTCGCTTCCTCTGTCGGAATGATGCATTTCGTATTTTTTATAGGATCTGATTGGTCAATATATTTTAATTCGTCAATTTTCGGCGGACTTCGTCAAAACAGACGCTTACAAGCGCGTCACTTTTTGGGGTCGAGATTAAGAATTTTTGGTCGACATACCCACGCGGAAGGGTTCAGCATTATACAATTATTTTTATAAGTCCAAAATCTTACTTATAACTGCACTGATGTCATTTTAATTACCCTCATTGTTTCTAATTTTTTATGACGATTATTTTGAATCCCCTCATCATATATTTCGGATTCGGGGTTGCTGAATTCGCACTTGGTACATACACTTAGTGTCCATTAAGCTATTAATTATTATTAATACACTGTTTTTATTCCATATTCGATGGTAATAACGTATTCTTAACTTACTGTACAATTTTCCCTTAAAACTATCCTTAATATTAATACTATGTCCGTTTTCATAGATTCAAACCTAGGTCTATGACTATACATATTTGTTTTTCTTATATTTTAATAATAATAACATTTAACTAATTTCTAACATGGTTATAATGTAACACTAATAAAACATATACCACATAAAGGCACCATAATGAACATTTGGGAAAATTTACAGATTTACAAACATAAAACACAAAACAAATTAATACCAGGACAAATACAAATCAATACAAAACATGACACAATATTCAAAGCACTCAACATCGAAAATACACAAAATACAAAAACAGATACCACAACCACACACAATAATGCAACTTTAAAGGACCAAAGACCAACAAACTACCTCAATAACATCCAGAAGCCAACACACAAATACTTCACCAGAAACAAGATGGCGAAGGCTGAAGATGGGAGAACAAGATCTCCCGAAACATGTTCCTAAAGAAAAAAGTATATCTTGAGGTAAATTTAGTCATAAATATTATAGTATAATATACATCAAGAAACGGACTGTAGCAGAAAGTGATTGAAATATATATATATATATATATATATATATATATATATATATAATGGAAGTATAAAGCAGGCAAATTGTTTTAGATTTTAAATGTAGTAGATGTCAAATAGGCCTATAGGTATATAATAAAAAGTAAACAAAACTAATCAAAAGTAAGTCACTGGACCTTCTGAAGGGAAGAAAAGAATATTTAACGGGGACCAGTGTTAAAAGTTAGTAAGGACTAATAAAATGATAAATATTTTTCAGAAAAAAATACTGATCCTCAGCATACTGTAGTTATTTATATTAACGTATCATCGTACGGGTGCTGCAGACCACGTGGATTTTTACGACATTAATATGTCATAAAAATAACTACGTTTACAGACTGCTGATAAATCCTTGTTATGCATTTGCGGGTTTGTTTACAGCAATTTGGTCTCAGTTGTGTATAGTTAAATGTAAAACTTAAATAATGTCACTACTCAATACAATAAATTAGGTATAGTAGCGCACAGTTTACGCGGTTGAATTTTACACTATGCCTTTTTTATGGAAAAACCGAGTATTAGTAAACATGTTTAAAGAAATTATTCTCATATCTTACTCATTTTTAAATTAGAAAGTCTTTGTGAAATTAAATTATTTCGACATCCACTTGATATAGTGAATTAAATTACTAACTATATATACACACACACACACACACACACCCACGTATGACATTTAGGTTAACTAAATTTATGTTGGACAAAATAAACAAACAGCCCTAAAAGAATTACAAATGTTTTCTCACGTGTTTGATAATTTACCATTAGGTCTATGTATCAGTGACAATATGAAAAAATCATGGCAACATTGGTTTTACTTTGACAAAGTAGACAGTCACCTTGTATTGACGTGTTCGATACCATGGAGTGTTTTGTGTTTTTAGTGGCAATAAATTTTTGTTAAGAGGCCTTACAGTAAGATGTATACTAAGACGCGGCATTGTTTGCGTGCAGCGACGCTGTCTTCGTGCTGAAGTAATGTATAGCCTATTGTCTCGGTTTGAATGCAGATATATTTGGACTTTTTCCTGACATTTAACACTTGTATTACATCGCTGGAGATTTATTTTATTGTGTCTGTTTTATTTTGTACTCTAGTATTTTTGACGACAAAGTCACTTAAGTTTAATTCACTGCTTTTCACAATCGTGTTGTTAATTTGATTCATTGTGAACTTAGCATCCTTTAAACTCTACAGTATAGCATTTTAAGTATTGAGTTTAATGTTTAATTTTAAATAATAGAATAGTATTTTTGTAGTCCATTACTGATTTGTTTCACTGTGCACTCTTTATTACAAATTATGTAGCGATTCTTTTCTATTTTAGTGTTAAATAAAGTTTAAGTTTTAATATGATTAAACGGTGTTCGTGGGAAAAAATCTCTAGATTTCATGAATAAACATTACTTTTATAAGAGAATATAAAATACATAATTTGTAGAAAAACAAATTTTTTATTTTACGCTGAAGGAAATAGAAAATTTTAGTCCGCGTGCGTTGTATCTATCAGAAATTATAAACGTCAAGAAATAAGCTGGATAGACAATGGGTTAATTTTTAGAACAAGAAGAAGGGAAGAAGAAATACAATCAAAGAAATAAGAGAAACCCGGTTTAATAACAAATTCTAAATTTAAAACTAAGAATACAAGTGAAAAAGGAGTTTAAAATAGTAATGAATACATTTTTTGGAATTTCCAAGTGTCAGTTTTAATTGCTATTTAAAAATGTTCGATCGACTAACAAATGAAGACTTTCTTCGAGTATGTTCATTTCAATTTAGAATATATGTGACATGATTTTTATTAAATCGTCAAATGTAGACATGCCTATTCATAACGCGCTAATGCTTTGTATTAGCAAATTTATTGAGAACAAATGAAACTGTTATACTCGGGAGCACATGCGATGGGCTTTTCGGAGTAAGAGACAGAGAGTGATTCACAGCGACTGGACACTGGAACATGCTCCGCCCTGAGCTGGTTCCTGTTTCCGCCCTGCGCTAAGTCAGCGAAACGATTGACTGGCTCTTATTGGTTGACATATCACATGATACTTTCTCTTGGCTCCGCGCTGCTGACAGGTTTTACCTTCGAATGTTCTCCTGACTATAGCATTCGGTACGACCCGTCGTATTAGCGTTGTGAAGCTTGAGAACTGAGCGTTAAATGATGTTGACGGCCTTTCCTCTGTAGGCTACGTGGTGCAATTGGTAAAGAAACGGTGCTCGTAATCTGTCATATGTGGGTGTCTGTGTGTAGGCCTATGTGTTGTGTACGCTCGCAATACTGAAAACGTCGACTACATTGAAATAAGACGTATTGTACCATGAGGTAACATTAAACTATATTGAATTTTAAAAATTCTATAAACAATAACATTTTTTAAATGATATTTATTACTTAATGTGAGGAACAAAGTGCATTAGTTATTGTCACAACATTAATTTATTAATATACAATTGTATTAATATGCAGTCGTTTCATTGGTCCGTTTTCAAACTTACTGTGTAATATCAGGTTGACGGTGCCGTGAGTTGTATAGTTTTGTAGTAAGTGATGATAAGATAATTGTCCCAATAGATTAAATTAGTAAATAATTGGTGTGATAATATCTTGACTATTATTTTTTGTATGATAAAAATGCAACAACATCCCTGCGTCGATAATAGATTAGACGAGTATTTAGTACTAAATCTTAGCAAAATGCAACAAAAGTTCAAAAAGTAATCTCCATTTGACTGATAAAGAAAAAGAAGATTGTTCTACAAATTCTACATAGACCAGACAGGGCGTAGCTTCAAACAAAGATACATTGAACACACAAAGGCACTACACTCCACTACAGAATCCACCTTTGCAAACCACCTCATTGAAGCAAACCACACATACAAAAACATCGACAAAAAACATGGACATTCTACACGTACACACAAAAGGCCGAAAACTAGACACTCTTGAACAATTGGAAATATACAGACACACGAAAACACAAAAATGACATCCTAAACGAACAGACACAAATCAAATCACATGCATTATTCGAACATATCACACCCCACACACACACACAATATCGATCCTTCGAAAGACTACCAACGGCAGCCTCTGAAGAAGCTTTTTAAAAGCGAAAACTGGTTCAGGCTCTAAGGTAAAACTTTTAGGTTTTTACCTATAAAAAACTTTGTGTTCCGAGTTGATAGTGAATTAATTATAATTAGTGAACGCTGTTAACTCTCAGCCAAGAGTTGACGGCATTAATAACATCCTCATTGATTTCAAAACATTGGATAAGCAGCCGGATATATCAGATTTATATGTTGAGATGTAATAGTGTTCTTGTCTGGACTCGATCCAAAGGTGTCTAGTATCGATTCGGCCGCCGATCGTTTGCTAATGATGTCTCTGAACGTCCCTTAAGTGCGATTCTACCCCTGTGTGAGTAACGTTAGTTTTCCCTACCGGAGTCTACCCGGCGTGATGGCGGGTCCCGGCGAACAGGGTCGTCTGTTGACAAATTCACATTCACAGCTAGGCTCGACACTACCTTTGTATCGAAGGTGATTGGTGACTGGTTGGGACGACCGCCATCACGCCGATCCGTCAGGGCACAGTCTCGCATGCCCGGCAGCGACCTGAAAGTTTTGCTCCCGCCGTTCCATCAACCAACAGCCACCAGTTTGGAGCACAGTTCCCAGCGTACCAGCATACAATGAGGCGTTGCTTCATCAAATACTTCTACACATCGTACAGATGGCGGTCGAAGCAGTGACGAACTTCATGTTTCCTCGGCCAGTATTAAAACAGAAATAAACAAAATCAAACACATATATCTGTAAGTGTATTACAACGATACATAACATAAATTCGATATACTGTAATTTATGCAGGTTGTGTAACGATACCAGGTGTAACTATAATAAGAGTATTAGATTTATGAGTGTTTAAAAATTCATATTTATTGTTTTATCAAGCATTATAAATAATAAAACATTGTTAATAATCTTCGATCAAGATATCACTCATTATTAAGTGTTTATCTCTTAAACTATACGGTGTTACACACATTTAAAACACTCTTAAATCTAGACATGTTAACAATCTTAATCTAGACATTTATTCAATTTGATTTACTAAAACAAAATAAAATTTAATGTAATTTTAATTGAATTATTTAACTCATATCTGACCTCAGCTTGCTCAGTCTATACCAATGTTAAAAAAAAGTAAATTTAAAATTATATTAATTTCTCTTAGACTGGCATTTGTTTTATATTCAAAATTTAAATTATTCATTTCTACAAAATGCAAATATCAAATCATTTCAATTGTTTACTTTGATAAACAAATATACTATCTCAAATTTAAACTCTTTTTTTTCTATATTTCTCTATATACGCGATCGCTCATTCTTACAACTAAAACATTTATCTAAGACTCTATTACATTATTTCTAATTATAAACTTCTTTATTTTAATTTATTGTCTCTTTATATAGTCTTTATGAGCTCTTTAAAAAAAATCATTTATAAATGTATTATGCATGTCACCTCGAGTTTTGATGATCTTACGACTTATTGACGGGGTCCAGCGTTGTCCAGAGTTGGTTTTCCGTTACTCCTGGCTTGGCGTGGTCCTGGATATGTCTAGAGTCCAACGTCGTTCTCCAGCAGTGTGTGGTCCGTCTCAGAGAATTGCTATCTGCTGCAAGGTGGATCTCAATCGTCGGTTAGGCGTCAAAAAACATCTCCTAACGTCCAGCATCCCTCGTCGCTCTTGTAGCTTCTCCGTAGATACTCTTTGTAGACTTAAACGGTCCCGGTACTTTACGCTTCCCGAAATATTGTCAACATAATTACTGAACGTCTTTATTCGTTCGTCTATGAGACTTGTAATTTAATAACAATTGTTCTGCCGACGGACAGCATGTCCGACTGCAACTGTGTCTTGAAATGAAGAGAAGGGGTTTCAGTCGAACCCTTAATTTATACCTTCTCGGGATTCCGCACCTGTTGGTTCCGAAATTGTCCTGTCGAGACCTGCAGATCACATGCTAGCCCCCACTCCCGAACCTTTTCATATATTTGCTATTTTTAGCAAATGGCAATGTTTTGCACGGAATCGAGATAGCACAAATCATAGCTAATTTGATTAAGCACTCACTGTATTAATTTGAGCGTCTTATTGCAATTTGCGTATTTTTTGGCACGTTTATTTCGCACTGACTTCGCGTAGTGTGTCCTATTAACGTCATTTTCTCACTGGGGATAACTATAAAATTTACACACACTTTGGTGCCTTTTGTTTGTTTATACACTAATTAGTTTTCACACAAATAATTAAAGTAATTATTTTGGTAATTACTTGGGGAGGGTAGCTGAGATTCCTGTCTGTACATGCATCACTAACACACACAAGATACACGCGTAACACATATACAGTCGAGGAGGTGTTCTTTGCCTGTCGAAACAGGTTAATTTCTCCCCTAGTATAACAATGAAATATTTTTACAATCTCAGACCTGTCCATTTACCTCTAACATTTATCTCTAGTAATTCTACAAATTTTATATTTATTTAAATCAATGCCCAATACAGCATATGGCTGTATCGTTGCAGTATATTCCCTTTTCCCTAAGTATCATATTAGAAGTTTAGTTAAAAATTTCATGGCTCATGATATTAAATCAAAACAAGAGGGATATTAAAAGATCGCCAATACTGTACGTTTCTTCGAAACGAGAAAATTTCATGTGATACGACTTAAAGTCATGAAATTATTATTACACGCCAGAATCGTTGCAAGGTACCGAATAATCGTTACCTATCCTTTCTGACTAAAATTAAAATAACGGTATTATATAAATAACATTATTAATGCTCACTGGTATCCCTTGTTCATACGTAGCTTTAATGTAAAGAAAATAAAAATTTTTAAGTTACAAATAGTTTTAAACAAAGAGTCATTTGAAGAGAATACAAAGAAAGGCAGAAAAAACAAGTCTGACAGGTGAATCATAAACAAAACACATACATGTCTTAACAAAGCATTGCACTCATAAATAAGAAAATAATAAGATAGAATATTACAAAAGCGTAAAATATAGCAAACGGAGTTTAATAAGCTTAAAGCATAAAGGAAATAAAGTCAGTACTACATTTTTAAAAAACTTTCCGGAAAGAGGTAAGTGAATGATTTTGACTGAATATAAATAAATGTTACCCATACAAATAAAATAAATACAAGTAAAAGAATTAAGAATGAGGTAAATGTAAAAAATTAAATATAATTAAAATAAGTAATGAAAATATAAAATAAAACTAGTGTGTCTAAATGAAGCACCCGATTCTACGAGAAGTGGATCAGACTATATAAAAATTGTACTAGCATAAAATAATAATTTTTTGTACTTTCATACGTTTTCATTACACTGTATGTATTTACAGTAGTTTTTAACACATTGTACCTAAAGTTTTACAGTAGATTTATGTGCGACATATACCTCACATGTGTGTTTTCAGTATAGTTCACGCCAGTAAATAAAATGCCACAACAGGACGTTTCTGTTGGACACATTAATTAAACCTGCTGAAAAGTAGTGCGATACTTTCAATCCTTACAGGTCAAATTAATCACACTGGCAAGATTTATCACCTGCAAACAGTAAACTGCCATGCCACAGTTTATTGATGATTTAATGAAAATATATTGATGTTTACAAATTTCAGTTTTAAAAATTATTTCCTTTCTAATATCTAGATATGCTGATGTTCGTTGATATGCAAAAAACCTTGATTATCGTTTAAAATACAACTACTGTTATTAATATGTAAAACAGAAAGTTATAATAAGATACTTATAATATGATGGATTGATATATACACGTTTTTATTACGTGTAAGGTAGACCCTATATTAAAGAAAGCCGACAATACAATATTTACACAAGCATATTCATAATATACATTACGACAAGTAAATATATTTTTTATTTGTTTATTACAATTTTGGGATCTCTAATTGACCAGTAAGTGAAGCAGGTTTAGCTACTACAAAAATGGTCCTGCTTAAAGTAGACGGAGGTGATATATGATTTTATTTTACAGCATATTTTGAATTTAGAGTATTAACCAGGACTAGACAACTGCTTCTAATATAGACCTTCAAAATTTAACGTACGGTTTACTGTAAGGTTGAGTAGTGCAGGCTAACATTATAATCTTTTAAAGAGTCCAGTATACTAAATGTGTGCACATATTGGAATCGTAGCGTTGCATGCATTTTGCATTTGGAGTGGTATCCAAGTCGCAAGTGGTAATATTTTAAATACCCTTTTTTACTTCTGGTGTATAACTGATGACGCGTTTTAAAGCATATGCTTCACCAGCAGATCTTTAAAAACGTTTCTTAAACATTTCCTTGAGCATACGCCTAAACAACTAAAAAATCTTAACTCCGTCAACATAAAGTCTACGTTGCCTCACACGACCACAATTATACGAATTTCGAGTCTAACTTGGAACCACTACACATTTTTGAAAAAGGCCGAATCGTGAACGCTTTGTAAGAGTTTGAAATTTATAGAACATACACAAACATAAGCATTCGCGTTTCGTATTGAATTACCAGCTAAATTGTAAATCCAATCCACTATATGATACCGCATTGAATCTGCTAATGAGATACAGACGAACAACCGTTCAGTGGTCAGCCAATCGTGAGCAGGCGAGCACCTACTAACGCGTATAGTGCAGATGCAATTGGAATTTTAACCAGTGCCGACTTTGCATGAGAGTTTTTTTTAGAGATCTGATGATGAAGCATATGCTTTGGAACACGTCATAAATTATAAACAAGGAGTCACGAGGCGGATTGAAAAGGTTAGTTTATCTGAAGTAACTGTCACATTTTAACTAGTGCCGACTTTGCATGAGAGTTTTTTTTAGAGATCTGATGATGAAGCATATGCTTTGAAACACGTCATAAATTATAAACAAGGAGTCACGAGGCGGATTGAAAAGGTTAGTTTATCTGAAGTAACTGTCACATTTTAACCAGTGCCGACTTTATATGAGAGTTTTTTTTAAAGATCTGATGATGAAGCATATGCTTTGGAACACGTCATAAATTATAAACAAGGAGTCACAAGGCGGATTGAAAAGGTTAGTTTATCTGAAGTAACTGTCACATTTTAACCAGTGCCGACTTTGCATGAGAGTTTTTTTAAAGATCTGATGATGAAGCATATGCTTTGAAACATGTCATAAATTATAAACAAGGAGTCACGAGGCGGGTTGAAAAGGTTAGTTTATCTGATGTAACTGTCACAAAGATATGAAGCACCTGTCAACCAACCTGTCAACGATTCAAGTATCATGTAACCAAACACGTATACACAGCTCAAATTGTAAAACAATATGAATGAAAATAAATTTACAAAATTAGTGAGCGTAACAGATTTTGTAGAAGAGCAGGAAGCCACAGATGCCAGATATCAAGCGAAAACACAAGAACAATGCTTAAAGACGTTCATTGAATAGGAACGTTTTAACAAACATGTGAATGACTTCACAGTTATAAGAGAATACAAATAAAATAACAGTTTTGGTTATAATTATATTAATATGTGATTGCAAAGAGAATTGATAGCCTTATTGATTGGAAAGTTTTTATTCCTAGGATGACATTTGCCTAACTTATGTGAAGATAAAAGCTTGCTGATAAAGTCAAAATGTCTGTAATAAGATGGCGGTTGAAGAGTAGTAAATGATACACGTCTTCCTAAGTGGTAACACGTGTTGCGCTACGGATTCGTCAGAGTGACGTTTTATCCCATAAGAGTATCGCTGACTTCATCTTTTGGTTTATTGTTGTTCTACTTCAGCTATTGCGTGACTGCACGATATTGACAGACAGTATTGATGTTGGGTTACCGCAATATTTACCACCCCGTGATAATATAACAATAGTACGGATACAATCGGCCGTGGTGTGAACGTTGAAAACTGACAGGTCGGAAAAAACGCAACAAAAATTTACAGATTTTATACAGCAATGTAAAACATAAATTTGTGTTGTCGTGTTTAGCGTATAATTTGTAAGAACTCGTGAAGTGTCCTATATTAATGGTTTTAGAAAACGATGGGGAAAATTATACTTCAGGTTTCCGCTAAGTGCAGTTAGGTTAGAAACATTCCGATAGTAATCTAAGATGGCCTACGACCTGTTGACTCAGTAGACCGACTGAAATAATTAGAGATACTGGAGGGTAAAGTGTATTCTGTCGAGGATGTCGAGAAATACCGCCTCCTTACGGGATACAGACGTGATGAAAACTAAACGTTTGTTGTAATTTGATCATTTGATCAGAGGACATAGGACACAGTAAAATTACATCTGTGTGCACCAAAAATGTTAAAGCCTTCCAAAAAACAATATAAACACGGTTGTTATGGACGAATTTAAACTTTCATACCCTCTCGATCACTCTCTCTCTCTCTCTCTCTCAACACACACACACACACACACACACACACACACACACACACACACACACACACACACACACACACACACACACACACACACACACACACACACACACACACACACACACACACACACACACACACACACACACACACACACACACACACACACACACACACACACACACACACACACACACACACACACACACACACACACCTCTGTGTTGCCATAACTTTCTTTTGTAGCACCACGTTTCAAATGCTTCTAGTATGTTTTCTCGCAGCTTTCACTAATGCCTAAGTTTCGCATCCGTATAGCACAGTATTCTAAATTCAGGAACTTAATCAAGTATTGTTCAGTGTAGTAACGAATTTTTTTCTTAAAAAGAAAAGAAAGTATTTTAGCTTGCGCTAGCTTGGTTTTGATGTAATGTAACCCAAATAAGTCTTAGATTTCCCAAATAAGCTACAAAAGTGAAAAGAATTAAAACATATAAATTAGGGAATAAAAAAATTATAATAGAATGATGAAATATTGTATGATTAGAAGTACCGATATATTTGTAATATGTATAACACAAATTACTTGAATGTACAAATAATACATACAATATGTATGTACTTATTATTTGGTGTTCTGCCCTTAGGCAGGTCTTTAAATGCTAAGAGCTCTCCAAGCTGTCTTATCGCATGCCAGTCTTTTCGTTTCTTCGTAACACCCTCTAATTTTAATGGTATCTATTAACTTCATTCTTCTACGTTTTCTCCTTTTTTATCCTTCTATGACACCCTCCATGGCAGTTGTAAGCAAGCAGTCTCTTCTTAAACAATGACCTAACCAATCCCTTTTCCTATTTTCTATTACCTTCAGGAGTATTCTCTCTTCCCCTATTCTTCTTAAAACTTCATAATTCCTTACTTTATCAACCCACCTCACCTTTTCCATTGCTCGCCAAACCCACATCTCAAATGCTTCTAATCATTCTCATCCTCTTTCCTCTTTGTCCATGTCTCTGCACCATGAAGTAACGCTCCATACATAACATTTGTCCAACCTTTTCTTATTAATAATTCTTACTATTATGAGCTTATGTGTATTATATAATATATGATAGTATAATATAATACATGATATGTGTAATATTTTGAATATAATTATTAATGTGAATACAGTACTTTATGTACTTTACAAAACATGGACTGTCTTGTTTCATATACGTGTACAAGAAAGATATTAGAAAAATATTATATTATTATAAATACATCAGTTAAAATAAATTGTAGGTTTATAAAAGTAATACATGTTACAGATTTTCATAAATTAAATTATAAAATTACATTGAAAGAGCATATTATTTATATTGGTTTGATTGTTATATTGAGCTTGGCGTGTCTATAGCTGTTTGTGATGCTTTGTTATGTATGTTTGTGACATTATCTAGGGTAGTGATGCTGTTTGGACTGTGATCTTAAATTGCAGTCGTACAGCGAACGTTGCCTGGTATTAATGACTTCATGATGTTTTTGAATAGGACATTTTTTTATTTAAATATCGTCACAGTGCATTTTGTTGTTTCACTGGAAGCAAACAGTTATTCTTCCGTGTACTTTATTATACAGAATAAATTTGATTTAGTTTTAATAACCATTGGGCGCCACGTTGTAACAAATCCTGTTTATTGATCAATTAAAGATGAAAAAAAAATTTTGTTTAATTTTAATTTATTGAGAAAAAATGTTTTTTGTAAACTTTTTTTATTAATATTTATTAATTATTTATTACAATCAGAATGATCACAGTTGCACACCACTATGTAAAATTATCCCAATTAGCGCTTTCAAGCTTCACAGCCCATCGTCAGATTGGAATAGACACAAAATAAGTGGAAACAACCCCTTCACCCCTCTCCCCCTCCTTGCTCACACACAACAAGCTATAATATGAATGACCCTTCCCCACCCCCTAAACCCTGTCACACCATCTGTAGAGTTACATATTTTTTCTAGCAATTCCTTGTGTTTCAGTGTTGTGTGTGTGTGTGTGTGTGTGTGTGTGTGTGTGTGCATCCTTTTAAACTACCCACTTCCTCTCCACACACGTGGGTCAGTCAACACCCTTATTTTAAAACATCCAAATAGTACTATGCAAAATAATTCTTAATATTATCTATCTGTCCTCTATCATTTACTTCTTAATCATGTTATAAAATATTTCTTCATTATCAAATTTAATTTTAATATTAATTAAATTGTCTAACCCTTTTTCTCTCTCTTTCAATATTTCTAACTCCTCTCTAAGCTTCCTTTCAACTGTGTTATTCACTACTTTTACAATTTCGTATTCTTCCAAAGGATTAACAAACTTATGGTTGTCTTCTATGAAATGTCTTGCATATAACGAATTGGTTGTTCTATTACCTTCTCCACGTTTGTGGTCAGACAACCTGCATACGAATTTCCGTCCTGTCTCTCCTAGGTAACACCATAAGTTTGTTAATCCTTTGGAAGAATACGAAATTGTAAAAGTAGTGAATAACACAGTTGAAAGGAAGCTTAGAGAGGAGTTAGAAATATTGAAAGAGAGAGAAAAAGGGTTAGACAATTTAATTAATATTAAAATTAAATTTGATAATGAAGAAATATTTTATAACATGATTAAGAAGTAAATGATAGAGGACAGATAGATAATATTAAGAATTATTTTGCATAGTACTATTTGGATGTTTTAAAATAAGGGTGTTGACTGACCCACGTGTGTGGAGAGGAAGTGGGTAGTTTAAAAGGATGCACACACACACACACGCACACACACACACACACACACACACACAACACTGAAACACAAGGAATTGCTAGAAAAAATATGTAACTCTACAGATGGTGTGACAGGGTTTAGGGGGTGGGGAAGGGTCATTCATATTATAGCTTGTTGTGTGTGAGCATGGTGGGGGAGAGGGGTGAAGGGGTTGTTTCCACTTATTTTGTGTCTATTCCAATCTGACGATGGGCTGTGAAGCTTGAAAGCGCTAATTGGGATAATTTTTACATAGTGGTGTGCAACTGTGATCATTCTGATTGTGATTTCAACCACTAACACAAATTTCTTCATTAAATTATTTATTAGTTATTGAGTTATTGTATTAATCCTAGTTGTTATATTAATTCCTTTCTTAGAGTACTTATTTTGGTTGGTGATGAATAGTTTCTTTAAAAACGTTAAATAGATTATGTTAGTTGAATAATCGATTTATAGTATTTGTAGATTCGGTGTCTTTACTCCTTTTCGATGTTGTTCTCTTCCTACTTGACGTCCAGGTTTCAATTAATATCTGAAATTCTTTTAATTATATACTTTCTAAAGAAATAAAACTCAAATATGGAACATTTAATTTAATTTATTGATCTTATTGCGTTTAGTCGACTTTGAGTAGAAATAATTTTCCCGGCTCGAACTCTTATCTCAGGTCGATTTGAATCGAGTAATTTTTCTTTTTAATTTAACATTTTAACATTAATAGGGTTCCTTTTACTGTTATCAGAAGTCAGAAAAGGGCAATGCTGAAAAGTACAATACTTACAACTAAAAATTCTTACTTAATATTATCGAAATAATATTTATCATAAACAATGTTAATATAATGGAAATTTTCGAACCACGTCATCACAGCTGCTTGGAGTCGCCTCAACGTGATCTCATCAAAATGGCCGACTCCTTCACCTCGGATTTATACAAAGATCTTCTCAACGATTTTCCTCCAAATAAATGTTTATTATGTAAGTGTCCTCATCAGTGCAGTAGTTATTAATTTTCTTCGTTGTAGTGTGATTAATCAGTGTTCGTAATCCGTTTTTGGTTCGGTAATAGGTGTTGGTTAAAAGTGTCTTCGTTTCAAATAGTCCATCCAGAATGTCGTGAGGATTTTCATAGTTTAATCTTCTCTATTAGTGCCTTGACCGTTTCTATATCTGTTTTATAATTGCCAATCTTCATAAAAGTAATGGTTTGGTTTGAATTAGTTAATTGTTTGTGTGATCAACTCATATTTTAGATTTCCTTTCTTAGGCTTAGTTCTCGTCAAAAATGTTTATCTTTTTCGCTATAACATTCTGCTGCGTTCGCTTTGACGTTTAACAATCAACTCCCAGTTTTTTTCTTCATCATTCAAAAGGTCCTGTCTGATTTATTAGTAAATTTACATTGTTTCAGTCAGCTGACACTTAAGTCTCAAGTTTGATTTTGTTCAAAAGAATTGAATTTTACATTATATTACAAATTACATTTTGATTATTATCTATTCTTATTACATTCTAATTACATAATCAAATTCCTTATTTAATTCGGCATAATTTAATACCATACATGATATATTTTAGTGTAGTTTTAACTCAAAAGTCATATTTACATAATACTTGCTTGTAGGCATTTACCCACTTTACTTCATTACAAATTAAATGGTTTAGAGTATATGTTAAATCCCAATTATCATTAAACAAGATCATTGATTGAATTATTATGATTTGGTTTCTTTAATTCTCAGTAATTTGATGATTTACTTAGCTAATTTGAACCCTACCTTCAATTTAGACTTTTCTCTAGGCCTCAGTGTTAGTACACTTGGCTTTTTCTAATAATATCCTATACATTCCTTAATTACTTTCACAAAGTGTTGTTAAATTTATAATAAATTGTTAGTGTGTTAAATTCAACATTTTTCATTCATTTAATTTGTTTCATTAACTTATTTACTATTAATTTATAATGTTGGTGAGGTTTACAATTTGGCCTATGTATTGATGTTAGTTCTATCACTAAGTTTTCAATTGTTGCAGATTGCTATTACCCTTTCTGATGTACAATTCCAATAAAATCCTAACAACTAAATTGCCCTTACTTAACTACAACATAGTCTATGATTAATTAACATTATTTAAACATAACAAAGGTATTCTCTTAAACTAAATTTAATCCAAAGCATTCAATGCTATGGGTTCAATGAACCTCTAATACAACAAAACAAATCTGTCTTCATCTAAACAGTTTATTCAAATTAACATTTATTCAGTCTATTTCTGTTTTTGTTTATTGATTTAGGGATTTACCCTGGTTCCCCTCACTATTCACTGTATTCCCTAATCTTATCTCTAATAATTTTATCTAGTCTTGGGGAATAAGGAACATCACATAATTTGCATTATTAATTGTTTATCAACTGCACTTCCAAGTTGAATTATGTATTGTATATAAAAAAATAACTCAATTTTTTGTTCATCATTGATAGGTATTATGCTGTTTACTTATTAGTAGTCACTTTTCACAATAAAATAAGTTACACTTGTCCACCTTCAGTCATATAATCTTATGACATAATTGCTTTTATCTTTTGTCTTGAGGTCGTCTTATATCTAACACCTTTTCTTAAACTTATGTTACATCGTTTTTATTTTATGGTATTGTACCTTTCTTATTTTATCTTTTTTGGGTTTTATGTTACATTTAGAGTTATAATTAAATTATATTTAGTTATTTTGTCATGTTCTTATGGGTTTCACCGTTCATTCCTATGGACTCTTTTAAATAATTTTGGTAATTCGTACTTACGGCCCTTTATAATATCGTATTGTTTCTCAATATTTATTTTTCGAACCAGTGGGTTTGTTTATCCATGGTTTTTCCTTACCTACTCCTATTCTATCTGGGTATATCTACACTATAAGTTGGACTATAATCATCTTCCTATTATTTATTAAAGATTGTATGTTTGATTTTAATTAATTTGATTTCTTTTGATCTAGAATTTCAGTTTACTGTTGTTATTGTAGCACAACGAAGTTTTTACCTTGTTCTACAAAATAAGATAATATATGAAAGGAAGGGAAGAAGTCATCTAGAAGGAATAATATCAACTTAAATAAAAATCAACAGAAAAGTATTTGCAATTATAAATAAAAGAACTTAACAGAACTAGAAAAGTAGATTCAAAGGATTTATATGTAGTCAAATCATAGCCATAAAGTGTTGAAAAATAAATAATAAGAGTATCATACCAGTATAATAATTAGTAGACCCAGTAAGATATGGAGTAGGGAAGAGTAACAGCCCAGAACAAATAAAATAACATGACAATTTTTAAGATATGGAGTAGTGAAGAGTAACAGCCCAGGAATAATAAATGAACATGACAATTAGCAAGATATGAAATAATAATGAATAATAGTTTGGAACAAATAAAATAAAAATGACAATTTTTATAATAGGAAACAGCAAGGAGTAACAGCCCAGGACTAAAGAATTAAAGGGAAATAATAATCCAGATACCCAAAAAATTTATTATAAAGACAAAAACCTCTAGAGCAGCAAATAAATGGTTCAAAAGAAATAAAATTATATTAACTATATCAATTTAAATGAAATGACTAGCCCAAATAAGAGAATCCAATACACATAATTAAAAATGATGTAAAAACTAATTATACTTAGAATAAATGTGATTAAGGGGCACACCCCAAACCAGTTGTCAAAAAGGACAACAAAAAGACTATTATTAATATAAAGTTTTAATGTATTTATTTATATAATTATTTACCATTTTATGTTATTATTGTTTGTGAATACCATAGAAGATGTGTTGATACTAGTAAATGCTAGATGTTAGAATGTAAGAATTTATTGTATTTTAATCATGTTAATTAATGTTATATTTTGTAAAGTAAGGAAAGGCAAATTAATAGTTCAAACAAACCAGAAATAATGGATCAAAAAATATGAAACTAATAAGATGAATTAATAATAACTTTGCTAGGAAAATTGGAAATTGATGACCAAGGCAAATTCACATTTGACCATACAAATCTAATCAAAGAATACAAGTTAATAGAACCTAGACTAATTTGATGTAAATTACCCTATTCAATATACAAATACATTATCATAATAATAATAACCTCGACCTATAATAGTAATGAGAGGAATCAACATGTAAAATTGACTTAAATTAGATGTTTGTACCAGGTAAGGCCATAATCAGTAAAGTGTACTAGTAAAATGCAAATAATTTGTTAAATGTTTAAAATAATAGCCAGATGTAAATTAGGTAAATTACAGATATTTAATTAGGAATCGAGTGAAAAATAAATTGTAACATAAAACATATTTTAAACCATGTTATAGGTAATTCTGTAAGTCAATGTAATTAAGAAGCACAATTCAAACTAAAATAGGGAAAATTTAGTATTAAATTGTATAAAATAAAATCAGGAATATTGTTATATAATTAAAATTACATAAATGTACTAAACAAGTAATTTATAGCCATTTAAACATAAAAATGTCAATATTTTTTATATATAAGATTGAATTCAAAAACAACAGCTGATGGCTGAACAATGAGAAATGATACCGAAATATTATAAATCTGATATATGAAGGAACAAAAATCAGAGTTGATTGTTAAAAGCCAAACGAGATAGACGCGTCAAAAGACTTATCAGAGAATTATTAACGAAAATTTTAACTAACACTAACCGAGATATATGACGAAGCTATATAAAGATAAATAGAAGACAAATTAAAGTGAAGAATACAATAACAACAGTCACTGAAACCTTAAATAATACTAGACTAAACCGTCACTACATTTAGACACGACAGAAGAACCAAATTGAACTCAGATAAACGTACACCGAGTGAAGGGAACCTTTTGGGACATAACACTACTATTACCGAACCAAAATCCAGTGGGTAAACAACACTACACTCTACAACTCGTGGATATTCCAAGAACAACATCACTGGAGAGGAAATAACCAACGGAGACATTTATTTGAAGAAAAAACTCGTAGCTGAGATTACATCGCAGATCAACTTATTAAGGCAGCCATTTTGATTCCAGTCGAAGAGGATGCTGGTAACGTGACGAGTGACGTCAGAGAAGTCAACAGTATCGTAATATCAACTCTTTATATACATTACACTTTATTATTTTGTCTGTTTCATGAATATGTTTTTTAATACCTTGTAAGTATTGAATTCTCTTGCCTTTCCTGACTATTTCTACAGTTAAAAGAACCTTATAATATAATAATTCCATTGAAATATTTTGGATACGTAAAATAATCGAACTGTAACTTTTTATCGAATCAGATTCAAGCCGTTGCGGCAATTTCAAATAATTGTTTGACGAATAAACTCATTTATTGTTTTAATACTGTTTTATTAATCAGCTAAGCCTTAAATTAAATTACATTAATTATTTAAGAGAAAAAGTGAACTTCTTAAGTAGACGAACTAGAAGAAGAAGAATAACAGATTTTAAATTGGCTGCTACATGCGATCGATACGGCTTAGATAATTTGAAGTGAAGAAATAAATAATTTTACATCAGAACACACACAGTCATTAAACAGTATATTTTTTATTAATTGAATCTAAACAATTAAAAAACAACTACACCAATTAAAATTAAATAATGACATGAAAAATAACAACAACAAAAATTTTTTTATTAACCAATTATTATCTAATTATATATTATTTGTAATTACCACGCAGTGTGGGGTGTTATTACAAATTGGCGTTTCCAACGTGGAGCTTATTAAAACATTCATCAATAACAAACGTTTTATTACAATTTGACGCAACCAACGTATAGGACTTTTCACCAATTTACAAAACACTACATTTGTAAAAACAAATTTGTAAATTGGTTTTATTACAAATTGGCGCTCAACTTTAGGGGCTTAAAATAGGAATTGATAGGCCTATAAGATAAGGACAAGTTGCCCAATTTCCTATTTTTAGCTTGGCAGCTGTTAAAAAGTCAGGAAAGCGATCGAAATGCCAAAGAGAGCAACATCCAAGAAAAGGGCGGCAGAACCCGAGGAGGAGATAGACATAGAGGACAAGGAGGAGAATCCAGTGGAAGATAGGGAGATTATATTAACCCCGGCGGAAACTAACCAACCCACACAAAAACAAGAGGAACAACCGGAAAAACTAAAACAAACAGAGAACGTAACTTTGCAAGAAATGTTCAGGATAATGATGGAGAAAATGGATGAGAATAGTAAGAAGGTGGAGGAGAATAGTAAGAGGTGGAGGAGATTAGTAAGAAGATGGAGGAGAATAGTAAGAGATGGAGGAGAAAATGGAAGGATTGAAAGGTGACAACCAATCCATGAGTCAGAAAATGGACGAAAACAACCAGTCCACAAAGGAAGAATTAAGTAACCAAATTGGAGATACCAATAAGGAAATAGAGGAAACCAGTAAGAAAATGGAAGAGAAAATAGATGAAAATAGTAAGAAGATGGAGGAAATAATAAGCAAGTGGAAGAAAAGATGGGGGAGAAGTTTGAAGAATTGAAAGAGGATAACCAACTATTCAGAGAAGAATTAAGAGAGGTTAACCAGGAAAATATGGACAGATTAGACCGAAAGATAGAAGCATTAAAGGAAGAATTGAGTCAGAAAATAGTAGAGAACAATGGAACAATCTGCAAGAAGGTAGAAGAGGAAATAACGGTAATAGAACAAAAGATTACAAAAGCTGACGAAAGATGGAGTCAGACTGAACGAGAAATACTGCGTTTTAAAGCCGAAGTAAACACCAAGGTTACCAATATAGAAGAAACCAATAAAAAGGTGGATAATAGTAATAAAAAATTACGTCAGGAAATGGACGATATGACAAAAGAATTACAAGATGACAGAAAACCGGGAACAGAAGAAATACCAAAAGATAAAAACATCGAACATCTAAATCAGAAAATAGAAGATAATGGAGTGAAGAACCAAATAATTAAGAAAACGACAGAAAAAGGAATCATACGTCCCAACAAACTAAAAAATACACGGGAAGTATTGGATATGGTTAGGAGTGGTCTAGTTAATATAGATAATCTCTCAATTATCAATCACAGAGAAGAAATGAATCTGAAGAATTATAGACGAAACTTAATGAAGATGTTCGAAAGGAATATAAACGAAATAGAAATATATTATAAAAAATCCATGAGATCACTAATAATGGATGTATCAATGACCAGTGAGAAAGACATCATGAATTCCATAGATTATAGAAGCAGGTCAAAATAAACTTCCAAAATGATTTACAATAAAATAGTATGTTACCGCTTTAAAAGGAATATAGATAAATTAAATATAACAGAAATAGAAATATATGGTAAAACATCAGTACTATCATTAATCATTGATGTACCAGTGACATCCTGGTTTAATGAACCATATAATAGAATGTTTGAAATAAGACTTGAAACAAGCGAAAGGATAACAGAAGAAAAAATGAAATACAAGGAAGAAGCGAGAAATGTTACAAGAAAAGAAATAATTTTGAAGACAATGGTAGCCCGGACAATAAGGGCAACTGAGATTATGGACCACGGCTAAATTAAATATCACACACCATCAAGAAAAGGGACGGATATTATGATAACCTATTACAGAAAAAACCGTTGGAAAGAGAAGAAAAATAATAGGAATAAGAAAAATAAAGAAACAAAACCAAGAGGTCTTATGAAAATAATAATAAAAAATATTTTGATGAATTATAAAAAACATAAAAATTCTAAAACGAGTAAGGACATCTTACAGATTATCTAGGAGAAAATATTTTGAATCGAATAAATAAATAACAACAAAATTCTAAAACGAGTAAGTACATCTTACAGATTATCTAGGAGAAAATATTTTGAAGCAAATAAATAAATACCATCTAAATTCTAAGAATAAATAAGGACATCTTATAGTTAATATCAAGGATTTAAAATATCATTTTAAATAAAATGAGAAGGGAAAATAAATAAAGAATCTCAATATTAAAATAAATAAGAACAGTTTACAGAATATATTTCAGAAGAACTTTGTTTTGTATCAATTAATAAGGAGAAGTAATGAAAGAAGGTATCTAAGGTTTAAAAAATAATAAGTACAACAACATTAAAGAAATTAAATGAAATAATTTTACAAAAGAAAATTTTTTATTACAACAATGAAGGCTAAACAGTGACTACTCAAGACAACTATATAAATGAAATACTAATTGAAACAAAGATGTTACAGGACTTTAAAATAAAAAGGTAAATAAGAATCCAGATATTGTATATATTTTCAATGTAATAAGATGATGAAACCCCTGAACCAAAAATAAGATTATCGAAGAATAAAGAGGAGAACCAGTTAACTAAAACAGATAAGGAAAGGGTATTAAAACCAGATATTATGCCATGAGCAATAAACTAATTAATGAAACAACAAATGAAAAAAAAACTATATACATAAACAAGTGCTACCCAAAATGTAAACAAGAAACAGTCTGTGACAAAAACTAACTAAAATCACCGAATTTCACAAAAGAAAGGCTGAAATGGATATTATGCCAAATACCTATTGATAAGTAATATAGAATGAGCTTTGAAATGTAAGAATAACCATATGGATAGAAATATTAAATAATCTGAATAATTATAATGTGATGATTCTAAGTATATTTATTAATAGTCAAAATGGACTACGTATTACAATTGATATTTTAATAACTGGATGTAGATAATTCCACCAGTTTTTTATTATTGAGCAGAGATGATAATTCCTCTGAACTCAAAGAAGTGATGTATTGGTCAGCAGAGCAATGAAGCCGAAAAAGTGCCACTCTGAACTGTTCCAGCTCACATGTTAGGGAATGTTAGGGAGTAAATATATAAATGAAGAAACACTAAATAAGAAGGGAAAAATATATATATATTAAATGATAAAAGGATGAATCAGATTAAAAAGAACTATCTCATAAGAGTAGAATAAAAAGTAAAGGCAACAAGAATGCATATCAATTTAGAGCTCAACCAAAAGAAACAGGTGTATCAGGGTAAACGAAGCCAAGAAGAATAGAATAAAGAAGGATATCAGAAGCAATTAGTTCACCCAACTAAAAGTATGTGCTGAACTAATCACTTTTATAGGGGGGGATTTGTAGCACAACGAAGTTTTTACCTTGTTCTACAAAATAAGATAATATATGAAAGGAAGGGAAGAAGTCATCTAGAAGGAATAATATCAACTTAAATAAAAATCAACAGAAAAGTATTTGCAATTATAAATAAAAGAACTTAACAGAACTAGAAATGTAGATTCAAAGGAATTATATGTAGTCAAATCATAGCCATAAAGTGTTGAAAAATAAATAATAAGAGTATCATACCAGTATAATAATTAGTAGACCCAGTAAGATATGGAGTAGGGAAGAGTAACAGCCCAGAACAAATAAAATAACATGACAATTTTTAAGATATGGAGTAGTGAAGAGTAACAGCCCAGGAATAATAAATGAACATGACAATTAGCAAGATATGAAATAATAATGAATAATATTATGGAACAAATAAAATAAAAATGACAATTTTTAAAATAGGAAACAGTAAGGAGTAACAGCCCAGGACTAATGAATTAAAGGGAAATAATATTCCAGATAACCAAAAAAATCTATTATAAAGACAAAAACCTCTAGAGCAGCAAATAAATGGTTCAAAAGAAATAAAATTATATTAACTATATCAATTTAAATGAAATGACTAGCCCAAATAAGAGAATCCAATACACATAATTAAAAATGATGTAAAAACTAATTATACTTAGAATAAATGTGATTAAGGGGCACACCCCAAACCAGTTGTCAAAAAGGACAACAAAAAGACTATTATTAATATAAAGTTTTAATGTATTTATTTATATAATTATTTACCATTTTATGTTATTATTGTTTGTGAATACCATAGAAGATGTGTTGATACTAGTAAATGCTAGATGTTAGAATGTAAGAATTTATTGTATTTTAATCATGTTAATTAATGTTATATTTTGTAAAGTAAGGAAAGGCAAATTAATAGTTCAAACAAACCAGAAATAATGGATCAAAAAATATGAAACTAATAAGATGAATTAATAATAACTTTGCTAGGAAAATTGGAAATTGATGACCAAGACAAATTCACATTTGACCATACAAATCTAATCAAAGAATACAAGTTAATAGAACCTAGACTAATTTGATGTAAATTACCCTATTCAATATACAAATACATTATCATAATAATAATAACCTCGACCTATAATAGTAATGAGAGGAATCAACATGTAAAATTGACTTAAATTAGATGTTTGTACCAGGTAAGGCCATAATCAGTAAAGTGTACTAGTAAAATGCAAATAATTTGTTAAATGTTTAAAATAATAGCCAGATGTAAATTAGGTAAATTCCAGATATTTAATTAGGAATCGAGTGAAAAATAAATTGTAACATAAAACATATTTTAAACCATGTTATAGGTAATTCTGTAAGTCAAGGTAAGGCCTACAGATAAATTTCAAAGAATGTAATTAAGAAGCACAATTCAAACTAAAATAGGGAAAATTTAGTATTAAATTGTATAAAATAAAATCAGGAATATTGTTATATAATTAAAATTACATAAAAGTACTAAACAAGTAATTTATAGCCATTTAAACATAAAAATGTCAATATTTTTTATATATAAGATTGAATTCAAACACAACAGCTGATGGCTGAACAATGAGAAATGATACCGAAATATTATAAATCTGATATATGAAGGAACAAAAATCAGAGTTGATTGTTAAAAGCCAAACGAGATAGACGCGTCAAAAGACTTATCAGAGAATTATTAACGAAAATTTTATCTAACACTAACCGAGATATATGACGAAGCTATATAAAGATAAATAGAAGAGAAATTAAAGTGAAGAATACAATAACATCAGTCACTGAAACCTTAAATAATACTAGACTTAACCGTCACTACATTTAGACACGACAGAAGAACCAAATTGAACTCAGATAAACGTACACCGAGTGAAGGGAACCTTTTGGGACATAACACTACTATTACCGAACCAAAATCCAGTGGGTAAACAACACTACACTCTACAACTCGTGGATATTCCAAGAACAATATCACTGGAGAGGAAATAACCAACGGAGACATTTATTTGAAGAAAAAACTCGTAGCTGAGATTACATCGCAGATCAACTTATTAAGGCAGCCATTTTGATTCCAGTCGAAGAGGATGCTGGTAACGTGACGAGTGACGTCAGAGAAGTCAACAGTATCGTAATATCAACTCTTTATATACATTACACTTTATTATTTTGTCTGTTTCATGAATATGTTTTTTAATACCTTGTAAGTATTGAATTCTCTTGCCTTTCCTGACTATTTCTACAGTTAAAAGAACCTTATAATATAATAATTCAATTGAAATATTTTGGATACATAAAATAATCGAACTGTAACTTTTTATCGAATCAGATTCAAGCCGTTGCGGCAATTTCAAATAATTGTTTGACGAATAAACTCATTTATTGTTTTAATACTGTTTTATTGATCAGCTAAGCCTTAAATTAAATTACATTAATTATTTAAGAGAAAAAGTGAACTTCTTAAGTAGACGAACTAGAAGAAGAAGAATAACAGATTTTAAATTGGCTGCTACATGCGATCGATACGGCTTAGATAATTTGAAGTGAAGAAATAAATAATTTTACATCAGAACACACACAGTCATTAAACAGTATATTTTTTATTAATTGAATCTAAACAATTAAAAAACAACTACACCAATTAAAATTAAATAATGACATGAAAAATAACAACAACAAAAATTTTTTTATTAACCAATTATTATCTAATTATATATTATTTGTAATTACCACGCAGTGTGGGGTGTTATTACAAATTGGCGTTTCCAACGTGGAGCTTATTAAAACATTCATCAATAACAAACGTTTTATTACAATTTGACGCAACCAACGTATGGGACTTTTCTCCAATTTACAAAACACTACATTTGTAAAAACAAATTTTTAAATTGGTTTTATTACAAATTGGCGCTCAACTTTAGGGGCTTAAAATAGGAATTGTTAGGCCTATAAGATAAGGACAAGTTGCCCAATTTCCTATTTTTAGCTTGGCAGCTGTTAAAAAGTCAGGAAAGCGATCGAAATGCCAAAGAGAGCGACGTCCAAGAAAAGGGCGGCAGAACCCGAGGAGGAGATAGACATAGAGGACAAGGAGGAGAATCCAGTGGAAGATAGGGAGATTATATTAACCCCGGCGGAAACTAACCAACCCACACAACAACAAGAGGAACAACCGGCCCACACAACAACAAGAGGAACAACCGGAAAAACTAAAACAAACAGAGAACGTAACTATGCAAGAAATGTTCAGTATAATGATGGAGAAAATGGATGAGAATAGTAAGAAGGTGGAGGAGAATAGTAAGAGGTGGAGGAGATTAGTAAGAAGATGGAGGAGAATAGTAAGAGATGGAGGAGAAAATGGAAGGATTGAAAGGTGACAACCAATCCATGAGTCAGAAAATGGACGAAAACAACCAGTCCACAAAGGAAGAATTAAGTAACCAAATTGGAGATACCAATAAGGAAATAGAGGAAACCAGTAAGAAAATGGAAGAGAAAATCGATGAAAATAGTAAGAAGATGGAGGAAATAATAAGAAAGTGGAAGACAAGATGGGGGAGAAGTTTGAAGAATTGAAAGAGGATAACCAACTATTCAGAGAAGAATTAAGAGAGGTTAACCAGGAAAATATGGACAGATTAGACCGAAAGATAGAAGCATTAAAGGAAGAATTGAGTCAGAAAATAGTAGAGAACAATGGAACAATCTGCAAGAAGGTAGAAGAGGAAATAACGGTAATAGAACAAAAGATTACAAAAGCTGACGAAAGATGGAGACAGACTGAACGAGAAATACTGCGTTTTAAAGCCGAAGTATACACCAAGGTTACCAATATAGAAGAAACCAATAAGAAGGTGGATAATAGTAATAAAAAATTACGTCAGGAAATGGACGATATGACAAAAGAATTACAAGATGACAGAAAACCGGGAACAGAAGAAATACCAAAAGATAAAAACATCGAACATCTAAATCAGAAAATAGAAGATAATGGAGTGAAGAACCAAATAATTAAGAAAACGACAGAAAGAGGAATCATACGTCCCAACAAACTAAAAAATACACGGGAAGAATTGGATATGGTTAGGAGTGGTCTAGTTAATATAGATAATCTCTCAATTATCAATCACAGAGAAGAAATGAATGTGAAGAATTATAGACGGAACTTAATGAAGATGTTCGAAAGGAATATACCCGAAATAGAAATATATTATAAAAAATCCATGAGATCACTATTCATGGATGTATCAATGACCAATGAGAAAGACATCATGAATTCCATAGATTATAGAAGCAGGTCAAAATAAACTTCCAAAATGATTTACAATAAAATAGTATGTTACCGCTTTAAAAGGAACATAGATAAATTAAATATAACAGAAATAGAAATATATGGTAAAACATCAGTACTATCATTAATCATTGATGTACCAGTGACATCCTGGTTTAATGAACCATATAATAGAATGTTTGAAATAAGACTTGAAACAAGCGAAAGGATAACAGAAGAAAAAATGAAATACAAGGAAGAAGCGAGAAATGTTACAAGAAAAGAAATAATTTTGAAGACAATGGTAGCCCGGACAATAAGGGCAACTGAGATTATGGACCACGGCTAAATTTAATATCACACACCATCAAGAAAAGGGACGGACATTATGATAACCGATTACAGAAAAAACCGTTGGAAAGAGAAGAAAAATAATAGGAATAAGAAAAATAAAGAAACAAAACCAAGAGGTCTTATGAAAATAATAATAAAAAATATTTTGATGAATTATAAAAAACATAAAAATTCTAAAACGAGTAAGGACATCTTACAGATTATCTAGGAGAAAATATTTTGAATCGAATAAATAAATAACAACAAAATTCAAAAACGAGTAAGTACATCTTACAGATTATCTAGGAGAAAATATTTTGAAGCAAATAAATAAATACCATCTAAATTCTAAGAATAAATAAGGACATCTTATAGTTAATATCAAGGATTTAAAATATCATTTTAAATAAAATGAGAAGGGAAAATAAATAAAGAATCTCAATATTAAAATAAATAAGAACAGTTTACAGAATATATTTCAGAAGAACTTTGTTTTGGATCAATTAATAAGGAGAAGTAATGAAAGAAGGTATCTAAGGTTTAAAAAATAATAAGTACAACAACATTAAAGAAATTAAATGAAATAATTTTACAAAAGAAAATTTTTTATTACAACTATGAAGGCTAAACAGTGACTACTCAAGACAACTATATAAATGAAATACTAATCGAAACAAAGATGTTACAGGACTTTAAAATAAAAAGGTAAATAAGAATCCAGATATTGTATATATTTTCAATGTAATAAGTTGATGAAACCCCTGAACCAAAAATAAGATTATCGAAGAATAAAGAGGAGAACCAGTTAACTAAAACAGATAAGGAAAGGGTATTAAAACCAGATATTATGCCATGAGCAATAAACTAATTAATGAAACAACAAATGAAAAAAAAAACTATATACATAAACAAGTGCTACCCAAAATGTAAACAAGAAACAGTCTGTGACAAAAACTAACTAAAATCACCGAATTTCACAAAAGAAAGGCTGAAATGGATATTATGCCAAATACCTATTAATAAGTAATATAGAATGAGCTTTGAAATGTAAGAATAACCATATGGATAGAAATATTAAATAATCTGAATAATTATAATGTGATGATTCTAAGTATATTTATTAATAGTCAAAATGGACTACTTATTACAATTGATATTTTAATAACTGGATGTAGATAATTCCACCAGTTTTTTATTATTGAGCAGAGATGATAATTCCTCTGAACTCAAAGAAGTGATGTATTGGTCAGCAGAGCAATGAAGCCGAAAAAGTGCCACTCTGAACTGTTCCAGCTCACATGTTAGGGAATGTTAGGGAGTAAATATATAAATGAAGAAACACTAAATAAGAAGGGAAAAATTTATATATATTAAATGATAAAAGGATGAATCAGATTAAAAAGAACTATCTCATTAGAGTAGAATAAAAAGTAAAGGCAACAAGAATGCATATCAATTTAGAGCTCAACCAAAAGAAACAGGTGTATCAGGGTAAACGAAGCCAAGAAGAATAGAATAAAGAAGGATATCAGAAGCAATTAGTTCACCCAAACTAAAAGTATGTGCTGAACTAATCACTTTTATAGGGGGGGATTTGTAGCACAACGAAGTTTTTACCTTGTTCTACAAAATAAGATAATATATGAAAGGAAGGGAAGAAGTCATCTAGAAGGAATAATATCAACTTAAATAAAAATCAACAGAAAAGTATTTGCAATTATAAATAAAAGAACTTAACAGAACTAGAAATGTAGATTCAAAGGAATTATATGTAGTCAAATCATAGCCATAAAGTGTGGAAAAATAAATAATAAGAGTATCATACCAGTATAATAATTAGTAGACCCAGTAAGATATGGAGTAGGGAAGAGTAACAGCCCAGAACAAATAAAATAACATGACAATTTTTAAGATATGGAGTAGTGAAGAGTAACAGCCCAGGAATAATAAATGAGCATGACAATTAGCAAGATATGAAATAATAATGAATAATATTTTGGAAAAAATAAAATAAAAATGACAATTTTTAAAATAGGAAACAGTAAGGAGTAACAGCCCAGGACTAATGAATTAAAGGGAAATAATAATCCAGATAACCAAAAAAATCTATTATAAAGACAAAAACCTCTAGAGCAGCATGTAAATGGTTCTAAAGAAATAAAATTATATTAACTATATCAATTTAAATGAAATGACTAGCCCAAATAAGAGAATCCAATACACATAATTAAAAATGATGTAAAAACTAATTATACTTAGAATAAATGTGATTAAGGGGCACACCCCAAACCAGTTGTGAAAAAGGACAACAAAAAGACTATTATTAATATAAAGTTTTAATGTATTTATTTATATAATTATTTACCATTTTATGTTATTATTGTTTGTGAATACCATAGAAGATGTGTTGATACTAGTAAATGCTAGATGTTAGAATGTAAGAATTTATTGTATTTTAATCATGTTAATTAATGTTATATTTTGTAAAGTAAGGAAAGGCAAATTAATAGTTCAAACAAACCAGAAATAATGGATCAAAAAATATGAAACTAATAAGATGAATTAATAATAACTTTGCTAGGAAAATTGGAAATTGATGACCAAGACAAATTCACATTTGACCATACAAATCTAATCAAAGAATACAAGTTAATAGAACCTAGACTAATTTGATGTAAATTACCCTATTCAATATACAAATACATTATCATAATAATAATAACCTCGACCTATAATAGTAATGAGAGGAATCAACATGTAAAATTGACTTAAATTAGATGTTTGTACCAGGTAAGGCCATAATCAGTAAAGTGTACTAGTAAAATGCAAATAATTTGTTAAATGTTTAAAATAATAGCCAGATGTAAATTAGGTAAATTCCAGATATTTAATTAGGAATCGAGTGAAAAATAAATTGTAACATAAAACATATTTTAAACCATGTTATAGGTAATTCTGTAAGTCAAGGTAAGGCCTACAGATAAATTTCAAAGAATGTAATTAAGAAGCACAATTCAAACTAAAATAGGGAAAATTTAGTATTAAATTGTATAAAATAAAATCAGGAATATTGTTATATAATTAAAATTACATAAAAGTACTAAACAAGTAATTTATAGCCATTTAAACATAAAAATGTCAATATTTTTTATATATAAGATTGAATTCAAACACAACAGCTGATGGCTGAACAATGAGAAATGATACCGAAATATTATAAATCTGATATATGAAGGAACAAAAATCAGAGTTGATTGTTAAAAGCCAAACGAGATAGACGCGTCAAAAGACTTATCAGAGAATTATTAACGAAAATTTTAACTAACACTAAACGAGATATATGACGAAGCTATATAAAGATAAATAGAAGACAAATTAAAGTGAAGAATACAATAACATCAGTCACTGAAACCTTAAATAATACTAGACTAAACCGTCACTACATTTAGACACGACAGAAGAACCAAATTGAACTCAGATAAACGTACACCGAGTGAAGGGAACCTTTTGGGACATAACACTACTATTACCGAACCAAAATCCAGTGGGTAAACAACACTACACTCTACAACTCGTGGATATTCCAAGAACAACATCACTGGAGAGGAAATAACCAACGGAGACATTTATTTGAAGAAAAAACTCGTAGCTGAGATTACATCGCAGATCAACTTATTAAGGCAGCCATTTTGATTCCAGTCGAAGAGGATGCTGGTAACGTGACGAGTGACGTCAGAGAAGTCAACAGTATCGTAATATCAACTCTTTATATACATTACACTTTATTATTTTGTCTGTTTCATGAATATGTTTTTTAATACCTTGTAAGTATTGAATTCTCTTGCCTTTCCTGACTATTTCTACAGTTAAAAGAACCTTATAATATAATAATTCAATTGAAATATTTTGGATACATAAAATAATCGAACTGTAACTTTTTATCGAATCAGATTCAAGCCGTTGCGGCAATTTCAAATAATTGTTTGACGAATAAACTCATTTATTGTTTTAATACTGTTTTATTGATCAGCTAAGCCTTAAATTAAATTACATTAATTATTTAAGAGAAAAAGTGAACTTCTTAAGTAGACGAACTAGAAGAAGAAGAATAACAGATTTTAAATTGGCTGCTACATGCGATCGATACGGCTTAGATAATTTGAAGTGAAGAAATAAATAATTTTACATCAGAACACACACAGTCATTAAACAGTATATTTTTTATTAATTGAATCTAAACAATTAAAAAACAACTACACCAATTAAAATTAAATAATGACATGAAAAATAACAACAACAAAAATTTTTTTATTAACCAATTATTATCTAATTATATATTATTTGTAATTACCACGCAGTGTGGGGTGTTATTACAAATTGGCGTTTCCAACGTGGAGCTTATTAAAACATTCATCAATAACAAACGTTTTATTACAATTTGACGCAACCAACGTATGGGACTTTTCTCCAATTTACAAAACACTACATTTGTAAAAACAAATTTTTAAATTGGTTTTATTACAAATTGGCGCTCAACTTTAGGGGCTTAAAATAGGAATTGTTAGGCCTATAAGATAAGGACAAGTTGCCCAATTTCCTATTTTTAGCTTGGCAGCTGTTAAAAAGTCAGGAAAGCGATCGAAATGCCAAAGAGAGCGACGTCCAAGAAAAGGGCGGCAGAACCCGAGGAGGAGATAGACATAGAGGACAAGGAGGAGAATCCAGTGGAAGATAGGGAGATTATATTAACCCCGGCGGAAACTAACCAACCCACACGACAACAAGAGGAACAACCGGAAAAACTAAAACAAACAGAGAACGTAACTATGCAAGAAATGTTCAGGATAATGATGGAGAAAATGGATGAGAATAGTAAGAAGGTGGAGGAGAATAGTAAGAGGTGGAGGAGATTAGTAAGAAGATGGAGGAGAATAGTAAGAGATGGAGGAGAAAATGGTAGGATTGAAAGGTGACAACCAATCCATGAGTCAGAAAATGGACGAAAACAACCAGTCCACAAAGGAAGAATTAAGTAACCAAATTGGAGATACCAATAAGGAAATAGAGGAAACCAGTAAGAAAATGGAAGAGAAAATCGATGAAAATAGTAAGAAGATGGAGGAAATAATAAGCAAGTGGAAGAAAAGATGGGGGAGAAGTTTGAAGAATTGAAAGAGGATAACCAACTATTCAGAGAAGAATTAAGAGAGGTTAACCAGGAAAATATGGACAGATTAGACCGAAAGATAGAAGCATTAAAGGAAGAATTGAGTCAGAAAATAGTAGAGAACAATGGAACAATCTGCAAGAAGGTAGAAGAGGAAATAACGGTAATAGAACAAAAGATTACAAAAGCTGACGAAAGATGGAGACAGACTGAACGAGAAATACTGCGTTTTAAAGCCGAAGTATACACCAAGGTTACCAATATAGAAGAAACCAATAAGAAGGTGGATAATAGTAATAAAAAATTACGTCAGGAAATGGACGATATGACAAAAGAATTACAAGATGACAGAAAACCGGGAACAGAAGAAATACCAAAAGATAAAAACATCGAACATCTAAATCAGAAAATAGAAGATAATGGAGTGAAGAACCAAATAATTAAGAAAACGACAGAAAGAGGAATCATACGTCCCAACAAACTAAAAAATACACGGGAAGAATTGGATATGGTTAGGAGTGGTCTAGTTAATATAGATAATCTCTCAATTATCAATCACAGAGAAGAAATGAATGTGAAGAATTATAGACGGAACTTAATGAAGATGTTCGAAAGGAATATACCCGAAATAGAAATATATAAAAAAAAATCCATGAGATCACTATTCATGGATGTATCAATGACCAATGAGAAAGACATCATGAATTCCATAGATTATAGAAGCAGGTCAAAATAAACTTCCAAAATGATTTACAATAAAATAGTATGTTACCGCTTTAAAAGGAACATAGATAAATTAAATATAACAGAAATAGAAATATATGGTAAAACATCAGTACTATCATTAATCATTGATGTACCAGTGACATCCTGGTTTAATGAACCATATAATAGAATGTTTGAAATAAGACTTGAAACAAGCGAAAGGATAACAGAAGAAAAAATGAAATACAAGGAAGAAGCGAGAAATGTTACAAGAAAAGAAATAATTTTGAAGACAATGGTAGCCCGGACAATAAGGGCAACTGAGATTATGGACCACGGCTAAATTTAATATCACACACCATCAAGAAAAGGGACGGACATTATGATAACCGATTACAGAAAAAACCGTTGGAAAGAGAAGAAAAATAATAGGAATAAGAAAAATAAAGAAACAAAACCAAGAGGTCTTATGAAAATAATAATAAAAAATATTTTGATGAATTATAAAAAACATAAAAATTCTAAAACGAGTAAGGACATCTTACAGATTATCTAGGAGAAAATAGTTTGAATCGAATAAATAAATAACAACAAAATTCTAAAACGAGTAAGTACATCTTACAGATTATCTAGGAGAAAATATTTTGAAGCAAATAAATAAATACCATCTAAATTCTAAGAATAAATAAGGACATCTTATAGTTAATATCAAGGATTTAAAATATCATTTTAAATAAAATGAGAAGGGAAAATAAATAAAGAATCTCAATATTAAAATAAATAAGAACAGTTTACAGAATATATTTCAGAAGAACTTTGTTTTGGATCAATTAATAAGGAGAAGTAATGAAAGAAGGTATCTAAGGTTTAAAAAATAATAAGTACAACAACATTAAAGAAATTAAATGAAATAATTTTACAAAAGAAAATTTTTTATTACAACTATGAAGGCTAAACAGTGACTACTCAAGACAACTATATAAATGAAATACTAATCGAAACAAAGATGTTACAGGACTTTAAAATAAAAAGGTAAATAAGAATCCAGATATTGTATATATTTTCAATGTAATAAGTTGATGAAACCCCTGAACCAAAAATAAGATTATCGAAGAATAAAGAGGAGAACCAGTTAACTAAAACAGATAAGGAAAGGGTATTAAAACCAGATATTATGCCATGAGCAATAAACTAATTAATGAAACAACAAATGAAAAAAAAAACTATATACATAAACAAGTGCTACCCAAAATGTAAACAAGAAACAGTCTGTGACAAAAACTAACTAAAATCACCGAATTTCACAAAAGAAAGGCTGAAATGGATATTATGCCAAATACCTATTAATAAGTAATATAGAATGAGCTTTGAAATGTAAGAATAACCATATGGATAGAAATATTAAATAATCTGAATAATTATAATGTGATGATTCTAAGTATATTTATTAATAGTCAAAATGGACTACTTATTACAATTGATATTTTAATAACTGGATGTAGATAATTCCACCAGTTTTTTATTATTGAGCAGAGATGATAATTCCTCTGAACTCAAAGAAGTGATGTATTGGTCAGCAGAGCAATGAAGCCGAAAAAGTGCCACTCTGAACTGTTCCAGCTCACATGTTAGGGAATGTTAGGGAGTAAATATATAAATGAAGAAACACTAAATAAGAAGGGAAAAATTTATATATATTAAATGATAAAAGGATGAATCAGATTAAAAAGAACTATCTCATTAGAGTAGAATAAAAAGTAAAGGCAACAAGAATGCATATCAATTTAGAGCTCAACCAAAAGAAACAGGTGTATCAGGGTAAACGAAGCCAAGAAGAATAGAATAAAGAAGGATATCAGAAGCAATTAGTTCACCCAAACTAAAAGTATGTGCTGAACTAATCACTTTTATAGGGGGGGATTTGTAGCACAACGAAGTTTTTACCTTGTTCTACAAAATAAGATAATATATGAAAGGAAGGGAAGAAGTCATCTAGAAGGAATAATATCAACTTAAATAAAAATCAACAGAAAAGTATTTGCAATTATAAATAAAAGAACTTAACAGAACTAGAAATGTAGATTCAAAGGAATTATATGTAGTCAAATCATAGCCATAAAGTGTGGAAAAATAAATAATAAGAGTATCATACCAGTATAATAATTAGTAGACCCAGTAAGATATGGAGTAGGGAAGAGTAACAGCCCAGAACAAATAAAATAACATGACAATTTTTAAGATATGGAGTAGTGAAGAGTAACAGCCCAGGAATAATAAATGAGCATGACAATTAGCAAGATATGAAATAATAATGAATAATATTTTGGAACAAATAAAATAAAAATGACAATTTTTAAAATAGGAAACAGTAAGGAGTAACAGCCCAGGACTAATGAATTAAAGGGAAATAATATTCCAGATAACCAAAAAAATCTATTATAAAGACAAAAACCTCTAGAGCAGCATGTAAATGGTTCTAAAGAAATAAAATTATATTAACTATATCAATTTAAATGAAATGACTAGCCCAAATAAGAGAATCCAATACACATAATTAAAAATGATGTAAAAACTAATTATACTTAGAATAAATGTGATTAAGGGGCACACCCCAAACCAGTTGTGAAAAAGGACAACAAAAAGACTATTATTAATATAAAGTTTTAATGTATTTATTTATATAATTATTTACCATTTTATGTTATTATTGTTTGTGAATACCATAGAAGATGTGTTGATACTAGTAAATGCTAGATGTTAGAATGTAAGAATTTATTGTATTTTAATCATGTTAATTAATGTTATATTTTGTAAAGTAAGGAAAGGCAAATTAATAGTTCAAACAAACCAGAAATAATGGATCAAAAAATATGAAACTAATAAGATGAATTAATAATAACTTTGCTAGGAAAATTGGAAATTGATGACCAAGACAAATTCACATTTGACCATACAAATCTAATCAAAGAATACAAGCTAATAGAACCTAGACTAATTTGATGTAAATTACCCTATTCAATATACAAATACATTATCATAATAATAATAACCTCGACCTATAATAGTAATGAGAGGAATCAACATGTAAAATTGACTTAAATTAGATGTTTGTACCAGGTAAGGCCATAATCAGTAAAGTGTACTAGTAAAATGCAAATAATTTGTTAAATGTTTAAAATAATAGCCAGATGTAAATTAGGTAAATTCCAGATATTTAATTAGGAATCGAGTGAAAAATAAATTGTAACATAAAACATATTTTAAACCATGTTATAGGTAATTCTGTAAGTCAAGGTAAGGCCTACAGATAAATTTCAAAGAATGTAATTAAGAAGCACAATTCAAACTAAAATAGGGAAAATTTAGTATTAAATTGTATAAAATAAAATCAGGAATATTGTTATATAATTAAAATTACATAAAAGTACTAAACAAGTAATTTATAGCCATTTAAACATAAAAATGTCAATATTTTTTATATATAAGATTGAATTCAAACACAACAGCTGATGGCTGAACAATGAGAAATGATACCGAAATATTATAAATCTGATATATGAAGGAACAAAAATCAGAGTTGATTGTTAAAAGCCAAACGAGATAGACGCGTCAAAAGACTTATCAGAGAATTATTAACGAAAATTTTAACTAACACTAAACGAGATATATGACGAAGCTATATAAAGATAAATAGAAGACAAATTAAAGTGAAGAATACAATAACATCAGTCACTGAAACCTTAAATAATACTAGACTAAACCGTCACTACATTTAGACACGACAGAAGAACCAAATTGAACTCAGATAAACGTACACCGAGTGAAGGGAACCTTTTGGGACATAACACTACTATTACCGAACCAAAATCCAGTGGGTAAACAACACTACACTCTACAACTCGTGGATATTCCAAGAACAACATCACTGGAGAGGAAATAACCAACGGAGACATTTATTTGAAGAAAAAACTCGTAGCTGAGATTACATCGCAGATCAACTTATTAAGGCAGCCATTTTGATTCCAGTCGAAGAGGATGCTGGTAACGTGACGAGTGACGTCAGAGAAGTCAACAGTATCGTAATATCAACTCTTTATATACATTACACTTTATTATTTTGTCTGTTTCATGAATATGTTTTTTAATACCTTGTAAGTATTGAATTCTCTTGCCTTTCCTGACTATTTCTACAGTTAAAAGAACCTTATAATATAATAATTCCATTGAAATATTTTGGATACATAAAATAATCGAACTGTAACTTTTTATCGAATCAGATTCAAGCCGTTGCGGCAATTTCAAATAATTGTTTGACGAATAAACTCATTTATTGTTTTAATACTGTTTTATTGATCAGCTAAGCCTTAAATTAAATTACATTAATTATTTAAGAGAAAAAGTGAACTTCTTAAGTAGACGAACTAGAAGAAGAAGAATAACAGATTTTAAATTGGCTGCTACATGCGATCGATACGGCTTAGATAATTTGAAGTGAAGAAATAAATAATTTTACATCAGAACACACACAGTCATTAAACAGTATATTTTTTAATAATTGAATCTAAACAATTAAAAAACAACTACACCAATTAAAATTAAATAATGACATGTAAAATAACAACAACAAAAATTTTTTTATTAACCAATTATTATCTAATTATATATTATTTGTAATTACCACGCAGTGTGGGGTGTTACTACAAATTGGCGTTTCCAACGTGGAGCTTATTAAAACATTCATCAATAACAAACGTTTTATTACAATTTGACGCAACCAACGTATGGGACTTTCTCCAATTTACAAAACACTATATTTGTAAAAACAAATTTTTAAATTGGTTTTATTACAAATTGGCGCTCAACTTTAGGGGCTTAAAATAGGAATTGTTAGGCCTATAAGATAAGGACAAGTTGCCCAATTTCCTATTTTTAGCTTGGCAGCTGTTAAAAAGTCAGGAAAGCGATCGAAATGCCAAAGAGAGCGACGTCCAAGAAAAGGGCGGCAGAACCCGAGGAGGAGATAGACATAGAGGACAAGGAGGAGAATCCAGTGGAAGATAGGGGGATTATATTAACCCCGCCGGAAACTAACCAACCCACACAACAACAAGAGGAACAACCGGAAAAACTAAAACAAACAGAGAACGTAACTATGCAAGAAATGTTCAGGGTAATGATGGAGAAAATGGATGAGAATAGTAAGAATGTGGAGGAGAATAGTAAGAGGTGGAGGAGATTAGTAAGAAGATGGAGGAGAATAGTAAGAGATGGAGGAGAAAATGGAAGGATTGAAAGGTGACAACCAATCCATGAGTCAGAAAATGGACGAAAACAACCAGTCCACAAAGGAAGAATTAAGTAACCAAATTGGAGATACCAATAAGGAAATAGAGGAAACCAGTAAGAAAATGGAAGAGAAAATCGATGAAAATAGTAAGAAGATGGAGGAAATAATAAGAAAGTGGAAGAAAAGACGGGGGAGAAGTTTGAAGAATTGAAAGAGGATAACCAACTATTCAGAGAAGAATTAAGAGAGGTTAACCAGGAAAATATGGACAGATTAGACCGAAAGATAGAAGCATTAAAGGAAGAATTGAGTCAGAAAATAGTAGAGAACAATGGAACAATCTGCAAGAAGGTAGAAGAGGAAATAACGGTAATAGAACAAAAGATTACAAAAGCTGACGAAAGATGGAGTCAGACTGAACGAGAAATACTGCGTTTTAAAGCCGAAGTATACACCAAGGTTACCAATATAGAAGAAACCAATAAGAAGGTGGATAATATTAATAAAAAATTACGTCAGGAAATGGACGATATGACAAAAGAATTACAAGATGACAGAAAACCGGGAACAGAAGAAATACCAAAAGATAAAAACATCGAACATCTAAATCAGAAAATAGAAGATAATGGAGTGAAGAACCAAATAATTAAGAAAACGACAGAAAGAGGAATCATACATCCCAACAAACTAAAAAATACACGGGAAGAATTGGATATGGTTAGAAGTGGTCTAGTTAATATAGATAATCTCTCAATTATCAATCACAGAGAAGAAATGAATCTGAAGAATTATAGACGGAACTTAATGAAGATGTTCGAAAGGAATATACCCGAAATAGAAATATATTATAAAAATCCGTGAGATCACTATTCATGGATGTATCAATGACCAATGAGAAAGACATCATGAATTCCATAGATTATAGAAGCAGGTCAAAATAAACTTCCAAAATGATTTACAATAAAATAGTATGTTACCGCTTTAAAAGGAACATAGATAAATTAAATATAACAGAAATAGAAATATATGGTAAAACATCAGTACTATCATTAATCATTGATGTACCAGTGACATCCTGGTTTAATGAACCATATAATAGAATGTTTGAAATAAGACTTGAAACAAGCGAAAGGATAACAGAAGAAAAAATGAAATACAAGGAAGAAGCGAGAAATGTTACAAGAAAAGAAATAATTTTGAAGACAATGGTAGCCCGGACAATAAGGGCAACTGAGATTATGGACCACGGCTAAATTTAATATCACACACCATCAAGAAAAGGGACGGAAATTATGATAACCGATTACAGAAAAAACCGTTGGAAAGAGAAGAAAAATAATAGGAATAAGAAAAATAAAGAAACAAAACCAAGAGGTCTTATGAAAATAATAATAAAAAATATTTTGATGAATTATAAAAAACATAAAAATTCTAAAACGAGTAAGGACATCTTACAGATTATCTAGGAGAAAATATTTTGAATCGAATAAATAAATAACAACAAAATTCTAAAACGAGTAAGTACACCTTACAGATTATCTAGGAGAAAATATTTTGAAGCAAATAAATAAATACCATCTAAATTCTAAGAATAAATAAGGACATCTTATAGTTAATATCAAGGATTTAAAATATCATTTTAAATAAAATGAGAAGGGAAAATAAATAAAGAATCTCAATATTAAAATAAATAAGAACAGTTTACAGAATATATTTCAGAAGAACTTTGTTTTGGATCAATTAATAAGGAGAAGTAATGAAAGAAGGTATCTAAGGTTTAAAAAATAATAAGTACAACAACATTAAAGAAATTAAATGAAATAATTTTACAAAAGAAAATTTTTTATTACAACTATGAAGGCTAAACAGTGACTACTCAAGACAACTATATAAATGAAATACTAATTGAAACAAAGATGTTACAGGACTTTAAAATAAAAAGGTAAATAAGAATCCAGATATTGTATATATTTTCAATGTAATAAGTTGATGAAACCCCTGAACCAAAAATAAGATTATCGAAGAATAAAGAGGAGAACCAGTTAACTAAAACAGATAAGGAAAGGGTATTAAAACCAGATATTATGCCATGAGCAATAAACTAATTAATGAAACAACAAATGAAAAAAAAACTATATACATAAACAAGTGCTACCCAAAATGTAAACAAGAAACAGTCTGTGACAAAAACTAACTAAAATCACCGAATTTCACAAAAGAAAGGCTGAAATGGATATTATGCCAAATACCTATTGATAAGTAATATAGAATGAGCTTTGAAATGTAAGAATAACCATATGGATAGAAATATTAAATAATCTGAATAATTATAATGTGATGATTCTAAGTATATTTATTAATAGTCAAAATGGACTACTTATTACAATTGATATTTTAATAACTGGATGTAGATAATTCCACCAGTTTTTTATTATTGAGCAGAGATGATAATTCCTCTGAACTCAAAGAAGTGATGTATTGGTCAGCAGAGCAATGAAGCCGAAAAAGTGCCACTCTGAACTGTTCCAGCTCACATGTTAGGGAATGTTAGGGAGTAAATATATAAATGAAGAAACACTAAATAAGAAGGGAAAAATATATATATATATTAAATGATAAAAGGATGAATCAGATTAAAAAGAACTATCTCATAAGAGTAGAATAAAAAGTAAAGGCAACAAGAATGCATATCAATTTAGAGCTCAACCAAAAGAAACAGGTGTATCAGGGTAAACGAAGCCAAGAAGAATAGAATAAAGAAGGATATCAGAAGCAATTAGTTCACCCAAACTAAAAGTATGTGCTGAACTAATCACTTTTATAGGGGGGGATTTGTAGCACAACGAAGTTTTTACCTTGTTCTACAAAATAAGATAATATATGAAAGGAAGGGAAGAAGTCATCTAGAAGGAATAATATCAACTTAAATAAAAATCAACAGAAAAGTATTTGCAATTATAAATAAAAGAACTTAACAGAACTAGAAATGTAGATTCAAAGGAATTATATGTAGTCAAATCATAGCCATAAAGTGTTGAAAAATAAATAATAAGAGTATCATACCAGTATAATAATTAGTAGACCCAGTAAGATATGGAGTAGGGAAGAGTAACAGCCCAGAACAAATAAAATAACATGACAATTTTTAAGATATGGAGTAGTGAAGAGTAACAGCCCAGGAATAATAAATGAACATGACAATTAGCAAGATATGAAATAATAATGAATAATATTATGGAACAAATAAAATAAAAATGACAATTTTTAAAATAGGAAACAGTAAGGAGTAACAGCCCAGGACTAATGAATTAAAGGGAAATAATAATCCAGATACCCAAAAAAATCTATTATAAAGACAAAAACCTCTAGAGCAGCAAATAAATGGTTCAAAAGAAATAAAATTATATTAACTATATCAATTTAAATGAAATGACTAGCCCAAATAAGAGAATCCAATACACATAATTAAAAATGATGTAAAAACTAATTATACTTAGAATAAATGTGATTAAGGGGCACACCCCAAACCAGTTGTCAAAAAGGACAACAAAAAGACTATTATTAATATAAAGTTTTAATGTATTTATTTATATAATTATTTACCATTTTATGTTATTATTGTTTGTGAATACCATAGAAGATGTGTTGATACTAGTAAATGCTAGATGTTAGAATGTAAGAATTTATTGTATTTTAATCATGTTAATTAATGTTATATTTTGTAAAGTAAGGAAAGGCAAATTAATAGTTCAAACAAACCAGAAATAATGGATCAAAAAATATGAAACTAATAAGATGAATTAATAATAACTTTGCTAGGAAAATTGGAAATTGATGACCAAGACAAATTCACATTTGACCATACAAATCTAATCAAAGAATACAAGTTAATAGAACCTAGACTAATTTGATGTAAATTACCCTATTCAATATACAAATACATTATCATAATAATAATAACCTCGACCTATAATAGTAATGAGAGGAATCAACATGTAAAATTGACTTAAATTAGATGTTTGTACCAGGTAAGGCCATAATCAGTAAAGTGTACTAGTAAAATGCAAATAATTTGTTAAATGTTTAAAATAATAGCCAGATGTAAATTAGGTAAATTCCAGATATTTAATTAGGAATCGAGTGAAAAATAAATTGTAACATAAAACATATTTTAAACCATGTTATAGGTAATTCTGTAAGTCAAGGTAAGGCCTACAGATAAATTTCAAAGAATGTAATTAAGAAGCACAATTCAAACTAAAATAGGGAAAATTTAGTATTAAATTGTATAAAATAAAATCAGGAATATTGTTATATAATTAAAATTACATAAAAGTACTAAACAAGTAATTTATAGCCATTTAAACATAAAAATGTCAATATTTTTTATATATAAGATTGAATTCAAACACAACAGCTGATGGCTGAACAATGAGAAATGATACCGAAATATTATAAATCTGATATATGAAGGAACAAAAATCAGAGTTGATTGTTAAAAGCCAAACGAGATAGACGCGTCAAAAGACTTATCAGAGAATTATTCACGAAAATTTTATCTAACACTAACCGAGATATATGACGAAGCTATATAAAGATAAATAGAAGAGAAATTAAAGTGAAGAATACAATAACATCAGTCACTGAAACCTTAAATAATACTAGACTTAACCGTCACTACATTTAGACACGACAGAAGAACCAAATTGAACTCAGATAAACGTACACCGAGTGAAGGGAACCTTTTGGGACATAACACTACTATTACCGAACCAAAATCCAGTGGGTAAACAACACTACACTCTACAACTCGTGGATATTCCAAGAACAATATCACTGGAGAGGAAATAACCAACGGAGACATTTATTTGAAGAAAAAACTCGTAGCTGGGATTACATCGCAGATCAACTTATTAAGGCAGCCATTTTGATTCCAGTCGAAGAGGATGCTGGTAACGTGACGAGTGACGTCAGAGAAGTCAACAGTATCGTAATATCAACTCTTTATATACATTACACTTTATTATTTTGTCTGTTTCATGAATATGTTTTTTAATACCTTGTAAGTATTGAATTCTCTTGCCTTTCCTGACTATTTCTACAGTTAAAAGAACCTTATAATATAATAATTCAATTGAAATATTTTGGATACATAAAATAATCGAACTGTAACTTTTTATCGAATCAGATTCAAGCCGTTGCGGCAATTTCAAATAATTGTTTGACGAATAAACTCATTTATTGTTTTAATACTGTTTTATTGATCAGCTAAGCCTTAAATTAAATTACATTAATTATTTAAGAGAAAAAGTGAACTTCTTAAGTAGACGAACTAGAAGAAGAAGAATAACAGATTTTAAATTGGCTGCTACATGCGATCGATACGGCTTAGATAATTTGAAGTGAAGAAATAAATAATTTTACATCAGAACACACACAGTCATTAAACAGTATATTTTTTATTAATTGAATCTAAACAATTAAAAAACAACTACACCAATTAAAATTAAATAATGACATGAAAAATAACAACAACAAAAATTTTTTTATTAACCAATTATTATCTAATTATATATTATTTGTAATTACCACGCAGTTTGGGGTGTTATTACAAATTGGCGTTTCCAACGTGGAGCTTATTAAAACATTCATCAATAACAAACGTTTTATTACAATTTGACGCAACCAACGTATGGGACTTTTCTCCAATTTACAAAACACTACATTTGTAAAAACAAATTTTTAAATTGGTTTTATTACAAATTGGCGCTCAAATTTAGGGGCTTAAAATAGGAATTGTTAGGCCTATAAGATAAGGACAAGTTGCCCAATTTCCTATTTTTAGCTTGGCAGCTGTTAAAAAGTCAGGAAAGCGATCGAAATGCCAAAGAGAGCGACGTCCAAGAAAAGGGCGGCAGAACCCGAGGAGGAGATAGACATAGAGGACAAGGAGGAGAATCCAGTGGAAGATAGGGAGATTATATTAACCCCGGCGGAAACTAACCAACCCACACAACAACAAGAGGAACAACCGGAAAAACTAAAACAAACAGAGAACGTAACTATGCAAGAAATGTTCAGGATAATGATGGAGAAAATGGATGAGAATAGTAAGAATGTGGAGGAGAATAGTAAGAGGTGGAGGAGATTAGTAAGAAGATGGAGGAGAATAGTAAGAGATGGAGGAGAAAATGGTAGGATTGAAAGGTGACAACCAATCCATGAGTCAGAAAATGGACGAAAACAACCAGTCCACAAAGGAAGAATTAATTAACCAAATTGGAGATACCAATAAGGAAATAGAGGAAACCAGTAAAAAAATGGAAGAGAAAATCGATGAAAATAGTAAGAAGATGGAGGAAATAATAAGAGATGGAAGAAAAGATGGGAGAGAAGTTTGAAGAATTGAAAGAGGATAACCAACTATTCACAGAAGAATTAAGAGAGGTTAAGCAGGAAAATATGGACAGATTAGACCGAAAGATAGAAGCATTAAAGGAAGAATTGAGTCAGAAAATAGTAGAGAACAATGGAACAATCTGCAAGAAGGTAGAAGAGGAAATAACGGTAATAGAACAAAAGATTACAAAAGCTGACGAAAGATGGAGTCAGACTGAACGAGAAATACAGCGTTTTTAAAGCCGAAGTATACACCAAGGTTACCAATATAGAAGAAACCAATAAGAAGGTGGATAATAGTAATAAAAAATTACGTAAGGAAATGGACGATATGACAAAAGAATTACAAGATGACAGAAAACCGGGAACAGAAGAAATACCAAAAGATAAAAACATCGAACATCTAAATCAGAAAATAGAAGATAATGGAGTGAAGAACCAAATAATTAAGAAAACGACAGAAAGAGGAATCATACGTCCCAACAAACTAAAAAATACACGGGAAGAATTGGATATGGTTAGGAGTGGTCTAGTTAATATAGATAATCTCTCAATTATCAATCACAGAGAAGAAATGAATCTGAAGAATTATAGACGGAACTTAATGAAGATGTTCGAAAGGAATATACCCGAAATAGAAATATATTATAAAAAATCCATGAGATCACTATTCATGGATGTATCAATGACCAATGAGAAAGACATCATGAATTCCATAGATTATAGAAGCAGGTCAAAATAAACTTCCAAAATGACTTATAATAAAATAGTATGTTACCGCTTTAAAAGGAACATAGATAAATTAAATATAACAGAAATAGAAATATATGGTAAAACATCAGTACTATCATTAATCATTGATGTACCAGTGACATCCTGGTTTAATGAACCATATAATAGAATGTTTGAAATAAGACTTGAAACAAGCGAAAGGATAACAGAAGAAAAAATGAAATACAAGGAAGAAGCGAGAAATGTTACAAGAAAAGAAATAATTTTGAAGACAATGGTAGCCCGGACAATAAGGGCAACTGAGATTATGGACCACGGCTAAATTTAATATCACACACCATCAAGAAAAGGGACGGACATTATGATAACCGATTACAGAAAAAACCGTTGGAAAGAGAAGAAAAATAATAGGAATAAGAAAAATAAAGAAACAAAACCAAGAGGTCTTATGAAAATAATAATAAAAAATATTTTGATGAATTATAAAAAACATAAAAATTCTAAAACGAGTAAGGACATCTTACAGATTATCTAGGAGAAAATATTTTGAATCGAATAAATAAATAACAACAAAATTCTAAAACGAGTAAGTACACCTTACAGATTATCTAGGAGAAAATATTTTGAAGCAAATAAATAAATACCATCTAAATTCTAAGAATAAATAAGGACATCTTATAGTTAATATCAAGGATTTAAAATATCATTTTAAATAAAATGAGAAGGGAAAATAAATAAAGAATCTCAATATTAAAATAAATAAGAACAGTTTACAGAATATATTTCAGAAGAACTTTGTTTTGGATCAATTAATAAGGAGAAGTAATGAAAGAAGGTATCTAAGGTTTAAAAAATAATAAGTACAACAACATTAAAGAAATTAAATGAAATAATTTTACAAAAGAAAATTTTTTATTACAACTATGAAGGCTAAACAGTGACTACTCAAGACAACTATATAAATGAAATACTAATTGAAACAAAGATGTTACAGGACTTTAAAATAAAAAGGTAAATAAGAATCCAGATATTGTATATATTTTCAATGTAATAAGTTGATGAAACCCCTGAACCAAAAATAAGATTATCGAAGAATAAAGAGGAGAACCAGTTAACTAAAACAGATAAGGAAAGGGTATTAAAACCAGATATTATGCCATGAGCAATAAACTAATTAATGAAACAACAAATGAAAAAAAAACTATATACATAAACAAGTGCTACCCAAAATGTAAACAAGAAACAGTCTGTGACAAAAACTAACTAAAATCACCGAATTTCACAAAAGAAAGGCTGAAATGGATATTATGCCAAATACCTATTGATAAGTAATATAGAATGAGCTTTGAAATGTAAGAATAACCATATGGATAGAAATATTAAATAATCTGAATAATTATAATGTGATGATTCTAAGTATATTTATTAATAGTCAAAATGGACTACTTATTACAATTGATATTTTAATAACTGGATGTAGATAATTCCACCAGTTTTTTATTATTGAGCAGAGATGATAATTCCTCTGAACTCAAAGAAGTGATGTATTGGTCAGCAGAGCAATGAAGCCGAAAAAGTGCCACTCTGAACTGTTCCAGCTCACATGTTAGGGAATGTTAGGGAGTAAATATATAAATGAAGAAACACTAAATAAGAAGGGAAAAATATATATATATATTAAATGATAAAAGGATGAATCAGATTAAAAAGAACTATCTCATAAGAGTAGAATAAAAAGTAAAGGCAACAAGAATGCATATCAATTTAGAGCTCAACCAAAAGAAACAGGTGTATCAGGGTAAACGAAGCCAAGAAGAATAGAATAAAGAAGGATATCAGAAGCAATTAGTTCACCCAAACTAAAAGTATGTGCTGAACTAATCACTTTTATAGGGGGGGATTTGTAGCACAACGAAGTTTTTACCTTGTTCTACAAAATAAGATAATATATGAAAGGAAGGGAAGAAGTCATCTAGAAGGAATAATATCAACTTAAATAAAAATCAACAGAAAAGTATTTGCAATTATAAATAAAAGAACTTAACAGAACTAGAAATGTAGATTCAAAGGAATTATATGTAGTCAAATCATAGCCATAAAGTGTTGAAAAATAAATAATAAGAGTATCATACCAGTATAATAATTAGTAGACCCAGTAAGATATGGAGTAGGGAAGAGTAACAGCCCAGAACAAATAAAATAACATGACAATTTTTAAGATATGGAGTAGTGAAGAGTAACAGCCCAGGAATAATAAATGAACATGACAATTAGCAAGATATGAAATAATAATGAATAATATTATGGAACAAATAAAATAAAAATGACAATTTTTAAAATAGGAAACAGTAAGGAGTAACAGCCCAGGACTAATGAATTAAAGGGAAATAATAATCCAGATACCCAAAAAAATCTATTATAAAGACAAAAACCTCTAGAGCAGCAAATAAATGGTTCAAAAGAAATAAAATTATATTAACTATATCAATTTAAATGAAATGACTAGCCCAAATAAGAGAATCCAATACACATAATTAAAAATGATGTAAAAACTAATTATACTTAGAATAAATGTGATTAAGGGGCACACCCCAAACCAGTTGTCAAAAAGGACAACAAAAAGACTATTATTAATATAAAGTTTTAATGTATTTATTTATATAATTATTTACCATTTTATGTTATTATTGTTTGTGAATACCATAGAAGATGTGTTGATACTAGTAAATGCTAGATGTTAGAATGTAAGAATTTATTGTATTTTAATCATGTTAATTAATGTTATATTTTGTAAAGTAAGGAAAGGCAAATTAATAGTTCAAACAAACCAGAAATAATGGATCAAAAAATATGAAACTAATAAGATGAATTAATAATAACTTTGCTAGGAAAATTGGAAATTGATGACCAAGACAAATTCACATTTGACCATACAAATCTAATCAAAGAATACAAGTTAATAGAACCTAGACTAATTTGATGTAAATTACCCTATTCAATATACAAATACATTATCATAATAATAATAACCTCGACCTATAATAGTAATGAGAGGAATCAACATGTAAAATTGACTTAAATTAGATGTTTGTACCAGGTAAGGCCATAATCAGTAAAGTGTACTAGTAAAATGCAAATAATTTGTTAAATGTTTAAAATAATAGCCAGATGTAAATTAGGTAAATTCCAGATATTTAATTAGGAATCGAGTGAAAAATAAATTGTAACATAAAACATATTTTAAACCATGTTATAGGTAATTCTGTAAGTCAAGGTAAGGCCTACAGATAAATTTCAAAGAATGTAATTAAGAAGCACAATTCAAACTAAAATAGGGAAAATTTAGTATTAAATTGTATAAAATAAAATCAGGAATATTGTTATATAATTAAAATTACATAAAAGTACTAAACAAGTAATTTATAGCCATTTAAACATAAAAATGTCAATATTTTTTATATATAAGATTGAATTCAAACACAACAGCTGATGGCTGAACAATGAGAAATGATACCGAAATATTATAAATCTGATATATGAAGGAACAAAAATCAGAGTTGATTGTTAAAAGCCAAACGAGATAGACGCGTCAAAAGACTTATCAGAGAATTATTCACGAAAATTTTATCTAACACTAACCGAGATATATGACGAAGCTATATAAAGATAAATAGAAGAGAAATTAAAGTGAAGAATACAATAACATCAGTCACTGAAACCTTAAATAATACTAGACTTAACCGTCACTACATTTAGACACGACAGAAGAACCAAATTGAACTCAGATAAACGTACACCGAGTGAAGGGAACCTTTTGGGACATAACACTACTATTACCGAACCAAAATCCAGTGGGTAAACAACACTACACTCTACAACTCGTGGATATTCCAAGAACAATATCACTGGAGAGGAAATAACCAACGGAGACATTTATTTGAAGAAAAAACTCGTAGCTGGGATTACATCGCAGATCAACTTATTAAGGCAGCCATTTTGATTCCAGTCGAAGAGGATGCTGGTAACGTGACGAGTGACGTCAGAGAAGTCAACAGTATCGTAATATCAACTCTTTATATACATTACACTTTATTATTTTGTCTGTTTCATGAATATGTTTTTTAATACCTTGTAAGTATTGAATTCTCTTGCCTTTCCTGACTATTTCTACAGTTAAAAGAACCTTATAATATAATAATTCAATTGAAATATTTTGGATACATAAAATAATCGAACTGTAACTTTTTATCGAATCAGATTCAAGCCGTTGCGGCAATTTCAAATAATTGTTTGACGAATAAACTCATTTATTGTTTTAATACTGTTTTATTGATCAGCTAAGCCTTAAATTAAATTACATTAATTATTTAAGAGAAAAAGTGAACTTCTTAAGTAGACGAACTAGAAGAAGAAGAATAACAGATTTTAAATTGGCTGCTACATGCGATCGATACGGCTTAGATAATTTGAAGTGAAGAAATAAATAATTTTACATCAGAACACACACAGTCATTAAACAGTATATTTTTTATTAATTGAATCTAAACAATTAAAAAACAACTACACCAATTAAAATTAAATAATGACATGAAAAATAACAACAACAAAAATTTTTTTATTAACCAATTATTATCTAATTATATATTATTTGTAATTACCACGCAGTTTGGGGTGTTATTACAAATTGGCGTTTCCAACGTGGAGCTTATTAAAACATTCATCAATAACAAACGTTTTATTACAATTTGACGCAACCAACGTATGGGACTTTTCTCCAATTTACAAAACACTACATTTGTAAAAACAAATTTTTAAATTGGTTTTATTACAAATTGGCGCTCAAATTTAGGGGCTTAAAATAGGAATTGTTAGGCCTATAAGATAAGGACAAGTTGCCCAATTTCCTATTTTTAGCTTGGCAGCTGTTAAAAAGTCAGGAAAGCGATCGAAATGCCAAAGAGAGCGACGTCCAAGAAAAGGGCGGCAGAACCCGAGGAGGAGATAGACATAGAGGACAAGGAGGAGAATCCAGTGGAAGATAGGGAGATTATATTAACCCCGGCGGAAACTAACCAACCCACACAACAACAAGAGGAACAACCGGAAAAACTAAAACAAACAGAGAACGTAACTATGCAAGAAATGTTCAGGATAATGATGGAGAAAATGGATGAGAATAGTAAGAATGTGGAGGAGAATAGTAAGAGGTGGAGGAGATTAGTAAGAAGATGGAGGAGAATAGTAAGAGATGGAGGAGAAAATGGTAGGATTGAAAGGTGACAACCAATCCATGAGTCAGAAAATGGACGAAAACAACCAGTCCACAAAGGAAGAATTAATTAACCAAATTGGAGATACCAATAAGGAAATAGAGGAAACCAGTAAAAAAATGGAAGAGAAAATCGATGAAAATAGTAAGAAGATGGAGGAAATAATAAGAGATGGAAGAAAAGATGGGAGAGAAGTTTGAAGAATTGAAAGAGGATAACCAACTATTCACAGAAGAATTAAGAGAGGTTAAGCAGGAAAATATGGACAGATTAGACCGAAAGATAGAAGCATTAAAGGAAGAATTGAGTCAGAAAATAGTAGAGAACAATGGAACAATCTGCAAGAAGGTAGAAGAGGAAATAACGGTAATAGAACAAAAGATTACAAAAGCTGACGAAAGATGGAGTCAGACTGAACGAGAAATACAGCGTTTTAAAGCCGAAGTATACACCAAGGTTACCAATATAGAAGAAACCAATAAGAAGGTGGATAATAGTAATAAAAAATTACGTAAGGAAATGGACGATATGACAAAAGAATTACAAGATGACAGAAAACCGGGAACAGAAGAAATACCAAAAGATAAAAACATCGAACATCTAAATCAGAAAATAGAAGATAATGGAGTGAAGAACCAAATAATTAAGAAAACGACAGAAAGAGGAATCATACGTCCCAACAAACTAAAAAATACACGGGAAGAATTGGATATGGTTAGGAGTGGTCTAGTTAATATAGATAATCTCTCAATTATCAATCACAGAGAAGAAATGAATCTGAAGAATTATAGACGGAACTTAATGAAGATGTTCGAAAGGAATATACCCGAAATAGAAATATATTATAAAAAATCCATGAGATCACTATTCATGGATGTATCAATGACCAATGAGAAAGACATCATGAATTCCATAGATTATAGAAGCAGGTCAAAATAAACTTCCAAAATGACTTATAATAAAATAGTATGTTACCGCTTTAAAAGGAACATAGATAAATTAAATATAACAGAAATAGAAATATATGGTAAAACATCAGTACTATCATTAATCATTGATGTACCAGTGACATCCTGGTTTAATGAACCATATAATAGAATGTTTGAAATAAGACTTGAAACAAGCGAAAGGATAACAGAAGAAAAAATGAAATACAAGGAAGAAGCGAGAAATGTTACAAGAAAAGAAATAATTTTGAAGACAATGGTAGCCCGGACAATAAGGGCAACTGAGATTATGGACCACGGCTAAATTTAATATCACACACCATCAAGAAAAGGGACGGACATTATGATAACCGATTACAGAAAAAACCGTTGGAAAGAGAAGAAAAATAATAGGAATAAGAAAAATAAAGAAACAAAACCAAGAGGTCTTATGAAAATAATAATACAAAATATTTTGATGAATTATAAAAAACATAAAAATTCTAAAACGAGTAAGGACATCTTACAGATTATCTAGGAGAAAATATTTTGAATCGAATAAATAAATAACAACAAAATTCTAAAACGAGTAAGTACATCTTACAGATTATCTAGGAGAAAATATTTTGAAGCAAATAAATAAATACCATCTAAATTCTAAGAATAAATAAGGACATCTTATAGTTAATATCAAGGAAATTATTTTAAATAAAATGAGAAGGGAAAATAAATAAAGAATCTCAATATTAAAATAAATAAGAACAGTTTACAGAATATATTTCAGAAGAACTTTGTTTTGGATCAATTAATAAGGAGAAGTAATGAAAGAAGGTATCTAAGGTTTAAAAAATAATAAGTACAACAACATTAAAGAAATTGAATGAAATAATTTTACAAAAGAAAATTTTTTATTACAACTATGAAGGCTAAACAGTGACTACTCAAGACAACTATATAAATGAAATACTAATCGAAGCAAAGATGTTACAGGACTTTAAAATAAAAAGGTAAATAAGAATCCAGATATTGTATATATTTTCAATGTAATAAGTTGATGAAACCCCTGAACCAAAAATAAGATTATCGAAGAATAAAGAGGAGAACCAGTTAACTAAAACAGATAAGGAAAGGGTATTAAAACCAGATATTATGCCATGAGCAATAAACTAATTAATGAAAAAACAAATGAAAAAAAAACTATATACATAAACAAGTGCTACCCAAATGTAAACAAGAAACAGTCTGTGACAAAAACTAACTAAAATCACCGAATTTCACAAAAGAAAGGCTGAAATGGATATTATGCCAAATACCTATTGATAAGTAATATTGAATGAGCTTTGAAATGTAAGAATAACCATATGGATAGAAATATTAAATAATCTGAATAATTATAATGTGATGATTCTAAGTATATTTATTAATAGTAAAAATGGATTACTTATTACAATTGATATTTTAATAACTGGATGTAGATAATTCCACCAGTTTTTTATTATTGAGCAGAGATGATAATTCCTCTGAACTCAAAGAAGTGATGTATTGGTCAGCAGAGCAATGAAGCCGAAAAGTGCCACTCTGAACTGTTCCAGCTCACATGTTAGGGAATGTTAGGGAGTAAATATATAAATGAAGAAACACTAAATAAGAAGGGAAAAATATATATATATTAAATGATAAAAGGATGAATCAGATTAAAAAGAACTATCTCATAAGAGTAGAATAAAAAGTAAAGGCAACAAGAATGCATATCAATTTAGAGCTCAACCAAAAGAAACAGGTGTATCAGGGTAAACGAAGCCAAGAAGAATAGAATAAAGAAGGATATCAGAAGCAATTAGTTCACCCAAACTAAAAGTATGTGCTGAACTAATCACTTTTATAGGGGGGGATTTGTAGCACAACGAAGTTTTTACCTTGTTCTACAAAATAAGATAATATATGAAAGGAAGGGAAGAAGTCATCTAGAAGGAATAATATCAACTTAAATAAAAATCAACAGAAAAGTATTTGCAATTATAAATAAAAGAACTTAACAGAACTAGAAATGTAGATTCAAAGGAATTATATGTAGTCAAATCATAGCCGTAAAGTGTTGAAAAATAAATAATAAGAGTATCATACCAGTATAATAATTAGTAGACCCAGTAAGATATGGAGTAGGGAAGAGTAACAGCCCAGAACAAATAAAATAACATGAAAATTTTTAAGATATGGAGTAGTGAAGAGTAACAGCCCAGGAATAATAAATGAACATGACAATTAGCAAGATATGAAATAATAATGAATACTATTTTGGAACAAATAAAATAAAAATGACAATTTTTAAAATAGGAAACAGTAAGAGGTAACAGCCCAGGACTAATGAATTAAAGGGAAATAATAATCCAGATACCCAAAAAAATCTATTATAAAGACAAAAACCTCTAGAGCAGCAAATAAATGGTTCAAAAGAAATAAAATTATATTAACTATATCAATTTAAATGAAATGACTAGCCCAAATAAGAGAATCCAATACACATAATTAAAAATGATGTAAAAACTAATTATACTTAGAATAAATGTGATTAAGGGGCACACCCCAAACCAGCTGTCAAAAAGGACAACAAAAAGACTATTATTAATATAAAGTTTTAATGTATTTATTTATATAATTATTTACCATTTTATGTTATTATTGTTTGTGAATACCATAGAAGATGTGTTGTTACTAGTAAATGCTAGATGTTAGAATGTAAGAATTTATTGTATTTTAATCATGTTAATTAATGTTATATTTTGTAAAGTAAGGGAAGGCAAATTAATAGTTCAAACAAACCAGAAATAATGGATCAAAAAATATGAAACTAATAAGATGAATTAATAATAACTTTGCTAGGAATATTGGAAATTGATGACCAAGACAAATTCACATTTGACCATACAAATCTAATCAAAGAATACAAGTTAATAGAACCTAGACTAATTTGATGTAAATTACCCTATTCAATATACAAATACATTATCATAATAATAATAACCTCGACCTATAATAGTAATGAGAGGAATCAACATGTAAAATTGACTTAAATTAGATGTTTGTACCAGGTAAGGCCATAATCAGTAAATGTACTATTAAAATGCAAATAATTTGTTAAATGTTTAAAATAATAGCCAGATGTAAATTAGGTAAATTCCAGATATTTAATTAGGAATCGAGTGAAAAATAAATTGTAACATAAAACATATTTTAAACCATGTTATAGGTAATTCTGTAAGTCAAGATAAGGCCTACAGATAAATTTCAAAGAATGTAATTAAGAAGCACAATTCAAACTAAAAAAGGGAAAATTTAGTATTAAATTGAATAAAATAAAGTCAGGAATATTGTTATATAATTAAAATTACATAAAAGTACTAAACAAGTAATTTATAGCCATTTAAACATAAAAATGTCAATATTTTTTATATATAAGATTGAATTCAAAAACAACAGCTGATGGCTGAACAATGAGAAATGATACCGAAATATTATAAATCTGATATATGAAGGAACAAAAATCAGAGTTGATTGTTAAAAGCCAAACGAGATAGACGCGTCAAAAGACTTATCAGAGAATTATTCACGAAAATTTTAACTAACACTAACCGAGATATATGACGAAGCTATATAAAGATAAATAGAAGACAAATTAAAGTGAAGAATACAATAACATCAGTCACTGAAACCTTAAATAATACTAGACTTAACCGTCACTACATTTAGACACGACAGAAGAACCAAATTGAACTCAGATAAACGTACACCGAGTGAAGGGAACCTTTTGGGACATAACACTACTATTACCGAACCAAAATCCAGTGGGTAAACAACACTACACTCTACAACTCGTGGATATTCCAAGAACAACATCACTGGAGAGGAAATAACCAACGGAGACATTTATTTGAAGAAAAAACTCGTAGCTGAGATTACATCGCAGATCAACTTATTAAGGCAGCCATTTTGATTCCAGTCGAAGAGGATGCTGGTAACGTGACGAGTGACGTCAGAGAAGTCAACAGTATCGTAATATCAACTCTTTATATACATTACACTTTATTATTTTGTCTGTTTCATGAATATGTTTTTTAATACCTTGTAAGTATTGAATTCTCTTGCCTTTCCTGACTATTTCTACAGTTAAAAGAACCTTATAATACAATAATTCCATTGAAATATTTTGGATACATAAAATAATCGAACTGTAACTTTTTATCGAATCAGATTCAAGCCGTTGCGGCAATTTCAAATAATTGTTTGACGAATAAACTCATTTATTGTTTTAATACTGTTTTATTGATCAGCTAAGCCTTAAATTAAATTACATTAATTATTTAAGAGAAAAAGTGAACTTCTTAAGTAGACGAGCTAGAAGAAGAAGAATAACAGATTTTAAATTGGCTGCTACATGCGATCGATACGGCTTAGATAATCTATTTGAAGTGAAGAAATAAATAATTTTACATCAGAACACATACAGTCATTCAACAGTATATTTTTTATTAATTGAATCTAAACAATTAAAAAACAACTACACCAATTAAAATTAAATAATGACATGAAAAATAACAACAAAAAATTTTTTTTATTAAACAATTATTATCTAATTATATATTATTTGTAATTACCACGCAGTGTGGGGTGTTATTACAAATTGGCGTTTCCAACGTGGAGCTTATTAAAACATTCATCAATAACAAACGTTTTATTACAATTTGACGCAACCAACGTATGGGACTTTTCTCCAATTTACAAAACACTACATTTGTAAAAACAAATTTGTAAATTGGTTTTATTACAAATTGGCGTTCAACTTTAGGGGCTTAAAATAGGAATTGATAGGCCTATAAGATAAGGACAAGTTGCCCAATTTCCTATTTTTAGCTTGGCAGCTGTTAAAAAGTCAGGAAAGCGATCGAAATGCCAAAGAGAGCGACGTCCAAGAAAAGGGCGGCAGAACCCGAGGAGGAGATAGACATAGAGGACAAGGAGGAGAATCCAGTGGAAGATAGGGAGATTATATTAACCCCGGCGGAAACTAACCTACCCACACAAAAACAAGAGTAACAACCGGAAAAACTAAAACAAACAGAGAACGTAACTATGCAAGAAATGTTCAGGATAATGATGGAGAAAATGGATGAGAATAGTAAGAAGGTGGAGGAGAATAGTAAGAGGTGGAGGAGATTAGTAAGAAGATGGAGGAGAATAGTAAGAGATGGAGGAGAAAATGGAAGGATTGAAAGGTGACAACCAATCCATGAGTCAGAAAATGGACGAAAACAACCAGTCCACAAAGGAAGAATAAAGTAACAAAATTGGAGATACCAATAAGGAAATAGAGGAAACCAGTAAGAAAATGGAAGAGCAAATCGACGAAAATAGTAAGAAGATGGAGGAAATAATAAGAGATGGAAGAAAAGATGGGGGAGAAGTTTGAAGAATTGAAAGAGGATAACCAACTATTCAGAGAAGAATTAAGAGAGGTTAAGCAGGAAAATATGGACAGATTAGACCGAAAGATAGAAGCATTAAAGGAAGATTGAGTCAGAAAATAGTAGAGAACAATGGAACAATCTGCAAGAAGGTAGAAGAGGAAATAACGGTAATAGAACAAAAGATTACAAAAGCTGACGACAAAATGGAGTCAGACTGAACGAGAAATACAGCGTTTTAAAGCCGAAGTAAACACCAAGGTTACCAATATAGAAGAAACCAATAAGAAGGTGGATAATAGTAATAAAAAATTATGTCAGGAAATGGACGATATGACAAAAGAATTACAAGATGACAGAAAACCGGGAACAGAAGAAATACCAAAAGATAAAAACATCGAACATCTAAATCAGAAAATAGAAGATAATGGAGTGAAGAACCAAATAATTAAGAAAACGACAGAAAGAGGAATCATACGTCCCAAAAAACTAAAACATACACGGGAAGAATTGGATATGGTTAGGAGTGGTCTAGTTAATATAGATAATCTCACAATTATCAATCACAGAGGAGAAATGAATGTGAAGAATTATAGACGGAACTTAATGAAGATGTTCGAAAGGAATATACCCGAAATAGAAATATATTATAAAAAATCCATGAGATCACTAATCATGGATGTATCAATGACCAGTGAGAAAGACATCATGAATTCCATAGATTATAGAAGCAGGTCAAAATAAACTTCCAAAATGATTTACAATAAAATAGTATGTTACCGCTTTAAAAGGAATATACATAAATTAAGTATAACAGAAATAGAAATATATGGTAAAACATCAGTACTATCATTAATCATTGATGTACCAGTGACATCCTGGTTTAATGAACCATATAATAGAATGTTTGAAATAAGACTTGAAACAAGCGAAAGGATAACAGAAGAAAAAATGAAATACAAGGAAGAAGCGAGAAATGTTACAAGAAAAGAAATAATTTTGAAGACAATGGTAGCCCGGACAATAAGGGCAACTGAGATTATGGACCACGGCTAAATTAAATATCACACACCATCAAGAAAAGGGACGGATATTATGATAACCGATTACAGAAAAAACCGTTGGAAAGAGAAGAAAAATAATAGGAATAAGAAAAATAAAGAAACAAAACCAAGAGGTCTTATGAAAATAATAATAAAAAATATTTTGATGAATTATAAAAAACATAAAAATTCTAAAACGAGTAAGGACATCTTACAGATTATCTAGGAAAAAATATTTTGAATCGAATAAATAAATAACAACAAAATTCTAAAACGAGTAAGTACATCTTACAGATTATCTAGGAGAAAATATTTTGAAGCAATTAAATAAATACCATCTAAATTCTAAGAATAAATAAGGACATCTTATAGTTAATATCAAGGAAATTATTTTAAATAAAATGAGAAGGGAAAATAAATAAAGAATCTCAATATTAAAATAAATAAGAACAGTTTACAGAATATATTTCAGAAGAACTTTGTTTTGGATCAATTAATAAGGAGAAGTAATGAAAGAAGATATCTAAGGTTTAAAAAATAATAAGTACAACAACATTAAAGAAATTGAATGAAATAATTTTACAAAAGAAAATTTTTTATTACAACTATGAAGGCTAAACAGTGACTACTCAAGACAAATATATAAATGAAATACTAATCGAAACAAAAATGTTACAGGACTTTAAAATAAAAAGGTAAATAAGAATCCAGATATTGTATATATTTTCAATGTAATAAGTTGATGAAACCCCTGAACCAAAAATAAGATTATCGAAGAATAAAGAGGAGAACCAGTTAACTAAAACAGAAAAGGAAAGGGTATTAAAACCAGATATTATGCCATGAGGAATAAACTAATTAATGAAAAAACAAATGAAAAAAAACTATATACATAAACAAGTGCTACCCAAAATGTAAACAAGAAACAGTCTGTGACAAAAACTAACTAAAATCACCGAATTTCACAAAAGAAAGGCTGAAATGGATATTATGCCAAATACCTATTGATAAGTAATATAGAATGAGCTTTGAAATGTAAGAATAACCATATGGATAGAAATATTAAATAATCTGAATAATTATAATGTGATGATTCTAAGTATATTTATTAATAGTAAAAATGGACTACTTATTACAATTGATATTTTAATAACTGGATGTAGATAATTCCACCAGTTTTTTATTATTGAGCAGAGATGATAATTCCTCTGAACTCAAAGAAGTGATGTATTGGTCAGCAGAGCAATGAAGCCGAAAAAGTGCCACTCTGAACTGTTCCAGCTCACATGTTAGTGAATGTTAGGGAGTAAATATATAAATGAAGAAACACTAAATAAGAAGGGAAAAATATATATATATTAAATGATAAAAGGATGAATCAGATTAAAAAGAACTATCTCATAAGAGTAGAATAAAAAGTAAAGGCAACAAGAATGCATATCAATTTAGAGCTCAACCAAAAGAAACAGGTGTATCAGGGTAAACGAAGCCAAGAAGAATAGAATAAAGAAGGATATCAGAAGCAATTAGTTCACCCAAACTAAAAGTATGTGCTGAACTAATCACTTTTATAGGGGGGGATTTGTAGCACAACGAAGTTTTTACCTTGTTCTACAAAATAAGATAATATATGAAAGGAAGGGAAGAAGTCATCTAGAAGGAATAATATCAACTTAAATAAAAATCAACAGAAAAGTATTTGCAATTATAAATAAAAGAACTTAACAGAACTAGAAAAGTAGATTGAAAAGAATTATATGTAGTCAAATCATAGCCATAAAGTGTTGAAAAATAAATAATAAGAGTATCATACCAGTATAATAATTAGTAGACCCAGTAAGATATGGAGTAGGGAAGAGTAACAGCCCAGAACAAATAAAATAACATGACAATTTTTAAGATATGGAGTAGTGAAGAGTAACAGCCCAGGAATAATAAATGAACATGACAATTAGCAAGATATGAAATAATAATGAATAATATTTTGGAACAAATAAAATAAAAATGACAATTTTTAAAATAGGAAACAGTAAGAGGTAACAGCCCAGGACTAATGAATTAAAGGGAAATAATAATCCAGATACCCAAAAAAATCTATTATAAAGACAAAAACCTCTAGAGCAGCAAATAAATGGTTCAAAAGAAATAAAATTATATTAACTATATCAATTTAAATGAAATGACTAGCCCAAATAAGAGAATCCAATACACATAATTAAAAATGATGTAAAAACTAATTATACTTAGAATAAATGTGATTAAGGGGCACACCCCAAACCAGCTGTCAAAAAGGACAACAAAAAGACTATTATTAATATAAAGTTTTAATGTATTTATTTATATAATTATTTACCATTTTATGTTATTATTGTTTGTGAATACCATAGAAGATGTGTTGTTACTAGTAAATGCTAGATGTTAGAATGTAAGAATTTATTGTATTTTAATCATGTTAATTAATGTTATATTTTGTAAAGTAAGGGAAGGCAAATTAATAGTTCAAACAAACCAGAAATAATGGATCAAAAAATATGAAACTAATAAGATGAATTAATAATAACTTTGCTAGGAATATTGGAAATTGATGACCAAGACAAATTCACATTTGACCATACAAATCTAATCAAAGAATACAAGTTAATAGAACCTAGACTAATTTGATGTAAATTACCCTATTCAATATACAAATACATTATCATAATAATAATAACCTCGACCTATAATAGTAATGAGAGGAATCAACATGTAAAATTGACTTAAATTAGATGTTTGTACCAGGTAAGGCCATAATCAGTAAATGTACTATTAAAATGCAAATAATTTGTTAAATGTTTAAAATAATAGCCAGATGTAAATTAGGTAAATTCCAGATATTTAATTAGGAATCGAGTGAAAAATAAATTGTAACATAAAACATATTTTAAACCATGTTATAGGTAATTCTGTAAGTCAAGATAAGGCCTACAGATACATTTCAAATAATGTAATTAAGAAGCACAATTCAAACTAAAAAAGGGAAAATTTAGTATTAAATTGAATAAAATAAAGTCAGGAATATTGTTATATAATTAAAATTACATAAAAGTACTAAACAAGTAATTTATAGCCATTTAAACATAAAAATGTCAATATTTTTTATATATAAGATTGAATTCAAAAACAACAGCTGATGGCTGAACAATGAGAAATGATACCGAAATATTATAAATCTGATATATGAAGGAACAAAAATCAGAGTTGATTGGTAAAAGCCAAACGAGATAGACGCGTCAAAAGACTTATCAGAGAATTATTAACGAAAATTTTAACTAACACTAACCGAGATATATGACGAAGCTATATAAAGATAAATAGAAGACAAATTAAAGTGAAGAATACAATAACATCAGTCACTGAAACCTTAAATAATACTAGACTTAACCGTCACTACATTTAGACACGACAGAAGAACCAAATTGAACTCAGATAAACGTACACCGAGTGAAGGGAACCTTTTGGGACATAACACTACTATTACCGAACCAAAATCCAGTGGGTAAACAACACTACACTCTACAACTCGTGGATATTCCAAGAACAATATCACTGGAGAGGAAATAACCAACGGAGACATTTATTTGAAGAAAAAACTCGTAGCTGAGATTACATCGCAGATCAACTTATTAAGGCAGCCATTTTGATTCCAGTCGAAGAGGATGCTGGTAACGTGACGAGTGACGTCAGAGAAGTCAACAGTATCGTAATATCAACTCTTTATATACATTACACTTTATTATTTTGTCTGTTTCATGAATATGTTTTTTAATACCTTGTAAGTATTGAATTCTCTTGCCTTTCCTGACTATTTCTACAGTTAAAAGAACCTTATAATATAATAATTCAATTGAAATATTTTGGATACATAAAATAATCGAACTGTAACTTTTTATCGAATCAGATTCAAGCCGTTGCGGCAATTTCAAATAATTGTTTGACGAATAAACTCATTTATTGTTTTAATACTGTTTTATTGATCAGCTAAGCCTTAAATTAAATTACATTAATTATTTAAGAGAAAAAGTGAACTTCTTAAGTAGACGAACTAGAAGAAGAAGAATAACAGATTTTAAATTGGCTGCTACATGCGATCGATACGGCTTAGATAATTTGAAGTGAAGAAATAAATAATTTTACATCAGAACACACACAGTCATTAAACAGTATATTTTTTATTAATTGAATCTAAACAATTAAAAAACAACTACACCAATTAAAATTAAATAATGACATGAAAAATAACAACAACAAAAATTTTTTTATTAACCAATTATTATCTAATTATATATTATTTGTAATTACCACGCAGTGTGGGGTGTTATTACAAATTGGCGTTTCCAACGTGGAGCTTATTAAAACATTCATCAATAACAAACGTTTTATTACAATTTGACGCAACCAACGTATGGGACTTTTCTCCAATTTACAAAACACTACATTTGTAAAAACAAATTTTTAAATTGGTTTTATTACAAATTGGCGCTCAACTTTAGGGGCTTAAAATAGGAATTGTTAGGCCTATAAGATAAGGACAAGTTGCCCAATTTCCTATTTTTAGCTTGGCAGCTGTTAAAAAGTCAGGAAAGCGATCGAAATGCCAAAGAGAGCGACGTCCAAGAAAAGGGCGGCAGAACCCGAGGAGGAGATAGACATAGAGGACAAGGAGGAGAATCCAGTGGAAGATAGGGAGATTATATTAACCCCGGCGGAAACTAACCAACCCACACAACAACAAGAGGAACAACCGGAAAAACTAAAACAAACAGAGAACGTAACTATGCAAGAAATGTTCAGGATAATGATGGAGAAAATGGATGAGAATAGTAAGAAGGTGGAGGAGAATAGTAAGAGGTGGAGGAGATTAGTAAGAAGATGGAGGAGAATAGTAAGAGATGGAGGAGAAAATGGAAGGATTGAAAGGTGACAACCAATCCATGAGTCAGAAAATGGACGAAAACAACCAGTCCACAAAGGAAGAATAAAGTAACAAAATTGGAGATACCAATAAGGAAATAGAGGAAACCAGTAAGAAAATGGAAGAGCAAATCGACGAAAATAGTAAGAAGATGGAGGAAATAATAAGAGATGGAAGAAAAGATGGGGGAGAAGTTTGAAGAATTGAAAGAGGATAACCAACTATTCAGAGAAGAATTAAGAGAGGTTAAGCAGGAAAATATGGACAGATTAGACCGAAAGATAGAAGCATTAAAGGAAGATTGAGTCAGAAAATAGTAGAGAACAATGGAACAATCTGCAAGAAGGTAGAAGAGGAAATAACGGTAATAGAACAAAAGATTACAAAAGCTGACGACAAAATGGAGTCAGACTGAACGAGAAATACAGCGTTTTAAAGCCGAAGTAAACACCAAGGTTACCAATATAGAAGAAACCAATAAGAAGGTGGATAATAGTAATAAAAAATTATGTCAGGAAATGGACGATATGACAAAAGAATTACAAGATGACAGAAAACCGGGAACAGAAGAAATACCAAAAGATAAAAACATCGAACATCTAAATCAGAAAATAGAAGATAATGGAGTGAAGAACCAAATAATTAAGAAAACGACAGAAAGAGGAATCATACGTCCCAAAAAACTAAAACATACACGGGAAGAATTGGATATGGTTAGGAGTGGTCTAGTTAATATAGATAATCTCACAATTATCAATCACAGAGGAGAAATGAATGTGAAGAATTATAGACGGAACTTAATGAAGATGTTCGAAAGGAATATACCCGAAATAGAAATATATTATAAAAAATCCATGAGATCACTAATCATGGATGTATCAATGACCAGTGAGAAAGACATCATGAATTCCATAGATTATAGAAGCAGGTCAAAATAAACTTCCAAAATGATTTACAATAAAATAGTATGTTACCGCTTTAAAAGGAATATACATAAATTAAGTATAACAGAAATAGAAATATATGGTAAAACATCAGTACTATCATTAATCATTGATGTACCAGTGACATCCTGGTTTAATGAACCATATAATAGAATGTTTGAAATAAGACTTGAAACAAGCGAAAGGATAACAGAAGAAAAAATGAAATACAAGGAAGAAGCGAGAAATGTTACAAGAAAAGAAATAATTTTGAAGACAATGGTAGCCCGGACAATAAGGGCAACTGAGATTATGGACCACGGCTAAATTAAATATCACACACCATCAAGAAAAGGGACGGATATTATGATAACCGATTACAGAAAAAACCGTTGGAAAGAGAAGAAAAATAATAGGAATAAGAAAAATAAAGAAACAAAACCAAGAGGTCTTATGAAAATAATAATAAAAAATATTTTGATGAATTATAAAAAACATAAAAATTCTAAAACGAGTAAGGACATCTTACAGATTATCTAGGAAAAAATATTTTGAATCGAATAAATAAATAACAACAAAATTCTAAAACGAGTAAGTACATCTTACAGATTATCTAGGAGAAAATATTTTGAAGCAATTAAATAAATACCATCTAAATTCTAAGAATAAATAAGGACATCTTATAGTTAATATCAAGGAAATTATTTTAAATAAAATGAGAAGGGAAAATAAATAAAGAATCTCAATATTAAAATAAATAAGAACAGTTTACAGAATATATTTCAGAAGAACTTTGTTTTGGATCAATTAATAAGGAGAAGTAATGAAAGAAGATATCTAAGGTTTAAAAAATAATAAGTACAACAACATTAAAGAAATTGAATGAAATAATTTTACAAAAGAAAATTTTTTATTACAACTATGAAGGCTAAACAGTGACTACTCAAGACAAATATATAAATGAAATACTAATCGAAACAAAAATGTTACAGGACTTTAAAATAAAAAGGTAAATAAGAATCCAGATATTGTATATATTTTCAATGTAATAAGTTGATGAAACCCCTGAACCAAAAATAAGATTATCGAAGAATAAAGAGGAGAACCAGTTAACTAAAACAGAAAAGGAAAGGGTATTAAAACCAGATATTATGCCATGAGGAATAAACTAATTAATGAAAAAACAAATGAAAAAAAACTATATACATAAACAAGTGCTACCCAAAATGTAAACAAGAAACAGTCTGTGACAAAAACTAACTAAAATCACCGAATTTCACAAAAGAAAGGCTGAAATGGATATTATGCCAAATACCTATTGATAAGTAATATAGAATGAGCTTTGAAATGTAAGAATAACCATATGGATAGAAATATTAAATAATCTGAATAATTATAATGTGATGATTCTAAGTATATTTATTAATAGTAAAAATGGACTACTTATTACAATTGATATTTTAATAACTGGATGTAGATAATTCCACCAGTTTTTTATTATTGAGCAGAGATGATAATTCCTCTGAACTCAAAGAAGTGATGTATTGGTCAGCAGAGCAATGAAGCCGAAAAAGTGCCACTCTGAACTGTTCCAGCTCACATGTTAGTGAATGTTAGGGAGTAAATATATAAATGAAGAAACACTAAATAAGAAGGGAAAAATATATATATATTAAATGATAAAAGGATGAATCAGATTAAAAAGAACTATCTCATAAGAGTAGAATAAAAAGTAAAGGCAACAAGAATGCATATCAATTTAGAGCTCAACCAAAAGAAACAGGTGTATCAGGGTAAACGAAGCCAAGAAGAATAGAATAAAGAAGGATATCAGAAGCAATTAGTTCACCCAAACTAAAAGTATGTGCTGAACTAATCACTTTTATAGGGGGGGATTTGTAGCACAACGAAGTTTTTACCTTGTTCTACAAAATAAGATAATATATGAAAGGAAGGGAAGAAGTCATCTAGAAGGAATAATATCAACTTAAATAAAAATCAACAGAAAAGTATTTGCAATTATAAATAAAAGAACTTAACAGAACTAGAAAAGTAGATTGAAAAGAATTATATGTAGTCAAATCATAGCCATAAAGTGTTGAAAAATAAATAATAAGAGTATCATACCAGTATAATAATTAGTAGACCCAGTAAGATATGGAGTAGGGAAGAGTAACAGCCCAGAACAAATAAAATAACATGACAATTTTTAAGATATGGAGTAGTGAAGAGTAACAGCCCAGGAATAATAAATGAACATGACAATTAGCAAGATATGAAATAATAATGAATAATATTTTGGAACAAATAAAATAAAAATGACAATTTTTAAAATAGGAAACAGTAAGAGGTAACAGCCCAGGACTAATGAATTAAAGGGAAATAATAATCCAGATACCCAAAAAAATCTATTATAAAGACAAAAACCTCTAGAGCAGCAAATAAATGGTTCAAAAGAAATAAAATTATATTAACTATATCAATTTAAATGAAATGACTAGCCCAAATAAGAGAATCCAATACACATAATTAAAAATGATGTAAAAACTAATTATACTTAGAATAAATGTGATTAAGGGGCACACCCCAAACCAGCTGTCAAAAAGGACAACAAAAAGACTATTATTAATATAAAGTTTTAATGTATTTATTTATATAATTATTTACCATTTTATGTTATTATTGTTTGTGAATACCATAGAAGATGTGTTGTTACTAGTAAATGCTAGATGTTAGAATGTAAGAATTTATTGTATTTTAATCATGTTAATTAATGTTATATTTTGTAAAGTAAGGGAAGGCAAATTAATAGTTCAAACAAACCAGAAATAATGGATCAAAAAATATGAAACTAATAAGATGAATTAATAATAACTTTGCTAGGAATATTGGAAATTGATGACCAAGACAAATTCACATTTGACCATACAAATCTAATCAAAGAATACAAGTTAATAGAACCTAGACTAATTTGATGTAAATTACCCTATTCAATATACAAATACATTATCATAATAATAATAACCTCGACCTATAATAGTAATGAGAGGAATCAACATGTAAAATTGACTTAAATTAGATGTTTGTACCAGGTAAGGCCATAATCAGTAAATGTACTATTAAAATGCAAATAATTTGTTAAATGTTTAAAATAATAGCCAGATGTAAATTAGGTAAATTCCAGATATTTAATTAGGAATCGAGTGAAAAATAAATTGTAACATAAAACATATTTTAAACCATGTTATAGGTAATTCTGTAAGTCAAGATAAGGCCTACAGATACATTTCAAATAATGTAATTAAGAAGCACAATTCAAACTAAAAAAGGGAAAATTTAGTATTAAATTGAATAAAATAAAGTCAGGAATATTGTTATATAATTAAAATTACATAAAAGTACTAAACAAGTAATTTATAGCCATTTAAACATAAAAATGTCAATATTTTTTATATATAAGATTGAATTCAAAAACAACAGCTGATGGCTGAACAATGAGAAATGATACCGAAATATTATAAATCTGATATATGAAGGAACAAAAATCAGAGTTGATTGGTAAAAGCCAAACGAGATAGACGCGTCAAAAGACTTATCAGAGAATTATTAACGAAAATTTTAACTAACACTAACCGAGATATATGACGAAGCTATATAAAGATAAATAGAAGACAAATTAAAGTGAAGAATACAATAACATCAGTCACTGAAACCTTAAATAATACTAGACTTAACCGTCACTACATTTAGACACGACAGAAGAACCAAATTGAACTCAGATAAACGTACACCGAGTGAAGGGAACCTTTTGGGACATAACACTACTATTACCGAACCAAAATCCAGTGGGTAAACAACACTACACTCTACAACTCGTGGATATTCCAAGAACAATATCACTGGAGAGGAAATAACCAACGGAGACATTTATTTGAAGAAAAAACTCGTAGCTGAGATTACATCGCAGATCAACTTATTAAGGCAGCCATTTTGATTCCAGTCGAAGAGGATGCTGGTAACGTGACGAGTGACGTCAGAGAAGTCAACAGTATCGTAATATCAACTCTTTATATACATTACACTTTATTATTTTGTCTGTTTCATGAATATGTTTTTTAATACCTTGTAAGTATTGAATTCTCTTGCCTTTCCTGACTATTTCTACAGTTAAAAGAACCTTATAATATAATAATTCAATTGAAATATTTTGGATACATAAAATAATCGAACTGTAACTTTTTATCGAATCAGATTCAAGCCGTTGCGGCAATTTCAAATAATTGTTTGACGAATAAACTCATTTATTGTTTTAATACTGTTTTATTGATCAGCTAAGCCTTAAATTAAATTACATTAATTATTTAAGAGAAAAAGTGAACTTCTTAAGTAGACGAACTAGAAGAAGAAGAATAACAGATTTTAAATTGGCTGCTACATGCGATCGATACGGCTTAGATAATTTGAAGTGAAGAAATAAATAATTTTACATCAGAACACACACAGTCATTAAACAGTATATTTTTTATTAATTGAATCTAAACAATTAAAAAACAACTACACCAATTAAAATTAAATAATGACATGAAAAATAACAACAACAAAAATTTTTTTATTAACCAATTATTATCTAATTATATATTATTTGTAATTACCACGCAGTGTGGGGTGTTATTACAAATTGGCGTTTCCAACGTGGAGCTTATTAAAACATTCATCAATAACAAACGTTTTATTACAATTTGACGCAACCAACGTATGGGACTTTTCTCCAATTTACAAAACACTACATTTGTAAAAACAAATTTTTAAATTGGTTTTATTACAAATTGGCGCTCAACTTTAGGGGCTTAAAATAGGAATTGTTAGGCCTATAAGATAAGGACAAGTTGCCCAATTTCCTATTTTTAGCTTGGCAGCTGTTAAAAAGTCAGGAAAGCGATCGAAATGCCAAAGAGAGCGACGTCCAAGAAAAGGGCGGCAGAACCCGAGGAGGAGATAGACATAGAGGACAAGGAGGAGAATCCAGTGGAAGATAGGGAGATTATATTAACCCCGGCGGAAACTAACCAACCCACACAACAACAAGAGGAACAACCGGAAAAACTAAAACAAACAGAGAACGTAACTATGCAAGAAATGTTCAGGATAATGATGGAGAAAATGGATGAGAATAGTAAGAAGGTGGAGGAGAATAGTAAGAGGTGGAGGAGATTAGTAAGAAGATGGAGGAGAATAGTAAGAGATGGAGGAGAAAATGGAAGGATTGAAAGGTGACAACCAATCCATGAGTCAGAAAATGGACGAAAACAACCAGTCCACAAAGGAAGAATAAAGTAACAAAATTGGAGATACCAATAAGGAAATAGAGGAAACCAGTAAGAAAATGGAAGAGAAAATCGACGAAAATAGTAAGAAGATGGAGGAAATAATAAGAGATGGAAGAAAAGATGGGGGAGAAGTTTGAAGAATTGAAAGAGGATAACCAACTATTCAGAGAAGAATTAAGAGAGGTTAAGCAGGAAAATATGGACAGATTAGACCGAAAGATAGAAGCATTAAAGGAAGATTGAGTCAGAAAATAGTAGAGAACAATGGAACAATCTGCAAGAAGGTAGAAGAGGAAATAACGGTAATAGAACAAAAGATTACAAAAGCTGACGACAAAATGGAGTCAGACTGAACGAGAAATACAGCGTTTTAAAGCCGAAGTAAACACCAAGGTTACCAATATAGAAGAAACCAATAAGAAGGTGGATAATAGTAATAAAAAATTATGTCAGGAAATGGACGATATGACAAAAGAATTACAAGATGACAGAAAACCGGGAACAGAAGAAATACCAAAAGATAAAAACATCGAACATCTAAATCAGAAAATAGAAGATAATGGAGTGAAGAACCAAATAATTACGAAAACGACAGAAAGAGGAATCATACGTCCCAAAAAACTAAAACATACACGGGAAGAATTGGATATGGTTAGGAGTGGTCTAGTTAATATAGATAATCTCACAATTATCAATCACAGAGGAGAAATGAATGTGAAGAATTATAGACGGAACTTAATGAAGATGTTCGAAAGGAATATACCCGAAATAGAAATATATTATAAAAAATCCATGAGATCACTAATCATGGATGTATCAATGACCAGTGAGAAAGACATCATGAATTCCATAGATTATAGAAGCAGGTCAAAATAAACTTCCAAAATGATTTACAATAAAATAGTATGTTACCGCTTTAAAAGGAATATAGATAAATTAAGTATAACAGAAATAGAAATATATGGTAAAACATCAGTACTATCATTAATCATTGATGTTCCAGTGACATCCTGGTTTAATGAACCATATAATAGAATGTTTGAAATAAGACTTGAAACAAGCGAAAGGATAACAGAAGAAAAAATGAAATACAAGGAAGAAGCGAGAAATGTTACAAGAAAAGAAATAATTTTGAAGACAATGGTAGCCCGGACAATAAGGGCAACTGAGATTATGGACCACGGCTAAATTAAATATCACACACCATCAAGAAAAGGGACGGATATTATGATAACCGATTACAGAAAAAACCGTTGGAAAGAGAAGAAAAATAATAGGAATAAGAAAAATAAAGAAACAAAACCAAGAGGTCTTATGAAAATAATAATAAAAAATATTTTGATGAATTATAAAAAACATAAAAATTCTAAAACGAGTAAGGACATCTTACAGATTATCTAGGAAAAAATATTTTGAATCGAATAAATAAATAACAACAAAATTCTAAAACGAGTAAGTACATCTTACAGATTATCTAGGAGAAAATATTTTGAAGCAATTAAATAAATACCATCTAAATTCTAAGAATAAATAAGGACATCTTATAGTTAATATCAAGGAAATTATTTTAAATAAAATGAGAAGGGAAAATAAATAAAGAATCTCAATATTAAAATAAATAAGAACAGTTTACAGAATATATTTCAGAAGAACTTTGTTTTGGATCAATTAATAAGGAGAAGTAATGAAAGAAGATATCTAAGGTTTAAAAAATAATAAGTACAACAACATTAAAGAAATTGAATGAAATAATTTTACAAAAGAAAATTTTTTATTACAACTATGAAGGCTAAACAGTGACTACTCAAGACAAATATATAAATGAAATACTAATCGAAACAAAAATGTTACAGGACTTTAAAATAAAAAGGTAAATAAGAATCCAGATATTGTATATATTTTCAATGTAATAAGTTGATGAAACCCCTGAACCAAAAATAAGATTATCGAAGAATAAAGAGGAGAACCAGTTAACTAAAACAGAAAAGGAAAGGGTATTAAAACCAGATATTATGCCATGAGCAATAAACTAATTAATGAAAAAACAAATGAAAAAAAACTATATACATAAACAAGTGCTACCCAAAATGTAAACAAGAAACAGTCTGTGACAAAAACTAACTAAAATCACCGAATTTCACAAAAGAAAGGCTGAAATGGATATTATGCCAAATACCTATTGATAAGTAATATAGAATGAGCTTTGAAATGTAAGAATAACCATATGGATAGAAATATTAAATAATCTGAATAATTATAATGTGATGATTCTAAGTATATTTATTAATAGTAAAAATGGACTACTTATTACAATTGATATTTTAATAACTGGATGTAGATAATTCCACCAGTTTTTTATTATTGAGCAGAGATGATAATTCCTCTGAACTCAAAGAAGTGATGTATTGGTCAGCAGAGCAATGAAGCCGAAAAAGTGCCACTCTGAACTGTTCCAGCTCACATGTTAGTGAATGTTAGGGAGTAAATATATAAATGAAGAAACACTAAATAAGAAGGGAAAAATATATATATATTAAATGATAAAAGGATGAATCAGATTAAAAAGAACTATCTCATAAGAGTAGAATAAAAAGTAAAGGCAACAAGAATGCATATCAATTTAGAGCTCAACCAAAAGAAACAGGTGTATCAGGGTAAACGAAGCCAAGAAGAATAGAATAAAGAAGGATATCAGAAGCAATTAGTTCACCCAAACTAAAAGTATGTGCTGAACTAATCACTTTTATAGGGGGGGGGATTTGTAGCACAACGAAGTTTTTACCTTGTTCTACAAAATAAGATAATATATGAAAGGAAGGGAAGAAGTCATCTGGAAGGAATAATATCAACTTAAATAAAAATCAACAGAAAAGTATTTGCAATTATAAATAAAAGAACTTAACAGAACTAGAAATGTAGATTCAAAGGAATTATATGTAGTCAAATCATAGCCATAAAGTGTTGAAAAATAAATAATAAGAGTATCATACCAGTATAATAATTAGTAGACCCAGTAAGATATGGAGTAGGGAAGAGTAACAGCCCAGAACAAATAAAATAACATGACAATTTTTAAGATATGGAGTAGTGAAGAGTAACAGCCCAGGAATAATAAATGAACATGACAATTAGCAAGATATGAAATAATAATGAATAATATTTTGGAACAAATAAAATAAAAATGACAATTTTTAAAATAGGAAACAGTAAGAGGTAACAGCCCAGGACTAATGAATTAAAGGGAAATAATAATCCAGATACCCAAAAAAATCTATTATAAAGACAAAAACCTCTAGAGCAGCAAATAAATGGTTCAAAAGAAATAAAATTATATTAACTATATCAATTTAAATGAAATGACTAGCCCAAATAAGAGAATCCAATACACATAATTAAAAATGATGTAAAAACTAATTATACTTAGAATAAATGTGATTAAGGGGCACACCCCAAACCAGCTGTCAAAAAGGACAACAAAAAGACTATTATTAATATAAAGTTTTAATTTATTTATTTATATAATTATTTACCATTTTATGTTATTATTGTTTGTGAATACCATAGAAGATGTGTTGTTACTAGTAAATGCTAGATGTTAGAATGTAAGAATTTATTGTATTTTAATCATGTTAATTAATGTTATATTTTGTAAAGTAAGGGAAGGCAAATTAATAGTTCAAACAAACCAGAAATAATGGATCAAAAAATATGAAACTAATAAGATGAATTAATAATAACTTTGCTAGGAATATTGGAAATTGATGACCAAGACAAATTCACATTTGACCATACAAATCTAATCAAAGAATACAAGTTAATAGAACCTAGACTAATTTGATGTAAATTACCCTATTCAATATACAAATACATTATCATAATAATAATAACCTCGACCTATAATAGTAATGAGAGGAATCAACATGTAAAATTGACTTAAATTAGATGTTTGTACCAGGTAAGGCCATAATCAGTAAATGTACTATTAAAATGCAAATAATTTGTTAAATGTTTAAAATAATAGCCAGATGTAAATTAGGTAAATTCCAGATATTTAATTAGGAATCGAGTGAAAAATAAATTGTAACATAAAACATATTTTAAACCATGTTATAGGTAATTCTGTAAGTCAAGATAAGGCCTACAGATAAATTTCAAAGAATGTAATTAAGAAGCACAATTCAAACTAAAAAAGGGAAAATTTAGTATTAAATTGAATAAAATAAAGTCAGGAATATTGTTATATAATTAAAATTACATAAAAGTACTAAACAAGTAATTTATAGCCATTTAAACATAAAAATGTCAATATTTTTTATATATAAGATTGAATTCAAAAACAACAGCTGATGGCTGAACAATGAGAAATGATACCGAAATATTATAAATCTGATATATGAAGGAACAAAAATCAGAGTTGATTGGTAAAAGCCAAACGAGATAGACGCGTCAAAAGACTTATCAGAGAATTATTAACGAAAATTTTAACTAACACTAACCGAGATATATGACGAAGCTATATAAAGATAAATAGAAGACAAATTAAAGTGAAGAATACAATAACATCAGTCACTGAAACCTTAAATAATACTAGACTTAACCGTCACTACATTTAGACACGACAGAAGAACCAAATTGAACTCAGATAAACGTACACCGAGTGAAGGGAACCTTTTGGGACATAACACTACTATTACCGAACCAAAATCCAGTGGGTAAACAACACTACACTCTACAACTCGTGGATATTCCAAGAACAACATCACTGGAGAGGAAATAACCAACGGAGACATTTATTTGAAGAAAAAACTCGTAGCTGAGATTACATCGCAGATCAACTTATTAAGGCAGCCATTTTGATTCCAGTCGAAGAGGATGCTGGTAACGTGACGAGTGACGTCAGAGAAGTCTACAGTATCGTAATATCAACTCTTTATATACATTACACTTTATTATTTTGTCTGTTTCATGAATATGTTTTTTAATACTTTGTAAGTATTGAATTCTCTTGCCTTTCCTGGCTATTTCTACAGTTAAAAGAACCTTATAATATAATAATTCCATTGAAATATTTTGGATACATAAAATAATCGAACTGTAACTTTTTATCGAATCAGATTCAAGCCGTTGCGGCAATTTCAAATAATTGTTTGACGAATAAACTCATTTATTGTTTTAATACTGTTTTATTGATCAGCTAAGCCTTAAATTAAATTACATTAATTATTTAAGAGAAAAAGTGAACTTCTTAAGTAGACGAGCTAGAAGAAGAAGAATAACAGATTTTAAATTGGCTGCTACAAGCGATCGATACGGCTTAGATAATCTATTTGAAGTGAAGAAATAAATAATTTTACATCAGAACACACACAGTCATTAAACAGTATATTTTTTATTAATTGAATCTAAACAATTAAAAAACAACTACACCAATTAAAATTAAATAATGACATGAAAAATAACAAGAACAAAAATTTTTTTATTAACCAATTATTATCTAATTATATATTATTTGTAATTACCACGCAGTGTGGGGTGTTATTACAAATTGGCGTTTCCAACGTGGAGCTTATTAAAACATTCATCAATAACAAACGTTTTATTACAATTTGACGCAACCAACGTATGGGACTTTTCTCCAATTTACAAAACACTACATTTGTAAAAACAAATTTTTAAATTGGTTTTATTACAAATTGGCGCTCAACTTTAGGGGCTTAAAATAGGAATTGATAGGCCTATAAGATAAGGACAAGTTGCCCAATTTCCTATTTTTAGCTTGGCAGCTGTTAAAAAGTCAGGAAAGCGATCGAAATGCCCAAGAGAGCGACGTCCAAGAAAAGGGCGGCAGAACCCGAGGAGGAGATAGACATAGAGGACAAGGAGGAGAATCCAGTGGAAGATAGGGAGATTATATTAACCCCGGCGGAAACTAACCAACCCACACAACAACAAGAGGAACATCCGGAAAAATTAAAACAAACAGAGAACGTAACTATGCAAGAAATGTTCAGGATAATGATGGAGAAAATGGATGAGAATAGTAAGAAGGTGGAGGAGAATAGTAAGAGGTGGAGGAGATTAGTAAAAAGATGGAGGAGAATAGTAAGAGATGGAGGAGAAAATGGAAGGATTGAAATGTGACAACCAATCCATGAGTCACAAAATGGACGAAAACAACCAGTCCACAAAGGAAGAATTAACTAACCAAATTGGAGATACCAAGAAGAAAATAGAGGAAACCAGTAAGAAAATGGAAGAGAAAATCGATGAAAATAGTAAGAAGATGGAGGAAATAATAAGAGATGGAAGAAAAGATGGGGGAGAAGTTTGAAGAATTGAAAGAGGATAACCAACTATTCAGAGAAGAATTAAGAGAGGTTAACCAGGAAAATATGGACAGATTAGACCGAAAGATAGAAGCATTAAAGGAAGAATTGTGTCAGAAAATAGTAGAGAACAACGGAACAATCTGCAAGAAGGTAGAAGAGGAAATAACGGTAATAGAACAAAAGATTACAAAAGCTGACGAAAGATGGAGTCAGACTGAACGAGAAATATAGCGTTTTAAAGCCGAAGTAAACACCAAGGTTACCAATATAGAAGAAACCAATAAGAAGGTGGATAATAGTAATAAAAAATTATGTCAGAAAATGGACGATATGACAAAAGAATTACAAGATGACAGAAAACCGGGAACAGAAGAAATACCAAAAGATAAAAACATCGAACATCTAAATCAGAAAATAGAAGATAATGGAGTGAAGAACCAAATAATTAAGAAAACGACAGAAAGAGGAATCATACGTCCCAACAAACTAAAAAATACACGGGAAGAATTGGATATGGTTAGGAGTGGTCTAGTTAATATAGATAATCTCTCAATTATCAATCACAGAGAAGAAATGAATGTGAAGAATTATAGACGGAACTTAATGAAGATGTTCGAAAGGAATATACCCGAAATAGAAATATATTATAAAAAATCCATGAGATCACTAATCATGGATGTACCAATGACCAGTGAGAAAGACATCATGAATTCCATAGATTATAGAAGCAGGTCAAAATAAACTTCCAAAATGATTTACAATAAAATAGTATGTTACCGCTTTAAAAGGAATATAGATAAATTAAATATAACAGAAATAGAAATATATGGTAAAACATCAGTACTATCATTAATCATTGATGTACCAGTGACATCCTGGTTTAATGAACCATATAATAGAATGTTTGAAATAAGACTTGAAACAAGCGAAAGGATAACAGAAGAAAAAATGAAATACAAGGAAGAAGCGAGAAATGTTACAAGAAAAGAAATAATTTTGAAGACAATGGTAGCCCGGACAATAAGGGCAACTGAGATTATGGACCACGCCTAATTTAAATATCACACACCATCAAGAAAAGGAACGGATATTATGATAACCGATTACAGAAAAAACCGTTGGAAAGAGAAGAAAAATAATAGGAATAAGAAAAATAAAGAAACAAAACCAAGAGGTCTTATGAAAATAATAATAAAAAATATTTTGATGAATTATAAAAAACATAAAAATTGTAAAACGAGTAAGGACATCTTACAGATTATCTAGGAGAAAATATTTTGAATCGAATAAATAAATAACAACAAAATTCTAAAACGAGTAAGTACATCTTACAGATTATCTAGGAGAAAATATTTTGAAGCAAATAAATAAATACCATCTAAATTCTAAGAATAAATAAGGACATCTTATAGTTAATATCAAGGAAATTATTTTAAATAAAATGAGAAGGGAAAATAAATAAAGAATCTCAATATTAAAATAAATAAGAACAGTTTACAGAATATATTTCAGAAGAACTTTGTTTTGGATCAATTAATAAGGAGAAGTAATGAAAGAAGATATCTAAGGTTTAAAAAATAATAAGTACAACAACATTAAAGAAATTGAATGAAATAATTTTACAAAAGAAAATTTTTTATTACAACTATGAAGGCTAAACAGTGACTACTCAAGACAACTATATAAATGAAATACTAATCGAAACAAAGATGTTACAGGACTTTAAAATAAAAAGGTAAATAAGAATCCAGATATTGTATATATTTTCAATGTAATAAGTTGATGAAACCCCTGAACCAAAAATAAGATTATCGAAGAATAAAGAGGAGAACCAGTTAACTAAAACAGATAAGGAAAGGGTATTAAAACCAGATATTATGCCATGAGCAATAAACTAATTAATGAAACAACAAATGAAAAAAAAAACTATATACATAAACATGTGCTACCCAAAATGTAAACAAAAAACAGTCTGTGACAAAAACTAACTAAAATCACCGAATTTCACAAAAGAAATGCTGAAATGGATATTATGCCAAATACCTATTGATAAGTAATATAGAATGAGCTTTGAAATGTAAGAATAACCATATGGATAGAAATATTAAATAATCTGAATAATTATGATGTGATGATTCTAAGTATATTTATTAATAGTCAAAATGGACTACTTATTACAATTGATATTTTAATAACTGGATGTAGATAATTCCACCAGTTTTTTATTATTGAGCAGAGATGATAATTCCTCTGAACTCAAAGAAGTGATGTATTGGTCAGCAGAGCAATGAAGCCGAAAAAGTGCCACTCTGAACTGTTCCAGCTCACATGTTAGGGAATGTTAGGGAGTAAATATATAAATGAAGAAACACTAAATAAGAAGGGAAAAATATAGATATATTAAATGATAAAAGGATGAATCAGATTAAAAAGAACTATCTCATAAGAGTAGAATAAAAAGTAAAGGCAACAAGAATGCATATCAATTTAGAGCTCAACCAAAAGAAACAGGTGTATCAGGGTAAACGAAGCCAAGAAGAATAGAATAAAGAAGGATATCAGAAGCAATTAGTTCACCCAAACTAAAAGTATGTGCTGAACTAATCACTTTTATAGGGGGGCATTTGTAGCACAACGAAGTTTTTACCTTGTTCTACAAAATAAGATAATATATGAAAGGAAGGGAAGAAGTCATCTAGAAGGAATAATATCAACTTAAATAAAAATCAACAGAAAAGTATTTGCAATTATAAATAAAAGAACTTAACAGAACTAGAAAAGTAGATTGAAAAGAATTATATGTAGTCAAATCATAGCCATAAAGTGTTGAAAAATAAATAATAAGAGTATCATACCAGTATAATAATTAGTAGACCCAGTAAGATATGGAGTAGGGAAGAGTAACAGCCCAGAACAAATAAAATAACATGACAATTTTTAAGATATGGAGTAGTGAAGAGTAACAGCCCAGGAATAATAAATGAACATGACAATTAGCAAGATATGAAATAATAATGAATAATAGTTTGGAACAAATAAAATAAAAATGACAATTTTTAAAATAGGAAACAGTAAGGAGTAACAGCCCAGGACTAATGAATTAAAGGGAAATAATAATCCAGATACCCAAAAAATCTATTATAAAGACAAAAACCTCTAGAGCAGCAAATAAATGGTTCAAAAGAAATAAAATTATATTAACTATATCAATTTAAATGAAATGACTAGCCCAAATAAGAGAATCCAATACACATAATTAAAAATGATGTAAAAACTAATTATACTTAGAATAAATGTGATTAAGGGGCACACCCCAAACCAGTTGTCAAAAAGGACAACAAAAAACTATTATTAATATAAAGTTTTAATGTATTTATTTATATAATTATTTACCATTTTATGTTATTATTGTTTGTGAATACCATACAAGATATGTTGATACTAGTAAATGCTAGATTTTTTTTTTTTTTTGCTGGGGAGGAAAAATGCATTATGCACCATCAGGAGACACCCGACTGGTCTCCCGGTGTGTGGGACTGGCACCCACTAAAAAACCTCCACTTTACAGGCAGGGAACCCCGCCTGGAACAACTATTCGTATGGCTTCAGGGTGGCACCTCGTATTGCGCCTACTAGGCTTCTACAGCTTTATCTATATGATCGACCTGTAAGAGAGGGTCCAGTTCAGGCTTCTTTTGCCGCAGGACCATCCTCACGAAGGTCACAACCATGTCCCAATTCTCTTTGCTGTTGAGCATGACGCCTATGATGTTAGCAGGCGTCATGGGGCCAATCTCCGATTCGAGTCCTCGCCTCTCCAGCACCCACCGTTGACACTCGAAAAAAGTATGATGAGCGTCATCAGAGTCTGAGTCGCCATACACGCACGACGGATCCTCCATCTTACCCATCCGTCGCAGGTATGCACAGAAATAACCATGCCCTGTCAGGAATTGAGTAAGGTAATAATCTACCTCGCCGTGCGTTCTGTCCATCCATTCAGGGAGGTCCACCTAGCTCGACTCTCCTGCTCCCATCGTAGTTGCCAGCTCCGCATGGAGTGTGACCTGGCCACTGCTCTTGCTTCTACAAACCCCAAGTCTTCCTTGGTTGTGTAGACCCTCCTTCTCTCCTCAACCATCAGATCTATTGGCATTACTCCAGCGACAACCAACACTGCTGGTTCCGACACCGTTCTGTAGGAGCTTGCAATCCGAAGTGCTCCTCTTCGTTGTACCGCGGCCATCTGCTTGCGGTATTTTTCTTGCTTCAGTGCGTCGGCCCAGGCCTCGCATCCGTAGAGGAGAATCGAGTTGGTCACCGACATCAGCAGTCGCCGTCTTCCTGCAGCTGGGCCTCCGACATTTGCCATTAGTCTGCTTAGCACAGCAACGACCTTAGCGGCTTTCTCCGAGGAACATCGAATTTGCTCCCAGTAGGAAAGCTTAGTATCCAGGTGCACCCCTAGATACTTCACCGCTGGCTTTGATATTATCGCCTTTTCCCCCACCACGAACTGTGTGATTGTGGGTATACGTCGTCGAGTGAGCAGCACAATCTCTGTCTTCTCCGTCGCGAGGCTCAGATCGTGTTCGTCCATTCAGATGCGGACCCTGCGCATGACCTGGTTGAGCATGCGCTGCGCCTCCTCGGCGTTTCTCGCGGTGATCACGGCAGCCACGTCATCAGCATATGCTACCAGGAAGGTATCATCTGGCATCTCCATCCGGAGGATTCCATCATAGAAAGCATTCCACAGGTCGGAGCCCAGATAGAGCCTTGAGCTACGCCTCCTGTTATCTCTCTGCTGCGTGGCCCATCTGCTGTGTCGTACCGGAGCTCCTGTCCCTCAGGTAACTTTGTATTATCCGGAGCAGGTAGTCCGGCGCTTGAAAGACGTCCTCCAGAGCAGCTAGCAAGTCTGTCCACCTGGCCGAATTAAATACGTTGCGTACGTCCAGTGTAGCGAGTAGCACCATCCTTCTGGAGAAGTGATTACCCCGCTGGGCCACCTGGACGGCATTCAAGATCTCCTGTATGGCTCCAATGGTGGATCTGGCCGTTCTGAACCCGTACTGCCTCGCTGACAGATCTCCCGCATCCCGAATTGCCGCTACTAGGCGAGGCCTGAGTAGACGTTCCAGTAGTTTCCCCGCCGTGTCCAGCATACAAAGAGGTCTGTATGCCGACGGGGAATTCGGGCCGCCCTTCCCTTTGTCGACTAAGACTAGTCTCTGGATCTTCCACCTCTTCGGGAAGACTCCGTCTTTGAGGCAACGGTTGTACATATTGAGTAGCAACTGGGGAATTCTAGATGTTAGAATGTAAGAATTTATTGTATTTTAATCATGTTAATTAATGTTATATTTTGTAAAGTAAGGAAAGGCAAATTAATAGTTCAAACAAACCAGAAATAGTGGATCAAAAAATATGAAACTCATAAGATGAATTAATAATAACTTTGCTAGGAAAATTGGAAATTGATGACCAAGACAAATTCACATTTGACCATACAAATCTAATCAAAGAATACAAGTTAATAGAACCTAGACTAATTTGATGTAAATTACCCTATTCAATATACAAATACATTATCATAATAATAATAACCTCGACCTATAATAGTAATGAGAGGAATCAACATGTAAAATTGACTTAAATTAGATGTTTGTACCAGGTAAGGCCATAATCAGTAAAGTATACTAGTAAAATGCAAACAATTTGTTAAATGTTTAAAATAATAGCCAGATGTAAATTAGGTAAATTCCAGATATTTAATTAGGAATCGAGTGAAAAATAAATTGTAACATAAAACATATTTTAAACCATGTTATAGGTAATTCTGTAAGTCAAGATAAGGCCTACAGATAAATTTCAAAGAATGTAATTAAGAAGCGCAATTCAAACTAAAATAGGGAAAATTTAGTATTAAATTGTATAAAATAAAATCAGGAATATTGTTATATAATTAAAATTACATAAAAGTACTAAACAAGTAATTTATAGCCATTTAAACATAAAAATGTCAATATTTTTTATATATAAGATTGAATTCAAAGACAACAGCTGATGGCTGAACAATGAGAAATGATACCGAAATATTATAAATCTGATATATGAAGGAACAAAAATCAGAGTTGATTGTTAAAAGCCAAACGAGATAGACGCGTCAAAAGACTTATCAGAGAATTATTAACGAAAATTTTAACTAACACTAACCGAGATATATGACGAAGCTATATAAAGATAAATAGAAGACAAATTAAAGTGAAGAATACAATAACATCAGTCACTGAAACCTTAAATAATACTAGACTAAACCGTCACTACATTTAGACACGACAGAAGAACCAAATTGAACTCAGATAAACGTACACCGAGTGAAGGGAACCTTTTGGGACATAACACTACTATTACCGAACCAAAATCCAGTGGGTAAACAACACTACACTCTACAACTCGTGGATATTCCAAGAACAACATCACTGGAGAGGAAATAACCAACGGAGACATTTATTTGAAGAAAAAACTCGTAGCTGAGATTACATCGCAAATCAACTTATTAAGGCAGCCATTTTGATTCCAGTCGAAGAGGATGCTGGTAACGTGACGAGTGACGTCAGAGAAGTCAACAGTATCGTAATATCAACTCTTTATATACATTACACTTTATTATTTTGTCTGTTTCATGAATATGTTTTTTAATACCTTGTAAGTATTGAATTCTCTTGCCTTTCCTGACTATTTCTACAGTTAAAAGAACCTTATAATATAATAATTCCATTGAAATATTTTGGATACATAAAATAATCGAACTGTAACTTTTTATCGAATCAGATTCAAGCCGTTGCGGCAATTTCAAATAATTGTTTGACGAATAAACTCATTTATTGTTTTAATACTGTTTTATTGATCAGCTAAGCCTTAAATTAAATTACATTAATTATTTAAGAGAAAAAGTGAACTTCTTAAGTAGACGAGCTAGAAGAAGAAGAATAACAGATTTTAAATTGGCTGCTACATGCGATCGATACGGCTTAGATAATCTATTTGAAGTGAAGAAATAAATAATTTTACATCAGAACACACACAGTCATTAAACAGTATATTTTTTATTAATTGAATCTAAACAATTAAAAAACAACTACACCATTTAAAATTAAATAATGACATGAAAAATAACAAAAAAAAAAAATTTTTTTTATTAACCAATTATTATCTAATTATATATTATTTGTAATTACCACGCAGTGTGGGGTGTTATTACAAATTGGCGTTTCCAACGTGGAGCTTATTAAAACATTCATCATTAACAAACGTTTTATTACAATTTGACGCAACCAACGTATGGGACTTTTCACCAATGGACAAAACACTACATTTGTAAAAACAAATTTGTAAATTGGTTTTATTACATTATTTAGTATTTATTATAGTAATTATTCTTTATGCCAGTTTGTTTTTATTTTATATTTGCTTATTCTTGAGTTATAATAAGGTAGATTTTCTGTCATGCTGCATATTGCCCTCCTCCAGAAGTGATTAATTCAGATCATACGTTTAGTATGGATGAAATAATTGCTTATGATATTTATTGTTTATTATATTGCTTGTCTTCCTATCCACTTCTCTACCTGCTTCTTCGTAGTTGAGCTTTAGTTTTTTTCATTTATTTTATCCTTATTAGATAGTTTTTGTAATCTGAGATATATTATTATTATGATATATATATTTTTTTACTTGGTGCTTCATCCCTGGTATATCCATTCCCTAACGTTCCCTATCACGTGAGCTGGGGCAGTCCAGAGCGGCACTTGGGGCTTCAATACTCTGCTGGCCATCCCACACTTTCTGAGACCAGAGGAACATCATCTCTGCTCAAGTATAAGACTGCTGGAATACATCTACATACAGTCATTAAATAAAAATTATTAAAAAATGGTCTATTCTCGACTAATAAAAAACATCCTTGGATTCATCATTTCGTGGTTGCTCAAATTTGCTAATATTTTCTATCTCATTTATTCTTCTTATGTTTTAAAGCTCTGTTGATATATTTATTCTTCTTATGTTTTAAAGCTCTGCTGATATAACTTATCGCAAGGTATGGTGTGTAACTACCTCTTAATCTTCCGTCTGAATTCTCTTTATTTCTTCTGTTGTTCGCACAATCTTCTTCTGGTTACCAATATTAATAGCATATATTTTTGTTTTGTTTTTCATCTTGTTTCAAATAAATTGTTCTACTGTTTTATGTTATAACAGTAATTCTTCCAATGGTTCTTATTATAATTATGTTTATTAAAATTAAAGTAGTTATTATAGTTCTTTCTTTCTTCATTCCGGAAAAATATTATTTCGCTCTTGTTTTCATCCAAAATATTTTATTAACATTATATTATGTAAGTGGTCCTTACTTCTTTTTGAATTTCGTAAATATTTCCTTTCCAAAACTAGTTTATTCACATAATTGATGTAAGTTGTCCTTACTTTGCTTTTAGGATTTTGTAATGTTCAATATTTCAATTCAAAATTAGTTCATGTAAATAATTGATGTAAGTTGTTCTTACTTAGTTTTTAGAATTTTGAAATGTTTAATATTTCAATTCAAAATTAGTTCCTGTAAATAATTGATGTAAGTTGTTCTTACTTAGTTTTTCGAATTTTGAAATGTTTATTATTTCAAATCAAAACTAGTTCCTGCAAATAATTGATGTAAGTTGTTCTTACTTAGTTTTTAGAATTTTGAAATTATATTTTATTCCTCGTAATATCTTTTGATTGATGACTGGTTATAAACGCCCTTGATTTTTTCCGAAATAATATCCTTCAGTTCATATGTGTTATTGTTATTGTCTCTTGTGATTACATATGGTCCGGTATATAGCAGCAATAACTTCTTAGTAATTCCTTCTATGGTGCTGGGTAATTCGCGGTTCTTCAGTAGTACTTTTTCTCCTATCTTATATTTGAATACCTTTCCAATTACTTTTTGATATTTGTTTTGTCGCTTCTCCTGGTCCTCTGCCAATTTATTATAAAATTTTATTTGATCAAATTTATATTTATATTTAAATATATAATAATTATATATTATATATTAATATATTATTAATATTATAATTATATATTATAATTATATATTTATAATTTATATTTGTCATTATCAGGAAACTCAATAATTTCTTTGATCTCTCGGGGCGATGTTCTATCATTTATAATCATTTTGTTAATTTCACGTGCATCCAAACAAGGCCGGACTTGTCCATTTTTCTTAGGAATAGCCACGATTGGACTGGTGAACGGAGATTGACTACTTTCTATAATATCACTACTAATCATTTTATTAATCTCAGTTCGTACCGCCTCCTTCAGTGAATGCGCTATCGGATAGGACTTTCTGTTAAATTCCACTGGTTCCCTGAATTGAATTTTGCATTGGTAATTTTTGATTTTCCCGGGTTTATCTGAAAACACTGTTCGATATCTCTTATATATTTGAATTAAATGGTTTATTTGTTTCTCTGTCAATTTTTCTTTCGTACCTTCGCATCGGAAGTTCCTTATCTCCTGTGCCTTCTGTGCCCATAAGTCATCTTCAGTATTATGGTATATTATTCGAGTGCATGGTGATTTATTTTCTATGTAATTTACTTCATTAAGTTGTTGGTGGATCCGGCTGGGAAGTACAATCTCGCTACCTACCAAATCCGCCGTCCACGTTACCCCTTCTGAGAACAGTGACACCTTCTCCCTGCTCAGATAATAGCTGAGTTTCTCCTTAGTAGATCACATCTTACCAATATATTAAATGGCAATCCTGTTGCAATTAAAAACATCATATTCATAACTACACCCTTGCTAGCAATATTTAACGATACTTGTTTTCTGATAGTTTTATTTTGACGACCAGTGGCCCTTATTAATACAATATTATTGACCGGTAATATTGGTAGTGTTCGACGGCATTCCTTTTGTATTCTATTTAATTCAATACTATTAATTATGGAAACATTAGCGCCCGTATCTATCATTAATTGAGCTAAAATTCCTTCGACTTCTCCATTTATATAAATTATCTCGTTATTTAGCTGTTGATACTTGTAGTGTTTTCTTCCATTAGTTTATTTCAGTAAACCATTCTCGTAACCACCACGCGGTAGTAACAAAAAGCGGGAAGAGAAATCTCCGTACCTTAACAGTCAGAGAATATCTTCACACGCACACACGCACGCACGCACGCACGCACGCGCACACACGTTCGTAGATACATTCAAATACATTTTATGTCTAATAATATATAGTGGGTATTGCATTATAACATATGCAATGAGTTCAGTGATGAGAAAAACTAACATCAGTAAAAAAATAAAGGAAATCTATAAAGCACATGTTAACTATGTCCGTTATAGAGTTCGTAGTATAAAACACTTTACAAATCATGACATTAATTTAAGTTTGTTTAGTACTACGGCAAGAAAAGTGACACCATACTTGTTAGTTTCCTCTATACAAGTAGAAAAAATAATTATTTGTCTGATCTAATATTGAAGTATCTCACAATAGATTTTAATTTCATTTTGCATTACAAACTAATTTTATGCTACTATGGCATGAACGAACATATGCTTATTGGATATAAATTTGTACAAAATATGAGAAGGATGGAATATTAAATAATTGATACATAAGATTTTTTGTTCACAAATTTTTCCTACTTTGATGGATGTAATATTAAATAGTGGATATATAATATCGCGCGCGCGCGGGCGCGTGTGTGTGCCTACCTGTGATTCAGCCCGTCGGCCGTCTCGACAGGAAGCTACCGACCATCGAAACACACGAGGTTCACCGAGTGACGATCTGATTCCAAGAGAAAGAAAATTGTCTACAGACAGTGATTATATCTAGCCTAAACGTTCCATTCCTGTCGCAGACAGATTAAACAGTTCCAATCCTGTCTCGGATTGCGACAACAAGTTTGGCGTCACTTTCAAGATAATGAAAAATATTTAGCGATTTTTATCGTCTGTAGAATACTCCCGTCAAATCCAATACTTGTTCTTGATTCGCAAGCATTTTGCACTTCATCATAGTGTTTTTGTTACTCCATAATTTTTTTATTAACGGGATAATAAACAAATAATTACTGTCACCTTATACACATGCATATTCACAACACCGTGAGTTCTCGGGCACATAACAGTGTTCACAACCCGTTAGTACACATTGTTTTCGCGTGACATTAGTTAGTTTTCTAAATTTCGTGAAAACGTACAGTTTTGGGCGTGTACACAGAGCTTACCCCTCGTGGCTTCACATCAGGTGACACACACCTGCCCAAGATTGTCAGTAAACACTGTACAGTTAACTTTTTCCATTTTATGGTTGTTATAAATTTATATATTGTAATAATATATAAATTAATAATATATGGTACAAACCAGGAAACTCAATTTAATTATCAAAAAATATAGGGAAACTACTCAAATAGATAAATACTACGTAACTGAATGAGGAGTGCAATAGAGAATGAGTGGTCAAATGAGAACAACCAAAAAAATAATTATATAAAGGAAGAATTATAATAACTAAACCAATAAACCATGAATAATAAATAAAGAATACATGTTACAGATGCATGAATAAATTAAAAACAGGAATTAGCCTTGCAAACAATCATAATAAATAACTTGACAAAACATACATAAAAAAAGACTAGACTGGACGGTGTCTTTGACACAATAATTACCTAACAGATTAGGGAAGTGATTTTATATATCTTGTTATAATATTGTAAATAGTAATCTATTAGTATTTAAGTGAGAAATGTATTTAGGGTTAAGAAAAATCATTTGTATAACCAGCCTAAATATCAAGCTAGGTTTTAAACCTAAGACTGTATTTGTAATTAGCTCATAGATAGTGTCATGTTAAATACCAGATAATTATTTTTATAATTGTGTTTATTCGAATAGGAAAGGGATAAATAGTGATAATAAAACAGTGCAAATGACACAGTGTAAACAATGATAAAAATATAAAGTGTTGTGAACCAAGTATGACCATAAGGTGAGAATGGCATGTATTTTATATGAAGTGAACGAATAACAATAAAATCAACTTCATTAGTGCAAGTGACAATATAAAATTAAGTGAAATAGAATCATAAATGAGATTATGTAAAATAACCAGGAAAAGTAAGGTTATATCAAAAATTTATGTTTACCGGAGGCAGATAAAACAGTCCTGAGACCGGAAAATACACCAACAAACCAAGGCCTCTTATAGATGAATCTAAAATTGATTGTTACAAGGAAGAAAGCTTTGTCTAATGTTGGCGTCCCATGAAGGAGGAACAAATGGAAATAGTTGCCAATCCAAACAAGATTAAATAAGAAGAGTGTAGTAAAAAAGCCAAGTAAAGTTATAGAAAGTATCAGTAAACTATCGTAAAAGTTGTGTTCAACCCACCTGAAGAAGAAAAATTGAAATTACATTATATGAACACCCATTTAAAGAAAATTAATTACCCATTTGTTAGAGTATATTTTATATTACAAATTGGGATCCCAAGGACGTAGGGCATCGAAGGCGTTAAAAGGTTAGTATAACCATAGCAGTTACATTCACACATTATGCATATTATACAGGGTCCGCCAGTGAAGCGGGAAAATTAAAAGTACCCAATTTTTTCATGAAACATTTATTATCGGAATTTTTTTTACAGATTTGAGTTGAGTAAAGTATGCCATTATTTTACTTTTTAAAAATAACGCCGCTCAAGTGAGAGCCATTTCTGTGTAAACATTCTTATAATTTTGACCAAAAATTTTCCATAACTCGACGAAGCAGGTCAGGTTGAATCCGTGCTATTTCTTGTCTGATATTCGTTTTTAATTCCGGTATGGTGTGCGGTCTGTCAATGTACACCCTGCTCTTCAGAAATCCCCAAAGAAAAAAGTCGCATGCGGACAAATCTGGGGATCTTGCAGGCCACGAGATGTCCCCATATCTGGATATGAGTCCGTCCGGGACGAGCTCTCTTAAAGCAGCCATGGACACACGAACAGTATGACTTGTGGCCTCATCCTGCTGGAAAATATTAATTTCCGGAAACCTAGGGAGCTGTTGCATAAAAATGTTCTGACCATGTGTGTGTAGCGGTCTGCATTGACAGTTGTGGTGTTTCCTCTATCGTCTTGGAAAAAATATGGCCCAATAATACCAGATGATGAAACTGCACACCACAAAGTAACTTTCGGACTATGTAATGGCTTTTCATGCAACTCACCTGGGTTTTCATCATTCCAATATCGACTATTTTGTTTGTTTACATATCCATTCAAATGAAAATGTGCTTCATCTGACATAAACATGCGGTGAATGAAGTTTTCATCATCATTTACACGTCGCAATATTTCTTCGCTGAAAATCCTGCGAGCCAGCATATCGCCGTCTTTCAACTCCTGGATTACTTGAATTTTGTAAGGATGAAAAGATAAGTCTTTATGCAAAATTCGTCGTAACGATGTGTCACTAATGTTTAGTGCGGATGCATGTTTCATTGCAGAACGTTGTGGACTACGCGTCAATGCTACTCGAACTCTTTCAATGGTTTCCTCTGTTCTTACAGACCTTGTTGCTCCTCTATGCTTTAAGTTTAATGTGGAACCAGTTTCTTCAAACTTTTTCACCCATGACATAATTGCATGAGCGGTCGGCACTCTTCCATGTCGTGGAATATTGAAATGATTACGAAACAATCGTTGTGCAGAAGTCACACAGTCACCATTCTTATAAAACGATTTTACGCAAAAAGCACGCTGTGCACCGGACCACTGCTCCATGTTTAACAAATGGCATTAAATGTAAAACAACAATCGAAAACCTCCACGCCCTCTGGTGAGCAGAAAACGAACTATTGGACTTTCAAAATTTCCCGCTTCACTGGCGGACCCTGTATTTAAGAAATATAAATTAAATAAATATTGCAAAATTGGCTTACAACGTGAGGCTTAAACAAAAATTAATGAACAAAATTGAATATTACAAAATTGGCACCAACAACTTGGGGCTCTACAAAATACTACTGTGACATTTGAAAATTAATTAACTAACAACGTAACATTATAATATGCATCTTCGTACCTTATTCATGCACTCTGTATTGTTGCAATATGTATATGTACATGTGTGTGTGTGTGTGTGTGTGTGTGTGTGTGTGTGTGCGTGTGTGTGTGTGTGTGTGCGAACACATTCCAAAGCAATACATTAAGGCAATGTTCGCTACCTTTTAAAAAAGTGAATATGTTGTCATATTTATATAACTTAAATTTCAAAACGTATAGATGAAGTTTCTAATTTGAAATCAGAACAAGTAAATTGTAACAATATTCACCTAATTAAAAGTAGTTCTATTATGTTTTTTAATTTCTGATGTGAGTAAGTTACTGAAATCCTTCATGAAAAATCATCCAAAAACCAAAGAATAGAGAAGTATATTGGAATGCAAAGGCAGTACTGGAAAAATAAACTAATTACCAGTTTGTACATGTAACTGGAAAAATGACAAAAAATAGAACGTCACAATCATTTTTTCACAACGTTTTTTGCTATTACCTTTAAAACGAGTGTACAAAGTGACATCTCTGCAAATGTCAAATGATGGAATTACGTATTACTAAAGCTGTCTCTATGATATAAGTTGAACGGATAGTACAATAAGAATAGAGTAAATTTGAGCCTGAGAAGTGTTGATCAGGAAAGCCGAGAAGTCGGGGGGTAAGTGTTTCAGCGGGAAGATAATGCTGCACCAGGAGTTACTTTAATTTTCTACAGGGTTGAGAGCACGACGCCGTTTACGACTCTGATCCTCCTATAGAATCATAAAGATTTGATATCGGTGTCACGTATATCTAATGTAATTTAATGTGTCTATCACCCGTAGGTATGACTTACTTCATACTGCTATTGCAATCATGTGCTGCACATGTTGCACATTTTTTCACGTATTGAGATATAACAACAATACAGGTAGTTTCAATATGTCCTTTTGTATGACTATTATTATCTATTCTTTCACTTTGATATATATTATTAGCCAAGAGAGTCCAATGTTGGGCAGGGACCTCCAAGAATAAAGCTAAAAGAGGAACAGTCTAATCCACGTAGTCACTGGGTATTAGGTAATTTTAATTTTAAAAACTCTTTAGTAATTAATATTTCTCAACCTGTGAGTATGTCAGTATTTAATATTCAATTTTAAAAATTAAATATCCACTAACTTTAGAAAAATCAGTTTCTGACAGTTTACTGTTTAGAAATACGTTTTGTGGAATACAGTATTCTGTTTACAATAACGCCAACAATATATGCAAATAACATATATAATTAATTTTTCAAACTAATTAGAAATACAATCAAACTACAAAAAAGTCATATATATATATATATTTCAATCACTTTCTGCTACAGTCCGTTTCTTGATGTATGTAATACTATAATACTTATAACTATTTTACCTCAAGATGTATTTTTTCTTTAGGGACATGTTTCGGGAGATCCTGTTCTCCCATCTTCAACCTTCGCCATCTTGCTTCTGGTGCAGTATTTGTGTGTTGGCTTCTGGATGTTATTATGGTGGTTTGTTGGTCTTTGGTCCTTCAATGTTGCATTATTGTGTGTGGTTGTGGTATCTGTTTTTGTATTTTGTGTATTTTCGATGTTGAGTGCTTTGAATATTGTGTCATGTTTTGTATTGATTTGTATTTGTTCTGGTATTAATTTGTTTTGTGTTTTATGTTTGTAAATCTGTAAATTTTCCCAAATGTTCATTATGGTGCCAAACATATACCACACAAAGGCACCATAATGAACATTTGGGAAAATTTACAGATTTACAAACATAAAACACAAAACAAATTAATACCAGAACAAATACAAATCAATACAAAACATGACACAATATTCAAAGCACTCAACATCGAAAATACACAAAATACAAAAACAGATACCACAACCACACACAATAATGCAACATTGAAGGACCAAAGACCAACAAACCACCATAATAACATCCAGAAGCCAACACACAAATACTGCACCAGAAGCAAGATGGCGAAGGTTGAAGATGGGAGAACAGGATCTCCCGAAACATGTCCCTAAAGAAAAAATACATCTTGAGGTAAAATAGTTATAAGTATTATAGTATAATCTTCTAATCATGCAATATTTCATCATGCTATTATAATTTTATAAATCCCCAAATTATTTGTTTTAATTCTTTTGACTTTTGTAGCGTATTTGGCAAATATATATATATTGTAACGTGTCGTTTCACTAAACATAAAACATAACATACTCGTTAACATGTAAATAATGATTAATTTATAGAATTATAAGGTACAAATGTTAAACTTAGAAAATAAGTAAAAAGACATTTGTTAGTTCATAAGCATTAGATTAAAACTATGAGGAGGTCTGCGTGCCTCAGACAGTTGTTTTGTATCATTGAACTACAAACAGTGAATGTTATAAATTTTACAAATATAATAAATCAAACTACAATTATATAAGTTAGGTTGTGTGATAGTGCTAGAAAGTGAAAATAACAGTGATATACTTTAAAAAGGAAAAAATCAGATATAAGGAAAGTGATTAAACATTATTATAATATGAGCATTGAATGAAACATATAATCTATATGAAACAGTTATGTAGCCCATATAGTGAGATCAAACCAAGTGTAAATAATTTAAAAGATAGAAACTCTTACGTTAAAAAACTTATAATAATATAGTTACGAAGGAAAAATAAAGTAAAGGTCAACAGAATATTACTAATTAGAAATGGTAAACCGAACCTGTGACCCATAAAAAATATAGCCATGGCCTTTAACTAATGAAATTAATGTTTTGTGTGAAGAAGATGATTAGTGTTAAAAAATTGTAAATTGCAAGAGAACGTTTAAGATAAGTGACTGCTGAGTTGGTAGAAATTGAGGACCGGTGGAAGCTGAGATGATCAGGAGAACCAATCCGGGACCTAGAGGAGTGATGTTTTGATAGAGAGAGAGCGAAAAACCAGGTGTCCAGGAGCGGAATCAACGAATGAATCCATTGTGAAACCTGCAAAGTTGGTGAGATCATACCACAAAAACAATAACTGAATAAACAATAAACAAATAAATAATAATAATAATTGTGACTTGCGTTCGTGCACTATTATGAAAATGGTTGTTAATTATAAGAGTTTTTGTTGTAGTTAATAGTAGTTTAAAAGGACCCACAAACATTCAACAGACATTAACAACACTGTATTACCCAGTCTCATGCATCAAAGTTGTATTGTCTGTTCTATATGTAAATTGTATGTCGACCCTGAGGTTCAGATGAATAATCCTCTATTTAAAAATAAAACAGGTTATACTTTATTAGTAAGAGATACTAATTTGTTTGGATATTACATATTGACGCTCAGAAGTGGGGCCTTCCACATTCACGGGATGCATAAGGAGGATTATATTAACTGAACGTTACAATATATATACAGTATATATATATATATCCACACACACACACATATATATATATATATATATATATATATCCACTAATGAATTTGGGAAAATGTAAATATTTAATGTATAAATTGTAAATACTATAATTGATACAACAATTAAAAAAAAAATTGTTCTGCGTTGTTGAAACTCTCTCTCTCTCTCTATTTATGCACCTAAGCATTCAAAGAATTTAGAGGAAACCGAAACATCGAAGCATGATAATGTTTTTAGGCTTTTGAAACGTATAATGTGGATTACGTTTGGTGGATTACGTAAATCATTTTCAAACCACAGACGATCACAAACAGAGCATATAAAACCAAATTTATTCTCACTAAAACGTTTGCTAAACTCAATGTCAGCAGCGATTATTTCTGTCTTGATGCGTTTACATATCATATTTCTAGACTGTGGGTAATCGAAAGTGTGGAAGCGTCACGTTTTTCGATGACGTTTTTGTGGAATGACCCCCAGCCTAAAACATTATCATGTTAAAAGAATAAAAAGAAAAATGTTAGTTCCTAATATGATGATTGTCTATGTACATGTAAATGCACACTTATGGAAAGGGCCGTACATTTTTAAATTTGTAGTTTTGTTTTAAATAAAACACAATTTTATGCTTTTCCAAATTCGTTAAAAGTATATCTTTTCACGATAATCTCTCCTCTATAGAAAATTAATTTTACGTCTGATGTAGTTTTGGATGCAACTGGAATAAGCTCAACTCCTACGGCCTAGCTGGGTACATGAATTTTACATGCATATAAATAAAGTAATTAATAATTGAATAAACACACACACACACATATGTCTTTATCTGTAATGTCATGTGTTAGCAACTATCTGTAACCACTATCTATCCACCTTAACGTCACTAGTTGTCACTAAGAAACGTGATCTTTATAAGAATTACAGTGAAATACAGTTGATTCTTCAGCTTTCCCTCCACTACAAGTACACTGGAAATACGGGTTACAAACAACATTAAGAATTATTTATGTCTTGCACAATCTTATTGCGTTGCCTATTTCCGTATTCATTCCCATAGGAAATAAACGGCTACTGGTTTTCTCAATGTAATTCTCAACTAAAGCTTACTTAAATTGCATTTTTAAAACATTTTAAAATATTATTTGTGGTAAATATATTTCACTCGTAGGATTCATTTTCTGATCTTTGAAAATATTTATAATTGATTTCAGATCTTTGTAAAGCTTTTAGGAATTATATACAAATTTTTATTATTTTGTACACTAAATATACACATTAATACAGTCTTTTGTCTTTAGGAATCCGATTGTTCACTTCAGAAAGCCTACTTTTTATAATAAGTATATTTAAAGTAAAAATAGTTTTGCTATTAAAAAAAATAAAATATTAATTTCCTAAATAATATAAGCGCAAGATATAACATTTATTTTATCTAGTAATCAAAGGCCGTAACTTTCTCATGTACTGTATTTATATTTTTTATGAACATAAAAAGTTACACTTGCGATACACAGTTAAAAATCGTAAGTTGCTTTGTTGTTTGTTTGTTAGGAATTTCTTAGGTATTAACTACGTTTGTGCTTTTAAAATTAAAATTGCAGCTAAGTAAATCAAATAAAATTAAGTGTAAAAAAAAGTGATCTAGTTTTATCCAAATTTTGCCAGTTTTATTTATGTAAATTTTAATTTTATTTATTTAAATCTTATCCAATCACCTCTCCTTTTTTACATCTGTTTCCTACTTAAGCATATATTTGATAATACTTTTGATTTTTAATAAACTACAAAAGTGATTAACAATGGACTTTTCTATTTCTTGATGGAACTTGATCTCTTAAACATTTCGTCTTTTAAGCATTGAAAGAGATTAAAGATTACAAGCGAAAACGTTTTAAACACAAAATTCTATTTATACTCTCTATTTTCTTTAGTATATAAAAAAAGAATTATATAGTTTTAGTGATACGTAAATATAAGCTCAACAATCGTACCTGGCTAGCAAATAACACATGAAAGTTACTTAGGCTACTTAAAGTTCATTTAACTTTTGAATAGCAGTTTTTGTCTTTTGTTTGATGCTAAAAGCAAACTTATCAATGATTTCATCATGGAGAATCTTATTCAGTATATAAGGTTTACTACGTAAAATTAACTACTTGTTCGGGCGCACGATACCTCCTAAACAGCTCCGCTCGGGTCTTATTTTATGACTTTAATCCCATGTAACAACTCCGCTCGGGTTCTGCAGGTAAATTCAAGAGGAAAGAGGGGAAACACATTCCCCCTCCTAGCATACTGAAACTAGCTTTCAAAGTGCTTGTAAACTTATTTCAGTATTTTGAATTAAAACGGAAAGCATATTTTACGCTTATTAGCGATCGTCAGTTGTTGATATCTGCTGAAGGGAACTAAAATATATGTTTTTTATTCTTTTTCTTATTCTTTTTTTATTCATTTTTATAATTTTGTATTTTTAGTAATTTTTATAATATAAATTTTTATTAATAATTACAAAAAAAAATCAGTACTGTTTTGTATCATGCACTGTAACACTTAGACGTAATTTTAACATTTTGCAGTCTCGAAATATCTTGTCGCCTATACATGTCTATTGTCCTTTGACGCAACTGACTTTGTTTTTCAGTTCTGCTTTTATTCGGGTTTTCTTTGAATTTTTATGTAACGTTTCTATTTGTGTACTCTGTAAGTCATCTATAAAAACATACAAAGATGGATGACTATGGTAGAATTTTTTATTAAAATGACTATGAAAAGATTCGCAGCCACTTGTGGTCCTGTTACTGTTTGCCGATAAAAAAACATCAGATGTGCGGTGGGAATTCCGCTTTTTTGTCCACGTACATTTTAACCAAATAATCTACATAAGCGTCAACTCTACAGTCGTTAGGTTTTTTTTCAGCTAATTCCATGGTTGTAAAAAGATCATGCCAAGGGTTAATTTTACCATTTTCCGATTTGTATGTGGATCACTATTTGTAAATTCATAAACCAGACCAAGTTTTGTAGTTTTCTTAAGATTATGTTAAGTGAAAATGGCAACCAATTGCATATGACTGAGGTAGAACTTCTTCGAGTACCCGATGTATCACTTTCTCAAAGTCAGTCATCACATTTCGGGGATTTCAAAGTAAATCTTTTGAATTTCACGCCTTTTTGATTAAATAAAACATTTTTGTAAGTTTCAGTCGTCTTATTTCCTAAAACACAAAACACTAGTAGTAAGTAATGTTTATTTTGAAAAACGTGGATTGTAAAAAGCTGTGAAAAACATTTTGTACAAAATTGAAATGTTCCGTCCATATAAATAGTAGCTGACTTGCACAAGAATTTTAAGCTCGTATAACACATAAAAATAATATGTTTCTGTCTATCAACTACGTATACGAAATTGTTCCCGCGATTTGTTTTTGGTTTAAGCGTTTGTAAGATATAGAACATTTCGTCCTCACTTTTTGGTAATTGTGGCAAAATTTTCTTCCTAGCACAGTAAATGTTTTGTCTAATAGCGTGCTCGTCACGTACACATATGCTGCTGGAATCCGATTTTCAGCAGCGGAACGGAAAATTTTGGATGGTCTTTCATGCACTTCTGCTTCAGCTTTTCGCTTCGCGGCAGCACTAATAATCTGACTTTGAATATCTTGCTGGCTAATGGCAGGATGATTATGGTTACATTCTGTTCTTAAAATAAATTGTAGCATTGCAGTTTTTGTCTTCCATTTCCACTTCACTTCACCACTCTGCATATGCTTGGCATTGTAATACTTCAAATTATCTAAAACTATTAATTCAGTTTTACGCTGACTTTTGACAGACACCGTAATGACGACTGCACGACAGCTCTGCTCGGTATGACCACATATATTGTCTACTGAGAGTGGGGATACCAAAGGGGCGGGAAAGATGTTCAAGGCGAGTTGTATGTAATTATAAAACGTTTACCTGACCGAGCGGAGTCGCCGCGTGCCCAATTGTTCAACCAAGTGTCCCTCATGCTTATTCTAAGACGAGTTTTGCTAGGGGATTAATATTTTTCACTTTTCTGTGTGAAACTGAAGGAGAAGGAATTTTTCACGTTTGGGACCTTTACTAAAATCTCAAAAACAGTTCTCCCCAAAATGTCAATGATGCCAATGGCGACACGATCCACCCCCGTAGTATACAGAAAACTAATTAATTTAAGGCTTTTAGTCAATCTGTATCTCTGACCACTGAAAGTGTTTGAAAAAGCGAGTGAGAGAGAGAGAGAGAGAGAGAGAGAGAGAGAGAGAGAGAGAGAGAGAGACAGTGACAGACAGACAGACAGACAGACAGACAGACAGAGAGAGACAGACAGACAGACAGACAGACAGACAGAGATAGAGAGAGAGAAAGAGAGAGAGACAGACAGACAGACAGAGAAAGAGAGAGAGAAAGAGAAAGAGAGGGAGAGAGAGAGAGAGAGAGAGAGGGAGAGACAGAGAGAGAGACAGAGGGAGAGAAAGAGAGAGAGAGAGAGAGAGAGAGAGAGAGAGAGAGAGAGAGAGAGAGAGAGAGAGAGAGAGAGAGAGAGATTGGGAGAGAGAGAGAAATGAGAGCGTTGAGGTGTTGTAGTGTCGTGTTTATACTTACTGGTGTCGGGTTGATAATCCCGACCCTCCCAGTAAGTGTCCGAGAACCGCGTCCCATTGCAGAAGACGAAGTCCCGCTGTTTAGCGATGAAGAACTGAAGGAGGCCGCAGGCTTGAAGAGTGGCAAAGCCCCATGACCGGACGGTATTTCGTCAGAAGTTCTGAAGGTGATTGCTAGTTCATGCCCACTGATACTTCTCAATATGTACAACAGCTGCCTCAGGGAGGAATACTTCCCCAAGCGGTGGAAAGTGCAGAGGCTGGTGCTTGTCAACAAAGGTAAGGGTACCGGGCACGCCATCAGCGTACAAATTTTTGTGCGTGCTGGATACTGCTGGAAAGTGTCTGGAAAGGTTACTAAAGCCTAAAACTATGCATTTCGCGTTCAAATTACCACTTACAGATTACTATGTCGAGGTTTTAGTTACCTTTTGTTTGTTGACTTGAGTGAACATTCCATTTGTTCGCAACGAAAGTTACTGGCTGGCATCTGTCTACCGACACTCTATTGTTAAGGGCTTTACCTATCCCAGTTGTTATCTGTTAACTGTGTAAGTGTGTGCGTGAGGTGTAAATGATAATTGAAGACTTGTTTGTGTGTGGTCAGAATTAGACAGCCTTCGATGTCGTGGATCTGCCACACAGAAGGTGCTGGAAGGCGATCTGTTTGTGTTGCTAGTTGATAAGGCATCAACTTTAATTTTAATATTTACTTCCAATATTTCAATTAGCGTTTATTATGATTAGAACAGTTCACTTAAAAATATGTTCGTCATTTGTAAGTATATGATCACATAGGGGTGCGTCTATTCCTCTTTAAATATATGCACTATAATACTAACTCACGAAAAATTAAAAACGATTGTAACGAATTTACACATATAAATATAAAAATGATTTTACATGTGTAAATGTAAACTTGTTTATGGATTAAAAAGTAAGTTTACCCTTGAATACACTGTCTGAGTGTATGACGTGCGCGGATTTCACTTGTGAATAGGTTGTTGTAAGTCCATCGCCAGGGTGCAAACAGAGGTCAAGTTTACAAGTGATATTTTTCACACAGTATTGTATGGAGCCTTGATCTCTTGTCAGCACTGTGTTGAGTACAAGTGGGGCATGTCGATCGTGTAGGATCTGTTGTCATCTTGACTGGACGTCAGTGTCATGATGACGAGATTATTATTAAACCTGACAGGTGTCATTTTCAGTGGTGTCCAGTCCCTCTTCTATACAAGTGTGGCTTTGTTATTTTTGCAGGCAAAAATAATTAACAAACGTCAAACATATTTGTAAAGTTAATTTAAATAAAATAGAACTATGTAAGAGAAAATCGATTTACAGGTCAACGTATACTTACAGTTAAGAACTTAATAAAATAGTGTATTTTACATAAAACTATTGGAAGGATTAGTGACACATTGGCCACACGTGACACATTGTTGGTAATACGTTCATATACAGTGGTGGCGAACGTTACTGTAAGCTCTCAAAAAACTGCTTACACTTCACGTTGTATGCATAATGTTTGTTTTAATAAAATTTTGTTTTCATATTCAGTAGTTGTCATTGTTTCCGTTGTTGGCTTAGTATTCTTGTAAAAATTAATGTTGTACTCTCATTTAAAAAATCACTCTTTTTAATTTATCTGTTGAGTCTCTACTCACTTTCTAGAACATATGCCAGAAGGAAATGTCAATACAAAATCAACACTTCAAACCGAAATATCGTTATCCAAAATTAAGGAGTCATAAAGTCGACATTTTAATTCTCGGTGCTTCGAATGTAAAGGATTCATAAATATTATCTCCGAATATGCATTTACTTAAACGGGTCCGCGACAATTGCTACCCGAACAATTCCTCCCCGCGACAATTGCTCACCACGATAATTACTTTCTTGCTTCCCAGTGGAAGCTGACGTTGATGGGACCTGGACTATGCAAATGCAGTTGGAATAAAGACATACTTCTTTTTCCAGTAACATCATGTTATATGATGTATATTATTATTAAACTCTAATTGCTTTTCCAGTTTTTTCAAGTCCGGCAGTTGGTTACATTTCGGATACTTGGATAGGCAGGATAAATCAAAGACTTAAAAAAATAATCATAATTTTAATATAATTATTTGGTTGCAAGGGACCAGACAGAAGGCAGATGGGGCGGTGTATACAGTGCGGAGAACCAGGGCAGAAGAAGAGCGACTGTAGAAACCGACCAAAGTGTTTCCTGTGTACTGAAAGGAATGTAGTTCCAGAGCAGGCGAGTTATATTCCAGGGACAGGCAATTGTCTGGTGTTCAAGAAAGCACTGAATGAGGCAAAAAAGAATCGAGGAATATTAAGTTTCCGCAGGGCAATCTAGATAGAAGCAGAGTCACTGATGACCTTCTTGTTTAGACTAAGCAGGAAACCATTAGATTAGATGTTCATCAATGGGGAGTACAAAGATATGCGAGGATGGTATTTCGATATACTAGGTACTGCGGCTCTCTGGATACCAAACATAGGGAGAGTCTCGGTAGGGAGCCACGGTTCTTGTACAGGATTTGTTTAGGTTAGAAGTGGGGGCATGGTTTGTGAGCTGCTACTTCACCCCAAACAAGAGTATACATGAATTTCAAGAAAAACTGGACAGACTGGAGGACATTCTGCGCGAATGGGAAGGACACGTCATGGTTGCTGGAGACTTCAACGCCAGGGCGGTGGAGTGGGGTACAGCAAACACGTACTCAAGAGGAAAACGGGTGCTTGAGTTGGCTGCACTGTTATCACTTAGCGTGATAAATGTCGGGAAAGTATCGACATTTCGAAGATCCGGCTGTGCAGAGCCTATTTCGGATATTATGCTTCCATCAGAGTCTCTAGCTTCAAAAATTATTGGGTGGAAAGTTAGCGAAGAATACACTGGTAGTGATCACCAGTACATATTATTTAGCCTCCATGACGAAAAAAGACAGGAGAGTGAAAAGTATTGGAGGAGACCTAAATGGAATGCTAGAAAACTCGACGTAGAAACCTTGTATCAGAAATAGAGAGGGGAGAGACTACGTGCTGGAGAGGTCTAGTTCCGCAGAGCGTGTAGTCGAGACCAGTATGAAGCTGATATGCCAGACCTGCGACGTTTCAATGCTTTGGCAAAGATAGTCATCTGTGAGAAGAAAAGCGGTCTACTGGTGGACTGAGATCTCTACACTGAGGAGGAGATGTCTTTGTCTTAGGCGAATTTTTACCAGAAGGAGGAAAAGGAATGGCGACAGTGCAGAACAAGAAACAGCAGAATACAGAGCAGCAAGACAAGATCTTAAAAATGCTATTATCAGTAGCAAACAACGATAGTGGGTGGAACTAAAGGCTGAGGCAAATAGTGACCCCTGGGGGCTGGGTTACAGGGTCGTCATAGTTGCTTGGGGGCACAGTCGACTAGCCCAATCATGGATGCACCACGTATAGATGCCATCGTGGATACACTCTTTCCGACCCTCCCAGTAAATGTCCGTGAGCCGCGTCCCGTTGCAGAAGACGAAGTACCCGCTGTTTAGCGATGAAGAACTGAAGGAGGCCGCAGGCTTGAAGAGTGGCAAAGCCCCATGACCGGACGGTATTCCGTCAGAAGTTCTGAAGGTGATTGCTAGTTCATGCCCACTGATACTTCTTAATATGTACAACAGCTGCCTCAGGGAGGAATACTTCCCCAAGCGGTGGAAAGTGCAGAGGCTGGTGCTTGTCAGCAAAGGTAAGGGTGACCCGGGCAAGCCGTCAGCGTACAAATCTTTGTGCGTGCTGGATACTGCTGGAAAGCGTCTGGAAAGGTTACTAAAGCCACGTCTGTTATCAGCCATTCAAAGCGCGGGAGACCTGTCAAACAGACTGTACGGCTTTCGGAAAGGCCGATCAACTCTTCGAGCAGTGGAGGAGGTAGTAAGAACTTTCCACGCGGCCCAACAAGGAAATCATTACTCAAGAAGTATAGTCTTGTTGGCGACTGTAGATATTAAGAACGTTTTCAATTATGCCAGCTGGAGCGAAATGCTTAGGGCACTGGAACACTTCTTCCGGATTCCACAGTATCTGCTGCGGGTAATAGAATGCTACCTGAGTGACAGGGAACTTATTTATGATAGACAGACGGACCTCGTAGGAAGGAGATCACCGCCGGGGCTCCCCAGGGCTTTTGTGAGTCCTGACCTTTGGAACATATCCTACGATGGAATTCTACGGATAGAGACGCTGCTAGACACTTTCCTGGTAGGTTACGCAGACGATGTCACGGCAGTGACTGTAGCACGAAACGCCGAGGATGCACAAAGAAGCCTGAATCAGGTAATGAGGCGAGTGGGCTCCTGGTTTGAAGAATACGGCCTGGATCTAGCCACCGATAAGACCGAAATTGTACTGCTCACCCGGCGATAGGTTCCTACTATCATACCGCTGCAAGTGGGAGCTGAGACAGTATTTACAAAGAACAGTGTGAAATACTTAGGGGTGACTAGACTCAAAGCTCTTCTGTTGAGAGCAAATAAAGTATGCGGCTGATAAGGCGGCTAACGTTACAACCAAGCTCAGGAGACTTATAACGTTCCACTGCAAGCTAGAGGCGATTGTTGATGCCGGTCACAGAATTCATCCTTCTGTACGTTTGCAAAATCTGGGCCGATGCACTAAAGACGGAGAAGTACATGCTGAGTTAAATACAGTACATTCAGTATGACGCCGTGACAGTCTACATTGTGTTAAGCGTTAAGATGGTCGCTAGTAGGACTCATAAACCACGCATTCTGTGGCAGGATTGATGCTTTGTGTAGCTTGACTATGGATCTATAAAAAAATTGTCCTCGCCAACCACGAAAATTAATTCGATAAAATTATATCAAATTCATAAAACATATGCGTTACTTTTGGTTTACTAAATAAACTAGCTTCGACATACATAAGAATACTTTTTCAAAGTAGCAAAACGTCTGTAGTTTTTTTTTTTTTAAATGACACGATCATAAAAAAATTAAAACACTATCGAATTTCTAAGTCTCTTGTAGATACTAGTACTGTAATTCTTGAATATTGATTAGACGGTAAAAAATTATTTTTCAACTTGCTGAAAAATTGTATAGCAAACACAAGCACGATCAAACGATATCTATATAGTAAAAATCGTTGTTTTACCTGCATTAAGATAAAAATGATCGCAGAATAAATCACTTGCTCTATTATTTGCACTTGGTATATCGCAGTACACGTGCCGAAGGGTTAAAGCACACACACACACACGCGCGCGCGCACCATACAGCTCACGCACACATAACAGCAGAGTTTCATTACACTGTAATCCTTACACAATCTGAAGAGCTTAACCGAGTGTCTGAATTCGTGAGCTTAACTTATATTGCTTACTCGAACAAGTTGTATAGCTTACAAGAACACCTGAAACTAACATACATATTATATACTACTTGCTAGTTCATAGACAACAGACGCTCCTTTTTGTAGTTTAATGTTATAATGTTTTAATGTACTTTAATTTTTTTTTACTAAATCTGTTTTTCCTTGTAAGTAAAAAATTAACATCAATCCATTAAATTTAGAATTAACATTTTTTGGGGGGGAGGGGTGCAATTTTTATTACATAAATGTTCTGTAAAACAAAACGTTACTTCTATAAAATATAATATAATATACATTATAAAATATACATAATAAAACAGTAATATACATTACTTCTGAATAATATTTTCCCTTAAAATTTGTAAGTGTTATACGTCTCCCAAAGTACTAGGGATATGAGAAATACCTGTTGGTTTCCATACCTCGATCAAGAGGTATTTCCAGCTGCACCTTTATATGGGAGGGAATGGGCACTAAATAGTGGCTAACGCGGCTCTGGATAGCTTGTTTCAGTCCCTGTCATCTCTTAAACTAAGTATCAATGGACTCCCCGGAGTACGTAAGAGCCCACAGGGTACGCGTCGAGGGACAGGGTATTATTGTTGCCCACTGGGTAAGAAACTATTTCTGAAAGATTACTTAAGTGACCAAGTAAAGAGTTGGTACTCAGGTGACTTATGTCATAGGTTCACAATCAGTAAACGGTATCAGAAAAGGGTAGAAGAGCCTAAGAATCGGGTCTCCGAAGGAAAATTCGAGAGGTGACAGTCCCACCACTGGACTTACTCTGCGAAGGAATGATATTCCGTCCAGTGAAATTTATAATTACTCCCAGTAGTCACAAAGTGTCATGCAAATATTTAAAATGGATTGTAATGCAACCACTACTCTCCCGTACTAGTTCAAGTTTCTTCTTTCCGTTCGTCCGTCATCTACTTTCTTTCTCTACGGTCTTCTAAGTATTCCTCTCTTTTATGTACCCATTGGGCGTCAATCTGTTGATCTTACTGTTCATCACTCTGAATCAGTACCTTATCTTACTACATCTAAACAATGTTCACACTGTATCAGTCGTTTTTCTTCTACGTGTTTCCTCTCTTCTTTATTCATTTCCGTTTTCATTCGACTTATTTCCATCCTTTTCATTCCTCCGTTGGCACTTTGTCCGTCCAACTCTAAAATATTCTTACCCGTCTTGTCAGAAATATTTTGCATGAATATTTTTATTTTATTATATTTTTAAAACTTTGTCTTGTTTAGAAGTGATAATGGTATGAACCTGACTACTATTCATTTAGATATTTATAACAAGCATCAAGGGATTTACTAGAGACACATGGTTTCTCCCAGTCGCTATAAGTCAGCTGAGTGGTTTGCCCTTTAACCGACTTATTTTGCTTGCAAGGACAATACAGATGTATACGCTATAATTTAAATCTATAAAGTAAGTTAGAAAATAGTATGGGGCCCGTGTTTAGCTAACATACATTATTAGCTAACTGGTCGTGTAACTTATAATTTCAATTTATACAGTAATGTTTTTCAGCCCTGAAAAAATTCACAAATATCGGAGTACCTAATCACAGGTAGGTAACGGATTAAGAAAATATTTCTCAGTAGTGCTAGAACAATATTGTGTATACTAATACGCGTAGTAAACAATGATACATGTAAACATCGTAAGTAATGCCCAACTAATATAAAGCAATTTTCAAACGCAATACGTTTATAATAATTTACCAAATATTAGGGATATAATTATAAAAAACACACAAAGGAATGAACAAACTTTAATAATATGATTGCTGTTAACAAAAAATATCAAAAAATTGTGAACTAAAAATTTTGTTCAAGCGTAACTCTTCAATATTTCTTGGAGCTTTTCTATGAAATGAATGTGTCTTCAAATAATAAATACTTCTGCAAGTTAAGTTATTAAATTATATTATTTAACTGACGCACGTTTCATAGAATAATTCAATAATACAAATACAATAATATACTGTAATTTAATAATTTTACTTGCAGAAGTATTTATTATTGGAAACGTAGTCATTATATATATTGCAACGTTACAAGTATTTCAAAAAATTACACAAATACATTACCATGTACTCAACGCAACTATGCAGTGTATTACACCGGCCAGATCGCAGGATTTTTTTTTAATTCTCGATGCGTCAAGTATATGTAGTTGTACAATAATAAAATAATTTTCAAAGAGCAATGAGATAATGAATTGAAACCGTTTCAAAATAATCATTCTATGATTTATTAATATTAATCGAAAATATGCAAATATTAAAATTTCGAATTATAAAAATAAAAAAAATATTATCTTTTATAAGTTTACAAAAAAATACAATATAACCTTCTATGCTGTTCATGATATATAAAAATAAACAACCATACAATCTTACTAGCTAAACAGACATGTTAAACAAATTAACTAAATTTTTTTTTTCAGTGTGTCTGACTCAAATTTTAAATAATAATAGCAACTCAGTTACAAACAAAAATAATATTGAATCTCAAGAATAAAACTAATTGTTGTTGTAAACAATATAAAAAAATAACATTTACTTCCAACCTATTATTTATTTCTACTGACACACCCAAATTTTAACATACAACAGAAGATTAGTATTTTTTAATTTTCTTGTTAAATTAAATTATTTTCTTTAACTACCATTTAAATTTCTGTTCAAAGATTATATTTAAAACTTTAAGTCTTTACTGTTCATATATAAGTTTCTTTTTAAGGGTTCTTTTCACAAACAAAATATAATTGATTATTCATCACCTGCGTACTGCCGACGTTACCGTTGCGTGTGTCCTGAATCCTGAGAATTGATGATAATGATTATGCTGATGCTGTATTCTCTGTCTCTACGGTTTGTTGTTTGTGTTGGTCTAGAGTTCCTCCATAAGTCTTGGTGTGTGTGGTAAAGATGTTCGGTCGGCAGACCAGCAGCGTGACGTTGTGTGAAGATATCTTGAGTGTGAGACCGCCCCAAAATTGCCGGTGGTATTTATACTGGACGGCGACCTGACAAGTCCAGGACTGTTTTCGTCCTGCTAGATATTGTCACTTCGTGCAAAACGTTCTTTTAATTACAAATCACTTTTTGGTTCATATTCGCGATTTCGTAAACATACTCATAGCACGAGCGATATCATCGTTTGCGTAATTTTTTTCTGTTCACTCACATATAACACACTTATTAATTTCTCTTTAATTACACTAGTAATTAACATTAAATTACTTAGCGTCCTTATTATTGCACATTTCTGCAAAAATTCTGCATCACTATATTCGTTAAAAATTCCTTAATGTAATGGTGTTTTTATAATTGGGGTAAGTCTTTGTTCACAGGTTTAAAATGTATTAATTAGTTTATTTTTATCCGGTTAAAACCTGATTACAAACGTACGCATCACCCCAACGTAGACTTTTGCCTGTCGTAGCTTGCGTTCACACACACCAACACACAAGCGCTGTATTCACTCGCGGGGCAGGTGTACGCTTTCTGACAATTCTTAGCCTGCATAATATTGTTAAAAACTGTTCATCCTATATTTTCTATGCTAAATATTTACAAACATACGGCCCTGGGCAAATATGCAAATATATATGCAAATATATGTGTTGTTGCTATATATATAGCAACAGTACACAGGATCTACGTTCATATAAGTGGGATACTATGGCTATAACACATTTTCTGACTTCCATAGACATGTTTTAAATCGATTTTGTTCTTTCTTTGTAAAGTAGTCATAAGTTTTGAACCAAGCTATGTTTAAAAAAGTATGTATGTCAAAATGTTCACAATTTTATTCTCTTTTATGTCATGTGAAATATTTGTGTGTAAGTGCGCGGGTGCACGTGTGATTTATATTTTTTATTTAATAACTTCGTTGAAAATTAACATTTCGTTCTGAAACTTGGACAGGGTATTCTCATGGTTATAAGCTACATTTTCCAAATACTCAATTCTCTACAACTACCATTTTTATGTTTTTTTTTTTAATGAAATCAGTCTTCTTTTATTCTCGTTATCTCCTAGAAAGTAATAAAATTTGTAGATTAAATCTAGACAGCCCTTTGCAGAATCGGACAGTGTTTAAGCCTGATTTCAGTCTGTGTTCTCATCTGTGACGTTGCTAGAGTTTCCACCAATCAGAAGGTCTAAAAATTATTTGAGTCGGACGCTTACAGTGTACGGATGGCCAGTTTTCTCCCGAGGACTTGCCATAGAAACACATTCTCGCTGTCACGAGGTTTTCGTGACAAGACAGGTCTTTTCCTTTAGACTTAGAAGTTGGTTAACGGTTCGAGTTTTTCGTAACCATTACCACTTATAGAACTCAAATAATAAATAGATCATTCTAGTGCTTTTCGCGTACAGTGGAAGATTTCTGTTAGTGGTAAAATATCTGCCGAGATATTTTGATAGTAACGCGAGAACACTTCAAGAAGCCGGAATTTGTGTAAGCTCACAATACACGATCTATTTTACCCAGTTTTAATCCCTGAGATTAAGTGAATTTAAATTATGAACAATAACATTTCATGTCGCAGTGTGCGTGTGAGCAAAGGCGTGAATTTTCAACGTAAATATTTCAGCGTTAGTGATCTTAGTTCGTTCGACGTGCAGAGTAGCAGCAGCGAGCGGCGTGCGGAGCGCCTGGATTCTACGCAAATAGTGGAATTCAACTTACAAGTAACATATATGTAACACAACCCAAAAGACTCATTTTTTGAAAGACAATTTTTTTTAATAAACAATTTTACATTATAAAGTAATAAGACAATAATAAATTTTAATGTGTTAATGAATAAATTTTCCTACCTCCAGATATAGACTCTGTTGTAATAATTTCAATATAACCTGTCTATGCAGTTATAAATTGTATAGTTGCGATATATATATATATATATATATGTATATATAATGTAACCACACATAAGCACACGCACGCATGCACAAATATATGTATGAGTAATTAAGTAGGCTTACTAATATAAGACTACATTGGTCTTAAAACAATTGTTAATAACATTACTTAAGTGGAATATATATATATCGGTGAAGACGTTGATTCGCTTAAGAATATATATTAGCGTTTAGAACGTTAAGAAATTTTGCACGGATGTCAATCATTCTAAAAAACCTATTGTATACGTCAAGCAAAAAGAATACTGCGAACCATAAACGAGTATTTCTACGGTTACCTGTAGAGAATTTACAAGACTAGAGACAAGCCTATAGCTTACAGAGTGTTGAAAGAAAAGGAATATTTTAGTTTCTCTATATTAAGTGTGAATGGAGCATGAAGGAACATACACTAGCCTTTTGAGAAATGAATTATTCAGAGCTTAAACGTCGTTACGCTTTAAGTTAAACATTTGTGGTGCTATGTAATGCTGGTAAGAAGTATCAGATGCTAAGGGTTAAACGAAATCGTAAAATTTCATTTCTGCAACTAATCCCACTACGTAGCACTGAAACAACTGAACTACGTTTAAGACTACGATTAGGTCTCTAGTCGACTGTAGTGACTTTTGCCGTTACAACTTAGTGAATAAGAAAGATTTACTTTAACTACTTTCTTAATTATTACTTACTAAAGACCTACATACATTCTAAAAAGTCTATTAAGCACTTGGGTATCGCAAGTCGGATGTTAGATCTGAAAAAGTTGTTTTTCCAAAGACGAGAACACCACTAAATGTGTCCCATGAAAATTAATTTCGTAACTTAATAAGAATTAAGACTGCCATAAGCTTGTTGTGGACTTGTAACTAAAGAAACGACGTAAGTAATCTTAGGATATAAATAAAGAAAATTGGAAGGAAGTTTGTAAAGCCATATAGCGAGCAGATTTTCGTAAAAACACAGAAATCCCAGCAGCTTAATATCTGCCTTCGTCTTGTATTACGTAAGCCATTAAATTACGTTACGGCCTGTGATATATTTTTATCATTTATTGTTCACAAGATTTATGTAATTGTAAAGAAAGCTTTAGAATAAATTGAAACTTCAGTTATGTGGTTGTAGGCGTACAAGTTTAATGAAAACATATGTATTATAACGATTAAAAATGGTGTTTTGTAAAAGGCTTTACCACTATCAGTCCATTTCAACGTCTCCATGTTAGACGTGTGATGTGTTAGTAATCTGATTGCACACAGGCGTTATACTTGCAAGTTGCTTTTGGAGTATGAATTATAAGGTGAAGCAGGAATGACGTCATCACATCTTCGACGTCAATTACTGTTGCTGAGATATGTAGCTAAACGTTTTGAACTACCGTATAACATCCACCACGTGTTCATTGCGACCAACAGACTTGCAAGAATACACAACCCATTGGTGTACATTCACTCGACCAAGAGGGATCCTTGAGGTCGCAGTAGCCCGGCGCTAAAACATCCAGGCGTCGATGGTCCAAGCGAATATGCTATGCGAGGCGCCCCCTGGTTGCTTTACAAACCAAATTGCCGGCTGGATGTCGCCAGTCGAAGGAAGAAATCGTGCCACTCAACTGAAGTGAAATTCCTTTTTAGATGAGTTCTTGAGGAATGCGTCAGAGATCATACCTACATTGATGGCTCGATGACGGAGGGCGGAGTGAGTAGTACGTTTGTCATATAGGGCGATTCCCACTACTGATCACTGCCCAAAGCGGCAAATGTATACACCACCGATCTGTACGCACTGTGACAGGTTCTTCGTTTTTGTGAACACAGAGGTGATAGGAAATTTGTTATCTGTACGGATTCACCGAGTTTTCTAATGCTTTGGACAATCCGAGCACAGTGGATCCGTTATTACAGCAGATAATAGCATTATGCCACGAGTTAGAAGACCTTGGTTCATCTTTTACTTTTGTTTGGTGTCCGAGCCATGTAGGTATTGAAGGTAACGAAGAAGCTTGACGCTGCAGCGAGAAACATTGCGGACAGCCCACGAGTCGATGCGACTGCCGAACGACAAGATGACGGGAAAGTAGCTCTCACAAGCGCCATCATTATGTGTGAACGGACGGCAAAGTAAACTTTCTGGCGTAACGCAGAACTTCGTAAATGGTAAGTTAGCATCACGAGACTGCGAATTGGGCACACGAACTTGACGTCTTCGTACCTCCTACAAGGATAAAAACGACTCGTCTGCACTGGTGGCAGAGGACTTACAATGAAGCACATAACTGAGGACTGTAATGCTCTTGCAGAACTCAGGCACAGACACAGAATGACGTCGTAAACTTAAAGAAGACGTCGTAAATGAACGTACAATGTCAAAACATCTGTGTGCCATACAAGCTGCGATGCACTAATTTTAGCGATAGAGCAGAACTCTGTACTCCATAAAAGCAGAAAGACTACTGTGTAGGCTCTGAAAATGTAGGCGTCTTTGTATGTATAATTTTCCACTTTTGATGAGTAAGTACAATATAGGTGAGAAAAAAACATACAGTTGAGCAACACTGCTGGTCAACGTCGTGTTGTTGGGCTAAAGGCCTTAGTTTCCGAGCCTTCAAGACATAAAAAAAAAAAAAATAGTAGTAGTAGTAAAATTGAACAAAGGATTCTTCGGAAAATTTATGGCCCTAAGAAAACCGAAGATGGGTACAGGCATAGACCCAAAGAAGAGCTGTACAGGGATGTGGAAGATCTGGAAACGGGCTTCCGAAGGAAAAGACTGAGATTCTTTACACATATGGTTCGGATGGATCGGTCCAGATTAAATAAACAACTTTACAACTGTACTTGGCAATTTTCCAGTCTGAATATATACGCCAAACAACTGAAGGAGGAAATGATGAAACTGGGTATCTCTTTGAACGACTGTGTGGATAGAAATACATACAGAAACAAAATTCAAAATCTTGAGGTTCTCCGCGGTGAGAAGAAGACGAGAAAGGGGTGGAGAGTGGAAAGGAAGGCGGCGCATAATGTGTGAATGAGGGCCTTCTGACAGGACAAGAAAAGGAAATGATATCTGCGTGGTCTACGGCTGGCCGGTTCGTGTAAAATAAATAGTAGTAGTAATAGTAGTATTATAGTTACATAACAACAATACTACTACTACTACTACTACCACCGTTGCTGCTGCTGCTGCTGCTAATAGTAATAATAATAATAAAAATCATCATCATAAGAAATTTACGTTGTTCCATAGAAATGGTACAAGAGAGACAATATAGACTGCCTAACTTGAGCCATAGAAATTTCAACAAAGTCAGTGTGACTAGCACCAAGGATGTCTTTAACTCAGACGTTACTCGAGGTACTAATTTTCAAAGGCTGAGTCAGTTTCTGATGCTGAAAAACGTACTGGATTTAATGATGGAACTTTCAAGATCCCAGTCAGTAGTCAGGAGCTATACCCGCCGGTAAAGTAATTTACAATCGATTAGTAAGACTTACAAAAAGATAACTTTATATCGTGTAACTTCTAATAAATAATGAGTATGTTTTCTGATTCATTACTTCATCACTCCTGGGAGGGGTAACAGTATATAACGAAAATTAACAAAGAGAGGGGAAGATAACACGAAAAATCAGACTTCTGAAGAGGTATCAACCCCAAGTCTCGAGTGCGCTCTATACCTGGACTAACAATGGCTTTTTGATGCGTGCTCGGGAAACGACTACGATGTCTCAAGCAGGCATTGGCTAATGAGCGAAGACTGCAAGTCAAGTGTAATACTCAAATATTCATTACAGAAGGAAGTACATTGGTTTGCTTTCTACTTTTTGGAAAGGTGAAGTAATATAATAGATTGATTGTCAAACTGAATGCGTTTTTATTTGATTGTGTTTTAATCTAAATTAACCAAGTTAAATTATATTTATGTTAATTTATTCCACAGCGTAGCTGGTTTTAATTACATTCCTCAAATAATTGATTTTGTTTTAAATTCTATTTAACGTAAAACTATTTTCTTGTTTTGTTCATTTTAATTTAACTTTCTTTGTTTTCCTACCCGATACAAAAATTGTTTTATTTACACAAAAAGTATTTTATATGTATGCTATCTTAAAGTAATTTAATTTCAATTTAACTTTACGATAAAGAATAGCGTAATTTCGAGAAATGTGTTATAACTTAGTCTGTGCTTCTACTTCATGAATGAATTTAATTAACTCAGCGTCAGCTCAATACAAATACAATTAAAATATCTGAATATTCTTGAGTTAATGAGGCGCACGCGCATCCTCCCCCACAAACACACACCAATATGCTTCATATACTTTTCAGCCACATATACGTTTTTTCTCGCATTTCAATTATGAGAATTAATTGTATCCAGCCATATCTATCCCATGCGATAGATACACTGTTTTCAGCAGTGTTTAGGTATACACTGCTGAAAATAATAAAATGACTACTTTAATTGTAAATATAATTAAATAAAGTCAGAATTGTCTCTACAGTTTGGTTGAATTTTAAGAATTATAATTTAAATGTGGAAAAGCTTATGTGTGCCACTTCATTTACCGCATTTTATTTTGAATGAAATAGGCCTAATTACTAATTATTGTCTGACTCAAAACGAAACAACAAAATATTGTGTGTGTGTGTGTGTGTGTGTGTGTATGTTTGTGTAAGTAAAAATAATTACGTCTATAAGTAGTCTGCTTATTTTTTATAATTGTATTTCAACTTTACCCGTTCCACAGAATATATCTGTATCATCAGAGGTTTCCATATTAATTAAAACATTGGGTTACGATACCGGCTAGGTCATAGGATTTGTGTGTGCGTTACGTTCAATAGTACTGTTGAACAATTGTTAGTTGAGAGGACAAATATTTTAGTGGCATGAAATAACTACTTCAGTATTTAAGAAGAGAGTCATTGATTTATTAAAATTTATTAAAAAAAATTAATATTGAAAAAAAAAAATTTTTTATATCCCCCTTTTTTACGAAGGTGTTTACAAAGCATAAGACATATTACACATATTATAAATCACATATAAATTATATACAAACAATAAATAGAAAGCACGTATATATGAACACAAATGTAAGAAAATGTTTCAGCTACTTGGATGTCTGATATAAATATCGAATTGAAATAATTAATTTAAATATTGAAAGTCATATATAAAAATACCATTTAAATATTTGTTAGATAAAAATGAAAAGTTTACTTGTAGTACTTTAATAAAAAATAATATTTACTTAGTTCAATAAATACTATTCATTGTTCACATATTTTAATTAAATAAGAAATTATAAAACAAATATTAAAATTACATATTTAAAGTATAAAATTACTAATTATTAAAATTTTTATATGTACAACATGTACAATTATATATTTATTTTGATGTATTATGTATTTACTATTTCTTTTACTAATATACAGCACTCTTTTGCTTCGATGTTATCTGATCTGACTATTAAACAAGAGTGAGCTGGCGTTTATTTTGGAATACATAATTGTTAGATGCCACTTCTTTCATTGGCCTTTAATTTAGTTTTATACTATAACGTTTTTAAATTTCATTATGTTTTTCACATGGATTTTTTATGTTTACAGTATAATTTAATTACACTTATTTTTATCAAATTTATACTTTGTTGACGTTTGACACTTATTTTTAATTTATAAGGATAATTATAAGGTTAGTACCTAGCTGTAAACTATTGTTAATTAGGTCTTAGAATAATTTTAAATTCTAGTTCTCACAAACCCTGCAATATATTATACATTATGATTTAGTTTCGTTTTTTGATACTATTAAGTACATAATTTTAGGTTGTATATTTCCAATTTTTTACATACATTGGTTAATATAATTATTATTATTTGTATTTACAATAATTTACTATACTTTCTAATTATAGTGCAAGTTGACATTTCACCCAATCCAATATGGCTGAAAGCTTTCTCTCTAACCCCTTTCTATCCCCTTTCTATCCCCTTTCTATCCCCTTTCTATCCCCTTTCTATCCCGCCTTTCTTTTTACTTTTTTATAAACATTTTCAATTTTCAACTAGTTTGACAAGGTTTATATTCTGAACAATTGACATCAGTACAACGCTCTCTCTCACACACACACACACACACACACACACACACACACACACACACACACACACACACACACACACACACACACACACACACACACACACACACACACACACACACACACACACACACACACACACACACACACACACACACACACACACACACACACACACACACACACACACACACACACACACACACACACACACACACACACACACACACACACACACACACACACACTATAATCCTACAAGAAACATCGTCAGTTACCTACAAAGAATATATATATATATATATATATATATATATATATATAAAATTTGTGATGTTTTCAATTTGTTTCTGCTGCAAGTAGATAATATTGTATATTCTTTTTTTTATTATGGTGTTAAAAATATTTAGGTGTTAAAAAGAATATACAATATTATCTACTTGCAGAAGAAACAAATTAAAAACATCACAAATTATATAATTACTGTAAGAAACATCGAGTTACACATATAGAAAAAAAAAAAATATATATATATATATATTGTTACATGACATTTTTACCATGCCCTAGTAACATAAATATACTATGATTATATTAGTAAAAAGTACCAAGAGACATAAGATTTTTAAGAAAGACTTAATTGAACATGTTTTATTTTAATTGTTTATTGTATGTTGTGTTTATCATAGTTAAAACGATGTCAATGATGATAAGTAAGAAGAAAACTGTTAATGAACTTACTTATGGAATTTTGTTTTATTTGTGCAGACTGTAAATTTATAAACACAGTCAGTTAAGGGGAATTATAACATATTACTAATAGTTATTAGTAATTAGTTTGTGACACATTAATTAATATTATGTATGATAGTGTTAATAACACTAATGTTATTCTTAACAAGAAAGTACCAAAATCATAGTCAGTTAAATTATATGAATAAGAATTTCTATTAAAATAATAAGAAAACAATGTCAGTTTATGTTAAAAGATTACAAAATGTATAAAATAAATTTAAGAAAGTGAGAGGTACAAAAAGAAATAATAATAAATAAGTTTGGAACAAAAATAATAAAAAAAGTGTAAATCATTAACTCAGGAAATATAGATCAGAAAATAGTCAATAGTGATATCAAAATGATCAGTTTTTTATCAGAAGAACAAAGAAACAAATAAAACGAAGATAAAAGCTCTTATAAAAAGGTATATCCTTTTAAAGAAAATGAAATACAAAATAGTAAGAGTTTGTTTATATTAATAATATGAGATCACCAGGGTGATATAAAAACTGTTACATTGGGAACCAGGGAGATATCTAAGGTAGGCCTTAGCAACTAATATGTTGAGAGAATAAAGAAAAAGAGTATTATTGGAATCGAATGAAGAAAGGTTGATTTAAACAACTCATAGTGACTAAAGTAAATTATAATATATGTTATATCAGTGCATCTCAATAAAAACAATTAAATAATTATATTTATCAAGATTAAAATAGAAGAAAGAAGTGCTACAGGATTCTACAGAATTAAACCAGGACATCTCTGAAGAAATTGGACCAATTGACACAGGGAGAGAAGTATTTTTGATCTAAAATTAATCTGAACCATTCCCTGTTAAGCCTAGATTAAAGGTTTCAAAGACATTGAGTACACTTTTTATAAAAACTATTTTCGAACTTCCACTGAGAACAATAATAATTAATAGTATGGACATAAGCATAAACAACCATTGATGTATAGTGCTAATATAATCTAAAGCTAATTAAGTCTAAAAAACATTTAATAACATAACCTATACACTGAACTGTTTTACACTCTTTATATAATCCTTTTAAGACACATTGTGACTATTTCTAATCATATGTATTTTGGTACTTTCCCTATCAAAACTGTTGTTATATCGTAGCCAAAAGGACCTACTTAAAACATTATAATTGTATTTTATTCATTAAATATAAAATATGAAATGTTTATGCCTGAGGTATAAGAGTTACTGCTGCCACTCTGAGCATATTAAAATACAGCTGGCCAAACTTTGTTAAGAATTATATTTGACATTTAAAACAAGTTAAAGAATAAATAAAGGATTTGAGTTTACAAAATACAGAAAAAGGTTTATTCGTTTCTTATTTCATTAATACAAAATGGGTATGATATACTGAACAAAATATCTGATACTGTGAGTTGCCTTCAGTAATTAGATTAAGTTGGCAACACTCATCATTTGAAAGTCTTAGCAGATTTTTTTTTTATATGTTTTGATGAGCACAAGTTATCATATTCATTGCTGAAGGAAAAGATTAAAAGAGAGTTAATTACAGAATAAAGAAACCATATATTATTTAAATAAATTTTAATAAAAATTTATTATTGATATTTCACCAATAAATTTTATTTGCAAACGGTGATTGCAAATGCGCTCAACAAACATCCCCCTGAACAGATAGTCATCCTTAATTTAATATTAACAAAGTATATACAAATAATAATTGAGTTAAACAAGATACAAATTCTGATAAATAACCCATAGATTCGATTCTAGATGTAACAAATTGGCTATCCCAATAGTGAGGCTAAATAAAATACAATTTAGAAAGTACGATCGTTGGTGTCGTTACAGAATTGACGTACAACAACGTGAGGCTGTAAAATATACGAGTAACCCTTTTTACACGTTACAATATATATTTAATATAATTTATTTAATATTTATAATTTATTTTCCTCAATATGTTTTTCCCTTATTTGGAACATGTTTCGGGAATCCTATTGATCCCATTCTCAGCCTTCCTAATTTTGTATCTTGTGGAGTGTTTACTCAAGAAGCTAATATATACACCACATTCACACACAATAATACCAGTATAAAATACCAAAAACCAACAGGAAACCATAACAACCAACCAAAACACAAATACTCCACAAAGGCTGAGGATGTGAACAATAGGATTCCCGATACATGTTCCAAATAAGTGAAAAACATCTTGAGGTAAAGAAATTATAAATATTGTATAAACTATATATGCATCAAGAAATAGACTGTAGCAAAAAGTGTTTGAATATATATATATATATATATGTGTGTGTGTGTGTGTGTGTGTGTGTGTGTGAGTGCGCGGTATGTGTTAATATATTTATTTAATTTAATGTCCAAATACAATTAACTGCAGCTGCTTCAGACATCTGATAGGAGGTCAAGATCACGAATCTAATTCTTCTCATTAACAATTAGATTGAAATCAATTCTAAATTGACATTTTTCTGACCAATAAATGCCCTTAATTAGTCCAGTCGCCAGAGATTTTGACTTGATAAAAAATTGGGGCAAAGCAATATTTGGTGCACGTGTTAAATAAACGTTAATAATTAATATAAAAAAATCTTTGCATGTTTACCTTTCTAGGGTTTTCTGAAAATGGTCTGGAAAAATCGTAAAGACAGATTTTCTTAAAGCACTCCGTAAATATGTACAGTTGGAAGAAATAGAAAGGTGTATATTGAAGAGCAAACAATTTCCTTCAGAAAGTCTCCTTACATATTTTTACGTTAATGGAACTGTTTTCCTGAAAATTGGTAATGATGAGCGCTGCGTTTTAAAAAGATCGTTTGCCCCCGATCTTGCGTAATTCGCTAAATTAGCCAGGCGCGTCTATTCAAAAATATCATAACTTTCTTTAATCTAAGCATACCCAGTTAAATAAAGGCTAGTTTTGAAGGGGAACAGTATAGCTTTCAAAATTTGTTGATTTTTACATAAATATTTTATTTGAACATAAAGACTATAGTGTATAAATATTTACTGTAGATACAAAAAGAAGTGAAACCACAAAATTACAAGTACTATACAATAAAATTTTAAAAAATAGTAGTTCTTTACTAATTTACCTTTAAAAGAGATAAACTTTTTATTTTATAATAATGAAAAATACTTTTGAAGTTGTTATTTAAAAAAAAACACCTTTTCAAAAGTGAGTATTTCGACGTATTTTAAATTTACTCGAAAATTCAGAGTTTATCTGCCTTTATTAATCTTAAAAATAGAGATATCGAAATACAAAAAATTGTATTTGAAAGCTGCAAGTGTTCTGCATCAAAAACTATACTCATGAAAATTAAAATCATTTTCGAAATTAAAAAAAATAAATAAAAATTGTGTATACTAAAAAAAGGTGCCTCCTTTGCGTTACATATATGTATCTTTTAAGTGGGTTTATTTGAGTACTTGAAATTAACGTTACAGCTACTACAATACTAAATCTATCTATTCATGTTATTTCTCTTACCTGATTATACCTATACTCTAAAAACAAGACCCTAGAAAACAGGTAAAATTTTTAAACGGCGCGGCGTTCTATTCCCCTCGAGTGTGAACTGTAAATGTAGCTGCGCGCGCAACACCCATTGTTGTGGTGTGCCATACAAACATCTGCTATACAAGAACGGAGCAGTAACGCAGTTGATATTTCTTCAAAGGTTATAATCAAAACATTACAAATATTTTTGTTTTTATCATATAAAACAGGTAAAAAAATTGCAGTTTAAAGTTTTTATTTACACTTTTTATACATGCTAATATTTATTTATTTGTGAGCACGTGTAGTGGAGTCAAAATAAAAATCAAATGTGAATTGTTTTGGGAGTCGATTTTTTGTGTGCTAAATTGGTTAATGGGATCAAGTTGAGCTAATAGTTAAGTTTTGTGTAAAAACAACCCGTTTATTTTTTTATTAACAATTTAAGTTGCAAAATAGCGTTATTATAAATATCTTTGGACCTAACAAGCCGATTTTAATGTGATTTTTTTTCAGTATTCTATAATAAATTAAGAACATTTCTAGCCTTAATACGGAAGTCGATGTTATTATAATTGTTAATAAATAAATAAAGTGGCGATGACGTTTATAAACAAATTGCTGTTGTTTTAACGCAAATTAATGAAAGTTGATAAAACTTGAGGGAAAGGTAACCTTTGTGGAGTACTATAAACCCCAAAAATTTCATATTGAAATGTCGAATATTACCTCAAAAAAATCGCAATTCACAAAAAAACTTTGAGTGTTCATAAAGTACGGCAAGATTGTGGCACAAAGGTGTACGACGGCTTAAATTAAAGCTTATTAAAAATACTTTCGGGTGGTTAATTAACAAAATTTTTTGGCCTTTCTGACACCATTTTTTGACCATTAAAAAATTAAACATAGACATGGATAGCCTCAAAAAAAGATGAAAATGAAGAAAAAAGAAAAATCTTAAAATCTGCAACAGCAATTATTCGAAACGATGTTAATCTGCAGAAAAGTGATACAGAATTTTATCCTCCAAGTGATAATATATTCCAAAATATTAATGAGAATATCCCAGAATCCCTTCAGTTTCTGATAGAAGAAATAATTTTAAAAAATAAAAAAGGTGATATTAGTTCATATGAAACAAAATGCACAGCAATTACTCATTCAATTATGAGTTGCATAAGACCTAGAACCTTTCTATCACCATTGCAAGTTGGTCTGTCTGTAATGTTGCACAGGAAATTTGCTTCAAAAGGAATTATAGATATATTGTCGCATCTGGGAGTGTGTTCATCATACACTTTATGAGGATAGTGTATTGCTTAGTCCACGTTCTCCATTTAGATCTGGTTGTTTTGCACAATTGGCATTTGACAATTCAGATATTAACATCAATACTATAGACGGGAAAAATACTTTTCATAGTATGGGAGGTATTATGATTGTAAGTCCCAGAGATTTTTATTATAACAAAGTTCCCTTAAAACGATTGACAGTTAAGCCTACTGCAAAAGAAATTAGCAAAATTGACAAAATACCATTCCAAATTTTTGAAAATATTAATACACATGCACTCGAAAACATTGTTTTTGAAAAAGTAGATAACCCGAGTTTTAATAATATAGATTTTTCTAATGCTGACTTGCTTTGGATTTATGGAGTGACCAAACCAGGCATTACTGGCTGGAATGCCTTTATGTCTAAGCTTTTGGAAAATATGACGTATACATTATCTAGAATTGTTTGCTTGCCTTTTGTACACTCTCCTCCAACTGACAAAAATACAATATACACCGTTCTAAAATACGCTGTAAAACTAGTGAAAACTTAAATCTATTTAATTGTTTTGTTACTTTCGATCAACCTTTGTATCAGAAAGCGTTTAAAATGGTCCAATCCTCACCTGATGATGATATACATAATGTAATTGTTCGACTTGGAGGATTTCATCTGCTTATGTCTTTTCTTGGTTCAATCGGTTATGTGATGGCAGGAAGCGGTTTAAAAGAAGCATTAAGCTGTTACTATGCGCCAGGAACTGTATATAAGATGTTAGATGGCCATGCTTATGCTAGAGCAGTACGAGGCCACACATTAATTTGGATAGTTTTGTGTAAAAAGATTATTGAGGAAATGAATCTTTCAGAAGTTGAATATTCAAATATGAAATTTTTACTACAAGAATTTTTAGATGACAATCTTACTTACAAAGAAGTACAAGATCATAATTTTTTTAACATCTTAAATGGTAAATTTCTAGAAAAAATTATTGAAATTGAGGAATGCGGTAAAACTGCAAAATTATGGATACAATACATACGAATGATCTCTATTGCAAAAGCATTTGCGCGCTCTGAAAAAATGGGTAATATAAAAATTCAATTACAAGTTATTCAGCAAATGTTGCCATAGTTTTATGCGACTGGACATTTTAATTATACGAAATCAGCCTTATTATATGTACAATATATGAATCAATTTATAAAAGAATCTGAAAAACTTTTCACCTCAATACAAAACCAAAATGTAATTCCAGAAACTACCGCTTTAAAAATTAAAGAACTTCAAAATTTTATAAATAACAGATTTTGTACTGTAAGACGAACTGAGAAATTCTGGTCAGGAACTCATACTGATATGACAATCGAACAGGACTTAATGAGAGTCATGAAAGTTGATGGTGGTATGATTGGACGGGGAGTAACTACCAGTACTGCAAATAAATGGATTTTAGCGATGCCATATACACATGATATCTGCGAAGAAGTAGAAAATTTTTGTGGTATAAAATTTTCTACTTCCGATCAGCATGTAGATGCTAGAGATTCTCGAATAAAACGAGATACTGAAGATATTCTCAAAATAAAATCCTGGTTTGATTGTCACGAGACATTTCCTTATCAAGATTCAATAATGTCTATATCTACTGGCGTTACTGGCGGTAATAATATTAACTGTCATAATGCTTTTGAGGTTGGAAAAGCAGGGTTAGAAGAAATTTCTGGTACAAACTTCCATAAAGTTTCGTTTAAACGAAAAAATAGAGTACTGTCATTAAAAAGTGTTAATAGTAGTCTGAAAATTCAAGAGGAAATTGTCCCTATAGATCCAATGTTTATATTTCAACGCATTTGTGTAGCAAGAAAAAGTGACGACGAATTAAAAGATTATATGCGTTATGAACTTGCACCGTACCCAACATCTATGTTTTACGAAGGTGTATTTCGGAAAACAGATAAGTCTAAACTATATGATATGTTTGAAGTGGACCGCACTGAGATTAACCTTGAAGATTGCATTTACGTCATTGATGGTGGTATGTTACTGCATAGAGTAGTATGGTCAAAAAATGACAAGTTCAAATGTATTTTTCAAAGATACGTAAATTATGTCAAGAGACACTTTGGATCAAAAGTTACTGTAGTTTTTGATGGCTATACAAACAATTCTAACAGCATCAAAGCTATGGAGCGTTATCGCCGTACCAATCAAAATTCCTCTTTAGATATTTTATTCTATGAAGATATGTGTGTCACAGTGACCCAAGAACAATTTCTTTCGAATAAAACTAATAAAACTCGATTTATTGAAATTCTAACGAGATATTTGGAAGAAGAAAGCTAACGTTAAACAAGCTGACGATGATGCAGACTTATTAATTGTGAAAACAGCCTTAGAATTATATGATAAATTATATGCACGTCAAACTGTTACTTACATTGAAATTCCCTTTAATTTGATACCCCACGTGCGGTATTTTCATATTTTCCATTTTTGACATCCGCCAATTCCACTAATTTATTGAGCCCAAAATTTTTAAAAACCAAAATTTTTAATAGTGCGTATATGCATGTCACATATGATATTTCACATTTTCCATTTTTTACACCCCTCCATTACAACCCATTTATTGAGCCCCAGGGCCCAAATGTATTCAATAGTACGTATATGCATGTAAAATTGTTACTTGCATTGAAATTCCCTTTAATTTGATACCCCACAGTATTTTCATATTTCATATTTTTCATTTTTGACATCCCCCCGGGCCCAAAACACCTATCTTATGTTGGTTCTCCCATTGCGTAAAAAATTTGTGCCAAGTTTGGTGGAAATCGGTCCAGTTTCATATTTTCCATTTTTGACCTCCCCCAAAACCACCCATTTATTGAGCCCCAGGACCCAAGAATTTTCAATAGTGCTTATATGCATGAAAAATTGTTACTTGCATTGAAATCCCCTTTAATTTGATACCCTACATGCGGTATTTTCATATTTTCCATTTTTGACATCCCCCAGGGCCCAAAACACCTATCTTATGTTGGTTCTCCCGTTGCATAAAATATTTGTGCTAAGTTTTGTTGAAATCGGTCCAGTGGTTTAGTAGGAGGTGTGAAATATAAATACACACAATGACTTTTATGTATATTAAGATACACATATTTAATAATATTATTCAACAGAGGAAGATTTGTTAAAATTGACCATTCCGTCTATCGATTTAATACTCCTAACGATGAAATAATAACAAAATCGTTATTTTGATTTTATTACTATTAATATTTGAACTATTTTAAACAAAAAGAATGAAGACTTTATCCTGATCCAATGGTTTATTTAGTAGTAAGAAAAGAAATTCACGGAATGTAAACGTTTTTATCGATTTTACCGCGCGCTGCCCTTAAATAAGGTTTTTTTTTAAAGCCTGACCTTATAAACATGCAAAGATGATTTTAAACCGATATTTAGACCTTTTTCAATAACTATACCAAATATCACTTTGCCTCAATTTTTTACGAAATTTTACCATTATTTTTACTCTGGCGACTGGACTATAATTGGTAAACAGTATACTTAATGTTAAGACAAATGAATGAAATTGCCTTTAAACTGCATAATTATCGATACAATTCCTTGCTCTTAGGTATCTCTTTAGTTAAAATACGAAGATGTACTGGAATTGAGGTCCGATAACGATTTTGTAAAATTTCTGGATTTTGTGTGTTTTTCTCATTTACTTGAAATTATTGCATCTTACTTTACCCTACAGCATACAATATACAGCGCTAAGCTGTGTTTTCGTGTTCTTCGTTACGTTCGGAGCAGAAGCGTGTTTACTTAGGTTCACAAGACGCCGTAACTCATGCTTAGATACTATTGTATGCTACCGGTACAGAGATAATTACAGGCTGATCTCGTCGCAAACACGTAAACGTAACGTCTTATGTTTACGCATGCTTGCACTCGCCTTAACGACCTGTCTCGACCGCCAGCTGAATTTTAACGAACCCCGAGCATTACACCCTTCTTCCTCACTCCCCCATACACGGGGTATTACTGGTCATATTTTTACCGTTACAAAACATTTTTGGAATCAAACTACATGAAAAAGATGAACAAATTCAACTTTTATATACAGAGCAACAGTGCAATGACACGCAATGTCACACAACGGAAGAGTGCATTACAATATCTGCAAGTTAAATTCGTGGAAAACGACAAACTATATTTGATGACAGAATCTCTCAGCTATACCGCCTAATAACCTAACAAATATACCTCCCCTTCTTATGTACAAAGAGATAAAACATTTAATTTATATTAAGGCGTGAAAATTTATATATGAATGAAAAATTAATTGACTTTGGGTTAATCTGACTTTGTTAGGTCTCATGTGGAAGACGAATGACAGAGTTATATATACAAGATCTACATCAATCCGTTTTTCAATGTTATTTTTAAAAAATCTCAGATAAAAGGTAGTAAAACAGCGTGTACAAATTATTGTATATCAATATTTCCTATTCAGGATTTATGATATTGTTACGACGGTCTAACTGACCGTCGTATGGTACAGTGGAAAACAAAATACAAGACACCAACGAAATCACTAATAGCCAGCTTTAATTATCACACTTAATAATTTGTAATCAACAAGATAGTCTCTTACAACAATTGAAGTAAAAATTGTCTACACGCAATAATAATGTCAACTATAAAGAATTCTGCACTAATTCTAACATAACAACACTTTGCTACAAACACTCGATCCGCGCTAAAGAACTCGTTCAACACCATTGAAATGACAAGCAGGCTACTATGACTTTTTATAGATAGCGGACACCTTCTAGAAATCTTCCATCCTCAATGTGCACGCCACTTAATGCGTATTCAAGTGTTCTGTAGAGTATTCTGAAACATATTAAAAAATATTTTTATTAAAAAACCATATACATACAAAACAAAATGCATGGGTTTAGATGTTATTTACATTTATATGCACACTGTATACAAAAGTGTTAATATCTCTGTGTCACTGGATTTCAGTGATTTTTCAATATGTGTCTGACATAAATTTAAAAATTGGCCTCCCCAGTTACTAATTATTAATGTCAAAAATAACTTTATTAGTTTAAAAAGGACACATACAAGCGCGCGCGCGTGCACACACACACAAAATTATCTTCTTCCAGCTACTAATTTGCATCACTTTCTACTGATGTAATTTTTTTCTAACTTGTCAGCCGTCCGACACTCGTATAATGAAACCCGAAGCTTATTACGGCATCTTTAACATACTTTATGTTGTGAGTCTCTACCCTGTGTTCTAATATATTGGAGGCGTTAGATATTTTACAATAACTGCAGGTTAAATTCGTGGAAAACGATAAAGCATATGTTATTTCATATTTAAAGACAGTTATATTTACAATCCTATCCTATGCTCAAAGCTTAATTTAAGGAATTAAGGTCTTCATTGAGGGAGGCAAAATGCAATAACTGATGTATTATGCAGGAGAATTTACTGAGAAAAGTGAACTTCACGGATAACCCACACCTCATCGTAAACTCGGGAAAATTAAACAATTGTTTTATATAAAAGCTATTCAGTTTACTAGCATTAAAGTGTAAGGTGTAATCTACTTATACAGGAAGTCTATTAATTTATTTATAACAATAATAACGTAAAATTATAAAATTTTACATGTAACATACATTTAAAAATTAATTAGTAATCCTTTTACAGAGGTTTTAAGTAAATTTTGTCTAAAATAAAAAAAAAAATATTTTTTTGCGATAAGTCTGACATAAATGTCTAGTAACACGCATAATTTTTCAGGTTTTAGATACAAAAATTAAGATAAATGTGTAGTTAAATTTTAATATACCTAGTTTTTTCTCTCTCTCGCGTCACCGCCCCCCTCTCTCACACACACACACACACACAAACACACACACACATGTGCCAAGTCAGTGATGTATATATTTCGATTATTCTTTACTACTGGGTTGATATTTCAACAGACTTTGCTTTGTATTAAAAGGAATTGAGAGCCTTACTCTACCTTTCGTGTATTCAACGCTTTATTCGTGAATATAATAAAAATATTATATGGTTGATTTAAATAAAAATTATATATTAAAGTAAGACTTATTGTGTTTTGACTTATTCATCTAATAAGCCAAGACATAAACAACCCCCTTATCTAGCAGAATATGAAAAACACGTTACAGGTATAAAAAATAAGGAATACCTTATTATTTTTCCCAAAAAGATAATTAAAATGTTTGGAAAAATACAAATAATATAAAGGAAATTTATGAAAGTTAAAATGAGATAATGTCAAAAAACTTAAAATAGTTTTATTTAACATTAATTTCATTTTAAATAAATTTTATATGTAGACAACTTTTTTGTAAACATTTTGTTACATTCCGATTTTACATTCCGAAACAACTTTGGAGTTAAGCCGGTAGGTTTTAATGCAAAAAAAAACCTTTTGCTAGACTTGTTGCTTGTTAGTGCTGCAGAATATACTTTTTGTGTATATTATAGGTAACTGATGTCTTTTTAGCAAAGTACTACATACGTTGTGTTCTACCCGAGTTTCTACAGTGCACACTGAATGTGTCTTACATTGACGTTGACTTCGATATGATTGTACTGTATACATTTCCATGTTAGTTAGCTATTCCGAATCACAAACCGAACACTGGATAACTTACTCTAACCATAAAACCACATGCACCTTAGGTTTACATATACTGGTAATGTACGTGTCAAACATATTACATATTCACACACGCGCTCGCTCGCTCGCAGGCACATACTAAATGTAGACGAATAAATAGAAAGCCAAGGAAAAAGACACAGTTTTGTCCGGGTGTGTGGAACAAGTTATCAAAGATTGCTTTATTTTAAGCAATGTTTTAGTCCACTGAATAATTTTTGTTTATGCTTGACCACGTTGTTTCTTCAGGCAGGTAACACTGTATTTTCGAGTGAAAGGGGGAATGTTCCTTTTTAAAGTTCAAACTATCTTAGTTTTGTTCTATTGAAAACTATCATGAACCAATAATACGGAAATGATTAATATTTCAGTCAAACTGCAGTCTCGGTTATCTTATATATTATGAGTCTGAGTACTTAAGGCTTTATTCGCCAATGATTAACCTACTTTAAAAATGTTGTACAAAAATGTTTGAGCTACTTAAATTTTTGATTTAAGGCTGGGACTGACAACAATGCTCTTATTTTCTAAGCGAAGAATATTACTGAGAATATTGCTAATATTGCATTAGGTTTGTTGAGTAAAATAAACTAATGGCCTAACAAGACCGAAACACACCGCAATATATACACCAATTAATCACCATATGTTAACAAAAAGACCTACATATACAATGTTACTTTAATTCCTTTAACTATCATCATTATGTAGATGATACATCTACATATTATGTCTACATCATTTCTGTAGATTAGCTTACTCTAAGTAACATCGACTGACGTCGATAAATAATGCGGATGAATAAAATGTAAATCTTCAAAGGCCTCGATTTTTGTGGTATACCAGGAATGAAGGTAGTTTGTAGGACGAAGAAAATTGAAGGAGACAGTAAAGACTGGAATACGTTTGTGACTGATTTTGATAATGCTTATACGTACTTAAGCATATCTGTACAACAAAGCTACATAAATTAAAGCTCAATAGAGGGATGCAAATATGTTTGCAAATATGTTCAAAAAAAGAAATTCGTGTGTGTAGGCGCTCGCGTATGCTGCATGTGTGTAATCAATGTATTTTCTTAAATAGGAAAATTTTAATATTTATAGAGGATTTAAATACAAAGTAAATATCTTACATGCTACGCCCATAGTAAGTGTAAGTGAGATTGTGCGCACACTATCAACTTGCATACACGTGGGCTGACGTTTCATCTTCTGTTACTAACTTAATTGCTACAACTACTCTTTTATAATTTAATGTGCTACTGTATTAACACCTTAGTCAGCGAGTGTATTATCAAAATGTTTTATACTATTTTTGTTTAAGAAACTTGCCAGATGTGTTAGATAGTTATAATATCAACATCATCAGCATCATCCCTAGTGGTACAACTCATTCCGGATTCTTGGCCTCCTCCTGAAGACTTCTACAATGATTCTGATCTGACGCGATGGTTCTCCAGTTTCTCAGTTCAGATAGTTTGGCATCACATCGACAGTCCACTGCAGCGTTGGGCTGCCTCTCTTTCTTTTTGTAACCAGCTGTATTGGCACGACTTTTCTCGGTAGTTACGACATTACAGAACAGTCTACGTGCTTGTCGAATGTGTCAGAAGAATCTCGCTCTAATGTGTGTGGCATACGTGACTAGACGCATTTGCGAGAGTTTTCTCGAAGCCGCCAGCCGCGCGGACTGTGTCAAGGCCACCATTAATTACGTAGTACACATTGGCGCTAAGACGCAATTAGGAACGTTCTGGTCTGTGAGCGGAGGTATAAATACATGGCGGCAGCGGCCTTAGTTTTCAGTAGAGCTGCGATATATTTACAGTGCGGTTCGAGAGGTTTTAGTTAAGTGTTGTGTTTTATAATCGGACGGTACATTGTAGTACAATTGTGTTTTAATATTAGTTGACATTTATTTGCGTGTGAACAATTTTTATTTGATTTGTTGTAGAGAGTGTGTTGTTAATTACGAACTGTTTAACTGCGAAAATTAAAGCTGGTAATTAGTGACTTAATTGTTGTACTTATTTTGTTTTCCACTGTACCTACGACGATCAAGTAGACCGTCGTAACAACATTTTAACCTCCGTCATTCTCATCAAACACCCAGCCCACCTCAATCTCCATAGTTTAATATATTTTATAATGTCTACATCCCTAAAGATTGCATATGATTCTTGATTATAAGGTATCTGGTATACACCACGTTCACATACTAGACTATACATTTTTCGTACGACCATCTTTCTTTCAAAAGTAAAAAGATACGTTTCTTTCGTTAGCATGTATACTAAGTTTCAGAATTACTTTGAAATAGAGTTAAATTAAACCAGCAAATTATTCATATTCAGTAACGAATGTGTGTGTGTGTGTGTGTGTGTGTGTGTGTGTGTGTGTAAAATTATAAATTTATAAGAAAAATATTTAATATTTATACCACTGTAAATTGTACATATTGTAAAAATTAATATTATACATACGTTTCCAGTTTCATATTTTAAATTATTTTAATATATTTAATTATATTATATATTTGTTTATATATTTAATATATTTTATAATGTCTACATCCCTAAAGATTTTTTAGTATTTTGTAATAACAAATAATCTGGCAGAACGGTTCTATATTTTTACTATCTTCTTTTTAATTTTTAAATATATAAACAATTTAAGAGCTTCGTACATTTTAAACTCCTCTACAGCATTCATATATATGCATTTTCTACATAGTCCTATGTGCAGGAATTTACATTTCGATTTAAAGTCGGTGTGATTGATTGAACTTTCAGTTTACTTTATTGTTTATACAAGTCCTTTAACATTTCATTGTTTACTCTGATCATGGACCACGTTTCTTTCCCGTACGTCAAAACTGGTCTTATTAAAGTTTTATAGAGGGCGTCCTTTGTTGACCTGAATATCATTCTGCTTCTCATCTGCTTTAACAGTCGAAAATAACATCTGCTTTGATTTGCTGTTGGTTCTCATTTGCAGTACGAATAATTATTGTCACTATTCAACCCAGATATCTAAAATTATCGACTATTTCAAACTGTAGCCGTTGGTACAAACTACATGTTTATTATTATAATTTTTGTTATGCGTCCATGTATTTAGTCTTATTACATTACATTACTCATTACAACTAAACCCATTTTCTTAGTAGGTGTAGTAATATAAGATATATTGAGCGACATCTCAGGTGTCAATGTTTCTTTTGTACCGTTTATTCTGATCGCCTACTAACGGGATTTAGTATGCAATTAAGAAGCAAGAACAGAACTGGATCCTGTATGTCTCTGTTTATTAAAGTAAGATGATTCTACATAACATATTTGCTGCATCATTGTCACCACACATATTAAACAATATTCGTGTCAAGTTCATTTTGCTCCTTTCATCTAATTTATTAATGCATTATTGGCCAAAAAGTGTTTTATTGTTGTTAGAGTTTCAAACGATTCTCATTATATCTTCTGGCGGGAGTTATTTGCTGTTAGACAGAGGGCTTGAGATCGTAGTGTACTTATGTCTATATTAATTGCTTCACATTCTTCTTTGCACTGTAGTACATAGGCAATTAATTTATCATTGATACAGATATTTAGTGAGTATTATCAGCAAATCATAAAAATGTTAAAACATATTACTGGCTTGTGTTAAATTTTAGAGTACACGTAAAGTATGCTGTATAAATTTTTGCGAGGACAACAGTAGGCATTCATCTGTCTATCTTATACTCGCGTTCTCCCAAAAAGAAGATTTCTAACAAAAACAGCATGTCAAAAATACGGTTTTATGTGTATGTCCTTGTTATACTCTGTGTGCATCTATATAAAGCATTGAACTCTTTTTTATAGGCTATATTATATGGAAGTATTGTTATTTATTCTCAAATATTTTAGGTCTACTGAATTATATAACCGTAGTATGTACACTACAAAAACAATTAAGAGAATCAATATTAAACAACATACTACGTGATTGAGTTATAAAAACTAGATTAAGACGAAATCAATGAATCATTATGTTTTATGGTAGAGTTTTCTGTAAAAACCAATGTATATTATTTAATCTTAAGAAAAAATGTTGTTAAAATTGTTTTTATAGACAAAATGCATAGTAAAGAGAAAAAACAAATTTTTAGTATTGACAAATTAATAAATACTTTATAACTATAGTGTTAATTGATACTGAAAATAATAAATATTGTATTATTATTTACATAAAGCCCATGAAACATCAAAGAATTTTTAAATCCTGCGAAGGTAACGGCACAGCGTGTAAAATGTGCTGTTTTGAGTCTTTAGTGTGTCCGCCTGCTAATTTTACCAGTTCTTGAATTTTTAATGTTCGGAAATTGTGTAGTGACTTTACTCTCCTTTCTAAGAGGAGTTTATAATTGTGGTTTTGTATAGGTAGATTAGTTGGATTCCTTCTAAACGCTTAATATTTTAATTTTACTTGGAATGAATTTATTATTTGCACGCATTTATTATGTTTGTGATAAAAATAAAAACATTTATTAGCCAGACCGCCGCTTCAGCAAGCCTGATAATACAGTGTGGTATAAATTTGAATCACTATTGTGAGTCCAAATTGTCATTTATAACTTAGGGTATCTAATATGTCGACAATACGTTTATAGTTTGGGCCCTGAGGTATACGATATTGGGAGGCGCATCGGCATTGGTAATTTACTATACAGTACAAAAACATTTGTCACCCAACACGTGACAAGCGTCATCATAATACATACAGATTTAATCTACTAATGGCAGATTTTCATTATTAGTAGATATTGTGTAGCTTTTAACCGAGACTAATACGCATATGTTTACTAATGGAGTGGCGCATAAGGCATCCCATTTCTTGGATTATTGAGCGTTTAGAATTAACAGATGGTTAGATATATTTTATGTAATATGTGGGAATTCAAAGTCTTATCTAAAATTAATTAGCAAAAGCACAGATAGTACCTGAATAAAACGTTGTCTGTGCCTTCGGCTTACGATAGTTTCCAGGCAAATGATCATAAACATTATTTATTAATCTTTAGGTCAACTAACATTTTCTGGAAAAAATGTATTCGGAAATTTTGTCTTTCTCTTATATTCCGTATCTTGTCACTACAAGAATTGTTTTTAATTCAACATAAAAATTTATTGGGAAATGACGTACCGTACTTTATATATAAATATTTAAATTAAATTAGTGTTCCAATCGAAATATTTGTAACACTGATTATAATTAAGAAAATAATTTCATCAAAACTTTGACTAATTTCAAGGCAGATTTGCTTATTTATTTTTGATCACCTTAGGTTCAAAGCAAGTTTTCTTCTTTCTTTTGTTTATGAATTATGCATGAGAATTTTCCAATTTTATTGTAATTCTTTAACAAAAAATTTCAGAGGGGTTTACCGTTTTCCTCCAGGAACAATTTAATGTTTCTACAGTTAATTTAATCTTTATCAGGATTTGGAGTAATAGTGTTTCCTGAAATAATAATTTGTAATAGTGTTTGGAGACGTGTTTGTTGTTAATTTTATTATGAGAATAGATAAAATCAATGAAATCTTTGCCAAAATTTTGCTAATTTATTATTATAAATATATATTTAAATATAATTTATATAATTTGCTCTTATTCAAAACCTATACATGTCTCTTTCTATCTGTGTCTCACTCTTCACGTGTTTTAGTCAAATATAAATTGAATTCAATTAAAAAACGTATAGTTTGCACAAACTTAAAATAAATACAATGCCTTAAATTATTTTGGATCCTTCACATAATTAACCTTTTCTCAGTCAATAATAGTTAATGTTAGACGTTAATCACAATGCTACAAATGTTATAGTGTAGGCTATATTAATAATCTTATAATTAATATAGCTAATAGGCTAATCTTAGAATAATAATAATTTTGTTATATTGTCTCTAATAAAAAAATTTAAGATTTACCTAGATTATTGGTTTGTTTAATATAGTGCTTAAAGTTTATTCAACTGTTTCATACCTTATATATACCTGATACAAGAGATAACGATTTCTATGAAAAATGTAAATACGTTAAAATAAAAAAGTTATAACTTTTAAATTATTTTTGAATGAAATGGTTTTCTTGAGACAAATTAATGAAGAAGTTAATAAAATTTAATATAGTTGTTCTGAAATTGACACATTTTTAGTAAGTCATGTTGGCAACGAATAATCCCGTGCTTGTCAATTTTTATGGAAATGTGTTATGTAGTTGAATGTGCAAAAATTCATACGTATGAATTAATAATAATTCAGATAAATAAATTTGCCTTTGCGTGTTTGCTTGTGCAAATTTCAAAGTCTCTGAGCGTTAAAGTTTATAACCTCTCAGAAAACATATGTATTTTTAACGTTTAAGAAAGGTAAATGGAGGTACACATTTTGTCATCCGCTTAAAGGAAACGGGTAAATCTGTAAATGTTTCAGCGTAAATCAACGCATCTCTTTTTTTCTGTTGAACAACTAAATCTGATTTATATAAGGGTTAATACATACGTGTTTTGTGTGTAGGGGAAAAGAGCAAGCGACTGTGTGTTAAAAGTCAAAGTTAAAGGTCACAGGTGACATTTTTATTTGACAGCCGTAAAAGCACAGTACAATCTGAGAAAAAATGTCGGCAATTACAGTTGGACGAATTTTGTAGAATGTCTTTAAGCTAAAGAAATGTTTTAAGATTAGTGGTTTTCCGTAGCTTAAAGTGTGCGATTAGTAAAATACTCAAATTATCTCCCTCTCTTCTTTCTCTCACACTCGTCAAACACAAAAAACACTCACATGAAACATACATGGTGATTTAATTTGAAACTATGCGACCATAAACAATAGACTTTGAAAGTTTATTGCTGAAAATTTAGGTAAATTTAAAAATTTTGGGTAAATTTTCCTGAGCAAAAACAAAATTTTATCTCTAATAAACATTTAATATATATATAAATATTTTTACGTTAACGGTAATCCGTTCGTCGTAAATCCGTAATGAGGCTTATTTATTCTTTCTAAACCTATATTTATTTGTATTCTTTGACTTTAGTCAAAATACACATTCTTGTACTATATTAGAAGAGAAGTAATGTTCTAAAAATAATGGCTCAGTAAAGTAAACGTATTATTTAAAATTCACTGATATAGGCATTTCATAATCTTATCTTCTTCTCTTAATAACGAGAGATAAATGTCACAACTGTCTACATGCTTGGTTTTATGAATCTCTCCAGTCCTGTTGAGATCTTCATACCGTTCTTCACAAATTTGTTTCAACCGCGTTACTATTTTCAAACCAATTATTGTTATTTTTTCTCACATGTTGTTTTTAGTCGTCTTATCTTATTAATTAAGATTACCCAAAACACATATTATAGATAATGTCTGTATTCTGATATTTTTGATTTTGTAATTGTTGATGTCTGTAAACTTAATGAGAAAAAAATCTCTTCCAAGAGGTGTAATGTTTTATTTTGCAATTATAGAACAAAGTTTAACTGCAACAACGTTAAACCAAAACTAGATAGTTGTGGAATACTTGAGTTATCTGTCTGTAGTAAGGTTGTGTAACATTCAGACATTACAGAACTGTAGCATTAGAAATATCAAGTTGTTATGAACGGTAAGAATGATAGAAATCACATAAATATTCACAAGTAATTACTGTCCCTTTTAAATAACTAACATAAAAATTTAATAAATATACACATTGTTTTATACCAATCTAATAATGAAATAATGTAATTACTATTTTTTGTAATAAGAGAGGCGAAACCGTTTGTCCCCTGGTCTGTGGGACTCTCATTCACAAAAAAAAAAAACTATCTCTAATTCAGGCATCGATAGCCATCCTGGAAGGAACCACTTAGCGTATTACTTCAAGTCGGAGGGTATTTCGCCCGTATTGGGTCCGTTCTAATTGTCCCTTATGTGCTACTGTCCGTTGGGTGCAAGTTGGTCCTGTTTGTGAATCTATATAGAAATTAATAAAAATTGTATGTTCAATACTTTAATAAAATTAATTATTTACAATAAATTAAATAATATTAATAAAATAATTGTTTTCAATAATTTGATTAATTTTTATATAGATTCTGAAGATGACAGTTTACACTGTTAAAACAGTGTTAATATATGTAAAAAATACAGATATATTTTTGTGAAAACAAATATTATTTATTTATTATTATATATATATATATATATATATACATGTGTATACATGGATAGAAACTTATTTTCGTTCCTGTAACTTTGAGTTTGTTATCGTAATGTTTCTGCAACTCACGGCATTAAAGCAACTGATTGATTTGAACTTACATATTTATATAGCATGTTTGTACTTGAATTATTCTTCGGAATGCTAGTCTTTGTGTACATCTTACTGCATATGACAAAAACATATCAAAAAGGTATTCTATCAGAAGCTAAAAGTGTAACTATTTTAGTTCTAATAGAAACAATATGTAAATAAAAAGTATACAAGAAGTGTTGTAACTTCTTCAAAGTGTACATATACATATTGGAAATAACATCTAACAGTAAATGATACCAATAATTTGAATACTGAAAATGCAAATGCGTGCGTTTGTTAAATATTTATACATTTAACATATTTGAAAATATAACAAAGTGTGATTTGCTTTGTGTTTATATTTCTTAACTTCAAAACTCATATTAAGATATGTTTAACTTTGTAATACTTACAGTTATCTCTCAGTGCTTGGATTAAAGTGTATATGAATAAAAATAATAACTTAGTGAAGTAATACTATCTTCACTCTAAACAATCGTTTCTTGTGAAAGTTACAGCAAACTCACAGTTTGATGACGTTCAATCGTTCTACCAAAGTTTTGTCTTATACGCTAACACCTGACACTTGACGCTCTTGACAAGTTTCGTAGTAGTTGCTTGACTTTCACCCTTAACTTTTACCCCGTCAGACCGTATTTTGTCCAATTGTGAATTCTTCACCCGTTACACAGTACATTGAGTAGATTATTCCCAAAATTGACACATTTAATTTATTGTCTGTACTTGAATTAACGATTTATTACTTTTTTTATCTAGTGTAGCTTAGAGTGTTATAAAGATTAAATATTTTTGTTATAAATTTAGAATTTATGCGCGCGCGCGCGCGCGCACACACACACACACACCCGAAAATGAACACTCACTCAATGGTTGATAAATAATTTGCCATTTTAATTTAATTATATTTCAAAATAATTTCGAAATTAATTGTGTACATTATTTGTTTGAACTTTGTACAATTTTTCACATACCAGTAATAATTTTCTTGTTAACTTTCCAGTTAAGTAAAATTCTTCGCTTGTACAATCAACGTCATTATGACTTTACATCAAAATATTAAAGTTATATTAATACTACACATTTGTATTTAAACACGTTTCTAAAATACACAATTAATAATAGATTGGGAAATTGAAAGTTATCATGTTAAAAGTTGATAGCGATAAAAGACTGAAAACTGCGTGTATTCGTTTAGGGTTTAAACCATTTTCATGTTTAAGGTCTACTTTAAAGTATTTCTACTGAAAAACGTATAAGTATTATATTTTTAATTAATAGAAATATAATTTTGTATAATAAAGTCCGATATAGAAGTTCAGACTACGTATATGGCGACAGTAAATTAACCGAACAACATTTCTTTCGTGCTAAGCAATTATTATAGGAAGTATTAGAAACAGTCATTGTTTCAGTATATTCAAAATCCGTGTACCTCCTGTAATTTCATAATATTGCAGAAAATTTCGATATATTTTAAGCCACGTGAACGTAAGTACTAGGAGATTATATTCATATGTTTATTATAATGTGAATATTTCTGTGTGTGTGTGTATATGCGTGTGTACGTGTATCCGTTTAAATGAGGAAATTATTGTAATTAACACAGGTAAAGTTTGTAGTAACATCTTCTCACTAATATTTGCTTTGCTTTAAATGTCTACCTCATATGTTTAAATCTTGGATAGTGTTTCTAAGTTACTAGATCAGTCAAACACTAAATCTAAATCTAAGTCAGTCAAAATAAGTAATCAGGATATGAAAAGATAAATTAGGAGAGATTAGTGTCCTTAAATGGAATAATTACGGGACGTAATAGATTTTTGTTAGAATTGTAGAGAAGAGTTTGATGTTACAAATAGGTTATGATAATGTTATATGATGTTATATTGGTATATTGGGAGGAATTATGAAGAAACAGAAATTAAAACTGCTTTGTGTACCTTATCAGAATAACTTGCTTTGTGGACATGTTGGTTGAATCTTGCTCAAGAGTCAGCAGAAATTGTTTGAGGAGATTGATAATGAAGAGAAGTGGATAGAATGAAAAACGACCTTAAGATTTTATATGTAATTAAATGACACTTATTTCTGATAAAGAAAAAAAGATATAAAGGAAAAGTTTACAATTTAATAGAAAAAAAGAGGAAGCAAAAATAATCGAAGGGCGAAGGTAGAGTATTTTTTAATATTTGTGCTATAATATCACAGATTTTTAAACATATTTGAAAGAAAGGTCTTGAGTAAAATGGATTGAACAATGAAGATAGAAAAATGGAAGACGTGGAGAGGATAAAAACAGCGAGAAGATTTGAAATATTGAAAAGACTGATGGAGACTTGTAATTGTTGGTTTCCACTGAGGCATTACAGTACAAACATCAAATTGTGTATACGTGCAGGCTTATTATTGAACTGTGCAACCTTTACCTGTGCACGTACGAGTCTTTACAAACACAGTATAATGAGTCACGCATTTCAACCCTGCAGCACACATTTACCTTAACAATTTAATGATACGTGACCAGTGTGATTTTGAATTTAATTAATTGAGGATACGTGAAGGCTAGGATAATCGTGTATGTGTGTGGTGTGAGAAGCTTTAACTACAAAAGTCTTGTGTTATAACTGATGCGTTATCTTTATACCTAATTAGAAACAAACGCTTGCCAAATTTTAGTTTGAAATTAAAGCTATTTTCTATTTCTCCTGTAAGCTACTCGCGGATCCTCCTCTAACTGACTTTATGTGTTGCTGTTAATTATAAGTATTTATATTAGGTACTTCTCTTCCTGCAAATCATTTTTAGCCATTCCAACAGTAAAAACTAGACTTTTGAACACGTCACGAGGGGACAATTGTATAGTTATGTATAGTTATAATAACGTATTATCCGTTGATACAGAACATTCAGTCTAATATAACAAAATACTATATGTATTTACGTGTTTTTGTTTTGCTGCAGTACAGAATGCCTTGGTCAAAATTCACTACGTACTGCAGTGATTAAACTTAGACGTTATTCTCTACACATATGAAAGTAAAAATAAAAAATTAGTATACAAGGCGTGTACTCAAAAAACTGTAAAATCCTAATCAACTAACTATAATTTGTTTCATAATTGCTCTTCGAGTTTCTCTACAAAAATGTGTAGACTTCCTAGTTCTAGCATTTACAATAGGGGATGTATTTGATTTGAAGACTGAATGGGCTCCAGTCCTCCCGAGATTTTTAACCCATGAAATTTTGAATCATAAAATGATCAAGGTAGATCATTTTCTTCGTTAAACATAAACAGATTTAAGAGTAAGGTGTAGCGTGCACGGTTGAGAGTGCATCTTTAATATGTAGAGGGTTGTGTATTAATTTTTCTTTATAAATGATCTGAGATGACAATTATTGGGAATTATTTTTCTTTGCTTACTGTAAACAAATCTTCTATTTAACGTCTAATATGTAAGTATGTAAGATAACAACTATTTAATGCCTTACATAATAATATATAAGTTATAACAAAAGAAAAAAATGAGTGTAATGTATGTTGTATAATGTTGTATAATGTCGGGCGTTACCTCCACGCACTTTTGTTACTTACTGTTGACTGGATCCTCTGCGGTGATGTAGTCCTGTAACACAACTTAATACTATGTTTTTTTTTGTGGGCGCCACTTGGAATCGTTGTTCCAAGAATAAAATGTGATTATTCAAGAAATTAAAATTTTTAAATCTTACTTCTATGAAAAAATATAAGCAAGTCAGTTTAGCTTGGAAAAATCAGGTAAGTTTAATGATTCTTCAAAAAACAAACAAATCGTCTGAAGGACTAACATTCATAAAAAATTATACAGTTGCAGAGTTACTAAAAAAATTCACAAGTTATTATTATTATTATTGACAATTTTATTTATCCAATCAAGTATCGGCTAGTATTTTCAACTTTTTACTCAGTTGAAAAGCATGAGTTTAATACGTGAAAAAATCTTTACTCTCAGGACGTGACTCCTTTGAACTACCAAGACATATCAATGAGATGCCTTACAAGAAAAATTAAGTGATTTGAAGGTGTGTGTGGCGTTTGCAGTACAACTGTGTGACAAATGTAACCAGGTAAAAAATGACTTTAATTTTGGTAACTCACGTTCCAATGGTTAATTAATCTCGCACTGGACACTCCTCTCGGGTAGTTTTTCAATCTCGCCTCTTCATGTGTGCACTGAATCTATTTTAAGTCAAAATTGCGATCGTTTACAATTTCCGCACTTTTGTGAAAACGTTTGGCAGTAGATTTTCGTTCAAACCCCGCCACTACAAATCAGCTGCTCCGCGTTGATTCCCAAATTGGCCGCCACAGCGCTGATTCCCATGTAGTCGAGAGAAAGGCTTTGTGTTTGTATGTTTACGTTAAGGGGTTTATTGTCAAGTTAGTTTGTCTTTGCGAACACAGCAGAATTGGTTCTCTATTTAAAGTTTTGTTCCCTCCTGGGCCGTTGACGTTCTGGCTGCGTAATGTCTATTAAAATTTGCCGTGTTGCTGCTCTATTTCAGCAACACATTGGCGTAGATTCTTGTAGAGGTTATGTCAGTCTGTCAATGTACGGGAAAAGCCTTTCTTCGGGTCTTGTCGATTTCTCGCCTCTCGGTTTCGCCTTAGCTGCGTTGATCAGTGTCGTGGGTGATGCATCTGTTCTGGAGTTCAAGTTTCAAGTGTCATTTGGGTCGAATTTGGTCTCTCTTTTATACTAATTCAGGCTGATTGTTTTCATCGACTTCCGGTATATTTGTGTAAAAATTCCTTCTAGATTGTTCGAGAAATAAGAAATGGAACATCATGGAACAATTTTAACTTCCGTCGAAGCTTTTAGAACAAATTTCTTATTCTTCATAATAAGGATATTTCAAAAATTACTCTGGTATTTATCAAACAGTTTTACATTAGTACTCACAATTTGTATGCCATTATTACATTTAGATTCTCTGTTTTCAACTGAATCTAGTGATACTAATTATGATTGGTTTTTAAATAAATTAACTCTAATAAGTAACACAATATACAACTCTCACCTTGGGTTGTTGTCATTGAAACTCAATTTTTTAGAACAAAAATTGTTGTGAAACTATTATGTTTCTTCCACAATCTGAACATATAACATTACTATCTTCCTATAACAAAACAAACAAATTTTAACATATATAATACATAGATAATTACAATTTTACCTGGCCCCTGTCCATGGCCTAGGTTTTTGTCAATGTTGTAACACAATAATTAGTCTCTTTCTTTAACATATGTAGTATTTCACTAGTGTACACTCAGAGTTTATTATATTGTCTGTCTTTTGTGATACCTGGTTACTCTTTACACATATTATTTTTATTACAGGATAACATAGCATCACATTGATTGGTCTTGAGAAGTCCTTCTTCATGGTGTGACAAATCTCACTCTTATAAGTTAAATTCTTTCATAATTGATCTTATTTTCAACTGAATTTGTTCGTTTTTAAGGTATACTGAAGTATTGTACCATTCTATTTTATTCTTATCAACATTTTGTAAATATTTAGCCAGATATGACTATTTTTGTACTGGTTGATTGGATCCAGCCATACATGGTATAGGTAAATATTTTGCTAACTCGATTATTACAATGTTAAAGTTAGTCAAATATATTAGTATAGTCGCTTTATATTATATTTCAACTTTCTAATGCAATTTGGTTGCATTTTGGCACCATTAAATCCATAAATCATACAATATTATATGCCTATCACATGTTTTTTAGTTAATACTGTTTTTGGCTATTTTGACTGACTTTTATTCATTTGACAGCTTTCTTTATTTAAGATAAATTGTTCACTTTTGTCTGCTTGACAATTATATATAGTTTTTATTTCAATTTGATAATAATTAATTTTTACATGAAATCTGAGTGTTTGGTCTCAAATCCAACACATTAATATTTTTTGTCATAACAAATATATAATTTTTATTTTAACTTAGATTCTGTCTAATAATGTATTTAAGTCATTTAATACATTTATTTTACTTACATTACATAATATAATAATGGATCATGTCCATTCATTCATAAAAAATAGTTCTTAATACTCTATTCAGAGTTATAAAACTTAATAATTACTGACTTCTTTTTGGTTGATTCTGACATTATTTGTCTCTCTTATAGTATCTTATGGTTTTTTCACTGTTATACACTTTAATAATATATATGGGGTTTGTGTCATAGTCATAGTTTGGTCGTTTTTCATGTTAGTAGTAATAATTATTAGACAATATTACACAATTTTTTAGGACTACTTGGGTTCGATACTGTTCACCTCACCTTCCTCTTATGATAAATTGCTATGTAAATGATTTCCTTTATGGAACGTTCTGTGACGTTACAAAGTAGGCTATATATAATAATATCATATATATATATATTATAATATAATATAATATAATATAATATAATATAATATAATATAATATAATATAATATAATATAATATAATATAATTATATATAATAATATAAGTAGGCTATTATAAGGTCTTTAATTTCGGTATTCATTTATTCGGACATATAAACTAAGCATTACCGGTATCGTATTTCAATCTCAGAGTGCAATGACTCAGAGTTTCTGCGAGGAAAAAGAACAATATTGCATTCTGAAGTGCTTTTCCTTTATATTTTTGTCACTTTGTTTTACAGCTTTCGATAAGCTTCCTCATCGATTATTGTCGATCAGTTTTATAAGAAGTAGTTATGGGTCAAGGACATGAACAAGGAAGGAAAAAGATAGATAAAGAAACGGGGTCTTCGAAATGTGGAGTTGAAATCGGTTGAGCGAATAAAATTGTAAGAAGGAGGTGGTCTAAAAATTCAAAGCGTTTAGACAATTTTAAAGGTTAGAATAGTAGAACTAGGTATATCCTGAGCATGAATCAACTACTAAACCTGGTTTTTTAAGAAACATTGGGAGCAATGTAAAAGGGACAGAGGAGAAGATTGACGCTCCTGGGTAACACATTATGCTAGGAATCGTATGAAGAGGTGAAGGCTCAAGTGTGAAATAGATACAAAAAGCGATAGCGGTGGTATCCGAGACTTGTCATACGGTAGAATAGAATATTGTTACGACGGTCTCACGGATCGTCGTGTAGTACAGTGGAAACAAAATAACTGACAACAATTTAGTAACTAATTACAAACTTTCATTAGACACACACAACAGTTAGGAATCAACAAGGTACTCTTGTACAACAATTCAAGTTAAATTGTGCTTGTATGCTAACAAACAAAAATAAATGTTGCCTTATTACAATTTCGTAATGAGTAACACACGAATCACTTTCTGCCAGTCACAATAGCAAATGCCCAAACCTTATTCTAATATTGCTGGTCTATAACTGAACTGGCCGCTTCGAATCAGTATTTATACTCCGGCCACTTTGCATTGTAATGACACAGCGAGCCTGGATGGCGATAGGATAGTCCAGTGACGTCTTGAAGGGGCATCTCGCATAGGCTAAAACATTATGTAATTCTAACACACACACACACAAGGGTATCGCGCAAAAAATGAAAAAACTTAATGAAAGTAAAACTTAACAAACAAAACAACACTTAGAGAAAAGAGTCGATAGTATAAACTTGACGTTGCTTCACTTGTTAGTATTTACAGTTTTGTGATTACCCTAAACTAATTAAATAGATTCAGTTTTAATTAAAACCAGCATCACCTGCGGTCAGCAAGCGAAAATAATTATTTCTGGAAACCTGTTTCATTAGTAAAATTCCACGTAAATATTTTTGTTTAGAAATATAATTCCGTTGTGAATGCCGTATGAAATGAAAACATCGTTTTAGTTTTATTTAATACATTATTAACGTTTTGTTGGAGAACTGAAAATGTTTTAATAAAACATTTTAATAAAATGTTTTAGTAAAAGTCCACGTAAATATTTTTGTTTAGAAATATAATTCCGTTGTGAATGCCGTATGTAATGAAAACATCGTTTGAGTTTTATTAAATACATTATTAACGTTTTGTTGGAGAACTGAAAATGTTTTAATACCACTGTACTCACGGTCACTATTAGCACGATCAAAGATCGGTATAATCTGTTACGGCCACTTAGGCCGTTACGTAAAATTTAAAACTAGACCACTTGGCCTAGACGAAGCGAAAAATGTGCTGGAGCCCAGAGTGACAGGACTTGCATTAAAATACTCTTATAACCAGTAACAATTTTTATTAGTGCTATTTTAGTTACAGCCTTCAAAAGATTGAACTCTAGTTTGATTTACATTACAAATTTGAATTATGTCAAAGGTTTAATTACAGCCTTCAAAAGATTGAACTATTGTTTGATTTACATTTTACAAATTTAAATTGTGTCAAAAGTTTAATTACAGCCTTCAAAAAATTGACCTCTATTTTGATTTAAATTACAAATTTAAATTATGTCAAAAGTTTAACTGGGCTTCTGGTACCCTTAAGAGCATGTCTTTACATTGATATAAAATGTTTGTTAGACTTGATCTAAAACCGGTGGAGTTGTTGTCGACTGGTTTAGTAATTTGAATGCTCCAACCTGTACTTTTGAAGAACTGACATGATATCCCGTAGACCAGTGTGCGATTAGTGCTGGTGGTGGTGCTTGAAGAGTCCAGAAGTTCCAGCTAGTTCATTCTGGGCAGATAACTCTTGGGGCTCTGTAGGTGTAGCATTTCTGTACCTGACGGCTTCGGGGAGCTTCGTGCCTCACTGCTCTGTAAATGGTGACAGATGTCGGTGTCACCATCTTCGCATCCCCCTCTCTCCCGGCTGTGCGGGGATCCGATAACATTTTTGCAGATTAGCCGTCAGAGAATACAGCTACCCCTACATTCTCTCGCCTCGGAACACAGACACCACACACACACTGTCACAATCTTTGTCAACACTCTAGTTGCTCTTATTATACTAATACGCATCATAATCTGGAAATTTGTTTTATTACATTACCTTAATATAAGTTTACTTTTGATTGAGAAATATATATATATATATATATATATATTGCGACAGTACAACCGTATACAGTACTGTGCATTGCAAAAATAATCATATCATAATAATTAATTAATAAAAATAAATAAATCTATGGTTAATAGACATGATTTAGATTGCAAGCTGGATTGTTTAAAATATAGGGAACGCACCGTTCAGGCATGTACACGCATATCTGGCTACCTGTCGCTAGCTGTGTGTACATGTGTATTTGTTTGTGTGTGTGAAGCATGTCCGTTCCTGGACAGTAACCACCCCTATTCAAATGATGTTAGATTTTAAGTAATATTTTAATTATAAGTACAATAGGTATGATAATGTAAAATAAAGAACACCAAAGTGTGTATTTTATAAAAATGCACAAAGGGTTAAAAAACCGTTTGAAAGTGACATAAAATAAAACTACAATGAATTAAAAAGTGTATACCTCTTCGAATAAGTATAATAAAGAAGTGCAAGTTACGTATAATAAACATGTGAAAATTAGCGATCGATTGAGTATCGTGTAGTGTAAAACAGACTTCACAATTCGCGAAGATAAGCGGAATAAATGAATCGAACGAGAGTGGGGGAAAAGACGCTTTCGACAAACTCGGACAAGACAGAGATTGTTCAGACAAGAGTTTTGCACGATGTGGCTATAAATACCAGGTCGCGCTAATAAAATTTCTTCTTCTATATTCAACCGTTGCCGTAGGAGGCTATGTCAGTCAACTACGCGATCGTAAATCTACAGTAAGCGTCACCTGACGAACTGGGAGGCAGAACAGAGGTTCGATGGACACACCTACAACCCATGATGTGAGCAGAGACAACAACAACTAAGAAAGACAAGCAGTGGAATCCTGGAAGAGGACCCGAGGACCCGAGGACCCAAGGACACGCTGATAATTTGCCACATCAAACGAGATGATAAAAACCCATACTAGTTACAGACAATCGAAAGTCAAAATTTAAACTAGAATGAAAGACATTCAAAATTGTTGCTAACTGAATTTAATTTGTGCATAGTAATGTAAAGTCTAAATTGGTCATTTAGAATAATGTCTCATGTACAGAAATTAATATTGGAGTAACGTAAATGCTATGAGAGAGCAATGTTTGATTTTTAAATTGAAGTAAATTAAAATAATTAATAAAGTCTTTAATTGATAAAAAAGAAATGCATATGCAGTAGAAAAGAATTAAAGCCAAGTAAATTCATTGTTGAAATAAATCGATAAGCAATTGCAAAGATGGCCACACTAAATGAGTAAGCCGAGAGCAGAAATAATTATAAGTAAGATTAGATAATAAGATTTTTATATAACCTGTTTAGATATAAATTATTCACCAGAAGACACATACATAAGATCGCCCAAGCGATGAATAATGAATTTTTGTATTGCCGAAGTAAATAAAGAGGTTGATAAATAAATTATGTAAACATTTATAAAACATAATAACATCGTCTTGTTATTACAATTACACCCAACCAAACAAGTAAAGTTGTTATGTAAATTTGGCGCTCCAAAAGCGTGGGGCTCCTCAAATTAAAATAAATTGAATTTGTGTTGTAATATATCTGTTTCACCCTACTCACCAAGGTTTGGTTATCTTGACATATCAAACTTCTATTTAGAGGGGTCACAAAAGCAATAGCAAAAAAGATTCAAAATAAATAGTAATTGCAAAATACATTTTTAAGAGATCCAATGAACTACACATATTAGTTGAATTTAATAGAATACGTATGGCCAAAACATGACGAACATAATTTCTCATCGAATAGCACCAACACTACTACTCTATTATTACCAATACATTATACTGTTCTGTGTAATAAGAAACTTGATAATTCCTCATACTGTTTGAACATCGCGTTTACTGTTTTTGTAACATTTACTTCTACAGTTAAATGCAAACTCGCCACGTGCTCCCAGACCGGAAGTAACGTGTAATTCAATTTACAATAGAAAGGTATTACAATAAAATGACTTTACACATTTGGATCACACACACATACACAAATATAACACACATACCCATCATTAAATTAACATCGAACAAAATTATTGAGCTCACCTGAAAACCCTTTACTAGATCACGAAGTCATATTAAGATGGAACTAGGTACATACACTAGGTGCTCCCCTGGACCGTCAGACCAGCACACCCTGTTGGAAGGTTGAAGATGAAATGAGAGAGAACCACTCGTTCTGCGAACCCACCATGGTACAGAAATTCTACCTGTTGCGGATTGCAGAAGCTAACCTTTGCCAAACTGTATTCTAACAGTTGCATCCCGCAATCAGCTGATCAGCTGACAAGGTTGACTGGCTTACTAGATCGCGTCGCCGTGGCGCAGATACGGCCTTACTAATCCCGTTAACTGTGCCACCCAGCGGCCACGCGCTTTGGCGGCACAGATCGTTCAAATCACGCCGGGAAATTTCAAATCCCGGCACAAATCTGTACATAACGAGGTCGACTAAATTCAATCTTCCTTTTTACTGTACTTTGTTCGTTTAAATCTGCGCGTAGGTGCAAACATATAAGAATGTAAGTGTGAAAAAATGACAAGAACGATAAATTTAAAACGGTTACAAACTGAATGTTCAACAGACATCCTTTTGTAGTGTTTGTGATTCCCATTATTACCTGTGTCTGAAGAAAATGAAAAATGAATGAGAAAATACATTTTTTACCATTTTCTTGTCACACATAGATATCTGTTAATTTGAAAAACAGTACAGGCCTACTGTTTCTTTGTTGATTAAAAAATTACAAAGAAAATTACTTAATATTTTCACAAAATTAATTTATTTAATAAATTCTTGACAAACGTTTTAGCCAGACAGGCTATTTTCCAAGAGTTGGAGGAATAAATTAATATAATATTATTGTATAGGTTTATTTGTTAGGGATAAGTGAAGGCGGGAAGGTGACGTTGGTAGGCGTGTAAAAAGGTCAAGGAACTGGTAACAATCCAGATATAACAGAATTACAATGCTATAAATGTACACCAAAATTACTTTTATAAATGATTATAAACGTTTTCATCATCATTATCATCATCACCACTCCAAGGATTAGGCTCTAGACCTGTTCCGGAACCCATCTCCTCCTCGGTCTACCGACATATCTCTTCCCAGTAACCACGTGTAGGCTGATATCAGGCATACGGTTCAAGTGTTTACACCGTCTCCTTCTGTGGTCTTAAATCTTCTGGTGCAACGATATAATGTTTAATTCGCTTCTAATATGCTCGTTCCTTTTCCGATCCACGAGGGAATAACGTTGAATTCCTCTAAGAAAATTTTATTTCAGCTGCCTGAATCCTCTGTAGGTCTCTTTTACCAAGAGTCCGTGTCTCACTAGGATACAGGAATGTGGAGACCACCACAGTTTTGTAAAATTTCATTTGGGTATCCTTCCGTTTTTATTTTTCACCTGAAAAACCTATGAATCGTTTCACAGATGCGTCTGAATTTTGTTAGCTTACTATTCCAATCAGTATTGGTTCCATAGGAGATATCACAACCAAAGGTAATTAAAATGTCTAACCTGATCCAAAATCTGAATATTATAACGTACCCGCCTACGAGGTGTTAGCTAAACGTCTTTGTGTGTGGCCTCTTGGTTGTTCGTCTTATTTAATTAAGCCCCAATATTGGGTTCGCCAATTCAGTAACGTACCCGCCTACGAGGTGTTAGCTAAACGTCCCTCTTATTCTAGCGTGTAGCCACTTATGAATTATAATGACCGAAGTTTAAAAATAAAGTGGTTGGTAATGTTACTCAATCTAAGCAGAAATCGAGAGTGTGTGATTTGGGTCAAGTAGGGAAGTTGTTCAGCCTTATGTTGAAGAGAGAGTAAGTACCGATTGTTTACACTCGGTTTAGGCGATTTCTGAATTTTTTCAAATTGTTCGCCGTGATTTAAATCAGCTGATTGTGAGACGAGTCTCCACGCATAGTTCAACCAGACTACACTATGGGAAAATATGACCCGATGGATCGATCTCTTCTATTTTGTGCTGAAATCTATTTCAACTACCCACTACAAAAAATATAACACATTTTTATTATTCAATATCATTTTTTCAATAATATTTATTATTTATATTATGGGTTTATTTTTCTGCCGCCAAAATACAAATATCACAATCGATCTTTCCTTAATTAAAACATAATATCGACTTCATCGAGTAAACATGGAATTGTCAAAAGAAAAAACATATATGGTTTTGTTTACCAAATTTTATACTATTTTTAAAACATCAATCAATATATAATTCTTTTATTTTCCCAGGGTTAAGGGTAAGTTCTTTTTGTTATGAGATGGTCAGAAATGGATAATTATACTACGCTTTACAAATACCGAAAAATATTAAAAAATTTTGTTTATTTTCGTTTAGTACGTAGTTCCAGAAATGTCCGTAAGAGAGCAGAGCGCGTTTGTTTTCGTTAGAACATGTGATTAATTTTTACTAGGTTTTTGTTCTATACAACCATTCGGAATGAGTTTTCTTCGTTAAATATTAAACGAAATGTTTATATTACCTCTCTTCTTACAGTTCTTACTTGAATGAAGCCTTTTCTCTGGTGATGTCCGTCTTGGGTTGTAATTTCATTACCGTCTGGCCAATATTATATCGTCAACTTGAAACATAGCGAAACTAGGCCGGATCATCAAAAATGGTTTTCTTTCACTTTTTATTATGGAGTATAACAATTTAAGTTTGATAAATAAGGTAGGATTATATAATGTTCATACTGTTGTTTAATTTTGTACCAATTTTGCACTTCTATAAGGTTTCTAAAAGGATATTTTAATGAAATTGTGGTCTCATCATTTTTTCAACTCGCCAGGTTTAATTTATAAAATCGATTAACAATACTTGTTATTTTCGTCACTCTTAGTAACCCATAATATTTTTATATCTTTTTATTGGTTCTGCTATTTACTTTTTAGTATATAGGCAGTTTGTAATTATTATAAATTTATATTTTATTTACAGAAAAATAATTCTTTTTAATTTCGGTTTCATTCCCAATTTGGTTTACATAATAGGTTTCTGTTCATTTTCTTATAAACTTGGATATAAGTATTTAAGAGTTTTATTGTCTTTAAATGAATTTATATATTATTTATTAGTCTCTCATAGTATTCCTACACTGCACTACTTCCTTCTGCCATTTCCCTCATATAGTATTATTTTAATGTTTTATTATCATTTGATATTTAAATCTTTTATGTTTGTTTTAAAACGAACCCTGGGTTATCTTATACTATAACACAAATATTTGCAAAAATATAAAATTAACTTAGGTATTAAACTTGGTTGTCTACACAATATAAATATTACAATAAATTAACAAAATACAGAATCAGTTAGTAGCATTATAGTCTACTATCATAGTTTATAATTCCCCTGCTTACAGCACAATTCTGTAAGAAGTTCCCTTCACTTTCACTTTTTACCACAATGGGTACACTATAACTCATTTGTCACTGTATATCACTCGTATTGCTTATAATGTTTAGTGATACCATTTAATTTTGAGCTAGTTATAGGTTACCAATTTCTGACCTTTATGTTATTACATGAGTTAATTTATTGGGACCGGGTTATGTAACGTTACATAAAGCCCCCCCACTAGAACAAATTTATTTTGGTTTTAATCATTTATTAAAATAAATTGTTGATTGTTTCAATTCTCCTAATAGTCTTTGTTTTATCTTCATAATAGTGTTTCATCTCCGACTGATTATACACTCTCTTTATTCTATTATTGTTAATTGTTTTAATTTCATAAGTATTATTCTCCTTCACCTGGGTTATGAGGTAAGGTCCAGTATAAAGTAACAGTAGCTTCCGAGCAATACCCTCTATAGAACTGGGTAGTTGTCTATTTTTTATTAGTACCTTATCTCCCATCTGGTATGTATCCAATCTTCTCTTTTTTACTTGATCCCTTTTTTGTTGAAGTTCCACTTTATGCAACACTCTGTTGTGCATTTCCACTTTGTCGAACTCTACTCTCTCTCTGTTGGAGGCAAATTCATCAATTATTTATTTCTGGGTAGTGGTACTTCTACATTTTATTTGATAAGGACTGGTCACACTAATCATATTAAACTTGTTTTAACACTCATTTCTATTTACTTCTATAATATAGCTTTATCAATTAAGCTTCGGTCTGCTATCTTCCTTCTATTTTCTTCATCTATACTTCTGGAATCTAATATCTCTCTTTTCAGCTATTTTATAATTATTATCCCTTAAATATTCAATTTCTCTAACATTTTTCCCTATCTTGTGCGGTGGTACCATTCGGGTGGCCACTTTTGTGTCCATTACTCCGCTGTCCATCCTTACACCTTCTGAGACCAGGGGAACATCATCCCTGCTCATAAAAATTATTGCCGGAACATTTCTACGGTCAATACATAAAAATAAAAAACTTATAAGTAGTAGTCAATTAGCGACTAGTACTAAACACTTTGGGGATTCTTCATACTGTAGCTGTTTGCATTTATTTATATTTTTCTTCTTCTCCTTGATTCCTTCTTCTTTTCCATTAACTAATAGCATATAACATTATTGATAGGCCTTATGTTAAAATTCTTTTGACTTTACTTCTTGTGACATATTTCTCCGTATCATTTCTTCTTATATAATCTTCAATTCCGAGAAATCTAATTATTGTATTAATTATCATCCTCCTTCAGTTTCATTGGTGTCATTAAATTATTCTTTATTCTTCTTATCTGAGCACATTACCATCAATTGTTTTTGTTCATTTAATTTTTCTTCTGTTTGTTACCATTAAAAATATTACTTTTTTCTATTATTTTATTTTAAATCAATTCTTTATAACTCTTATTTACTAATCTGTTATTATTATTTTTTTGTTAAATTAAATGGTTTCGAAATATCTTAAATCGTATTATTTCTGAACAAATTAAGTAAGTTGTCCTTACATAGTTTTTATTAAATCGTCTTGTTCCTGGATAAATTGTTGAGTAAGTTGTTCTTACATAGTTTTTATTAAATCGTCTTGTTCCTGGATAAATTGTTGAGTAAGTTGTGCTTACATTTTTTTTGAATTTTGGGGTTTTAGTCTCTTCACTTTAAATTATATGGTTTCAAAATAACTTGAGTAAGATGTCCTTACATGCTTTTAGAATTTTGGGGTTTTAGTCTCTTCATTTTAAATTATATGGTTTCAAAATAACTTGAGTAAGATGTCCTTACATGCTTTTAGAATTTTGGGGTTTTCTTCCGCTGTTCAATGGGTTGCTGGGTCGGTTTTCAGAATTTCAGTCCCCTTTTCTGGTTTGTTATTATTTAGTTTAACCATGGTCCATTAATTCAGGTACTCCCTTTACTCGGATTACTGATGTATTCATAATGATTTTGGTATTTGTTAAATACCTCTCTTTCACCTGGCATCGTAACTCAGCTGATACAAAGTCTTCATAGAAGTCACGGTTTTCCGTCATTGTTAGTTCTTTTTTAACTAACAGGTATTGCACCTCCTCTGACATAACATATTTGCTCATATTTAATCTCATTTCATTCCCTTTTACCTCTGGATTATTTACCAAATATTTGAACGTTATATTCCGTCTTGAAGATATGACTGATATTGTCTGATACACTTCCATCGTCGACATATTTAATTGAGATCTAAACTTAATTAATTCCCTTTGTTCATTAATTGGAAGGTTAAATACATTAATTAATCCATCTGTAATCATCTCCCATTCTTCCCTTGTATTTATTATTTTCTTTCTACATGTTTTTCTTATTTCCTTGGTCTTCTTTTCCAGGTATTGATTATCCTCTTTGTTGTGGCTATTTTTATTTTCCGATGGCATTACACCTTGGTATTCTGTAATTTCTATTTCCTTCCTGCTCTCTTCTGTATTCGGACTTACTTTAATACCTTCTGAAGTGCTGTCTGATGTTTCATCCAAATTCTTAAAACCACTGTCCATTTGTTTATTTGTCTCCTTCTTGTATGTATCTGCTTTTTGGCTAAGTGTATTAACATTTTCAAACTTTTCCCCGAAAGTTTTCCATATCTCCTTATTGAACTTCTCCATTTTACCCTCGAATTGTTTTAACTTTTCTTCGTTTATTTTCTCAATTTGTTTTAAACTGTCCCTCAAGGTTTCATTTTGTTTCCTTGAGTTCTCATCTATTTTATCAAATTTTTCCTCCTGTCTCCTAAAATTTTCTTTATTTTCCTCATTGGTTTGTTTCGAGTTTTCCTCCTGTTTCTTAAAATTCTCATCTATTTTATCAAACTTCTCGGCTATAAATCTCATCATGTCTTGCCAATTTGGTTCTCTCCTGGCTTCCGCTTTATCTGGTTGGTCCCCTTGGGCATCATCTTCAATTATTTCCGTTTCCGTGTCCATAACTACTTCGGTTTCTTCTTTATCACCTGTCTGTTGGTCCATTTCACTGTCCGTGACTAATTCTATTTCTTGTTCCTGTCCACCTTCTTCCTTCTCCTTTTCTTCTGCCCTCTTCTTCGATCTGCCTCGGGTATTATGCATTTCTTGTTTTCTCATAACTGCCGACGATAATTAGATTTTTTGGTATATTAATTTATTAAATATCAAAATTCTTTCCTAACAGCCCTTTTACGTTGAGCGCCAATTCTGTAACGTACCCGCCTACGAGGTGTTAGCTAACCGTCTTTGTGTGTGGCCTCTTGGTTGTTCGTCTTATTTAATTAAGCCCCAATATTGGGTTCGCCAATTCTGTAACGTACCCGCCTACGAGGTGTTAGCTAAACGTCCCTCTTATTCTAGCGTGTAGCCACTTATGAATTATAATGACCGAAGTTTAAAAATAAAGTGGTTGGTAATGTTACTCAATCTAAGCAGAAATCGAGAGTGTGTGATTTGGGTCAAGTAGGGAAGTTGTTCAGCCTTATGTTGAAGAGAGAGTAAGTACCGATTGTTTACACTCGGTTTAGACGATTTCTGAATTTTTCAAATTGTTCGCCGTGATTTAAATTAGCTGATTGTGAGACGAGTCTCCACGCATAGTTCAACCAGACTACACTATGGAAAAATATGACCCGATGGATCGATCTCTTCTATTTTGTGCTGAAATCTATTACAACTGCCCACTACAAAAAATATAACACATTTTTATTATTCAATATCATTTTTTCAATAATATTTATTATTTATATTATGGGTTTTTTTTCTGCCGCCAAAATACAAATATCACAATCGATCTTTCCTTAATTAAAAAAAAATATCGACTTCATCGAGTAAACATGGAATTGTCAAAAGAAAAAAAACATATATGGTTTTGTTTACCAAATATTATACTATTTTTAAAACATCAATCAATATATAATTCTTTTATTTCCCCAGGGTTAAGGGTAAGTTCTTTTTGTTATGAGATGGTCAGAAATGGATAATTATACTACGCTTTACAAATACCGAAAAATATTAAAAAATTTTGTTTATTTTCGTTTAGTACGTAGTTCCAGAAATGTCCGTAAGAGAGCAGAGCGCGTTTGTTTTCGTTAGAACATGTGATTAATTTTTACTAGGTTTTTGTTCTATACAACCATTCGGAATGAGTTTTCTTCGTTAAATATTAAACGAAATGTTTATATTACCTCTCTTCTTACAGTTCTTACTTGAATGAAGCCTTTTCTCTGGTGATGTCCGTCTTGGTTTGTAATTTCATTACCGTCTGGCCAATATTATATCGTCAACTTGAAACATAGCGAAACTAGGCCGGATCATCAAAAATGGTTTTCTTTCACTTTTTATTATGGAGTATAACAATTTAAGTTTGATAAATAAGGTAGGATTATATAATGTTCATACTGTTGTTTAATTTTGTACCAATTTTGCACTTCTATAAGGTTTCTAAAAGGATATTTTAATAAAATTGTGGTCTCATCATTTTTTCAACTCGCCAGGTTTAATTTATAAAATCGATTAACAATACTTGTTATTTTCGTCACTCTTAGTAACCCATAATTTTTTTATATCTTTTATTGGTTCTGCTATTTACTTTTTAGTATATAGGCAGTTTGTAATTATTATAAATTTATATTTTATTTACAGAAAAATAATTCTTTTTAATTTCGGTTTCTTTCCCAATTTGGTTTACATAATAGGTTTATGTTCATTTTCTTATAACCTTGGATATAAGTATTTAAGAGTTTTATTGTCTTTAAATGAATTTATATATTATTTATTAGTCTCTCATAGTATTCCTACACTACACTACTTCCTTCTGCCATTTCCCTCATATAGTATTATTTTAATGTTTTATTATCATTTGATATTTAAATCTTTTATGTTTGTTTTAAAACGAACCCTGGGTTATCTTATACTATAACACAAATATTTGCAAAAATATAAATTTAACTTAGGTATTAAACTTGGTTGTCTACACAATATAAATATTACAATAAATTAACAAAATACAGAATCAGTTAGTAGCATTATAGTCTACTATCATAGTTTATAATTCCCCTACTTACAGCACAATTCTGTAAGAAGTTCCCTTCACTTTCACTTTTTACCACAATGGGTACACTATAACTCATTTGTCACTGTATATCACTCGAATTGCTTATAATGTTTAGTGATACCATTTAATTTTGAGCTAGTTATAGGTTACCCATTTCTGACCTTTATGTTATTACATGAGTTAATTTATTGGGACCGGGTTATGTACCGTTACAATATACACAACTATATTAGTTCTTATAGGATTATAAGATATCTTACTATCCAAATCAGTATCGGTTCCATAGGAGATATCATAACACAGGTAATTAAAATGACTAACCTTATCGAAAATCTGAGTATACACGACTATCTTAGTTCTTATAGGATACCTGCCCTTAAATGCCATCGTTTTAGATATTGTAACAGAGATCTGTAGCCCATAGTGTTGCATGATGCTACTGAACGTAAATATCACCCTTTGTAACTGGTCTTCTGTTTTCTGTATGATTACCTTGTCATCTGCATAAAGCAATGAATTCACATGATTATTTCGCTGAAGTGATATTCCCGAGTCAACTTTAGCTGTCCTTTCACGAAATATGTCGTCCATGTAGATATTATGCAGGTACGTGATTTTGTAGCATAAAATGATAGTTATGATAAAACATTGTTAGTCCCTTAAATGTTTAAAATGGGTTTATTTTGACACAATTTTGCTTTATAGACCTGACAAGACATTAACAGAATCGATTAGCAAATTACACTTGTTCGTAACAGACAAAGACAAATACGATAGAAAACGATTGCTCTTAATGCTGTTCGTAATAATTATGAAAATTGCTCTTCCGTTCAAATTTAGAAAGTAGATTTACAGTAACTTTGAAGTATTAATATTTTCTTACGTTTAAAATAGTCAGTAGTACCACCAAAAAGACGGATGACATTAATGTTTAGATAAAATTATGGTAGAGATAATAAAGGGTCCAATTGTGATGTTGGTAATGAAATACTTTTAGTACAGATTATGAAGAACACAGTAGCACCAACGATGATGAAAAAATTCATCTTATTTATATCTGTGCCTACTTCATTGTTGCTAATGATATTTTGTCTTCTGTTTTCTTGTGATTTCTCAGCTGTGTTTTCTTTGATTTGTATTTTATATTATTATTGTATTTGTGTAGCTTTGGAACTTACATCTAGTCATCGGCTGTTAACTTGTTTTTCGGAATAACTGTTAACGATTATATTATACATATTTTTATTTTGAATGTATATTATATATAATCAGGTTTTTGTTTATTTTGATTATATATTCAAATGGACTGTATATTTCGTGTTTTGTAAAAACCTATATTCGGAAACTTGTTTATATAGATATTTGACGCTAAGTTAGTGCGACTTGATATACTTTGCCTCTGTTCGCCGTAAAGTCCACACAGTTTATGAAGTTGTCTCCACGTTCATTCCATATGTACAACTACTATCTCATAACTACAGTATTAAGTTTGCAAAATCAACGCTCCTGTGACTGCATTAGCATTGTGAAGTGACATTACCAAGTTGAAACACTACAGCGTCTAACTTATAACTTTATATTCCAAAGATGGAATAGAATATAGATTTATCTTATCAATCGTCAGGAATAATTAATGCCAGTGTGAATCAAGTACTAAAACATTAAAGTACTTCATCAAGTGTTTTCTTTGTTTCTAATCACATGCTTTAAAGTTTTTCCTTGATTAGTTACATTTTGGACGTCCAGTACTTATAACACTACTTTTTCATCACTGAGTTAAGTCACATTAAGTTCTGTCACTGATATTCTATAACGTGAGGTAAAAATTCTACTTCTAACTCATAGGGTAATTTAATATTTCTGATATTGTTATCTGGCCAAAATTCCACGTATTGGTCTGGTAAATGAATATGCAATCAGCCTAATTATATTAGACTCGTAAGACTGTAGTCTCTTGTCCGCTCTTTGTTATCCACAGAGTAAATAAAGTATAGCGTTAATAACAACATTAAGAGAAATTCTTAAATTCAATGTATTCTTGTATTATTTGATTTCAGATAAGACAATTCATAGTACAACATACAGTCATGTTTGATAACATTCACAATGCTTTTCAGAATAGTATGAATTCTTGTTGGATCTTTAGAATAATAACATGTTGGATAATATTCGGAATAATTTGGATACTTTTTATTGTATTTATTTTCTGAAAATCTATTATACTTTAGCGAAAAACATGTCAGTGAGGAGATAAAAAAGTTATATTAAATAAATATAAATATTTGTTATGTTTATTTATAAAACATAAATACTATAAATAAATCATAATCTGCAATTGACAACTAAAATATAATTAGAAAGAGAATCAGGAAATATAAGGTTAGTAAGCTATTCTCAACTAATCACACGAATTGACATTTGTCACCTACATCGTTTGTTAGGACGGTGTGTGTGTGTGTGCGCGTGGTTCGCGCGCGTGCGTACGTGTGCAGTTCTGTCAACAAATAATAAGTTATCTTAACATTTGTTTATAATCAGATTAATTAACAGACTATGTTTATTATGCCTAATAAACCTGTCACGCCATACAATTGCCATTCGGTAACCTCCAACATGCGTAATGTGTTTAATTGTGTATGTTGTTGCCGGCTACTATAATGTTATTGAAACTGAGTGATTTTTGTTATTTTTTGTGATAGTCAATTTTTTCTGTAAGTTATAGAAGAATGTTTGTAGTACGTGTGTTCCCATTTCATAAAAATATTAATAAAAATTATGATTATCGTTCTCTGGAGTTATCGAGTTTACTTGCCGTTCAAGATCGCAATTCGTGCATTCTCGCAACAGTATGTAATAATTTGTAATGTAGGGTGTAATATACTTTTTATAATAAAGTAACTTGTAACATGCAAAATTAATGACAGCAGAGATGGACTTTTGGAGACTTTCGGCAACAGTATCCAGACGTGAGAAAATTAGAAATGAAGTCATTAAGGGCAGAATGAATGTGAAAAAGTCAATTGTTGATTTTACCCAAACAAAAAAATTACAATGATATGGACACACAAAGAGAATGGCACAGGAAAGATTGCCAAGGAGAGTTATGGAATGGACCCCACCAGGAAGAAGGAAAAGAGGAAGACCACCTATCATCTGGATAAAAGAAATTCAAATTATATTGAGGGAACGAGAAATTGAAGAAGATCTTTGGATGGACAAGCAGCAGTGGAGGATGAGAAGTCAATCACTTCTGTAATCTTTGTTTCCGGAAAATGTGTAAACATTGTACAGCCGGATTAATAAGAAACTTACAATATACAATGTAAATAGCATAATTTACTACAGCATTCAGTTTAATTATAAGATCATTTATCAGTTATAATTAGTATTCACTATGTTACACGTTAGATTATATTACTTGTATGCACATTTTTAATAACACAAACAGCAAAGAATCTAAGTTTACTGTGGTGCTAAGTGGTCGAAAATAAGTTGGGCATGTGTGGTGTGGAACATACGGTCAATAGCCGTTATGAAAGTTACGTTACATACATTGTTTTTGTCTATTTTCAAAATGCATAGTATTTGTTAATACATCATACATGCTAACTTTATTGTCGTAACAAGAAGTAAGAAATATTGTTGAACGCAAAAATTTTTACTACAAAGTTCATTTCGATTATTTTAATCTAAACAGCTAATAACTAAAAGAAAAAACTAAAAATATCTTATTTGCGTTTCTACTGTGTGGGCTGTGTGTGTATATGAATAAGCATAAAGTGAAAACTTTTCTTAAATTTTTTTAATTTTTTTTTTCTTTCATATTATTAACGTTTCTTTAAATGCGCTGTAAGATTTTAGATGTTATTGAACAGCCTTATTCGAATTGAATTTTTATTAAGACTTACGTGAAACAAGACACGAATCGTGAATTTTAAATTTTTGAAGTAATTGTGGAACATCAGAGGAATTAATGCGATTTTTATTAAGACTTATATGAAATAAGGCACGGTGTTACAAAAGTTCTTTTAGTTATAGTACTATGAATTACTCACTCTACATAAAAGTAGTGAGAATCACCACGTTAAACAAGATTTACCTCTTCTCCGTCTTCTGCTTTTTCTTCAGCACTACTGCCCAACATGAGCCATGGCTTCCAACACCAATCTTCTCCAAAGTCTCCTAACCGTTGCCATCTCAGCGTAACCCCTTACATGACTAATTCTGAGATCTTCCAGCACCTCATCCAACTATATTATTCTAGTACGACTCCTTTTTCTGCTTTTATACCACCAGTGCTTTCATAATTTTCTTTGGCATATGCTGATTATCCATTCACTCACCCGTCCGTTCTAAACGACCTAGCCACTGAATCCGTTGAGCCTTTACGAATCTTACACTGTACCCATGCTTTAATAGCTCATGTATCTCCTGGTTATTTTTTATTCTCCATTCATCATCTTCCTTAACAGGACCTGTATAATTTTTATACAATTATAAAAAATACATAAACACGTCGTACGATCTTTCTTTTAAACCTTCTCCTTGTTTTTTCTTCATTTTTACTTCCATGTTCCATAAGGAAATGGAAGTATGGTGATGGCGAAAAAAATTGTATTCGAGATAACGGCTGATTCTGATTGTACTACCCTCAAAACATGAAGAAAAGTCATTTTTCGAAACGTGTCTGTCTGTGTGTGTCTGTCTGTCTGTGTGTAGTTTTTTTCTATGGCAAACGATAACAACCGCAAATTCAAACAGAATCAAATAAGTTTTTGCGTACATTCATCAGTTGTAGAGAACTCAAGCCATGTTGATTTTGGTGAAGATCGGTTAAGGGAAAGGGGTAGTTTACCAACAAGGTTTTATGTTTTAACAAGTGTAATTTTTCTATGACGAACGATAACTGCCGCCCATTTAAACAGAATCAAACAATTTTGTGCATACCTCCCTCAATTGTAGGTAGCTCAAGGTCTTTTGATTTTGGTGAAGATCGGTTAAGAGGAAGGGGTAGTTTACCAGCAACGTTTTATGTTTTAACAAGGGTAATGTTTTCTATGACGAACGATAACTGCCGTAAAGTCAAACAGAATCAAATAAGTTTTTGCATACATCCCTCAATTATAGAGAACTCAAGGCCTTTTGATTTTGGTGAAGATCGGTTAAGAGGAAGTTGTAGTTTACCAGCAACGTTTTATGTTTTTATGTGTACTACGTTATCGGCAACAAAGAAGTAGTTTAGTGTTAAAATTCCTTCCCGGGCTGTTTGGCCACAGTCCAATGTTTTCTGTAAAACCAGACGTTTCGGCAGTGCCATCGACTGCCATCGTCAGTGAAAATCGAGTGCGATAACGTGAGGTGGTATACGTTAGTGACCACAGTACTGTGGTTAAGGCTGAATCAATAAGTAGAAAGAAGTAGTTTCTATGGAAATATTTCATTTCAATTATGATTTTAAATATAAAGCTTAGAGCGTGGAAGTCATGTATGGTTCTCCATATCGATATTTTACTAATGTGTCACCCCCGTAAGCAACAACCGCTCTAATAAGTGTCTTATATAATTTAGTTTTTAGTTGTGACTAAAGAGCTTAATCTCAATAGTCTAGTGTTATCATACTATGCCCTATTCCCTATTTCTATCTTGTCAAGTATTGTTGTGTTTATGTATCCTTAATTATCTTCAAAATAATGTATTTAGTTTTGGTAATATTTCCATTAAATCTCATTCCAGCGGATGTTTTATTTAGCTCGAAAAAAAATCACTAGCTTACACAATAATACTTGATGTTCTCGCAAAAATAATGTACTGCATAATGCACCTCGTCAAAACGCACTATCACAGTTTGCAGAACTGAACTGACTGTTGAATTTGTGCCAACATATTTTCATAAATTCTGAATATACTGTACAACATTATTAGTTTCATAAAGTTATAGTTATTTTAAAATTTTTATGCTTTCAACCGACTTTCGTAGTTTTTGGTGCAGGATTTGTAAAACGGTTACGTGCCCCCCAATCACACGCATTCCATTGTCAAATTAATACCATACTTTGTTTTGCCATTTTTTAATGACACGTATCAAATTAAAAAATCAAGTTCTCCATCCATAAGTATAAACATAGGACAATACATGTTTTAATAATTCAAAAAAGTTGTAAAGTGACAAAAAATAGTCGTTGCCTATTCAACCTAGCGCAGGGAGGATTGTCTTCTTGCCTGTACATTGTAAGTATTGCCAGCAAAAGTTTCAATTCCCCCTCCAGTCTCTTACCGCCTACTTGCCCTTGGTTGCCGTTTGTTATATCTTTCATTCTATCAAATAAAACACGCACACATACGCTCGATTTAAGCAGGAGCCTTTCAACTTGCACATTCTCTCCCACGCTTCTTTTGTTGGCGTTCCGCTCTAAATAACAGAATAATACTTATCGTAGAGAACGGTATCTTGAATGCATGGAAAGGTACAATTTTGACAATGGAGAGAGCATTACGAGTTTGGTTTAACTTTGTATAGGCCTATATTTGGTGAGGGGATACAAGACAGGCTGGATACGCACTTCATTAGAATTGAAGCGTGCCTTCATTTTGTAAATATGTTTGCCTCTTCAAAAGATAAATCCAGTATGGAAATATTGAGTATAAAATTTTTTATGAGTAAACATAATTAGAGTGCTATTAAATTATACTATCGTGTGTATGTGTGTGTGTGTGTGTGTGTGTGTGTGTGTGTATTGTTACGACATTACAGAACATGCTACGTGTTTCTCGGCTATTCCAGAGGAGTCCGGCTATAATGTGTGTTCGTACGTATTGCTGCTACTTTGAGATGAAGGACAATTACGTGACAATTGTCACGCGTCCGCAACGAGACTTTTCCAGACCATACCGGTCCGCGCTCGCTGTGTTCAAGGCCGCAATCAATTACGTTCTAGTGTTTTATAGTAGACGCCTATTATGGAATATTCTGGAACCTCAGCGGGGTATGAATACAATTAATCAGCGACGCTTAGTTTCAGTTTGAGTTGCGATTTATTCCAGTGCGTTTCGAAGTACTGTGGCGAAGTGTTACGTGTTTTATAATTGTGCGAGACTCGTTGACATTATTATTGCGAGTGAACAATTTTTCTTTGATTTTTTGTAAGATACGAACTTGTTGATTATAAACTGTTTAATTGTGATAATTAAAGCTGGTGATTAGTGAGTTAATTGTTGTCTTGTATTTTGTTTATATATATTGTAGCATAACGGAAATTTTGCCTTATTTTACAATTTAATACCACATAGAAAATGAAAGGAAGAAACAATCTGGAATGAGTAGAATAAACCTAAATAAAAGTAACATAAAAGAAGTAATCACTATAATAAATAAAATGCCTTAACAGTACTATAAAAACTCTCAATCCAAAGAAATTAAGCACATTCAATTCAGAACAAAAGTGTTAAACCATATAGGATGATTATTGTCCCAGTAACATCATCAGTATACCCAGTAAGATAAGGAGCAGTAAGGAAATATAACCAGGAACAAATTAATTAAAATAAAAATATCAAAGGGACAAAACCTATTTTAAAGACAGAACACTCTATAAGACTCAATCAAAATAAATCAATGAACTAAAAAATGATTATTATACAAAAAAGTAGAAACCCATATAAAAAAGTAAGAGAATACAATACCAGTAGTCTGATCTAATGTAAAGTTAGTTATAAATAAAACAGTGTATAATTAAAGGGAAACACCCCAAACCAGTTTTGAAAGGACAGCAAAAGACTGTAATTAGACTAAGACCGTAATTTGTTTATTTATCTAATTATTATGTTTAATTATTATCTGGGTATTCAATACCTGTCATGTTGATATTAGTATATACTAGATGTTAGAAAATAAGTGTTTATTGTATTTAAAGAATGATAGTTTATGTCAGAATTTTGTTAAGGAAGGAAAGGCAATAAATTAATACAAATGTCATATAAATAGTAACTCAGAAAAGAAAATAATAATAATGCGAAATAATTATAATATTGATAGGAAAAATGAACATTGATAATAATGCCAAATTCAACTTTGACCATGTAATCAAATCAGAGGAGAGAAATTAATGAAAACCTAGACCAAATTGATATAAATTATTCTCTTTAGCATACAAATACTTTATTATAATTATCACAACAACCTATAGTAGTAATTAAACAGCCAGAGGGTAAAATTGACTTAAATAAGGATTATACAAGATAATACCTAGGCAATGAACCAAGTATAAGTAAAATGTAAATAAATCAGTAAATGTTTAGTATAATGACAAAGTAGTGAAGGCAAATTATAATGATTTAATTAGTGATCTTATTTGAGGACAATGGTAACATAAAACATAGTGTAAACCATTTAATGGGTAATTATGTGAATCATGATAAGGCCTAGAAGTAAATTTCAAGGATTGTAACTTTTGAGTTTAATTCAAACCAAACTAGGTCATGTTTAATATTAACTTGTATAAAATCAAAGCAGGAATATAGTTATGCAATTAAAATTTCATAAAAATACTAAATAACTAAATTATAGCCAGTAAAATATAAAAAATGTCATTTATTTCTATAAAATTGAATCGGTAATTAGGCAAACACGTGATAGTGAACAATGAAAAATGAGATCAAAATCTTACAGAATTTTCTACATGAAGAAACAAATAAAGTTAGTTGATTGTTAAACTCCAAGCAGAACGGACGTGTCAGAGTATTGAGAAGAAATCTGAATTAAATTTTAACTAACTCAAACCAAGATGTACTATGGAATTATGAAGGAATGAAGAATATACTGTAAATTAATGAATTCAATTTAAATAGTCATTGGAATAATGAAACCTATTTAATAAATACTAAACTAACTACCAGAACGTATGGACACGATGGAATTATATATCTAACCTAATATATGAACAACAACTGATTGAAGAAACCATTCAACACTACACACGTATTACCGAACGAAATCCAGTGGAGGATGAAAATCAAACACCACAACTGGAAAATCTTGCAATAACTACATCACAGAAGAGGAATTTATCAAATACTGCACTTTATTGAAGTAAAATCTCAGAGAAAGATTCTCAGCTTAGGACAACGCATGGAGGCAGCCATCTTTTAATTTCAACCAGCTCGAGACGAAGAAGGCGTGACGTCAGAACACTCAGCCTGCGGTTTGAATATCTTTTTACTATATACTATATTTATATCTGTTAATGAATAAGTTTTTTTTCTCTAATTGTAAGTATTGAATTCTCTAACTTGCCTTTCCTGATTATTTCGACAGTTCAAAGAATCCATGTTAAATAATAATTTAATTTGAAATAATTTTGGAACATGTATTAATCGACCTGAGATCCAGTCTCGACTCCGAGAGCAATAGTCGACGCAAGTCGAATAATCGCATTCATCATAATAAACATAATTATTTGTTTTAAATTGTCGTTTTATTGATTAGTTAATAACTAAAATAAAATACATTAATTCTCAATTTATCAACGAGGACTTCTGAGGTAAAAAGACGAGCAGAAGAAGAAATAAAGACACTGAATTGACCGCGACCTTCAATAAACGCGGTGAAACAAATATTTCTTCACCAAGTCATACCTAATTACTAATTATTATGTTAGTTAATTGAATAATAATAATAAAAATAATAAAAGCACTTAACATAATTAAATAATAAAATTAAATTAAAAAAGAGAACAGATTGGGTTTAATTACAATATATATATGCGCGCGCGCGCGCCTGTGTGTGTAAATTAACCTACACGTTTATGACGTATATCAGCATTGCCATTGCAACCACCTAGCACGTCACGTGTTACAGTACGTGTCTTAACTATCTACAAGTCAGTACGGTCTTCAAGTAAGTCTGCCGGAGAGATTAGCACGATTAAAGGAAAGATGTTCAGATATTGAAGACGGATCAGGAAATGTAGCAAAGATGATGATATAAAATTTATTTTTACCCTGTTGCAGACAAGCAGAAAAGATGTCTTCCAATTTGGGAAAACAAATATCGTTTTACGCAGGCATGAATAACGACTACAATCTATGTTGCAAGGAGGTTTTGTTTGACATAGTGCCAAGTACTGATGAGTTTAGAAGTCATCAAACTCATACAGTAATGCTTCATTGTAAATAAAGAATAGATATCGTTAAATACCACTTCAAATCGTTATAGTCTTGTGCATATAATCGTGAGAAATCTTGTATAGCAATTGTTAGAAATCTATGTACATAAGATAGATAACGGATACAAAATCTACAGTTTAAACTGTGATTAAATAAATAAACCTCCGCTCAACAGTCCGTTAAGGACCAAGGCGTACCGCGCGGCTTTTGTGTTAGTGTGACGGTGTATGGCTAGTACTACACGCCACCAGCCGCTAGTTGCGGTATTCACAGCCAGGAGGCGGCGCTGTTATCTCAGCGCCTACTCAGTTTGCCTCACGACGCTGAGTGCACGCCGTACGGAACCTCCGCCGGGAATTGAACCCGGGACCACAAGCGCATCAATCGCCCGCGTTAGCCACTAGACCACCTGGAGGCTCTTAAACTGTGATTAGAAGTATTATATTTTGTGTGTAAAGATAACAAACTTTATTTAAAGCCGCATATTTTAGTCGAATTTTATATACAACATGTACAGCACAACGCGTAATAAGTGCTTACGTCTATTGTGTTGAAGTTGCATTGTTTGCTTGCTGAGTATGGAAACCTGTTTCGTTACGTAAAAGTGACTGATTCAGTAATAGTTTTCTCCAATTATGAAAGAGAAATAAAGGTCATTTTATGTTTGTAATCGTCTAGTCGATTTGTAGTATGTATTTGCAAAGGCTACTTGTTATTTTCATGTTTCATATCGATTCGCAAACTTAAAATGAAAAAAACACCAAACAAATTATAATAAAGATTTAAAACAATTTTAAACTTTAAATATGTTAAAACGCATAAAACGCTGTAAAACTTTAAAACATTTTGTAGATTAAATTTTTTAGAACGTTCTAAACGATTAAATATCCGTATGATTGAAAGTTTAGTACGTTGTAGGATGTTGAAAACCTTTATAATGTTTTAGACTTTTTAAAATGATCATGAAAAAAATTAATGTAAAGGTATAAGAGTTCCAATTAGAAATGTAATTATATTGGTCACATACTTCTTCTTGTTCAGCGGCGCAACAACCCATTACTGAGTCAGAGCCTCTTTTTTTTAGGTTTCTGCACATAAAAGAGTTTGAAATATGGGATATGTGAATTCTCCGATCCAACCCCCAAACTGGAGGACCAAGAAGTTTGAATTCAGGGTGCTCTTTTCCTAGAGAGTTGCTTTCACCTCAGCTGACGAGCTCTCTCTGCCCGGTCACAGTAGATTAACTAACTCAGCCCACGTGTCCAGCCGTTGGGTACTGTAGCCTCCTCAGCCTCCACACTAGATGCACATCCTGCTGCCGATATGCACCATCCAGCCAGGCCAGGTCCTAGGATACCTCCAGACTGGCCTGACAGAACCCCCATCTCTCGTTTGCTTACCGATCCACTCCGCCGTAGGAATTGGTTACCATAACCTTGTAGTGGATTGTTCCGCATAACAGGGCCCACCGACGCGTAGGTGAGAGTGGAGTTGGGGTGGAGAGGCTGGTGCATTTCTCTTCTATAGAAGCATATGTTCTCGTCACACCCCATTTAGACCCCGGTCATATACTAGCTGTATTATATATTTGTAGTTGTATAAAACTCATTATTTTAATAGTGGTACGGATTCGATAAAAAACATGTATCCAGTATAAAAAACATGTAACTTTTAGAATTCTAATTCTAAAAGTTAGAAATATACTTTTAAGCTTAGCGAATGTATAAATAAATGCTGATAAATATTAATTTAGTCTTATATTTACAACACAAACGTTATCTAGTGAAAATTTAAAAAATAGACTTGAATTAAAAAGACAAAACAGCTAGTAGCGACGAAATAAATAATGGTTTATGTAAAACTAATCTAAAAAGGAAATCAAAATGGAAATTTATATTGAGTATTACATTATCAAACACCTGTTTTCAAGAAGCTACACTAAAAGGAATCTAATTTTATCATTAGATTATACATTAGAAGAAATTTCTGTTTCCATAGATACAAATGAAATATGAAAACCACTGTATGTTTTGTAAGGACGTATAATTTTAAAAATTGAATAATAAATAAAAATAATAAAATCAATATTACAGAAACAGAGGCAGGCATCTTTCGAAGGATCTATATAGTTTTAATAACTACCCAAATTAATATTATTAAATTAGTGATCTGATGACGAAGAACTCAGGGAAAAGGAAGAGTAGAGGGAATATGAATACATATAAAATTTTCCTCCCACAACTTCGACATGGTAGAGGCACAATACATGTCGAGACAGGGAAGAGAAGAGAAAAAGGGACACCCGGATGGAACGAAGTTCCTTTCGATTAATTAGTGAAGGAATTGTAATAAAATTTTATTTTTTTTAAGTTATAATAATATTTTTTTTATTATTAACAAATATAATGTAATATAAACTTAATCAGTAGGCTCAATTTTAGTAATAATTGGCTTGTGGTAACTGAAGTAGGAAACATATGTTTGGGATTCTATTTTATTTAAATGTCTTGAAAAAACTGCATCAATGGTAGTATTATATTTTGTTGTTGATTCTGCTGGATTATTGTTAATTCTTAAATCAAATTCTTCCTCTAGAAACTGTAGCAATGGTTTTGATTTTTCATTACTGAAGTTGATGTTAAAATCACCGGCTAAAATGAGTGGAACTTTATCTAAATTTTTGTTGTATCTGCTAAGCGTTCGAGATACATCTTTAGAATACTCTAGCAGTGCTCGATGAATGAACTCCTGAATATCTATTAATTTGTTATTTGGTGAGACATATATGACTGCCATGATTAAGGTAACACCGTTTTCCATTACACACTCTGCTGCACATAAATCTGCAACACTTGTACGTCTTACGTGCAAGTCCTGAATATTGTTCATTATGACCGACATATTTGGTGTTACAAGATTGGTCGTATCATTTGTGTTGTGATATATCGCAACTCCACCTGAACGAACAAAATCACGTTTAAAGTGGGTTATACAATTAAAATTCGGTATATCACATTCTTCTCGATTGTCCAACAATGTCTCTGATAATAACAAAATGTTCGTTTTTTCTGTAACAGAGTCGATTAAATCAACTGAATGTTTACGAAGGCTTTGGACGTTGAACGTACACAATGAAATGCCTTTATCTCTAGTAATGAAATCAATGACAGATTTTGCCTTCGTTTCAAGCTTATTTAATGAAAATCTCTGAAACTCTTGTACTAGAGATATTGTTGATGAAGCTTGTACTCGATTATGATGAAATCGAAATTTAGTTTCATCATCATCAAATGTAACGATAAATAAACCTTCGATGCTTGTTACACGAGAGAGAGCAACATAAACAAGTTGTTGTGGATGTATTTTGTCATACTCGTAAACAATTTGATCAAATGTTCCACCTTGTGACTTATGAATAGTCATAGCACAAGCAGAAATTATGGGAAAGTGTTTATGTTTAACAGTAACTGCTTTATTCCTTGTCATGGTAATGTTGGATGTTCGCCATTCAATAGGTACAGCAGCATTATTAACTTTGCTTTGGACAGCTAGTAAAGCAGCTTTTTTTCTTGCTTTTTGCCCAACCTTTGCTGATCCACAGAATTCGAGCCAAACTCTGCAAACTACGTTGTCCTCATTGAAGTCTAGGTGAATTAATTTACCAACGGCACCATTAACTAATCCATCACTTACATCAATGTTTGTTGTGATAAGATAATACTTTCCTTTTACAAAAGTGATTTGGTAAGGTAATCCCCCAGTATCGATGACAGATTTTTTGTGTAGTTGTAATCTAAAAGAAGCTTCTTGTTCTTGATTTTTAGTTCCAGTTATTATATCCTTTGCTATTGAGATGACTTTATCTGGAGCTTCTTGCAAAATTGAATTGTTGTAACTGTCTACAGCGACATTAGTATAAAATAAACGAACACCATGAGGACTTAATTGTCGAGTTTCTTCTTTTTTGAAAAATCTTGATTCGATAATTTCTAATTGAAACTGTTCCAAAACTTCACCATTGCCAATCTTTGTAAGTATCAATGAAAATGCAGCATTAGCCTGTCTCATGACTTGCGTTAGTTCAAAAAATTTAAGACCTCGCCATAAATGTGGACCAACCATTCTCGTTTTAATAGGTTTATATATCAATGTTGCCCTTACTGGTGGAGCCTGGCGTAAATCACCAATTAAAATGACGTCAATGCCGCCAAAATCAACATTATGATTTGCAGTAATTTGTTTTAAGCGCAAATCAATTTTGGCTAACAGTTCTGCACTGATCATGCTGATTTCATCAATAATCAATACTTTGACGTATCTAAAAAGAGATCTGTACAAATGTAACATTTCAGATGATAATGGCAATAGTTTAGAAATCGAAATTTTAAGAGCAGTATGAACCGTGGTACCATCAATTGCCACAGCAGCTTTACCAGTAGATGCGCAAACTATATACGAATTACAGTAACCATCATTGTCAGTATATCTATTGTAGATTTCCATTATAAGTTTAATAACAAAAGTCTTGCCACTGCCTGCTGGACCAGTGAAAAAAACTTGAAATGGTTGCTGATTTTGAGTTTGAAGATGAGATATAATATGCATTAAAAGTTCTTTTTGCTCACTGTTAGCCGACCTCATTAAGTCGTAGAATTGTTGAGTATCCATTGTATTTTCTCTTTTTTTTGCAATAGCACCAAGTTTGCTGAGTGTAGCATTTCGTATATCAGCATTAACGACAGAATTAACATCCTGTAGTAATCTTGCATATGGTTCTTCTTCAAATATGACATTAGCTTCGTTTCGCAACTGTTCGTCTTCATTGTCATCATCTCTACCTAACTGTCTACAAATTTCAAGTGTTTTTCTAGGTCTAAATTACATTCAAACTCTTTTCTGCGTTCTAAAATCAAGTTTTTATTATCTTCATAAATTTGAATGAATTTATTTTCAGCAAGAACTTCATTATCTTCACTTCTAAAAGGAATGTGTAGTAACACCATTTCTCGTCTATAATCGTTGAAATTGTTAGCCATATCATAGTTACGGTATCTAATAACTCTAGACATTTTTCTTTTGTAGTACTCTCCGTGTTTTCTCATACTATAATTAGCAACAAATTGAGCTAATGTTACATTTTCAAGAATTTCAGGCCTTTTTTCGTACTTATCGAACCAATTTTCCTTCCATATATTTGTACAGTCATCATCTAAATCACTTAGCTCTTTTAAAGTTTTTCTTATTCTCTGACGTTCTGTTGGGTATATCGTTGGTATGTAAACTGTTGCTACAGATGATTTAGCCATTGGTTCGCGTAATAAATACCAAGCTGCTTCTTGTGCAGGCATTTCCACAGCATGAAGTACATCAATACTTAATTTCTTTGTAATATCTACGATATCAAATTCGGGATTCTCGTCCATAGTTTGAATAATCATCCGTTGTAAATTACTTATGCCTCTATTATGTTTATTAACATACTCAACTACATAAGCAGCACAGGCATATTCGTCTTGAATTATTTGAAAATCCATGTTAGATTGTAAGCAACGAAATACAAATGGGTTAAAAGTATTATGCCATTTTTCAGATGGCGTCCTCCGGTAAAGCAACTTTGGTCGAACTATACCAGCACGGATAATGTTATAATAATGTTCATCAGAAACAATATTATTATGAGTATAGTAATGTTCAAAATTGTCGTAATCAAAATTTTCTAAATTAGTTTTAAGTAACTGGTAATGTCTTTTATACTCTTTAAACTGATCTGCAGAATAATCAGAATCTGTGTCTTTCATTGGCATTAATGTTATTGTGTTACGTGACGGTAAAAAAGGCGCTCCAAATCTACAGTTATCTTTTTTATTAGGATCCATTTTTTTATAGCATGTGAATGTGTGCTTATGTGTTTGCAGTTTAATATTTCCAGATGCGTCTGATTCGGATACTGAAACTAATTTCTCAACCATTTCATTAAAATCTTTGGAGTTATTTAATAAATTGACTGGAGCATTATCCAACCACAGAAGTACATGAGCATGAGGACTTCCACGGTGCTGGAATTCAATTCTCTTAAAGTAATATTTCACTCTATATCTACCAAATGGATTTCCTTTTTTTGACTCCAATATTCTCAATAAACAATTTACTAACTTATTAAAGTATATTGCACAAGTAACTGCATCTTCGTTTACTAATTGAGCTTTGTGTACATATAACATGTCTTTGAAGGACTCATCATTAATTTCTACTCCATTATTTTTTAGTTTGTACAACAATTTAAGCAAATCTGTCCATCCTGTTTCATTAGCACTAAGTGTCATAAAAGCAGTTGGAGCTCCAAATTGTCTCATCGTTGCGAAAAGATCTTTTTTTCTATCTGCCCAATACCACGCAGAATTTGGTATACAACGAAGAAAAGCAAGATTACTTTCGATACAACTGTTAATGTAATCTTCAGACTGTATATTCTCTTTAGTAATTTTAGTATCATGTCCAACATGTTTAAATGCAACACTAACAGAACTGCTGACTCTCTGTCTCATGATTTTCGCAGCTACATACAGAAGATGTTGTGGGTCAGTAGCACGGCGATCTGTACGCCTAAGTTCACTGGTAGCTTGCATAAATGAAGTAACATTGCATTCATCTTTATACGTTCGAAATTTTCCACCGTAAATAGTTGGAAATGAAAGCTCTTCGGCATATTTATCAAACAAAATACTACGTGGAACGCTTTTTTCGCCTGGTGCCATGTGCAACATTTTATTCTCGTCCCACATAAGAGTTTGCTGTTGAGCTGTGACATTATCTTCCATTTGAACATGTTCACTAATATTATCCATTTCTATTTCTGCATCAATTTGATAAGAATTTAGAACTGCTTCGTTTATTGTTATATTTTCATGAATATAAAGTGGAGTTGTTACTAGATAATTTAACCATTGTTTAATGTGTCCTTTATTAATAAGTCCATGAACATAACTAGTTTTGTGGATTAATTTCTTCTTAATGTGGACATAAAAACAGTGATCATCTTCAATATGTCTTGGCAATTGGTTCACCATTGTATTAACTTCTACAGGAACATTAATAATTTGTCCGTAAATGCCATATTGACCGTTAACATGTCTAAGTCTCCTTATTTGCATGAAGGGAATTCTCGGTGATACAAGTCGCTGCTCAATAAGATTCAATTTTGGCAAATGTGGTGGAATTATCGGAAATGAAAAACCATTGTACGTTGATAGTAGTGGAATTTTTCCTTTATCCATAGCCTTCTTACACGTAGAGCATACTTGAACAGTAGTACCGCGTACGTAATTCTGAAAAAATAGAATAATTTTAATAAATAACAACAATAGTGAATTAAGCAATGTTGCACATTGTTAAAATATATTAAATCTTGTATAAAATAATTATATTACCAGCAATATCAATTGTAGAATATCATCATGTACGCCAGTAGTACTTTTTAAGTCATTTTTCCACCAAAGTCTATCGCAAACAGCACAAGAATGACCAAAAGAATTTTTTTTGAATATATTATAAAATTGCAGATGACCATGGATTTCTTCATAATATTTTGTATATTTTGGAACTGTATCATTAATGTCGTTCATTCCTACGTTGAAAGTAGCAATATCAGCATCATGTTCATCGTTATCATCTCCACTAAGTTCATCATCGGAGGATATTTGGGAAGATATTTTTTCTGTACGTTGATTTTCTGCTATATTATTAATATTCATTTCTTCAACTTGAATTAATGGTGTGAAATGTACGTCTCGAAGATGTAAATGTATGAAATTTTGCAAGTCATTGACTCTGAAATGAAGGAATTGTCTTTCTTCTATGTTAGTTCTAGTGTTAACATAGTAATTTTGTACACAAACATTCTGATTATACACTTTAGCAAATATTTCTATACAATCCATTTCTGCATACTCTGTTTCACTGCTGAGAATTGACCTTGCACCATTTGGATTGATGCATGAGTTGACGAAGGGCGAAGCAAGTAGTTGTTGCCTTATTTGTAAAGGCGACATTGAGAGATTCATAATTTTTATTATAGAAAAAAAGAAACAATTTCCATGTGTAGTAATGTTGACATCTTGATAATAAATTCCTTGTGGCTGTGCACAGTTTCTAAACTGTTGATATGGAACGTGAAATGAATTATTTTGCTGCGTTTCTTCTGCATTATTACGTATTTCTTCTGGATGTTTACATATTTTTGCACTGCAATTATCTCGTGATCTAAAATTAACCAATCAAAAAATATTGATTAAAAAGACATCATATTTTACTCCAAAAAATATACCTTAGAAAGATAAAAAAAAATCATACTTACGCATCTGAATGATGATTTAAAGTGTTTAAAGCCTGAAATTTCTTTTTCCTATAGTAACATTCTTTACTTCTTTGTTTATCAGTTTTAGGTATTTTTTTACTTTTTTGTTTCTTTAATTTCTGCGCTTCATAATATTTTTTTCTTCTTTCTGCATTAGTTTTAGGTTTTTTGGCTGGTAATTGATCAGTCTCACTACATTCATCTGATCTCTCTGCAGTTATGTTTTGTACCATTGTATTTTGTAATTTCTTTCTCTCACGATATTCTCTACATCTTTGTGCATTTGTCTTTTTCCTTTTCCCTGATGTTATAGTTTGTACCTCAGTAGTCGATGCTTTAGTTGATTCGCTATTGAAATAAAAAAGCAAAAAAATTGTACATATACATACACACACCGAAACATTTATATATATATATATATATATATATATATATATATATATATATATGTACTCTGTCTGTCTATTCTTTCATACACGTCATAGATGCGCGGGACTTTGTAAACACAACAGAGTGTGTATATATATAAATATATATATATATACTCTCTCGACTTCGTAAACACAACAGCGTATAGGTTAGAACACGCACGGCTTGCTAAATACATACGTTCTGATATTGTAATATTAAAATATGATTTGCTTTTGAATTTATTAAAATTATGACGCGTACACTTGCTAAACACACAATAATGGAGAGATTATAATGCGTATGACTTGGTTAGCACAATAATAAAGAGAGGTTATAATGCGTACTTGCTAAAAATACAAAAGCATTTATTATTGTCTGTATAAAATCTCTACTTACCTAACTCCATCAGCAATATCCGGAACTTGTGCAGAAACACTGTCAGGATTCATTATTATTATTATTTTTTATTATTTATTATGTACAAAAAACCTGTATACACTCAACAAAAATAATCGTCGCGACACCACACTGTTCAATGCGAAATAGAAATGAAAATATCTGGCTTGCTTTCTATAAGAGAGAGAGAGAGACAGACAGAGAAACATGCGCACGCCGCACAGCTTACAATAGCTTACTATAGCAAAAAGTGTCGTTACAACGAGTGTGTATATATATAAATATATATATATATATATACCCTCTCGACTTCGTAAACACAACAGCGTATAGGTTAGAACACGCACGGCTTGCTAAATACATACGTTCTGATATTGTAATATTAAAATATGATTTGCTTTTGAATTTATTAAAATTATGACGCGTACACTTGCTAAACACACAATAATGGAGAGATTATAATGCGTATGACTTGGTTAGCACAATAATAAAGAGAGGTTATAATGCGTACTTGCTAAAAATACAAAAGCATTTATTATTGTCTGTATAAAATCTCTACTTACCTAACTCCATCAGCAATATCCGGAACTTGTGCAGAAACACTGTCAGGATTCATTATTATTATTATTTTTTATTATTTATTATGTACAAAAAACCTGTATACACTCAACAAAAATAATCGTCGCGACACCACACTGTTCAATGCGAAATAGAAATGAAAATATCTGGCTTGCTTTCTATAAGAGAGAGAGAGAGACAGACAGAGAAACATGCGCACGCCGCACAGCTTACAATAGCTTACTATAGCAAAAAGTGTCGTTACAACTTTTCGTGAGAATTTTTTCCGTCTAGCCCCCTTTCACAACGCGCGATAAGGAACTTCGTTCCAATAAATAGACATTAAATGTAACAGATTATTCTTTTGCAAAATTCACAGAAGAATGAGGTTAATCAGACTTTGGAAAGGAAACCTTGAAAAAGTACATTGCAAAGGCACAAGAATGTGAAATCAGCAGCTAAAAGCAAGAAGACAACAGCAGCTGTAGATTTAATATAAAATAGAGGAGAGATAAATATAAAATGCCTCATTATAGCTTAGCTATTAAATGACAATCAAACTGAAACGGATTCTTGACGAATTTTGTAATAAAATATCTTGTTAAATTAATAATCCGGTATTGTCGTTGCTGTTTGCAATGATCATACATAACAGTCGATAGTAGTGGCAGCCGAAATGTGTCAGATTTTGCTAAAACCCAACAATAAATCATTTGTTTCAGTGGGCCTGCAAGTGAAAGGTAACTGCCCACACGTTCCCGATTGTTAATTGGAATTGTATTGGTCTCGGTTTAGAAATGTTATGTTTTGCGTAAACCGCAAAATTTGTATGGTTTATATTAATAATAATGTGAAATATATTTGCATTAAATATAACGTTTATTTCCTTAATTTTATTGGACAGTTTTATGGAAAAAATCGGTTGTAAGGGATGTAACATAGTACATTGCACTGAAATAAGGCGTTCTCAGGCGTTTAAACATTGTAAAGTCCAGGACGTATACATGACGGCAGACCGTCCGGATACACTCATTAAATTCTTTGCAACGGCAGAATTTTTACAAAACAGTGTTGTCAGTCCTGCGCTCAATCTCCAAGCTGGAGGACCAGGAAATTTGATTTTGGGCTGTTCTTTCCCTAGGGAGTTGCCTTCATCTTGGCTCACGAGGGTTCCCTGCCCGATCGCAGTAGGCTACCTAATGTAGACTTTGTGTGTAAACGTTGATCCACTAGTGGCTCCTCCTCCCCCCACGCTAGGTGTACGTCCTGCTGCCGATGCCAGGACCCAAGATTACCTCCAGGCTACCTTAGCACGACCTCCACCTATCGTCTGCTTACCAACCTACTCCACCGAAGGGATTGGTTACTACAACCTTGGAATGAGCTATCCGGTATAACTGGGCCCACCAAGTGTAGGTGAGAGTAGAGGGACTTCTCTTCACTGAAGTCCTGAATTCCGCGTCAAATCATGAATAGACAATCTCTACAGTACAAAAATCGTGAATTTGAACACGCAAGTAAATTTTCCTACCTATGCTCACAAATAAACTACACTAACACTACAAGCAATGATTTTAAGGCGAGAATCCGTAGTGTAACCAATGTTAATTTACCAGTGGTAAATTAATGAAGTCAAAATCACTGAAAAACATCATTAAAATTAAAAGTGTACAAAAGCATAATTAGACGAGCTGTAATACATGCATGTGAAACCCCAGACGCAAAAAGACGTATCTAAGGACATTCAAACAAAAAATACTGAGAAAAATGTTTAGACCAGTGAAAACTAACGACGGCTCATAGAAAACACAAGGAATCATGAATAAATAATAGAATACACGGAACTAATAGAGTAAGGTTTATAAAGAATTTCTACTGGGATATCCTAGAAGGGTATCCTAGCTGGAACACACAATGAGGATGGAATAATTCAGAATCCCAAGAAATTTTTAGAATGGAGACCAGTAGGCAGGAGATTAAGAGGAAGCCAAGGAAGAGTTGTATGGAGGGTGTTGAGGAGGATCTGATGAATATGTCGATAAGTAGATGAAGAAGACAACGTAATAAGAGGGCTGAATGGGGAAAAGTCGTTGAAGAAGCTAAAGCCCATACAGGTTTGTAACGCCAGTAGAAGAAGAAGAAGAAGAAGAAGAAGAAGAAGAAGAAGAAGAAGAAGAAGAAGAAGAAGAAGAAGAAAATATTATTAGGTGCTATCAAAAGATATCACAGGGCAGGACGACAATACAGGTGAGGTCAGAGTGAGCAGTTACCGCACGAAGTGGTGGTTGTTTCTGTGACCACACTGTGTGGTAGTGTTGTGTTTATGTGACCAAGTAAACGAATACACTTTTAAATATTACTTAGACTTCAAACATAATAAACATTAGATTTTAAGAGAATCTGCAAACTTTTAAATCTTTGAAACGTTTTTAAATTCGCAATCGCTCTTCAAACGGTAGAATTTCACAGGAGGTTGAATAAAGATCAGGAGCTGAGGCTACCTGCTACAACATGATACCTAACGATTAGATCTAAACGACACCACTTGAGATTGATACTGCCAATGACAAATTTCTTGTGTAAAGACTTAAAGCGTTTGAGAAAGTGAATTCAGTGCAAATAACCTGTACTGGGCACGAAAAAAATCATGTCATCGTGATAATTATCTCATTTTCGTCGTATTCAAAACGCGCAAATTTCTCGGCTGACAAAATTATAACCACTTCTTATGGTACTTACCTATTATCCAGATTTTTCCCACGAATGTTGTTTTATTTCCTAAAATAATCTCTGCACCGGTGTTGTTGTATAGTTCTGAAACTTGGGTTCGGGTGAAGAAATATCTGAGTAAGATACGAGCATCGGAGATATGATCCTTACGATCTATTAAAGGCAGCTCAGGAAGAAGTAAGAGTCTACAGTGAACACACTGGCAAAGAGTTGAACACTTTTGATATCCAAGATCGTATTACAGAGAACAAAGAGATATGGATTGCTCATCTGAATAGGATGCTAGATGGCAGGTTGTCAAAGAAAGTTTGGCAATACAAGCCTATTGGAAGAATTAGGAAGCGTTGGTGAAGTAGATGTATTATTTTGGGCCCGGAACAAATGATTCGCCTATTCTATGATGGAGGAGGAAGAAGAAGAAGAAGAAGAAGAAGAAGAAGAAGAAGAAGAAGAAATTAAACTCGAGCTTATGGGTAACTATTCATACATATTTTGGGCCACACAAGATGCTATTTAAGCTTAGAAAACAGTATTTACAGGGAGCGTTCCAAAGGCAGACCGAAGGAAGCGTTGGGAGTCGTGCATCTCTGAACGAGAGGCTTCCTTCGAAGAAGACGGTAGCCGAATTTAATTCGGTTACGTTTTTATTTTATTCAGAGTCTTAATCCCAAAAATTTTACTCGCATTTTACACTTTAAAGTAGTAATCTGTTTTGGCAAAAGTTGTTATATGGTGTAGAAGACTTGATAATAGTTATCTAATAGATAGTGGTATTCAATAAATGACATCACCAGAACTAGTACTGAAAAAATTAATTACGATGTAACGAAGACATTATTTTCTGTCTTTAGGCTCTACAAAATTACTAACATTGTAACTACTGTCAGTATTACATGTTGCATTTAGGCAGTAGTAGTAGACAAGTAATACACATAAACAACTACAATGTGACACCGATTACAGACAGACAGTTGAAAGCAGAAAATAGAGTTGCACTAAATAAAAGTAATTGTCTGGTACTGTTTCCGGTCCGGTCCTGTTAAGGTTTCAATCCTTGTCATTTTACGTTTCAAATTGACAGTAGTGTCGACGAAGACAGTTTCATTTTAATCATCTTTCTGGCATTTTGAACGTTAATTCTATTCCTCTAACTCCTCTTTTTCCTTCCTTCTTTCTTCCCTAGTTTTATAGTGCAGGATCGATTTTAGTAAAATAGAAAATTATAATAAAAGAAAAGTAATATTGCATTACATTGAAAAAAAGTTGTAACGTAGTTAACAAAGATTCAGTGAAATTATATATAACAGATGTAGCAATGACGATGTGGAATAAGTATTTATTTAACTGTATATAACGAAATATAATTTTAATTGCATCCACTGTGTGTGTTTATAATTGTAATTCAATGAAAATTAATTTTGTTTGTTATTCTTTAAATTTTTTCATCAAACAGCACACACACACACACACACACACACACACACACACACACACACACACACACACACACACACACACACACACACACACACACACACACACACACACACACACACACACACACACACTCACACACACACACAAGTATTATAATTTTAACGTATGATAAATACTCACAAGTATTTATATAACAGATTATTATATAATTATCTGTTAGATGAATAATATGTCACATTATATAAAAAATTTAAACGTTGAGTAGGTATTATATTTATTAAATATTTTATGTATTTCAGTCAGATATTTCGTCGAGTTCAAAGTACTCATAATAAGGGACATTTCGTTTACGTGACGGACTAGTATTTACAAGTTTATGTTCGTAGATCGACAGGAACTGGTATCTTTTACTAAAGTTTCATTTTGATTGAAGTTGAATACTTAGGACCGTATAACGTTGGCACAGTTGAAGTCAACTGTTTCTTACATTTGTGATTATATTAAGTTTTCAGAGTTAATGCTCCGGTGATTTTATTATATCGCGACGCGACCTACTACTGGTTCTAGCATACTGAGTACCAACTAACTTTTAACACTTTGTGCAGCGTATTAACTCAATAAACGGTGGAGTGTGCTCACTTCAGTGATCACATCCGTTTGCAGAAATAACTAATCGGATAATGCACACACAATGCGGAAAAGTGGAGAACGTACATCAAAGACAAGAAGTATATTCAAATAGATCGAGATGAAAGTATGTAAAGTAGTATATGTTCAAAAACGTCCGTGACAGTTTATGTTTAAGAAGTAACTGTCTGTTGTTACATGATTCGTTGAAAACTATATGGCAACAGTTGATGTCTGAGGCTTTTACGGCCGGCGTCGATGCTAGAATCTTGTCTTGCCGGCCTGTCTGTAAGGCCGTGGTCCAAAGTTGCTAGTTGCAGTAGTTTTGGTCGCACCTTCGACTGCCACTTTCAGTGCATAAAGTTTGAACAAGGCGTAACACTGTCCAAGTTATCACTGCTAACAACTTTGGAGCACGACCTTACAGCCCAGCAAGACAAGAGTCTAGTATACGACAACAGGTTGATAAATTCATGATAAAATAATAAAAATCAGTAAGGAGGGTAAGGTAGGGACAATAAATCAGGAATAATAAAGTAAAGCAGCAAGAAAAATCGTATTTGAAGCGACATAATTAAATTTTGTAATTTTGCTTTCTAAGAATGGCTTACTGTGGATTTTACAGATGTAATAATTTTCAAAGAAAAAGGACGAGAAAGGAATGATTGTAGCATGGTTAGGACGTAAAACGTTTATGTAATACTTAGAATAGAGTGATGTGGCTCTAGCATCTAAAAACAGAAGACTCTGGAAAATATCAACTGAAAACGTTCAGTAATGTCGATATGAATTAAGCTGCTGTATAGAAATAGAATTGAATCACTATATCTAGACTGTTCCTGTCATAACACACACACACACACACACGCGCGCGCGCGCACACACACACGGTTATAAGTGTGTGTTGTGAGAGAAAACAATTCTATATGTGTAACGGTACATATATTTATAGAATATTATTAGTAAGTTAATTAAATAAATAGAAGTTTTTCTCTAAAAAAACACACAAAATATTTAAAAATTAAATTCACGAGACTATCCTACATAAAGAAAGTGTTTACTGTGCGTACATTCGTACAAGTTAATAAGATTGGACAGGACTAGATTCTAGAGAACGTTATTGAAATGCCTTATAAGGTTTGAATCAAAACCTTGTAGTTTCTTGTTAAAACAGAAGAAAAAAAAAATGATTTGCTTCCCATTATTAAAGTACACTATAAGGGTCTTCAAATACACCCTTCTGATCAAACACTTGACGGCGGTATCTTTTGATATTTAAATTGTTCTTGACAAAAACTGCTTATAAATAACAACTTCTTATTTCTCTCTTCGTGTGCTCGTATGAAATAAAACGTGTGCTCGTCAAACGGTATTCCTATAGTTATCTTTTATTACGGTTTGTGCTGTCTTGATGTTTGATACAATTTATTGGACATTACATGCTAACACGCTTACATGCGTAGACAAATAAGGTACAAATAAGGTATATGGTATGTAAATATAATATCAAATATACAAATAAATATGGTATCGTAACATGACATGTCAGGGTACAGAGGTTATTTTTATTTTTTTGTAAAAGTCTTATAGGCCTGTATTCATTGTGCTAAGTATGTAATTTAAGCCAACCGGAGGCGTCAGCCAAAACAAAGTAATTGACAGATTGGCAACACAAACCGACAACGTTAAAACAAAGGATGTTTTATCTAATGTACCATATTCATTCTTCTGTAATGAAGTAAGAGAAGTAATGTACACGAAATGTTATGTATTAAGTCATGTATAATTTATAAAGAAAAATATTTATGAATGGCACTCTGCAAAGAAGTTGGGGAACAAAATATGAAACGAAAGGTAATAATCGTGGAGGAATACAACAGTAAATATACGAGTGAAAATCAGTGAGAAACGTATTCAAAAACGAAGCCGAATGTTAAAAACGAAAATTGCGAATCAAAGCTTGACAGTAGAAAATATTTAACGTTTATGAGATTATGACATTTTATCGTGTTACTCACTTACTGAGACATACACACGCATGCGCGCGGACGCTTACTATAATAGAGGAAAAAATTCTCATCGTTAACAACGAAAACTACACACAAAAAATACATACACACAATATAATTGCACCTTAATAAAAAATTTAGACAAATCATAACTGTATATAAGCGTATAGTCAACAAGGTTTACTGTTAGAAACGTCACTCACGAACCTTGAAAATTGCAAAACCTACCAAAAGGGCAGAAATTTATAAAAATTATCCAATTGTGGAAGGAATTCTAATTACCTCTTAAGCATTCTAATAAAACAATAAAGTAGTTAAAATCGATGTTAACGTTAAAAATAGTAAATGCAGTTAACATTTATTTTAGAGTTATTCGTCGTAGCTTAAAAAAAAGTGTAACCTGTTGAATGCGGAAAACTAATGAAAAATGTTTATTCTTTTTCAGATGTGACGTATAAGCCACGGCCTCCTCTACTTGAAGGTAAGTAGGCCGACGTGTGTCATATTTTACCCCTTTTTACAAGTGGAGTGGTTTGAAACTGTTTTGGCACGACAGCACACCAACGACACCGGTTTATATATTATTTTATGAATGCCTTTGCACTTTCATTTTTTTATGGTATGGCATTTATTAGGAAGAGAAAAAGTCTCGGGGAAGAAGGATTTGTCATTGGTATTTGACCTCTATTCGCAATAAAAAAAACGCTTTTTGTTAAGACAAATACGGCAGTAGGAAAGTGTTTAGGAAAATTAACTTTTAATACTAATTTTATCTATAAACAAATTTGGTTTTGGGATTAAAATTGATGCCTATATGTATTAAAAAAAATACTAATAATTAATTAAAAATTTATTGCTACAAATAACTCTAAGTTCTTACAAGTTTTATGGAGCAGATACATGGAGCAGTGATGCTCGTTGTTTTATTGACTTGCAATATAATTCGTGTTTTATTGAGTTTTTTTACAGTGGTAAGTTGTACACAACTTACCTTGATTTTGTATGAAAATATTTATTTTTCTTTCACATTTTGTACAGTAACCTCCCGTTAAAACAAACCCCGCTTATAACGAACGCATGGAAACATTTCTCATCCCGCTAAGAAACATGGAATGATGTTGAAAAATCAAAGACAGTCAGGCTCAAATTGTCGGGGGACGACAATTTCTGAAAGCATAGCGCCGCCAGAATTACACAATTCGCAAAACACTATCAACAAAACACAACACCCTACAAATACCTAACACCTACAAACATATTGACAATAATAAGATTGGAAAAAGAAAAACTCACGTACTATTCTTCCAAAGAGTAGACTGCGGGTCCACCTAACGATGCAAGAACTAGCCCACTCCCTGAACAGCTCACACTCGATTACACCAGACAAAAGGAACGCGACACACACACAACACACACAACACGAAAACAAAAATACCGACCACGAAAATTTATTTTAACCATTTCTTAGGTTACCTCCGGCTACCATTTATCGGCAGAAACCGACTGCCGATCGGGCCATACCGCCTAATTACAAAAAACCGCAACACCTCCCCAAACATGGGTAAGGTAAACTCAAACTAACCAAGCACCGACTGCGATAAGTCTTGCCCAGGGATTTCCCCTTCTAAAATTTCCTACCACGTGGCACTATTCACTATGCAAGGCGGGCAAGTACATATACATATGTTTCAAACCTTAAAACTAACAAAATATTTTCAACCTTGGGATATAGGTCTTTAAAATTTTTCTAAGTTCTATTTAAGAACTAAACATTGTGAAAATTCCAAATATTTCCTAAGTTTGCAAGCCCCGTCACACCCACAGGACCCTCGTCGTAACCACGCTCTGCTACCAAATGAAACCCCTACTTCATTTTGAGTAGTTAAAACAAAAAGAATATTTCTTTTTGTAAAGAGGGGCTACAAGTTATTTAAAACTAGGCTAAGGCCTAGAGAAGCTAAAAATTGCGTTGGATCCAGTAAGACGGGACTTGCAATAAAAACTCAAGAATTAAATAATTAACACTCCCATTTTATTATTCTATCTCATAATAAAAATAACAAAAAAACAACAGTGATTTATAATTCCCCTTTTAAATGGTTAACTAAAGAAGTATAACCTCTCAACAAGGCCACCTGAAAAATATTAACTGAATCCACGAAAATAATTGCTATGTCACCATCAATGAATTGAAAATTTAAAATAATCATTAACCTCAAAATAAAACTCCCATTAAACTATTTATTAAAATATAAAATTTAAATCATATGTTTCTTTTAAAATGCAGTATATAAATTCATGAAGGTAAATGATTTCATTCCCAGTTACTATTAATAATTAAAATAATTACTCTACCAATTAAATGAACTTTAAAGGTGACACTTCCTATACTTGTTAAATAAAATAATTAATTTCCTTGAAGAAATGATCAGCCACGATTATTGAGATAGAATACTCGTCTACTGGTGTATATAAATTCTAATAATAAATCCCTATATCCCACCAAAAGTACAGTAATGCATAATATTTATATATATATATATCCCCCAAAATGTACACAGAAATATACAGACATAACATGTTCCACAAGACGAATTACATTATACAATAGTATACAAATACATAAAGGTCTCTTGCCACGCCCTTTTTTTATATTACCCTTCTGGTGTATATAAATTCTAAACTTCTTCTTTATAGGAATCCCAATTAGGATTAAAGATTTATTTCTATAAATGTACCCCCATGGTGTGGGTTAATTGCACGTCATGTGTATCATAAAGTATTGCATACAAATGTCCCCAGGACATTAAAAATTTAAAAGAAGTGCCTAAGTGGCTAAGTGCTAAAATACTTAATTAAGGTGAGAAATAAAATTGTTTAAAATAATTAACGCCCCCCAGTTACCATGATTAATATAAAGAATTTATATAGACTAAAATAGGGCCAATTAATGAAAAGAGAAAAATTGCACAATATTAGCACCTTATATAAAAAAAATACATTTGTGTGTCAGAGACGGACATGTTTCTTCAACTTATAACCAGTCTCAACAAATTTGTCTCAACAACCTTGTTTCGACAAACAAGTTGAAAAGTGTTTCGACATGCACAGCTTGGTTGAAACTAATTAAAAAAAACACCTACCTCCCCAGTAATCTTTTATACAAATGACATAACCAGATTTTAAAAATAAGAGAAAATATGTGTTTTTATGCATAGTAAATTAAACTTGAGAAAATTACTAATAACAAAACTGACTTTAAATCTGTAGCGAAAGCCCTATAAAGAAATGAGTGGAAATCTAAATTGGATGCTGTGTTGTAGACATGTCAGTCTCTGAACTGACAATTTACTATACATGTATTGAAATTTTACAATTAATTCTTAGTGTTCACACTAAACTGTCCCATCAATTGGGGATCCAAATGAATGTATACTTGAACGGTAAAACTGATGATTATGTATAACTGGTGCCATGTTGATTCTACGTGTGAATTATAAATGGATATTTTTCACCTGCTTATATGTGCCCAGAAGGATGATCTCTTATTTGTAGCGTGGCGATCTCATGATTGGCATGTTGTTGTGGTCTTATTCTCTTCGGTGTCGAGTGTGGAGCTTTTAGGATGTCATTCTTTCAGTCATGTAGCAGGACTTGTCTCTATTCGGTGAACCCTGTTCACACATTACATTTTTAGTGAGAGACCACACACAAATGCCCCCACTGTTTGGACACCCTCCAAAATACATAAATAAAAACAACACCTAGTTATGTTGTACATAATAAAACTTGGTAACATTATTTTGGCCAACATGCCTTACTTAAAAAAAGTTCTCTAACAATGATTCTTTATAACTTGAACCTCACTGAATGTGAGTTGCTTTTGCAATACAATAATTTATCTTGGCTCTGTAACATCTTATGAACTTATTACTTTGAGTGAAATTGAGGTTACCACGTGGCGCAGAATTTATTTAAAACACATAGTTTTTTACTCCATAGAATCTGAGAATACTATTACTTTGAATGAGACATGATTTACGTTTAAAACGTGCCTGAGTAAGTTCCCAATTATATATGTATAAAGTTTTACTGTCATTGTAGCAAAACTTTATACCACTTAATGACGACACATTGTGAAATAGGTTAAGTGCTCAACACAATCTCATTACATCCGCGTTAATGAAAGTTCAAAGTTAATTATATGGTGGTTATTGTACTTTAGGTATTAAAGCCGAGATTCTGACACTCCAATAATCAAGTTTTATTGGTTTATAAAAACTTTACGAACAGTTACGTATCTCACAATGCATGCTCCGACAAGTGGGGGCTTACTCAAGCTTACTAAAAAAAACGTTTTCTCCTTTAAAAATTTAGTATATAATTAATATAATGAAATCAAAACTCACCGCAGTCGTAAAAGAAACTTATCTCTCCATAGTAGTTAGAAGATGTTGGAAATTAATACCTCTCCACCGAAGAGATTTACCACGAGGCAATCAGCTAGGCTTTCCTGTAGAGACAAAGCCTTAACAGAAATTTCCGTTCGTTGTCCGTTTGTAAGGAAACTCTCACCAGGACGCAGCACTGTTTAAAACTGCTGCAAAAACTCAGCAGATGGCAACACCGATCAAACAGTGAAAAAACGAAAACGGTAGCCTCTCCCATCCGCGGGTAGAGAGCAGCACTCATTATTACTTTAATTTTTGTACTGTCCTTACCGTTAAAACTGCCGATAAAATTACTGAACTCGCGCTGAATCTTTTGACTCAGCACAGTAGATGTAAGATATATATCTACTGGGATGTACAGGGGTCGCATAGAATAAGTACGTAGTTGGTTGAATCGTATAATGGAATGTTTTCGGATTTATCAATGATAATTTAAAATTGCAGTATGTAATTTAATATTGTTTATGAAAAAATCAAATTAATTATACTGTCTCTGTTAACCGTTTAAAAAATTAAAATAATTTTTCTCTTGTAACTAATACATATAAATTTTAATGAGTTCTTTTGCTTTTTCGTTTATAAGTTTCTTTAAAGTTTGTAATAAAATTAAATCATTTCCCTTTATAACAAATGACGATCTAGGTGGTGATGATCCAGCCTGGAAAACATGTGTAGTTGTTCACCCTGGATACACGTTTAGGATACTGCTGCGATCTCGTCCTGTTGTCCGGCGTTCAGGGTCGTTCTCGGGTTGAGCACGTCTATAAATTGTTGTTTAAACTTTGTACTTGTTTATCAGCTGTACGCGGTGTACCGCCGCAATGCGGCACGCGCGGATGACGTCACGCGCTTATCAAACGCTGCAGCCGGTCCTCACCGCCGGCTACAGGCAAGTTTAGTTTAGTTTCTAACAAGGCTCCGAGCGCAACTCTCGTAAAACACTTCTCTTCCAGCCGCGGCTTCTGGATATTTTTTGGCATGCATTCATAAGATTTCGTTTAATTCAATTACCTGCGTCCATCTACAATGGGCCACGATTTCATTCAAAATTAATTTTCGGGCGTTATTGCCATAAATGCATCCGCACGTGCCGATCGTAACTAGCAATCAAAATTTTCAATAAACGCGTGTTCAATATCTTCAATACAGTCCATTTCTTTCTAACATACAATCCAGCCTTTCCTGCTTAGCGTTTTTGGAATGACTCACGATTCTTCAAGAGCTTCCAAACCGCATCATTTTTGGTCCCACCGGGCAGGATTTCATATTTTCGGGCCCAAAAACGACATCATTTTTGGTCCTCACGGGCAGGATTTCATATTTTTGGCCCAAAAACGAAAACGTTTTTGGTCACCACGGGACGGATTGCTCATGTTTGGGTCCACAAGCGACAGCATTTCTTTATACGCATCATTTCTGGACCAACCGATCTGAATTTAATCACCCCTACGGGCATCATTCTCGTCCTGAGCGACACCATTGTTGTGAATCACGTCGCAGTCATCTCGACAAGATTCGGCCAAGCAGTAGACCAGAGACGACGGGACAAAGCAGGACAGCATTTGCGAGGTCATCAAAAAAGATTCCACAGCTTTAATTAATGGAGGGTACAACATGGGGCGTCAGCTGACCAGCAGAGACAGGAGGTGTAACAGCTCCAAACGGGATCGAAGCCAGCTTCATCACGAATGGATCGACGGCCACGTGACTATAAACTTTACTTATATTTGATGTTTAATAATATTTCACTTTAGTGGTTATTTCTTAACACATTTGTATAAACGAACACCGTCATTACACAATACAAATTAATAAATGGTTGGCAGCTCATTATCAGTTAAAACTTTAAAGATAAAGATATACTTTGCTACCATTTAGATTCATAATATTAATAATTTAATTGCCAACAAAGCTTGATTAGTTAGAGAGAGTAAGTTTATGTTCTAAACAACGATCGCTAGCTACCGAAACGTATTTAAATGCATTTAAAATGAAGTTTGTGGTTCACATGCTCTATGCTCAATTCCTTTCTAAATATTTTTCCTTTTTTATCTTAAATTGTAATAATGGCCGATGTAAGGGCTCTAATAAAAAAACGAGGCACAATTAAAGCCTCAATATCCCGAGTAAATACCTTCGCGGATAACTTCGATTTGTTAACCAGCGATCCTCATGCGCTGAAAATAAAACTGCGTCATTTGATGGAATTATCCACCAAATATGACGAGATTCAGTCACAAATCGAAGCTGAGGAAGCGGACGTTGCTTTAACGAGTGATAGAGTACAAACGGAGGACGATCTCTGTACTATAGAATGTAAATTGCAACAACTGCTGGAGCAAGCTGAGCATATGAACCAAAAACCAGTAATTAATTCTGAAGGTAAACAGCCTAAAACACCCCCCATTCAATTGGAACCAATAAAATTACCACGGTTTGAGGGTAGCATTGTTGAGTGGCAACATTATTACCATATTTTTCTCGAATTAATTCATGTCAGAGCAGATCTGACGGATATACAGAAACTTCACTATTTGCACTCGTCATTACATGGCGAGGCGCTTAACGTAATAAAATCGTTGCCCATCACTCATGAGAATTATGCGGTGGCTATCGATCTGTTGAGGAATAGATATGACAGTAAGCTAATTGTTTCCGCCCATCACGTGTGAAATGTCCTGGACGTACCATTAGTTCAACATGAATCCCAAGTTAGCATATCGCAATTTATTGATCAAATCTCTGCCAATATAAACGCTTTAAATAATCTCAAACTGCCAGTTAACACGTTCGAAATTATTGTCGTAAATTATTTAGCCAAAAAACTTGATAATTACACTTTACGTTTGTGGAAAGAGAGTTTGTCGGAGCATAAGTTCCCTGATTTTAATAATTTTATAAATTTTCTAAATTCACGAAGAAAATTACTGCAAAATCTCGATAACGCGACTAGCCCAACGAGCAGGTTGAACAAAAGCGATAAGTCTCCTTATCGCAAGGCAGTTAAACAGATAAGCACTCCAAAGGGCGCATTCCACTCACATATTAGAAACAATTTATGCAGGCTGTGTAACGGTGGACATAGACTTAGCGACTGCCTACAATTTACATCGCTGTCTATCCCTGACAGAAAAGACGTGTTAATAAAAAACAAACTTTGCCTAAACTGCCTCCGTTCGGGACACGAAAGCTCAAAATGTCCCTCAAAATTCTCATGCAAAAAATGTTCTAGGCGTCACCACACCACGATTCATGTCCCCAACAGGGACGCAAGTTCTGTTAACAACCAATGTTCACTGAAATCACAGACCAATAAATCGGTATTGTTATCTACCGCCGTCTGTATGACCTCCAATAAGGTCGGCAAAAAATTTCCCGTTAGGATATTACTGGATTCCGGTTCTCAAGCGAACTTTCGCACAATGGATTTCGCCCGCAGAATTGGCCTCCAATTGGTTAAATCGCAACTGCCCATCACGGGTATAAACAACTCGCTTTCCCAGGCTGACTTCAGTACTAATGTAAGGCTACATTCACGCTATAAACCCTTCACGTTAAACGTACATTGTGCCGTATTACCCAGTATAACTAATAATTTACCGGCGGAGTCGTTCAATCTTGCCTCTTTGAATTTACCCAAGCGCATATTCTTGGCGGATCCTCATCTACATTGCTCGGCGCAAGTCGATATATTAATCGGCGCTCAATATTTTCTCCAACTAATTGAACCTATGAAATTTACACGCGGACCACACTTTCCTATAATTCAGGAAACCAAATTAGGATTTATTTTGGCCGGTGACTTACCCTTCAACGTCGATATAACTAAAACAGTTTCTTCCTTTATGGTCTGTAAGGATGATAATCAGATTTCCTCGCAACTAAAAGAATTTTGGAAGTTGGAGGAGATCTCTAGTCGCGAAGCCCGATCTGAGGACTCGCCGTGTGAAAAACATTTCGTGGAAACCACTAGCCGTAACCGCGATGGGAGATTCGTGGTATCCCTGCCCCGCAGATCTGATAAATTTCATTTGGGAGATTCTCTCCGCGGAGCCATCCGCAGATTCCAATCGTTAGAGTTCAAGTTCAAGCAGAACCCTATCCTTTATAAGGATTATAGCGAGTTCATGAGTGACTATCTGAAACTTGGCCACGTGTCGCCGCTTAATGAATACGATCTGTCGCTTGACAGGTCAGAGATCTTTTAACTGCCCCATCACGCAGTCTTCAAAGACTCTAGCTTAACCACTAAATTGCGCGTGGTATTTGACGCCTCCGCTAAAACCACCAATAATTTGTCCCTTAACGATACTTTAATGGTCGGTCCTACGATCCAGCAGGATCTGTTTTCGATAATGGTTCGGTTCCGTACCCACCGATACGTACTTATTGCGGACATAGAAAAGATGTATCGCCAGATCATTGTTAATCCCAAGGATTCAAACCTGCAACGCATCGTTTGGCGTGATGCGCCGCACAAGGAATTGCGACATTACGCGTTAAGGACGGTTACATACGGCACTGCTAGTGCCTCCTTCCTTGCTACACGTTGTCTGGCTCAGATAGCCTACGAAAATGAACCCGACTGCCCTACAACTGCTAAGGCCATAGCAAATGACTTTTACGTAGACGATCTCATAACGGGTTCGGATGATCCGAACGGCTTAGCTGAAATGAAATGCGAGATCGTGAAGTTGTTGAGTAGGTATGGTTTTACGTTGCATAAGTGGTTCTCCAACCACCATAAGATTATGACCCTTCGCGACCAAGTAACCCGTGACTTCAGCAAAGGTCAAAACGTGCGTACATTGGGAATCCAATGGAACGTTGAAAGGGATAACTTTTTATATACCGTTAGGGGTGATGATAATTTAACCGTTTTCAACAAGAGAAGCGTGTTGTCGATCATCGCCGGGATCTATGATCCATTAGGTTTGATCGCTCCCATCACATTTTACTGCAAGCATTTCGTGCAACAGTTGTGGTTGGCGGGCACAGATTGGGACGAACCCCTATCTGGATCATTACCCAATCAATGGTTGGAATTATACGCTCAATTAGTCTCCGACACTCATTTTGAGATTACGAGGTCGGTTAAGAGTTCGAACAATTACCCAATTAGTTCATTACAGCTGCACGGATTCGCCGACGCTTCGGCTAAAGGTTACGCGTGTTGCATTTATGTGCGGGCGGTCTATTCGAACGGCGCCATATCATCAAACTTGTTGTGTGCTAAATCTAGGGTCGCTCCGCTGAAACAGATAACGCTACCACGACTTGAACTTTGTGCTTGTTTATTGCTGGCTCAATTAACGTCCAAGGTTTTAAACGCCATCGATTACAATTTTGACGGAATATATCTTTATTCGGACTCCATGATAGCGTTGTTCTGGATACATCAGCAATCTTCCCGTTGGAAGGTATTTGTGGCCAACCGTGTCGCGGAAATACAGCGTCTTGTTAGCAGCAGGGGTACTTGGCGTCATGTAGTATCAAATGACAACCCTGCCGACATGTTATCGCGCGGTTGCCTCCCTCGTAGCTTGCACTGTCATACTCAATGGTGGCATGGTCCCTCCTGGTTAGCGCTTGAGTCAGCTTCATGGCCGGTTAGCGCGTTCGACATTAATACTCCCTGTACTTTTCCCGACCTTGAGGAGGAACGTCGCAAGCAGGTTCAAACCTCACTAATTGTCGCATCCTCAACACATAGTTATGTTGAAAATTATTCATCACTTACGAGGCTTATTCGCGTTTTCGCATATTGCCGTCGATTTTTTCGCAATTCTAGGCTCGCGGTGGTTGATAGAGACACGTCCTTTTTGTCGGCTCAGGAATTGTCTGACACGCTCTTGATTTTTGTCCGGCAATCTCAGAAGTTGCATTTCGACGTAGAAGTTATGGAACTTGAGGCACACCGGTGCCTTCCTCGCAGTAGTAAAATTCTTGCTCTCAACCCATTCCTGGATGAATCAGGCATTTTAAGAGTGGGTGGACGCTTGCAATTCTCCCCACTGAGCTATGAGAGTAAACACCAAATAATTTTGCACCCGCACTCTTATCTCACGAGATTAATAATTGAATACGAACACATCCGTTTGTTGCACGCTGGTGTGCAATCAACTCAAGCTTCGCTTAGGCGAAAGTATTGGATCATACACGACAAATCCTATATCCGTTCAGCGATACATAAGTGTGTCACTTGTTTTCGTTTCCGGGCTAAAGGCGCGAATCAACTACTAGGTCAGTTACCCCCTTCAAGGGTCACGCCTTCTAGGCCATTCTCACAGTCGGCCGTGGACTACGCCGGTCCTGTACTTTTGCGCCATGGCGGGCAGCGCTCTAAGTCCACGACCAAGGCATACATCGCGCTATTTATATGCATGTGTACTAGGGCCATCCATTTAGAATTGGTGTCGGATCTCACTTCCAACGCCTTTATAGCGGCTTTAAAAAGGTTCGTATCGCGCAGAGGTATTCCCGCGCAGATATTTTCGGATAATGGCACGAATTTTCGTCGTGCCAACCACACTTTGCATGACTGGTACAAATTTCTAACCTCCAAGGAAGTTGAGCAATCTTCTCTGGAGTTTTGCGGTCTCCACGGTATCAAATGGTCCTTTATCCCCCCTTCAGCCCCTCTTTTCTGTGGTTTGTGGGAAAGTGGTGTAAGGAGTGTTAAATTTCATTTATGTCGCGTAATAGGCGGTACGATCTTGAATTTTGAGGAATATTCTACACTTCTTTCTCAAATTGAGGCTTGCCTTAATTCACGCCCGTTATGCGCGGTGTCCGACGATGCTAGAGACCCTGAACCCTTAACACCTGCTCATTTTTTGGTCGGTGCTCCACTGACGGCACTACCGGAACCCGACTATACCCAAAGCAATAATAGTCATTTGGGCAGATGGCTTCTGCTCCAAAAATTTACGCAGACCATCTGGAAACGGTGGTCTAGGGATTATCTGCACCAGCTGCAGCAGCGCAATAAATGGCGCACCCCGTTAAGGAATTTGAATGTCGGACAGCTTGTCCTCATTTTGGATGACAATTCCCCCCCTCTAGAATGGAAGCGTGGGGTAATTACCAGTGTTTTTCCGGGTCAAGATTCCTTAGTGCGCGTCGCAGAAGTTCGCACCGCGCTAGGTATCTTACGCCGACCCATCCACAAATTATGCCCCCTTCCGGTGGCAACAAGCTAATCGTATGCGTGCCATACGAGGTGTGTGTGTGTGTGTGAGTGTGTGCGTGTCACATTGCATGGACCACGCCCAGGGCATTCCCCGGGCAAGCATACAAGCCAATTGTATCATAAACATTGTAATATTGTTTACGTGCCGCTAGCTATTACTGCAACAGTGACTGTGTTTCATATGTACTATTAATTATTTGTGGATGCTGTGCATTGTCAATATGTTTATGTAATTCAAATTCTGAGAACTACAAGTGTTACTTATAGTGTCAATTGTTCTACATATGTATTGTATTTTCTAAGGGTCACATATTATGAAATTTATTGGGATTATTGTGTCATTATCATGGGGAAATTATTGTATTTTTTATGGTGTTATCACTTGTTATTGTAATGCTTGGCAAATATCAAGGGGTATTATTTGGGAAAGATCAATATCTACTTAATCATTGCATTATTGGGTGTATTGTGTTACTATTATGTTTTAAGTAATTTTAATGTCAGTATGCCCTTGCTATTGGCATAAGGGTCAATTTATTATATGCCTTGTGATTGTTAATTGAATTCCTATTATGTTTATTATGTCATTGCACTGTGGCCAATACGCCAACTATTTTATCGCTTTCGACATGTAAGTCTAATTATTATATTATTCAATTTAACCTTTAATGTACAAAATCGTCCCGATTTTGGCGGGCAGTATGTTTAAACTTTGTACTTGTTTATCAGCTGTACGCGGTGTACCGCCGCAATGCGGCACGCGCGGATGACGTCACGCGCTTATCAAACGCTGCAGCCGGTCCTCACCGCCGGCTACAGGCAAGTTTAGTTTAGTTTCTAACAAGGCTCCGAGCGCAACTCTCGTAAAACACTTCTCTTCCAGCCGCGGCTTCTGGATATTTTTTGGCATGCATTCATAAGATTTCGTTTAATTCAATTACCTGCGTCCATCTACAATGGGCCACGATTTCATTCAAAATTAATTTTCGGGCGTTATTGCCATAAATGCATCCGCACGTGCCGATCGTAACTACCAATCAAAATTTTCAATAAACGCATGTTCAATATCTTCAATACAGTCCATTTCTTTCTAACATACAATCCAGCCTTTCCCGCTTAGCGTTTTTGGAATAACTCACGATTCTTCAAGAGCTTCCAAACCGCAACAATTGTAGTTAATTAATTTTAATCGTAATTTATTTTGTGTATTGAGTGTAGAGTATACAATGATTCATCAAACTTCACGTGTCTTTTTTACTTCCTATGCGGATCATATTGTACTTTACCTGATTAACACTATTTAATAATCAACTTGGACTTGTGTTCGTACGCTTTCGTAGACCAAGCGTCTAGACTCGAGCAATACGTCCACGCGTTTACAAGTTCAGAGGGAGACTGCATTGAATGATGCGAAGTAAGAAATCAACTGAGACTTTAGCCAATTTCTCGAAAGTTCATTGGCTGCTATACACCATTTCCCTGCGGCTTCAGTTACTTTATTCATGAACAATATTGTCAAAGAGCAAATTATAGCCTGTAGAAAAAATCGGTCTACTTTTCTACAGGGCCATAAAACTTTCTTAATAAAAAAACTCATATATTTAATTCTTTAACTTACAAACAAATACTTCCACTCTATAGGTATTTTTATTTTGCGTATTCTGGTACAAGTCTCATGTCAAAATTTTTATTTTCACAATAGTTATTAAATTTAATATGTTTTTTAATTACCATCCTGTAACATTGTTACATATTCTCGCACACGCGCACTCACATATTTTCACACCACATCACAACACTAATTATTTTTCTACTGTCTAAAATCTACTTAAAACTAACAAGTTAAACATGTCTTTTATTGCCTAGGATACAATGTCCAAACATGCAGTCTTTACTTATACAAATTTCATTGCAACATGCTATCATATGTTCAGAGCTGAATTACTAATTCATATGCATATTCTGCCCATTGCAATACATTTTTTCTATGAGGATTTTCTTAGTGATAAGTCATAAAAATTGTTTTCCATAATTGTTCAAAAAATTAATTTAAACTGATTTGTTTTTGCTTATTTACATTAAGTTATTTCATTTTCTGTTTTATTACTTCAATAATATCAGTTAAGTCTTACAAACTTCTATAATAAATATTTTCTATTTTTCTAGACGTATGTACAAATTGACAACACACAATTTTCGTGTTTTTGGCGGTCGCCATTTACGAGAGCATCACGTGGGGAAGGACCGTTATAATTACTGCAATAATTTGCGACGATCATTCAATTTGGCAGGTGTACAGTTCGTACTGATTACATCGTATATGAGTGTGGTTTTATTGCGTGTATCGATCAGAATACTGCGCGTTATCCTTAATGAGTTTCTGTAATTATGTTTTCGAGCGTTTTAGTCTATTAGCAGTGTGGATCATTATCCTTACAATATGCGTACGGATTCATTCCCACGTGTTCCGAAACACGTTAGGTTACTACGTGTCAGCTCTGCAAATTTTCCATTATTCTATTTGTACAATTACACAGTAGAAATTGTTTAATTCGAAGGTGAAGGGACCAGTAAAACAATTTGAATTAGGAAAGTTTTAACGAGATTAGAAAAATGAAATGAAAAATCGAAGTTCTGTAAAACAATATGGTATTTTATTAAAAACGTTCTTTATGCATATGTATGTGTTACTTGTATGTTCATTACAAAATATTTATGGTTTCTTGAAAAAAGCTAGAAATTTGTGATTGGATTTTGGGATTAATATACTGACTTGTAGTAAACTCTTCAAGTTATTAAGTGCTTGGAAAATAGCGCCAATTAGGCCTACATTCTGCTGTCCTTCAACAAACCGTCTAAAGTCTCGAACATAATTTGGTGCAGGTGGATCCTTTAGAATCTGTAAGTTCTGGGTAGTCTCCTTCTTTATCTGAAGATGCGCCAGCATTTCGTTTATTCATAACATTAACAACGATCTCCGGATCCATCAGATCGCCGCACACCGCCAAGTCTTCACACATTTTCACTAAATCTTCGTAACAAACGCCTGCGTCATGATGAATATCTTCCCGTTTATCAATATCACAGTGGGTACAATATCTGTATCAGTTTCATCCTTATCCTTATCTTTAGTAGCAGAAACCAGTTTTACGAAAGCAATTATCAATCGTTTTTTGTGTAACTTGGTCTGCAGCACTGTTACACATGCGGGCAGCTTAAGGAATGTTAATCTTGATATTTTCGTGCTTATCTACCTAAGCACCTGACAGAATGGTTTGTACTACAAGCTGTCTTTAAAAATGCTTAAAATATTTTATTACACCCCGATCCCAGAAGGCATGTTTGCATGTTTGGAGAAAAAAACAACCTTTACATTTTCCGTCACAGGAATAGTGTTGTGCACTATACAATTGTCAATAAACAAAACGATTCTTCTAAAGTCAAGTCAATTTCAGGAATTCTACAAAAGATAAGCATCTGTTTACAAGGACGATATCTGCTTATCTATTTCCAGTCGTTTCTCTATTGTTACGTAGTCTACCCTATACTTCACAAGCATTTTTCAGAATTTGAGCAAAAGGTTTCTTCGAATTAACCAAACGTTTGAATAAGACGATGTTTTTGCAAGGTTTTACATAGGAATTTTAAGGGACCACGTTAAAAGTACGAATTATTCACAAATCTGAATTACATACGTTCGAATGAGACAAGTTCTACTGTATAATAAAGACTTTTTTTTCTCAGCCACTAAATATTATATTATCTTATATCCGTTTTCTAGTAGGTGTTATCGTCCAAAAGTCGTGGTAGCGTGTGTACACACATGCAATTTTAAATTCACGGTATCGACTAATATTACCTTTTAAAAACGTTAAGCAAAAGACTCAAGTTTTTTACACGTGTAACACAATTCAGTAGGCTGTCGCACATGCTTCGAAACAAACTGAATTATATTATTGTCTAATAAACGAAATTAGATAGAGGCGCAACATAATTGGTATCCACCATTAATGTCGTGTATTATAAATGTATATTTTACATTAATATGAAATGTGTGTGTGTGTGAATTTTGCAGCTCGCTGCATCTGTATTGGGAGTTTTGTATTTCTGGATCTGTCACAAGCGTGATAATATACATGCAACATGATACATGAGAAGCAACATAAACAGCTGACCGGTGAAAGTCGAATGTATAAGTAGTGGTGGCCTGATAAACTCTGCTTTCGTGGCAGACGATGGTCGAAATGTCAGAAGTAAGAGAACAATGGGTTTTTAATATTTAAATGTCAGGTATTTTAAGATAAATAAAGCAGGAATCAGTGAAATAATTTAATATATAGATATAGCAATGGGAGAAATTGATACACCCCTGTAAGCAACATCGGGCACAACATGTTTTGTAGTTGGTGTTGATTAAATATTAACAATAACTGTCATCTATCAGAGAGTACTGACAGAAGAAAGAAAGAATACGTTTACTGTTTGACATGATGTATTTTGTGGATAGGTCTCCAGTAGTAATGTGGAATTCCTTTATTGGCAGCTATGTTATATCTATCCATGTGCAGTTAGTTTAGATTAAATGACGTACAATGTCTGAATCAGGCGCCCATTCTCTGTTGAATACTTTTATCTATATAGCATTACTTTATCAATGACAAAATGCGTAGGAATTGAAAAAAACTAGGAATGACTCATAAAACCGCGGTAGCACTAAGATTGTTCAGATCAGAAACACATATGTTACTTTAATAATGTATTGTAATATTACTTCTACTATTGCAATATTCATTATTTTTAATTATTAAGTTTAATAAAATAAAATAAATTAAATTAAGGTGATTATTTCTATAAAAAAGGAATGAAGCTTAAAAATAAGAAAACTTTTAAAAGTTTAGATGCATAGTCTTTCATTATGGAACGAAGTACTACGTTCAAAAACTCATAGCAGCTTGATATTTTTTTGTAATATATAAAACAAACTTTTCAAAGCGGGTTCGATGGGTAAGAGGTAGTTTGATATGAGTCGCTTTTTATTTTCTCTGTAATTTCAAAATGCCTAGCACGGTTGTTATAACATCATAAGAAGGAACTAATATTGTAAGTTAACATCCTAAATATTTTAAATGCGTATTTTATTAATGCCTTGTTATTTAAAATACTGTAGAAAGGTTAAAGACTTATTGTAGACTTAATGTAAGACAAAGTTTGAATGAAAATAGTTTTTTTATAGTTCATACAACTTTCAGTAGCTTCTCTTTTAGAACAAGTATTATATAACTAGTATTATATAACCGAATTTAAAATTACCCATAAAGATGTTACTGGCATAACTAATTGCATGGAATGTCTGAAACTACTGCACTGGTTCTCAACACAGCACCATAACGGATGATGGACTCATAGTTATTTTTCGGGAATTTAAAAATGTTGCTCACAAAAATCATAAGCCAGGCAGTTCATACTGGCTCACGACTAACATCACACTCTTCTCACCTTATTAGCCACATTTATAATGTAAAATGTAATTTGTATTGGCGATTATTCAGGTAAGTAACCAAACTATATATCCCAATAAGATTTTATTGAAAGTTTAAACGTTCAGCACTAGATACAAAGACACTCCTTGGCTTTCCAAATGCAAGCATAATACCTTTATACCAAATGCTAAGAAAGGAAATCAACGTAAGATATTCAGTAATAAAATTGTGTTGTCTGTTTGTGTTTACATGTTTCGCGTCTGCTTTACTGCTTTTCTGAACTGATCTGAATTTCAAAAGGAAAAGGTCTGTTAGTCTATCTATGGCTGCCAATCCGCCGTGTCACTGTCGGCGAACTACAAACAATACGTTTCATTGCGAAGCTGTATTGCGTTATTCCGGTTTCACTCGTCTGCATTATTCACAGATGCCAATCCGACATATACGTAGATTGCCACTCATACCTGGAAGCAATAGTGCACATTGCATCCGTCAGTTGTCTATGTGCACACGTTAATAATGAATGCTGCGACTTATAGTACACGTTGTTGATAACGTAGATAATGAAGTAACGAAAACTTCCACCAACATACAGATATAAACATTTAAATGTATTATTTCAAATTAAAGTCATGTATATTTTCCTGCATGTTTTACCTAAAACCCTGTTTTATGCATTAATATTACCTGTGTGTAAAAAGTGAAAAAGGATGCTTAGTTCACATAATTTTTTAATAAAATGATTGACACTAAGCTTCACGTCAGTATATTTATACAAATTTTGAAATTTTCATTTAAAATAATATTCTGTGTGATTTAAAATTAATTAAACTAGTCAATTAGTACGATAAAAAGCAATTAGTCATGTTAATAGTGTTTACTATACGCGTATCGTGCAAAAGTTATTTTTCAGTGCGGCAAGGTTTGAGATATTATAAAATGTTAAATATTATAAAACAAATATTAAGTTTTAAACACTTGTAAAAAGAGTTATTTATTAATAACGATTTTAATAGTAAGTGTTTTATTTAATAAGCGTTTGATTAATAACTATTTTCTATGGCCTAATTAAAATTATTTTTGTTGATAATTATATTTTTTTAAATAAAATAAATATTTATTTAATAATAACTAATTATTCCATTAATATTGAAGACTTTATTTTATAAAATTGTCCTTGTTGCAGTTGTATAGTTTATTACCCATGAAGAAATTTAAAGAAAACCTATGAATTTATATATGATTTTGCCGGTGTAGTATAATCTACTCCTTCTGAGTGGAAGCCCTTTGCGGAAATAATGACTGTTACCATAAAAATGGTGTAAAATAACATAGTTTGGTTTTCATAGTTTAATAAATAAGAACTATGGCCATATTGAAATGTTTGGTTCTCGGGATTATATAATTACAGTATCTGGAAATTAAGGTTTCAATATTTAACTCACAAGTTGCAGATTACAACATGTAAAGTATTTAAAAATTGAGTTTTTATTACGCCTAAATGAATAATTATTGGAATATTACTGAATTACCTAACACGTTGGAGATAACTTAAACGATAAGCTCACAAAGTTAAAACCGATTAAAATTTTGTTGGGATTGTTAAACTTGGTCGTGTAGTAATTGTGGACTCTAGTTACCGAGAATGCAAACGCAACACAAACACAAAACCGTAAGGATAATTCCTCTTACCCAACGTACACACAAACCTATTTTCTGCTGTATTCTGGTTCCCTTATCATCCCCGTTTTGACCGCAACGAGGCAATAGGCAAAGTTACTATCTACCCCAATTATGAGTTCGCCTTCGTTGCAGAAACAGATTCAGAGGGATGCGCGCGTGCCCGTACGCTCGTTAGTGACGGGGTTCTCTAAATATTACACGAACCAAACACATTTTTATTCATTTGCACTAGTTGTGTTTAATCAAAGTTAAGTGCAACTATGTAATCCGTGAATGAAATGTTTTTGGGTCCTTGTTAAAATGGAATTGAACGCCCAAACAAGTGATAATGTAATCGGGCAGAACGTTTGGTTTCTGTTAGATTCAACTGCTCAGAACAAAGTTTACTACTTAATATACGTTATAGGTTTTTATATGATAATTTTTAGTTTCTATAATGCGGGATTTACTTAAGGAGGAAACAGAATGTAGATGCCAAAAGAATTGCTGTCCTTGAGGGCAATATATTCTTGCATCGAACATATCAGCAAAAGTTAACTTGCAAGAACTCCTCAATCATACGGCAAGTAGAATAGAAGAAGTACAAAAAAAAGTTTTGAACGAAAGTATATCATAGTTATTACAAGTTGTGACTTTATAAGTAAGGATGTGAAGGTAGTGCAGGTCCACCTACAAACAGGGGTGGAGTGAGGAGAGTAATTCATCCAAAAGTGACACTCATGTATGTTTGCTGCTGTAATAAAATTTTGTATTACTTCACTGCTGTTGCGCACAGAGAAACGAATATGTTACGGCAGAATCCGCATCCATTATCTGCGAGGCATCTCACACGCACTCTTTCAGCTGATTTTGACGAAAAACCACAGCACTGATAAAACAGAAGATTAAAACATTGAAAATAAAATAAGTGAGATTCAACCAACAAATTGCCTTTCATTGATTGGCAAAAAAATTATCAGACGTGAATTAAAGATGACTATGTTTAACAGTAAGGTATTTGGAATTATAAGCGACGAATCTATGCAAAAGTGTGGTATTTGTGACGCAATAGCGAGGCTGACGAATCAAATTAAGAAAATTTAAAGTCTTTAACTTGAACCTCGTTTGTTTGAGTATAGAATTGAATGCTACTTGCATATCTCTTATTGTCTCAATTTAATAATTTGGGGGAATAAAATTTAAATAAATAAGAATGACAACAAAAGGTCAGAGAAAGAAAGGCTAGAATAATCATCATCATCTACACAACACAGCATAGGCAAGGTGCTGCCTGTTCCGCCTTCAAACATTTTCCAACCATCTCTTCCTGGATCTACTCACACACCTGTGTCCTATAGGTTTGTGTTTCCACACTTTTACTTTTTACTACACTTTTGAGTGTGGCTAGAATAATCAATAGACTAAAAACTGAGACGAATGTAATGGTTTACACCCCCAAACCTGGTTATGGTATAACTAATAATGGCAACGCTGAAGTTATACGGAGTTTTTTGGGGGAATTATCTCTTGCTTTATCCATAACAGGCCATAACGGAGATGTCTTAAAACGCCTTTATGTTATATTATTATGACCACTGTGCGATGCGTTGAGAATGATTGTGTAGTTTGAGGAAGTGCCTAGAAAATACTGAAATCCGATTTTGTTTACACCCCACAGGCTGAAAGATGTTCAAGCCACGTAGGTTGTCTCTGCGGTAAAGAATATATACGGTATTCATTTTAATCATCTTCAAGTCAATACTGATACTGTTCTGTAATACATCAATTAGTAACACAAACTGTAATACTAATCTATAATACAAAATTAGTACTGTTTTCGAACAATTTTTAATCAGCTATTGTAAATTTACTTGGTGAAAGTCAAAGAAAATAATAAACAATTTTAACTTTATTATTTTACAGCATCAAAAATAAATAAATGTGACAAGTTCAGTATTTAAATATGTTTGTTTAAACATACATTTAAATTTACGTATTTAAATATACAAATATTTAATATATATTTAAATCTTAATAAATAATATTTACATAAATTTAATATGTTTTAATATTTAACATTTCCTTTACATTTTTGCTGTAACTTATCAGCCAGGAACATATTGCTGTTTACAGAGGAACGTTTGGAATCAAATCTATTTGAGATGAAAGTAATAAAAATTGAAACTCCAGATTTACTGTGTGCCCTTTATGATGTAAATTAGATCATACTAAACAAATGTGACTTTTTAAACAATTTTTTGGAAAGTTAATAGTATTTAGCTAACTTCTGTGTGCTAAGTATACCATAAATCTCTTTTCATTTAAGATAATGAACATTTAAGTTAAGACAATTTAAATTAAGAAGAATTAATAAAATGTTATATTTAATGGACGTAAAAAATTAGTTATTTAAACCGAATGAGAATATTTTTCAACGGATATTTTACATTTTGTTTCTTATTACTTATTACATTAACTGAATTATTTCTTCTCCGCATCCTCTTTACTTTGAATGATAAAAAAATACTTAAAGACTCGGTAAAAACGCTAATGGCTCATGTAAAAACTGCGGAATATACTTGTAAAATTTATAAATTAAACACAAGACCATTTTATTAAGGCCTATCCTAACAATCCTACGCGTTTTCAGCAACGTGCTCGTTGCTGTTCCATTCTGAATAATTCTACTCATTAAATCCTCTACGCTCGAGTTTGGCAACGCGTCAGTAGCCAAAGGGTCAATCTGTTTTAATTATACAGGTCTTATAGAACAAATCGTTGTACTTATGCGTGCGTGTGTTTGTCTTACGAGACGATGCAGAAATCGCCTATCAACAAAATTAATTTTAGTATGCGACTCTTATACCTTTATAAACTGGTAAATCTGTTGTCCTTTCCAACCTGAACTTTTTCTCTCTTATTCGTCCTAACGGTAGATAACTCCTCAATAAAATCTTGAATTATTAAGCTCGACTATCCTGCACCCTTATGTAATCTATGAAACCATGTTCGCGACTAACAAGGTTCAATGAATATTTATGCGAAGCAGACACATTTGTTTAATTCATCCGTACTACTTGTGTTTAATGAAAGTAAACTCAGGTAGCCATCCATGAGTGGATGGGGTGTCGTTAGCGTCTTGTTTAAATGCAAATGAACACCCATACAAGGGCTGACGTAATCGTGCGGAATGTCCGGTGCCATCTGAATCTACTGACACGGGAAACGGTTTGCTTCATGTTTGGATTTTCGATCTGAATTATCCTAACAATTAATTCAATTAATTAATTACAATTAATTCCTATGAACATATTTTTGTAAGTGGAGTGGAGTATCTTTTCTTAAAGGGGACTTGGTTTGAAGATGTTTCCTTTAGGAGGCACAGTTTTTAGTAACGGAATAAACATAAATATATTTCATATAGAAACCTTTAAAGGTAGAGAATAATTCTGTAAGCCGTATGTAAGGCGCAAATACAACGATAAAAAATAAGCACAGTTTACTTGCAGTAGTAATTATTAATTGAAAATGCATATATAATATGAGTAAATATAGATAGAATCCAAATAAGATGATAAATTGAACAAATATAGGACAAAATAATTAAAAAGAAGATAAATAAACAAAAATACATAAAACAAATGTCATGATCTTTCATTTGTTTGTATCTTTCTGTCATTATTTGAATTTTTGTTTGACGACGGCATCGTAGAAAAATCTTGGACTTTGCAGTTTATGTAGCAAAACGTTTTTAAATGGTAACTGGGAAAGTGAGTAAAACCTACAGCACTGGGTATTACGCTCGGACGTCTGTATACACGAGAAGGTGATACCTACAGTGGATGTGGTCACCTCATTATTGATACAGAACAACATAATTTATATGTTTGTGGAAACGCTTCTTCTGCCTGTTTCTTTAATAACTTCGTCACGAAAAATTTCGGTAGCTTGTACACTGATATTAATCGACTTCGCAAACTGACAGAATTCAAAAACTATCTAACTTAATTTAAATGACAAAAACAAATTATCAGAAAGATTCAAAGCCCTGAAATTTCTTTGAATTTAACAGCTTTCAAATTTGCGGCTCACTGAGATCTTGAAATTTCACACCCATGTGTTCAATGACAATGTAAATAAAATCACTGTAAAGACTACATATTTGCTTTGGCATTTTTACTAGCATCTTTACGATGGGCTTGTCTCTGTTATTTTATCGATACAATATTTCATATTTAAAGTTTTTCTTTGAACAATATTAAATGTTTTGTTGGTGAAAGAAAGAAACGTGACTGGAACTTTCAGTAGAAATGCAAAATTGAAATTCTTTAATAACCACACAATTGAAATTCTTCATGACCTTCCGACAGTCATGAAATCAACAGTGTTCCAGGTATCTAGATTTTTATTCATGTTCTAAAAAAAAAAAGAATCTGGTAAGCTATGTTTTATTTTTACTCATCTTGATTACAATTTTGGAACTGTAATTTTATCGTGTACTGCCAACATTTAGAAACTGTTCTTTACGTCAACTTGATTAACGTTTAAAAACATCTAAATAGTTATGAGTGGAAAACTGATAAACTAAAATCTATTTTGGGTTACTCTAAAATTACTAACACTAAACTGAAGGTGGCTTTTGGAAACTTCGTAGGCAGAGGAAACTAAGCCGGAGTATAGTTTTGGTGCCTTTGAAGGATACAAGCAAGGAGACCAAAAGAATGTCTATTTTGGAGATAATTATAATACGTCTGTACAAACCACGAAAATAATAAATAAAATAATACATTATACAGAGCTGATGTGTATTAATATTTTATGTCTCATTACAGTAGCAAGGATAATAGTGTGGTTCACAGCGAGAAGGGGTAAAACTGCGGTAAAGAAGTAATCCTCACCTCCCAATTCTCTTTTTAATTAAGAAAATCCCGTATTTGTTTCAGAAAACCCAAGTCAATTCCCAGTTTCTTTAAGTTTACTCCTTTTTTGTTCGTATTGTTTAAAAGTGAATTTCACCTCCTTCTAAAATCTTGGTACACGGAAAGCTGTGAATTATGTACCAGGTTATAAGAGAATAAGCGGAAAATAGAGCTAAGGAAGGTAGAATTCTCACTCCTTACTTTCCTTAATTGGCTCTCCCGAACTTTACTTAGAAAGGGTGGAATCGTAAGGAAGACAGTAAATTATTTATAACCGAATTTCAAATGTCAGTTGTGATCTGCAAAGTTTCTTAAGGGCTTATTAAGTGAAGTCTAATAACTTTTTATAAATAGAGAAATAAATATTCTGTCCTGCACATAGTACTATTTCTTAATAAAAGAAGACGTTACCACTCAAAGTGCATGCTTACATTTAGTCGTGCAAAATGTACAAGTAACAATAACTAGAAAAAATCTGATACTGATGATTGTGCACTACTGTGCTATGTAATTGTTGTTTATGCAGGTATGTATTTATTGTCTTTGAATAAGATATAATTAAAATAAATAAGCTTTTATTCACAAAGAGAATACAAAATTATAATTCATTAAAATCAGAAATAATCGAAGCATTGTATCTTTTGTGTAACACGAGAAGTAAAAAGAAGGCAAATCGTAAGTCTGCTTAATAATTTTATAATAGTAGGAGAAAACCCTAATCATTTTTTATTTTGTGTATTATAGCATGTAGTAGATATAATCAATATACATATGTCAAGTATATGTGTTTATGCCATGTAGCCTATAATAGAATAGAGGAGAGAAAAACGAAAGAAAGGGAGAGAGAAGATAGATAGGTAGATATGATGGGAAGGAGGGAGGTAAGAGAGAGAGAGAGAGAGAGAGAGAGAGAGAGAGAGAGAGAGAGAGAGAGAGAGAGGGAGGGAGAGAGACATTTACACATAACGTCACCCCAAATACCCTTTTTTGAAGTCGGTGCCATTGCGAGCAAATCCTAATACTCATGAGCAAAATATGGAGTATTTAGCGATGTCCGACATTCAGTCTCGGTTATATTTTAATAATCATTGAATAAATTTGAATGTGCGTTTTGATATGTCTACTAATGGTGACACATATTGATGAAGACAAAGTAACATAGGTTTTCCAAATTTGAAAAATAGTTTGATCGCTTTTTTTGAAAATCACAAGTAAGCGATTTTTACTGCTAATTCATTTTCAGTAGCTATGGTAAGTACAGAACAGAGAGATATCAAATGCTTTTGGTTGCTTGATTCACATTCTAGAGGGCGAACGGATCATAGAGCAACATTCAGAGATGTATTGGGCTGTATTCGTTTTGTAAGTATTGAAAAACTCTATACAGTTTTACATCGTAATTTGAGAATAAAAAAGCTAATGATACAAACGCAACCCTAGTAACGCAGTAATCTCAGTCTATTATATTATTGAATTTCAAAGCACGAGTGTAAGTACAAAATACTGTATTCTGCTGGTACTGGCTCAGTACTGGTCCAGTATCAATTTTAGATACTACGGGACCACTGCAAAAGATGCTCTTTTAAATAAAAAAAGATTTATTAAAATCGGTCAATTACAACTATCGACTGGAAAGCTTCAAGATGATTGAGCTTAATGCTTCTAAATCCTACATTTTACAGCCTTCAGGAGACGTGAATAATACAAGTGAAACCAAAGATAGTTGTCCCTGGCCTTTTGATATTAATTGGGTATTTGCTACGAAGACAGTTAATCTAAATTATACTTAAAGTAGATAGCAACTAAAAAATTATGTTTAAAATTTTTTACAGCCACAAGTGTTAAATGTATATTAATTAGTATTATTTGGGCCTTATTGATTTTAAACAAAAATTTTGTTACATAGTTATTGGTTTTATAGGGTAATGTTTACAATAATTGAAATTTAATTTTTTGAGATCTACAACTTAAACTTCTGTTTGTGTGCTTTCTCAATCTTCTTTTGCTCTCTTGTAGCCTCATGCATAAATCGATTCTATAATGCTTGTCCTGTTTTCATTACAGTAAGGGAAAGAACCGGTGTTAATTACAGCACTAATATGGGATATCACCCAGTTTGGCAGGTGTACAGTTGATACTGTTTACAGCGTTATATGTGTGTGGTTTTATGGTGTTGGCCCATTCTCGTACTGCCGGCTGTCCTTAATGAGTTTCTGTAATTATGTTTTAGGGCGTTTCAAACTATTCACTGAGCATTTAGTCCACTCTGTGATATGAATCTGCGCCGATTAATGCCATGTATGTTTAGGGGGGAAAATGTTCTACGATAATTGCTTTCTCACAGGTCGACCGATAATATAATTACGTTTTCTGATAAAACAATTATATGAAACATTCCATGTTTTTTTATTAGTAGAACAGAGCAAAGAGAAGGTACTTCCTTGTTGATTAAACATTTGGAAGATAAGTGTTCAGGATTTTATAACGCTACACTTTTATTTTGGTCAACCTACTCATTACAATTTTCGACTGTGACCCAATAAGCCTAAAGACATTGGCCGTATGTGTGCACATGTTTAATATGAAAGAGTTACAACTAAATCAGACAAATCCGTACCAAACGATTCGAAAAAAAGAGAGTTAAGCTTTTCTATTGAAATTAAATTTATTAACTGCTTGAAATGGACTGCAGACACTGCAGCTTCTTAATTTATATAAAAAGTGGACTTATTTTAGTAGTAAGCGTTACCCATAATTCCACAACTGACCTATAATTCAATTAAAATTTATGTTTCAAATAATACGACCTCAATGTATATGTATAGTGTATGCAACAGAGGTGAGCAAAGTACCCAAGTTACAGTTAAAATAAATTTAAATTAATATGTAAAATATATGAAGTTTACATATTGTGTACTTACAGTTTTGTCAATTCGAATTTCTAAACGGACGTGATCAGTGCCGACTACATTAATTTTCTTAATATTATACTAAAAAAAACTTTACTAAAGCAACAACATATAAAAATAAAAATAAATTGCAGAAACAAAAAACTATAAAAGTATAAAAATTGCGATAAAAGTAAGACGTCAAACTTATAACGCACACTTTAACAATCTAATATCCAGAATAAAACAATGGACACCAAGAGAAAGTAAATAAAAAAAATATATATATTAGATATATATCGCTAAACATTTTTTAATCTGTAAAATTCTAAAAAAATTAATGTATGCTATATACTTCTGTTTACTAAACAGTAAGATCAGTTCCCATTTATGAACTGTTTCTAATGGAAGATACAAGAATATTTTTAGAACAAATTATTTTATTGTTTACGTTTTGAAGTACATATAGGACAATGTACTTACTTTTTCACATTTTTTATGTAATATAACATTTAAAAAATTTTATATTTTAAAATGAGAAATAATTATGTGAAGTTAATTAAAATCAAAATATTTTGAAATTATTTACAATGGGAACCTTTTTTATGCTGTTTAAATATTGATATAACTAGATAAATTACCTTTTTAGAAATTAATATTTTCAAGTATTAATATAAGTATTTATGTATATCAAATTTATTACAGCGATTTAAGAACGAAGATTGTGCATTATATTTGATTACAGAAACATTGTTCATATGAATTGAACACATAATTACGAGAACAGGTGAAATACGGCCTGAGACAAAGATGACAGCCAGGAGTATCAAATGGCTATATTTGTTTCCAAATTCGAGCCATAAGATGGTTTACCAGAATGGCGAAAACAGTATGTTGTAAATACTAGTTTGATGTGCTCAAATAAAATAAATAAGCATGATGTTCTTGGAAAAACCGATAAAATCGAATGTCACGGAGTAATAAAACAATACTTCATTATACAAGTTTTCAACAGAAATAATAGACGTGTTGAGATCCACTGTGGGAACTCTTCACTTTTCAATAATGCTAAATTCAAACATGGTAATTACTTCATTTGTTAGGAAATACAAGTCTTCCAGAAAAATGACAAGAACGTTTAAAAATCCACAATTCTGTGTTAAATGATCAAAGCGTAAAAACGAGTGAGCTTGCTGACGTTGTGAAAGTTCGAACAGATCGTGTGCGCAACATATTATAGTATCTGCGTAACGAAAAACCTTTTAGCGCGATAGGTGCCCCGTTGGTTAGCAGTTGCTCAAAAACGCATTGGAATGAAGATTTTGCAATAGAGCTTGTATATGTTTAAACGTAACCCAACCGAGTTTATGTGACTGTTGACCCAACCCAACCCACTGTTGACGAAACATCGGTTCACCACTATACGCTAGAGACAAAACAGTCCAGACGAAGGGTGTAACCCGGGGAAGGGGAGTACTCTAAAGAAGACGAAAATTGGTCTAGGAAAACCGTCAGTAGGCGTCTAGTGGTAGTGGTGGCGTCTGTTTAGCAAAGTGTGGTGCACACAGAACAGCGAATCGACCCTGGGACAAATCGTAGCCATTTGATACATCTGGCTCTATCTCTATGTCAGGCTGAAAACTTTTAAACTATCTTCGTAAATGTTTTATTATATTAAAAAAGAGCCTTATTAGATTTACGTTTCAAAAAAATGTTTTGTGCTGTTACATAATTTACTGCAAACGTCAAACACACTACAGCAGTATGCAGGCACTACGATAGTTACAGTAGAGTAGTACTACAATACAGCAGTAGTCACAATGGAATAACACTCGACAGTTATTATAATCGTTTTTATAATTTATACAGTCTACCCTGCACAAGTTTGTAACTGGATATTTCACCGCTTATAATTCTCAAATGCTTTTTAATAATTACAATTGTTTGATGTTCATAGTTTAACTGTTCAAAATTAATGTTTTGTATTATACCATAATAAATCTTGAGTAACAATCTGGAGTAGAATTTTACTTCGTCAGGTTAAAATGTTTACTAAGGCCAGGGACATGATTTTATTTCCTTAGACACTATAACGTTAACTTATAACGTTAATATGTTATACATGTTTTGCTTTATTATGATGAAAAAATCATACTATGCAGCATGAGATTTGATTATCATATAAATTTAGGTGGTTTCAAAGTACTTTTTTGTGCTGGTTTTAGATTTAACATTTATTTTTCTCTATAACCTACAATTTTTTTTTCAATTCAAATGACTGTAAATAATATTAAAAACCGAGTAATTTAGATTTCGCAAAGTGAGGAATCTTTTATGACAAGAGGAATCAGTTGGCAATACTTGTTATACATCAGCTGGCTTTCTGTTGATGGCAAACGAAGAGTCTTATGAAAATCTCAACGTTATTTCGAGTTTAATGTTTGAGGCAAGACAAGATAAAATTTATATCGTATTATGGTACATGTGAAATTTGAAACAAGTTGTCTTCATTAGCTTACATAGATATGGGAATTTCTGTCCCGTCTCTAGTGTTAAAAGCAATTTACTATCTCTTTTTATCGTTCTAACGAAAGGACACTGGACGTATTTGTATACTCGATAAATATGATTTTGTGCGGCAACTGTGGTGAGTACTTGCAGAGAATTCAAACACAACACAAACATACAACAGCAAAGCCTACCCTAACAGTTGGCTGCGTACCCGACAGTGTACAGAGCACTCTACTTAACCCGTTACATTCTGCTTCACTTATCAAATCCTCCCGGCACGTTGTGTTCCGAACCCGTTTAATAGTCGAAAGTACAACTCATATGAATTACTCGCGAGCCTTCATGGAAATTATTGTACTGTGTGTGTGTGTGTGTGTGTGTGTGTGTGTGTGTGTGTGTGTGTGTGTGTGTGTGTGGAGGGAGTGAGGCAGAGAGAGCGAGTGAGAAAGAGAGATCTCCTGACGAGGTTCAATGAATATTTACAAAACCACGCTTGTTTAATTCATTCGTACTACTTGTGTTTAATGAAAGTACATACAGGTATATCTCGTCCTTGAGTGAAGTGTTACGTTAGATCCTTGTTCAAATGTTAATGACGCTAAACAAGTGCCGACGTGATCGTGCGCAACGGTCCGTCCCGTCCCATTCAATTTACATTTAACAGTGTTCCCCTGCACATTGGGGTTAGGCTTTATCCGTATTGTTTCCTCACGTTAGTAGTGTTTGCTTTTAATAATAAAATACGAATTTAGTTTTGTTTAAATAGAATTACCCTACAATTAACAAGTGTACACTATGCACTTAAACAAGTAAGCAGGTTGTCACTGACAATACGTATATGTTAATTATAAATGTATATAATTGTATGTGAGGTACAAATTTTTTTCTGTCGTATGTCTTATATAGCTGGATTTTGATTTTCATTTGTTTTCTTGATGGTTTTCAATAATCGGCAGATACATTTTCTAATTCATATTACTATGTATTGCATAAAATATCCATATATACTCACATTATTCTCGTTTCTCTAATTTATAATAAATAATAACACTTTTATTATGAAACAGGAATATATTTTATCGCTTTTGTATACAATATTTCAGCAGTTTTATAATGTACTGTCATCATCAGGATTATAATTTATATATGATTATAATTATATTACGAATTACAGTACAAATTATAATTTTTATGATGACTTAACACAAATTTATTTCTAATATTAACATTGAACTTGTAAATGGGATAACGTGGTTAGTTCAATGAGAAATAAAACTGAAACTTATATTAAACGGTGGCATTGAGACGTAGGTGATGAACTATGAAATGACGCTTGTTAGCAATGAAAGACTATGGGTAATCACCCTCGTTTCTGAATTCTGTTTTTAAATTCAACGTTTTTTTTTAAGTTTATTGTTTAAAGGACCCAAGTAAATTCTAAGTCTTTTCCAGCATTGAGCCGTACTAATTGCTTTATACATACATATATAGGTAGATAGTTAGACAGATAGATAATAGAGAGGTAGGTAGTCAGAAAGAGAGAGAGTGAGAGGGGGGAGAAGAGAGACGTATCGGCACGAGAATTATCTTGCGGTCCTCTTAGAGACGTTCCTTGTGATCTTCCAATTACCAGTCTACTAAACATACATTCTGAGTTATTGGTGATGATTTATAACAAAAATTACTTTGATAATAGGTAGTAAAGCCGCCATATAAGTCGGATATAGAAACGGGTTCAGTACGCTTACTCGCAGATTTTGGTTTACGAATACCGAGGAGCTGTAGTGTTGGAAAAAAATTGTTTTTTCATAGAGATAAAATGATCTATTCGTACTGAAAAAGGTCTTGCGGATATTTATTAATAAACTAAATAGTGAAGGATCTCCATAGCTTGTGAAGACATTGTCCCACCGTGATCAAATGCTTTGTTTAGTAGAGAAAAAAAGGCAATGCGAATTGTAAAACCAGAATTTTTCAGGACCAGATCTTCCATTTTTCAAAGTGGTCCCGAGCATCATGAACCAGTCATCCAGAAAGTTCTGACATGCTGGAAAACAATATTAGCTGGCGGACATATGAATTCTTTTTAGTCTGGAGAGTTATGACTACGTTATTGTTCCTCCTTTTTCAAGGGAGTTTGTCTTACTGAAAAAAGTATCGAGCCGGGGAAAGCGTGGAGAGCACTCTGGAAAACGTCCTCTGCCTAAGAGCCTTTTGGAGCTTTACTTTAACATGTCAGTTAGTGATTTCCTCTCTTCGGATGGGTCTGGCTCAAATATCAAATCGACTCTGGTCATACAAGCAATATGCCTCACTGCCTTAGGAGCCAACTATTACATTTACTCTATGTAATGTATTCAATAAGCTAATTACTCGGCTTTTTTCTATCTTTTCTATCGGTGCTTAAGAATTCTTAACTAAAGTTAGCTAGAATTTATAGTATCTTAATTTTGAAATAACAACTATTTATTGTATAAATAAATTTTAAACATAAAACATAAAAATTAAACATTAATCTATTAATCCAGAGTAATAAATTAAAACATTATTACACTCTATTGTTATGCATTTGATCAAATTTCCGGTTTGTATGTATTCATTAAATTTTATTTAAAAAAAATCAAATCTTTAAAAACAAGTACTGTCACCCAAAATTCAAGGTAATTATCAGTTATGAAAGTTACTAAATTATTATATTACTTATGTAAAGACGATAAAATAACAATTCATTCCAAATGTACGAAATTGAACAAAGATTTTAAACTTATTCTGAACTGATCGGAACAACAATTGCACTGCCTAAAGGAATACTTTTGATGTACGTTAAGGAGGAAGATTTATGAAATTATGGCTCTTGCAGTCGGAACTGATTATTATGCCTGGAGAATTTATTATAATCCATTTCATAAATAATATTCTAAATAAAGTATTTACGCTTTGTTGCTGATTTTATTGTTTTTTGTTTTTATTATGTATTTGCTTGTTTATTAATTACATTTTCATTAACTTAGGAGAGCCTTTTATTGGGACTTTACTGTAGGCCTACGTTCACATTTGCAATGTTACATTAGTAGTTAAGTATTACCTGATATTTAGGCTTTTTTTTTTAAGATTTTATGTGAGATCTGTCACGTTTTTTTAGGGTGTCTGTATTATTGAGTGTAACTTGTTTCATTTATGAAATGTCCAAAATGTTACAAACCCAAAGCAACTGGTGGTCCCGTATTTCATGTTTTTTAAGTCTGCGTTGACGCTGATCTGAAAATGTTTGTTAGTCCGTTGATGGCTGCCAATTCGCCGTATAATTATTTATCGAACTACAAACATGGTTCATAGAAGAAGCGTAGTGAGTGTTTACTGATACCAGTGCGTTACTCTGGCTTAAATCTTTTGCATTATTCATAGATTTTAATCCGACGCACTCGGTCATTTATAAGTGCAAACAAAATTTAAAATTGCATCAGACTGTTCTCTTTACTCACACGTTAATGGCAGATTTTCAAATGTTATGATATACAGGTCGTGTACTAATGCTATTTAATACTTGAGGAAATTTTAAAATTTTAAACACAGTTCACTGAGGAGTTTAAACAAACAGTTAATAGGCTTTCAAAATTATTTTATTTGAAAAAGTCAGTTAATCTGATAACTTAATAGTTTTATGTACATTTGATTTTCCAAAAAAAAAGGCTTCACATTTTTTTCAGCACGTTTGTATTGTAAAGAAAGAGAGAGAAAGAAATAGAGGGAAGGAGAGAAAGAGGTTCTTATATATCACTAGTTATATTAATTTTTATCATATTTTATATTAAGGAGTAAATAATTATAGCAGCACGATGATTCAAATTTGTTTGGACTCTTTGAAATACTGTAATGCATGGATGGATTCATTTTAATTGTTAAAAACGTTTCTTAGATTAGTTTTTACCATTGATTTATTAGCTTCATTACTGAGGATGCCACTTTATGGAATGGGTAAAACTTTCGGTGTTAACAATGATGTGACAACAAATTAAGCTTTATTGTGACAGAAAAAGTGTTGTTAATAAAAGTTGTAAGCACGCAGGCCTACGAGTGAGAATTCCTACTTAAAAGCATTCATTCCTAATTGGAAATGCCTATTCTTGGGAATGAACTAAATGAATTTATTCATATCCTCTGGTTTACATAATTTGCTATTTCTTTCAACTACTGGTAATTTTCTAACCGAACTCACGTTTAAGGGTGGAAAACTGTAGCGTGTCTTCCAAAATCGGAAATGATATCAGAATTATTAACACATATAAATAAAAGAGGGTTATACATATGTATAGTAAGTTCTTAATTGGTAAGAAAACAAACGATTAGCAAAACGTAGGAGGATAACATCCCTAAACACTGATTGATTAACGAGAATAAACTGCTCAGTAAGAAATATGTCTTTCGATCAGTGATAGGCTTAGTATCACTAAACACAAAAGATAACGAAAAATCCTTATAAACTACGAGGTGTATTTGAATTTTTGTTATAAAATTAGGAAACAAAACAGTTACAAGAAGCTTTACAAATCTACAAAAGGTGAGTGCAAGTGCACTGAAATCGACTATCGATAGTTTGTCTGTTCACATATTTCTCTCCTGTAATACATAATCGTGCTATGTTTAGTAATTATAATTGTTTAAGTCTTCAACACGCTTATGTAATTATAATTACTTAACTAGATATTTCTGCAATTCGTGGTGATCACCGTGCCTAGTTGAGCACGGTAATTATACAACTGTGATGTGGTGGTAGTGAGCACGATTTGTGATGTTGGCGTGACCGCACACCAATTGCGATAAAACCTTAATGAGACAATTTCGTAATTAGATTTTAGTATATTTCTAAACAGTAAATTAATTTTAACTATTTTACCACTGCAACACGATTATAACATTATAAAACAGCAATACAGTAACATTACAGTATCATCATCATGCAATCTTCAGGTACGATATTATCCTGAAGAATGCGTTTACGTAAGAATTATATGTGTATCTCTACTCCTGTATCATCACTAACTACATTCTATGAAACATACTATCCTGGGCCAGAGTATTGGTTTGTGTAGGGAATATTCTTAAGTCTATCCGTCAGTATGTTTGGATTTCTGTACCTTCCATTTTCTATTATGATTGCACAAGATTTTATATTTCGCTAAAACTTCTTTCTGTTTAAATTATATCTTTGTAATGCCTTGTTTATCTACAATAATAATCCATATTATGCATATAGTTCATATTATGTGCAAACAATCGTTCTGCAATCAACCGATGACAATCTGAGAATACATCTGTAGATAAGAATTGTACATAACATTTTCGTGTTGTGTATGAATACAAAGTACTAATAAGTCGGTGTTTATGTGCTCATAAGTCATAATTGCTCAATAGTCATAGTAATGCATTAATAACCTAAACGGTAATTCTCCTCATTGTACTTGCTTATTGCATACCACTCATTAACCTTTAATTTGCCAACCGCACAAACTTTACTATGTTGCGTTTTTGATTTCGCGTTACGTTGCTTTTCTTAGTGTATATTCATTATGAGTAAAGAATATAATTAATATTCGCCTAATGGTAAAAAGATATACTTTTCATGTTAACCAGCCAACCCGTAGTTAGATAATATCATTTCGTTTTCAAAACGTGTACAATTTTCTTAAAAAACTACTTAAGTAGTTTTATGTCTTAGTAATAAACAGTACGTTATATTTTGATCTACGGTTTTCACGGCTGGTGTCAACATTATTTAAACAAGCGTAAGCCGGGTTGTTAGACCGTGGTCTCATGGTGTTAGAATCAGACATTTCGACTTCACCAACGGAGACCATCGTCAGTGGGAAAATATTGTGTCAGGTGGTCGTCAAATAATCTCGGTACTGAGGCAAAACTGTTACTCCCAGTATAGTTTTGCCTCACTATCGGGATCATTTGGCAAACATCTGCCACAATATTTTACCACTGAAGATGGCCACAGTTGTTGCGGTCAAAACGTCTGGTTCTAACACCATGAGACCACGGTCTAACAGCCCAGCTTACGCTCGTTTAAGTAGTACGTTATATGTGTTAGACATAGAAAATAAGGAAAGGTGTATATATATTTTAACATTATTAATATTATTTATTTATGTACAACAATGGTACTGTTTTTTTTTTAATCATTTACGATACTATCAGTGATCAGTGTTGTTTAGAATACTTTTATGTACAGTAACAACACTGGTTTCGGCTTTTTGTACATCTAAACAAAACTGTGTGAAATTGATAAAATCCATAATAGAAGAAAATCAACTGAGATAGTTTGACCACATCAAGAAAAGGATAACTCGATGACTGTATGAGGAGAGACCATTACAGAAGAGAAGCAGACACAGACCTAGAAAAACATGGCAGGATGAAATACGAAATGCATTAGAAAAGTAGGAGAAAACCGTTAGACACGGGCCAAACAAAACAGCACAGAAAATTATAAGAAATCACGAAGAGAAATACTATATTTGTATTATTCAACTCTATCATCTACCTTACATACTCTAAAGGAAGACAAAGCATAAGTGGTAAATAATTATCTAGGTAAGCGAGAAGATTTTAAACCACGTGTTTAGGCCATCTTTTTGTAAAAATAAAAAGACCTTATACTTAACATAAAGACTATATTACGATAATATACACACAAATATAAAAATATACACTTGAAAATTAATACGTAGGTTATGGCAGTCTTAGTAAATTTGTAATATAAAAATGTAAACACCTACGTTTTTGCGTAAGCTGCTGTTATTCATTGAAACAAAATTTGACAGATCTGCTTATTTTATTGGCTAAATATTATGAAGTCTACGTTCATACATAAATGCCAACTTATTTTTTCACATAGAAAAATATGTGCGAGTTAAAATTTTACAAATTATTTTACAAATATTTACAAATTTACGTATGTACATAGTTACCTCACTAAAACGTGCGCTATGAAATATTCGTACGTGTGTATTAACCAGTGTATGATTGCATAATATTCCGAATTTAATAGAGCTTCCCCGCTAACGATTGCCGTATACTTTGATTATATGTTACATGACATGTTCACAAACGTAAACCTTAAAATTTTAATGGGTAATTTTATTTAAAATTATCATTGTAATTAACAATTTATCTAGTTTTAAAATACGTACTTCCATTGACTACAAACGATGATCTGCGATAGTGGTAACAGTGGTGTTCAGAAACGGGGTGTAAGACTTTTTACGGTAGAAATAGTCAAAGGAAGGACATATCGTAAGACATTTTTTTGTGCATGAATTATTTATTGATGGCAAGTGACTTGCAAGAATGGAAAGCTTTATATCTTTATATATGTTTGTAGCTTTATATATCGATGTTGTTAATTATTAACAAAATTGCTTTTTGAAAGCAATAACACATATTAAATTCTATAATGTGGCACATCAGAGTCTCAGGTTTAGAATTTGAAGCTCCAGAGAATACAACAGTCCTTTTTGCCGTTCTTCCGCATTTTGAATTTCATGTTTGTTTTCTCATCCAGTTGTCTTTCTGATTCTTCTGTTTTTCGCCCGCGTTTTTATTCCTGTCGTTCCTTTGTATTTAGTAATAATGGATAAAAAGCTTCTATACACCATAGTAACATGCTAAATACAAAATAGCTGTATTTTGTAATTCTCTGATGTAAGTTTGTAATTCTCTACTGTTATTTTGTACAGAATTCTCTAAATTAATGACAGTGTTTTCAATACCAATAGTGAGGGAAACATAATAAAAGTAACTTTTAATAATAGGTATACATAATTGAACATCCCTACAATCTGTATTCAGTATAATATATTCCAGTATGTTGTACATAGAGATGTAGGTGTAAAAATGGAAATTCTAATTATGTATTTGGTGTTACTGCGTCTATAATTAATCTATATCTATAAAAATGAATGTTTGTTTCTTTCTTTGTCCCGTATGCGTTCCTATACCATTCATCCGATTGCGATGAAACTTCGGTGAGTTGTTGTGCGCACGCCCGCGAAGGTTTATGAATTTTTTTCGATGGGGTCCTTTGGGGGGTTCTTGGGGTCTTCCACATCTCCTCCTAAACCACTGGACCGATTTCAACCAAACTTGGCACAAATATTTTACGCAACGGGAGAACCAACATAGGATAGGTGTTTTTTTCTACGGGGTCCACTGGGGGTCCTTTGGGGTCTTCCACATCTCCTCCTAAACCACTGGACCGATTTCAACCAAACTTGGCACAAATATTTTATGCAACGGGAGAACCAACATAGGATAGGTGTTTTTTTCGACGGGGTCCATTGGGGGGTCCTTTTGGGGGTCCTTTGGGGTCTTTCACATCTCCTCCTAAACCACTGGACCGATTTCAACCAAACTTGGCACAAATATTTTACGCAAAGGGAGAACCAACATAGGAAAGGTGTTTTTTCAATGGGGTTCTTTTGGGGGTTCTTTGGGGTCTTCCACATCTCCTCCTAAACCACTGGACCGATTTCAACCAAACTTGGCACAAATATTTTACGCAACGGGAGAACCAACATAGGATATGTGTTTTTTCGATATGATACTTCGGGGGGTCCTTTTGGGGGTCCTTTGTGGTCTTCCACATCTCCTCCTAAACCACTGGACCGATTTCAACCAAACTTGGCACAAAATATTTTACGCAAAGGGAGAACCAACATAGGATAGGTGTTTTTTCGATGGGGTTCTTTTGGGGGTTCTTTGGGGTCTTCCACATCTCCTCCTAAACCACTGGACCGATTTCAACCAAACTTGGCACAAATATTTTACGCAACGGGAGAACCAACATAGGACAGGTGTTTTTTTTCGATACGATCCTCTGGGGGGTCCTTTGGAGTCTTAAAAAACTAACTTATTAGATCTGGTTACTATGGCAACCCAATGGAATAGATTCTGTTCTAAATATATTATCGCATTAAATTGAAGACCACGCGAACGAAGTCTTTATATATTATATATATACAAACACTTTCTTTCTTTGAGTGGCATTGCAACGCATGCCGGGTACTCGCTAGTTAGAAATATTATTAAGGAACTTTTACATTATCAGTAATTTAAATTGTAATATTGTATGAATTACGTTCTGTGGTATTATAATTTTTCTCATTGTATTTAAGGGAAACAATATATAATGAATGCAATATAGAATTTTGATGATGTAAAACAAACTGTTTCAACTCCTTCACACATACACGCATATGATACTCACGCGCGCGAGCATTCACTGACATACACGAACACTTCACTGAGTTATTTGAGCTGTTGTGTTTGATGTTTTCTTTTGTATCCATACAGGTCCTGATAATGACAATAAATATTGTCGAAACGTCGACACAAATAATTTGAAATTTGTATTATACTTTTTTGACTGATCCTCGCAAATCCTTCAACGTTAAAATTTATTTATTGGCGGTCATTTCGAAATTAAGGATTCATTTCTACAATTACTTAGCATTTGTAATTTCACAAAAGAGGATATAAGGTACATAACTGTTCTTTTTTTATTCCTCATCCTTTGTTTTTTTTATAGACTAGATTTATTATGTTATATGTTATGTTACTCTTTCGTGTGTTACACTCACTATTCACAACTATTACTGTAAACGTGAATCATCGTAAAGCATTTCTTTCTGCATTCAGGCCTTCTGCATTTATTTGCAGTCCTACAAGCGATGCAGCAGGGAAGCATCACTTATCTTGATGGCTTGCTTATTCATATGTATTTTTTAAATAAAATATTATCTAGTAGGCCTATTAGCAATGCTCATGCTTGATGTAGGTAAAAAATTACCTTACAACCCCGAACGGAGTGGACTGTTGTAACCCCGCATGGTATACCAGACTGTGCGTAGCGAATTTTATAAAGGCGTTTTTGAATTATAAAGATAATATTTCCGTCAGCCTTTCTTTGCTCTGTAAATAGCTGTCATAAGTTATGCCGGTAAATTTTTTCAAGGTAGGAATACATAAACGTTTTAAATTAACTTAGATTTTTAAATCCAGAATGCTTTCCTCCTTTATTTACATGTCGACTATGCAAAAACATTACTAAATATATTACTTTAAAAATAAATGTACTATTTAGTTTATATTTGGTGTATGTATACGTACTTAAGAAGACGTACTTAAGAAGATGTTATTTTTCACGATATTGGTTGATGACTCGTTGGGCACTTGGTGAAACATATTAATACAAGGGTTTTTAAAAATATATACAACTTAGTACGTTTCACAGTTTTTATTTAACTCTGACAGCTGTTTTAGCTTATTAGGCTATTCTAAAAGAGAATCAAGGGAAACATCGCATTTCTGAACATAAGAATGGGATTTTATCTAATACAGCGAATACAGGTTTTACAGATCATTACTTATAAAACAATGCACAACATACAAAAAGGTAAAAAAATAGATTTATTAGAAATTCTAGAAATTAGAAAAGCAATCAAAAGTAACAAAAATTTAAGAAACGAACAAACTGAATTCTGTGTATCTCCTTTACTAAACGTTGTTATTTAGTTTAGTTAATTTTTATATTTTGCCTTCAGATTATACTTAGTTTTTACTGACATTTGACGTTCCCACTAGCTTCTTCACCCCTCCATCATACCTCACACATGTCTGAACCACACCCTTAACATATGTTCACCACCCTTACATTCTTTGTTAATTTAGTTGTTACTTGATTCTGTTTGAGAATAACCTAATAAGCTGGAACAGCTGTCAGAGTTAAATAAAAACTGTGGAACGTTCCAAGTGTTTATATATTTTTAAAAACCTTTGAAGATGTTATTTTCTAAATATAAATACATTTGATATTAATTAATTATGTAAAGTATTCAGTGCCACGCTGTGATTACACGTTTGTTGGGCTGGTAACACAGACACAATAATTAAACGTACCAAACACTGAACTGTGAAGTACAGTAAACGCTAACGCTGTAAGTGTGGGATAACGTTGTGGTTTCCAAGTAATGCCGATTTGTTTTCCAAGTTGTCAGCAGGTAGAACATTACTTAAGCTGTACAGCTAACTAGGTTAAGTGTTCACTTTGGAACTGTTAGGTAATTTATGGAACAACAGTGATAGTTATGTACGTACGTACCACGGTAACAAGCTGTATTCAATTTATTCAGGAAATACTGAATTCAGTAACTTGTAATAATCAAGTGTAATTTTAATAAAACATAGGTTCGTGTCATACGTTTCTATAGTATAGTATCACTTAGAACATTCATAACCGCTTTATTATGTTGGACGGTGACTTTCTACTAAACCAGTAAATTAATATTTTATTTCATCTGACTAGTGAATTTAAAAAACATCTGAGTCTGCATAATATCACATACTACACAAAATATCAAACGAGTGCGTGCAAACACATATTAGAATCGTTTATTTGCTTTAAAAGTATGAATATTATCATTTTTTTATTAGGGGGAAATGCTTTATGATGCACCATCAGAGGAAACCGTATGTCCCCTGGCGTGTGGTACTCTCACCCACTAAAAACCAACCTCTAATTCAGGCAACCTTATAGGCCTATCCATCCTGTAACCACTTAACGTATTACTTCAGGATGGAGCTTATTGGTCCCTTGTCTGTTTTTTCCCAGTTGTTCCTTATCTTCTACTGCCCGTTTGTGCAATTTGGGATTGTCTTATCTTTTCAAGTAGAACCCATTGAATAAATGCAGAAATGCGGCCTCATTCCACCTTGCCTCGAAGCATAGTATTAATTACGCTGTAGACTGTAAAGTCCCCGAGCTCCATCTCCAGTGTCATCCTTTCTGTTGTGAATCTGCAGGACTTGAAACAAGTGTGCAAGGCATCTTCATGGGGAGAGTCACCGTATTGGCATGGTGGGCTTTGCACCGTTCCCATTCTTTGAAATTGCCATGGCCACTGAGGAACTGTGTCAGAAGGTAGTTAACCTCACCGTGTTGGCGGTCAATCCATTTCTTCAAGTTCTATATGAGCCTTCCGATCCATCTTCCTGTATCCTCTCTATTCCATCGATCTTGCAAGTATCGGGGAGTGAGTTCCATGGCTTCATGCTTTACTCCATCCCGTCCAATTACATCTCTTATTTTGAAGAAATGCTTTCGCTCTAGAGCGAACAGGTCTATGGGAATCGCAACCATTAATAATAATAATAGTAGTAGTAGTAGTAGTAGTAGTGGTACATACTAAAATATTACTACATAATGTATACTACATACATACATGTTACTACATACATAACAACAACAACATAAATGAATGAATTTCTTAATTTAAAACAATAAATAAATAAGCTTTTAGTCACAAATACGAAATATAAGTTAACTGCCTCCTTCGTCTCTCCTTTGAGAAGATAAAATAATACAATTATAATTACAAAAATATAATTATAAATTAAAAGGTTCGTAAATTTTATTTGATAGAAAGTTGAAGTATGGGAATATAGTATAATTTGTAAAATAAAATTAAAGCAAACAGAGCGGAAAGAATATCGAGAAGATGACGTTGATGAACGATATGCGGGATGAGTGCCGATAAAGCCTCGGGAACGAGGTAATTAACGAGACATTTTAAATCGGAGAAGCTTTGACTAATGACATGACGTATAGATCCTATTCTAAAGTTAATTTTTTGCCACCTTTGCGATATTCGTCAAAAAACCCAGGTAAATCGTGCGATTTTATTTATACGCCCCTTAAGTGTCATTAAATCTTTTAGTGACACCTGAAACGTATTACTATAGTCTTTAATTATATTTTTTTATAATTTGTTTAGTTTGTAGTAAAATTTAAATAAAATGAACGAAGAATGGTAGTATTTGTTGGAATGATTCTGTTACATATAATTCAATCATCTAATTTAAGAATTTAACATCTAATTAAATAAAATTCTTCTAAAAGTCTATTATAAGTGTCATGTAAAATATATTCGTATGTGTGAAATATAGTATAAAAAGTTTGTCATGTAATTGCCAATATTTCTAATCTGTGCCTTAAGAAAAATTTGTACTGGTATTTTAATGATATTTAACTAACTGCGTCGTAATGCCAACCAGTGTATTGGTACGCATATTGGTCTCAGGTTCAGAGTGTGTGTACATTGAAGTTGATATGAGTCTAATCAATAGTTTATGTGTAATATGTGACACATAATTACTATGATAGTCAATGTTTACTACAGTTGCACTGTCTACGTGCGTACAAACCTGTACATAAGTAAAAAACCAATTGGATTCTAAATTATGACGTAATGACATAATTGTCCATCCTTTATTAGGATTCGAGTGCAAATTTGAGTACAATATTATACAGAATTTCAAATTTAATCTTTTTCATTGCTGTGTTACTAGAGAGAACTAGCTATGTTTTAAAACAGTAAACTTCGTTGGTTAGATGTTACTTAGTAAACTTAGTAGATTTCTTGGTTTGGCCTAATGACCGTAGTTTTAAAACAGAAACCCAAAATTAAATTTAAACGCGACTGAATAATTTTTCAGTTTTAATTACACTTAGGTCATTACCTCATCTATAATAACGAACCCAGATGCGAAGAGAAAAAATGACATTTGGTTTATAAATCCTTTGAGTACAATCTGCTTTAAAGTTAATTAATTACATAATTTATTGTAAAGTAAGTAAAGCTTAATATTATAGATACAGCAGTGGAGGTTTGTGGTGTTACTAAAATGAATAATAAAAGAAAACAGACGGTATGGTGGACTAATGAAATAAAGGAGCAGATTAAAAGGAAGAAAAGGGAATGGAAAAAGTATACAGCTAATAGAACTGTGGATAACTACGGAGCATATAAACAACAAAGAAAAATTGTTAAAGAATTAGTTGGAAAAGCGAAAGAGACTGCATGGAAAGATATTGGAGAAAAATTGGAAAGAGATAGGTGGAAAAATCAAAATCTTTTCTTCAGAGTATTGAAATCTTTTAGAAAAGAAAAAAAACTGAGAATGATATATGTATATATAATGCTAATGGGAAAGTAATGACAGAAAGAAACGATATAATGAATAGATGGAAAGAATACTTTCAAGGATGACTAGATGGTAAGGAAATCAACAAAGATGATCATAAAGTCAATATTAATGAAGAAGAAGATAGAGAGGATGGTGAAGTTGCAGAAGAAGAAAAAATAACGATGCATGAATTAGAAGTAGTGATTAAAGGACTTAAAAGTGGGAGATCACCTGGAACAGATAAAATTGCAGCAGAAATGATAAAGAATATGGGGAAAAAGGGGAAAGAAATACTTTTAGAAATTATCAATAAAGCGTGGACAAGTGTAGACATACCAAGAGAATGGGAGGAAGCATTGATAGTTTCTATTTTTAAGAAAGGTAACGCAAGAGATTGTAATAATTATAGGGGTATCAATATGTTAAATACAATTGTTAAGGTTTATGAGCAGACAATTAATAATAAATTGGTCCCAATTTTAGAAAATAGTTTGGAGGAATCGCAGAGTGGCTTTAGATCAGGGAGAAGTGTGCAGGATCACATTTTTACTCTGCTACAGATAGCTGAGAAGTCGATACAACAAGATAAATTGGTATGTTTGGCTTTTATTGATCTTGAGAAGGCTTTCGATAGAGCAAAAATATGGGAATGTTTAAAAAATATAAGAATAAGGAGTAAAATAATTAAGGTAGTACAGAGGTTATACAAAAATAATGTTACTTATGTAATCGGTAAAAATATGAGGTCATTAGGATTTACAACAAACTATGGATTAAGACAAGGAGGTGGACTGAGTCCGACATTATTCAACTTGTATATGGACGACATTATTAAGAAGTGTTCACTGAAGGTTAAGAAAATGCATGTTGGATACAGGAACTTGTGAAGTATAGAAGTAGCAGAAGGGGTTTTGCGGATGATGTAGTGCTAATGGCTACAAGTGAAAGGGCGTTACAGGGTAATTTGAATATATAGAATGAAGTTCTCCAGGAAAAAGGGATGAAAATAAATAAGACCAAAACAAAGGTAATGGTAATGGGGGAGAAAATAATAAATATAGAGATTGGAGGAGTGAAGATAGAACAAGTCAAACAATTCAGATATCTAGGGGTTATAGGTAGTAAACAGTAATGGGAAACAAGAAGCCGCATTAAATGAAAGAATTGAAAAGGCAATAAAAGTATACTATGCATTAAACAATAGATTTATAAATAAGAAGGAGATATCAAGAAAAACGAAAATGAGTGTGTATAAAACAGTATAAAGACCGGTTTTAACATACGTCTGTGAGACGTGGGTGCTATCCAAAAGCCAAAAAAGTAAAATCCAGGCGACAGAAATAAAACATCTTAGGACAGTAGTAGGAGTAACAAGGAATAATACACAAATAAGAGAGGATCTGGAAGTGATATCGATTCTCGATTTTATTGAACAGAGACAACTATGCTGGTGGGGACACATGCAGAGAATGGATAGTGATAGAATGGTAAAACAGGATTGGGAGGCAAAATCCGGGGGGAGAAAGAAGAGAGGAAGACCGCGACTGACTTGGGATGGAATGATGGGAAACATTTTGAGAGAAAGAGACTTGGGCTGGAGGGAAGCGAAGACATTGTCAATGGATAGAGTAAGATGGAAAAAATTTGTATGTAGAGTGTAGTTGATGTACTTATCATATATTGATGTAACCCGACACCAATATGGTATAAGGGTATTTTGATAATAAATAAACAAGTAAAGCATAATATAAATAACTAGAAATTCGTACTCGAAGAAAATAATTATTTGTATTAATACTGATAACATATAAATAAGTCATAAATAAAACAATATGACCAGTAATAACAACATTTATAAAAAAAAAAAGACGAAAAAACATTTTGTTCTTAAAAACTACATATAACAGAATAGCAAAAATGCACGCTTTTTGCCACACGCTTCCAATGCCACAGGTTTTTGCGACACCGTTATCGCAAACCGTGTGTTTGCCACTTCCACCACACTGCATTTTATGTCCCGCTGTCTGTTTCTCAGTACCTTTATCTGCAATGGACTGCTGAAATGATTGCAAACGTTACTGCTATAGTTCATAATAACGGCTAAAGCTACAGCGCCAATTATTCTGTAGATAATTCTAATAATTAAAAAAAAGTTTTTACTCCCTAATTGTTTTTATGTAATTTACAATGACATTAATAAGTATACTCCTAGAGTGCCGTCTAAAAAGATGTAAGACTACGTTTTGCCCCCAGAATCCAGCCCTACAACAACAACGTGGGGGACAACTGATGGCCTTTTTAGCTGGCTAACAGGGCACTGGTAGGTGAGTTTGATAAGGTTGTATGTACTGCTTGAATATACACCGTAACCCACGGTGATCCGATCGTGCCAATGTGTTGTGGGCTCTACGTTCGTGAGTCGCGAACGATGGCCTCGAGGGTTCTGCCGCGGTGGTCTGTCTTTCCCCCCTCCCCAGTTAGTCGTGGGAACAAAATTTAAAGTTCTCAAAATAATTCTCGGGATGAAGGATCCTTTATAATCCCTTGCTCAGAAAAAAACCTCCTCGGAGAAGGTGTAGAGAAGGAGACATTTCTCCTCGGTTGATACCGAAAGGTTCCTGATATCGTCTGTGCCACTGTGCCGGTGATGCCGAAGTATAGTGGTAAAACGGAAGGAAGATGGCTTCAGAAAAGAGAGCTCCTTCCTTATTGAAAAAAATGTCACCGTTTGCGCTGGATCAGGCTTACAAGACATCAGAAAAGCCGCAGGTAGACTATTTGTCGTGACCCTAAATCATCAACAGGGTTCGAGGTTACCTTAAACTGCAGAAGACAGGAGACGCAGAGGTAGAAGTTGTTCCTCATACCACAGGTAGTCGTTATTCCTCATACCACTCTGAACACCACAATAGGGGTGGCAGTGACCAGGGACTTGCTGAACTGCACAGAGGAAGAAACCGCGGAGCTCGCTCTATTAGGCGCTATCGCATGTCGGAGACTAACGGTGTGAGGGATGAACTGACGCTCCCATCTGCAAGAAACTATTACTATTAATAATGTGTGGCAACAGATGTGTAATACAAGTCAGAGCAAACTCTGCCGTGAAACACAGCATCCGCAAATGGCAAGCAGCAGGTGATCTCGGTCATTGTGAACAAGTTTGCATCACTGGACTGCGAATTGGGCACACGAACGTCTTTGCACCTCTTGTAAGGACAAGAACAATCCGTCTGCACTTGTGGCGGTGCACTTACAGTGAAACACGTAATCGAAGACTCTAGTGCTTTTTCAGAACTCAGGTAGAGAAACGGAGTAAACGATACCCTGAAAGAAGACTTCGGAAACAAACAGTTCGCGAGAGAGAACTCTGTCCTTTCTAAAAGGGGCAAGATTACTGTATAGGTTTTCAAAATGTCGTTTTGCGTCTTAGTGTGTACGAGTTTCTACTGTCGTTGAGTTAACTAAAATGTAGGTGAAAACGAAACGATCCGTCGAGCGCTCCTTCCTGATAGACGTCGTTGGGCTAAAGGCCTTAGTTGACGAGTCCCAAAACATAAAAAAAGAAGTCTACCATAGTGTGTGCGGCGCACTCTTATAGATTTGTTTGTAAAATAGACGTTATAGTTTGACGTTTGTTTGTAAAATAGACGTATCTGTTAGACGTAGTTTGGTATCTCTTATAGATAACAACAGAAACATTCAGCGTAAATTCATTACTTAATATTATTCTAGTCGTCGTTATAAACAATAAGCGTTAGTTATGCTGACGACAGCTGTTGGACAGATTATCTTGTGTCCGCGCTTGCTTGCATGATAGCTGCATGTTTCGTGGTTAAGGTATTTGCATTAACAGGTTTCCGCATGTAACAATTTGTTTTTAAACATTAATAGAGAAATAATACTTATACACCTTATGCTACCATCAAATCATTAAATTTGATATTCAAATTGAGTTAACAACGAGACAAATTCAGTAAAACGATTTTAATGGTTTACACGCTTCAATCTAGCTTTATTCACACTACGTCCTAGAATCACTTATGACTATTTTATTATAACAATATTAGAAAAATCTTCCGTAACTGTGATACATCTGCAAGCACAAACAATTCCACAGTTTTAGATAAAATTTGCGGCACAGCTAATGATATTTATAAAATGTTCTACTATATACGTTTAAAATTTATGAGTGTAAACACAGAATGGAGTGCTCATCGTGGTAAATAACTAGTTACTTAGGCCCTATATCTGTAATTTAATCATTGTATTCTTGCATTTAGGGGACCTACATGCAAGACTCGGTATAAAGGTGATGTTATCGGTAGATATGGTGAAGTTATAGTAACCGATAGTGGAAAAGGTTAATAGTCCCTTGTGAAAGCTTCTCACTTATGGTTGTAAATGATTTCCTTGCCATAGAAAGACAATAATGTGTGGAAAAGAAAATGTGCACAACTGGATTGTTACATGGGAGGTACTAAATTTGCAGACGCCGGAAAACTATTAACGCTCTGAAAATGGACACGCAATAGCAAAGTTACGTATCGCTAATTAGTCTAAAGAAGTGGGGATAAACTTCTTTAGACCGTGCGTAACTTCTTTATTTACAGAAGACAAAAGTTTTTAAGAAATTTATTACCACTGTGCTATTTGGAGAAAAGAAGGGGCACTTTAACATTATTACCTAGCAAGAAATTTTAGCAACATTGGACAAAATGGAGAATAAAATATCTTCTGGGCCTGGAAACGTCCCAACGAGCTGATTAAATATGGATCAAAACTTTTGTGGGAGCAACTTATTGAGACTACAAAAAAATGATTATTGGAAGGTCATGACATCCCAGATGATTGGGATATCGTATATATCAGTTTTATATATAAAAGTAAGTAATGACGACTGCGGAAACGGTCGTGGAATAAGTGTGACTAGCTCTATTGGAAAGTTGTATGATCGAGATTCGAAAGGACGAATAGAAATCACCTTGGTTGAGTTTGAGGAGCAAGGTTGTTTCGACATGCTAGGTCTTGTGTAAGCAACAAGTTCACATTAAGAGAGCTAATTTAGAAATGGTATGCACGGAACGTAGGTACCCATTGAATTTTTGTAGCCTTAAAAAGCTTATTATATTGTTCCATTGTTCCACGTAATAGATTATTTGAATGTTAAGAAGTGGAATGAAACCCACAAATGTTCCAAGTCTTTCCAATATCTATAAGAGTACGCAGTGTGTTGTAAAGTTGGAAAGGAAATATTTGAGAAAATTAGCGTTACAATGGGCTTAAAACAAGTATGCTGTGTTTTCCTACATTGTTTCAAATTTACATTTCAGGAAACTTTTAATGAATTGAATTGAAAATTCTGAAGAATTGGAATAAAAATGGTACCAGTGTGCTTATTTATGATGATTTTGCAGATGATCAGGGTGTCAGTATCAATCATAAATAAGATGCCTCGTTAATGGTGAGAAAGCTAATGGATGCTTATGCAAGTGGAGTCTTAAAATTAATTTACAGGAAACAGAATATTTACGTGTAAGGAAAAAATTCAATCATATTATACTAAACTGTTGAATCATAAAACACTGCCATAAATATAAATATCCTGGGAGCATATTAGCCAAGATGGATCTTGTACACTACATAATCACTCAGGGACAAATGGCTATCTAAAACCTGAACTCTATGATCTGGTCATCCAGAAGTGGAATCAATGTTATTAATTAGAATACTAGGATGTCATTTGCTGAATAGGAGGAAAAGAGGTAGGACTTAAAGAATTTGGACACCGGATGTTGATGAGGATGAGAGGAGCAGGAATGTACAGGACACTGACTGGGAAAACAGGTTATTGGCGGTTGAGATCCGGCATGCGACGAATGTCATAGGCTTCCCCCCACTCACTCTCTCTCTCTCTCTCTCTCTCTCTCTCTCTCTCTCTCGTACACTATAAGTTATAGCTAAGGCGCACGCTCGAGTATGTGAGATTGTGTGTAAGAGTCTCGGTGTATGGCTTATGTTAGTGATGTCTGTACTGAAAACACACATAAGACGTATTATTATTAATATCTAGATTGCGCTACTAGTAAAATGAGGAACGTGAACACAATTATGGTTGCATTGACCATGGTGGACGTTGAACGGATATCGATGAACTTGTGCATACAGTGGATCGAGTCATACCACTATTGCGTGATCCTATCAAATTACAAAAACAATATAAGGATTATTAGGCACACTTTCTACTGTGAAATACTAATACCTAGCAACCTAGTGTGAAAGTTGTAGTATAATAGATTCCATAAGCCATAAACGTGTTATTTATAACACGTTGTAACTATAGTGAAAACATAATAAGTAGCAATTTGCATTGTTATGTTGTCATTTTGCATACTTTGCGCCGTTTCGAATTGCTACGTAACAGTGCTTTTAGTTTAAATTTTCTATGCGAACAATAAGCATGTATGTTCCAATTTTATTTATAATCCAATATTATCACATGACGAAAGGTTTTGTGAATTTCGGTGAATGGGTAGACACAATGTTGAAAATATGTATCGATATCTCATCAGTTTTTATCATCATCATTAAGATCTGTGTCCGGGCAATACAAAGACAATTAATACAGATCAGCCAATTTCTGTATTGCCGGAACATATGTTCCAGTGATAACAATACAAAATGTCGAAACCTTCACACAAATATATTATTAAAAGTTGTGGGTATTCCATGATAGAAATTCACAAACCTCTTGGCCAATTATTGATTCAAGTTCACTACTGAACTGAGAACTAATTTTACTATATTCACTTATAATAGCAACAATATTACAAAGAATAAGATTTTATATTTAGTTGTTAACTAGTTTTTATATAGTTTAGGCTGAAAATAATTACTCCAATGTAGGGTTTGTACCAAAAATTTGAATGTAACCAATATTTATATTTGTTTTTGTCATAAGAACTGTTGGGTGCATATATGTTCTGTGCAAGGAACTAAGAACTTTGATAGAAATGTATTCACAAAATAGAACTCTGCAACCACTTTTGTCTACAAACATTTAACGTCATCAGAGCAGTCAGTAGAAAATACGGTTTTCTCCTCATTACAGTAAACTGTTCACTCGATTGGGTAGAGAATTTATACACGTTTGAGGTTGCAGTACATTTGCTGCAACAGAAAACACTAGTTTTGGGAAACGGAAATTATCTTTTCCAAATTTTTAGTTTGTCGCTGATTGATCCAATGCTGTATTACACTTTGAACTCTTGAAAATATTTGATAGCAGCGAAAAGAATATTATATATACTAGAGAGATGTGTGTTACACACGCAACATTTTATTTTATTTAATTTTATTAAGTCAATACACTTTTAAAGAAACTAAACTTTAATGAAGGACGTGTCTTCAACTATATGCATCAAGACATGTCGTAAGTCTAGAACATCGAGAACCACACACACACACACTTATTTTGCTTTATAAAGGAACGGTAATATTGTACTTAAAGAAGGAATAAAAGAAGTTAACCTTTTGAGGAAAAGGCTGAAAACTTTTTACTGTTTTAAGATTTGTTCTTTACGATTTAGTTTATAAATGAGTGGTAGTAGTAGTAGTAGTAGTGGTAGTGGTAGTGGCAGTAGTAGTAGTAGCAGTAGTAGTAGTAGTAGTAGTAGCAGTAATAGTGGTAGTGGCAGTAGTAGTAGTAGTAGTAGTAGTAGTAGTAGTAGTAGTAGTAGTAGCAGTAGTAGTGGTAGTAGTGGTAGTAGTAGTAGTATGGTAGTGGTACTAGTGGTAGTAGTAGTAGTAGTAGTAGTAGTAGTAGTAGTAGTAGTAGTAGTGGTAGTGGTAGTGGTAGTGGTAGTGGTAGTGGTAGTGGTAGTGGTAGTGGTAGTGGGAGTGGTAGTGGTAGTGGGAGTGGTAGTGGTAGTAGTAGTAGTGGTACTAGTGGTAGTAGTAGTAGTAGTAGTAGTAGTAGTAGTAGTAGTAGTGGTGGTGGTGGTGGTGGTAGTGGTAGTGGTAGTGGTATTGAAGAGGGGAATAAACGTCTCTAAAAGGTCAAAGGGTATTAAAAATTTAAAAATTGTTAAAAAAGCTTTGTTAAATCGATATGGGATAATCCGTAGGTAGTAGTGTGGGAAGGAATGAAATTAAAAATTACGAGAAGCGTAGAAAAAGTTTTGAATCGTTGTAATAATAAAAAAAAAAACAGTAAATTATTATATGTACAAGGTTGTTTTCCAAAAGAAATAATTGCTAAAAATTCAGTAGTCAGCACACATAGTTTGAATGATTCTTAATGTGAGTAGTTATTTTATTGAATATGCCAAATGAAATCTACCGACATAAAAGTTAAATATTGTCAGTTGTAAACACTGTATACAGCAAGTAATTGAACGCAACACTGATAAAATAGTTTCAGAATTTTTCCCATAAAATTTAATTTTTAAAGTCTTCCAGCATTATGTTTATAAGAGTGCAACACCTTGTTTACATAAAGTTGTAGAAAATTTTATTTTTATCGTTTACTCTAACAAAAAAAATCTATGCCACTGAACGTAAGAAAAGTGAATAAAACAGACAACTTTTAAAAGATTTTGTACATTTTAAATTAATTTTCCATAAAATAAGTTATTTTTAACGTTACCCTTAGGAAAACTTGGCCCTATCCTTATGTTTGGGTTCCAAGTATGTGGGGTAACCAAGTAGCATTCGTGGGCGTGGGCGCAAAGCAGTCCCCTAAACCCACCGGTAAAGCCTGGATTCCCTCAGCTCGCTATTAAAATTTTATCCTTTACAGGAACTGATGGTCTGACTCGAATGTAGCTTCCGTTTCTACCCGCCAGGAGGCGGACAGAAATCCGACCTCTGAACATCAATTTAACCCCACGCATTTGCCAAGGTGGTGGACCCGCTGACCCGCAGTCCCAGATAGGAGTCAGAAGATTAGGTAGGGCAGCTAGGCATCCTGTGTTTCGGCCAAGCCACTGGTTAATATCCGCCAGCAAGGACCGGACGTCCCTTATAGCCCAACCCAACCAGCGTTTCCGGTCCACACAGACGAGAAAAGGACCAGTAGGCACGTCCAGGCCTTACAATCTAGGTAGCCCTCAAAGAGCAGTAACCTAGGCAATGAGTCATTAACGGGGGGGGGTAGACCAAAGTCATATACAATTAAGCTATTGATGCTTGCTCATTAAATATGAACGAACATAATTAACAGTTTCTGTGTCCACAAGCAGAGAAACAATATCCGGAAGTTGGGAGGGGAGAAACTTTGCTAAGTGCCAACTTGTGTATCCTATCAAATATTTATAAACTTTCTTAATTTATCATGCAGTTAAACTGCACTACAATCAACACCAGGTTTAAGAGTTCATAATTCAGGCAGTTGTCCAAGCCTAAAGAGAACTAGTTATCATTTTTTTTCTTGAATGGTCCTTTAGAAATACGATATTGAAGTTTTAATTTTATCTTAAGGTTACTTGAAACAGTGCTTCAATTTACACGTATTACAACCGCAGTATTTATAGTCCTACCTAAAGGTAAATTAACACTACGCGGTGTTAATTCTTGGTGTTAAGGATGCTCGGTGTAAAAACAGAGGTCAGGAAATTTGCGACAGATTTTGAGGTTTGCGACAAATTTTATCCTGTTTTCTGAACCATGGGAAAAATGAGGACACACTAATTTTCCTGGGACACAAATTTTTATGTACGATTAGCGTTTTTGTATGTTTCTGACTTGAAACGTTTTTTAAATTGGTTCCAGATCTATACCTCTAGAAGGTTCTGAAAAAAAATTGTTGTAAAGCCTAAAAAGTGGAAACAATTTTTTAAGTTGGCGCAAATTTAGTTTGTTAAATTGTCAACAAATAAATAAAAAATTTAAACAAAGGTTTAAAGAGTTTAATTTATGCAAGTAAGCCAACTTTTGCATGTAATTCAAGTTCACGAAAAGTCTCGTTCATTTAACAGTAGAACATACCTTGAATAATTTCTGTTTCTTTGTGAAACACCCTCTACATAAGTTAATTATTTTGTTGAACTAACACACCTACCATCCCTCCCAAGATAACACACACACACACACACACACACACACACACACAGAGGCACGCACGCATGCACACACTCATATACGGGATTTTGTTAAGTTCTATAATATGGCTGATGCTACGTTTACGAAACGCATGGTTAACTATACAAATTATTTCACAGTGATATGAGATGACAGCATCGTGACACGTAACGTATCAAAGAGGCATTCACCATGAGACACTTATTACTAAAGTACTGAGTTAAAAAAATTGGTTACAATTTAATTAATTAAATTTATTAATACTTTGTTACGAATGGTAATTTACACTTTTATGCTCAATAATTAAAAGTTTTACGGGTAATTAAATTTGTACTTTTGGAGTGACCAAATATCCATCAAAATGTGATTCACTAAAACACATATCTCAGAGATTAAGAAGTAGTTTAACAAGAGAGTTACAAAAAGGATAAAGTTGAAAAAAGTAGAACGGTTAAACTTTACTAAATTTAGAATAAAATTTGGAAACCAAAAATAATTCGAACGCACTAATTGATACATAATAATTATCCACTGACTTTAAAGGAAACTGATACTCCTTACGTCTCCAATGGAAGACCTGTACGATCAACCATCCAATGAGACCAAATCAAACCTGTTAGTAATTACTCATTAAATGTATTTCATAGTTGTCTACCTACGTTTGCAGGCTAGTTAGCAGACATCTCTTCTACAGTGTGAAATTCCCGGTAACAATGTTAATTGGACACGACTTCTACACCAGTGTAACTGTCAATTTCTTGTTTCATTTGTCAAAGCTCAAACACCATTCCTCTGAATAAGAGAGGTAATACCTGTGAATTACGCGTCTTGTGTGTATACAGGAGTATTTGTGCTAATGTTTATTTGAATATGTTTTTACCTATCATGAGCGTTACTATTATTTAAATATGTAGCGTTTCGTACATGCAGATTATCAATTATGTAAAAGTCTAAGAACATTGATTTATTGATAGGTGTAATGGTTGAATATTATTAACGTTATTACAGAAGGTTATACATATAAAATGTTAACTTTGGGGGACATTCCGCGTTCCATAACACTGAACTCTAATTACAGTAAACTCTAATGCTGTAACCGTGCGATAACGCTGCTGCAGCTTCCGCCAAATGCCGAGTTGTTTTACAGGTTGTCATGTAGAGCTCTACTTAATAAACTGTATACAAAATTAAGTTAAATGTTCACTTTGCAACTGCTATACAGGTAGTATTATATTAATTTTTATTACTTAATTCTAATATTAATTTAATATTAATTTTTTAAAAAGTGGTAGAAGTAATTTGTTGTACTAAATTAGCTTCACTTGAGTGACTATTCAGTATATTTGTGAGTGGTTAATTACTGTATTGAGGAAAACTAACTAATTTAAATAATATAAGTATTCGGCAATTGGAGCTCTTTAAATCATGTCTTCAAGCATAAGTAGTTATAACGTTTTTGAAAAAGGTAATTCAATAAACCCTAAAAAGTTTTGATAGTAGTTTTTATTCATGCAGATCTGAAGAACGTTCTTCAAGGAGATAGCGTTTTATTTGATTTTTGAGTTAGTTTACAAGCGTCACATTGTAGAAAAAGCATTTAGAAATGTAGTTTTTAAATATTATTATATTGTAATAGCCATTACAATGTAGTTAAAATTTACCACAAGGAAAAGCACGGCATCAAAGTAAAGCACAAATTTAGGGAAACAATAAATTTACTGAATAAACTTACTTCCCTTATAAATAACAGATTAATTTTCAGCACATGTTGTTTACAGCAATTTTTAACTTATTGCATTGTAGTTGATTGTTACAATATTTTACCCTCATAAAAGTTATCTTAAACATAAGATAGAAAAGACCTTGTGTAGAATTCATATTTGTAGGTTCTCAATATGCAACCTACCGGTCACTATTCTTTTGGAGGTGTGCGAACTCCCTTCTCGCGAACACTGTTCACACTCTATTCGACTCCTAACAGTTGATAACATAACTATGACTTGGCTTTTAATTTCGTAAAAGGTTATTTGGTGTTACATTTGATGAGCTAGTAATACTATAAAAAGTGACTTGGCATTGACTTCAAAATGTGTATTAGTATTATTAGCAATTTGTTTTTACAATTAGTTAAATTATTTTGTCGTAAGTAAAATTTGTATGTAGTATATATAATATAAAATATAAACTTATACCCTAAAACAAATATTTTAAATTATGGGCCGACGAACAAAAGATGCATCACATACAAGAAAATATCGGGCTAAGGAATCTGGAAAACAGAAAAAATTGGTCAATTAAAAAATGCTCAGCTAAATGTTGAATCACGTTCTTAAGAGATCTCTGCTGTTCGGCAAGCTAGATTGTCGCAAATGAGAGATTATATGCTTTCTAGATTACCTTAAGAGTTGCCTGCTACAAAAATGATTCTGCCTCAATTATATACGTGAACATTTGAGCAGCGAGTGAAGTGATCACCGTGAGCATAGACTCAGCTTGATTCGTGAACGACTGGATCATGTGTCAGATGAACAGTGCCAGCATTGCGTTCATTTAATTCACCGGTGTCTGAATGGTGAGCTTCCTCATGAAGGAAATAAAAGGTTGACGGAAGCACGGGAACGTAGTAATGACACAAAACAAAACTAAACAGAAGAGCAAAGAACACAAAACTTAGACACATGCGTGAAAATTATAAATGACATAATTGTCTTAATGAAGATAATTTTATGTCACCAATAAATAACTCGCTGTTGTTCCATGTGCTGTGTGTAGAAAATTATTATACCCAAGGCAGCGTTGTAAACCTGAAACGCCGTCCCGTTCTGATCTACTATCCAAAGATTTAGTTGAACTCTCTAATATGGCGGTATGCAATTGTTGCCCTAGGAACGTAACGTTCCTTCCCAAGTGCTTTGGAATAAAATGGACGTCATGCCTATACAGCCAAAATTAAAGAATATTTCAAATACAGAGCAAGGACTGCTGGGAAAAGTAATTCTATTTTAAAGATCATGAAGGTACAGAATAGACTTAGCCAAAATTTGTGTACAGGGCTAAATAGTTTTATTTGCTGAATACGTCGTAGAAGTTGCTGGAAAACTGTCATTGCCTTTTTGTAATGTAGGATTTGCAATTATATAATAAAGTTGCAAAAATTTGCAGCAGCACAGAGAATTCCAAATGAGTATTGAACGACTAAGAATTGAACGATTAAGGGGTTATTAGAGCGTACAAATTTTTATCTTGACGCTAGACCCAACTTTGCTAATGTATTGAATTACAATATTTCTGAGATAGTCAACGTGAATGAAAATGGGGATTACGGAGATGACATGCAAATGCAGACTCTAGAGACCCACCAAAGAAATACTAAAGCACAAATTGATGAGTTAAATAAATATGTAACTATAAACAATAACATGTCAATATTACGTTGCTCATTTCATTAAGGCGATGAACGGTCCAACATCGATTCACGTAGTAAACAGTATACTGGCATAGGAGCAGTTGCTAGTGTAAGTTATTTCTGATTAAATCTAAATAATTGGACTATAGGAGATAGATTACATAGTTATAGTAGGTGATGGTATTATCGAAAATGCATATCATTGCAAGTAAATACTAATACTCGAGAGCCAAACAATGAGTATTTTGCGATGACGGATCTTCATCACTGTTATATTTTAATAATCGTTGAATTTTGAATGTACGTTTGAAATATCTTTTCACTTTTCCTATCATAGTACTCTAATACGCATGAAAATTATTTACAAATTCCCAACGTATTAACACAAACTTTTAGAAAACTAAAACTTTCAACGCTAGGCTCTAAAGTTTTCTTATTAAGCATGCACCGACATGATTAACAGTTTCTCATATCTAGAACCGGTAGAGAAGTTGAAAGCGGATGTATACTTTGTTAAGTGCCAACCTGTGTATACTATGAAACATTAATGAGTTGCCGTTCCCTCATTACTTCGTATTAGAACCACGGTTACTTTGTGGCTTGTACGAGATAAAAGAACAATACATCTGGGTACTAATGGATTTTAGACAGAACTCCACGTTCAGCGACACCATCTTAAACCACCACGCCTATTGTCATTTCAAAGAAATCACAGTTCCATAGTTTTCTGCCTTGAGAATACTTTCACTACAACTCAGAAAACATTTCAAATATTGAGACGTTAATTACTTTTCTGTGTTCTTTGTATGTCCGCGGGTGTTTGTATTTACACGAAAGCAAAACTTTAAATTTAAACAAAGATCTTTATAATGACTGTATTATGCATAAAAGTAATATAATATATATATAAAAAAAATATATATATATAGCATAAATATATATATACATAAAAGTAAATATGTTTTTGCTATTTGATGATCTTCCTTTTAAGTCATCTAACATTTTTTATTTGTAGATGTATTCCTTCCTTCCATGACATCAGTTACGATAACGGACATTAGGCCTATACGACATTAGTTCAACGTAACTATGAGTTTTCAAAAAATGATTAGTATATAAAAAATTGAACTATTCGTATCAGTTGTAAGCAATTTTTGTGGATAGTTACATTAGAGAAATATTTTTTATTACCTAGTTACCTAAGTTATCTCTACAAGTTAACTAACTATATCTCATGTATTTTGGTATAACGGTACCGTTAAATTTATAAAGATAGAAGTGAATTATTTACTCAGAATACACTATTTATTTGTAACTTAATCCTCCTCTCATAATTCACCATAATTCACAGATGCACTATCGACTGAAGCGGCAATAAATACGCGTGTCTTGTCCCCTTACTAGGTGTCCCTAGCTCTTAGATATGTACTAAGTAAACAAGCAATTTATTACTGTATTCAGAATGCCCTAATAAATATATTTAAAACAATATTTTTATTTAAATCAATACCATCATAACCAATCTGTGTTATGATGTACCTCTTTTTTTACAGTTGTCTTATTAAATAAAACAGGTAAATATTTTCTACTCAGAATAACAGAATGCACTGTAATTTATGTATGTGTGTGTTTGAGCTTATGAGTGTCTATATTTGTCTCAATATGGCAATAATATATTAATATTAATAGTGTTATGGTGGCCTCACGGATCGTCGTATGATACAGTGGAAACAAACTACAGACACCAATGAAGTCACTAATTACAAGGTATAATTAGTCACAATTAACAATTTGTAATCAATAAGGTACTTTCGTAAAACAACTCAAGTTAAATTTGTCCACACGCGATAATAATGCCAAGTAATAAAAGAGTTCCGCACTAATTATAACACAATAATCATTTTCCACTAATAATTTGTTCCGCACTAAAGAAATCGCCCACTGTAACCAACTAACTAAGCCACCCGCTGTTGCTCATATATAGCCTGCAGATGTTCCATAATAATTTTCCATGCCAGCATAATGTAAGTAGTTAACAAGCACTCGAAAGGACTAGAGGGAACTTTAGTACATGTCATGGACTAAAATACCTGCTCGGCTAGCCGAGAAACGCGTGGAACGACACTCTCGACTGTTCTAGAGCGTTCCATAATTATCGTAACAATATATATAGTGTTACGACATCACAGAACAATCTACGTGTTTATCGAATGCTCCAGAGTAATTCGGAATGAAACGTGTGTGGCGTACGTGCTTGTTGACGCATTTTCTAGACTGTGCCAGACTTCGCTTGGGCGCACGGACTGTGTCAAGGCCGCAAGTAATTACGTCGTAACTATACTGGCGCTATCACGCATTATGGAATAATCTAGTAATTTGGCGCCGTATAAATACCAGTATTAACGACGTTCAGTCAGTATTAGTGCGATATATTGACAGTGCGGTTCGAGAGTTATAGTAGCATATTACTGTGTGCGTTCAAGTGGTTATTAGTTAAGAATGGTGTTTTATAATCGGACGGTATAATTGTAATACAATTGTGTTTAATTTTAGTGGACATTTTATTGCGTGTGCACAATTTCATTTGATTTGTTGTAGAGACTGTGTTGTTAATTACGAACTGTTTAACTGTAGAATTAAAGGTGTGATTAGTGACTTAATTGGTGTCTTGTATTTTTGTTTCCACTGTACCTACGACGATCGAGTAGACCGTCGTAACAATAGAATGTACATCTTTTAAACATACACTGGGTAGGCTTGAACTTATGTATATTATGTGTATGTGGTGTATGGATAAAAAATTGTTTTTACATTTGCAAGAGCATACTTCATAACAAAATGGTTTTAAAATGTACTAGAATATCTTGTTTGCTGTTTCAAAAGAGATAAAACGTAAAAACTCTAGCTACGATTAATACATGCAAAAATGTAAACATGAACAGTATAGATAAATAATAATTGCTGGAAAACAGATAAATATTTTAAGTACACATGAAGTCATAGAAATTTTTAGTATCTGAGTTTTCTTCATACTTCATGTTATTCTCTGATCACACACACACACACACACACACACACACACACACACACACACACACACACACACACACACACACACACACACACACACACACACACACACACACACACACACACACACACACACACACACACACACACACACACACACACACACACACACACACACACACACACACACACACACACACACACACAGAAAGTTGGAGAATAACAGAAGCGGACAAAAGGAAAATACTAGCTGTAGAGATGGATGGACTAAGGAGATCATGCAGAGTATCCAGGCGAGAGAAAATGAGAAATGAACAGATTAGAGAAATTATAATTGTGAAATATGCAGTAGTAGACGAAATAGAAAGAAGACAGTTAATTTGGTTTGGACATGTTAAACGGATGGGAGGAGAAAGGTTGCCAAAAAGGATAATGGAATGGTTACCCCCGGAGAAGAGGAAGAGGGGAAGACCCAGACGATCATGGGGAGAGAGTATCCAGAAAGCTCTAAGTGCGAGGAATCTGACAGAAGAACATTGTCAGGACAAAAAATATTGGAGAGAAAGTCTGGAAATCGGACAGCGACGACAGACGCTATAAACCGATGTTATATATATATATAAGAATCGCAAAGGCTAAGGATGGGACCACAATAGCTCTCGAAACATGTTCCAAATAAAGGAAAAATAACATCTTGAGGTAAAGTAAATACAAATTTTAAATATTATATATATATATATATATATATATATATATATATATTATGCAAACAAGAAAATTATGTGAAAAACGTAGTGCGTATTAGTCTTTTTATTTAAATCAAAAGTGAAAATATTTTATAAAATAAAAAATATGTAAAAAGTTAATCACTTTATATAGATCAATTTGCTTTAACGTCGTATTGAAGGAAAGGAACACCTGTTAATTTTTGTTTTTGAATAGACGGAAAAGTATAGTTTAGGACTGTAGTGATAATTTTTTAAATTTGAACACTTCACTAGGGTTACATATTTTTTACAAGACAGGTTGAACCTTCATATAGTCACCATGAGTTATATACCCGTAGGAACTGAGTGCTCTAGATGGTATTACTAAACTGTAATCAACAAATGCAAAAGCTATAACGGCACGATAACAATATGCTTTCCAAGGTGTATTTACTAGTAATCAAACAAAACATTGTTAAAGCAGTACAGACAATTAGATCATATTTTTACTTTGAAGGTATTTATAGTGCATTATTTGAGCTAATTAGGCAATAATAGTTACATAAGTATTCGATAAAATATTTGAGGCAATTTATCGTACTAGTGGCCTATTTTCCTATAATATTTCGTAATTTTTGTAATTTCAGTTATATCAATTCTAACCAGTAATTTTCCCACCATTGCGGCCAGTGTAGGGACACTAAATCGTTTAAAAATTTGTAAACTGAAAGTTAAGATATAATTTTGGGATGTGTACAGCGTAAGTAGAGAGGCAGTATCATATCCAGTTAAATACGGAAATAAGTGGCTTTGATGAATGGCGTGAGAAACGAGATAAATTGTCTGCAATGAGGTAATTAATGAATGATTTGAAAACGAATACGGTTTGATTGACAACCTTTTGGCCATACTTTGAAGTTAATGTTTTCAACCTGTGCGATCGCTTGTTAAAGGAAGCCTCTCATAAAAGAAACTACTCATAAATGGAACTTTAATGAAACTACTCATACAAGTAAGGCAGCAATTCAACAGTACTTAAGACTATTGTATAATATTAGCGTATTACCATATAAGAACGTTTTTGATACTTTACAAAATTTATGAATTCAAGTGTAGGAGATAAATAATGACACTTAGTATGATCACATCGTATCTAATATACGTTCTAGAAGTGTGCAATAGTATTTTAAAACATAATGGTCTGTGTGTTAATCTAATGTACGAGTGTGTACGAAATTTTTGTAGTCCCTGGAATAACCAACGTGTGTTGATGATATGTTACTTTTCAAGATTTTTACATTAAAATCGAAAATTAATTTTCATGTAACATTTTTAACTATCTGAAGATGTCAAATGCTGTTAGTATTATTGAAAGTGGTAATAGTTATCAACAACAACTACTACTACTACTACTACTACTACTACTACTACTACTACCACAACAAAGACTCCACCTACTTTATCCACTTCTATTGTTTGTGTTGTTATGTATGTAGTATGGAATATAATTTCCTAAAATTTTAAAATAAAATATTTAAAATAATTCAATAATATTCTTTTCATATTACGTATTATACGGAAGAAATAACACACATAGACAAACCTATATTTTTTTAACTTGTAAAAAATTAAGCACTTAAGTAAAATTAAATACAGATATAATTTTCATTTCTACGTTCTCATAATGAATTTTTTTATAGTGGTTTTTACTTTAATAATTACCGACGAGAGAGAGAGAGAGAGAGAGAGAGAGAGAGAGTGTGTGTGAAGAATATACTCTTTTGCGTGATGGCTCGTGCTTTTACGTGTAAATGAGGCAACATACCTATGCGTTAGCTTCATGCGAGTACGATAGTGACAAAATGGAAACTTATATAGAGTGAGGGTTGAGTTGGCTAGATACTGTATTGCAGAAATGCAACAGTTGTATTAAGGCGTGGGTATGCAATTGTGTTAGTTGTTATCATACTCTTCGCCGTGAAGTATTAACACCTTACAGACAAAAACTTATAATAGATTTCCTCAGTAACAAAAAGTGCTTACAGATTGTATTTTATGAATCATGATTAAGGCAGGCGAAATATAACAAAAAGATTAACACCTTTAATAATGGAAGATGTACATCAGACTATAGCGTTTACGTGAAATTGCGTTTTGTATAAAGTACGTTATTGTAATATGTGTACGGCTGAATGTGGAGAATTTGATTACACTTATTCCATTGTTATTTTCTTTATACTTCTTTATGGATGTAAATTGAATGTAAATAATGTTTGGTGTCAACTATTTATTTCTAAAACAATTTACTAACCCTAAAAACTGTATTATCACTACTATTTAAACGGTTAGATTGCAGGATATTAGGCCGTGGTCTTATGTTTTGAGAACCAAACGTTTCGCCTTTGAGGTATTTACGGCAAGCATCTGCCAAGTACACTTTAACACTGAAGATGGCCTTCGTTGGTGAGGTCGAAACGTTTGCTTGTCAAAACATAAGGCCATTGCCTAATAGCCCGGTACTTAACCGTTTCAGTAGTATTGGCGCCGGCCGTGATAGCTTTAAAAAACTATTAGCATTGTATGATATTCCAAAATTGATAAATTATACATGTTTGTCATTTAGTTCTTCTTCTTCTCCTTCTTCTCATCAATCCAAAGGTTGGTGGGTCGGCAATTCCTTCCTTTCCGTAGATACTCTCTTAATGTCCACGTAACTAGAGACTGCCCCACCATTCTCAACATTCTGAAACAAGGGATACCGTATTGGATCTTTAGTGGAGTGGTTTCCCGTTGCCTTCTTCATTCTGTTCTGTTGACTTTCCATTTCGTCCGTCTTTATGGATAGTTTTCCATCCCAAGGGCAAGATGATACTCTATCCTTCTATCCGCTCACTCACCTTTTTGAAGGCCGTTGGCAGTTGGTAAAAGGTGATCTCCATGTCCCGGGATATGCTCGATCCTTGGATTCGTTAGCCATTTGCTTATAGAATATCTATAAGTAATATATATATATATATATATGTATATAAGTACACGTTACCACTGCCGCCTCATTACCATGGGGGTGGTCACATTTTTCCTTCATCGAGTCTAAGACTTTAATGGCCTTTGACGAACGTCATTCAGTTTTTTTAGCATTATTTGCTCTTTCAAGGTAATTTATTATCTCGTAATTATTATTGATGTGAGAATTATTAATTACCTGTAATGGAAACTTTATTAAAAATAATTCAAAACCATAAACATTTGAGCACATTACCGTACTTTTGACAGACAAGCAGCGTTTTTTTTAGAAAAAGGGAAATGGTGTGCGCTCCCTATTCAAACCTCTTCACTCTACGAGGCAGTAATCTCCACTCTCATGTCTTGAGTCATCATAAGCACCGAGGTTCATTTCCTGTCTAAAGTAATTTCATTCACCATAACGTTAAAGCAAACGGTAATGCCGGAATTGGTGGGATAACAGTGTTCTCAGACAATTAGGACAAGTATTCTCCGCCGTGTTGGTAATACATTAGGTCGGAACGTATACAAGCGGCTGTTGAAATATTTTACGGTTGTACTTTACTGTAAAACAAGATAATACCTCTGTTATATAAATAGGAAACACAACACTTCATATTCTTGTTTTGTTCATTACAACCTACTTTTTGGTAGGCCTATACGCGAGCCTTTACTGAGCCTAGTTGAAAGCCTTTACTGAAACTCATAACTCTGGTTTCACAAAAGTCTCCCAATTGCTAAGAAGCAAAATTTAAAGTTTTTGACTTACACCCGTATGATCCTAATTGACTTCTGTATATACTATAATCATATAATCATATATACTGTTATGCTTTTATATAGAAGCATTAAAACCATACATTCATACATGTGTGTGTGTATGGATGTATGATTTCAATGCTTCTATATATATATATATATATATATATATATATTTAAAATTTAATTGATAGGTAAATCTAAATACATTTTGAATGTTTTATCGATTTTTTACTCTTAGTCAAGTAACAAATTTTAACTTTAAAAGATGCTTCTATTTTTAACCTAAAAGCTATTTAGTTAGGTACAAAACTTCATCCATTACTTCATTCATTAATTCTCATAATTTCGCTTTAATTAGACTGTGTTTGTTGTAGATAAATATGATACGTGTAAGTGGACTGATATGTATTGTTAAAAAATAAATATAAAAGTAAATCTGATTTGATATTAAAATTAATTTTAATTTAGCAAGTAGTCTGTGTTTGTATGTATGTGTGTGTGTGTGTGTGTGAGTGTGCGTGAAAAAACAGAGAAAGAGAGAGACAGAGATAGATAGATAGATAGATAGAGAGCGCGAGCAATTTATGATTAAAATATGCGTAATAAACCATTAAAAGTTAATAATTTGTGTCATTTCATTAAAAGTTATGACAAAATATTACAAAGGCAATAACAACATTATTGCCTGTTAAGCTGTAATCTTCATGTGGCTGATCTATAAACCCTGCAATTAATAAATACCTCAGCGGTGCGGTGCACAAGTTTTAATAATACTCATGACATCACAACTATGTTTGCCACATAAGCTGGAGCTTTCAGTAGTGATACACAACGTTTATAATTAAACGGAAATTACAGTATCTGTTTATCTGGTCTTTGCAGTTTAGCTAGTTATATGGACAATGTCCTGACAGACGTTGTAGAATGAGGTTTTGAAACAGAAATCTTGTGCACTTGAATAGTGTTTACACGATGCCACACATTTTATGTAGTGATACTAAACGTTTACAGTCGAAACATTTCTATTTTGCCCCGGTTTTTAAAAGCCTGTTTTCCTGCATGTGGAATGGGCGATCTGGTCACTATTTAATTCATCTTTTACATCTCTGATCACGTCGTTTTTTTCTTTTGTTGTTTTTATTTTTTGTTTCACTCTGTTATTATACCGTGCAAGTATTCATTAATATTTAACGCTGTTTTGTTACAGCATAATTACAGTATAAACTATAGGGGCTAAATGCTAAGAGGTTAGGTTTGCTGTCTACTAGACCTTCTCAGTTGTTCGGAAAGTACCTTTGTAAAACTCAGTATCTGCACTTACGGTCTTAAGCAGAAGTGATAGTGTTAAAGTTTTAAATCATTTTCTGATTCTACTGCCTAGGGTTAACGGCTGGATAATTCTTTAAAGAATTAATACATACCCGGCTATTGGGCCGTGGTCGATTGCTTGTTTGCAATGTCATATTGATCACTAAACGTTTCGGCCACCGAGCAGAGGCCTTCTTTAGTAGCAAAAAATAGTTCGACGTGGCATGTTAGGCCGAACATACCCCAAGCTGAAGTCAAGTCATTACCGAAACGTTTAGCGAACGGTATGATATCACAGATAATCTATCGACCACAGCCCAATAGGCCGGTATTTATTCATCTTTAAGCACTTTCTGCTTGTTTAGTGAAAGTAGAAATGAAAGTGCTGATTCGACTGACAAAACCTAAGACGTTAGGTCAAATAATAACGACGAGAAAGTAAGCGCTATGTTAATAGAACTCCGTCGCTTGAAAGCAATAAAAATGTTTAGGAACCTTTTTATCCATTCTTTTTGTCAAGAAAAGTAAAGTAATGTTTAATAATCTTACACTTAAGTTAGCTGGTACGATGTATAAAAGGTCTTTTTGGCTGGTAAATACTTTAGAGCCAAAACCATCAACGTTAGAACTGGATTTAATTTCCACTACTTTATGTACACGTTGAAAGACAATCTTCAGAAGCAAGTCTCTTTTAAATGGAAATTGTTGTCATACTACAAATTAAATGTTACATTTTTTCTGCAAGTTGTTATATAAACCTAGCTAATAAGCGTAATAATTGAAGTGTTTAGTCTAACGATATATTGATTTTTCTTTGAATATTGAACGTTTCCTGACAAAAGAATAATCTGGTCTCTACTATTCTCTAGGTATGCCACATGCTTTTATGATCATAGTTGCTATTTCACATTGATTGCCTCCTAAAATTCACACGTATGTTTAGTTATTTTTAATAGTAAGCCTAATGCACGGTTGGTATATGGAAATCGTAAAATGTCTATGGTAAAGAATAAATGCTGTCATAATTATTATATAATAGCAACTTTTGTGTACCTATTTTTGCTATAAGTGAGGGGTAATAAGAAAGTATGTTTGGCTTGTCCTTTTACTGTCATTAATTATGTAGTGTCCTCATGAATATTTTATAATATTTTACTCTGTACACAGTATAATAATACTAAAAACAATAGTAAAAAGTAGTATATATAGTAGAATAAATATAAAATAAAATGAAAAGATAAATATTAAAATTATTGTATAAAGAATATAATAATGTTAACAATACTAATATCTGCGTTTATTTTTAAGCGTTTCAAAGTTTGATTTTGTATCCACTTAGCATTAACATTTGGTAAAAAAAGGAAGCTTTAAAAATTTGCTTAGAGTATCATACCTACTTGAATGTGAAGGTAAAAGGGAAGTCAGTGTGGATGTGTAGGGAGGCTGACGTCTCTACTGTATGTAAAGCGCGAGGTCAAAGCAAATTAAAAATTTAAAAGTTGCAGCTAAAAAGGAAGCTTTGTTTGACCGGCAGAGGATGATCCGCTTGCGGCGATGTGGGAAAGGAATGTAAATACCTCAGAAGGGTGGATTACACGAAAAATGTTTTAGATCAGAAATAAAAACAAAAACATTTGGTGTATTATGTGCGGATTACAGTATTACAAGATTACAACGCTTGCATTTGCAGTAGGCCAGTTTTTTGTTTGTTTATTTGTTGAAATCGATCTTTTAAGGAGATGCGTCTGATATAGATTCTGTTTTAAGGAGGTAATTTTGTCAGAGGTTTAAAGGCATTATTCACACTTTATTATTAAGATTTAAAGATGTGTCATTAATAATAACATTTTTAAATTATACGAGTTTAATTAACAAAAAATAATATATGAATTGTTCGTATGAGTTTATGGCTTAATTTTCGGAAATGATATAGTTTATAAACTCACTCTTTTTTGACGGCTTGTTAAACACTACATGTGTAAGAAACGCCGATCGAATTCGGGGTTTCTATAGTTGTCTTATATAAAATTTGGATACCCATCATAATGAAAAATTCCTAATTTTTACCTAACTTCATTATGACGACTCTCTGTTTTAAAGAGAAGAAAATATATAAACATCTAAAATTAGTTTAATGTAAATTTAGAATACTTTAAAAAATTGTGCTTATAATATTTGCGTTAAAACATGGCGAATGGTGGCGAAAGGAGAAATGAAGTACAAGTAGTCAAAAGAATTAGAACGAATTATACGGTTCATGCATGTTGTACATCTTACACGATACAGGTAGATTCATTAAATGTATTTTTTAGAATGAATGTACCTGCCAACGGCTGAGTAATTACGTTTCGTAGTGTGTGAAAAACGGAAAAAACATGCGAGTCAACCTACAAGTCAAACGTATGACTATACAGTTCAGATGACGCCATAATTCATAGAGGATTTTAAAACAAACAAGCATTAATCGATGACACGCCGACCTCGCTCTGACCTTTACTTTTGCCCTACCTAAATTTAAAATATTTTTAAAAGCAAAGCAGCTAGCTTTTCCTTTACGGAACCTTTGCTTTGCGGTGACATTATTAAAGAAATATGAAACAGCGGGCTACTTTACATTAATATGTTTCTTCAGAACGTCATACTATTTAACAATAATATTTAATCTACAAAAACGTCTACTATGCACAAATTTAGCATGTAAAAACTTATGTATAAGAACTTAGTATATAAAAAGCATAACCTTAAAAAAGAATCTAGAATAATAATACTGTGCTTTCCATTAAAACAGCTATACAGTTTTCTATCGCCAAACAAAATGCTGATTAATTTTATTTGTGACTTAGATAAAAATTTTAAAAATTAAAATTTTTAATATTTATTGTTTAATAGCTGCATGCTTAAAAATTTTATATTTTATTGTTTTACTTTAATTATTACATATTTAATTGTTTTCTGTGCTAAAGACGTTTTTTCTGTATTTTATGAAACTAAACGCAATATAAGTAGTTAGGAGTCGTTATAAATGACAAATACTTCAGTTAGCCAAATAGAAAACGTGGAAAACTACTTGAACAATAATCACAATGTTGTGACACTTCGGACTCAATGTAATTGGTTTCCTGCGGTTAGAATTCGTTCTTGTTTAGAAATAGTTCATGTTTCGTTCTTCCATATCCTATAGTTATAGATACCAAGTTATGTAAAATGAAATCTAATAAGTAAAAATTCACTGTACTTTTTACTCTTTAAACTAAAAACATGGTAAATGTTTACGTGTTCTAAAACTCAAAATGGATTTTCTTGAAGAAATAAATTTACTTTACATCAACAGTTTTCTGTACAGGCTACAGAATAACAAGATCATCTTCAGTATTTGTTGATGTTATGTAGGAAGAAAATCTGTTCTTGCAAAATGTATTATATAGTGTAACTATTAAATAGAATGTCAAACATATTAAATATTGAAGTGTGCAACACTAGTCTTATTGAAATAGTTTATGTCTAAAGCTTGGTAGCAATATTTGTGCCTGCCTGTTGTTGCAACACAGCATTGTAAGGTGGATAACCATTGTTTCATGTTAAAACATGTTAATTGAAATGTTGTTTGTAATATGCAAAGATCTAAATACCTATGGATCACTGGCTCAGTGTTCGGAAAACGGTCCGCCACTGCCCCCACCACTACTCGGGCAACCCGCGCCTCGTTACACGGGCGCTTACTGGAATAATGTGAATTAGCCGGTAGATTTTTTTCGGCATCTTAACACATTTATCACATATTGGTACATTGATACGTTCTTATGAATGGTTTTCGATATATTACTGGTATTTAAAATATTATTTATTAATATTAAAATATTATTTATTTAAAATAATAGAACACGTGCTGTTAGAAAAAAAATTAATCGTTTCATAGTAGTGTAAATAATTAACTTAATAATTAGCTTGGTGGTGAATTTAGCAATCAACAAGACATGAAAAATCATAATACAATGGTTTCATCCTGTTCAACTAAACATTTACAAATCCAAAGCAGTGACCAAGCTAAACATATACATTTAAATATTCTTTATAATGGCGGTTTTTAGAACAATCAGTAGCAAAGTGGGATAGTTATTATTTAACCTAATATCATTTTGAAAAATGTTTCAGCTATTTTAAACTTTTGTTGTAGTTTTACTTGGTATTAATATAATAATATTACCCCATATTAATTGCTTTCTTACCTTATTTCATACAATTGTCTTCCTTCGTTTCGTTTGTTGTTTTTGGAGATGAGGAGGGAAATCAAAAATTGAGGGAATAGCACCATTTTTCAGCACTCTTCTTAATCCGCCCAATTCGAAATCCTTTTCCTCAAAATGCAGCACACGAGTCAGGCATAATATCAGAATGACAGGAAAAACACAAATACGAAACGTCACCATCATAAGCCACTCCACAATGAGGAAAAACATCAGCTGTCAATACAAATCATATGGCAGTGCGCGGGAAGTTGCCTGAGTAGTGGGTGGGGGTAGCGCGGGCAGACGGACCGCTCCTTGCCGCTAGCTACCATATGAGACGGCAATCCATAGGTTTACAGATCTTTGGTAATATGCTAACCGTTTATGTGAGATGTTTATTTTAAAAGCAGGAAAGTAGAAAACAAATTAAAAATTCAGCAATTGTTTGTAAACTTTTTTGCTGTTGTATTTACGTGTTCACACTGCATAAAAATATTTGATTATTTGTGTGTGTGTGTGTGTGTGTGTGTGTCAATTCGAATGCAGTGTTTTATTCAGTACGGTAGCAGCACATCTGTTTCAATTAAACGTTGTGTAAAAACGGCGTATTGCAGCATTATGATACGGGGTGGACTGTAAATTGAATGATGTTTTACTGTTGACATTACAAAGGGAAAACATGAGTCTGAATCGTAGTTAGTCAGTTGTTAGTTTGTACAATTCTAATTACGTTCCGTTTGTTTATTGGTTACTTTCGTTGTTACAGAACGTGGAGAACATGAGACCTTTAATTACTGAAATAACATTGATTAATTTTATTTGAAAAACATAGTTAATTGAGACGTAAATTTCATCAAACGAGTACATTGTTTAACGAAAACAATTTAATTTTAACTAGCTGATTGATTAACCGTTTAGTTTGATTAATTTTATTTTTCATAAACTAAAAAGCATTGTAACGTTACGAATAATAACAATATTTTTTTATCTCGCCACTTAGCTTTCTAATAATTATTAAATGGCTGACTACAAACGTTTTCCGTTTAAAATTTGCGCACAGTCAGTAATAAATTTATCACTTTTTAAATAAATTTTTATTATTTTTTCTGCTTCTTCTATCCATTACCGATTACCAGTCTCTTTTTTTCTGTGCGTATCCCGTATTTTGATAATCTTGATAATTGAACTCATTAAGAACCTCATTATTAATGATGTCCGTTAGTAATTTTCGTCATAGTTGTTGTCATTATAATTAGAAAGAGCAACAGGTTTAATTCTTTACTACTTATCTAATTCCGATTAAAACGCCAATTGTTTCACACCAAAACTTGTCTTTATTGGTAGATTTTGATGTGTTCCTTTATTAAATACAAATAGACATGATTGTCATTTCTCTCGTAATTGCAAGACAAACAATGTCTAAAGATGAGAGTGCATGTAAACTTTGCGAATTGCGAACTTGTATAGCCTATCAAAAATTTATGAAGTACTTTTACTTCGTCCCAATTAGAACAGTGTCATACCGCACTAAATAGGTTTTGAACTTTTGAATAACAAAAGGCCATTAAAGATGAGCTGTAATAACATTTAGCAAAATCTCTATATTCTATTCTGGAATAGAATTCTTATATTCTCTACATTCTGGAATACTTTGTTTAATCAGATTTATTTTTTGAAAGAATTCAAGTTTTTAAGATAAAAATTATTACAGTCACTTTACATAAAATATTGACGTCGAATGCGCTTATGAAATTGTCTTCTGAGTTCTTTCATTTTATGATTTTGTAGGAACTCATGATATATGTACATGAGTTTATGGACATAGGGTTTTTATATACAATAGTTACTTATATTATGTTATACGAAAAGGAATTTTATAAACAATGTTTTATATTTTTCATCGCCTGTTTTTCTGAAAATCTACAAATAATTTTTACCACAGTTTGCCTGAATCGGTATTTATATCAGTGTCTACTCTTATAGCTTTTTTACCTTCATTCTGTTAACACAAACTATATACGTGGCCTAGTTCTTGCCTTACAGGAATGACTTTTCTGAGTCGGAATTGGTAACAAATAAATCTTTCTCGTCCATATATTATAAGGTGTACATAGGTACTATCATTTGTTGTGCAGCCATGTTATCTCAGTAAACAGTATTTGTTCTCATTTATACGTTCATTCTCCCTTTGTCTCTCTCCCCTTCCTCTCTTTCTCTCAATCTAATTCTGATTCTCTCTTTCTCAGTATTGATACAGAAAAAAGGTATATCAACTTTTCCTATGTATTTATTGTACAGTTTTTTCAGTCAGCTGGACGACATCCATCCAGTAGATATTGTGGTATTAATTGGCTTCCACCCACTTCACCTTTAAGTACTCGCCCTTTTTATTCTAATACATTTATGTTAACTGTACACACACAGTCTGTAAAGTATCACTTTCGTTGGTTTATAATGTCATTCAATAATGTACAGAAAATTTTGTTAATAAATCAGAAGATTTAATCTTTTCAGTCGCCTATATCAATGATTTGAACAGTTACCCTATTCAGCAAAATACTCACTAATAACAGAGACATTAACACACAACAATTACCACCATGCGTCATAAAAAGTAATTACAAGCGTTTATATAAGTATGAGAATACAAAATTAATCAAGCCATAGACTAAAATAAGTATTGTTTGGAGCCCTTTCTAGACGCGAGTGTTAAAGTTCGGCACAAAGGCCTACTGTATAAAATCAAACAGAATCTTACTAGACCATATTACTTTCTTTTAAAACCATACTTGTTAGATAGACATTTGAGAAGAAGTGTAAATGCGAAAGATCTTATGTCTCTCCTATTAAATCGGGAGTCCCCCAGGTTATTGTTAGGTTAATGTTCTGGGACCAATCTTATATTTAATATTTACGTCTGACCTCCCAACAACTGATTATTCTAGAACAGTAACGACATAGCTGTTTTGGGTATTTATGAGGATCCTGTAATATCATAATCAAATCTCTAAAATTACCTCGTACAAATAGAAGAGTATTTCAGGAAATGGAACATCAGAATTAAGGAATCTGAATCACAGCATGTAACTTTCACTTTACGAAAAGAACAATGTTAACCTTTTTTTTTTGAGTGACATAGAAATTGCTAGATCATAATTTTTTAAGTAGCCCTACTAAGGGGTTTATTTGTCAGGAAACCCAATTGGAGGGCACATTAACCATTTCGCCATGAGGATGAAAGATTGTATTGGCTACTTCATAGAAAATCTAAACTGCCGTTAGAAAACTAAACTCCTTTTATACAAACCTGTAATTATGCCTATCTGGAGACATACGGTACAGGATTATGGGGTTACGTCAATAACTGTAGCATTGCCGTACTTCGTGCAATAACAATCGAACCTACTTAGTGCAATAACCGTTGCGCCATGGTATGTAACTAACCAGATGGTATATCAACATCTCCGAATGCCAACCGTCCAAGAGATTATCCATGAACAAAGTAGAAAACATCATACAAGATTAGAAAGGCATGCCAATCCACTTATCCTACCAACCACATGTGCAAGAGCATTACGCCAGTAGATTGAAAAGAAATTGGCCAATCGATCTGACATATGGTTAAAGCGGTCATCTTACCGGAGACGTTATTTTCACGCCAGAATAGGAGCTTAACAAGTAGTTTCTAAGCCAGTCAGAAAGCTTATAGAAATCATTCCTGATTGATATTGTAAATAAGTAAACAAATCTTAGTGTCAAAAAGTCTTTCGAGTGCGAGCAAAAAATATAACTAAACGTGTGTTTAATCCAATGCCTTTGCTTAAAAATGTACTGGTTTATTAACCAAACTAAAAAAGTATAAAAGTTGTCGTAATCAGTACATATATATTATCCTTAACAGAACGTACTGTAGTTTAAAATATATTTAAATCATCTAGCGACCCATTAATTCACGTCAGGCCGCTTTATTGTGTTTCCTGTATTTTCCCTCTTTCATTCTAAGTTCCTCAGTTTATCTTTCACTTTTAGAACACAAAAATACTTGCTACACACACACGTAGTATATTCTATTACGAAAAATAATTGTTTGACTGTTAATTATGTGTTTCTTTGATTGATTAAACATCTAGGCAACATGGTAAATTAAAGCACTAATCGTGTTTCATGAATCAGGTGGATATAATTTTTTTAAATATTGTTACAGAGGTTATCGTTAATCCTGTTTAAAAATCATTAATTAATATGTAAATGCAAAGGCGTAAAATATTTTTGTGAAATGAAAGTTTAGTAGCAGTTATCCAGAACGTAATTAATTTAAATAATTGAAGTATAAAGAAAATTATTTTATATTGAAAAATCTTTTATTTGTTTGTTAACTGTTTATACAGGGCTTATTCTTTGAAACTGAAATTTGCATTACAGAGTTTCTATAACCAGTATTTATACATTATGATTCAAATTGTATGGAATACAGGAGGTTATTGACTTTCGAACGTAATGCGTTCCCGCCAACGTGTTCGAAACTCGAACTGTTCGAAAGTCGAGTACTGTACATTACGTATAGTAGGCTGACTTTACTGTAGGCGTACTGTGCACGTAGTACATAGGATCGGTTCTATGAACTGTAATACACTGTACCGTATTAAATCGGATATTATTCTTGCTTAAATTTTCATCATATCCACTCTCTCTTACTATAAAAAATACTTACTACAGTGACACACTAAATTAATCATTTTTGTAGAATAGTAAAATTTATAAGCAATGTTTCTGGTACAGCTTACAGCGCAGTCATATTATAAAAATGTTAAACACTTTATCACTTCTTTTCGCTAATAGACTAATATAAATTTTATTACAAAAAACATAATTGCTGGAAAAATAACGAATATGTGCACTTGTTTTAACGGTTATTCACTTTCTCACACCTTCGTCAGTGTTCGCAAGTCCGAAGCTGTGGTACGAAACTTGAATGAAGGATATCAATTTTGAATGTTCGAAAGAGCAAAATGTGCAAAAGTCGAATGTCCAAAAGTGGAGGACCTCCTGTATTTATAAGCAGTCTTACTTAAGATCTACCGTTATTTATTATAACCAGGAAATTGAAGTGGTAATGCGCATATTTATTTCAAAAAAGAATTTATTTAACGTTGAATTATCAAGTCTGTTTCATTTATGACTTCATATGTAACACTATTTCTTAATTTTCCTTTCATCTGTGTTATTTCCATAACACTTTCAGGACATACTAAACAAATCGTATATTTTATAAACGTGCTTACTAACCACAGCTTCTAGTGTGTACTGTAAGGGTAAATTCACTGTCCACAATAATATGGATGCATGTTTTCCGTTTGCTGAGTCTGTGTGTGTGTGTGTGTGCGTATGTCTGTGAGAGATAGATAGATAGATAGATAGATAGAGAGAGAGAGAGAGAGAGAGAGAGAGAGAGAGAGAGAGAGAGAGAGAGAGAGAGAGAGAGAGAGTGAGAGAGACGTTCTGTACAATTTTTGGTGAATATAAATATTATGAATTTTCTCTATGTTGGGTTTACAACATGTCCATTTTTGCCCGAATTACAGTGGACAAAGGGCTTTCCAGTGGTTTCTAAACGGTTACTGTCACACTCATAAAACTTTTGTCACATCAGTCTGCAAATGTAACTACGAGATTTTTCATGTATCGCAACACGCTGTTCCAGCCTGTGATATAACGGCTAAGAGTTGGAATAATTTAATTAGATTTATGAAAGAAGTTGAACAATAGACTTTGCATAAGGTCTGTAATTTACGTTTTCCAATTAAAACTGCACTATCATATTACCAAAATTAAGTCTTCTCTGCAAAAATAATTAATTTTTGACGTATATCTTTCTTGTTGAAGTGTTGTGCAGGATAAATGTTAATCTGACTATTTATTATTCTACGAATATTGTCAGGGTTACACATAATACACAAATAATTTAGAATCTGTTACAAAATGGATATATCAACATGAACTTTGAATTTCTGTTAGCGGCTGAATGAAGTGCACTATAATTTTTAGAATTATAACTGATCATTTTTATAGGGAATTTGCTGACTTCCCAATTACACAACTATAGTCACTTCACATCTTCCTATTGTTAAAAAAACTCTCTGAACTCCGAGAAGAATTCATGCATAAGTGATGAATGCATTTGTGCACATCGGGCTTATTAAGAAAAAAAATTTAGTAATACATATTTTGCGAAATATGATTTTAAACGGCTTAGCTAAAAGTGTAGCTATGACGTTATCACCGTATTCAAATCAGAATAAATGATTAAAGTTTTAATTAAATAATAATAGTAATAATAATAATAATTATTATTAATTATTTTATTTTAAATTTTTTTTTATAGAGGGGGAAAAAGGCTATGCTTCATCTGGTGTGTGGGACTCTCACCTACTAAAAAAACCACCTCTAATTCAGGCGTTCATATCCAACCTGGAACCAATTAACGTTATAATAATAATAATAATAATAATAATAGATATAGTAGTGTCTTGAAAAATTCACTATTTAAAGAAAAGTTATTTAAAGTTTAAAAATTATTCAGTGAATTACAAAGTAAGTTTTTATTTTCATAAAGTGAAATTTTTCCTAAAGGGACATTTAGTGATTACATAGCATTACAAGTAAATAAATAAAAGAAATTATTGATTGTATCATTGATTGTAATATGTAAGAAATCAAAATAATTGAATTGTGCATTAATATATTTATACATTATATACTATGCTTTGAATATAATAATATATTATAAATATTGCGGGAAGTAATAATTTATTCACGTACACATTACTGTCTACTATTGATGAAAAATATCTAGTTTTCTTTGATTTATTTCAAAATAAAAATTATGCGAATTGATTTTTATGATTGTATCGTTATGATTTATATTATATTATTCCTCATTTAAAAATAAAAATTCATAATACAATCTGCATTTCATCATCACAGGGTTTCTATTTTTGTAAAACTTTCTTTGCAACGTGTCGAGTAATATATTTGGCTATGTTAATATGAATTTGACACTAAAGATATTAGATTGTATTCAGTGCGGTGTGAAAAGTAAATTGAAATTCTCAGACTAGTCGAAAGCCATACATCAACGTTAGAATTTTCCTTTCGAGGCGCCTGTATTCAACGAGAAACTGTTACTTACCATACAATACGCATATGTAAAGCGTGAAGGGTCTGCTGATTCTAGTGTTTCTGTTTCGTTGTTCGTTTTAATTTTATCAGTGGTAAATAAATGTTTTGTTTTCATACCTACAACACCATCAATAATTTGGTGTATGTTAAAATGATTCAATTTAATTACACCGACTTCCTAATGAAAACATGTCAAGACTGTGTATTTCTAACAAATATGGTGAACATCGTTGCAAAACTATAATTACTATTACACACACTGCAAAGCAAATAAACAACTATGCAAAATAGTATGAAATCACCCAGTTTCTTAGGTATAAAAGCTTACGTTACTTTTGCACGACTACCAGTACTATCCACACCAACATTGAAGTTTAAAATGTTAAGATATTTGTCAAAATTTTATCAAATTTGACATTTTATCTACAGGAATATTTTACGTTTAGAAAATCGTGGGTAGTAATACGTAAATTCTTCAATAGGGAATCCAATAGATGGGTGATGTAGAAATACAATTAAATAAAAAGATTTACTACCATAACATACACATGCTTGTAATTCATTGAGAGAGAGAGAGAGAGAGAGAGAGAGAGAGAGAGAGAGAGACAGAGAGAGAGAGAGACAGAGAGAGAGAGACAGAGACAGACAGAGACAGAGACAGAGACAGAGAGAGAGAGAGAGGGAGAGGGAGAGAGAGAGAGAGAGAGAGATACGTTTTGATTAATATTTATGGTGAAAATAAATATTATGAATTTTCTCTCTGTTTGATTTAAAACATGTCCATCATTCTTTGCCCAAATTACAATGGACACAGGGCCCTCCAGTGGTTTCTAAACCGTTATTCTCACACTCCTGAAACTTGTGTCACAGGAGTTTGCAAACGCAAATATGAGATTTTTCATTTAGCGCAACATGCTGTACTGGCCTGTGATATTTAGGCGGTAATTTTCACCAAGAGCGAGTAAGGGCCACCAGTAAATGCGTCCTACCCCCTTTCCTTGTAGGAAGGGTAGAGAAGGAATTCCTAAAGGCTACGGGAAGGAAAACAGAGACGTCAAAACGCATATGTTCAATTATTGTATGAAAGACATTGGAGTAGTAATTTATCATTACTATTCAATTTAATAGAAATCCACAGTGCTACTGATTAATTATTTCTGTAATTGCTTTGAGTAAAAATAACTCAACCCACTAAAAAATGGTTATTTTTAATAAATATGTGTAGTTACAGTTAGGTGTAGTTGTGAACATGTAGTATGTTGCTCGCATAATGCTCATTTATCACGGCGGGGAGCAAACGGATTTCCAGCGTTATCAATAATTACGGTCTAGTATGTTCTACAAAGGTCCGGAGAAAAATCTTGATCAAGGTATCCTTGGTAAATATAGTGCGGTTGTAATTTAGTCAGCTTAGTGGACAGTTTTATACTGATTTGAATGTGATGCTAGTGCAAGTGTTAAATGTTATAACAGTTTCATTACACTGCAGTACTGGTAATTATCAATGAAGTAAATTGTTCATTGTAATATGTTATATTCAGTGCGTATTGGACGTCTGTATAATACAAGAGAATAAATGTAAAATAGGCGTCTGATTGTTTATAGACCTTTAAATAAAAATGGAGAGTATTGTTTTTTTGATGTTAATAATAATTTACTTTATTTTTTAGTAGCTCGATACTTGAGATCTCTGCAACAATATAATTTAAACAGTATATGTTAGGAATATTTTATTAAGATAATCAGAATTAAATTACTTTAATTAATTAAATGATAATGTATTAAATAAATATGCCACTCTATAATTATTTATATTTACATAAACAAATATAAAAATTCAGGTATCTATTTACATTTATTTTATTACTACAATCCTTTTTTTATAATAAAAGTATTCATTTTATTAATTGAATCAATGTAATTAAATTAACGTATTTTGAGAGATTAGTTTATTAATGTGGGGAAAAATTTAGATATACTCTACCCTAGGACAATTTATATATACATGTGTGTGTGTCTAAATCATACATTAGAATTACAAAGTGCTCTTCGCCACAAAGTTCTCCTTCCGTACACATTGACGCACTCATATGAAACTATGATGTGTGTATGATGCATATAACATGCTTGAATTTTCCTCATATTTAAACTTTTTTCTTGGTACCTATTAATGAGAACTATATTTTATCAAATTAATAATTTTTTGTGTATAACAGAAAATATATCGTCGATGTCGTTAACTTCAAGGCGACCTGTTCCGTCCCCATAGTCCACCTCTTTCTAGGACTGCCGACTCTGCATCTTCTATAGGTACTGAGTAACTAGCTTTGCTGAATAAGCAGTCCCGGAGCGAGGTGCCAAGGCTAGCAAACTAGTCTTGGGTAAACTAGTGGCTTGGTTACACTTGACATAAACTGCATAAGCTGGATGATTGACTTCTGACCTAGCGAGTAAGCACCAACAGTAAATTACGTCCTACCCCCTTTCCTTGTAGGAAGTAATTCCTACCCCCTTTTCTCGTAGGAAGGGAAAAGAAGAAATTACTAAAGGCTATGGGAAGGAAAACCCTGACAGAAACCAAGGTGGCAGGCCTATCTTCTGCCTACCTAATTACAGGCTGGTGGCCTATAGGAGTTTATGCATACTCGACTGCTCGATAGCAAACCTCCCGGAATGGATGGATTTTATAGTGCAGAAAATAAATAATAGTTAAATATTCGTATTACAGAATATTGCTTTAGAGTAGTAAGTGGCATATGTAATATAACACACACACACACACACACACACACACACACACACACACACACACACACACACACACACACACACACACACACACACACACACACACACACACACACACACACACACACACACAAGCAAGTGAGCGTGGTTATTTTTGGAATACTACCTCCATAATTATTAAACATGTAAGTTGAATAAGGAATTCATCAGTAAGTGTATACGATTTTCCGTATTGCTAAGATTGATAAATGCTTTTTACATAAACGTTTTGGTGTGTTTGATATCGATATAAGATATCAAAAATATGTGACGCAATAAAACCTCCGTAGCATATCATCTGGGTTGTCAACTTTATGTACGCATTATCTAACACATGACGACAAACGACGCCGACAAGACGTTTATATGGCGTCCTCAAACATCCTCTGTTGTTTCACGTGCTGTTGGTTTACCGTTATCTGCTATACCACGCTCTACCTATTTACGATCCCTTCAGTCTACCATTTTGTCCTCTTATTTATAATAAAATGTTCGTAGAGAGCAGACAGAAAATTTGCCGCAAGACGGCGTTGAAAACAGGCATACTTAAGACAGTTAAAACGTCACTTAGTATAACATACTTTATCAAATAATTTGTGCTTTTGTTTATTAATAATTTAACACAATTACCTTTGTTTTTTGCGAATCGAGTATCCCACGCATTATTTTTCTGTTATCCGAAAGTTGTATTAAAATAGATCGATGTCTTAGCTGCCTGTTTTGGTGGTATAATGTATTCGACGATCGACTAATGCCTGACCAGAATAGAGAGGTGGACAAACGACGGATTTCTTGGGTTTTGTTGTTGTTCGTTTATTATTATTTTTATTACGAAATACTATTAAGTTCATTTTTACTTCTCCAATCATTAGTGTAAGGTGTACGTTTTATAAAAAGTTTCTCCTATGGCTATCGTATGCCTACGTATTCCACGTATAACTCTGCCTACGTATTGTCAAGAAATTGTCAGAACAAATATGAGTTCACACGTCGGTTGGTTTCCTGGTCAGTTCTGGTCACGTGGGTTGAATTAAAAATGGTTAAACTTACATGTTACTGTTCTTAAAAACGCAATATTGACGAGATATAAAACTGATTGTAAATTGTAATTTGATGATTGTAAATATTATCCTACAAGCGCTAAGAATATTCAGAGGGAACAGGAAAAAGCTGTAATTTGAACTATGATCAGTTATATAAGTCGTTCCTTTAGGCATAATCTATTATTTTATTTTTGGTTACAAGGTTGAAATGATTTGAAAATATCAATGATCAATGTTTCTCCCACACGTTTGGTCATGAAAAAACACCTACATACTCAAAACGTTCCAGCGCATTATACAAATTTACATTTTTTATACAGATAATTAAAAACAGCCTATGCATGAGGGAAAAAATAATTATCACTGTAGGTGGAGACTTCTTCATTCTGTGCTACAAAGGTGTTAAGAAATCGTTTGGCTTCTACGTAAGTAAACAGATCAGGCATAGTAAGAAATCAGCTAAGTAGACCACACTAAATATTAGACACGAAATATATTAAACATTTTTTAGGAGTAAATCAGTTTAGCTCAATTAATTGTTTTAACTTAAATCCCTATTTTGCAAAAAAACAACTGGTTATATATGAGAAATAAGTAAATAAATTAGGCTTACTGGTTGCTAATAATACCTCTTCGTTATCCGTTACCTATTTACAGAACTTTTGGGCACTTCATCTAACCTCTGATATATTAAAACCATACACAATTTTGTTTAGCTTTTTAATGGAATAAAAGTTGCGTCGGTGGACTAAACGAAGCAACTTAGCATACTTTAGTACGGATCCAGCCGTTTCAAAAATACAACAGAATTCCAATATCATTTTTTTTTCTTATTTGCCTATGTTACTTCCCATGCTTTGTTTCAGAACCAAAAACGCGTCCACTTCACTGTTTACACTACTTAACCTGGTTATCCCTTCAACTTGCAAATGACCACCTCGTGGTATGTCGACATTATTTGCTCTCTAATCTAGCAACCTTAGTGGCCAGCTGCTGTCTTCCCACCTAGCCACTGACTTCCTACTGTTTCCTGTCTTTTCCTTTTTTTGTATTAGAGGTTCACTTACTTATAACTGAAGGCATCTTAAAGTCGTATACCTACTTTCAAAATAATTTATCAAAGGTATATTCCGCATGTTTATTTCATTTATTCTGTAAATGATATACCGATAATCGATTTTATCGTATTTATATAATCTATATACTTTCCTGCATTCTTTGGTAGTTCAGATTACTTCTTCATATGCACGTACTAAACAATACTGAGTATTTCAATCTTTGCAATCCGTGTTTCTGATTTATAAGTCAGTGTGGGAAACGCATACTGATTCGAAACTTGCCTGTATAAACGCAATGGCTGTTTTTGGCCTTCAAAATATTAATAGACTATCCAAAGACGATAGACGTCATAACTGAACTTCCGGTAAGAAAACATTGGGAAATATAACGGACCACAATGGCGTGGTAACGGAAAGGTTGTAAGAGAGATTCTGAGTGTTGCTAACTAGTAGTCAGCATCAGAAAAGATAATTTGGCAGCGGATGATGAAGAATCTAGAAAAGCACTGTCATGCCGCAGGTAGAAGAAGAAGAAGAAGAAGAAGAAGAAGAAGAAGAAGAAGAAGAAGAAGAAGAAGAAGAAGGCAGGTATTTAAGATATAAAATCGATTTTATTTTAATAAAATTAATGTGATTGTTAAAATAATAATATTTCTGTTACTACGCACGAAGTTAATAAAATTTATTTCTTTTGAATAAAGCCTTCAAAATGTAGTGACCTTCTATTCCGTGAGAGAGATTTTTAATGTTCACGTTCCACATTTTTATTATTTTTTATTAATGGAAGGAATTGTCCCTCGCTTTTTCGCACACGCACACACACACACACACACACACACAAACAAACGATTTGCCTTACTTGTAATCTCACTCGTTTGCACGAATTTTAACCAAGATATTTACAAAAACTCACATGACTGAGAAGTGCTCAGGATATTCAGAGCAAACAGGAATGAGCTACATACGAAACTATGATCATTTATATGGAGAGACGTATGTGACGAGGCGTAGAAAAGAGAAAATCAGAAAAGGGACGCTGGGAAAACCGAAAGAATGGAGAATTTGGTTGAGAAAAGAAAAGTTGTGTTAAATCACGGCCATATTACATAGAGGTCTGCACATTTACATAAAAACATTGTATTGTCATTTCAGTAAATACAAAGGAAATGTGGATATATTCAAAGAAAATGTCAAGATTTAATAAACTGAAATTTTGTATGTAATGAAGTGAAGTGTCGTAGCTCGTATATTCAGTTATACTCAGTATAAGTATCAGTATGAGTATGTTCAGTCTGTATTCAGTTAGAAATACAGAGACGTAAAATGTATCTAAACATAATATTAGAGATGATGATAAATTACTCTTCTGGTGAAGGACTAGTTAAGTTCGTGCCCCGACAATCGACTTGCATAAGACACTCCGAGAAACATGATAAACCGATAACAGTCATATTTTGATTCGTTTTTCCCGATAAAGTATTGAATGGGACTCTTTTAACTTTTTTGCTATAATTGGTATTCACAGAGTCTGATTCAATGTGGTAATTAATGTTTATTCACGCAAAATACATCATATAAATTACATCAAATTATAGAATAAAAAGTTAAGTTATCAGCCCATCCTTGGAATTTTTAATAAATAAAGTTTGCACAGACGTGTGGGAGGTCGCCTCTCTGTCCCATTTAGATTACGGTTTACCTGTTAAACACAAAAATTACATTTTCCTTCTGCAGTAGAGAAATTGTGTAATTAAAACTTTAATTCACATTTACTACACCTTTCCTCTTACCTGATAAACAAGCTACAACTTTAATTAAAAATAAAATTCTATTTTCTTCAAATGGCTGTTAATCACGTTTATCCAAGCTCAATTTTTACACAGCGACGGAACAGAGTATACATTTTTGAGTAAAAAAACAACCACAGCTCACTCTCTCTCTCTCTCTCTCTCTCTCTCTCTCTCTCTCTCTCTCTCTCTCTCTCTCTCTCTCTCTCCCTCCCTCCCTCCCTCCCTCCCTCCCTCCCTCTCTCTCTCTCTCTCTCTCTCTCTCTCTATTACTCTCTATGTGTCTATTTATCTATTTGTTTATCTATGTCTCTCTTTCTCTCTCTCTTACACGCACATACTCCACATACTCTCACATGTGGCAAATTAAACACGTAAGGCAAATTTAACCATATAATTCGTACAATAGTATAGAAACGCATAGTCTAAATCATGAATGATGTGGATCGTTAAAAACTTTAACCAACTATTCACAAAGTTGCAGCCGATCGTAGCTAATATAAAAACAAAACGACAATGCGCAAAGGACCAGCTGGGTGAAGGAAAAGTGGTTAACAATCCATTAATAGAACACAGTTCAAGTTAAATCGCATTTAAGCCACTAATCTATTGCGTTATATTTTTGAGTATATTGTAAATTTTGTAGTACATAAATAAATTAAAACGGAGGAAGTAGTAGGCTATGTTGTGTAAATATACTCACAATTAAAGTATTGGGTTTCATTTTACTATACTCAGTTTCTTATCTAAATGTTTAACAATGCTATACAGTATTATGATGCTGGTACTTGAAGTAAGTAACCAAACAGTATATTTGTCAAACAGTGGGAAAAATATAACTGGTATCGAGGGAGAGGAGACCGTGCTTTGCGATACGTTGCACATACTCTTCTGCGGTAAAATACACTATTCCAAAGGTACATAGATTAAAAATTTGTACTATTTTAACAAAATTAGTTTTGTCGTTGTGTACAGACCGTTAATTATATATATTTTCTAAAGTCTCTGCGAATTTTTACTATTAATGTGTAGAATACACTCGATTTGTGTGGCTTATTTGTTTGTTTAATTGGTAAAACGGTTGAGTTTCAGAGTAAAAACCATTCATTTATTATTGTTTGTAACTTCGTCTCTCAGTATAAAATTTAATGCACATGTTTTTTAAGGGATGTTTTTAAACGGTAGTATAAGAGTAAACTTTATAACTGTATAAGGTATATTCTGACAACATAGGCTGGGACAAAAATATAGTGAATGCCTAACGTGTGACACTACTGTATAACTTACTTATGTCAGTTTAAGAATGTGATAATAAGAAAAAGTTTGTTATACTATTTTTAATCTCCCCATTTGAATTTTCACCTAATAATCAGGCAATTTATTCAGGGTTATTCACGAAGAAACGGAGAAACTTTTAGAATGTGTTCTACTATTGAAAATAAAGAAAATGTTTATATAAAGATAGATCTGGAAACGTCTCATGTTCTGTCTGGCCGCCATTTTGTGATTTTTAAGGAAAACTTAATATCTCACAAACGAATTGAGATATTTTTATGAAATTTGGTACACATAATGTTCTTTAATATATAAACAATTAAATTTATTTTGCGATTTTAAATTTTAAAATGGCTGCCACATTAAATTTTGATCACTGATAACTTTATACATTTTAATTTTATTAAACTACGGTTTTTTAGATAAAATATTAAGCCTATTATTGTGAACACAACGACATCTTGTTTGTTTAAATTTGTTAACAAATAATCGAGTTATGCGAAATGATAGGCTATCTGTAAATTCTGACTAGTCATTTTTTTTACAGTACTTCGTTTTCTCCAGTATACGAACATTTTTATTTAAAATTATTACAAATTTTTCAAATTAACTTAGTAACGATAATTTATTACAAAATAAATGGCCAAGTTTCAGTGAAATTAATGGCTTAGCAAATTTAACTTCAACCACTTACATATCATAATATGAATCACAAGGATTAATATTATTTTGAATTAATAAAAAAAAAAATGGTAATGGCATGTTTCGATTTGTAGTTTTAAAGATCGTAATATATGAGACGAATATCTGACATTTTAACAAAACTGTAATTAGCCATTCTCGACAGTTACATGATAAGCAATAAGTAAAGAAGCGCAAGCGAAGGGAATTTAAGAACTGACTTTAAGAAACGTAACTGACAATATTATTTAGTTGAACTACACGTGTTATAACTGAATTCACTAAAGTAAACAGATTATTATTTATAAATCAAAACATGCCATTATCATTGTCTTTTTACTTCCATGTTCCATAAGGAAATGGAAGTATGGTGATGGCAAAAAAAAATCGTGTTCGAGATAATTGCAGATTCTGATTGTACTACCCTCAAAACATGAAAAAAAGTCATTTTTCGAAAGTGTCTGTGTGTGTGTCTATCTGTCAATGTGTAGATTTTTTTCTATGGCAAACGATAAGAGCCGCAAATTCAAACAATATCAACTAATTTTTGCGTACAGCCCTGAATTGTAGAGTTCTCAAGACCTATTGTTTTTGGTGAAGCTCGGTTAAGAGAAAGGGGTAGTTTACCTGCAACGTTTTATGTTTTAACAAGAGTAATTTTTTTCTATGACAAACGATAACAGCCGCAAATTCAAACAGAATCAAATAATGTTTTGCATGAATCCCTAAGTTGTAGAGGACTCAACATCTATTGATTTTGGTGAAGATCAGTTAAGAGAAAGGGGTAGTTTACCTGCAACATTTTATGTGATAAAAAGGTTAATTTTTTCTATGAGGAACGATAACTGCCGTAAATTCAAACATAATCAAATAATGGTTTGCATACATCTCTAAATTGTAGAGAACTCAAGGCCTGTTGATTTTGGTGAAGATCGGTTAAGGGAAAGGGGTAGTTTACCTGCAACATTTTATGTTGTAACAAGAGAAATTATTTCATGACGAACGATAACTGCCGTAAATTCAAACAGAATCAAATGCTTTTTTACATGTGTGCCTGAGTTGTAGAAGAATTAAGGCCTATTGATTTTGGTAAAGATCGGTTACGGGGGAAGGGTAGTTTACCTGAAACATTTTTTGTTGTAACAAGAGTAAACTACTTAATTTTGATAAATAAAGTATCCTGATAAGAAGATCTAAATAATCCACTGTAGAAACGTAGATGAAATATCTATAAATGAAGAGGCTAGTTGAACGGGGTGGGGGTAATTTTCTATAAATGAAAATTATAGTTGAAGGGGGAGGGGATAATTTTTATATGTGTACTACGTTATCGGCAACAAAGTAGTAGTTTGTTGTTAATCTTCCTTCCCGGGCTGTTTGGCCGTAATCCAATGTTTTCTGCAAAACCAGACGTTTCGGCAGTGCCGTCGACTGCTACCATCAGTGAAAATCGAGTGCGATAACGTGTGGTGGTATACGTTAGTGACCACAGTACTGTACTGTCGTTAAGGCTGAAGCAATAAGTGGGAAGAAGTAGTTTCTATGGAAACATTTCATTTCGTAAATGATTTTAAACATAAATCTTAGAACATGGAAGTCATGTATGGTTCTCCATATCGATATTTTTAAAAATATGTTAATACTTGCGATTCTAATTGTGATGTGTAAATAGTTCTAGTTAAATTTACTAAATGTTAATGTCGTTGAAAATTTATCCTTTAGTTTGTTATAATAGATTACTTTCTCATTGTATGCACAATAACATGCTTAACATTTTATGTAATAAATCATAATTTGGTAAAGTTAAAATATACAGAGTTATTAGTGATCAAAAAATTGAAGTGGCAATCATTTTGAAATTTAAGATCGAAAAATAACCGTAATTTTTATGTATTAAAGAACGTTGTGTGTATCAAATTTCATAAAATATATCTCAATTCCTTTATAAGATATATAGTTTTTTTTTTAAAAGACAACTGGTGACCAGACGGAAAATGAGGCGTTTCTGGACCTATGTTTCTATTAACGTTGTTTTCTTTATTTTTACCAGTGGAACATATCCTGAAAGTTTCTCCGTTTCTTTCCCTGTATCACCCTATATATAAACTCGTTGATCTTATTACTAAATACATAACATTATTATCTATTTTGGTTTTCGGGTATAAAAGGCCATATAATAGACTATAGTAATAAAATTCAGAAACCGAAGTAAATAGCAGATTTGAATTTCGACTGCAAAAAACATAGTTTATTAGAAGTAATTATAACAAAACGGTTATATCAGTATTTTGTATTTTAATATTTTGATTAAAATATTAATATGAAAAATCAATATTAATTTTTTGTCATAACAAGCAAAGAAAATAAATGTTTTGTTTCTTAATAGTCATTGTTTATGTAATCCACAATTATATCGTTGGAAGCCGTCGACGACGATACTTTCTTGAAGCAATGCTTCCAGGAGAGAACTTCTGGAACCGTGTAGTACCTTTCACACAAGTGAATTTTCTGGTGAAGAAGGTAGACCTAGATAATATTAATTTAGAAGGAGGATAACAAGCAAGAAGATAGCCTAAGGGCCGAAGAACAACGGAAAATAACAGCTAATTAAAGTAACATGCCAACCAGTTCCAGTTAGTGGCCTAGGAGACGAACGGGTCTTTTAGTGTAAGAGGAACGGGAGATGGTCTTTTTGTGTAACACCCAAACCCATAGACAACGGGAGATGGTCTTTTAGTGTAACACCCAAAGCCATAGACCCCGAAAATGTATACCCTTCCGGACATTTTATGAACAACTTTTGCACCTACCCCATAAAAACGTCTGCGACATGTGCAGGGTAGTATGTCTATAGGCCTAGTAGTGAAAGGCGATAAAAGAGTGACAAAGTTAAACTACAAAGGATATTATTTTAGTTTATCAATGTTTCTGATGTGCACGCTTTTGCGTTAATCTGTATATTTTGATGTTTCTTAGAAAATAGAACAGCACACTTATTATGCAACTGTAACAGTATTTTGTTAAACTCAATGTAATACACTAATTTGTAATATTCACCACACGTTTACAATAGTTGAAGATAGTATCAAACGTCTTAATTTATTAGACGTTTCATTGTTACGTGTTGCAGAAAGTGCCATGCAATAATATCATTACAGTAATATGTCATTATTTTTAATTAGTTGTAGTCAGTTAACAGTGACTTTCAATTGTTAACGCTATTAGACGCAGTCCTAATTTCATTATCGCTTTTAATTTAAGGTTAATGATTATATGAAAAAGTAAGAGGAAACGAGACTTAGATTAGATTGTTTTGATAACAGGATAAACATTTTGACTTCAGAGTGGAGTGAAGTGTTATAGACTTAATTGATTAAGTTTTCATAGTCAGTAATAATGTAGGTGTCTGCTTTTGATTTATCTGGGTCTAGCTCTCCTGAAGATTTATCATTCAGCCGACAAAACCTCTGCTATATATTAGGAAAATAATAGAAGAAATTCAAATTTTTTGTTTCAAAAAGCATCAAGTTACTGCTAATACACCTTTAAGGGAATCCACACAAAGGATAGTCTCTCAAACATGTCTGAAAGATATGTATCTACCACACAAAGGATTGTCTCTCAAGGATAAATACAAACACGAGCCTTTAAAAAACATTAAACATATTTGAATAAGAAATGAATGACAATTAATTGAAATAAGGTTAATATTTATACTTATTAAATATTTGTAAATAAAATACCGGTATGTCACTTCTACGTGCATTTAATATTATAGAATTAATTTTGTAGAGAGTATACCATTTAAATAAAACTGGACTGTATTTAAAGTTACACAATATTTTTTAATTAACTGCTCTAAATATAACGTAAAATGAGAAAAATCTAATATATAATTCAAAAACAAATTACTAATTTTATTAAAAAGAGTAAGATTTAGCAGAGAACGTTGTCGTGTATGTTAATATGTTATCATTATGATAATGGTCTAATGGCCACTCTGTGCTGCTGTGACTCATATTACTCGTTTCTATATTTGCAGATAATTTCCACATCCCGTTTTCGCCTTAACATCTCCCAAATAAATCTTGCCGAATACTTCCAAAAAATTAGAACTTCCCTATTTATAGTTTTTTCAATTATAATTAGAGTAATTTTTGTTTTTTGTTCTTTTAGAAACTATAATGTACACCTACATTTCAATAGGAATACGTATGTTTAGAAAATTTTTATTTTTTCAAAGTAGTGTTAGACGGTGACAAAAATGTATTAATTGGATTGGCTACTTGTAAAAATTGTTCCGGCAAAATCCTGCCTCTACAACTGACGACGTAACTTAACATAATTAATGGGACACGAAACGGGAAATATTACACGTACAATATCTCATTCTGTGTAATTTTAGAAACGTCTCTATTTTATGAACATTTCATTGGTCTAAATAGTATTCGTTAACGATATTGATTATAGGAACCCTAATACTTGTCAAATCTCTACTTATAAAAAATACAAAAATAGTACAAAATACAACATAAACTGGCATACTGTTGCTATCACAGATGTACATCTAATGAAGCGCCTATTACGGCACCTATTTGAAACACTTATGGGTAACTACCAGATAATTAAAGGTGAATGCTTTTAAACAAGAGATACATCACCTACATTTTTCATATCATATTATATTATAATCGTATTTATTATATCAAAATATGGTTGTTATTAAAATCGGTGAATCTTAATTTTAATGCGTAAATGAAAATTCTACGTGGTGAAGTACAATAGAACATAATAGAATACCCAACATATATTAAAACACTTTGTAACCAACAACAGGGCAGGACATTGTGTTGCATTACAAGCATCGATTTAGACTGCGGATAAACATATTGAATTTTACACACAAAACAGTAAACTTCTCTTACGTTTACAATACATTCATTTTAATTACGAGTAATTTCGTGTAATTTCATTACACATCCATTTGTATATGCCTCAATACCTTTCAAACTACTTTTTATAATTATCAGCAGTACTTAAAACTTTTTACATAATTATTTTTTAATACGTTTCTTAGATATTCAATAAATTGTTTATTAATTAACATGAGTCTAATGTAATTCTCATTATTTAAAATAAAACTTCCCATTTTCGTTTGAGTCCGTTTCCGTTTCGAGTTATTAAATATTAACAGACAGGCAGGTTTCTCAAATTAGGAACAGAATGAGGGCGGATGTAAACTTCGTTAAGTGGCAACCGGCGTACCTTGTGAAACATTTATAACTTGCCGCTTTCTCATTATAACTTGTTCACTTGAAAGGGAACGTTTCGCGGTCCCTTTGTGGTTTTACAAAATAAAAGAACAATGATGCTGTGTATTAATGAAATTTAGGCACTCCCTTTTATCTGGTGACGCTATCTGTACCCATCGTTACCATTACAAAGAGTTCACAGTTTTTCAACTTCAGATTCCCCACAACTGCTTTTAAAGGATATGCCTACACTTAGTACGGTTAGTGTCTCTAGTCTAGTGTATTCACTTGTATAAGCGCTCTTGTACTTAGGAAATATACAGCGTTTCGACGATAAACTCAGCTTCCTCTTTTAACATAAATGTAATTTTACATATTTGTGATACATATCATTTATGTCTTCTGTGGTATTACTAATTTATTGAGATTTTTATGTAAATTTATTTTTGTTCATGTTATTACGGATTTAGGCGATATAAAAATACTTTATAGCTTCATAAAGTAACATGTGAAATCTTTATAAAAAGTAAGCCGTATTCCCTTTCATAGATTATACATTACATTTCTATGCTACACGTTTAAAATAAGGGTTTAAAGAGAACTGGAGTCATTAAAAAAAATAAAAAAAATTAAACTCAGTTGATTAGTAAAGTAAGACTTTTGTATTTATTCATTTTTCTATACTATCATTTTCTGTCTATAAATTGGCAAAATTAAAATTTCCGTAGTGGCCAATTGTTTCTAGGTGTCTGACTTGTCCCGTACTTAACACAAACACTTTTGTCTGTACCTTAGTACAATTAAGAATAAATTATAGTTTAGATAACAAGCCGTTAAAATATTTCTAACGTTTACGAAGATACAATTAGTAAAACCATTGATTGTATTTGCGTAATGCAATATTTGGTCTATTTTAGATAAGTTATATATTTTCCAAATGCAACAATACATTGTTAATACAGTGTTGTATGTTTGGCGTAAATACAAACAAACGTGAACCTATTTTCAATGTCAGATACGGAGATCAACATGTTGAAACAAAATAATTTTGTTGGATCGCGTGTAAACACAGTTACATTGAACACATACAATTGGAATCATTTTTATTTGAGTGTACTATGTACAGTAACGTTATAACAATATTACACTTTATTTGAAATAACTTTGAACGTTTTTATGTGCCGAAAAAGTTAGAAAATCATAAACTTTACGCTATCAAAATACAATCTCATCGGTAAAAGCCGCTCAAATTATATAAATAATACTTTACAAACCATATAAAACTAACCAAATACTATGGCCACTGTCAACCATAGAGTCGATTACAGGTTTTCATTTATAATAACAAACTGTTGTAAACAAATAAAATAAAATGTTTTAAAACAAAAAAACAACTGTCAGTGTTACCCTGATGCTACGTATCCTCTTGCCAGTGATTTGGCCTGAGAAATTACAATACGCAAAGATCTCACTGCTGGTCACGGTCTCTTAAGGGAAACGGACAGGACGGCCAGAGCAAGTTGTGACGACGCCATCCTGGGCCGCAGGCTGATGGGTAGGAGGGCTGCTGACGTCCACGTCTGGAGATCCAGCAAATGACAAGATAGAAGAAGAGACGGAAGTAGAGAACCTTACAGAATATAGGTAAGCCTGCGGCACTATATTGTGACTAAATTGTGACTCTTGTCGATTCTACTAAACGACAGGAAAAGATCCAATGTATGGCAGGTTTAGCATACCTCGCTATGTGTCGACACGGATGAAGACGCGGAAACATGACTTTAAATCCTTGAAGGCGAAGGATTTTTAAACCCCATCATGTCTGGTGCCGCTGACACATCGGAGATCCTGGTGGAGGTTTTGGGTAAAGGGCGGTGGGTCCTGAAAGCTATCCGTGTGTTTCGTCCAAGGACGGGTTGCCTGAAAACAAATTCTGTTACGATGCACCTAATTCTCTCGCACCACAGAATCCACAGAATCCAGATACAGAATCCACCTAAATTCTCTCGCCAAGCTCCATGTATTCTCAGTTAAAGAGTTCGTCTACCAGTCGTTGCCATGACAGCCAATGGACGTTTCCAACTGACAGAGCAGGCATTCTTCAAGACCAATTGAAGCTTTATGGTAGGAACAAGTGCGGAATGTGATGTTCCAGTTAGAAGAGAGACTCAGAAAAACAAAACTGAATTGACTTCTGTTGTCAGTAGTTGTACGTGCAGTTGCGCCATGTCTTGGCCAACGAGAAGACCGTCTATACATGTGAGGCAAAACCGGTAGCCGTTCAAGACTGGTAAATGATCGACCCACTAGATCCAACTAGACGTGCTCGAATATTGTGGTCTGAGGAGCAAACAAACCTATGGGCATTGAGGCGTGTATTGTGACTTTGTTTCCCTGACAATGCAAGCAAGCTCGAGCCCAGTCTCTGCAGTCTGACTTCATATTTATGTGAGTGTGTAAGGAATAAATATAACGATGAAGTGGCTTTATGTACAGTATACAGATTAACAGAATCTTCTCTTTGTCTTTGTTATGAGGGTAGTTTCAGAGTAAAATTTCTAATGTTTACCCATACACCCATACACATATGCATATATATATATATATATATATAAGCATGTAAAAGAACACTAATTGAGTCCTAACTAAATAAAACAACAACAACAATAACAGCAACAATAATAATATTACATGTACCTAATACAATTTAACAAAATTGTTATATGGTGAAGTGTAATGACTTTTTAATATCCTGATGAGATATTACGTGGTGTATTATTACGTTATACAATTTAAAATCTTTTTAACTACTTTACTGATTTTCACTTTTTACTTTTTTTAATATTTATATAGTGCACGTTAGTGTGTGTAATGCGATGTGGGCTTCTTTATCTACAGTACTTGAGTTAGACTTCAGACTCTGGAATTTATGATAAAATACTTGTCCGTCACAATCAGCGTCTTATAGGTTTCTATTTCTTGGTTAATAACAAACAGTTCCTGATTCGTCTACGACGAAAAATACGTGGTTTCATATTTTCTCACAGTAACTCTTTACAACTGTTGAATTAATCATTTTATTATAGGTACATTTATTTTAATAAAGTAATTCTGTAAATTGGCGAATTTGAGGTTTTTGTAGTATCAGAGAACATAACTGTTGTAGCAGAAACATTGTAGCTCTCCAGTGAAATTGTTTTAGTCAAAGTTATTATAAACAAATTTTTGTTATAAACCTGCGAAAACGTAAAATTTCTTACGCTACAGAAAACCAAACACCACTATTTATTCAATAGTAATAAACACATTCACTCTTTATTACAATAATATCTCAGATAATACTACATGTATAACTAAGAAACTGTAAGTTCTAAATTGTTCAGTGGCTACTTAATAGTTATCAAAACAGGGAAACAATGTTTTAAAAAAGAAAAAATATGTAAATCTTGGTTAAAAATTTATTTATTTAGTATCGATAATCAATGTTAACGATCTAACAGTTTTCTATTATGACGTAACTACAAATATAGCTCCATGTAATATTTATCGCTTAGTAATATTTAATGTTTTGTAATGTGCAGTTCTAGGGTTTACCCAAGGAACACATATGAGTCGTAGGACGTCAGTTTACAAACACGTAGTCAAATGTTTTAATAAAATTTTGTAAATGTTTAATAAGAAGTAAGCATAATCTTAGTCTCATATCAAAAATAAAATTATATCTTATTGGATTATGTAATCTTGACTACGTAGATGTATAGGGTGATTATATATTGATTTACTAGAAATATTTTGTATAAAGTACATGAAGATTCACATACAAAACAAGACAGCTTGATACTAAGTATGTTGCAATAGTTGTAACAGCTAAGTCATTAATTAAGTCATTAAGTCAGCTAAATACGAGGTGTGATAAAAAAGTATCAGGGTTGATACTGGCAATGCCAAGTCAGCTGATTGGGTTTCAAAAAAGCGACACATACGTTCACTTTACAGTATACTAATTACTCAGTATAAGTTTTATAACAACAGCTGATCTGGTTTGTTTACAAACGCCCATTGTTGTGTTGTGTGTTAATCTCATTTGACGCATTTACCATGTCAGGAAAAATTGATCAGAGAATGTGTATCAGATTTTGTCAAAACGTTGGTGGAACACGTAAAGATACATTTAAAAATTTACAAAAAGTTTATGGGGAAGATTGAATGAGACGTACACAGGATTACGAGTGGTTTAAACGTTTTAAAGATTGCCGTGAAAGTGTTGAGAGTGACTAGCTTTCAGGAAGGCCTTTAACCAGCAAGACTGACCACAACGCCACAACGATGAGGTTGTGCGTGCTGCTGTGTGAGAAAACCGCCGAATCACCATTCGTGAACTAGCAAATGATTTAAATATTAGTTTCGGATCAGTTCAGTCCATTCTTACTGATGAGTTGGGAATGAGACGTGTTTCTACAAAGTTTGTACCAAAAGTGATCACAACTGACCAAAAAGATGCCCGTGTGTCAGTCGCTCAAAACCTGCTTGAATGTGCTAAAAACGATGAGAACTTCACTAAATCAATCGTAACGGGCGATGAATCATGAGTTTATTTAGAAGAGATAAAAAAAAGTGCGAAGAGAGGACTTAAGGCTCTTTTAGAAGATGACTTTAAGACATGCTTCCAACAGTTGGGAAAGCGCTGGAAGAAGTGTGTGGCTGCGGAAAGGGACTATTTCGAAAGAGACAAGTTTACAAATCTGTAAATCTTGTATATTTATGTAATAAAATCAATCCTGATACTTTTTGATCACACCTTGTATATTAAATTTTGTGAATTGTATATAAATTGTATTATTTCTACAATTTGGATAAATTAATCGTAAAGATGTATGATGTAGACACGATTGACAAAGTAGAGTGGGTGCTGGAGAGTAAGATTTACGATTGGCTATATACAGTACCGGTGCAGGCGCACACGGATCAGATTTATTACCCCTAATAACTTAATTGTGCCGGTCGTCTACCTCTGACTCTGGCCGACACTTTGCTATCAATTTGCCTCTTAGTTTTTTATGTCGCTTGTCGCGTATATAATCGTGATTTAAATTTCCATTTCATTTCTGATCTTCACAATCATCCACTTACAGCTACTCTAATTGAGGATTTATTTCTACATAGTTAGATATTCCAGATAAAATAAATTACCTCAACTAAATCAACAAACAATTATATGAAGTTTATTATAAAGTCATTGCTGAAGTGTTTAGCAACAACGCTTACACTGATGAGTAATTGTCCGTTCTAAATAGTCTAAGTGTCCGTCTCTATTCTAAATAAATTTACCTGTTAATACTAAAAATTACATTTTCCCTTCGCAGTAAAGAAACTATTCGATGAAAACTTTAATTCACATTTTATCATTCTACACATTTGTTTGGTTAAGAAACTACAATTTTAATTGAAAATTAACTTCTTTTTTTATAGTCTAAACGACAGTTAATGAAATTTTCTTGCTTCATTATCCACAAACTTTTTTTGATTTGATATATTTATTTATCAAAAATAACTATATTTTTTATCTAATAAGAAAAATTGGATTAGAAAAATAATTGTTATTTCTTTAAAATATGATTAAAAAATATTATGTAGGCCTTTCAGTTAAAATAAATAGTAAACGTTATTACTTAATTTTTGCAGGTTTTAATTTTAAATAATAATAACAATACTTTTTAAATTAAAATTTAATATAAAAGTTAAAATGAAGAGCACTGAGCACAGTCTTGTCATCGACTGGAGCAGTAAGAAAATTTCCTTCTACGAAACATGATACACAATTCCATCTTACTATTCAGTAGTAATAGTAATATTAATACAGCTGACATATGACAAGGATAAATGCTGAAAATATGATAAGTGTAGATGATACTGTTTGTAGACGTTCAACAATGTGAATTTTGGGTCTATTTTCTATTTCAGTACATTATAAGGTAGTAACTTAGAATAGACAATAGATATCCATGTGCTGTATGCATTTTATAAAATTAATTTAACATTCTGTCGTTATTAAAATAATTAAAACATTACTTATTTCTCTTAAAAAGAAGCCAATAAAGAATTCTATTTTTGTCTAGCATTGTCTACGTCTGATTCAGTCGTGTTTTATTAGACAAAACTATAGCTAAGAGCAGCTACTGAGCTGAATACGTTTAGAGTTTTTAAGAAAATTTAAACTTTCTCTCGGAATATGCAGGACTATGTGTAGTGCCTGTGGCCGCAATTTGACAATATTACTGGTACGTACGTTTCAATAAATGTTATATGTTCTTAAAATAACACTATTATATGTAACATAATATGACTAAGACAATACGAAATAACAACTAGCAAATATTATAAAACAGTACTTGCCTAGACCAAAAATATCTTTCCCTATACAATAGTGTCTGTGAGTAAATTTTTAAAGTGAAATGAATAGAGAAACCAAAAGAAATGAAACAAGAATAGTTCTACGTATTCGACAGATGCACATTTTCGTTCTTTCTTTGGGTTTCCAATAAACAAAAATTTGACAATACGTGATATTTCTAACTGTCATGGACATACCTATATCTGTATATGTATCATAAGTGTATTCGCCCGCGTACATAGTGTGTAGGACAAAGTGCGATTTTAGAGTAAGTGTACATACCAAAAGAACTTTATAATACTCAATTGAAAGGCATCTGTATGTGTGTGTGTGAGAGAGAAAGAGAGAGACAGAGAGAGAGAGAGAGCGGATGTGAACAGAATAATGTAGACTGAATATGCTAGACTGAATGGATAAATAAACTATAATTTTATTTTTCAGGTGAGTCGGTGGCATGTGCGAGAAACGTAAAAACCTTACTACATCAGTGGCCAGTAAGTCTTGTTATTTTATTTGAGCAGATTAATTTTTGTAATTGATATCTTTATTTTAACGTTCAAGTAGCAAAAACTAGAGCCAATTGATATTCAAGAATTGTTTATATTAAGAACTCTGTGTAACTTGAGACAGTTTTTTGAAGAAATTTTATAATTTAGAAAAAGGCGTTTACAGAAAATTACTTAAAAGAAGATGAAGACACTTTTGAAGATATGAGAAAATCAGCCTCAAAGCAGAATAAGTGGGAACATGGCAACAAATAACAAGAAGTACTTGGACAGATAGGAAATCAATTTACAGAGGTTTTAAGGCAAGTGAACGAGAAAAGAAATTTACGACAAGAAGTGTAATTTAGGACATGCCGTAAATGAAATTTATAGGGCATACCTTACAACATTTGACATTATCGCACGTATTCTTGAAGACACAATCTTAGAAAGAAAGAGATGTAAAAGTCCTAGAAAAACTTGAAAGATGAAAAAATAATACTTCAACATATGAGGTATTTCAAAATAAAAAGGCAAAAATCAAAAACCGTTGATTAATTTGAGCTACAAAAGAGGAAAGTGTTTATAGATAACTGAAGCAAACAATCTACCACTGTCTACAGGATTACCTAATATCTTATACCCTTTACCGTATTACGAAAATCATACTAACCTGGAAGTTTTTGTTACGGCTACGTAGATAGGGAATAAGTAATTTGAAGACTGACGAAAACAGAATTATATGAATTCTAGAAATGATGTTAAGTGTTACACTAGCCTTGTGAAATACAAAGTTAATAAGAACCATTCTCTCTTTAGTTTGTCAGAAACACACCGATAAAGTTTATTTAATTTAAATACTTTAGTTTAACAACTTTCAGGAACAATTTTCTCCAACTGTTAACATCTGTTTAATTGTGATTTTGTTTCTGAAACATACTTAGACTTTAAATGTGATCGTAGTTTGAAAAATATCATACATTGCTAAACTGTGTTACACTATATGAGCTTAAACTTTAGACATTAAAATAATTATGGAAAGTAATTGTGTTACTTTATATTAAACACTTGGGTACTTTCGCAAAAAATTGCAAAACGAATCCGTTTTTATGCAGTTAAACGTATTAATTTTGTACAATTGACAGTTTCTATTAAGTATCAGCAGACACCATTCTGCACCTACATACAAAAAATTTCTTTTGATTGGTTCACAGGTTTCATTCGTAAAATAAATTATCTTGTATTGACTTAAAGTAATTTTTACAACTATTCCTAAAAAGAAATGGTAAACGACAAAGGATACCCTACATAAATCTAAAGAAGATAAACTCAATTAACTAATATCAGTCTTCTGAGTACTTCAAAGCAGGTTAGTAATCACGTGTAACAGCATAATTTTCATATGTTATTTATATATAAGAGTAAAATGTAACACCTTGACGAACAGAAACGTACTGTATGAAGGCTTACATTATATTAATCTAAACCTTATTATCTGATAAAATTAGATATTTGTAATATAATAATAATGGCTCCCATGTGTACCATCGAACCAGCTTTGGAGTCGGGCAGGGTAGGCTGCCATATGCGAACCGTACGGCATACAAGGAAGGCAGTGTGGCCAGCACTATGCTTCAGCCGCCCATTATTATCCCCAGGATGTTATCCCAGGTACTCATTTTCAACAGGCTGAGTATACGTGGCGGCTGAAAAACGCACCTTGATTTTATGATGGGGGCCCGGGAATCGAACACGGGACCTCTAGATTAGTAGCCAGGTGCCATACCCACTGGTCTACTGAGCCGCCCAGGTATTTGTAATTTGTAATTTTTCTGACTAGTTAGATATTGGTTAACCCATAGGAAAGGGGACTTCTTCCTCTCTGATATATGTTCAAACTTTGGTCTGGCTAGTATAAAGACAAATGATTTTTACCTATACAGTATACAACTGTAAAAATTAAGAGAATGCTTAACTAACTACTATTTGCTGTAGCCTATATTCAAACAGTAGAAGCTTCTGTTTTCTTTGTATATCGTTTCACAATCTCATTCATACGCTAATATTTCAGAAAATTATAATTTTTGATAAGAGTTGTTCATAATTAGCTTGGTAGCGTTGAGAAGGAAGTGGTGTAAAATAATGAGAGAAGTAATACTATTTATCAATAAGTTATAAGTTTCTGAACAGTCTTGAGTACTTATAATACAAAATAAAAAACTGCAAGAACTACCAAAACGTGTTTTTGTAACCGTCATAACCTGCAGAATTTAAAAAAAAATGTATTGCATCTTTGAATACTATTGAAAAGCCTTCTCGACCAAATCCATCTTTCTCAGTTACAAGATACTACAAAAATGTTTAATTTTGTGTAAAAATTATTAATTTTCTTTGGTAAACAAAATATACCATTCCTGAGGTGTTAAGGTAATGGAAATGTTTAAGCAGCTTCTCTCCCCCAAAAAATTAAGTTAATTTTAAAAAGATGTTAAGAATTTGAATTACTATAAGAACAAACATCTTCAGAATCATCTTAAACTACACCTGTCAGGAAAAAGTACATCATCTGAATTGTCTGAATTAAATGAGCATAATTTTATGAACGAAATTTTTATGAGCAACTGGATGTCTCTGAAACATTACTGTACTTCACAGCTGTAAACAAGTCATTGATTTTCGAAAATTAAAAAAAAAACCGGTACTATACTTTATAAGGAATATTATATTAACAACATTTTATTTTGCCTATATTGGTAACACGAATGAGTTTGTTATATGATTAAATTCTTATTGGTAAAAATGAGACGACTGCTCAAAATCCGTAGTAATCACTCCACAGTGTTCTTTCTTGAATCAGAATCTGGTGTAAAGTTGTCGTAACCTTTCAAACAGAGCATTTACCTCTTGAACTCTCTTGATAACCGACATGTTGAAGTATTGATACCGGGAGAAACTGTTATTTAATGAGACAATTGAAAGATAAGCTCTAATCTAGTAATTAACCTTACAGAGAAGTTCCGCTATTGTAATTGTTTAGAATGGGTATTGTATTGTGAAAACTGCATCGACTTCTAATTAAGCAATATGTTGTGTAATTAATTGTTAAATTTCTGAATAGGATTAAATTGTAACATTTATATTACACATTCATGCAGTAATTGTAAAACGTTAAATAATTCTCTGAGTCATAAATTTTTGTGCGTGTATATCTTATAAATTTAATTTAATATATATAGTAGAAGTAAAGTTTATTTTTAAAAATCTAAAACATATATACTTGTTTTTTTGCTTAGTTAGTACACAAAACTAACTTGAAGTAAACATATGTTTTATGGGGAACGGCATATTTATGCAAAAACAGTGAGAGGAGAAACTGTAGCTCCTATATGACGTACAATGTGGTGTGTTGTATGAAAAGATGAAGGCAAAACCCCGAAATATGTACAAAATTCCTGTCATATTACAAAATCCCATACGATGTTGAAACGTGTGCTATAAACTGAGATTTGTGCGTTTGAAATTTTTAAATATAAATGCAACATGAGAACACGAGCTGTGCTTACTTATCAAATATAACTTGTACATTAAGGGTTTGTAATGTGTATCTATATATGTATGTATATATATATATAAAATATATTATAGTAATCTGTAGTCTGTAATATTTTATTATAATTTACACTACACATTTCTCTCTCTCTCTCTCTCTCTCTCTCTCTCTCTCTCTCTCTGTAAATAAATAACACGTAAAATGGCAAAAAATGATTAAAAATAGACTAGTTTTACTTTTGTGTTATGTTGCTCATACAAAAGATACAAATCTAAAAGTAAATACATTTTTTCCACTTAAAAAATCAAAGTACATTTTATGCTCCTGAACATAAAGACGCTTAGTGACACTATAGGATCCAAGTTTAATTTCCGATCACGGCGCAGAAACAATAACTTATTCGTCGTTTCCAATACGGACGAGCGACGTTAATGAAACTGATGCAGTCCGTTTTCCGGTTTTATATTCAACGGAGCAAAACTTAGTGAAATATATGTTCATGTATAAATAATGTTGCTCTGTCTACATTACAAATTGACCAATCGCGTTGCTAACAGACTTTAAAACACTACTGCACATGTATACTACACTTGGTGTCCATTAGCGCGCTCCGTTTATAGCGAATTGCGCCCACTGACTTTCATTTTCAGTAAATTCGTATCCTGTGTTACGAAAAAAGTAATGCTTTACAATGCAATTAAAATGAAAATTTAAAATTAATATTTTAAAACTAAATGCGTTACAAAGAATGTTACCCTGAAATTAGTAAGAGTATACCTGTATAAAAGAACTATAATTTCATTACTAAAAGAAAAGTATGTTATTATTTTATTTAAATTAATTGTTTCATAAAACACATGAAATAATTCCATACTATCTGGATATTTTTCTCCGTGAATTTAATATTCTACTCCACCTTATGGCTGGTTAGTACAGTATCTGGCCAAATTATTAGGTTACTCCCATTAAAAAATGAGAAAGATGTTCTCTATTTATTTTTTAGTTATATAATTGACAATATAAAACAGTGATATGCAAGAAAACATTTTTTTCAAACTATATTTAAATAAATAAACATAAACTTTTTTAGTGAGACCAGAATGCCTATAACAAGTGAATGTCTAGCATTGAATTATAATTTAGACAAACCAGAAATATTGGAAAGTCGAATTATTAGGAAAATATTAGGCCACGAAAAACTTCAGGAGGTTGTAAATTAAAAAGATGAAATATGTCAAAGTATAGAAAATATAACAGAAACAATGAGAAAAAGAAGACTATTATTTTTTGAACATTTATATAGAATGGACGACTATAGGTTAACAATGCAGATCTTCAAATATCCGTGGGGAAGGAAGTCAGTATCAAGTTAGGTTAAAGAAGTCCAAAACGATTTAGATAAAAATAATATAAACGCAGAATAAGCAAATGAAAGAGACGTTTTTCGGACAAAAGTGTTAAAAATGGAGGGAGTCCAGGGTAGGAGAGAGAAAAACGCAGGTTCAAAGTGGACTGAAGACAGGAAGAAGAGACATAGTGAAAAGATAAAATAGTGTTGGAGAAAAAGAAAAGAACACGGAATAAAGAATTGAAATTAACATTTGATCCTCAGATGGCTGATGCAAAAATAAAAAAAAAAACATAAAATTTAACTTTTTTAATATATATTTATTATTTTTGTTACTCAACTTGTAGCTTAGGTTACACTTTCAGATCTCCTGATCATACTTTAAAGAAGGTTTTGAGACCTTCTACTTTAAAGGATCATTATGATTCCAAAGACAAATTATTTTTGCAAATAATTATGTCTCATTTTTTCCTATTAAAAAAACTTCCATACATTGTTAATTGAGTTTAGATCAAGAGAATTTCTTGGCCAGTCAAGGAGAAGTATTCTGCTGTCAACAAACAAATGTTTTTATTCTTTTTTGCGTTATGGCGGACGTATGAATACTTCATGCATATTTTCTTTTCTTGGTAGGACACCGTGTAATTGTTTAAGGAGTTAAAGCTTGTTTGAAGAACTCTTAGTATTTGACCTTGCTGTTGACCTTTGAACAACGTAAAGTCGTCTGTGATTTTACAGCGGCTGATTAAACGTAATTGCTGATGTAAGTTTCACAGATTTTTTACAACATAGTCTTTATCAAATATTTCTTCTGTATTTTAGTTAAAAATTGCTTATATCACCGACGACATTAAATGTGCCTGATATTTCACTGACTAATATTTCTGTCAGCTTGATAAAGATGCATTTGTATTTGTTGAATGATTTTTTAAACCAAAGTTTAAGTGATTACGTTACTAACAAAATTGTCATGAATTTACCTTACTCTAGACTTTAGAATTAAACATTCTATACTTATTGGCCCACAATAACCGCACCTCTCTCGGGTTTAGTCATCTGGGGCTTTTTTCAAGTTTTCAGATTTATTTGAATACTCCCGAATTAAGTAGTTCTTTTCTGATAGTCACACTAGCGACGGTCCCATTTTCTTTAACGATTTTTATTAACTTTTTCAAACTTGTTAGAACAATAATATTTTGATTCCCGGGTGCGCAGTTCTTCTCATTGCCAAGAATAACGTTGTTTAAATTGCACTATATTATTCTTACAGATTGTTTGGCAGTATTGCGTTTTCTAGCAACTTTATTGTTTTTAAACTTTTCAACTTGAATCAAATGCTTTTATAGTAGCCTTTTGTTTATCACTACTAATATTTTCTACTTTGACTATGTTAGAAAAATTAAACATATGAGGCAAAGGTTATTATCAACAAAACAATTTGATCCAGTCGTTGTGCACGGCAGTGTTGCGTACGCAACGTTCTGGATTGTCCATGTCCCTTGCAGACGTTACTCGAGTACCCTATCGGCATGGAGGCCTGCTATCTCACTATAATGCAAGGCGGTGGAGGTATAAATAGGCCTCCTGGACTGGTGTAAACACTGTAAAACACGACAATTTATATGACAGTCGTAACGGTATATTGATTATATGTAACACCTATAAGTATTGGGACCGAAAATTGCAAATTGATTGGAGATGTATATACACGCCGATTCGACAAAAATAACTCACTAGTAGCCTATGTAACAGTTGTGAAATATTGCTTAATCAGCTGGACTATGCAGTGTTTTACGACCGGTCGGAGAATTCTAGCTTAGACTATTTGAACACTTAATCGAAGGATGGAAAGCATCATTACACATGATACTGGCTAGTCAGCAGCATAAACCTTCTTTTTCATCATCATATTCTTAACGGTTTCAGACTTTAGCGGCCTGTTCCTATTCCACAGTCCACCTGTTATTAGGGCTACCAACTTTTCTTCTGCCTGTAGGGTTGTAACCTTTCCCCATCTTTGGTATTCTACTTTCTTCCATTCTATTGATGTGTTGAGTCCATTTTCTTTTGTATTTTTTAAGTCTTTCGTTAACTGCAAAACTATCTAAATCACTTCTTATCTCTTCATTTCTTATATGATCTCGTCTATTACACGTTTCAACTGGTCTCAGAAATTTTATTTATAATGTTTGTATCTTCTGTTTATCTTTTTTCTTTATGATCCAAGTTTCAGAACCATACAGTATTGTAGGTATTGACATTGTACCTTCTTTTTATAGTCAGCAATCCGCAGACTTGTTGACAACAATTGCCGCATACTATGCCTCTCTCTTTTATGACATAAGAAAGTTTACATAGACACTATAATAAATTAAGTAGGACAATACATCTTAGAAAATATTTTTAAGCAATAAAATATAGTTTCTTTCTTCGTTTGTTTTCTTGCATGTATGTCTGCTTCGCTAATAGTTCTTGTGGATGGTTTTGTTATTTCTCTGACCACTTGAATGTATGAATAAAACAAGAAGTCATAGCTTCGCAATCGCATTTTTCTGATTTGTTTAAACACGAGCAATCTTTCTGTCTCGAACAGAATAAATGTGGTAAAAAGGGAGCCTAGCCATAGATACTATACAGGTCCCTTAAATTTTTTTGTTTCTTTGTTTCTTTCACGACGCAGCGGGCGGTATGCGAGGTGATGAGTGTTCATTGTCACGAATAAAAACAGTATACACGTTTTGTTAAAACTTTCCGCTAAATTTCAGCTCAGAGAAAAGTGAAACGAAGCATGTACGAAAACGCTGACATTCTGAAATGTTAAGAAGCGACTTTGGCATATATTAAACCGTGCAGCACCTGTTACTGACGAAATCTAATGAAAGCCTCGTTCCACGTCTTTTTTGTTTCCTGTTCCTATCTTTGATTATGTAAAAAAGTTTGCTAATTTTATTTCTAATTATGACTGTCTCCAAATTCAGTCAATAAAATACCTAATTTGGCATCGACATGTGCACGTAGTGAAAACACAAGTAAATATGTGATTTCTATAAAAACATATAAACAATATTGCAGACTACGTTAATAAGTTCAAGTTTCTCATGGTATAAAAATAAATAAATCTTTGTTCTTGTTTAGTAAAAACTTACACTTAGATTCCAAATCCGCTTTTTAATTTAAAAATCAAATAAAGTTTTGTCGTCTTTTGAAAGTTTTTAAGTTGTATGTGTACATACTTCAACATCATCAGTTTTGTCGTCATCACCACTGTCATTTTAATTCTAAAAATACAGCTCTACCAATGTTAACAATATAATTCAAATACAAAAGTACAAAAATAAGTGTAACTAACCTTGCAGTTTTACACGACACGGCACATTTAAGAAAAAAATACAGTAATATCAAAATATTAACATACAAAGTATGAATAATACAAATAACAATACACTGACAGTGTACAGAGCATATAGACTTTAACATGATTGCAATACACTGCAATATTGCCAACACGATGCTGTCCATGCTTGTTTATACCTTCTTTCTACAAACTGTTGTAACCTTTACGATCTCTTGGAAATAATTTGGTTGTTCTCCAGTATATCTCGTGTGTACGCGTGACACAAGCAGGAGGAATACTGAAACAGTCACGTGACTGCGATGTCACGAACTGCTGATGGCAACATGACGTCAGACGACCTTGAGTGATTCTGTATTCTCTACAGCATACTGCTACTTATATTAATTTTTACTTATTTCACTTTATTAATTACAATCAATTTTTCAATTTATTAACGTTTTTGACACTAGTTTTTCGTATGAATTGACAAACGCGTAAGACATTACGCGCTCTAAGCTAATGTTGGAACGGTCAAAAAAGAAAAAAGCCCCAGCCTTAGTGGGAAAGCTAAAGATAAGGTATATACTTATTAAAACAATAATAATAATAATAATAAACATTGCCCTTCCACTACTTTGTTCAAATACAATATTAGTACGAAAAATGTGTGTACGTCATGCATTCAATCTAAACGTGTATGCCTCGTGTTGTGTGGGTTAAGTCACGATTTAAATACTTTATGTTTGTCTGCATTTTAACACGTTATCGTTTATTACCCTATAGGCAAGCGTACTGCGTTGAACAATAATAGAATTTAAAACCCGTCTTTGGGTAATGTTACACATAACATTATTGATAAGTGTTACGTCCCTTACAAGAAGCAGCTCTACTTCTACAGTGTATATACAATGTCATCTTATGAATCTACCCTCTCTTTAACAGTCTCTCTATTTCTGCCTCGAACCACCCACATGCAACACGCTTCTTATCACTCCAAGCGACGACGCACAACTGCTTTGCTCAAACGAAACTTTTATCTCTCGTAACACTACTCATATTAAAGGTTTCTTTACGTTTGCACTCAACGATAAAAACACTTTTATCCTATTTATATTTCATCACACGTTTAACAGAGTTCAGATAAAAGGTTAAAATGGGGTAACATATTTAGTTTCGTGTACATATAATCCGGCTAAAAAACAAAACCCAGATAAGAACTGATTTACTATTCTATTCATTCCACGTTTTCTGTTCCTTAACACGTTCGTGTATGGATACGAAATGTAAGGTACTTACAATAATAACATAACAGTACATTTCAGTAGTGTGTAAGACATTACATTTACAGTTTACATTTAACACAGTGTAGGCTGTGTTTTGATAATCAAATGAATATACCGAATCTGTGTACACCAAAGTATAGTATTTATAGTTTATGAGCTACGACTGAATCTACAATAACGCCACAGCAGATGTTGCATCTTTATCACCATGGTTGTCATCAAAGCTCTTGAAGCGGTAGATTGTGTGAATTAAAACAAGAATAGAGGCCGATACGATACAACCCTTACTGGAAACAATTAAATAGCATTTACTAAATAATTTAATGACTATACTTTAAAGTGTACAAAATTTCCCTTATTTTTATTATTTAAGTGTTTGTCCTTAATCCTGAATTTCAAATATAGTAGTTATATTACCGTTATTCATATTTTACTATCAACCTGAAAGTAAAAAATTATTTATCTCGCAACAGCAAAGATAACCGCACTCACAGGCGCACATACACACCTGTATATTTGTAAACAGTAGTTTAAAAAAGAAACATAATGGAAAGAGCCAAACATAACTTAATTACGCAGTAGCTTGTGACGCCGTCATTCAGTTACAAACAAGAGATATTTCAAGAGTAAACAATGTTCTGTGCAAACATCCCGCTTACGTAGACACCAGACGTGTTCATTAATTACTTTAATAGGCAGGGCTCAAACGCCGTACATAAACTAAGCGTTGAAACACATTTGTGTACGTGTAATTAACCCTAAATAGAAAGAATTTATTAAGGATTAAATTTTACGTTAAGAGGGAAACGATCGTGCTAAGTTACGGCATTTTAAATGCATTAGAAAATTTAAAACAAAATCTTCGAACTTATGCACGACTTATCAAAAGTTTTATTACAGCGTTGGTCAAATCAATATTTTCTAAGTTTTATATTTGTCAAATCTGTTTTTCTATTTTCCTAACATGTGTTTGTATTTGTATGTAAACAAACAACATATTATCGTTCTAATAAACACTGCCATAAATAGTTCTACAGATTAAAATTATAAGTTGATGTCACAAGTTCATTAATATGACCGGTAATAGAGACACTGTATAAAAGAAAATAGATTAACTGTTTACCATTTACTTCAAGTTCTCATACAGTTAATTGCAATTTGTAAATTAGCAATTAAAATGTCAAGCTAATTATCTGTATGCGTTGTGAACATTGAGTCATTCACGTATGCGCGTGCCTGTTTCTTGTGCCATGGAAATCATCTGTGGTATAACTGTAGCAAGGCACTGAGTGAAAGCAATTAACTTGTCTTAGTAAGTAGATTAAACGACGCCACTAATCAAAATGAGTTTCCGTGAGTCCTTACAAGTCAGTCTTCTTCTTCTTCTTCTGGTCTATATTCAAACGCGTGTCTACCATGCTTTCCACATGGGACTTCCAAATCTGCTTGTATTCCTTTATTCTATCCAGACCGACTGTAACGTCAGGTTCTTCCTTATGTCGTCGTTCGTAGATGATCTCTCAAACTGCACCCCTTAACTGCTCTTAAAAATTTCATTTCCGAGGCCTGTATTTTTAAAATACCTTTTTGCAGGAGAGTCCATGTTTCACATCCATACGTTAAAGTCGGCACAGCCACGACCTTATAGAATTTTAGCTGTGCCTACCTCTGCGTTGATCTACAAGTCAGTCAAGATAACATTACTTGTGACGCTATGCTGACTGGGTCTACAACACGTCGTTGTGTAAAACGGGCAGTGCGTGAGAGAAAACGGGATATATATATATAATAACATGACCAAAGGTACAGACAACAAAAATAATAATTGAGTGTAACTAATGATAAAACAGCATATAAGAAAAGTATTCTAAACTATTACTAACAAATATTAACTATGACAATGACGAACCATGACTTACGAAGACAATAATATCCAGAGGATAAGATCAAGTGACAGACAAAAATGTATAATAATTAATTAATAGAGTTAAAATGTACAAATGTTAAACGTAGTTAATAAGTAAAAGACATTTGTTAGGTCACAAGCAATAGAGTAAAACTATGAGGTGGTATGTGTACCTCAGACAGTTATTTTGTAGTAGTGAATCATAGACGGTGAATGATATAATTTTTACATACATAATCATATTAAATTATGATTACCAAAGTTATGTTTTGTAATGGTGATAGAAAGTGAGAAAAACAGTGATAAACGATAAAAAGAAAAAAGTGTCTAGTGAAAGTGTATCAACCCAATTATAATGAACGTCGTTGAAACATATAATTTATATGAGAATACATATATAGCTCGTGTGGTATGATTAAACAAAGTGTAAATAACTAAAAAGAGAGAAATCTTACGTTACGAACTCACAATATCATCTAGTGACGAAGATAAAATAAAATACAAGCGAATAATATTACTTATAAAATGTAAAAATCGAACCTGAGACCTAAACATATGATCCAAGACCTTAACTTAATAAATTAGAGTTTTGGGTAAAAACGAATTATTGTTGGAAAAAATTGAAAAGAACCAGGGGAACATATAAAATTTACTCCTGAAGGTGTATTAAAATTAATGTCTGATGAAGGATGAAATGATGCATAAAAACCATTAGAAAAAACTAGAAGAATACTAGTTTAATCTCAAGTACAAAAGAAAATCTGATGTACTGAAGTAAAAAATCAAGAAGGAAGTTCTCAAGAAAACTACAGATTGGTGAGATCATTCCGATAGACTAAGCCAAATATTTTAACAAACATTATCACGTTTTAAAAAGAGAGTTACAGTGAACAATTATAAAACAAACAATATAAACAATTTAATAATTAATTTTATTAGTAAACTCTAATTATTAGTATTAAGAGTTCAGTTTTAGTTATCTTTTGTATGATCCAAAGGACCTACTACCACTATTCAACATACATTAACAACATACAATTACCAAAACATTCATTATAAATAATGTGTTTTATGTTATGTTATGACTTGAACAATATTTTGACATGAATTTTACTTTAACCCTGAGATTATAAGAGTTGTCATGTTCTACAATTGAAATGAATTACCAATAAATGAAGAGACATTGAATGTCAACACCATTAAGAAATGTCAAAAAGAGGAATAATAAATTTATTTGAATTTCAGAAAAAAAATAAGAAAAGGAGTTGTTTATTTTATTTTAACAATAATAAGGTAATTAAACAAATTAAATTATATATTTTACCTTACAAGCACACAAATTAGAGGGCATAGTCAAGGATAAAATTATTTTATATATATATATATATTGCAACGATACAAATTATAACTGCATAGATAGGTTACATTGAAATTATTATAACAGAGTCTATATCTGGAGGTAGGAAAATTTTATTCATTAACACATTAAAAATTACTATTGCCTTTTAACTTTAAAATATAAAATTGTTTATTAAATAATTGTCTTTCAATAAATGAGTATATTGGCTTGTTTTACATATATGTTACTTGTACGTAGAATTCCAACTGTTGCGTAGACATCAGGCGCTCTGCTCGCTGCTGCTACTCTGGCGTTGCTCGATGACTACTACGCTGACAATTCACGTCTTTGCACACACGCACACTGCGATATGAAACTGTTATTGTTTATAACTTGAATAATCTTAATTTCAGGGATCAAAACTGGGTAAAATAGATCGTGTATTAAGCTTACACAAGTCCGGCTTCTTGAAGTGTTCTCGCGTTAACACTCAAAATATCTCGTTAGATGTTTTGCCCCTAACGGAAATCTTCCACTCTACGCAAAAAAGCACTAGAATATGATCTATTTAAAATTATCTGAGTTCTACAATGGCAATGGTTACGAAGAACTCGAACTGTGAACCAACTTCTAAGTCTTAAGGAAATCGACTTGTCTTGTCACGAAAATCTCTATGGCAAGACTTCGGAAAGAAGTGACCGATGTGCTCTCGGCAGAGCATCGACTCAAATAATTTTTAGACCTTCTGATTGGTGGAAATTCTAGTAACGTCATAGTTTTGCACTCTGATAGACCAAACTCAGGTTAAAACTCTGTCCGATTTTGCAAAGGCCTGTCTAGTTTTAATCTACAAATTTTATTACATTCTAGGAAATAACGAAAATAAAAGAAGATTGATTTCATTAAAAAACCATCTAAAAATTATAGTTGTCGAGAAATGATTATGCTATTGATTATTAAGATTACTGAGTGACAGCAGTTCTCATAACAGAAATCTATTGTCGTTTACAAGTGGGTAGTAATGTGTTCCCACACGTTACAGGGTTGTGATGATGGACTATGTAATTATAAAGTTATACCCACGTACGTGGGTCATGTCATGTCAGTCTGCGTTCTTATTATAGGTACAGGTACCCTATCTAACTAAACCCTAAACGGGTAATATCAGTGATATTTTGAATCTGTAAATATTTTGCTACAGTTTAATGTATACTGTTAGACTGTAATCAAGCTTAACATTCATTGTTCACAATAACAGCGAAGTCTATTCCGACAGCTGGATGCCGACTGTCGGAGTATTAAACGTTGCAATTCTGTTTGAAATTTGCCAACCAAAATATACTATGTCTACAATTTGGATAGTACCGTACATCTATATTTAGTAACAAGATAAAAAATTGTATAATAATATTACAAAAAATAAATATTCTTTACGGTGCCTGATACAAACGCATAAATTAGATTACATAAGTTATCATTTACTGTAAAAATATGATTGAAATCGCATTCCTGAAATTAACGGTTCAAATACAGAATGTATTTTTTGGCAATAATTAGGACAAATTATAATCTTCAAGTACTAAGTCTGATATAATTAATTTTACAATTCTCGCTTCACGTGTGAGAGAGTGTGCATACGTCAACTATGTGTCCACTCAGGGATCGAGAGGCTAACGCGATCAGTTGTCTTATGTTTATGCAACACCCTCTTGCAGAGAATATCAGAATTACGTCCGTTACGGACTGGTTGTCTCCGACTAACTGTCTGAAAAAGGCCATCTGATAAGCCAGTGTCCATAACGGATTATCACGCTTTAATAATTTACGAAGGGCAGTGAAATAATTAGTTTCACTAGCATAAAAAAACATTTAGAATAGTCACGAGAATTCTGTTGTTTACTCAAAGTACAATTGAACGTCTACCTTTCCACAAAATCGTCCGATTTATTTAAACATTTTTGTAGCCTAACACAAATTTTTCAGTACCATTGTTGAAAAATTCTTGTTCACTACGTGATAATCATTACCGCCCTGCACACCTTCATCGGTGTGATATTGCTGTGATACGGCGCAAGGTCAGAACTGTAAGAAGAGTCTTCTCACTCATCGTAATCATCATCATTATCTCCACTTCACGGATTAGGCTGCAGTGCATGTTCCGGAAACCATCTCGTTCTCGATGCCACCACACTACGATACCCTGTGGGTTTATAATTCAAGGCAAGTTTGGGAAGGCGATCTTGCTGCATTCTTCCGAAATGCTTCCCAAGGCCAGTTGGCATTGTATTCCGTAATTCTATCCTGTAATTCAAAATTTATAATTTTCGCCTTATCTGTGCATTACTTATTCTGTCTCGTAACGTGCAACCTTTCACCAAGCTGAGAAATTTCATTTCTGCTGATGTAATCTTTCCTCTGTCTCTCTGTGAAAGTACCCATGTCTCGCTCTTCCATGTGAAAGACCCATGTAAAAGTAGCCATGTCTTCTCACTCTTCCACGCAAAGTTTTCAGACAGCTCCTTCATGACTCGAGCCGACTGAGGCGCACAAACCTTTTGTCATTGGAAACACTCAGAGATGATGTAGTCCACACTTCTATGCGAAATACTCAGTTCAGCCGCTAAAATTTCGTCTACTGCAATTCGCCTTTTGCAAACAACAATCAGTGAAAAGTTTTCTTCTGGAAGTCTTCCCTGCCTTAATCATGCTCGATATCCGTGCGGCAGCTTGTGCGCACAATTTTACCCTGCCTCAGCGTAAAGATGTGTGTCATCACACACGCCCATCAGCTGGCGATGAATTTCAGTATTGTTACATCTCTTTGCCTACAGAAAACGAGTCATTACACAGATTTATAAATTCGACGTTGCTTGCAAATGACGTGACATGTTTCGTGGTTGACAACGGACTAACCGTTTCTACAAAATGGGAAACTTCTGACGGAAATGGAAATTTGCCAGCGTTGCCAACAACTTTCATTAAAATATTTCTTTTAGACAAAAATATAGGCAAGTGCAACTAACTTCTTGACTGCTGCTCCTACTTCACACATTGTATTTATCTGATTTATCCAAATACATCACTCGCAAAACACACGTTATTAAACTTAAAATACCATTACATTTAATTCGAAAAGAATAACATGAAACTACTACGTCTCTTTTACTAATGGAATATTAGTGCGTTCAACGTATCGTAATTCAAAGCACGGTAATGACACAACTGTGTAAAAAATGTTCATAGTTGTGAATTACAGTCGTGAAATAACTATGTGCTACATAAATGTGTAGTATGGTTTTGTTGCTCACATGTTTTCAACATAATTGGCATAATTGGTTGTATATTAACGGAAAAGCCGAACATTGTACAAATACTTTAATTATCAAATCTTTTCAGTGAAAACAATTTTGCAGTGATTTTAATATTTTAATTCGATCTACAAATAGATCAAACAAAACTGTGTAAGTAAATAATAGTTTTAATATTTTTATGCTAATAAAACTGTTTGTAGATAATTGCATAAAAAATTGCATTCTTTATTACTTTGCATAAAAAATCAGAAAACAAGTTTTGCCTGTGATAACCAATAATTAAATTGCTTTATAGTTTTAAATTGTTTAAAGAAGTAATGTAACGAAAATAAAGTCATGTTCCATTTTAAGGGTATTTATTTTCTTATATATACATATGTGTGTGTGTGTGTGTGTGTGTGTGTGCATGTGTGTAAAAATGCAAATAAATAGGATTGAGTTGAAATAACTTAATTGTCAGAGGAGGTATCGTACAATAAACTCTTGTGTATTACGTACTAGAATTCTAGTTATTGTTGTCCGTATTAATAACATTCTTAAATAATAAATAAAGATGAATTTAATCGTCTATGTTATTTAAATCTTCTACAAAGGTGTAATAAAATATTGTCCGCTAAAAAAATCCTCTTTATGGACAGGTCGGACAGGTTATTTTTTCAGGTCGGAATTGTGTTAGATTTATAACATAAATTACGCACTATAAACTACAGCATGAATATTATTTTATAGTGTAATAAAGTAGTATTTCAACTGAACTTTACAAATCAGAAAAATTCGCTCTTCCCTGATAACAACATTATACACTGCCCGGTGTGAATAATTTGCTGCATCATCATATCGATAAAGATAACATAAAAGTGAACTTGGATAAATTTTATTTTAACGCGTGCAGGTGGTACGATTAGAAACTTTACTATAAGATATCCGAATTGGTCAGTGGAGACTTGATGAATGAATCTGGTGCGACGACGTCATACAATCTTGTGCTTAACATTTTAATAGCCACATAACCGCGTTCTTGACAAAACTCTGCGTTTACAGCATCTTTCTCCCCTCTTACAACTACCCCATGTCTCATACTCTCCCCTTTTTGCCTACAACTGCCCACATGAAGCACCAGTCTTATCATTTCACACGACGGCGCTCGACTGCTTTGTTCAACATTCAGTTTTATCAGTTATAACGCTACACATACTGAAACCTAACTTACGTCTGTGTATTACCATAAACACGGTTTTACGCTATTTATTACTGGACAGGTTTGTAAAAGCCGAGTCCTAACTACGTGGTAAGAATATCCAGATAACCGTAGTTAGTCCACTCCACTTGTCTTGTCATACACGCTAATGTTTTACATATACAATTCCAAAAGTTATGCTACCTTTAGAAGCAACAGTAATTGTATTTTCTTTGTAATCCTAATTTAAAAAAATTAAACAATAAAATTATTATTTTTACCACCAAATTACAATTACGTCTTTTACTCTGAATATTTACACTATTTACATTTAAGTCTTTACATTACTTTATCTCATATTTTGTTATTTTAAGTTCTTTGTTTAATCACAAAAATATAACTGTTCATTTGTCACCTGCGGATTTTCGAAGTTACCGTTGCGTGTGTACGTGTGTGTCTCCTGAATGATGATAATGACAATGATGATGATGCTGACGTTTCCTCGGTATTCTGTAGCCTGTGGTTGATGATGGTCCTGTGCTCCTCCATCAATCGTGGTGTATTGCAGATGATGATGATGATGATGTTGATGATCAAGTCGGTCAGCAGACGGACATAGTGTCCCCGTATGGAGATACCTTGAGTTTGATGATTAGCAAAGGGACAATGTGTCCCCAGATAAAGATATCTGATTCTCGTCCAAAATTGCCGGAAGTATTTATAGTAGGCGGCAAACTGACATGTCAGATATTGTTTTTGACATGTTAAACTTTGTCAATGCGTGTGAGTGTGTAGCGTCTTTTTTTAACTGATCACTTTTTAGTCTGTTTTCGCGATAACCAAAAACTTGATCTTTAGGCGAGTGGTTGCATTGTCTTCGTAATTTTCCACTCGTCATTTACATATAACACACTCGTTAATTACTAGCTAACTGTGGTAGCAATCAACTTTAATTTGTATGACGTCTTTATTATGCACTTTTCTGCAATAATTTTGCGTCACCATATGCGTTTAAATATCCTTATTCTAATGGTGTTTTTATAATTGTGATAGTCTTTTCTAACAGGTAAAAACATATTTATTAATTTATTTTAATCATGTCAATACTTAATTTAATAATAAAACCAACAATTTAAACATATCTTCCCTAAAGTAGTTTAATGCAGGTTAGTGCTGGTTCGCTGGTTCACACACACACAGACACACATACAATGATTTACACTATCGGGCAGGTGTGTGTGTTTATATATTAAAATGCCAATGCCAGTTATGCATATTTGTCAAAAGTATTAGATGTAGGCCTAGAAGTATTTATGGAAATGTACATTAACTTAAAACAACGACTAAATTTGTTCTACTTATGCATTATGGTTATAAATTAAACTAACTAAAGACAATTGTGAGGACAGTTTTAATGTTTATTGTATCAATAAAAATACAAACGTAATAATGATATTATTGTTATAATTTTCTAAATTGTTATTTTTCTAAAAGAAATAGTAGATTATTTGATGTTTTAACTTTTTATTAGTAGATTTAACATTTTTCTTGTTTTGTAATGTCTGCATTAACCTTGAAAATAATATAGAGCGTTGTCACACTTGAAAAGTAGCGAATAATTGAACTGGCAAGTGTTACGGACATCGATGGGCCTGAGAATCATACGTACGAAGTACTTTACTCACAGCTTTAAAAAAATTAGAATTTATTAATTTAATTTTCGCAAATATTTATTAATTTTATTTTCTCTGTTTTATTGAAAATAGGGAGAATATTTGAAGAAAGCATACTAATGAATGAATCAGCATTACTTATTTTCTTTTACACTAATTTACTTTCTTTACACATATTTATACGTAATTTATTCACAACACTATTACTCTTACACCGTTAAAATATATACACATGTGTTGCGCACGCACACGTAGAATGTGCGTTCTGCTACAACAACCAAGCGTTTGTTGTTGTTTACAATTGTGTACAAGCGTCACAATGTGGTATTAATTATATACAGATACTGCCTATCATATTTCATTGACATTTCATTACTTCCAGTTAATAATATCGTTTGAAAATTCAACACAGCGGTCATCGTTAATCATCGTTCAAATAGAATTTAGATGGAATTGTGGTAAATAAAAACAACAAAGCAAATTTGTGAAGTAAAATAATGATGTCAGTTTGCATCATTATCCATTTTCATTAATATACTTATTTTGAAATGCTAAAGTGGAAACAAAAATGCATTTCTCAACGGTATTGAGAAGGGCGTTTTGCCCATTTTAAAATACGTGCGGCCCAAAGTTCCCAGCGACGGTTTTTTACCTTGGTGATTTTGATACGAATTATTTCTAATACCATACTTCAGTTGTACGTCTGTTCTAACATTATATTCTATGCAAATGTAACGCGTAGTCTGTGATTTAATGAGTACTAACTGAGACAAAGTAGCAGTTTAGTGTAAATTCTCATAATATTAAATCTCATACGTAGTTACACATATGAGCAGCAGCGTTACAGGTATGGAACTTACTCGAATCAAGTATGGTGGAACACTGAGGATACAGTTGTTGTTATAAGCCTAACACTCGCTCCCGGGAGAGGAAACAGTATAATGAAATGTTTGTTATTGTGAGATTTCTCTCGTCAATTGAAACCCTAGTGGAAATCAGTAGCTTGCGGAGACATCGCGGTCGAACTTGATATTAAGAGCAGGAAATAGCTACCATTTTCTAATACACCGTTGGGGCGACTGACAAATTGGACATAACTCTGCCTCAGTCAGCCTCATAGGATAAAGATTATGTAAAAACAATATAATTTGCGTGTTCCTTACATTTTATACTTTTCACAAAGTATCGTCAAACTAAAAAATATTAAAGAAATGTTGCAAAATATTTCTATAGTAAAAAAAAATAATAATGGAGAATACATCAAATTCAATTTAAAACTTGGTAAGTAATAAATTATATCATTGTGAACTGTTTACATGTAAAATAGTTTTAAAGACTTCTGTGTCAACTAAGTAAATTAACTAACTAAATACATTAGATCAACTAAGTACATTAGATCACATTTTTAAAACTTGGAAAAAGTTAAAAAATTTATTGTTTGAAATGGATTGCATACTGAATATGAAATTAGTGTCTTTACTGTAAAATTATGCTCACAACTGTTATTTAAAGGTAGGTTGATAGAGCTGTGTTAAACTAATAATTTACCATTCAGGATGTAACAGATTATTAAAATATGTACTGATATATTTTTTAAGTTTAAAGTGATATTCAAAAATTAAGGTATTTAGGTGGAATTGATATATTGTAAGAGTGTTATGGCTGTGACCCGTCTACTTGAAACAAACTAAGATACAGAAATATTTAGATATAAACTCGCTTTGCAATAATACAGCATTCCACACTGCATTATAGCCTTCGCTCATTAGCCAGTAATACATCTAGTTTTGAGAAGACTGGTATATATTTTTTGTTTGCATTAATATAGGCCTACTGAATTCTGCAACTATTTCCCAAAATTATATTTAGCTGTTATCATTCTCCTAACTAAAGAAGTGCCATATTTTGTTTCCGATTTGTCCATCTGCTTTTTTTTAAGGTATTGGAAAAAATTGAGTAAGTTTTCAGTTCATTACTAAAATTTACTTCTGTACTTAATTTTAATATTAATGTAATTAGTTACATCAGGATGGGTTATACCACAAAACAAGGTAACTTGTTCCCACCGAGTTTTATCATTCGTGTTGCAAGTTAAAAAAACAGTTAAGTATTCTAAAGTAAAACTGCCGATAAAATCAATAAGAATTCAACTAAATAAAACTTAGAGAAATGTACTTTTATTGTTAGGATATTCTTTAATACATCAAGGTTTGCTACATGAAAATAACATGGATTTCGATTAATATCATACCAGACAATGCATTACTCACAAAATTTTAATAACAGTTTGAATAAACAAAGTCACTAGACTAGAATAATTCTTCAAGTTTACAATTGTCCAACACACACTAGTGTAACTAACAATAAATAATGTCTAATTGACACTGTTACAATTAATACAAATCATCAACTATAGGCGTCTGCACACAATAGTTCACAATTACCAGCAACGCGTTATTACACTTATACATTTATAAACGCAAACTGACAGCAAAGAGCGGCCATTTCTATACTTATACCTAGCAGGAACGGCACAATTACGTACTAGAAAGTAAGTACTACTGTATTTTGGAGTTCTAAATAATTGCGAAAATGAAGGCGTGTAATACCTCCAGAGATAGCAAGAATTTTCTACCTTACGACGGCGACGCCCAGCTGCTACGTGCACACCACGAGCTACTACGCCAGTTGCCAGTTTCAAGAAATATATTTCGGGTATAGGCCCGTATTTTGATAGTAAGTATTTTAATGTTGGGTATGAAGGGAAATATTTGCGAGAAATTATGCAAAGTACGTCTCAGTATAAAATAATATGAAGTGAAGATAACGGAAAATGGGAAAGTGTTGTTATGATAAAATCTCTAGTACTTTAGGAAGGCTTAGGAATGCAGTCAGACTGTGTTAACTAAATTGGCTATTCTGGTGTAGGAAATTATACGAATAAAATATAAATACAGCTTCACAAAGTGACAGTAGAAAATATTGACACGTATGTTGAACAGGTATAAGCAAAATTAGATCCACATATAATTGCTATAATTGAGAAGGTTCTATAAACATAAAGGCAATTATGTTTACGAATTAAAAAATACGGAATAGAATGGGAATTAACGAGTTTAAAAAAATTAATTTATTTAAAGAGATTGAGAAGGAACGGACATGTTCGTAGGGTATCAAATGAAAGAAGGCATTAAGACTACAATGGTCGCTAAGTCTAACTGGTAAACTGGTAGACCTAAGGTAGCTTGGAGAAAAACATGGAGGAAGCAATGCAGGACAGAGGACTCACGGAGCGGAAAAGTTTGGATAAGCAAAGATGGAATCTAGGAGGCGAGACACGGTGACAAACTTAAATCAATTTTCTACAAGTTACTACCACTACTACTACTACTACTAATACTACTATTATTATTATTTAAATATATTTTTTTAACGAAGATAGCTGGACCAATTTACTACACATATGTCCGTAGGGCTAGGCCTATTGTTTTTCGGCCCTAGGGGTCACGTCTGGCTTGTTATTCTTCTAATATATTATGTTCCCAAGAATCTCTTCTGCAAAGTGTGCCACACAGTTCCAGCATCCACACACCATCAAAGCATTGCATTGATAAAATAATAATATAGCAATAAAAATAGTAATAATATATCTAGTGGTCGAGTAATTCTCGACCAAATGGAAATTACTGTTTGGTGAAATGAAAATTACTATTCCAATGAGATCTTTTTTAACTTTAAATTTTAAGTCAGTTCACTGGATACGTGGCTAAAATAGCTAAGAAAATTAAACTTTGTTTTGGCCTAGGAGAGATTATTTATACATTATTACGGGTCATAGTAGTAAAAGATGTCTTACAGTGTAGAAGAGGCTACAGAAATTTAAACCTTGCCCGACAGAATTCAGCGCTTACAGACGTTAGAACTTTAAAATTATGTGTAGACTTTTCCTTTAAGTTATAAGTTTTATTGAATGTAGACCATATATAGGTAAGGTGGAAAATATGTCTTTCTTGACAAACGGTGCGAAAAGTTTCAATTAATATTCATGTATCTGGGTAGAAAGTGAATTGTTTAAAGCACTGTATGCCAACATTTAAAATTTGTACCCTTACAATACAAACAATTTTTCTCGTCGCATGTAGATTACTGTTTTTTCACAAAAACAATTTAACAATTATTTTCACAAAAACAATTATTTTCACACAAAATATTTAACAATTTTTTGAAGGTGTAACAAGTTTTTTTTTTAATTTATTTTATTTTTGCAATCTGTTTACAAAATAAACATATGGCAAAATTAGGTGACAATATATATATGACATGTAGAGGGTGGTCCATTGATCACTCCTCCCTAAGCACAATATTACAGAAATCTAGCCGGAATGTCCACTTGTTTGTGGCGTTTGAGTCTTCCATGAGCTTTTGAGCTAGTTCGTTGGGGTGCGTTGATAGTCTCTTACTGTAGTTAACGAAGAATCGTTTGATTTCATGACGGACAGAAGTCACTTGGAGGTCGTTCTCGATGACATTATTCGTTACGTACCAAGGAGCGTTGACCATAGCTCGGAGCACCACATTCTGGAATCGTTGTAAAATCTCGATATTTGAAGTACTCGCTGTCCCCCACAGCTGGATGCCATATGTCCAGGTTGGTTTAAGTATGGCTTAAGGAGTTTGCTTTCCAGAATTCCAGGGGATCTCCTTCCGAGTAGCCAATACATTTGCCTGTACTGTAGTCTGAGCTGTTTGTTTTTGGTAATTATGTGCTTTCGCCAGGTAAGGCGGCGGTCCAGATATATACCGAGGTATTTTACATCTTCCTTTTGCGGTAGTTGGCAGTTATCGAGAGTTACCGGCGGGCAGCTGTTACGTCTCATAGTGAAGGTAACGTGTGATGATTTAGTTCCGTTCGCCTTTATCCGCCACTTCTTTAACCATTGATGGATTTCATTAAGGTCGATCTGTAGGTTACGTGAGGCGCAGGCAGAATCTGCGTGTCGTCGGCGAAAGTTGCTGTCATAACTTGATTTGAAGTTGGAAGGTCTGCGGTATATATTAGGTAGAGCACAGGACCCAGTATACTTCCTTGTGGGACTCCAGAGTTGACTTGATGCAAGCTTGTAAATTCATCTTGATGTTTGACAAAGAAGTATCTGCCTTGGAGGTATGATCTGAGGACACGATAGTAATCGTGTGGAAGGAGTTTCTTCAATTTGTATAAAAGGCCGGTGTACCAAACCTTGTCAAAGGCCTGTCTTATGTCCAGGAAGGCTGCGGAGCAATATCGTTTACCTTCGAGATCGCTGCTTATTTTATTTACAATGCGATTGACCTGTTCTATGGTGCCATGTTTTTTTCTGAAGCCAAATTGGAAATCAGGTCTCCCTCTCATGTAATATTGGTTGGAGTCTTTGAAGAAGACGTTTTTCAGACACCTTTGATAAAAGAGGCAAAAGACTTATGGGTCTATAGGATGTTATAGCGTGCATTGGTTTACCGGGTTTGGGCAGCATTACAATCTGCGCAACTTTCCACTGTTGCGGGAAATGGCCGAGTCGCAGGATGGAATGGAAATCTGGGTTATCGCTTTCAGACATTTTTTCGTTATCTCTTGTAGCACTTTGCCGATAATCAGGTCACACCCTGGCGCTTTCTTGGGGTTGATTTCCCTAGTGATGACTGCTTGCATCTCCTTTAATTTGAATTTACAAGCTGGTAACGTCATCTGGAACGGGACATTTAGGAATGCAGCTACCTCGTCATCGTGTTCAGGTTCATCAGAATGATATGGTTGAAACACCGTATCCAGATAGTTTGCAAATGCGGCGGCTTTTTCTTTACCATCTCTGGCCCACTATCCACTGGCGTCCATAATTGGGAGTACGGATTGTTGCGGTCGTTTAACACGTTTAGTGGCTTTCCAAAGCGAGTAATTATTAGCTTCTGAGGCTGAGAGGTTCTCCAGATATTCTTGAAGTCCTTGATTTTTCAAGTCGTAAAGTAAGTTCTTCAAGTCCGTCGACGCTTTATTTAATTTTTGTGTTTGTGTATTTTAACTAGTTGACGACCCCTTTTGGGCGAATTTGATGTTTTTATAGTATTGGAACCTGATGATGAGAATTTATTCTCGAAACGCGTCGTTTTAAGAAAAAACCAAATAAGTCACAAGACGGAAGTTAATACAGGTAATTGCCTAATATTAATTCTAAATATTTAATTTTTGTTTATTGGCCGCTGTTCTGTTCATCCGCCATTGTTTCCTGAGCATGCGTTTGTAAGCAATTTTTTCCCTAACTATTACTGGGCATGATTCGTTGATTTGCGTCATGTTGCGGTCAGGTGTAGCCATCCATGCAGCTGTTTGTATGTTTTTTGTGATAGTTTCGACCGCGTATTCTATGTGAGTGTCTGTTTTCAATGGGAAGTTCAAAGTTATTAAATCGTCTAGATGGCGTCTGAACAAGTCCCAGTCAGTTAGTCTGCTATATAAGGTTGACTGTTTTTGTCTTCGAACAACTTGGGAGTGAACTGTTACTATCACAGGGGAGTGATCGGAGGATAGGTCCAGGCTTGTCTGTGTCCGGATTTGACTGATGTTGAGACCTTTGGTGATACAGAAATCGAGGAGGTCCGGTAAACGGTTTCTATCTGTAGGCCAGTAAGTTGGCTCCCCTGATGAAATATAACTAAGATTATGAGCTTGAATGGTTGCCAGGAGTGCAGTGCCCTTGCAACTTGTAATTCGTGACCCCCATCTGGTGTGCTTAGCGTTATAATCCCCGCCAGGGATGAACCTGTTGCCAAGTGTCAAGAAGAAGTATTCGAAGTGCTGTTGCTGGTTATTGTGGTTCGGCGGGCAATAAATGGCGGAGATTGTTAGTGGTCCAGTACTGATGTCAACCACGATGCTTGTTGCTTGTAGGTGTTCGGTCACATATTTGTCGGTTTCGTAATGTTTTACGTTATTTTTAACTATGAGTGCGGTTCCCCCGTGAGCTTTACCATCAGGGTGGTTGGTGTTGTAGATGTTGTATCTCGGAATTTTTATGAAACTTTTTTCTGTGAAGTGCGTTTCGGAGATAAGCATGATGTCGATGTTATGGATTTGGAGAAACGTCTTGACCTCTTGCACGTGCTGACACAGGCCATTGGCATTCCATACGGCTAGTTTCAAGACCTGTGCCATTAGCGTATCTTACTAACCAGGGTTGTTATAAGGTCTATCATCTTACCCATACGTTCCATAAAGTTTTCCATCATTTTTTCTATTTTTATGAGGATGTCCGTTTGTTGTGATGATGTGGTATGACTTGGTTGTTGAGCGTTGGAAGAGGATTGGTATTGTTGTGAGTTCCGGGTAGCTATCTGCGCATAAGATACACCTGGTTGAAGTGGTTGCAGGGGTAGCGGTCTTCTAGGTGTTTGGAGAATATCCTGGGTTCCCTGTTGAGTTAACGGTGGTCGTGAGTAATGCCTCTGATGGAGTTGTTGATATATTGAACAACCCCTGTAGTTAGCAGGGTGGTTTTCTTTACAATTTACACATTTCACGTCATTGGTTCTTTCAGTTCTAGAGCAGTCTTTTGTAAAGTGATTACCCAGGCATTTGACGCAGCGGGGATTTCTTGTACAGAAGTTTTTCGTGTGTCCATACCGTTGACATCGCATGCATTGGGGTAACTCTTGTTTAACATGCGGAGGTTCAAACGTAATAATTAAATTCAGTAGTTTACATACATTATAAATTTCGTGATTGTTATCATTACGTTTTATGTCTACGAAAAATAGCGGTAGCGATTCTTTTGTTTTCGCTGCTTGATGTTCAATATGCTGATGACATCGTGCCCGAGTTTTTGAATGCCGCTTTTTATTTCTTCTATGTTTGTAGACGGGTGTACATTCTTTAAAACCACGCGAAATGGTCTTGACTGCTTTGATTGGTATGTCTGGAATTCGATGTCTGTTTCCTTTAATGCCTTGATGATGCTGGTATAGTCTTTGCCGGTAGATGGTTGTATTCTCACTTCATCGTTATGAAGTGCTTTGATGGCGTATTTATCTAGGACGATTGTATTTAATAAGTTAATCATAGCAAAAATCGGACAATCAAATAAAACAATTTAAACAAGACGGTGAGGTACAATCACGTAAATTATTGATTGACTTCGATTTTCAATCGAAACTTGAGCTTCTAAAGTCATTTTTATTCTAAGTCATTTTATATGAAATATATTAGCGCTAAACTGTACAAAAATATGAACTTGCTCTTCAATTCTTCAATATGAGTATTCTTTTTATATGAGATTATGTACTGGCATTTTACCGGCGTGTTAACGTAATATTCCAGACTAGCAAATTAGCAAAAAGAGAAGATAGAAAGAAAGAAGATAGATTCTATAACGATATAAACGATTCATTATATTTGGTCTCCAGTCGCAGTGAAATTGAAATTAATAAATACCTTTTTCTTTATCCGTGCTGCGACTACGTCTTTGATGTCTTACGACATGTTTCGGGAACACGTTCCCATCATCAGGTAAAATTTTGTCTTCTAGTTCACAACGAATGTGTCAAGAATATAATAATTAAAACACATCAACACATAAACACATAACACAATGAGTATGATAGAACTCAGTCCACGTAACAGTGCGCACTGCCGTGTTAATACAAATTGTAAAACAATTTACTTAATACGGCAATATTAAATCAACAGGAAATTAACGAATTAATCTTGATATTACGAATAGTGTTGAAACAAAATTATTTTACATTTGACGGCAAGTTTTTTAAACAAGGAGAAGGGTTAGCCATGGGGTCTCCTTTAAGTGGATTACTGGCAGATATATACCTTAATTTTTATGAAAATAATTATCTACTGTCTAACTGTAACAGTTACCACGATAAAATTATCTCATACACGCGATATGTTGACGATACGTTCATGGTTTTTAATGGCACTTGTAGACAAATGGACATGTTACTCAAATACATGAACAACATAAATAACAACATAAAATTCACCATGGAAGTAGAAAATGAAAATTGCCTAAACTTTTTAGACCTTTCTGTTCGAAGAAACGCTGATTGTATCACATATAAAATATACAGGAAACCCACTACCACGGATATAACTGTCCATGCTGATTCATTCCACCCATATACACAGAAAATGGCCCCTTTTAATGCTTTCGTAAATAGACTTTTAACTATACCTATGAACCAGGAAGATTTTCAAGATGAAGTAAATATTATTAAACATATAGCTGTCAATAATGGATATAAAAGTGATATAATAGATAACTTAATACGCAAACGTAGGAATAAAATGGAAAGAAAATTAAAATTAGATGGTAAAAAGAACCATTATATTTCAGTTGAATATACTAATGTGATTCCTAATATAATAAAAAATGAATTAAGAAAATTAGACATCATCGTGTCCTTCAAAACTACCAATAACATATTGAACATACTGAAACCTCGAACACAAAAAAAAACCGAAAACAGTTCTGGTATATATAGAATCCAGTGTAGTGAATGTGATAAATTCTACATAGGACAAACGGGCAGGAAATTTAAAGACAGATACAAAGAACATATGCCAAAAAAGAACATCAAGTCAATCAAATCCAACTTTGCTTTACATCTGGTAAACAGCAATCACAGTTATAGTGGTTTCACAGATAACTTTACGCCCATACATATATGCAGTAAGAGCCGATACATGGATGCCATGGAAGAATATGAAATATATAAAGCGTTTTTATTTCAACCAAACCTACTGCTTAATGATCAATTAACATTTAAATCTCACTGTTTATATGATACTGTATTGAAGAGTGATAACGCTTGTGTACACCAGCCGAATATATAGTTTGATTACGCGGTCAGTTACAGTACGGCAGTGCGCACTGTTACGTGGACTGAGTTCTATCATACTCATTGTGTTATGTGTTTATGTGTTGATGTGTTTTAATTATTATATTCTTGACACGTTCGTTATGAACTAGAAGACAAAATTTTACCTGATGATGGGAACGTGTTCCCGAAACATGTCGTAAGACATCAAAGACGTAGTCGCAGCACGGATAAAGAAAAAGGTATTTATTAATATAAACAATGCCCGGGAAAAATGGACCTACAAACACCATATTCTTAATTAACAATTATAATACGGTAAGTTCATAAGGCTGTATTGTTTAGATTAAGATAAGTGAAATCACTGGTAATAAAAATACTTAACTGTTTTTAAGTGCTTAGACTTACTCCTCTTTCAAGCAAACCATTCATAAAATACTTCAATAAATAAGCATTTCAATAAATTTAATAATGGGTTTTATAAATTTAATTTTAAAATAATACTTTTTAGAATGCCCGTCTTTAATAATGCTGTGAAGCATTATTATTTCATAATATGTGTGATGTGAGCCAATGGGTGCAGTGTGCCATAAACTCAGCGCGCTAATGGAGGACGGGAGCAGAATAAATGTGCAGTAGTGTTTTATATTTACGGGCTTTCAACGTAATTGGCTGGTTTGCAACGTTTGTAATGTGCACAGAGGAACATCATTTATCTGTAAAAAAATTATTTAGCGGAGGTTCGCTTGAATGGACAATAAAAAGAAGTGAATGCACGCATTCGCCTCACGGAAGGAGAAAATGCAGTGAATAAATTATTGTTTTACGCTGAATAGGAAATTAAATTTGTATGAAAAGTAATTCCGAGTCAGTGCGATCTTTATCACTTGCAGTAGAGAATGTTTTATCTCTTTTCAAACGTAATAATGCAAGTGTTTGTACGTTTTATTCTGTTTGCACAAACAATATAACAAAAATAATTATCACATTTAGTATAACGTAAACATGTTTTAAAAAATTATGTGACAGATAATATTTGTAGTGAGTTAAATTTGTATATACAAATTAATAACAGACTCTTTTATATTCTTCTAGTAATAATATGACTTAAATGCCCATAACATTTGTTCAACATTTAGGTGTAAATCTCTACAACATTGATTGATGTAAATCTCGTCTGTGAAATACTTTCCTATATACAATTGTATCTCGTACGATAATATAATTTCCTTATAATATCTGTAACATGTTTAGAATGACCCCTCTTATGCATAAGATCTCACAGAATGGGTTAAATTTTTATATGCAAATTAATAAAATTGAACTGTTAACTCTATAAAACGCCTTTCTGAGTCGAAAAAGCAAGGTGTGCCTGCAAATTAAATTCTCTTCTTTTCTCAATCAATGTTTCCAAAGAGAATACGACAAGAGTGCAACAATGGCCTTTTCCAAATTCCCTCTGCTTGTCAAAAAGTAAAATATCCGAGATAGAACAAAGTCTTCCATTAATAATTTTTCCAATAGATGAATGTTTTGAATATACGGTAATTTATTTGTTTACGTTTTTTAAATATATAAACAATGTGTGTAATTTTGTTCTTGGTGGGTTTGTATAACAAAAATCAGCGCTGAGGAAAAATTTACAAAAATTAAATTATATGTTTCAAAACCTACTTCTATATACTTCAAAACGTAATTCCCTATATCTAAAATATTGTAATGCACACTATTGTCAATTCACTTGTCTGTTCCAAGCATCATTTAATACTTTTTCCTGCTAGGTATGGTGACCACTTGACTCTGTCACAGAACTGAACTGCGTCGGTTGTCCTCATACAAAGAGTTTTCTTTATGCTTTGGTTTCTCAACTTTCCTTGGTTTCGAATCTAGCAATTTTCGCTACCACCTGCTGAATTCTCGCCTAGGCAAATGTCTTGCCAATATCCATATTATGTTCTTACCATACTTAATTATGACGTTTTGTGCAGTTCATAGATTTTTTAAAATTCTTGTGAACAATGTTTATATTGTTAAGACCGTATCACGGATCATCGTATTGTACAGTGGAAACAAAATACAGACGTAAATACAGACAAAATATTATAGAATATAGAACTTTCACTTGTGAAAACTTACTTGTTTTTCTTTCCGAACGCGTTTCGGCGTGGTGTTCGCCTTCGTCAGCAGTTTGAGTCTGTCTGTTTTCACAAGTGAAAGTTCTATATTCTATATTATTTAGTACTGTGAAAAAAGAAGATGAACAATCAGAACAGACAAAATATTGTATTGTCTTATTGAAAAATTAAATATTTTTCCAATTGCAAAGATTTTTATCTATTTCTAAAATCTTCCTTTTGTCAGTAGCCGGTATGTGAATATTGCTGACCTTCATATGGACTTGAAAGTTTGGAATATTGGTATATACCTATGACAACAATTCTATCAGCAATCCTCAATTGTGCATATATGGATACAGGGATGCGCATATACACTCAAGGGATGAGAGTTAAACATTTGCATTTGTTTATTGGAAAATTAACGAAGTTATTTTATCCCAAATCTAAAAAAGTGTGTTTTTCGACTTCAATGTTTTGTGTTTTACTAGGACTCATTTATTCAAATTTTCAGATCACAAACCATAAGAAACCACTAAATTTACCCTTCACTTCATACCCCAAGAATTTCAGCATTGCATCATTTTACCGTGGGAGCAGAAATCAGGGCGAACTGGTTCGCGAGCCGTAACTTGCTAACGAACCGTTTTCTGACTTATGTTTATATGAACTTTTTTTCTTATTTTTATCTATAGAATCAGCTTCCGAGAGATTGTAGTGCAATTTTGAATCATCTTATATATTGCATATCCAGTTACATAGTATTGTATGGATCAGGTATGTGAAACGTGATTGTTATTAAGTACTTATTAAAGAGTAACTTATACAACGTCATTTACAGTCGCTGACTGTGCAGTGCCTAAAGCAGAGACTGTACAGTATACTGCAGAGTTATAACAGAACGCGAAATATCGTCGGCAAAGGGTTCTGTAACTTCAATTATGAACACTATGCAAACACAACACAAAGCATAAACTTTGAATACGTGTGTTTGTGAAACCTTGGCGGATAAAGTTTGTACAGAGACACCGACCAAGACTGTGTTCTAGCACATTAAAGTACTACAATGTAACATAATTTAAATCACCCTAAATCTATTAAATGCACATGTGTTGCTGTAATCATCAAACGTTTTTTAGAGTGTAAATAAAAATTCGGTTCGTTTAAAATTTTCAAAATAAATTTTATAAAGGTAATTTAAATTTTATTTTATAGAATTAGAGTTAGTTTTGTTATTTCAAACTGCATACTGCATACACTGGACATTAAAATTATCGTATATTAGCAACTGATATCATTTTCTTAAATAAGTAAACACACACACACACACACACACACACACACACACACACACACACACACACACACACACACACACACACACAGACTTCGAATTACCCGTCTTGCTAGATATTTACATTACATGGATTATAATATAAACTTATAATTGTATTGTATAAAAGTTATAAAGTCTTGTTAGAATAGCTGCATTCAGTTATCAAAAAGTCAGATGTTTACATTATTCATCCTCAACAAAACTATAAAAGAATGTGCGTTTTAGATTCTGTTAAAATCGTAAGCACGTAACACTATTACAATTTCAAAATTCCAGTTAAAAATTGTCAATAACAATATTACTATCTTATTTGAGAGTAATTTTTTGGTTAATTTACCTGACGTTTATGTTGACGGAAATTTATAAGGAACTGTGTAGACAATGTCTGTGACAATTCATGCCTGCAGCCCTACTTTCCTATCATATGGGAAAATATTTAAAATAAGATGTTGTTTAAAATCTACAATCGTTTGGTAATTTGTTTTTAATTGAAGCTAGTTTAACAATAGACCAATAAGAAATGTTGTTGGTGAGAGCGTAGGATGCCTTTTTAAGTGCATAGTCGAGATACAAAATTGGGCAGCAGCTACGGCAGCGCATTCTGGCAGAGATGTGTAGAATCTTTGTTGAGTAACAACTGATAGCCTGTTATTTGTGTATTTGTTGCTTTGGTAATGTCTTATAATACACTGTAAATAGAGTTGTGTGAGCCGAGACTTGTTAATTTTGTTATGCATAGGGGACGATAGTAACATTTCATCATTAAAATTTAAAACAATTTAAAGCAGTTCAGAGCATGTGTTATATTTCATGAAATTTTTACTATCACGAACAATATTATTATACGAGACACTTAACTTTTTAATTAGATAAATAACCTTACCTGTTTATAAAGGAAATAACTTTATATAACGTTAATTGTTTTAAATAACGGCTGGTTGAGAAGTGATCTAATCTTATTCACAGCAAATATTTGTTGTTTTACATTTATTACAGCAAGTCGCATATCACAGAAAATAGCATATCACAGCAAAACACGTTTTGTGTGTATTTTAATATTAAGGCAATGAGAGCTAAGCAAAAAAAAACGATACATTCTTAAAGATTACATTTTATCATGGCTAGTATCAGTGATATTTAATTTAGCCTTCAACCAATAAGCTCTTCTCGTTATGATTACATATGTGATTCATGCAATCAATATCTAAAGGAAAGATACATTATTACTGATGAACTTTACAAAAATTCATAGTATCGAGGTCGTTATGTTGCTGGAATAATTAATGTCTAATGTTTCAGAAGATTAGTAAAACTGTCACTTCGTCCCAAAAGTAGGGCAACAACCGTTTGGATAAATTGTATAATCACAGTAGTGATTTCTTTCTCAGTTTACAAACGCCAGCAAGCGCAAACACAAACAAATTTGTTTTCATTTTCATTTTTGAATATACACACCTGCAGTTTTTTAATTTTTTGAAACCGACATAACATTGTTTTTCTTTATTGTTTCATCTTTTAAGTCGTATTTTTGATACTGAGTAGGCTAACTGCTCCCGTTCTCCCTCTCCTTCAGTGTTTCTTTTCTCTCAGAATGTGGTTATGTTGTTTGGTACCTAAAAGATTTTGTTGCCAACCACTAATGTTAATCTACTTAAATACATTTACATTTACAGGGAAAAAGATTAAAATTAATAAAAAGTTGTATAATTATTTTCACTATCGTCAATATGTTCCTACTTTTCCCTTGACTAATTATGTAATGAATATTAATTTTTGAAAGGCACAATGATATTCAACAGTGTAACAGTTCTTCATTTACTTATTGTTTAGTAGTATCAACTAGTCCACTGGTGAAGATAAAGCAAGCAAATGTTGTAGCAACTACTAACTATACTATTTTGAATGTTCATCACTTCTTTGTTCACAACTATAATAATTATTAATATTGTTGTTACTTTCACTTTGAACTTACTTGTTGTATTTTCTCATACGTCGTTTCGAAGTGGTGTGCTCCTTCTTCAGTGAGTTTGGATACGGAATGCTCAAACTGTCGGTAATTTTATGCGTAACGGGTTTTAGTTAACAGGTTGTGTGTGGGTGGAGGTGAAGGGCATTGGCGCTGGAGTTTGAATTGTTGTGGTGTTGTTTATTACTGTGTCAAATAGTGTGTTTGATTTGAGTTGTAATTGGTCATTGAGTATGTTGTTGGGTTGTGTTTTGTTGTATCCATAATCCTGATACAACCAGGATTTAATAAACAAATTACAAAGGCAGATCCAAACAAAAACAACAAACCACAAACTAAAAACAACACACAACAAAACAAATACATCACACTCACATACAACAACTCTAACATACACAGAATCGCCAACACTTTCAGAAAATACAACTACAAAATAGCATACAGAACCAACAACACCATCAAAAGGTACCTCAACGGCACAAACAAAAACACTGACATATACAACAAAACAGGAGTCTGTAAATTAAAATGCAACGAATGCGACAAATTCTACATAGGCTAGACAGGAAGATCTTTTTCATCCAGATTTTATGAACACACCAAAGCAATGACCAATAATAACATACAATCCACATTTGCCACACACATCCTGACAGAAAACCACAGTTACACCAATATAAAAAACAACCTTGAAATTTTACACTACCTACCCAAAAGTCATAAACTTAACACCACAGAACAATTTGAAATATACAAACACAACAAAATACAACCCAACAACATACTCAATGACCAATTACAATTCAAATCAAACACACTATTTGACACAGTAATAAACAACACCACAACAATTCAAACTCCAGCGCCAATCCCCTACACCTCCACCCACACACAACCTGTTAACTAAAAACTGTTACGCATAAAATTACCGACAGTTTGAGCATTCCGTATCAAAACTCACTGAAGAAGGAGCACACCACTCCGAAACGACGTATGAGAAAATACAACAAGTAAGTTCACAGTGAAAGTAACAACAATATTAATAATAACTGCTAACTATGTATAATAATGAACAATTTACTGCAAAGATATTCAAATCCCTAGTGGGGGCTTCTTGCAGTGTCAGAACAGTATGACACGTGCTCCCTTTCCCTTTCACCATCGGACTAGTCTGGACTTCCGAATATTACAATAGCTATACAAAACGACAACAAAGGATTAAGTAATTGTATAAAAAATATAGGTATAACATATTCGTTATTAGCAAGTAGTTAGTTATTCATAGAGTCTTCCAGTCTTATTTTGATTTTGATTTTCCGGTTCATAGGTGGTTCATCGCCACCACGTTCCTTCGTTTGTACTCTTAGTGGTCACTTCAAACTCATAGTAAACAATGTTTGTAGCTCTGCCACTATAATTGTTTACATTAGACCATGATTTTTTTTGCTAGAATTTGATAAACAAAACGCATTGCCAAAAGTAAAAGATTATATTGCTGTATCAAAAAGTGTTTTTAATATGTGCTGTAAAACCGTGATTTACAGTATTTTCACTGACGTACACACCTATACACACGCGCGCGTTCTTCTTTCTCCAAAGGAAAACGGAATATAAAGCAAGGCTTGTGAAAGACATCGTGCACAGCTGCTATATTCCGCGTGTCTGTTTTTCTTTCTTTTGAAACACAGAAGCAGTGCAGAGAATTTGCGCTCATTGTTTCTGAGAAAAACATCACACAAGTTTGTTTAAAGTTTGCCTCACAATTCTCATCTCAACCGTAAGTGAAATAAGGCAGATGCGAATGTGCTGAATATTTCTGACAGTATAGTAAAAGTTTACAGCACATCTTCTAAGTCGTTCATCGTCTGTTCCAAAAAATTTAATCAAAATCTCGTTTTTCTTTTTAATTACTTTTCTATTTCTCTCGCTTTTTGTTTGTGAAAGTTTACCATATTTTTTCCTTCATTTGTAACTATTTCCAGTTTTAGTGGGTAACGCGCTTACTATTAGTATGTACAAATAACACAAACATATGATGTTCTAGAAATACATAACAATACTGAAAACTACATAAACCGTTACACCATTTCCTTGGTATTTCGTTAAAGTTGAGAACCTATAACTTTGAAACTATTTTTGATGATTTTGAAGAAAAATTAAATTAAATTAAAACAAATAAGAATAACAGTAAAAGTATTTTAAAATACCTCTATGAACTATAAGATTTTTTAAAAATTATATTGTGATGTAAGGCTCAAATTTTCTGTAAAATGTATCTGAGGTTCTATATATTAGAAGTCCGAGAGGGCGGAGGGAGGTGGAGCGAGAGACTGTAAATATGGGATATTTATAAATATTCTTTGTAATAAGGGCCGTTGTGTTCTAGGATAATTAATTCATATTAATAATAGGCAAACGTTTTATTTGTTATTGTTAAATACTGTAACATTTTCTTCTTTGCAAGTATAAAGAATTAGCACTTTTTAGCTGAAAATGTATACAGTACTGCGCGACGAGCATTCGCGGGACCTCAAGTTGGGCGTTTTGTAGCAGTAGAGTCCAGCGTCTGTGAATACGTACGGCTTTTAAGAAGGCAAGGACTCCCTGTCACTAGACATGTTTTAAAATTAAAAGCTTTAGAAATCGCAGAAGAATTAAAAGTCTCCGGTTTCAAAGCCAGCTTCGGGTGTATAAGACGAATGATGCGGCGAAATGGATTTGCGCTTAAATGACGTACATCACTCGCGCTAAAACTACCGAGTGACTACGAAGAAAAACTCCTACAGTATCAGCGATTTGTCATTCATTTACGCAAGAAGCATAATTATTCACTTGAACACATGGGAAATGCCGATGAAACGTCCGTATTTTTTATTTACATATATTTACGGTGGACCAAAAGGGAACCAAATCTGTATCAATAAAGATTACGGGAAATGAAAAATTACGTGCCAGTGGTAATGCTTGGTGTATTAGCCGATGGACGAATATTTCACAGTGAAATAAGATATTATATTGATCAGTGTATATTGTTCAGTGTTAGTCGTCGTGATGCCTTCCACTGAACATGTGCGACGCCTGCGTCAACGACAACGCAAAGACAGGGATCATGAAGAATTAAATGAATTCTTGATGAATACTCCGTTCTCATCAAATACAATTGAAGATGAGAAAATTTGCGTGTTTCAAAACAAGAAACAAGAAGAAAAGAAACGAAAGAATGCTGCGATAGCCATGCAATATCGCCAGAACAGGAGAGTCTGCAGTTTATGCACATTATGCGTTTCAAAAGTCTAAAAACATTATCTTTTTTTTTTCCAAATTCTGTCCGTTAAATCCGAAGTCCGATAAACCGAGGTCCGTTAAATCGAGGGTTTACTGTATTAAATTTTTAGACTTTGAAAGAGAAGCATGTACCCTTTAACTTCAAAATTTTCGGTTTTTTGATAATAGGCCTAAAAAATTCTTCTGTTAATTCTGTTTAAGAAAATATATAACATTACATACCTTTATAGTAATTTACTAGGTGTAAAAAATTAATAATAACATGCCTGCACATCTTGGGCATGCGTCTGGGTTGGTAGCGCCGACAATTCATGCAGTACAACTTCGTACTTACTTTATTGTTACAAATAACTTACATATATATAATATTTTATATGCATATTATATGCCATATACTGAATTTTACTTTTGTATGTTGGTAGCATTGCAAACAAGCCAACAGCTGTTTACAATTTTTGTTTTGTTTGTTTCAAAAAGTGAATTCTTTCAGTGTAATATTAGGTTTTTTACTTTATAGTACCTAATATTGTATCAAAATATGCCTAGGATTAGGAAATTCAAGAAGAAGCATGCTTTTAAAGATAATCAACTACCAAACAGGTTAATGAAGTACGTACATCACCAGGACCAAGTAGGCCTAAACCTAGCCCCAAAAAGTCATCTAGTTATAAGAAACTGAATAATTCTAAGCTACCTAAGTGTTATGGTTACAATAATACAAACAAGAACTTCATTGTTGATTTGGAATTGACCTCAAATTTAGTCAAATCTTTCTCTGTGTGTCAATATTGTGAGAGCTCGAATTGTATAGAGATTAGGCTGGATGAAAACTTCAAATGCGGATTGGTCCATCGCATCATTATTGAATGCAATGTTTGTAAGAAAACGGACACATCAATGAGTTCTAAATGCTTTCACCAGCTATATGAAATGAATGTAAGATGTGTATATGCTCTACGTTCTATTGGCAGGGGTTTTCAATCTAGCAAAACGTTTTCAGCCGTGGTGAATCTCGGTCCACCAAATACTCGATTTTATAAATATAAAAAATTCTAAGGGCTACATCTGAAATATGCAAAGGATCCCTTCTGCATGCAGCTGACGAGGCTATTGATGAAAACGAGGAATGTGCTGATGCGCCTGCCGCTTTTGATGGTACCTGGCAGAAGCGGGGCCACACATCGATAAATGGTGTCGTAACAGTGACATTCTTTAACATCGGAAAGGTGCTAGATTTTAAATATTTATCAAAGTACTGCAATGGATGTGTAAGTAAACCTGTTGTTGAAGATACCAAGAAATTAGAAGAGCAAAAATAATCAGGCCTATGTTTTGGCAGATTATTCAGGTACAAGCGAGGGTATGGCAGTGGTGGAGGCTACAGCTCTTTGTAGTAGGTCAGAGACTAAGTTAGGCTTACGCTATTCAAAATACTTAGGAGATGGTGATTTTAAAGGATTTACGGCAGTTGTAGAAAAAAACCCTATGGTGACAATGTAAACATTACTAAACTTGAATGTGTAGGTCACATTCAGAAACGGGTAGGAACTAGATTGAGACGCATAAAAAGAGACGTGAAGGGATTACTATTGAAGGATGGGAAAGGACTAGGTGGTAAGGGAAGGCTAACAGATGAAGAGATAGACCAGTTGCAACATTATTATGGACTAGCAATAAGAAAAAATTTGACCAGTGTAGAGGATATGAGGAAAGCAATCTGGGCCACATACTACCATAAAATAAATATCAACAGACGAAAACCCACAGCCTATGATTTGCACTTCCGGAAGTGAAACTTGGTGCAAGTTTAAAAGGGCTCAAGCAAGTAATACAGATTTTGAACATGAGCATTCACTGCCAGAAGCAGTTATGGAGGTGATCAAGCCTGTATTCAAGGACCTATCACACCCAAACTTGCTGAAACGCTGCCTGCACGGAAAAACGCAAAACCCTAATGAGAGCATAAACAGTGTTATTTGGAACAGAATGCCAAAATCAACTTTTGTGGGATGTTAGACATTACAACTATGAGCTACAGATGCAGTGATATGTTTTTAATGATGGGTCAGTTACAAAATGTAATGTGCTTAAGAGGTTGGGCATAACACCAGGAAAATTCATGGTTGAAGGACACAAGGAAATCGACAAAAATCGAATTAAAAAAGCAAACAAAGAAGTTGAAGGGAAAACAAAAAGAAAAGGATCAGAAGGAGGCTGTTAAAAATAAAAAGAGAAGCCAGTGATAGTGCTGATTATTGTCCTGGCGGCTTTTAGTTTAGTATAAGTGTTAATCCAACTTCAAACTCAATTTTCCGAAAGTGCAGTTTTTTAACTTTAGGTACGGTACCATTTTTGTAAAAACTAATAAGCCCACAATCTTTAAATTTGGCACTACTCTTCTTCATTACTTGATAAGTAAAGTTTACCACTTTTGTGTAATTAAGTTAAGTGTAACATAAATATTTATATATTAATAAATAAAAAAATGGCTGTTAAGAAATTACAAAAATAAATTATTTTTTTTTCTCCAAAACTATAAATTATATGTTGCTGAATGTGCATCATTTTAAGCAGGTATATACTTGTAATAAGTGTTAAAAATTTCATGTCAATCTATCAAGTAGTTTAGAATATAGGACTCTAGTTGTACGATTATTGATTTATTGCCTTAAATAACAGCGTATTGTCTTTTTTCATTTTTTAAGGTAAAATCTCGAAATTTTGTTGTCGATTTCTAAAAAAATTTAGTTTTCCTCAGATATCATTACCATACATAAACTTCAAGTTCCCCGTAAGAGAGTAAGATTGTTCTTCGTTTATAGGAGAACGCTTATCATTATTATTTTTTATCAGAACGTTGGTCCTAAAAATATGTTTTACTTATCAAAGTTATAGGGGGGAGGTTATATACTTCCTGCGTACCGGTACTCGTCATCAGCTTTAATGGTCAATTTATAAACAAAGCTAGACATTAATTCCGTTGTAATTATAACCTTTTGTATAACATTTGTATTGCTTTGGGTCATATGAAAAGCGTTTACAAGATTTTTGCTCAGACATTTACATTGTATCTGTTCTGTCTAACATTACAACTATTATGTCTAACGTTTTCAAAAATGAAGTGTAATACGTCAAAATTCAAGTACGTACTGAATTATTTCGAATACTACAGAAATAAATATCGTTAACTGAATTTAAATGCACATATGTGTAATTCTTACGTGGACTATTGCATATCCTATGCGAACACGGTTGAAAAGATACAAAATATAACGATGTAACATAACGATTAGCGACTTTGAATAATGTTAAGTTGCGCTGAACGATATGTGCCTTATAAAATGTTACGTTCAAAATGTGTTTTGGCTTGAGATCACCCTTTCTCTTACACTTACACTATCTTTGTCTCCACCTACTCACATGCAACAAGCTTCTTATCATTCACGCGAAGACGCTCGACTGCTTTGTTTATATCACAGTGTTATCAAGTGTAACGCTTCACACCCTTAAGCCTTATTACGTTTATACTCACAGGCAAAAAAACGTTTTTACACTCTTTACTTCTCTACACGCTTAAAAGAGAACAGAATAATGCTTTCTATAACATAAGGAATAGTGTTCGTGGAAGTTTAATCCAGAAAAGGAAACAAAATCCAGATAAGCAGAAACTTGTTACAGAATCCTCTCATGTTTTCGTTATGTGTGTGATATTTAAAATAAAATGAAATCATCTTTAATCAACACTGTTATATTTACTTTTGCCTTAAGATGATAATTAAGAAGATATAGCGTGTGAAACGATGTTTTATTAAATTTTACATTTAGACAGGACAATGACATTGACTAGTGTTACTTGCATCATTATATTTACTACTGACGTGCCATTCGCACAAGATAAATTACAATTCTCTAGCGTTATACAACTGAAAAATAAAACAGAAACCATTTTGTTGTTCAGAGTGACCTAAAACAAAGTGTAATTAAGCATATCAGGATTTGTTGAACTGACTTATTTTGTTTTCAGTTGTTTAGTTCTGTTTTATAGTTTATTTTTAAAATGTAGTACATAATTTTGTTTGTTTAGTTTGTTTGGTTTTAGAAGACTTTATTACAGTCTTTATTTAATATTTCAGTTATAGCTGATTCCGAACAAATTTGGTTTAGCTCAAATGCCAATTCCATCAAACCTACTTCCCTAAAGTCTTTAAAAGCCTTGTGTCGCTATTTTTTAAACATCACCAGGATTAATAATGGCGTCAAAATCTAAAAGTTTACATCTTAGAGACTTCTCTAGTTATTATATAAATTCTACTTTATGTGTGAATGGTTGATGGTTGAAATATAATTTCAACAATTGATTCAACGTTTTCATTTTTTCGGAATTCGTGTTACAATATTTAATATCGTTAAAACTTAATAATATGTTATACTAAATCAATACATGTCGTTTGACTTATGAGATATCCCAAACATGATGGCTAGCCTATGGTTATTATTACATTATTAATTTGTGAAGATTTCTTACAGTTTTCTTACAATGTAGTTTAAAAGAAACTCGTTATCACCAACATTTTAACGTTTACTTATGCGATTCATGAACGGCGTGAGAAGCAGATTCATTTTCTTCTGTTCGCTGTTTACAGACATCAATTTATTAGGTTTTCAGTTTAGTCAGGTTACTTAATTTAGGCAGATTTGAAACATATACAATCCTGAGCGCGAGGTAAAATTTAAATCTTTCTACCACTTATTATAGCGTAAATGTTAACAGACCCAGTTTTTCAGTAAATGTAAACTGTGTGTATTTTCCAGATGTGTAGTGATCTGTGTAGTGAACTTTTGTTTATATATATAAAGTTTACGCACCTTTTCTTTGTAAGTATCTCTTATCGTTTCTTGCAGGATTTGTATTTATGTGCATGTAATCAAATAATAACTACTTCTGCAAGTACATTTTGCATCACTAAATCATGAAAGTTACATTAGACGATGCGTAGAAAAAACGGGTGGAGGACATCTATAAAGATTAGAGAAGCATTCACCGTGTTTAATGAAATATTAAAGCTACAGTACTATTCTGTAAGAATACGAACTCAGTACGTAGCGAATTTTACATGAAGCGATAAAAATCATATTCAAACAGCAGTTACTGCAGGAAGTTGTAAAGCAGATAACTGGGTAAACGCTATTGACTGATGTCGTTGTGGGATGAAGTTTATTATTGCAAAGTAGATTTATAAGCCATCCTTCTTAGTTATAGTAAAAAAATTTAAACGTATTGCACCATAAGTAAGTGTCGTAAGCGGTAAAGTTATGCACTTAAAGGACTTGCGTGTTTAAGGGTAGATATATGTTCTGTAGCCAGAAGGAACTAGTGATCTGGGATGTGTAAGCTCGTCCCGTTGCAAAGGCTTAGCATAAAAATCGTCCGTGGTTGATAGCGGTTATTTATTTTAAATTATTTAACGATTCTTAATTCGGTAAATTGTGTTAATGAGATTAGATAGGAAGAGGAATGAGAATATCAAAAACCTTTTTTAATTAATGAAAAGGTAAAGAAACAGTGGGAAAAGTGAGAAGAAGACTTCTTGACAGAACGGAGAATAAACAATAGAGAACTGGAAAGTGGAAGAAGAAAATCTGTCGATAGACTTAGGAAGTGCTGGGAGGTAGGAAGCAGGAAAAGGACATTAGGGATTCCTATACTCCATGAAAGGAATGTAGAAGAAGAAGAAGAAGAAGAAGAAGAAGAAGAAGGAGTTTAGTTAATGTAACAGACATTCAAAAGTTGTATTCCATAAACATGAGACTCCCCTATCGACATTTTATAAACATAAACGCCCCTATCGACATTTTAGGGGCTTGCACAATTTACTGGACAATGCTTGAATATTGCGTCTACTGTTGAAGACACATCTTTAACCGATGTATCATCATCTTTTTCGGTCAGTAATATTCCCCATAATTTATTCTATGCTTGTTAACTTTTTCCTTGACAATATAATTACGAGATTTTTAAAAACATTTAGAGTATTAATCTTAATGTTAGAAATTATATCAAAATATTACCGTGCTATATTTTGTTTCTGATGGAGTTTGTTGTTAGCTGCGTTTGCAGGTTTTAGACGGCGCATCAGTGTTTGTTTAATGGTTTAAATGCTACGCTTTGCGCACTCTTTTTTATGTATTCTGTATTCTCTTTAGTTACAGAGACTGTATTACTTGAACTTTCCTCCCAGAAGTAATCTTTTTTCAGGTACTTTTACTGCCGTGGAAACTCTTTGTGGCATTTAAGTTTATGTCTTTCCATGTCTTTTAAATTTCTAGCAATTCATTTATAGCTAATCTGTAATTTATTTATGTGTCTGAAAACAATTATAAGATTTACAACATATACTATAATTTACATTATAACATTTATTGTACGCCATGTCTAACATAGAGTTTGAGATTTAATTACCTCTACCGTCACTTCATTGTTATGTTTCATCAATGTAATTTGTTTATACTTCCTAAGCATTTTTGTTTAATCCGTAATTCATTTTTTTTAAATTTAAATTTATGTTCATTTGTAATTTATAGTGTATGACTTCTGGAATACCCCTTTATTTCTGTTAGTTTACGGGCTACATAGGTCAGCTACAACGAACGAGTTTGCACGCATTCTGTGTAACAGCCTGTTCGTACATAATGTTCGTGTCTGTGGCATGTTTAATATCTCCGCGCGGATACTGTGTCAGCTATGACTCGAGTAGTGCAATATAATGTAACACTACATGTATGTAACCGGGTCACTTCACGTACGACACGTATGTTCCACTATTTGTTACTGGAATCTAGTACCACACATTTAGTACTTTCTAATTTATACCTTCTACCATGTAAAATATTTATTTTATTTAAATATCAAATATATTTGGGTTTTATTAAATTTTATATCAGCAAGTTTGATTTTAAACCACTGATGCTACCGACAGTTTCTTAGAGCCCCATTCAGAATTTTATCTTTAAAATCATATTAATTTTCTCCGTCTCAATGCGTAAATAAATTTGCTTGCGCTGGTTATTTAATAATGACAATTTATATATGTACTATTATAAATTTAGTAGTACGCAGTAATTCAATAATTAAAAATTATAATTAATGTTTTAATTTAAATACAACATAAATGTTTTACATTTATACATTTCAATTCATCCGTATATTAAAATTTTACATACGCTCCTACCAGCATTTCTGCTATTTGATATTAGAAGATATTTGTCTGTTCAAGCATACATATTTATTAGGTTAATTATCATTTATTGATAAAATAAAACATAAATATTTACTTATAAACTTTAATAATTTGTGTAGTTATCATTCTAATCTATAATTTGTATAGAGAAAAGCTTTGTGAGTTATATTATACATTAATTCGTTACTTTATGTATTTATTAAACACCTTATAGTAGCAACTCGATGTCACTCTTATTGTAGGATTTTGTTATTTTAAGCCTACACTTCCTAACTTACTATGTCGTAATTATACTTTATCAGAAAACACAGCTACAGACTTCTAGGTCTCTGCAGCCGAATCCTTGCTAAATTAGGAATTGAAAGTTGACACATTTCCTTGTTATGAGTATTTTTACGGCAATAGGCGTGGAAAACTCGTCAACTGTATTTAGATGCAACAACTAACGAATTCAGTAGACCGTTAAATCCTTTCAAAATAAAATTCAAAGCAGTGGGAAGCTATATTTTTCAACTATAACAAATATTTGAGGTTGATTATAATAATCTCTCTGTCTACCCTTGAACGCGTAGACGTTTCCGACCACCGAGACACTCTGTGATTATCTATGTAAGCTTTTGTACTCATGCATATAATGGCGTAACCCCTTTTTATTTGTATTAATTTTTTTTTTTTTTTTTTTTTTTTTTTTTTTTTTTTTTTTTTTTTTTTTAAGGGGCTACTAGATATTTAGGACTAGGCAGAAGGGATAGAAGAAGCATAAAGTGTGCTGGGTCCAGTGAGACGGGACTCACAATTAATATTCGCTATTAACAAGTAATATAACAACCTTTATTAATTCATCTTGATTATAATTCAAAGATTTAACATAAGTTATTTCATGTATCATAAATTCATTAAAATTTCAATATCACAATCCCCTGGAATATTCATTATTTCAGACAACCCCTTTTAAACGATTACACATAATTCAAAACACGTACATATACATCACAGATACAAATAGAAATACAGAAGCCTAGTGAACAGCGAGTATGGTCTTATCACAAACATTTTATAATTTTAAAAGGCCTGTAAAGTTTTATAAATAGCACATTTATAAATTTCAAGAAAATTTGGATTGGCCCATAATAGCAAGAAAATACAATTACGAATTCAAAGTGTCAGTACTGCCTGTATAGTTTTATAAAAAGTACATTTATAATTTAAAGAAAATTTGGATTGGCCCATAATAGCAAGAAAATACAATTACAAATTTAAAGTGTTAGTACAGTCTGTATAGTTTTATAAAAAGTACATTTATAAATTTCAAGAAAATTTGGATTGGTCCGTCCGCTGACATGTTCCACACAACATCCGAAAAATCCATAAATCATTACAAAAAAGTTTTTTTAGAAAAATCCCCCCAAGGCCGGACAGGGTAAAAGAAAGCAGGGCAAGAGTCAGACCCGACAGGAAGTAACATGTCCGAGAGCTTGCATGGATTTGCACCAACAGGTGACTACCCCAGATTCAGTGATTTTAAGAAAGTAACCCGGCCTGTTTGCAGAAAAAAATCCCAGCCCTTCTATGAAAAACGAAAGTAATTAAGTGCAGAAAGAAACCCCGTGTTAAAAATAGAACCAGAGCAGCCGGTCCAGTTCATCAGGTACAAACAACACCCACCTACTTAAATAAAGAACATCCGTCCCCCACAAACTTTTACAAACACATTATGGAGCATAAATTTTACAATAAAGCATAAAAAATTAATGCGCGTTGGACACATCCAGCGAGCGAGCCTACAATTGTTCTCGAGACTAAGTGTATTATCAAACCAAAGTTACATGAAAAATTGTCCAGCCGGGCACGCACCCAATTAAAACAGTTTAATGGTGTAAAAAGTCAATTTAAGTGGATGTTCAATGCACGATACCAGTTCTTCTCTCTAGAGGCCAAATTATGTAAGAATATGTTACATATCACCTCATTTGGTCCAGGTGGTTACAATGGCAGGCTGTACAGTGTTTTCTCCTCCATCAGCCGAGGAACGAGATTCTAAGTGTTTTCAGGTCATGGTGAAGCTGGAATTACACCATGCTGGAGTCAAGTCTCCGACTGCATCGAGAACCCGGAGGTCTATGAGCGTTTACTTAAGCATGATAGAGAAGAAAAAACAACAATTTATAGAAACTCTGCGCTGCCGGAAGAGACGCTTTTTTCGCTTTTGTAGTAGGCCGCCGACTGTATCAAACTGCAGTCCGCGAGCTTGATTAGCGAACCTAACCGTTTTCCCCAACAGATCGCGCAGGCATGCGGTGAGGCAAAAGTACGGTAACACAGAACGCTGCTAAATAATAACTTCGCCTTTATATTAATAAATTCTCAATTCTTAATAAATATATTTTTGTAGAGTAGCCCGGTTTCATTGAAACCGCGGCACAATGGTTGACTTTGCGAGTGAGTGCCCATAGTGCTTTAACCACACGAACATACCGCTGGGTTGAGAGACGAACATAACCGACTAGCTGTTATCTTCAACTATGAGTATACTTGGAGGACGTCGTCCTGAATAAGAAGGAAAACCGAACATTGTTAATCATGCCAATTACAGTGAAATAGATTCCCGCAGTCTCTTCCCTCCAGTATGTTTTCTTTCGTATTAAATGCAGGAATTAGTAACTTCGCTTCTCGGAATGTCTTCGTAGCAATGAATGATATTTTTGTAGTTAGCCTTTGTAAACAAAGATTAAATGTCTACAGGATTTTTACATTTTACCTATTATTACCTTTCTGACGAGATCGAAAGCAGTTAGCTCAAGGGCTCAGCGAGCGAGCAATTAGCTCAAGGGGTTTGATGGTTTAAACCCCCTCTCAGAGACATATTCAAACACCCCCCATTAATCATACTTATATTAAACAGTTTTTGCTTGCTATTTGGGTCTTATAGATGTGTCTCTTGATGTAGATAATTCGTTTTTTAATCCGTAATTAATAATTATTTTCGTATTTTTAATTTAGTGCTTTACTATAATTATGAAAATAAATCTATGATTTAAATATTAAAACGGGTCTTTAATCCGTACGTGCGTAAGCTTAAGACCAAATGGAAGGTTCAAAGCCCGTTTTTCAAAATCTCCACAGTACCGGTGAATTGTTTGTGTGCTACCTTAGACACAATTCGCGGCCAACCACTTACTTGTGCACCCCGTAGCACTATTTTGAACAGTTTGTTTTGAGGATCTGTAGTTCTGTTTATAAAAATCTTTTATTCAGCGACAAAATGAGTAAACCGATTTAACTCCTGTTTCTGCAATATTTACATACACGTAGTCCTTAAAATAGAGATTTAAAAATCGGGTACAAAACATTGCGCCTAAAAAAATGGGATACAAAAATTAGTGCCAGTTTGGTATCGTTAATCTTATCTATCTTATAATGTGAGATATCGTTTTTATTGTTTCACGACTTTCTTATATTTTAGATATCTGTTAATTTATCTCTTACAAAAAAGCATATGTTTCCTCATTTATTTTCTTGATTACAACAAAATAAATAGTAACTAACGAATTATTTCAATGTATGCAGTTTTATTCTGAAACCCCGTCAGAACCTGCAACCCCCTCCCCCACCATAGAAGGAAATCCTGGCTGATTTAAGTTAGTAATTCTATCTACTATAACTTGTAATTGTCACAAGTTTTAACTATGAAGAACATTAGTTCATAATCGACATACGAATTAGAAAAATGAGACTACAATTAGATAATCTTAGGCAAGGCAGTAACAGTAAGTATTTTTAATTCCCATAATAGCGTATAATAAGGCAACTGCGAAATATCAAGCGTAAAGGGAAACCACAGGAATGTAACCGCTTTTGAATGTCACGGATATCAGGTTACTTGCAATATTCTACAATTAATACAAGTAATATTTAATTAATTTATTCTAGTAGATCGAGTTAACTCAGCCACATAAAGTTTTTATCATACGTACTACCGATGGAGCAGAGAAATATTAACGAATAAAGAAAATATTAGACAGTATTTGGATGACATTTAAACTTTCACGCTATATATTTCAAAAAATACATTATTTCCATCACATTGTAGTTTGGAGCAATCCAAGACGTCCAAGTATTTCTTGTACAACATACGGCAAAAACAATATTAGTAAAAATAATGTTTAGAATAAGCCGAGTTATTATGTTTAAAAATGTCTGTGGTTTTTTAGGAATAGTGATTAATGAACAGGAAGAGACACTAAGAATACACAGAAACGTTTAACAGGAGACTGATAAATTACTGTAACATCCCACATGTATCAGAACAGCTTTTGTAAGTCATGCGTCTGACGATGGACCAATTAAAGGAAACTGGGTCATATGCTTAAGCGCGTGTGCTCGGTCGGATGATACAGTGTTTAACTGCTTCTCCAATCTATCTATTGTTTGCACAAAGCTTCTTTTTTATTTGCTGCATGAAGTACATTAGTGTACTCTAATCGAGCTTCTGAAAAATTGTATGATAAATTTCATACAAAAAGCACTTTTTCAATCATCCAACCTATCTAGTAGCATGTTATTGACATTAATAATAATTTAATTATTCATAATACTCGACACCTCATAGGGATAGTAATGGAAAAAAGAGCCAACGGGGTGTATAAAATTGAAATAAAGTAGGGAGTAATTAGTACAGCCTACGCCAAAATTAAATTAAAATCTGCAAACAATGCTTTTTATATACTAAAACATTCCAGACGATCTAATCAGTTTAAGAAAAATTCATTCAAAAGAGTCTAAGTATGGGGGGGGGGCAGGGCTTAGCAGTAATTCCAATAATAGTTGTTGTAAGTAAACTTTCGTTTTGTAAGAAGACCAAAGTTCTTTGCATTTCAAAATGTCACTTCTGGCATGTGCAACAACAAATAGAAACCTTTGGTCGGTAGTAAATGATTTAAACAAATTTAATGTGTAAAACAGTATGTTTTGTTTGAACTATTGAAAAATAAGAAGTAAGTAAGTAAAACTAGTTTCAAAAAATAAAGAACCTAATAAACAAATGATCAACGCTTCAACTTTTCTGGAACAAGATCAGCACACTCTACAATTTGGCTAAACAATTTGGACAACACTAACTCTCTAACCGCTATAATTGTTAACACTAATACTACCCGCTACGGTGTAACTATTCGGACAGAATCCGAAATAGAGGTTGAAAACGAATTTTGTCAAGTTGCAGCCTGGTGTGCAGAGTTTGTTCGGGCAATTCTTGGATTTCTGAAACTGAGTACTTTGAGCATAAAACGTACACATCACCACAAACGCACGCACATATTACTAATAATTACGTATAATTGTATTTAAGTATTAATCACTTTGATCTTGTATTATTATATGTATTACTGATTTCAAAACTCAAGAAGAAGTTGGATATTTGTGATGTGTTAATCAATAAAAATTAAAGTACTTTTCGTGATAAACGTTGAGCCAACGAACATGAAATTATAAAAACGTTTCTCGCTTCTAATGATATTTTCTCAGTAATGTACTTGATTCGAATTTATAGGATAGAATATAACACAGAGTTTAAACTTATTATGTCCGTCAGTGCTAGGTGAACATATACACAATACTTATACGTTATAAGTACTTTTTAATTTGATTAGATAATACAAAATAAAATTTGTTTGTATGTGTGTGTATGAGTATTAGAAGGCATTAAACATTATGTTGAATTCAAAATAGAACTTCAAACGGTATATCCCGTATACGGATCACGTCAGCAGAATGTGTGATGTAGTGTCTGTTACAGACTTAACAGTGCTTACACAATATCCTGCTGCTGCTGGTGTAAGTTAGCTTATCCTTGCAAACAAACGGCTGCAAACTAAACTCTGAGTAAACTATAAGCAGAGAATGGGCCGAACAATGGAGCGAGATCTGAAACTTGAATTACGCGACCTGTACAAAGTTTCACTTGTAAATGGAGAGCTGTTTTAAGACCTAAATGGAAAATACGATTATCAAAATTTAAAAGGTGAAACCGTGATGTAAAATGTTTAAGCCTAATTAACTTACGTGATGCAGTTTTGTATTTTTTGGATACCTAATTCATATTGATAAGTTACAACAGATAATATGACACTAATAATAGACTATTTTAAAATATTACCATTATTATTTGATTGCAATTTCACGCTATTTTTATAATAGTTGCTGCTGAGACATTTATCTTATATTTTTATGGCGTATATACTAATATTATTAAAATTATATAATACTTTTAAATGAATGTATTAATCAAAATAATCGTTCTCTTTTATTGGGCATCAATTCTCTCTACACTTTCCTCCTCCTTCTTTGTCTCTTTCTCTGTCTTCTTAGTTCTTCTGCTTCACTTTAAGTCATTCTAGGTTTACATACACTATTTAATTTAGGTTGCATAGAATTTTGGGTCTTCTTACATCGATCAAAAATACCCTCGCTATCTCTAATATGTGTTGCTTCTATTCTGCGCGCAGTAGTCATCACTAAAAATTCTCGCCTCTGTCTTACACAAATAAAGGATATTTTCCCATTTTATCTCTCTGTTGTGTTTACAAATGACGAGGATGCTAACGGCACAAGAATGGACAATTTCAAAACACATTTTATTGAATGGCTTCTTTTGTTTTTTTATTTATGCAACACAACATTGACAACCATAAAACACAATTGATTATATTTGTTCATGAATCGTGCTCTTAACCACTTTAAGAATTCTTAACATACAACGTCTGACCTCTGTTTGGGTTTCCTTTAATACATCATCATATGCACATCCTCAGTCTTACAGAGTTGCATCCAAGTGTATCAGCTTTGTTAACGTTACTATCTTTTATCCGTAAAAATTATGCTGCGTTTCTTTAAATAAAAAAAATTGTTTACTTTTAAAACATGCTTCCTCAATGTAGTAGTTGTTACATATAATCCTTGAAGCCAACTGATTTTGAATTTTCAGTAACATTTTAGAAATGTTATGCAACTGAAAACGATGTCAATATTATATCTAGCACACATAATATTAGATTGATGTAGGCAACCGCAGCTTAATAATTAGGTTGACGCGAAAAGATAAAAGAATTTTAGAACTAAAACAATACTTGATAATGCAAAGTTATAAGAAAAGAGAAGTAGTACACATTTTTAATTTTCAAATGTATCTTACATACTTTCTTAAATTATTAATATCATACCTTGGACATGCTGATAACGTATTATAAAAATATAAATAAATGAGAAGGCAATTAGACTTTGAATTTACGTTTTGCGATTCCCTGTTGTACTTGATTGACAACTTTAATTAAGTAAAAACGAAGAGCTCAGAACTCTACAATAGTTTATCGGCAGTGATTGTCTGGCGCTATGATTGCTGCAACTTTCTTAGAACTAGTTCATTCCCTTTGTGAGGAAACAATAAACTACTGTGTGCTTGAGTGTGTGTGTGTGTGTTTGTGTTACTCTGTTCTTGATGTGCAGGAAGAGAGGAAGTGTAGATTCTACGTCGCTGCTTTTTCATGCAAGAATAAATAAGAGGAGGAATAATAAATAGAATTGTCATAATGGTTTACTGTTAATGAACTGTATGGAAAGCAATTACTAGTTTCCACTACTAGATCTAGAAAAGTGATATAGACGCATGTCATTTAGTGGGCCGAAGAGATATAAAGAGCACGCGTAAAACATTTTTTTGTTTAACTTACTTGAATTTCTTGAATTTTGCTGTTTTTATTAATTTTAGTCAAGTCTATATAAATCGAAATACTTGTGTACCTATTGCATAGAAGCTAAAGGCGCCCTAAACCTCAGTCACAATGTAAGAATTATACCTACATGCCTTATCCGTCGTAATACGACATGTACCTACTTGTAATACCGTCGTGTTACGAAAAAAGTGAAACAATTTTACAAATAATTTTTTTTACTGAAAACCTTAATATAGCTACATCCCTAATTATATACATCAATATATATATATATATATATATATATCAACGTTACAACAAGTATTATACACAATTACACAAATACATTACCATGTACTCAACGCAACTATAAACTGTATTACATCGGCCAGGTCGCAGGATTTTTTTTTCTCGTTGCGTCAAGTATATGTAGTTGCACAATAATTAAATAATTTTCAAAGAGGAGTGAGATGTTGTTGGCGTGAAATAATGATTTAAAACCGTTTCAAAATAATCATTCTATGATTTATTAACATTAATAGAAAAATATTCAAATATTAAAATTTCAAATATTAGATAAATAAATATTCACTTTTATAAGTTTCACAAATATAATGTAACCTGCTATGCTGTTCATAACATATCAAAAATATAAACAACCATATAATCTTACTAGCTAAACAAACATGTTGAACAAGTTATTTTAATCCTTTTTATTTTTGTGTGTCTGAAATTATCTCAAATTTTAAATAATAATAGCAACTCATTTATAAACAAAAGAATATTAAGACTCAAGAATAAAATTTATTGTTGCTATAAACAAAATAAAAATAATATAACATTTACTTCCAATCTATTATTTATTTCTACTGACACACCCAAATTTTTAAATGCAACAAAAGATTAGTATTTCTTTTCTAGATTTTCTTGTTAAATTAAATTCTCTTATTTAACTACTATTTAACTTTCAAACTTTAATTATTTACTGTTCATAGGTAAGTTCTTTTCGAGAGCTCTTTTCACAACAAAAAATATAATTGTTTTTTTTATCACCTGCATACATCTGCCGTTATCGTTGCGTGTGTGTGTGCGTCCAGAATCCCGAGAATTTGATGATGATGATGATGATGATTAAGCTGATGCTGTGTTCGTTGTCTCTACGTGTTGTTGTTGGTGATGCTCCAGAGTTCCTCCATACGTCTTGGTGTGTGTGGTCCTGATCGGTCGGTAAACCGGCAGCGTGACGTTGTGTGAAGATTTCTTAAGTCTGAGTTTGTAACCGCCCAAAATTGCCAGTGGTATTTATACTGGACGGCGATCTGACAGGTTCAGGACTGCTTTCGATCTGTTAGGTATTGTCAGTTCATGCAAAGCGTCCTTTAAATTACAAATCACTGTTTGGTTCATTTTCGTTTAGCGATTTCATGAACATACTCGTAGCATGACCGATATCATTGTTTGCGTAATTTTTTTCTGGTCACTCACATATACCACACTTACTAATTATTATTTAATTACATTCGTAATTAACATTAAATAAGTAGCGTCTTTATTATTGCACATTTTGCAATTATTTTTATATCACCATATTAATTAAAATTTCCTTAATGTAATGGTGTCTTTATAATTTAGGCAAGTCTTCGTTCATAGGTTTAAAACGTATTAATTAGTTTATTTTAATCCGGTTAAAAGCTGATTATAGCCATAGCATCACCCTATATTTTCCTGTCGTAGGTTGCGTTACACACACAAACACACAAACGCTGTATTTTTACTACCGAAGCAGGTGTCACTTTCGACAGGCCACAGCCTGTAGACTCCCGCACAAAATTGTTTAAAACTGTTCGTCGTTTTCTTTTTACATTAATTATTTACAAAACGTACCGCCCCGGGCAAATATGCAAATATATGTATTGTTGCAAAATATATATATATATGCATACATACATATATATATATATATTTGTATATATATATTCAATTATTTTCTGCTACAGTCCGTTTCTTGATGTATATAATACATTTAATATTTATAAATAAATTTAGCCGAGTAACAACGATTTTACGGGAGTGGGAATGTAGCGTGCCACCGTTCGTTTGAAAACGGCGCGTGAATAATATTTGTTCTGTAATTGTTAAACAGATCGTGTTAACTAGATATCCTTGCGCCCACTACGAATTTTCTATTCTGTTTCCTGTAATTAATGATCTCTATAATCACTTTACTGAAATAAAATAGAACTGATATGATTGACAAATTATATTTTTTATTCGTTATCTCTTTAAAACATTGATCAAATTACCGTTCTATTAGTCGAACATTTACAGTTGGATAAGTTCATCCGCCGTGACAAATAGTCCGCAATAAAAAAAAAATTCACAATATATATTTTATATTTCTCAGGTAATGGGTACTTGGAGTTGCTAGGAAAGATAGGAGATATGCTTTCACTTAAAAATACAATGCATTACAAACATATATCTACTTCTTATCAACTAACAAAATGTATATAATAATGTTGTCAAAATTGTTCACTTTCAAATGTTGCACTAGTGCTCAGAGCGAACGTCGTCATTAAAACATGGCGGACTGCCTTATTCGTATCTCGGAAAATATATTTTGTAAATTCCAATTAGAGTGCTTTAAATAAAGTTTTAGTTATAATAGTTTATAGTAATAGTTTGTATATAGCCTGCTTTATCTGGAACCGCTATGTTTTTTGGTGGAAATTGTGTTGTAATGTTATGTAGTGTCTCCCGGACTTAACCAAAAATTTCTCACCAATTGATTGTATATTCGGAATGAACGCCTTGAGTAGAGTGACTATTTTCTTAAATTCTCATCAGTGTATTGGTTTTTCTTGGTTCTGGTGCCGCGTCATGTGTTGTCGATCTTTTCTGTGTTATGTTTTACTGGAAATGCCTCTCCTGGAGTAAGTTTTCTTTCAGTTTATATTAATTTTTACTGCCAGCAATATGCTGTTGAAGTTTATGGTTTAATGTCTAACAATGAACTGTTCCTGAAAATACGTTTAAATTTCCTTGGTGACCTGACTTTTGTGTTTTGTGATTGGTCTAAATTTCTGACCCCGTCACGTGACTAAAACTATTTGAAAACTGGCGATTTTAATTCCGTCACCTCAGATTACGTTTCATTTATTTTGACTTAAATTTATCTTTAATTAGTACCATTTTATTGTTTATTAAAATTAAATCGTTTTGATACTAATCTCGCCCCATTTTGGCCTCTTATCGGCTGTTTTGACAGGTTTATAATTTTGTGTTTTGAGGCATCGACCTAATCTTGTTTGACATTACTATTGTATGTCTCACAGATCTAATATTTTCTAACATTGTTATTCTTACTACTAAACATAATTCTGAGTATTCCTACTTCACATTCAATATCATTAATTTAACTACCTATACCTATTTTTCTGACAAAATATGTCACGTGATAATACATATTTAGTTGCGTTAGTAACAATTTATTTGTATAATTGTTGTAACGTTGCAATATATATATATATATATAAAGGCATCATATAATTATATTTATACCTATTCATACAGACGCATAAAAAAAACACATTATAATATACATATTAGCCTATGACCCACGCCTTGATGACGACACTATAATAACGATGAATGTTATTTAACATACTAGGAACTAACATATTGTTTACAGTAGGCCTATGGCATGACCACCATGGCTAACAAGGCATACTTCGCATTGCTGCCATCATTTAGGTCTGGGGATGTCCACAAGTCATTGTTACAAATTATGTCACGTGACTAAAAACTATTTGAAAACTGGCGATTTTAATTCCGTTACCTCAGATTACGTTTCATTTATTTTGACTTAAATTTATCTTTAATTAGTAGCATTTTATTGTTTATTAAAATTAAATCGTTTTGATACTAATCTCGCCCCATTTTGGCCTCTTATCGGCTGTTTTGATAGGTTTATAATTTTGTGTTTTGAGGCATCGACCTAGGCCTAATCTTGTTTGACATTACTATTGTATGTCTCACAGATCTAATATTTTCTAACATTGTTATTCTTACTACTAAACATAATTCTGAGTATTCCTACTTCACATTCAATATCATTAATTTAACTACCTATACCTATTTTTCTGACAATAACAATAATACTGAAGCCATGTCAGCTTAGTGGCTTACTAAACACTTTACAGTTATGTTTCCTATCCATATTATGACAGTAATGGATGGTTTATACATCTCCCTCCATTAACATCTTTCTATTTTATCAAAATCAAGCTTTCGTTTTTTGTTTTATTCAATTTGGTAATGTTTATCTAAATAATTCAATGTTGCTTGAGTCTGGCTCAATTCTTTGGGCCTATATGTTTAGCAGTTAGTTACGTCTGTACAATAGCTTTTTTATACAATTAGATCCTTCCCAATTACCTGATTAACATTTTTTAATAGTTTATGAACAGGATGTTCACTAAACAATTAACATTTTTTCAACAAAACTATTTATAACATTTAGCACACAGGCTCCCCATATTAACTACTTCTAACACAACTAAACATGGGTGTTTATTACCCTAACTCTTTTGTATATCACTATTCCTATTATCTACATTATAGCATAACGAACAATAACTGTTTACTATTTTAAAATTATTAGGTATTCAACCCCTATGAATAAATAATTATTCATGAAATAGAACATTGTAGTTTACAAAACACTTAACAAAAAACACTTTGTCACTATATTTTGGTTCTTACTTCCATATATGTGGTTCATAAGACCTTTATTACTTTAATTTCCCCCTCTGACTTTCACCTCCCCACTGGTTTATATCATGATCTTTTGATCATCACTCAATTACTTTGGGAGTGCACTCTCTCTACCTTCACTTGTTTTAGCTCATTGACTTACAATGGTTTCTTATACTATAGTACATATTCTGTTATTATTTACTCTATTGCATTGTATTGTTAACTTTATTTTATATTTATTGAGTCCTCCTACCAATTTTATTGTTACTCAAAAGAATGGGATTGGTTTACTTATTAAATTGGGTCTATTTGTTACGTCTCTTGGTCCAAACTTCTGTTTCCAAGTTCTAATCCTAGTTCTTTCTTTCTTCTCATTTCTTCTATTAAATGTCGATTCTTCTTTTGGTATACATTGTCGCACGTTTCATTTTTTATTATCAATACATCTGTAGTTCATGTTACATTGGTTTATGTTGGATTTGTTCATGCCCCTCACCTACCTTAACTATTGGGTTTTGTCATGTTATTAGAAATTTTTCTTTGTTTGTTTTCTTCTGAATTTCTTTTTATAACTACGGTTTCTTACAAAATATTTATTTAATCTTCTTTGATTACTTTTGTTGGATGTTGGAATTGATATTTTAATGTTTATTACATACTTCTTAATAAGGTTTTTCCCCTTCATGGCTTGTGCTAGTACTTGTTATTGATATCTTATTGTTATAATATATCTTATACACATGTGATGAAATGTACCATCACAATATTTGTTGGTCCCACAATATGTTGTTCAGCAATGCTACTGATTTTCTTCCCAGGTTATTTCTTTCTCTTGTCGCTTTATCTAGACTACCATCTTGTGTAACTGTTGCTCCTAGATATTTATAGCTACTGCAATTTATTATTTCTTGTTCGTCTTCTAAAATTAAATTGTTCTGTTCCCCACCAATGCACATATACTCCGTTTACTTCGTGTTTACTTCAAGGCACCATAGCTTATTTTCCTCTATAAGTTTTCGTGTCATGTATTCCATGTCGTGATAGTCCTGCGCTACCACGACTTGGTCGTCAGCGAGGAGTGTCAGAACCAAGTGTGTACACTGTGTTGTCAATTAGAGGTATCCCCATTTTGTGGCATTTCTTTTTCCAGGTTTTGAGGACTTGTTCCAGGTATATTTTAAAAAGCGTCGGTGAGAGACAACATCCCTGCTTCAGGCTCTTACTAACATTAAATCCTTTTGAGACTTTACTTCCAATTTTTACGTGCGCTTTCAATCCGTTGTATATAAGTCTTAACCGCTTCGATTAAAGTGGAGGCGGTGTTTTTCGTTGAAGCGCCAGCCAAAGTTTGGTGTGCGGAATACTGTCATACGCTTTCTTAAGGTCAACATATAGGCAGTGCACTTCTTGGTTTACAGCAGTTTTCTTTTCTATGATTTGCGTCACGCAAAATAAGTGATCTATGGTTGATCTCCCCGCCCGAAAACCAGCTTGTTCCTCTGCTTCCATGTCCGAGTATTGATGTTCAATTTTTCTCTTCAGACGTTTTCCGTACACTCTACTGATTGAACTCGTCACCGCAATTCCACGGTGATTGTCGCATTCAGTTGTTTTACCTTTTTTGTGAATGGTTGATACAAAAGATGCTTTCCATTCTTGCGGTATTTGTTTATAATTTATGCATCTATGGAATAGTTTCGTAAGATGTTCATATAATTTTGTTGTGCCATATTCTTAATCTATTTTCTTAATTTTTATATTCTACCATAATAGTTTTCTGTCTCTTAGTTTTACTTCATAAACCACTGCTTTTGAGGTTACTTTGAAAAGGCATTCTTTAACCTTATAATACATTTCATTTAGACTTCCATCAGTGAAATGTTAGAGTCTGCCAGGCAAGATAAGTTTATACAAGAATATGGTAGAATCGTTAGACAATCCGTTCAAATTAAATCTTTCTAGGTGTGTCCTGGCTTGACTGTCAGAAATATTATTCGACGTTTGACACCTTCTACACAGAAGGATAACAACACCTCTGGCTAGATGGTGATCTGGCATCGAGCCACTTAAAATTATTACGCTGCGTTATTATAATACAGTCCATTACTGACTAAAATTTACGTCTGGTCTAAGTAAAACTATAAATGTTTTTATTCTGTTTGTATCCACTAAATATTCCTAATTCATGTTGCGTGAAAATCTCTATTAATTTCCCCCCATTTCCAGTTGACTTTTTCTCAACAAGCTAACTTCGTTATCATTCTTTCGTGGACGCCGTTATGACCCTACGTTATCATTTCCTTAAACTTCATTATTTTTCATTCTAAAAATCACATTTTTAACAAAAATCCTGTAGGATGGCCTGCGTTACTACATGGACATTCTAGTGTCAGACTGTCATATTATTTTTTCTTTCTCTTGCACCCCTCCTTTCTCGTCTATTCGCATAGTTAACAGGATTTCAAAAAAGATTATGAATATAATAAATATTTATAAAGTATATAAACAAGATTAAATATAAATATGCATTAACAGATCCTGACTGTCACGAAACATAGTTTATTAAATTCCAGTTTTCCTCAGAAAAGAACGACAGTTTTGAGCTTCTCAAGATAATATTTACTTATTGTAAATACTTTGTCGTTAACAGGAGAATACAGTAAATGCAATTTATAATTTCAAAAGTTTTTTAAATGCGTAAGTTCTAAATATTTCCTAATAATGTAACAAATAACGTAGTCGTGTAGTACGTATTGAAAAAAAGACCTGAATCAGCGAATATGTAAATTAGTGTGTGCACAAAATCAGAACTTTCCTAATCAATCGTTTAATTTTCCTAGTCGGGAATCGCATTTGTTGACATGTAGAGAGTAATGCCATTTACAGTAGGTGGCGATGCAATATCTAATTCAGACAGAATTGACTGTACAATGTCTCCTGCAAAGTTACACCGGATTGCGTAAAACTCGCAGACAAAGGGATCCGTACTTCTACACTGAACACTGCCAACTATTGAACACAAAGTGCAAACTTGGAAACGTGAATTTGTGTAAACTTGGGAAGAGAAACACCGTCCAAGACTGTGTTATAACAAGTGAGGAATATTATGACTCAATTGTTTGTAAAAAAGATTATAGTATACTGGTATTAACTAAAGAAACGCATTCGTCTACTCTTAAAATTTATATTAAATATGAAACAAAATTGACGATATTTGAACGGTTTTAAACAAGTTTTAAATAACAAAACTTATACCGGTTTTTGCTTTATTATTTTATGAAAACGGTTTAAATACTTTATACATACTTCAGGCAATGTAGTAACCTTTCACTTGTCATGTAGTTTAGTATCATCTTATGTACAAATTGTCAGCTTGACAACACTTTATTACTTGTGCATATATTTTGTATAGTTCGTACATATATTTTGTAATTTCTTATCACCCAAATAATTTCGTCAGTAAATGTATGCTAAAACGTGTTTGCACTGCATCACTTTTTGTCCATTTATTTCTTGTTTTCTTTGATAAGTTGAAATTAAATTTGGTTAAACCTCTTCCTGCTTCCTTTCTGCATTTATCTATAATTTTTTACTTCTATTATTCCTAATGCAATGTCTCGTTATTTTACTTTTAAAACAACATATTTTGAAAATAAGAATTCATGATTTGAAAACCTACATTATCGTTATTATTATTTTTTATTAATTTTTAGTACATCACTAAAGTTGATGGAGGCAGATTTGTTACACGTCTTTTGTAAGTAAAAATATGTTAGATTTGTATATAAATGATATATATTTATATTTATGATTTTTAAATTGTAATTTTAACTATATTTATAATTATACTTTATATATTTTATATAAATTTAGATATAATATTTATATGTTACATAATTTTGTAATTTTTATTTAATTTAGTCTAGATTACAATATAGCCTACGCTCTAATTGCCAAACGTTACTCACTAAACTCCGTTTTCAAGAAATATTCAGTTTCAAGGTTAAAAAATGCACGCACCTATTTCATTAACGACTAAATTAGAAGTTGTAAAATCTTATCGGAAAAGTTTTCAATCAAATACGATTACATTAAGTACACAATGAAAGTAAAATTACCGAATCGTAACGTAGTTAATCACATTAAATTTACCGATTCATACTAAGTGCACGGTATAGGCCTATTTAGCTCATTAAAACATCAATCTCTGAACTGTAGACCGCATACGCACGCGCGCACGCACACACAGGACCGTGGTCAGTTACGGCCCATTAGTGCAAAACCCGTTAGCTGTCTCTTGAAAATCCCAGTTCGACCCCATTCTTGTGATTCCCTTCCTTCTGGAAATGAGACAATTTGATGAACTGCGTTCGATTCCGTTACAGAAGTCGCTGACTTTCGTGTTGAATGCGGACCCGTTGTCAGCGGAGCATATTCCGATTCCGAATCCGATATCGCTGGAATAGAAATGTTTCTCTCGCCCCTAGGTCGGGGTGTTTTTTCGCCACATATGTCCTTTCAACGAGAATAGTGTTAATGGGGCGTTGATAGGATTGCGTTACAGCCATCTGCCGATGATGAGGACCCGCAGATTGAAGAAATTTCCAAGGCTTCTTCGGCTATGTATGATGTATCTATCGTTACACGATCACACGCATTCAAGCACTTCATTTACATGTATATGATGGCTGTTTAGTTTTTGTAATTTAAACGTAACGTGTAACGCAAGTCTTGATATACAGGATGGGCCAAAAGTCACTACCCATTGTGAGTTACTGAGTTACCCATTGCCAGGGGCGGCTCGTTCTTAGGGCGCTAAGGCGCGCGCCCCCCAGTTTAAATCGTATCATTAAACAATCTATTATCACACTATTATCACATCACTAATCGTGAAATTCATCACATATTTCTTTAATACTTCGGACAAGAAAATGTTTTCGTGTTAGGTAATAGCACAAATGTTTTCGGAACAGCATGCCTCTCACGGCGCTTTGTCACTCGCGCCATTTCTCCAATCCACCACTCTGTCCAAAGTTGAATGAACTTGTAAACTTATAGCCCGCATTGACACTGTTGACTCGGGCGCGTAGGCTTCCGCGCCGCGTTCAGTAGAAAGTAACGTTGAATCCCTCAGTACAACTATCGCAGACTATTGATAATATGAGATTTACTTTTTTTAGTGTTTATAGTTTCTCTGGCATGGTGAATTCAGTGCGGGCATTTGTTTAGTGTTTAGGTTTTGAGTTTGAGTGTTTTTTTAATAATTTAGTTTTTTTGAATAGTTTAGGGAAATATTGTAGTGTCGAATTATTAGGTTTTGTTTTAACATTTTATCCAACATGGATAATTCAGTGCAGGCGCTTAAAGCAATAACTTTTGCAAGATTAACTCTTGATCAAAAAATTGAACTAAAGTCATTAGGTAGGCCAACTCCTGAATTCTGCATGATGCAAACAGAAAATAAGAAAAGTGAGAATCGTGTTTTCAGAAGGCAACTGCTTTCGAAAGATGCATACCAAAAAAATGACTGGATCTGTGGCTGTGACGTTCAGAAATCTTTGTTCTGTTTTCCATGTATTTTATTTTCTCTCAGAGACAGTGGTGATTGCTTGTGGACTGTAAAAGGGGTTAATGATGTAAAACATCTTACAGAAAAAATTAAGAAGCATGAAATATCCGTCAATCACAAGAATAGTGTTGTTGATCTTTCTTTGCTAGGCAAAGTAAACATACTGTCTAGTCTGGACTCGCAATATAGACTAAATATTGAAAAGCAAAATATTCAAGTCAGCAAAAACAGACATATTTTAAAACGGCTGATTTCATGTGTCAAATTCTGTAGTGTTCTTGAGTTGCCTCTAAGAGGTCATGACGAGTCAGCATCGTCTACAAATCCGGGTGTATACAAAGGTTTAATTAATTTTACTGCGGAGCTGGATTCTGCAATGAAAGACCATTTAGAATCGGCTACTGTATTCAAAGGTACATCGAAAATAATACAAAATGATATATTGGACTGTATGCTTAGTGTCTGCAGGGAAGAAATAGAAAAGGAGATACACGCTTCTGAATTTGTGGCAATCGAATGTGACGAGACAACTGATGTGACAAACCACTGTCAAATGGTATTAGTTTTTAGGTATGTGTTTAAGTGGTCGGTATACGAAAGGTTTTGGGGATTTCTCGCTCCTGAAGGTAAATGTGCAGAAACCTTAGCAAAGTGCATCATGGACAACATCAATCCTCTTCTGCACACATCAAAGGAAAAGTTAACAGCTCAGACTTATGATGGCGCTAATGTTATGTGTAGGGCGCTATTGGAGGTGTACAGGCAAAAATTAGAGAAGTGTATCCGTTCGCATATTTTGTACACTGTTACGCTCATCAACTTAATTTGATATTAGAAAAAGCAACAAATGTAAACAACAAAGTTAGAGTTTTTTTCACAAATCTATCTGCCATTCCAGCATTTTTTTCACACTCATCTCTACGAACGAATGTTTTAGAGGAAGTAGTGCAAACCAGGTTACCCAGAGTTTCTATAACAAGATGGAACTACAACATTCGTACAGTCAACGTTGTGTACGAACACCGATATAAGTTGGAGGAATGTTTCGAAGTTCTTGAAGAAAAGTGTACAAACAGACTCACAGTTAATGAGGAAAGTGGTCACAGAAGGGCTCTTCAGGACCAAAATTTCATGTTCTGGCTAACTTTTTCCATAGAATTCTACCCCATGTGGACATACTGTACCAACAACTACAAAGTAGGAACAAAGACAGTGTAGTGTGGCAAAGTGACATCGGAATTTTTGAAAATGAGTTGCAGAAAGAGAGGGAGAAAATAAATGAAATAGAAACACAAATAAATGAAGAGTTCCCTGAGCAACCAAGAAAAAGGACCAATAATGTTGGATGCAGCACTAGAATAGGGGATGCAAAAGAAGTATGTGACATCATTATAACTCACGTAAAAGATAGGTTTACTTACACGGGTCACCTAGAAGCAGCTTCATTGATGTCCACTGACTTATTTCCACTTTTTTCTACTAACTTTCCGGAAGAAAAATTCAAGCGAGTGATTCAGCATTACCCTTTCTTACAAGAAAACAAACTTCGGAGTGAATTGGAGCTATTATACAGGCGGCATGATTTTAATATTAAAGGTGCAATAAAACTTCTTAACTTTATAGAAGAAAACAATCTTACGTCAGTTTTCAAAGAAGTGTCGAAACTTCTGAAAATTATCATAACTACGCCCATGACAACTGCCGAACCTGAGCGCTGCTTTTCGACTCTGAAAAGACTAAAGACTTTCTTGAGTAATACAATGAAAAACGATAGACTGAATGCCCTTGCGATGTTATCTATCAACAAGGAACTTGTTAAAGAAATGAAGGACTTTGATGATAGAGTGCTAGAAAAGTTCGTTAATTTAAAAGAAAGGCGAATGGACTTTGTATATAAATAAATGGTCTGTTTAAAGTATAGGTATCATAAAAATAATATAATGTAAATATAGTGTATTAGTTTTTTGTGGAAACAGTATAGACATTCTTGTGGACACTTTCGACAGTTTGTGGTTACGTTTATTAATAAAACTGCTGACTCTCCACAATAGCTCACAATATTTGAGGTGAGTTCAAATTTTTAAATAATCTTTGCATGCTGCACGTGTTACTATTCTTATTTTATTAATAAATTATGCGATAAAACATTGGTGGCATTTGTATTGTGCGTTAAATTCAATGTTGATAAATAATTAAGAAGCCTAAAGGCCGCGCCCTCCAGCCTCTTAAGTCACGAGCCGCCATTGTAAACATTAAGATAACTTTGGTTGTGATCTTCCCATCGATTTTAAATTACGCGCCTTTAGTTTGTGTCTGATAGTTTCTTATGTAAACACTAGAGTGCTAAGGAAAATCAACGGAAAATTAAAAAATGTACTCGGTCGGTGAGAAGCGTTCGTAAAGAGTAGACCTATTTTGAAAAACGCAAGCGTTTATCATGTGAAAACGTTTATTTTCGGAATAATTCCCGAGAAACCGTAATTGATCACAACTGACAGTGTTTCACACTAATGGGCCGCAACTGACAGCGGTCGACACACACACACACCGACCATTTAATTTTCCTAATCGTGTTATAACACTATTTAAGCGCGCGCATGTGTTTACAATGTTTCGTTAATGTACATTGTACGAAAGTATAAGCACCATTGGCAAACCGACTCATTAATTAATGACACTAATAAACATTAAAAATGCGTTAGTTTTATCTCAGACACTCTGCTTAACCCATACTCTTTCAATTAATACATTCCGCGTATCTACTTTAAGCTGCATAACAGCTTCTCGGGTTTAATTACTGTACTTGTAAACTACTAGTACAAGACGTCGAATTTACACAGCACACTTTTTCGTAGTAAAACTGTTTCCTTTTGTATATCATCTCTATTGACGTAATAATAAATTAACGCTAACATTAAATATTTTTTATCCGTTTTGTATTTTACGCGTTGGTTTACATATTATTGATATTTTTATAAAATGTACGTGATATTCATAATAGTGTATTTCTTGGAAACTTATTTGAACATAATTATGTAATCGTTTGTTAATGTTTAAAAGCGTACGGTTTAAGCTTCTTCAACTCAGCTGCCGCAATAATCACCAGTCACTATTCTTCTCCATCAAAATTAAATGTATGCACTCTGTACATTTTTATATTAATAATAATTCATTTTAGGCTATACTGTTACTGATTTACTTGCTGTTTATTCAAATAATTATTGATTTATGTTTTCCTTACGTAATTAATTCCACGATAAAGTGTATCTTTAAAACTGATCGTTCAGAAGAATAATTCCTGTATAGCACATTGAAACCTTGTGAAAAGTATCAATATATTACTGTATACACTGTATATAGATTTCCTTAATACATTACTATATCAAGACCCCACGAAGTTATCTTGTTCACAAGATGACTATACATCACTCCTATCACGTACAAAATTTCAAACATCACGCAGTCTCTCTCTCTCTCTTTATCTCTCTCTCGAATGGTTTCACACACACACACACACACACACACACACACACACACACACACACACACACACACACACACACACACACACACACACACACACACACACACACACACACACACACACAAAATCATACTTAAACAGTCGGCCGATTCTTCGCAGAATCGGTAATATTTTTGTATTTCAGTACAACCAGCACTAGCATCAGCTAAACCATTTACAGGAAGACCTAAAACAAGAATACATAGAGGAGTGTCTTGGTTTGTAAGTTGCTGCATCGCGTATACCGTAAGATGTTAATAACTTCCACAAGATATCACCATGCGCGTAATAGGAGCCTTTCTACTGGACGAACAGTTTAAAGATAAACTGTACAACAAAATTACTTACGTAGGTAATACGTAAATAAATGAAGTGTGGAGTTTTAACAGAGTATGTCCCCGTTTAATGTATGATATTCATCACAGCTTTAAATTTCATATGCTGCATGAATTTTTGAAATATAACGAAAACAAAATTCTCTCCATATCCCTAGTTACGTAGTTCAGAATTTATTGTATTGTTACTTAATAAAATATTTTGTAATTTATGAAAACAGTGGGAGGTATAGTAATATACCCATATACAACTGTTATATACCAATTTCTGTTTAAGTCAAGCGGATGTCTAAATTAACTGCCTCTGGATTGTTAACCCTTACTTGCAGCATATATTTGACAGGTTCGACTCCATTTCTCCTCATCATGGGAACAAAAGACCCAATGAGTAGCATGTCTATTTACAATGTCTATCTTTGTTATATTGTTCAGATACCCCCATTCCACCTAAAAACGTAGCTCACCATCCTTATTTGCTACCACCACTATAGGAGAGAACCAAGTATCCGACGATGGCTCGATTATTCACTTCCTCTGTCAACATGTCCTGTACTACATAATTGTTTTCTCCTACTGAGATACTTCGAGAGAGCTGATGTGTATGCCCTGCATTGATGCTATGATGGATAAGACTCTTTCTGAGCAAAAGTAATTCAGATTCATGTAAAAACTGTCTGGTATTTCAAACAAAGTATACTGACGTTGTCGTGATAATAGCCAGGTTAAAACAAATATAGTAAAATGTCTCACAGAGAATTGTGAAAAAAACATACATATAAAACAGACATAAAAAATAAGCATTTTATTTTTCAAAGACCGACCGAGGCTCTTTTGCCGTTGAGGAATGATTTTGTGGATATAGAGGAATTGTAAGCCAATGATAGCCACTTTAATTCTCGTAAAAATTATAAGTGAATAACAGCTGCTTTAACTCTCGGACATCCGTCAGATTCTTAGGAATAAAGTTGCCTTAGTACGTGAATTGAGATGACGGGGGTGGGGGTCAGAAGGCGGGGAAGAGTCGCACAAGATAGAGAGGAGTGGAGACATGTCGTTCTGGAGGCCAGGGCTCTTCATGAGCTGTAGTAGTAGCAGTAGTAGTAGTAGTAGTAGTAGTAGTAGTAGTAGTAGTAGTAGTAGGAGTAGAATAAGCAGCAGCAGCAGCAGTAGTTAGTACGTGAATTGGGCCAGCTCGAGACTCTTTTATCGTTAAGATCTCATGGATATTGAGGTTTTGTAAGAGCTCTTTAAAAGTAATAGCTCTTTTGACTCTCGTACTTCCGATGGCAATGAATTCTGTGAATAGAATTAATGCTTCTTCCCCTTTTTCTAAGCCATTCCCTCCCCACTCTCTCACTCTCTCTCTCTCTCTCTCTCTCTATCTCAAGTAATACACAAGTATTACTGTTTTATATAGTTTTAGGTAGAGCGAGTCTGGTTCTGGGTCTGGTTCCAATCATATCTGGTTTTATGTTTTAAATCCAATAGGTTGCGGCTTTTGTGGATTAAAATATATAAAAGGTCCCACCTGTGTTTAGAAGATTTATTGTTACTCAGAATGCGCGATGATGCTGACTATGGTGCAACAACTGGTGTCTCCGAAATCCTGTGCTTCATTTCATCCTTAGGGCAGTCGTTTTAGGCTAGCAGTGTGGGGATTTCTAGAGGTCTGACGGCTTTGGGGTGGTGCTGCGATATTCTGCAGATGAAGACTGATGTTCTGTCCCCATCTTCGTTGTCCCTTTTCCCTCCCGGTTAGGCGGGAACCCTGAAGCTCTTTAGCTGATCACGAAATCATTTCAAAAGATGAATCTCAATTTATAACGCCGCCAGACCAGTGTCCCTTTTGAATGGAAAAGAAGAAATGAGGCCGCATGTCGATGCCTGCCGTCTCACGCGAACAGAAAATTCAACAAATTAGCTGATCGGCACGGCATACTTGATTACGCACACACAAAATTATCGCCACGCCACGGTCAAGGTTACTGACAAGGTTACTATACGGTACTGAAATATTGTGTCCACTACAGATTCAGCAGTACGTGGCACACATACTTTAGGACGGGTCACCTTTCAGTTGAGAATAATAAAACATAATAACAAGAGCTTAGTGGCGTGGCGCTGGCCGCTCAAGCAACCCTTGAACCCGCTATACAGACGGCACAGTGGCCGCGACGCACGCCAAATAATTTAAGCTTAAATTACATCGGCTCAGTGTAATTAATTAATATTAATTTTACTGCTACAATTACTGAGAGTTCTATTAGTTCCTATTATTAGTACTATGTATTAATTAAATGCATAACAGCACTACATAATTTGTAATAATTATGGAATATTGAACTATCTTTTCTGGTTTAAAATAGAAATCATTTTGTTTTCTGTAGGAAGAATGATATATATTTTGAGAAAACGGTATAATGATTTGTCACTGTAAATTTAGAAGTACGATTTAAGAGTATACTTAGTACATACACATGTATATTAAATACATGATAATAATAAATAAACCTCCGCTCAACAGTCCGTTAAGGACCAAGGGGTACCGCGCGGCTTTTTTGTGTTAGTGTGACGGTGTATGGCTAGTACTACGCGCCACCAGCCGCTAGTTGCGGTATTCACAGCCAGGAGGCGGCGCTGTTATCTCAGCGCCTACTCAGTTTGCCTCACGACGCTGAGTGCACGCCGTACGGAACCTCCGCCGGGAATTGAACCCGGGACCACGAGCGCATCAGTCGCCCGCGTTAGCCACTATACCACCTGGAGGCTCTTTATGATGATTTAGCAATTACGATGCTATTGAACGTGGGGTAAACGTTTGGTCCCGTATTGAACCACTAAGCTCTTGTTATTATGTTTTATTATAATTCTCAACTGAAAGGTGACCCGTCCTAAAGTATGTGTGCCACGTACTGCTGAATCTGTAGTGGACACAATATTTCAGTACCGTATAGCAAAAAGGAAAACGACCTGTATTCGTGAATCCCCATAAACTTAAAAACTTCAGGAAGCTTCTAGGTCACGGATAACTTTGGCTGTTGTTTTATAACAAATAAGGAAGGTGGCAGTATATTTATTCAAGCGATTAGTGGAGTGCTATCAGAGCTATGTCATAGACAGTGGACTTATGAATTCAAGTAACTTGGTGACGTTTATCATTTTTTATGTACAGTATAGTGCATATAAATAACTATATACTGTAACTAGTAGAACAGTTGTAACACATGTCACTGTTTTGTAAAGTGTTAGTAAATCTTGTGACTATTTATCTTTTTCGTTTAGTGATTTATTCCCCTATAAAGGTAATAAAATTATGGCCACCGTCCTGTCGACCCTTACGAAATTACGTTTATACTTATAATTATTACATTTCTTAGTTTTACTTATATGGATTACTTATAACTCAGAAGCGGAGAATTAAACGAAATTGTAATTAAATAATCACCTGGTGGTTTAGACTCAGATTGTTTATTTTTCTTGTTGTTGGTATTTATGACGCCGTTGAGGTGATGATATCTTTTAACAAAATCACTGTAACTTCAGTTTGTGTAAACCGATGTCCTTTGTAACTTGCTCGTACTTCAAATGATAGATCTACATTATACTATTGTATAAGCTATAAGCTTGTAGATATGTAATATATAAGATAAGATAGACATAAATTAAATTTATAAGAATCAGAGATGCTCTTCTTTTGGTTATTTACCTACTGCGTAATTTTCTGGCCTGTAAAACTTAAGTTAATTGAATCTAAGTAATTATGTTGCTTATAAACTTTAGAAAACGCCAATAATTGATGGATATTGCGAAAAAGAAGTTTTCTTACTACAGTAGTTTAATTTACGTAGAAAAGCGTTAGTGATGGCGGCGTGGTGCGATAACATAGCACTAACAACACGAACCTTTAATGACCGTTTTAATGGTCAACAGAATGTGAACAAATTTCCAGTTAATTTTAACAACCAACACAAGTAGCTGACTTACAGTAGTTTCCTATGTTTATTGGCCATTAGGTCTATTTATACGCACACTCAGACATGTCAGTTTAGCGACGCTCTGAGCTTACACTCCAAGCGCGTGATCAAAAGTGTCAACATTCTAGGCCTTGCGGCCCCCCTGTGGATGTGGCGCATGTAGAGTGGCATATTCAAGGCTTTGTCCTTTGTCAATAATGTTTTTAATTTTTTAATTTACAGTAAGGTTGTTAGCGAAAAAATTAAACGAATCCTGAATATTAAGGTAAATATACTACGGTTATATGTTAATCACAACCTCTGTCTACACTTCATCATGAAACTGTTCAACGATGACTGATATGCTTAACTGACTGAGAGGCTGCAGTAGGTGTTAGTGATAAATTAGATTGAAAGTTCAGATCTGCACTTGAGGCCTTTGTATCATATCTGGTGACCGAGCATTTACACGTACAGTCTTGGCATGAGCTCCAGAAACGTCAAAAAATCATCTATATAAATGCCCTCATGTAGAGTGACATATATGGAGCGCTTAAAGAAGGGAAAATACTACAAGAAAATTGTTTTCAGTAATCAAATAAAACCTCTACTATCTGTTCATTTGTAGGTACCAAGACATACTATATATATGCGTATTTGGGACTTAAAAATTCACAAATCAAAATACTGAAAACCGTTTCTGAAATTTGACTCTTCCTGTGTGTAAATGTGTGTGTAGCAGGCACGTTGTTAAGTGTGAAATTTTTATTATATTTGTTTCAACATAGTGTTTATGTAATCTGTATTATAACTAGTTCATAGAGTACATTAACGTATATAATTATAATTCCTATTCAAATACAATTTACGATAAATCATTATTAATTTTGTATTTCTGTAAAAACATAAAAATGTATTTTATGTTAAGGAATCATAAGAAACGAAGTAACCTTTAAAGGAAAATAGGCAATTTATTCAAAACCAAGAAACGATTATTCTGCCTCACAATGATTTCTTGGCCAATAAGTTGCAGAATGTAAACGTTATATCGCTTTTTATTATGCTTATTGTCTGTGGATAGAAGACGTGATGTTTTGGCAGACCACAAGATGCTAATGTATTTTCAGTTCAGAAAAGAATATCAAAAGGACACACAGTCCAAAGAGCTGTGAACAAAATACGTACTCGAGCTCGTTATATTTTTCACTAAAACCATAGTATTTTTACGTAGATCCGTAGTTAAGAAGCTGCACGATTAGAGAGTCACGGCATTGCGTAAATTACAGAAAACTTTCTGCGGTATCATGAATTATCTACAAAGGTCTAGAAAGATCACGTACACAGGTCTAATGCTTTATTCGCTGTTTACGTTGTTTACATTACTGCATTTTCTATAAGTACACCTCGGCTGCAGTTCAATCAGTCAGTTCTGCAAAATTTTGGAGCAATTAGAACACGGAATTACTGCAAATTTAATATACTTTTTTATTTGTTTAAAATATTTTGTATTTTTATTGTTAAATTCTTACATTGCCTAACTGTGACGTCTGCTTGGTTTCATAACTTACGCAGGTCTACCAGATGCAGACGGCTACCAATATACTTTTTAAAATTTCCTATTTCTAAGATATCCTGTGCCTTAACAGTGTTCAAAAAGACGTCAGTTTATTTAACTGAGGAAAGAGACGACAAATAGTTGTGATGTATCATGGGACGAGTGTGCAATGTTTTCTTGCATAAGCGTCCCAGTTTGTTTGATGTTAATAGACGATTTGAATGTATGGTGCACTTTCAAGTGTTATAACATCTTTAAATCACTTACGAAAGTAAAAATAGAACTAGAAATTTTTTAAAACTAACAACTTTAATGAGTTGTGTCTGTGTGAGAGAGAGCGCGTGTGTACCAGGGATGCTGACAACGCTAGTAGCGTAGATGCCACTCATATTGGAATGCCGTTATTCATTTGTAAGTAAAATTACTGAATTGAATTAATTACTGTAATTGCATTTGCATTTTTCCGTATGAGGTCCCCAGAAAAATCTGCTATTATTGAAGCGCAAATATGAAAATGTGTTGCATTAATTGTAAATAAATACGTTGCGCATTCATACGTTTTCCCTGTGTACGGGAGTATGTTCATTCAATCGTATTAAAACATAGGCCTATATTAACTTGGCAACTAAATACAGTAACTTTATTGCTGTAACATTTGTCCTGTTTTGAAGTGTTCTTGTAATATAAATGAAACTGAATAATATTCAACGTATAGAACGTACTGTAGATTTAATGGTTACCACAAATATTTGCCTAGAATATCACATCACTATGGTATCATCTTTTCCGTCTATAATTATTTCTGTTCAATCTATCGTCTTATAGAATACAGGAAGTACAAACATTTGTTCAAAACCTTAAAACTCTACTTTCTATTGTAGCCTATGGTGTTTTGTTGCCACATTAAAAATCCACCCAGAGTTATGTCCATAATTTTTCCAATTAGACGTTACATAAGTAAGTAATTAATTTAATTGTTTTGTAGTTACTACGTTATGCCTATTTATTAAATTTGATACAGTGACTGCTAACAGCTGATCAGTAGTTAATCATTAAAACACGTCATAATAGTACCAAATTCTGATAATTTATAGCGTAAGTTCATGGCCTGCATCAAAATATTTAAAATTTATGAAGAATACGCAAATATTATAATTACAATTCTTTTTAGCTAAATTGTGTAACTAATTTTAATGAAAATCGACACTATACATATATATTGTAAAGGTACATATAATCACCATACAGGTAAATACCCACATAAGATGTATTTAAAATAAAGAACTAACACTGAAGAGAAGAAAGAATGAAAGTGGTATAAAGAAAAGTGTATTTTAATATGATTATCCGGTCAACTAAAGAAAAGTAATAATAAAAGCAACAGTTGAAAGTAGAACAAGAGACCTGGAGAGCAAAACTTGTAACGTGACAAATACAGGGGTTTTCATTACATTAAATTTTTGGGGTTTCGTTAAAAATATTCATAAACATAATTTCCAACTGTGACCAGGCCACGTGTTGAATTGAAACAGTGTTCTAACAAAGGAACAATACGCCTTCGCTGTTGTGCAATCAGTACGGAAGAATGCACCCAGCATCAGTTCCTAGAACTTTGCGAGTGTGTGGCAGTGCGCCCGACCGCACCCGACAAGCAGGTGCGCGGACCGTCGCCGGTTTTGTGAAACTCGAAGATGGCTAAAGAAAAAATTGTACGAGCACATGTTCCAGGTTGACGGATGTGAGTCCTAAGTCCAACCCTTTTAGTGACGTCAACCAGTGCTGAACAAATATCAGCTAATACCCACACTCAATCAACTGCATGGGTTAAATGGAAAATAACAAGCGACGAAGAACCACAAGGCGTTGCCTTCCACCTAAAAAGACGTAATCTAGTTGGCGGTGAATGTAGAGCCGTTCTGCCCAGTTTACTTACAGACGCAGCTAGTGTTGTGTGGGCCCGGTCGGCCGAACTTCATAAAATGTGAACAATTAAGTATAATACCGTTTTAATACCGACCGGGACCCAAGGAATTAATAGATAATAGACGTACTACATTTGTTAACTGGTGAAACGAAGTTGGCCATAGACAAGTTAACGGGCATCGAATCGGGTGAACAAAACACGTGTTGGTACGGAATCGCGGCAGTGAACCGTTTAGATACAAAAACGCATTTGTAAAATAAAACAAAGGGTAATAGGTTGTATAGTGTGTGTGTGTGAATGAAAATGCAGACTGGGCGGTCTGATGTATAGTATAAGGTAAGCTTGTAGCATAAGATAAAGTAGAAATTGTATTCATGGAACGAACAACAAAAATAAGAGACTATTAGGCTGCTATTTCATTAGGTAAATTATGAGTAAAAATCTGTTAAAGTTTGTCAATATTTAAAAATTAAAAGGTCAGTAATTCTCTTCAAAATAATGTGTTAGTCTAAGTTATTTCGTCATTACCACTTTCTCATTTCTGTGCTGCAAGATTCGTCTAAACGTTCCCGGATTTCTTCTGAATTATTAGTGGCGGTTAGTCAGATTGCAAAATTGTCCCGTTTTTATTTAAGGTAAAGTTAAAGGTTTCGATATTATAACCAAAAAATATCGTGGCGACTCTGGGCTTCTGATCGAAATTTTATAACAAGAAGGTAAGTGAGAAAGATCGCAGGTAAGTTCCTGGCAGTATTTTATTATTAATTTATTTCGAGAAAGTAAGTTTATTTACAAACTTATAAAATCACAGTACAATACGATTTAACTGCAATGACCCAATAGATGGTAAGTGAGAGGATACAAACACCAAATACTATAATCCCAACAAGGACCCAAGAACACCAATCATTATGATCCCACATGGACTAAGAAGATAGAAGAAGAGAATAGAAGAAAATGAAGAAAGAAGAACCAGTAGTGCCAGAACAATATGTGTATATAAGTCAAGAAAAGTGTTTACAAAGGAGTACCTTAAAACATATTGAAACACATAACAAACTATGACTAGTGACTTGACACTGACCTGTAAATATAAAAAGATGCTCAGTAATAATGAAAGAAGAGAAAGACAATGATTGTATAAAACCTAACTAATAGTAGGGTAGTAGAGTCAAATTAACTCAATGCATAATACCCCAAATGACATGCTAAGTAGACCAGCATTAATAGGTGATTATTCTATAAATAAACAAGATAAGAACGAGTAAGATAATAAATAATGATCAGATAAGACTAATGTGCAAATACCTGTGGGTAAAACTTGATAACTATAGCAAAATATAGAAATAATAGTAAATTTGCATGAACGCATTGTTGTCAACATACTGGGGTTCCAACTAACCTCACATACGGTACAGAACCATGTGCAAATACAAATAAGTGGTAGTAAAAGCCTGAAGTTTAGTAAGTAAATTACCATAATGAGAAAAGACATTATAGAGGTAATCCCAATACTAAATGTAATTAGATTAAGAGTGTTATTAGTGCATATAAAGTGTAAATACATGGGACTGACAGAAACAGCAAAAGTGTACACACACATAACACCACAAAACCACTTTAATTTAATTAACCAGGAAGAACCTATAGTATAGAAATATCAAATAACTCCTGTTACTACTATTACTGGGTAATACTACTAATGATATAAGATGACAAGCAAGTCAGAATAAATATAAATTCATGCAAGTGTCTGATCACACTAACTGTAAGAAGTAAAAACACTCCAATCAAGGTAAAACCTGTATATTATGAAAATTCCAACATAAAACAACAATCAGTCTTATCCAATAACGATAACTATCAAGTATGAGGCATTAAAACATAAAACTAAATTAATTATTTGCAATTTTTGAGGAGGACCTATATCTAGTCCAATGACCTACTTAGCTAAAAACATTCAAAATAAGAAATATATACAGTGTACACAAAATCTGAGGTGTACAAAACATATAAAAGACATGTCATAAGATTTATTTAACAAAAGAAATAATCAGTGTGGGCGAATGGTAGGAATAAATATGTAATTAAAACAATCCCAAACATAGGCCATAAGAGTTTAAACCTAAAACTGGCAAATCATTGAATTAAGACAAAAATAACAATTATAATTGTAATGCAAGTACATCTAAGGTTAAAGATGATCAATGTACAGCATATACAAACCGAATAATGACAAATAAATGCTTATTGTAAATAAAATAAGTAAAAATAATAACGAAAAACTGTAGATTCGTTAAAATAACACACAGACATGCCTTGTAAGGACTTAGAATAATCAGTAATGTAAATGCAAGTGCATGGTCTGGTCATATCTTTTGTAAATAGTAGTATAAGATTGTTACATTAGTTTTAAGAAATCATGTGTAAATTGTGAAAAAAGACGCCTTAGCGATATACTCTCAAAACCAAAAACGGGGAGTTAGCTCACTCATTAGAAGGGATTACGTAATTGTTGGGCCAATAAGAATCGAATAAATCATTGGGGAGTGTGTACGATTTACAGATCATCCCAAGCCGGGGAGTATGAAGGAATTATTATTGTTGTAACTCTGATAGACTGCGCGTCGCCAGCCAGAAGACAGAATAAGTACGTCGAACCCGCGATATCACCTGTGCGGGTATAAACAAACCAGTAGGGTTATGTAAGATAATATTTTTTTATCAGTGCGAATTAGTTGTAATATCAGAAGAATTAACCTAATAATAACAGTGCGACATTGATTATATAGTGTATAATCCAGTATAATCTCGCGAAGTGAATTTTAGAATTTTAATAGAAAAAGTGAATTACAAGGGAGTATGGTGTTTGAATTTTTAGTCAATGACATGAACGATGATGACTAATATCGTCATGATTAATTTTGCACATTATCACAATAAACAATAGAGGTAAGAACCTCGAGACAATTAATTTATTCTTTTTTGTAAATTTTAAGGATTTTAATTAAAACTTGTTTACCTAATATATAAACGTTTGTTATGAAAGCATATACGCTTTCTAATGTTGCTAATTAACTAATAACAAGTAACAACAAGGGATTTCGAACCTTGTATACAAATTTTAATGATGAATAATCAGATTTAATTTCCTTTTTAAATATTTTGGTTCTGTAATTCAAGAACAATTATCATATGTAATGACATCAAGGTCAATCTAATCTATTTAAATGTCCTAGTCATAACAGGACTGAAGTTCACATTTTTTAATATGATTAAGAAGAATTATGGTATTAATGGACATAGTCCAAATTGTTAAAATACATTTAATATTTTTTATTTATATGGGATTGAACTACACATGCCGAATTAAGCACATATGTAAAGTGAACATACTTTAACCATTGTATGCTTCCTGTTTACCACACATTTCAGGTGCAATGAATGTTGATAATATCCAAACATATTATTTGTCTAAAGACTAATTAGTTATCAATTATTTTTTGTTCAACCATAACCATGTTTAGTTTATAGATTGTAACCTTTGTTTGTATCTGTTTCCTTGTATCTTGCAGACTACAAGAACCCATAACCTGTTAATGTTAATTAAGGACTAAATGATGTTGATTTAATTTTAATTATAACCAAATACCCTGAGATTGAGATTGCTCATTGCAAATCTAAGAATTTAATGTAAATGCAAGGCCATCAGCCGATTATTCAAAGTAATTTTGTATACTTTAAAATAAAATCTAATTGTGAATAAACCATTCTCTTATTTTTTTACAAAAACGTAGTTGACGAGCATCATTTATCAGAAATCATAAAACTTTTCAGGTACTCAGTTAATAAATTACAGGTGACATTTACAGTTGAAAGTGACTGACTCCAACAGTAAGTAACATCAGTGATCATCAACACCTGCAAGACTATCTGACAAGATACTTGGTAAGTGAAGTGCGGAATATTCGTCAACGGAGATTTAGAATAAACAAAATAGATAAAATAAATAATAAAATAATTAACAAGCAAAATAAAAAATAGAGTAACGACGAACTAAAGAAAAAGATACGTTACAACGTGACGCCTACAACAGTGGGGCATAAATAAAGAGCGACACGAGTACACACATAAAAAGTTTAGAACGTTTCAATATTTATATTGTAACTATTCTTAAACGACTCTTTTGCTCTCTGTAAAATGTTTTTTACACTTGTTTTTTATGTGTATAAGTGTTAATGTGGTGTGTTCGCCTCACACCGGTCGTTACAATAATGGTTGTCACTACTGAAGTCTGTAGCGTCGTCCAAGTTACCAGTATAACCTACCTGTTTATTCGTAGGGGTTGCGAATCCCGGGTGGCGCCAAATTGTTTATATGAAAACAATTAAATTTGTTAAATTACAAGTTAATAAGTGTTGTTAGCGTTGACGGCTGGAGCGTTCGAATGATTCCCGCCGCTGTCCAGGTTGTCGTATTGTCCACTCGTGAAGAGCGCTAGTTGGTTACTTATTAAAAATTGCTAACACACATATATTCTACAATGTCCTACGAAATAAAACGATGGTAATACTCAGTACTGTAATTTTAATACAAATTCAGTCATTAATTAATATGACAAAAGGATTATAAATGATTTAATAACAAATTGCTCCGGCTTAGAACATGAAACACACATCTCAAAGTTGGCGAAATTGGTTTTGAAACAAATTATTTTAATGCCGTCATGGCCTCTGTTTACATACAATATATTAATCTGTTCAAAATCTGGGGTCCTTTGGATTATAAAATAAGAAAAAGTTGGTTACATTAAAAAAGTACACTACCATACCTTATACGCACTTAAATAGTATAAAGTGTTTTTACAAATTGTTCGGTAGTGTCGTATTATTTGTTACAAAGTTCGCACACTAATGCGAGGTTATATTTTAATTAACAATGGTTTTACGTAAGTTGATTATGCATTAAACCTTTGAAAGAAAATTAATTTTGTTTAATAGTGAGAAATTTTGATTGACTTGAGAAATATTTAAAGTAATTTGGTTTCTGGGATAAAGGAATTTAGTTGATACTTATCAGTTCAGGACAGTGGTGATATGTGGTCGTCTGGGGTGATGGAAATTCTGCAATTTTGGGCTGGTTTAGGCTTCGGGCATCTTCTTCTATCTCGTCTTGGGACTTTCTGCTATTTAATTTCTTTTATTTGGTTCTAGGACATCGTTTAATCTTAGAAGCTCTGCATCTACTCGTCTTTGGTTCTTGTTGTCGACTTCTGAATGTCTTTTTAACTATTTAATGTAAAATTCTAGTCATCACAATCTTGCGTACCGCTTACCCACGCGTCATTTTTTTAAGTCTAATAAATTTAACGGAAAATTAGTATTCAACGGCCCGTTTCTATGGTAACAGTAACCCTTTGATTGGTTAAGGCCTCTTTCAAAAGCATTGTTATGAGATTTGAATTTTTATTCAAATTTATTATATATTTTCTTAATGATTTTATTCCTCTATCGTTCCTTTGGGGTAATAAATAATATCACTATTGTCGTTATTTCCTTTCAAAGTTTAAAATGATACCTCATAAGGTCATATTCCATTATACATTAACTTTAGTCTAAATATTTGACATTTGATAAATTACATATCTCTTTTAAATTAAACTTTTATAATAACATTTCTCTTTTAACATGATTTATACATAATTACTGGCTATTTACTGGTCTTAGATTAGTAAATTTCCTTGTGAATTTGTTACAATTGACATTTGTGTGTGTCTGACAGTTAGACGTTTTCATAGCCAAAAGTAGCCATGATGGTATTTTATTTATTTCTTTTAAATTACATTTTAATTCAGCCTGATGGGCTTCACTTTGTTATGATAATTGTTTGTGTTGCGTTTTGATTCTGTTTATGTTCTGATTACAAGTCAATATAGTTTTCGTTATTCATCTTTAAAATATAACAATTTAGGCTTATGGGCTGCAAGTTCCTTTCAGCCATATCCTATTCATAACATTAAAACAATCTATTCTTTACAAGTTATTAGTCATTGTTGATATAACATTTATTTCCTTCTTTTGCTATTACTTTGAGTGAGAAACATCATCACTTCTTTCAAACTCATTAAATTTCTTTCCCTTCTAACATGGGGTGTTTTATTAATTGTATACTTAATTTTAATGCAACATCTTATTTCAATACTACTATCTTCCTCCATTCCATGTTAATACAAACTGTTTTTACCTGGGCTTTCTCCCTGAATAATATCACATACTTTACTTATCTCTATTTTAAATACTATTTTTAATTATTCTTAATTATATGATTGTTCATAAGCTCACTTACATCATTGATTGGTTTATCAATGATTTATTAAGTGTTTCCTTATCTATTAATACATTTTTATTACTGATAATATCTTTTTCCACGTATCACTTTCACTTTTAACTAACTGGTGTTTATCACTGATACACTCACTATTTTGGGGTATTTACACTTTCACTATTGCACTTTATTTTGTTTCACTGTTTATATTAAGTGTTACTTAGTGGGTAATCCCTATACTTATTTCTCCTATTTCTCACTATTTCTTTATAACATAATACTTATCATTAATGACATTTGGTTATTTACATTTCATTAAATCTAACTTTAATAATGGGGTTAGTGTACTTTTCTTCACTACGTTACTTTTTAATTGTCTTTTGTTTAAAACAGGTACATAAATTATTCCATTTATAACAATAATATTTGTTTTCATTAGTGGATAATTATTTGGGGTTTATTTACAGTATTCTATCTTTGAGTATACCATTTCTCCCTTTTATATGTGGTGTTTGTTACTTCTTGGTTTCACTTTGTCTCCTCTTCATTCTTCCTCATCTTCTTCTTCATCTTCTTTAACTTTAATTGTCTTCATCTTGGTTCGGTTCTCTTCTTCTCATCTGGTTTAACTCCTATTTAGTCGTAGGAATTTGTTCACTTCCTTTAATTGTCTTCTTTGGTTCTGGTTTCTTACCTTCTTTTGCTAGTTCCTAGTTGTTTGGTCACTCACCTTTTTCTTTGTGTATGTTTCGTGGTTCCCTTCTTTTGTTTTCTGTTGTTGTGTCAATCACTTGGGTTGGGTAATATCGTCGTTCGTCGTGTCATAATATTTATATTTTATTTATTTTTAAACATTTTATTTTATATGAAGTATTTTTACTTTTAGAATTTATCTTTTTTATCCCTGGTACTGGGGTTGCTTATTTGTGTTGTAACATAATATATATATAAACTAATTAGTTTATAATCAGAATGATCACAGTTGCACACCACTATCTAAAAATTATCCCGATTAGCGCTTTCAAGCCTCACAGCCCATCGTCAGATCGGAATAGGCAGAAATTATTTTAAAACAAACCCTTCACCCCTCTCCCCCTCCCTGCTCACACACAACAAGCTATAGGCCTAATATAAATGACCCTCCCCCACCCCCTAAACCCTGTCCACCATCTGTACAGTTACATATTTTTCTAGCAAATTCCATGTGTTTCAGTGTTGTGTGTGTGTGTGTGTGTGTGTGTGTGTGTGTGCATCCTTTTAAACTTACCCTCTTCCTCTCCACACACGTGGGTCAGTCACACACCCTTATTTTAAAACATCCAATTAGTACTATGCAATATAATTCTTAATCTTATCTATCTGTCCTCTATCATTTACTTCTTAATCATGTTATAAAATATTTCTTCATTATCAAATTTAATTTTAATATTAATTAAATTGTCTAACCCTTTTTCTCTTTCTTTCAATATTTCTAACTCCTCTCTAAGCTTCCTTTCAACTGTGTTATTTACTACTTTTACAATTTCGTATTCTTCCAAAGGATTAACAAACTTATGGTTGTCTTGTATGAAATGTCTTGCATATAACGAATATATGTAACTGTACAGATGGTGGACAGGGTTTAGGGGGTGGGGAAGGGTCATTTATATTATAGCTTGTTGTGTGTGAGCAGGGTGGGTGGAGAGGGGTGAAGGGTTTGTTTTAAAATAATTTCTGCCTGTTCCGATCTGACGATGGGCTGTGAGGCTTGAAAGCGCTAATCGGGATAATTTTTATATAGTGGTGTGCAACTGTGATCATTCTGATTGTGATTTCAACCACTAACACAAATTTCTTCATTAAATTAGTTTATATGTATATATGTATAAACTAATTGTTGCCAGTTTATGCTTGCGTTTGCAAGTACGAGACGTAGATATTTAATACGATCGATAAACTTCTGTTATGAAGATGTCCACTGCATGTTGCAGTTTTAGTGCTGTTAGAATACTACCGTCAGTCAGTTCTTTTGTAAACAGTTCTCATGCCAATATATTCTTCACGTTTTTTATAGGTTTCCATAATGGTACTTCTTGCAGAAGAAGCTTCATATTGTTTTATGTTCTTCGAAAAACTTAAAAGCCTTTCGCAATCTAGAACTATGCTGCATGACACTATTTGATTTTCTTGTGCACTTTATTACTTACTAAATGTTAATGACATATTTCATTCACATTTTATTATACCTTGTGGCATACGTTATTGGAGTCAAAACATTTTATAAAATGTAAAATATAAAATAAAAATTAAAGAACATAAAATATAAAATACAAAATATAAAATATAAAATAAATTTTAATTATATTTTCAGTAATTTAGTAATTCCGTAAGTTTCAGTCAAGACAAAACAAGGTTACTTAAATAAATATTCAAACACATTTTGCTACACTCTGTTTCTTGATGTATATAATGTATAGTTTATAATGACTTTACCTCATGATGTTTTCTCCTTATTTGGAACATGTTTCGGGAAGCCTTGTGTTTCCATTTTCAGCCTGTTCTGAGATCAGGAAGGCTGAAGATGGGAACACAAGGCTTTCCGAAACATGTTGTAAATAAGGAGAAAACATCTTGAGGTAAAGTCATTATAACATATATGTTAAATAAATATATAGTATTGATTTAATTACTAATAACAAATGTAATCGTTAACTTTTGAAACCACTCTTATCAAAGTACGTTACGTAAAATCAATTGTTACGCATAATAATTAAGATAAAAACGTTTATATTAGTGTAACTAATTTTAAAGTTTACTTTGATACTTTTGAGTAATCTTGAATAAATTAACTAAAATAAGTGGCGTAACAAATACTCAATAGAAAATAAAAGTACATAAAATATTTAGTGTTATGAACTGTATGACACATACAACTGCTTATATATATAATTTGTAAACTATATACATGTAGCTAGGGCTTTGTAAGCTATCAATTTAAAAGTAAACATAACGTTTACCCCTCCGGTTCGTGTTGATACAATTTGATCGTACCGGTAGTTAGCGTGCACATATATATGTTCGCATTTAGTGTTATTACTAAGTTCTTAGTAACAGAAATTCGTGGGACACTACTGGGAGAGACTCCTTAACTATCACTAATTAATGGCAGTGCTAAAACTGCGATAGTCTTGGCTTTCAACTCGCGATCCGTCCCTTAAGTAAATACAAACACACCTTGATGACGTTTTCTATTTTTCTACTTTGAGCTGTCTGCACCTCTATCACCTGTACCCTCTTAATTAGTATAGGCCTGCGTTTTAATTACCTTATATAACGTTGCTTCTAATCAGTTTTGTCTTACTATTTAGAACACTCATGCTAAACGTCAGACATTAAATTAGGTAAACAATTATTTGTCAAACGTATAAATTTTTAAATTCCATATTAGCAGCCAGGGTATTATTATCCCTGTTGATTTAAAAATTTTGTTTAATCTTGACATTTTTCTCCGAGTTAAACCTTCAAATTTCTTCTTTTTTTTACCATTGTAGAGGTTTGATTACTTTGTTCTTGTTTTTGCAATCCGATTGATGCCAGGCATCTATACAAAAAATAGTATTATTCCTCTCTATAATGTTTGATGGAGGAAAAAACTTTCACCGATTGGTAGACAAAGTTCTCTTACTACTTTTAGGTCACAAGGTGACTGAAAACCAATGATAATATGATGTATTTATAATATACATACACTTATTGTTTTACTAATGGTAATTGTATTTATTGTTTATAGCCTAAAGGTACCATATGTACGATGTGTAATACAATTTTTATTATTCACATTCTTATAAACGATCGAGATTGGTTAAATACAGCACACTTGCGGTCACAATATCGTAAAACACTACTATTTACAAAAACGAATTCGTAGACTGAAAACCGGAGTCCATTGATGGTATTAATATAATTCACGTGGTTAATGTTCCTATTATAGTAATTATCTGTTTCGAACTTTTGTATGTTTTGAGCTTGATGTATCATCTTCATTTTTGGTATAATAATATCAGTGTAGTGTCGTATACAGTGTCAGAAGAATTTCTTTTATGTGATTTGTAACAGTTTCTGTACAGATTAAACTTTATTTGAAAAACATAATGTAAAACATCAGCCGAATCGAAAATCGGGATTTCACTATTATCTTAGTCAATCTAAATGACTACATAAGTAACTGCATAAAAAATCTAACTTTACTGTGTATATGTATAATAACACAATGATTATTCAGTTGAAAAATAATTGCGATTGAATTTTCATTAATTGCCACTCGATTATTCGTCACCTTTGTTGGTCGTCTGTGATCTTGTGCAAACAGTTGTGGCAGATTTATTATAATAGCAGCCAATTTAATATTTATAATTATGTTTAACTTATATTTAATAATAATTTAATTTTATATTTTTATAATATCAAATTATTCTTTAAAATATAGTGTGAAAAGACACTGTCAAACATTACTCTCAGAATTCACGGACCAAACAGATTTGCATTTAGTGTCACAGTACCATAAATTTGCACGTATTAAACATTTTACAAATCGTTATAAAAAAAGTTACATTTCATACGTGCCTTGTGAGAGCGGGTGAGTGAGTGGAGAGAGAGAGAGAGAGAGAGAGAGAGAGAGTGTGTGTGTATGTTAGAGAGAGAGAGAAGTACATGGTATGTAACTTTTGACATGTGAATAGTAAAAATAATTTTTCAAAATAAAATATTTGAAATTATAAAAAGTATCAATAGTTTCTAATTATTCTGTTGCAGGTGAGTTTATACAGAGAATCCTTGCGATAGTCATGCATAAATCCCATTATATATAAAGTTTATAGCGTTAGCTAAAAGTCAGGTACGTATAACTTATATATAATAAATTTCTGCTGTATTTATGCTAAAAAATGGTGGTGTTTAATTTTGCAGGAGCTTCTCAATTTAAAGTTTTGTGCTTTATAATTTAACGTTTTTATCATTTATTCCTTGAATAAAACTTAATTGTCGCCAATTTTTTTCATCAAAAGCTGTAATTCTGTTTAATCATGTTTAACTCATCGAATACATGTTTAATAAAATTAAAACTATTTTATTACAAATACGTCTTACCAGGAAAGTTTTGAAACAGAAAGATAAATGTGATACTAATTCTCACAAGATTTTTATATACAGTACTTTAGAAAATATCAATTATAAGTCTTTCATGGTTTATGGCAGTATGGGAATGCACAAAGATTATGTTGGCCTATGTATATACACTGAAGTAGTGTTAAACTTTGAAAAACGTTTAATATATCTAATTAATTTTTTATTTAGTAGGAAAAAATACATGTAATTTTTCAAGAATCTTATTACAAAAAAGCACACCAACACACTCAAAGCACTGCGACAACTGACACTTGTTTGCCTATTTTGAATTTATGTTGTTGTTACTTGTCAACATAAAAGTGTAAGCGTAGCGATTAATCATAAATTACGCAAATTATGTGGTGCAACACGATGAGTTAAAGTAATTGAAGTAAACCCGGAATCACGTTTGTCGACACGTAACGCGGAAGGCAAACATAGAAACAAACGTCACGGTAACCCCTCTTTCAAACATTTTCCAGATCAAGTCTTACGGTATTGTTATTTTAAATATGTAAGATATCATCTCAGATGTACGGCTCAGTTTTCAACTAAACAGAATGCAAACAAGCAACTGTTTGCAAACTAGAGTAATATTGTATGATGTTTGCTTTTGTTCTTCAGTTGAGGGGATTAAATTGAATCTTTTCCATGAGGTACAACCTTCTAATTTAAAACGTCTAAAAAGAATCATTTTCCTTTTTTCGGCTTATAAATTGTGCAGAATTACAATTTATAAATACAATGCAAAATGTTTTAATTATGTGTTTGTTACGTAATGTTGAATGAGTTTACCAGGTAGAAATAAAAACGCTTGCGATTTTAACTGTTTTCAACAATATATCATTCTTTACAAGAATTAAGGCTATTGTATGTTGCTGCCCTCCTAATATTCTCTCGTACCATTGTCAAAGCTTTTTAACACTATTGGGCGAGTTAAATTTGAAACTAGTATTGTTTTTAATAAACTACGACGGTGGTTCATTTATTTCGGTGTATGTGCGGGCACATGATTGCAGCTTTGAACGCAAAGTTCAAAATATGTAACACGTGAGCGTAAGTATTTTATTAAAATATTGTTTAAAAAGACTCTTCTATTCTCAAGTAACAATAAGAATTTTGATTAATTATAATCGAGAATAATTATGAAATCTGTAGTAATTTCATATCGTAGAATAAAATGTCTAAAATCCACAACATTAATAAAGTAAGAAATCGGTTCAGTTGTTTTGGCAGCACTCAATACTATCTCAATCCGTGTTAAAACAATTCCGACATATTTACTAAATACTATAACAACAATGACGCATGTTTTTAACACGTGTCAATGACACTCTTACGCCCACAGCATAAGCAAACTTTGTGATACGTGCGTTATTCTGAGGGGTGTATACAACGTCGGCATGATCGGCTTCCATTAATTACGCAATTATTGGCGACGCGTCACCCAGATAGCGGTAGATTCTTTTAGAGCCTCGGCGGGGTATAAATATTAGTTCTGTGTAATAGAACATTAAACAGCAGCCGGCAGCCGGCCAAGTTCAATGTAGATCTGAGATATTAGAGTGCATGATCGGAATTGTTATTCTGACTCGCAGGTTAGTGTAAAGTGATTATTGATTATTACTTACAGTGCGACACTGTAATAAGGTAATATTAATTGTTTGTTATGTTACTGTATGTTGGACAATCGTTACTGTATGTTGGACAATATTTACTTTGAAGAATTGTTATATGAGTATCTTTGTTTATTTTCAACTTAACTAAAGTTATAATTCGCGAAACTTTATCGTCAGTTAAAGTACAACTCTATGATATTATGTGCTACCGACGTATGATTCAAACAGCAGGCTGAGTAAGGTGGGGGAAAACAACGGTTTTTAATATTATTAGTGTAAATATATTACTAATAAAACTGGTAGTGATAGTTTTATCTAAAATAAGGATGTTCTTATTTTTCACACAAAGTTTAAGATTTTTGTTTATCAAAATTATTTACAGTTAACATCTTTCCAATAATTTTGCATTCAAGAACTGCTATACACATTCAGAATAATTATATAAAATTGAACCGGTAAAAAGACACAAACTTTAACTGGTTACGAAAAACTAAAATATAAATAATAATTTGACATGATTATTTCAGTTTTTAATGAAGAAATTTGTGTTAGTGGTTGAAATCACAATCAGAATGATCAATATTGCACACCACTATATAAAAATTATTCCGATTAGCGCTTTCAAGCTTCACAGCTCATCGTCAGGATGATGAGCTGTGAAGCTTGAAAGCGCTAATCGGAATAATTATTATATAGTGGTGTGCAATATTGATCATTCTGATTGTATTTCAGTTTTGTTTATAGTCTGATAATCCATATACAAGTCCGCTACTCGTGCTCTAACATAATAATCTTTGGGAGTAGTTCATATTTTTTATTGGCCAGTCTATAAAAATACCGTATATACTTTTGGAGGAGGAGCATTGACTTTTGCATAACTTGCAGTGTATAGGAAAAACAAGTTTAGTATTACCAAAAGAAAATAACAAAGAATATCTCTTTTTGAAACAATAATTACAGAACAAGATAACTTTTCAAGTTAAAAATACAGGTAATTATGAAAGAAACGAAATTACTTGTTATTTTATTATACTATTTTATTTTATTATTATTTTGTTATTTATAATATTTCTTATTATTATAAAACTTTATTATTTAATAAAATTGAACTTATTCAATAAAACTTACTAAACACTTATAGTTTTACAATTCTTCATATTTTTTAATGTTCTAATTACGTTTTTATTGTTCTAATGATGCTGTTTATTCGTTACGTGTTAAAATAAATGCATAAATGAGTCAAATATGGCTACTACGAATCTTAAGTACAGTTATCTATAATGTAAATAAGTAAATACGTTTCTTTATAACACGCAGTTGATAAATATGTACTGACACATTTTCCAATACACAAAAATTAAGGCCAACACTGTACATTTGTGTCTGTACGTGTGTTATGTTACGTAATAATAAACGTTAAGAGAAAGAATAAGATTAGAATCGGGATAAGCAAACCATACTTATGTGATAAATATTGTAATAAAACTGAAATTACAAATAATAAATTATGTTGATGATAAAAAAAGTTTTTATTATTGTTTATGAATTTAATAAAAAAAATTGATAATGTGTTATTTCTCTTTTTTTTCTATTTGATCAATTAATTAATTAATTAATTAATTATAATTTTCAATTATTTGAATGGTAAATTGGTTATCTTGTGTGTGAAAATATTTGTTTCACAAGTGTTAATCTAGTTATGTGACTTGTATCCTGTAAATTCTCATCTCAATCAGCTCTTCTTCTTCTTGATAAATTCTTCTAAGACTTCTTATTTATGTTGAGAAGAAAGAAAAAGCTAATATTGCTAATACAAATAATAATGAACACAAGTATCTGAATAATTCTGATGTTTATTTTTAAAATTTGAATTTGTGCGCCAATCTTACGCGCATCGACAATGGCATTGGCTGAAACTCACTCAGGTCGATTGTGATAAATGACAATAATTATAATATTATAATGTTAATTATTCGAGTTCTTTTAACTGTCGAAATGGTCAGAGAGGGCAAGGAACAAGATACAATACTTACAAATATTTTAATCTAAATTATTATTCGCTAAAAATAACAGGATTCTGAAAATATTGTCAATTAATAAGTAAAAATTCGAACCGTCTTGTAGAATGACGTCACTGGCTCGTGAAGGCTGTGCTAATCTCGGATGCTTAGTAAATGAAAGATGGCTGCCGTTCACCTCGATTTTCTGCTGCACACGCCAACTGCTATTTGGTCTGCTCACTCAAATATAAATACGGATTCCTTCCTCTGCGACGATGAAGTCCCTCTGGATAATTGTGTGATGTGTTTTCTTCTCCTCGGCGATGTTGTTTGGTGTTAGGTTAATAGTGCTGTGTTCCGTGTTCAAAAAATTCTGTTGAGTTCGTTGTCCAGTGAATATTGGTTTTGTATAAATTTGCAATATGGCGGTTGATTTCTTGTGCCTCGTACTGGATCTTATTATTCCTGTTGTTCTGGTTCAGTTTCGGTGTTAGTTAAGTTGTCGTGTTGTTATTTTCCATTAGGTAACCTCTGTAATATTTTTCGAGGTTGTACTTCAATGTTTTGTCACCATTTATATTTTTCAGAACTTCCGTCCGTAAATTTTGATCTGCACACATTCACGAGTAACAATAGACTGATGACTTAAAGTCGTCGTTTTAGGTGGTAATTTCTTATATTACCATTGTCTGTAAAAATCTACATGTCTTGGATTTGATTTCAACTCATAAAAATACGTGACAAGTTTTCCTATTTATGGCTGGAACTTAATTATTTATGAATTTTATGAAAATTTATGAATTTTATGAAATATCTAGCAATATTCTTGTGCTAATTTTACATAATTCAATATATAACTGGATCTGTTTTAAGTTCAGATAAGCCTAAAATTTACAATTTTTGATATTTCTTATAGGCCTTGTATTTTTTACAATATTAGTAATTAAATGGTTTATAAGTGATTTTATGTTAATATTTCCTTTACATAGTTTTATTCCCTTCATGATTATTGCTTGTTGTTAACAATTTGTTGTTATAATACTCCAATATTGAACAGTTTACATTTTATCTGAGTTGAGTACCCCTTAGGCCTAGTATTACACACTTCCAAATAAAGTTAATTTTATTCTTTTGTCATTACATTTACTAATATTTGTTTATGTACTGATTACATTTTCATATCTTTGTTTTACATGGACTAGTTTCTATTAATTATATACAGTCCTATTGAATTTATTCATTTGGGTTTGATTCTATGATAGTAGTTGATTTTGGTCTAAAATTCTGTTTTATTTTTCTATGGGGTTTGTTAATTATTTTGCCCTATTATTCTTTATATGGTTTACAGTTTAATAATACAATATTCATATTATCTACTTGCCTTCTCTGCCTTAACAAACTTTGAAATTATTGAACATTATTTAAATACAACATAACATCTTATATCTACTAATTTTTATATATCCCTTAATTATAATAAAAATATCTTATGCCTATTATCCTTAACTGTCTTATTTAATTATAACAAAATACCTTATCTATTATCTTTATCTATCTAATATATAATTTGATTAAAAAATAAATAAAAACATCTTATTACTAGTCATACTCTCAGTTATGAACTGTCCTTTGGTATTTATGTCCTTCTTATAACTTATTTAACTGTAATTAAAACATCTTATTAGTAAAATATTTCTTATATATAATTTTAAACACTCTTATTACTAATAATATTGTCAGTCATTAGACTGTCTTCGATTCTTATGTTTTTTCTAGTATCATTCTACACTCATGGTAGTCCTTTTAAATCATTTTTTTTTAACTCCTTCATTGAATATTTTTTTATAGATTTTTAACTAGGTTGTTCACTACACTTACTGTAGTTTCTAACTTTTATTATATCACTTCACTTTATATTTTCTACACTATGGTAGTCTTTTTAGTGGTTTCTACTCTATGGTAGTCTTTTGGTTTGTTTTTACATTAGACTTATACTTAGTTTACAATTTAGTTTTAATTGTATTGTATCCTGTAACTGGAGTTACTGGGTCTAACATTTATGGGTTTTAATTTAGTTTCAATTGGGTATGTATTCCTTAATTAACATTTTGGGAATAGCCCTTCTTGTTTCTATGTTCCTTTTAGGAACCTTGACATATTTTGTCTCTTCTTTCTTATTATATAAGTAAATTCCTTCTCTTGTGTTTTCAAGTCTTTGTGGCATTAATTCAATGCATCTTATTTGAATATTCGGTTTCATTTAATGTTTATTTACAGCTCTTTGTTAACTTGTTATTGGTTTTGTATCTTGGGGTTTTCTGCTTCTTAATTTAATAATTTTCCCCTTATTTTTTATTTACTTTTTCCTTTTGTCTTCTCATTTACTGCTCCTCAACCTACTGGGTATACTGCTGTTGTACTGGGGTTTTATATAGTTGGTTATTTATACAGTATATGGATCAAGAGTTTTCTTTGTTTTTCAGTTTAATTTTATTAACATTTTATCGACTATAATGATCAGCTTCTTTAATTTATTTTTTAACCATTTGTTTTTTCTCACTCACTATTTATATTTCTTCTTTTTTAATGTTGTCTTAAGTTAAATTTTAAGGTAATAATTATGTTATGCTACAATATTGATGTTTTTAAAAGTCTTAGATAATTCTGTAATACTTGCACCATAAGATTGTGTAATGTTCACGAGATAAATAGACACAAATTTGCACGTAAAGATTTTTACTTATACAGTAGTTGAAAGCGTGTTGGTAAAAGTATAGGAAACGTAGAATAAGAATGCCTTATGATTTGAGATGGCTGAAAAATATAATGATATTTAAGAATTTATCCAAAATTGAGAGACGAAGCAGAATATGTATGGCGACTGTTACCTTGTATCCCAAACTACAAGGTGGTGTGAATAATGTTTTGCCTAGCCTTGTATAGTGTAAAGTCAAAGCGACATGAATGATTATTAGTGATATCAAAGTGCTTAGTAGCGTGGATGACATTTTCGCGTGTTGTTTAATCAACAAGATGACGGAATACTCAAGAGCCGCCGAGACGTTGACTGATTCCTTTACAAATTTCTCGTTAACACTGTAACAGATGACGTTGTCTGGGGTATATAAAAGCCGTAAAGATTTTATTTTGAATCAAAAGCTGAATTTTGATATTTTCAGTCTGTGTTAACAGGTCCGTGAGCTGTTGTTCGTTGATAAGGCAGAGTTACTTGTTGACACGTTTTGATTACGTTTTTGTGTTGCACACTAGGTCTGTAGTAATTTTATTTATTTGGTAAGTTTTGTAATTTGTTATGATAGTTAATACTTGGAAACTAATGAACTAATATATCTATTGTAATAATGTGTTTTTTGTTTCATAAAACTACAAATTAATTTGACTTCTATACCACTTAATAACTGTTAAAATTTGTTCCACTGTTTTAAGGTGAGGATCCACGCGACTCCCGTAAGAATATTTTAATGTGACCAGAAAATATATGTTGTACGAATGCTCTTACTAAATTTTGTTATAGTGTATGCCTATTACAAACGTAACGCAACACCACAAATATTATGCAAACATAGGGTCAATACCAGTCCCACACAAATACAGTAATTTAAAAGAATTTATATTAAGTTTTCTATTTACAGACTAGTAGTTGAAATGATTTTGAATTTTATGAGCATCTTAACATCAGTTTAATTAAATGTGTGTAATTAAATCACATATTCATAAAATATATCTTGGTACACCAATAACTCTAAACTTGTTATTTGTTTGTGAACCGCTAGCTGCTGCATCGGGCTTTCGGTGTCACCACCAATATCAAGTTTAAAACGACCTCGTGGGGTGGCACCGAAACGCCTCCTTCAGCACAACGCGGCAGCTAGCAGTTCACCAACAAACAACAACGTTAGAGTGATGAAGACTGCTAAGACGAAAAACGTAACAGAATACACATTGTTTACTTACTTGTGTGTCGTTTATTGAAAATATTCACTATAAAACTCCTGTCTAGACACAATTTAAGAATGATAGAGGATTGCTGAATCCAGTTCATAAGTAACAAAGGAAAAGTAACAAAATCTTTGAAACGTTTTTCTTTTAATTAAAAATAAACACAACGAGAAACGTCTTAATTAAAAAAGGAGGATTATGTTTTTTAATTCGTTAAATAAAGGAGAAACTGGGAACTCATATCTTTCACCTTTATTCTCCGCTTACGCATTACGTAAAAATTAAATGTGCCTTAACCGAAATTAGCCCACCAGAGAAAGTTCCGGATATAAGATTTAAAGTGAACTGCTGTTACAGATAAATCAGTAATTTATTCTTACTAGAACTAGTTCTGATTGCCTTTAGTAAAGACAATGTGTAGGTAATGATGCATTCCTCTAACCTGATGTTCTCTTTTTCTTAAACTTAATTTGCTTGAAACAATTAAATAATTTTAAGTTAAAAAAGTATAGATCTTTCCATCTTAAAAAACATCTTTTAAGAAATCTGTCACTTTTTCTAAATACGTTTAACGTGTAGGCCTACAGGCGAATAAGAGTGCGACTGTTAGTTCCAATTAATTTAGAGTCGATCAACTGTAATAGTTTTGTATCAAAAGTTGTAACAAATATTTATTAATAGAATGAAGTAATGAAAGTCTACGTCCTTGCCATAAAAAAACAAATTTCACTTTTTTGATTGAAGTTAACAAATTACTACAGAGTTATAGTGAAAGTCATGAAATTAGTTTTGATTAATGTCAAACAGGAAGAATGGTAAGATTATAATGAAAAGAAAACCACAACAACTTATCTTTACTATGAAAGTGTTTGAAATATCAAGAATCAAAATTACTTGTGAACAGCGAGTTTAAGGAACATTCTGACGTAGACACATTTGACTTGTTGACAGCGCACTCTATGTGACTGTAAAGCAAAGTAGCACTGAGAGTAATTTTGAAGTCTCCGTCTGCAGCGAATGAATTATTCCTCCCAGTTAATGGCGAACAAACGTTGCCTGTTATTAACGTTTCACAGACTCCCCGTTTGTCACAACTACTTTTCCAATAGACGTCAAACTCGGCACAAGAATATTTCAGCTTTTCCAGAAGGATTATGTTTTTTATCTTGCTGTTCGCTGTGGAATTTTATGTTTCTTAGAAACTTCCATTAAGTTTACGATGTTGCATTTATGACGTATTATCTTTAAAAATATTGATTGAGAAAAGAATGGAATTTAATTTGTAGGCACGCCTTGCCTTCATTGATTACGAGAAAGCGACTGATAGAGTTAAAAGATCCATTCTATAGAACATTATGTGTAAACATCTTGTAGACGTTACTAAGAGCTTATACTCCTATTCTCTAATGCACAGTATTGTGTGTAGGAGATGATTTGACATAAGAGATTTAAATTAATCAGGTAGTGCACCAAGGCTGTAGCACATCTCCAACATTGTTTAATAACTATATTGATGGCATACTCGTACTTAGAGAGTAGAAATTGCGAGTGGAACAGGGAATAAAATTAAATAATATAACATACATGAATACAATGTTCTTTGAGGATAATCAAGTAATCATCTAAAACAATGAATGCAAGCTCAAGAGATCGATGTTCCAGTTACAGCAAACATGTTCGAATTACAACATGAAAAGTTCCTCGCAGAAGACTAAAATTATGGCATTTATGGCCAAATGCCAGTTTTCGAACTAAGATTAGATTTGATAATAAGAGTAAGTTATAGAACAGGTGTCACATTTTCGTCTATTTGGTTGTGACATCACTTATGATGTGGTTAATATGTTTATCATAAGTTGGCTAAGTTTCAGTTAATATGTATCACAATTAGTCAAGCGGTATCGAGAAAAACAAGGGAAGAGACTCGACTAAAATTTACAATTTTATAAGGTAATAGCTGTGCCAGCGTTATTATATGGTTCTGAAACTTGGGTTCCGGTGAAGAAATATTTGAGTAGGATACTCTTATGGGAGACGAGATTCTTGTCACTGTTAAAGGTTGCACACAAAGAGATAGACTTTACAATGAAAACATTCGCAAACATTTTTAATGTCCAAGATCCTATTGCAGAAAACAAAGAGATATTGCTCATCTGAACAGGGTGCCAGATGGGAGATGGGCTAAGGAAGTTTGGCAATGCAACCCTATTGGGCAAAGAAGTATAGGAAGACCTTGAGAACGCTGGTGAAGTGGATGTATTCTTTTGGGACCGGGACAGGTGATTCGCCTATTCCCTGATAGAAGAAGAAGAAGAAGAAGAAGAAGAAGAAACTTTAATTCTTTACGAAAATACATAAGGTAATTGTACAATGAATTCAGTTTATAACACCTGTGACTTTAAACCTTTATGAATGACGCCATATTACGGTCAAGTGTTTGTGTGTACGCGTGTCTGCGTACGTTGAGTAGCTTCTATGGAATTCTTTTTTATAAATAAATCTAGGCTGTAAATGATTGCGATCATTATTGGGGTGAAATTAATCAACGTCTGTGACAGTAAAGTAGTTTAAATTTCATTTAATATTTTTATTGAAATCTCACTTAATTTCACAATAATTCACAAACACAATTCTCCATTGCCAGTGCCAGCAAGTATACTCCAGGTTTACGATAAGTATAACCGATACTTATATGATTAACCATACAGATTCGCAAACAAAAGCGACTTAATTTTTCTTGACAGTGACTTCAAATGCACAACGTATCTATAAAATGACTCGCAAGATTTATTAAAAGTGCGTGGTTCACTAATGACTCAAAATAATATTGTAAAGAAACACAATAAGTGGACAGTACTAGATCATAAAATATTTTCAACTTTATTGCAATATATTTAAGATTTTGTGTAGGCTGTTGACAGTCACAAAGCAAACTGATCAATATGAACAGTTTTTTCGTGACTTCCTGTTTCGTGATATTATGAATTGCTGTCACTATCTAATTCAGTTTCATGATGTTTGTGTTCTGTACGAAAATATCCACAGTTCAGATGAACCGATCTCACTTCCTGAAGTCGTAAATTTATTAGACGTACGTAACTTTAGTAGTTCATTACACTATGTCCTAATTGTCGTTGCCATATTAGTTGTATACTAGGTTTACTAGGCGCGCTCGTGTTGGTATACTGTACAGTATAGTAAGCGGTGTGTTCATCAAACAGGATTAGAGGTGACAAAGTTTATCATCACGTAAGCTCTCCCACTATCTGTGCTTGTCCTCTCTAATTTGAGTACACGCTACTATTGTCGATAGTGTTATCCGATTAGTGTATCTTTCTTGTTCGTTGTATTCGACGACGTTTCACATTAACCCAGTGATTCTACATATAATCATTCATTTTCTAACAGAATTAACACTGTTGCACAACACTATAGAAAAATTATTAGGATTAGCGCTTTCAAGCTTCTCAGCACATCATCAGATCGGAAATAACAATAATGGAACTAGACAACTTATTTATACCCCCACTTGTCCTACAGCGCGTATACAGTTTTGCAAACAATGTGATCGGAAATAACAATAATGGAACTAGACAATTTCTTTATACCCCCACTTGCCCTACAGCGCGTACAATCGTAAACAATCTTGATGTTAAGAAATTTTTTGTAAGATTACAAATAACATCGGAAATAATCTTGACGTTAAGATTATTTCCGATCTGATGATGACCTGTGAAACTTAAAAGCGCTAATCGGAATAATTTTTCTATAGTGGTGTGTAACAATGTTAATTCTGTTTGTGATTATAACCGCCAACACAACTTTATTAATGAAACATTCATTTTCTGTTAAACGATACTATTGGTTGAATTTGATCGTGACTATTAACTAATTGTAGGCCTGATATTTAATAACGTCATTGTAGGCCTATATATTTTCATCTGCTAAGGACGACAGAAATATGTCAAGAATCAAGAATCTGATCGTGTCTGTTTGTCTCTCCCTCTGTATTTCGCAAGATCTCTCCCTTTCTTCTCCCTCTTTTACATTTTCTCTTTGAATGCCTTTCTTTTCGTACCTACAATATTTTCCTCCTATCTTATTAACCGTTACATTTACCGCTATCTCTATCTTCCTTTTAATGGACTGTCAAGACAAACATATCTGTGTCATACACAGTGGAACACAACAAACATACGGACGTTGTTTGTGTGTAACAACCGTTGACGAGATGTGAAACGTGGACCTCCTGCATTACACATCTTGCAGTGCAAACTGCAAACTAGTAGTAAGATGTAAATATTTGCAAAATATATGAAAATATACACACGAGGTATGGGAATATGTTGAGCAAACGTCAACTAGCATACATTGCTTGCGGCGTTCGTTACATGTGGCTGAGTACCACGTATTTCTGCAACCTCTAATGTCAGATACAAAATATTCACAATTAAGCGACGAATCGTATTTAAATGAATTCACTCACAGTACTACGTTTGTTTTGTAACTTACGAGTATATAATTATTGAGAACTATATCTGTGGAAATTATAATAAAATATTTTCCATGTAGGCCTGTTACTCATACATAGAAATATTACATTCATAATTAACACGTTTTTATCAAAATGTAAATACTGAAAAGCATTACAAGTAATATCTCCTAAAATTTTGTAGCGAACTCGTAATGTAACATATAGTAATGTTTACTTCACAAGGTAAGAGCGTGTTAATTAGCTTATTTATCTGAAAATTTGCTGGTTTACTTTTACAAGTATAATACTCATTATTCTAGGAACTATCAGTGCCTAGTGAGCTATCAGTCTTTACTAAGTGCTATCCCAAATGCTATTAACTTTGAAAAACATTTTTGCGTCAAATTTTTACTAAGAAAAGTGATGGAATTAGGATTAAAAAGTTTATAAATCTAAAAGATATTATCTTTATAAACTTGTTTATTATATTCAAACTTAACATCAATTCTTTTCTTTAAAATTGTTTCTGAATAACGAGCTGTTAGGCCGTGGTCGGCTGCTGTGAATCGACAACGTTTCGACTCCTTCCTCCTTCCTCCTTCACGCCGCCACAAAGCGACACAGCTTACGAAAACAGTAGCGGCAGATGTTTGCCGAACAATGCCCGATACCTGTCTCAGGTAGGAGCAACGAAAATGTTTGGTTCACTAACGACTCAAAATAATATTATAAAGAAACACAATAAGTGAACAGTACTAAATCATAAATCTTTTTTCAACTTTATTGCAATATATTTAAAGTTTTGTGTTGACTGTTGACATTGAAAAAGGCAACTAATTGATTATTTTGTCGTAACTTTTTGTTTATGACGTTGTGAGTTCCTGTGACTATCAAATTCAGTATCATGATGTTTCTGTTCTATAGGGAAATATCCGCAGGTGTGGTATTTACTGTGATTTACAGAAAGGTATCGGGCATTGTTCGGCAAACATCTACCGCTACCGTTTTCGTTAGCTCTGTCGCTTTTTGGCAGCCTGAAAAAGATGCCCGAGGGAGAATCAAAACGTTGCCGACAAGATGTCGATTTACAGCAACCTAACAGCCTTCTTTTTAGAAATAATTTTAAAAATTATTTTAAACACCGGCCGTGCAAGCTTTAGACAAAAGTTATGATAAATTCCTTACGTATGAAAAATACTGCTATTTGCAAAGATATCTACTACTTATACTTACTGTTATCCCAAGAGTATAATTAATTTTAGATAGAGTCCGATTCATGAGTACTTAAATTTGACTGGTACGTTTCAGTATACAGACAAACGTAAACTAACTTTGAACATAGAAAATTTCTAAGCTTATGTCTTCTTTCTTCAAAAGCAGTAATTCTGTTTCCCACTTCATACTTTCTGTTGGAGACCTCATAATTTTCTATTCCACATAAAAGGATATTACATTTGTTAACTATGTAACCTTACCACGTACCATGAATATAAGAATTAAGTTTGTGGTGTTCCCTACTATCAGGTCAAACAAAACATGAACCTTTGGTGTATCTTACAATTTGCACTTGGCACTGACTATAAATTTTTTCCATTGTCTTACGCTTATGAAACAGAAACTGCGTGGCGTGTGCGTCAAATGTAAGCACACAAGGTCAGATTACAGAACGTTCCAGTGTTTTCTAGACGCCTTCAACTACTAAATTATTCTCGACGCATGACCCAGAAAGTGTCTGATTCATATTGAACCTCAGGGGGTATATACATCAGAAGTGGCAATCCAGTCAGTGTTGGATTTGCGAATTATCTGTGCGCATTCAGTGCGCGTTATCTGAGTCGTTATTGTGACTTGCGGTTTATTATAAACTGATTAATGTGAATTGTTGTATGCAGACATCAGTTAGTTAGAGACTTGTATTATTTATAGTAGACGAGTGTTTTTTTATTTGCTTTTATTGTATCGGCCATCTAAGGACCACGTGCCAATTTCAATTCTTTAATCTCTGGTCTTTTCTTTTTCTCCAATATTCTTTTATCTTTTCACTGTCTCTTCTTCCTGTCTTCAGTCCACTTTCAACCTGCGTTTTTCTCTCTCCTACCCTGGACTTCTTCCATTTTTAACACTTTTTTCCGAAAAAGGTCTCTTTCAATTGCTTCTTCTGTGTTTATATATTTTTTTTCTAAATCCTTTTGGACTTCTTTAATCTAACTTAATGTTGACTTCTTCCCCCACAGATATTTGAAGATCTGCTTCTGACAGGCATTCTGGCTTCACTACTGTACTGTAATGCCTTATTTTCGCATTTTTAGATATGCACTTTTTATTGTAAATATCTTTAGTTATACCATATGCTCTTTCCATTTTATGAACCCTTTCTTTATTTGTTTTATTTATTTAAATTTTCATTGAAGTTGAGCTTAATTATTACTTTCTATTGTTTAAACACGATGATCCGTGCGATACACACGTAATAATATGTTTCACTGTCGTTTTGTTTATTGTCATTACTCTTTTCTTTTCTCTTCTACTATAGTTAGCATGTGCCAAACTATTTACAGATTTTACTCACTTTAGAGAAATACTGCTAAAAATTGTATTCAGCAGAAAAATGTCCTAGTAAGCTTAACACAACATCACTGTTTAACATCATACTAACAAATACCCTTCGACGTCATTGTGCACACACGCATCAAGACCAGCAGACACATTACATCAACAGTCAATAAGTAGTATGTATTTTTGTTTATTTATACAACGACGATTATTTAAGTACTGTAAACTTTTGATGTTACATAGCGCATTGCACCAGCGTCTAATAAAATAAAATTTAATTTGTAAAACATGTTTGCTGATTATGTGACGGATTTCATGACACTTTTTTCGATACATTCATAAGAAGGCATAAGATAAAATTGTTTCCATCCATACTACTTGCTAAAAGTAAGTAATACCTTTATTGAACAAGAGGAGGACATAATACCTTACCAACTAAGAAAAATAATTGTTACAAACAAGTATACGCAGGTAAAATATGTTACGAGTGTTGTGTTTATTTTTTATGAAATTCTTTTAAGAATCAAAGAAACACTAAGGTAAATATTAATACTGGCTATACTACTTTCTTTGCGTGACGAATGGTTTACTTACGCAGTCACTCTGCCATTACTTCGCTGTAATCATACCCTTGGGGGACTTGCCTCTCTTACCGCCACAAGGAAATTTTACAAGGAAAATTCCGGACCAGTCTTCAAAGCAACCCTCGGATTTCCGTGTCATCCTTGTCAATGTCTCTCTTTATTTACATAAAAATAAAATTACCTAATGTCTTGTCACAATGGAATGCTGATACCTTTATTTTATTTACTTCTTGTACTATAAGATTTTTTAACATCCTCAGACAATTCTTGTTCTTGTAATACGTGATACGTTATAGTTTGACGCTTTATTGCAAGTTTTGTTCCTCAAAAGGAATTGTGATGGTTCAGGCTTTTCTTTCATATGATGTGCACATGGCCTACATATATACGAAACTAGCCCACCGCACACGGCAAGAGCATAAATACGGGAGTAGAAATATTAAACTTGTATTTCTAACACTCCGTATGTGGTAGTGTGTGTGTGTGTAAAAGACTGTTTATTTTACCCTGGAGTGTGCAGCTGTGTCTGTAGAATTTTACAATAATTTATATCTGAAAGCTTGGCAAGCCAGATTTTTCTAAACGACTTTCAATCAATTGATATTTTTGTTGGTTGGTTTTGTGTAACGTTTTACTTTATTTAATAGCTTCAGTTCATTTTTTGATAAATATGATTTAATAAAAAAGAAAGAGTGTCTATAGTTGAACATTAATTTCAAACAAGATCAATTATTTTTTCACAGGAAAAGTTTCATAGGCACCTCAAATACGCGAATGATTCAAACAAAATACAACATTTGTAACGTTGGTAAAAATTAAAAACTAAAGACTTCATTTTGCCTACCTGTAAAACATGTGACTGTTTTATATAATACTTTAACACTGATTAACATCTGACCTTGTAGGCTTGAATAAATTTGTGTTGAGTTTACAATTTAATTGCTTATGGCAGGCACGAAGCTAATGCAGGTGTGGCACGTAATAATTCAGTTTTCATTTTAACGGCAATACTTTGTTCTACACATGTAAACCCTTGGGTGGTAAATTATAAAATTTTCCAAGTATGTTAAAGGTTTGTGCAAGCAACTCAAGGTATATACATTTAATAAACCCCTTCACTCTTTAATCCTTATTCGTGTGAAATTAAAATATGATTCTACATTTTACTTTATGTTGCAGCGTTATTTGAAAAAAAGAATGTGTAGATATGTTTACTACCTCTGTTACTTCTTTTGCTATATCATGTCGATTTTTAACAATAAAATCTATTTATATTGATTAATAACTGTAAAAACTTACAGTGTAGTAGTTCCCTATATGGAAATTTACAAAACTGCATTCACAATATAATAGTGTTAACATTGGTTAAATAACATTATATGCGTTATGGTTTTTTTTTCTCGCACACTTACATACTGTTTCTCCCCCTCATTTATCTTTGCCCCTCCCTATATTTTCCTCTATTCTTTTTGCTGCTTCTTTCTGTAAACCCCATCTTTAAGTTAATATTACGATGTTAATTACGTATGTACGTAGGGGGACCCAAAAGTAACGAGAATTTTTCTCTGGCAGTTGGTAGAACGCTAGTTCCGACTTCTCCCGCTAAGTGCCTTCACTAGACACCATTTTGTATCAGTTGCCCTAGCGGCATTGTTGTGGAAACATTAGCGCGGTCAGTGTGACTATTTTTTGTAAGCGCTGTTTCACGTTTTCGTCGATTTTTAAATTAATTTAATGGCAGACATTAAATACCAACGTGCTAACATCAGGTTCTGTTTCCTGTTAGGGAAATCAGCAGCAGAAACTGTCGCAATGCTTCGGACGGCTTATGGGGAGGAAGCTTTGAGCCAGGCAAGGATTTTGAGCCGACAAGAAAGCACACGCGGAACGAATTTTGCTGCAACACGTTTCATCTTCAGATCTTCAGTCAAAATTCGTTGGCATGAACTCCAGGATATTCCAGTCATTTCCTCCAATTCATCGATTGTTCTACGACGATCAAACATGATCGCAACACGGATTTTTTCAATGTTTTCGTCCGTTTTGGAAGTCGAGGGACGTCCCGGTCGTGGTTCGTCTTCAATTGACATTTGACCACTTTTAAAACGAGAAAACCACTCGTAAATCCTTGCCTGGCTCAAAGCTTCCTCCCCATAAGCCGTCCGAAGCATTGCGACAGTTTATGCTGCTGATTTCCGTAACAGGAAACAGAACCTGATGTTAGCACGTTGGTATTTAATGTTTGCCATTAAAAAAATCGCCGAAAACGTGAAACAGCGCTTACAAAAAATAGTCACACTGACCGCGCTAATGTTTCCACAACAATGCCGCTAGGGCAACTAATACAAAATGGTGTCTAGTGAAGGCACCTAGCGGGAGAAGTCGGAACTAGCGTTCTACCAACTGCCAGAGAAAAATTCTCGTTACTTTTGGATCCCCCCTCGTATACTAATTACAGATGTTTAAGTTGTGTCTCAGTTAAAACATTACTTAACTTAATCGACATTAATAAGAAATGCCAGGTAGCCTTAAGCACACACTGGACGTTCTTTCGTGATGTTGTACAACGCATGCATTTCAATCAATCTTCTTGGACTAGAGCGGAATTATGAGCTGCTTTATGGACAAGGAGCTATTTACTGCTTCTATGACAGGAATCTTCCACTCATACTACTACGTATGTTTTAAAGAATACAAGGCGTTTCAGGTATTTTCCAGATACTCTGTAATAAGGTAAACTATTACACTAAGGCAAAAGGTATTAAGGCACTTTAGGGATCAAATTTTGACAATGAAAACTTTTCATTCATATATGATGAAATGATGACGACACGAATTCCAAATCCGATGCCTACTGATTAGAAAACTATTTATTTTTTGTCTCAACGAAAGCTTCTATGTGTCTTACTACTTCTTATCCATGTTCTTTTTAACTACTATCTTCATATTTTTTGAAGTAACAAAGACAAAATTTGAAGAAAATAATTATGTTAATAAGAGATAAGTATGGAGAATAAAGGCGTCACACAAAAATGGAGAGATTTAGGCGATGTTAAAACTTAATGAGCTACAATATCCATTTTATATAAACAGATAATTTTATAATTCGGACTTGAAATTAGAAGTCACATAGTTAAGGTCTGGAAACATTATTTCAGTTTTATTTGAAATTTCCAATACATAACTTAACTATATTACATAAATAAAAACGTTCATCTAACCAAGCAGAACGTATAACATTATCATCTAGCCTAATCGGATTCGATATTCTTTCTCTCTGGTCAGACAAAACATTAAACTTAAGCGTAATGCACAAATTTAATTAGGCCTGAATGTGAATATATGCAAACATAATTAGGGGACACAAACACGAATTGGCAGAAAAGAAGGCAAAACAAAAATAAATGTTAATTTGTATTTAATTGGTGGCATAACCTATTCAAGGAGACACAAAAGACAGGGATATTTAATTGTAACTAGGTACAAAACTAAATAAATTTACCCTTTTAAACTCCTGTTAATTTATGAGTTTATTTTATACCGTTCAATAATTTGATTGTAAAATACCTTTTTAACTTGTAGATTTCGTTGGGCGGAATTTCTAATAATAACAATTTTACTGTTGACAACCACGTGTTATTAATAATACTGTTAACACCAAACGTTTTGATGATTTGATGATGTGTGATGTTTGCTACATTATTGAGTACGTGGACTTTTGTTCTTAATGTTATATTAAGTCTTATTTCTTAATGTTATTCGTTTTTTAGTCTTATGTTGTGCCTCAGTTCAAACTTACATTGGAAATATTATTTAGCCCCCCTAATAACCGTCGTAAAATAGTTGATTTCTGTTTTAAAACTTTATTCAAAACTTAAACACATTAAATGCCGTAGACGTTTATTGTACATATAGCAGGCAAAGTGTTTAATCACGGCATTCTGTAGAATGCCTAAAGTCTATACAATGTATGAACTAAAAGAATCTTTCCTTTCAATTACTTAGTTCCTAGATAGTCTATATAATAGCTAGGCATATTATAAAATACTGGACGTAATCCAGGCAATGCAGAAAATTACAAAACTCTCTTATTATGAAGTTATTAGTATAATTTTACTTTTAGAATGTTGCAGGATACACGATAAATAGATCCATAAAGAGAGTTAATTGTAGGCCTATTTATACCTCCACCGCCTTGCGTTGTAGGTAGTGGTGACATAGCGGGCCTCGGTGTCGGTAATAACGTTTGAAAGGGGCAACTCGTATGACCTAGAGCAGTAGTTCCCAAAATGGGATTCACCGATCCCTGGGGGTCCGCGATAATGTTTCAGGGGGTATGCAGACACTTTTAACAAAAAATAGAATATACCCATCATTTTCTCCGATTTTTTATCCTCCAAAATCTAAATTTTATAGTCTTAAAACAATTGATAGAAGAATCCTGTAATTTTTGGTTCAAACTAATTGTAATTGTAAAAGCAATTTCAAACTAATGGCTTTAATAATATCTTTAAATCATGTCGTGCAGCAGATCTGTTTGTCCGCCGAACAGATTAGACTTCTCTCTTACATTAAAAGAAGAAGATTCATTTGCAGAACTTTCAATTGACAGTTCATTAAAATTACAATTTTTGCAATTACAGCTAGTTGACGTCTGGTTATATGTAATGACTGACTATCCTGAATTCGGAAAAAGAACTTTGAAGTGTTTAACTGTGTTTCCTCTACTTATTTGTGTGAAAACGCAGTCTCCTTGCTTACGTACTTAAAGTCAAAGTTAAGAAATAAACGTGATGTCGAGAGTTAGTTAATATTGAAATTATCAGACATTAAACCCAATATTAAAGAGCTAATTGTGCAAAAGCAGTTTCATTCTTCACATTAAACTATGTTTTATATCACTAATATTATAATTTTGCAAATTAAGAGAATTTAAATTTCAATACATTTTAATTAAAACATAAGAGTTTCTATCATGTTTACTGTTTGTTTTATTTCAGAACTCAGACGAGGTCCGTGAATATTTAAATTATTTGGGGGGGTCCGCGGACTGAAAAGTTTGGGAACCACTGACCTAGAGCGTTACACAACTTTGCCTAACAGAATGATTTCAAAACGACTGGAACATCCTTGCGCCTCGCCGCGTGACAATAGACACGTAGACACATTTGTAATTTCCAGCTCAACGAAGCTTATTTTTTGCGTGACCTACTTGAAGGTCACAAAAACTTTATACTCAGGACATACAACCTAGTCTTTACTTTCTTTGACATTGTTCAATCAAAATAAATAATCAGTGTAATGTGAGTTAGATTTTGTAAAAGAAGAGTAACAAAACTAATAAATGCTGATATTAAATGACACAATTGAACACAACGACAATGCTAGACAGAATAGACTAATAAGCATTATAAGATGGTTATTATTTTATAGTATAAATTTAATCACTACTGTTGGTGTAAGATAAGTAAAAACTACTGTTTATTTCATTAATTTTGTTATTTATTATTTGTATCTTCGTCTCTATTTACTATAGCCTTATCGATCTTTCAGCAATCCTTCAACCAAATTATTCTATCAAGATAAAAACTGAGTCTTCCTTGTAGTTATGAAATTAAGTTTCGAAAATGTTAGTATGTGGTTAAAACCATCCAATTAGCTACAGGCAGCACTTTAAAATATAATGACACACTGTTTGAGATGTTATCAATAAATAAACGCTTTTGTCGTGCCGTGCAGCAATAAAATTGTGGATGGAGTAAACAATAAGTATAACAAATATTTGCTAACATACACATATGTTTTAGTGTGATACGGTCTATAAGGTGTAATTAATTACATTAAAGAACCAGTTCTGTTGACCTAGTGCACAGTGTGGCCTACAGAAATAGGTTAACGACAGTAAGATAAAAAACCAAAGTCAATAGCAAAACCTCAGTAGTACGGCCATTATCTGACCTAATGACCGCCCATAAAATGTGTGAGTTGGCGTGTTCGTTTTATACACAAGTGACATTAATGGTCACTCGCTTCTCATATGAAAACTGAAAACTTCAGAGATTTTTAAATTATTGTATTCCAACGGCTCTACGAGTTAAAGTAAAAAGACTTATTTTTTAATCTTCATAAAAGTCAAATTCTTTATTAGACTATCATGAAATCGTAAACGTCAAGTTTTGATCACCACAAGACTATACTCAGTTTAAAAATAAATATGTTTGTTTAAAATTCAACTATGCTTACTTTGCAATGTAAAAATTGTTTCATAATAGATTATTTAATAAAATACTGTTTCAGTATATTTTGTCTGATTTTATGACTAAAAAAAATCATGAAAGCTCTTTTCTGATTAAACATGTCACTTAGTCATGTTACTATTTAATCCATATTCATAAAACTTGAAGGTACAACACCAGTACAAGAAAAAAGAAGGATCAAAATACAAGGAGTGATGTTCTTAATATCAGTATAAGGATTGAAATGAAGAAGGCATCGTAAAAAATGGAATTAGGTAAAGAATGGAATGCCGTAAGAGTAAGTTCAAACATTCAATTTGAATAGAAAAATTGGATAGGCATAGGAATCTAGATAAATGACGCAATAATTATCTTGTCCCTGAAGGTAAGACGATATAGGCTAAAGCAGAAATGAGAGAAGCCTAAACATAGTTTTTCTTATAAACGTTAAGAAGCAATCTATTGTCTTAAGTTTTATTTCCTCTGTTGCCTTCATTAAAATTCAAAACTAATTTTTTTCCCATGGGCTTGCCTTTATCATTTCACTCATATATTAACGTCTTCACTACCTCCAGCCAGGTCTTTTTCTTTTAAAAGATTTATGGAAACCTTGCTTTGTGGTTTTATGAGTATGTGGCTTTTTGAACCTACATCAAAGAAACCTTTTGCAATAACTTTCCTAATTTTTAAATTGTAGGAATTTGTAGGTAGATTTTATTTTTAATTCTACAGACGTCTTAGTAAATTTTATTATTCTCTGTAGTTCTGAAAAGCTTTTATTGTTATCGGTATTTATATTCTCAAATAGTCAACTTGTCAATCTTTGTTATACGAGCCCACTGTTAAACCGCATCTCATAACATTTACCCACGATAATTATGTACTCTTATTGACATCTGTTTTTATTCCCAGTTTCTTCAATGCACCATAAAACTAATAAAGAATAAATACCATAATATATCAAAATAAATAAAGAATACTAGGAGATTGAAAGTTCGTATATAACAGTCAGCACCACACTATCGTGGATACATTATTTTATACATTTTGAAGCGTACTGCAGTCCTATCATCAGTGAATATGTAACTAGTACCATATAACTGAACTAATTAAGAAAAGTCCTCTACCGTCGTAGTAAGCCTACATAACCCACACTTCAGTGCTAATGAAAGAAGACAGATTTGAACACGGTAACAAATAATGGAAGTATGTTGTTAAAGTATGATTTTCACGTAGCTGTGATTGAGTACCAACAGAAAATATATAAATTGTTCTAAAAAGAATGTTCATTCTTATAATTAATAGATCACAATCAATCTAAATCGACAGTTAGAAACTAAATAATAACTTTATTAGTGTTTAATTGAAAGTCTGATTAAAATTTTTCTACATGATCTATAATGTAATGTTCATGACCACTGATGATTATAAAATTAATTTTCGTAAATAGTATTGTTTCTCTTTGTTATACTTTGTGACAGGTTTGCGTGTGTTTCTGACAGGTTTTTGTAGTTTGAAATTAAACTACGTCCTGTGCACTCATTAATGTATTACGTGTCATCACAGTATTTATGCATCTTCTTACACTGCATTTGCCTAACCTCAGTTATTACCACTGTCTTAATTGACATTTGGATTCTATACGTTTAATATAAGAGAAGTTTAAAGCTCCGTATAAGATACGCTATTGAAATTTTGATAATGAGAATAAATAATAAATACTGCGTATTTGAACTTAAATATAAATATAAATGTAAAATACTTACGACTTCAAAGAATGGTAAAAATAATTTTTTCTTAGTTCATAGTTTCATACTTTAGAATACAAAATTTATGTTAATTAATAAAGTCAGTTTTACTTATTCTAGTTGCAGAGTTCAAACTAGCTTAAATATTAGTTCAGAATAGTAATGTATAGCCTATAGTAATAACTTAAATTATTTAGGATGTTACTTGACAAATTACAAGCGAATAGACAAAATTCTTAAACCAAAAAATTAAAATTAATGTCATAATTTTTAGTTACTTAAATATGAATACTTAAAATTTATTAAGCTAAAAAGTCATTTTTTATTCATTAATTTAATTTTCAAATATTGAAGTGATTGTTTATAATAACAAATATATATTTATGCAAGCAAATATTAACACTGTTTATATCATCATAATTATTCAAGTATGGAAACAAGTGATTATGTAATGTACTATTGTTTTTATTAGACCTCAAAATAAATGTCCTAACGTTTGTTAATTACAATAAATACACATGTGGACCGTATAAAGACACGACGGAGTGTACGCATGCGGAGAGAGACACACTAAACTTGAAAGCGTAAAGACGAAGACAAGCTATGCATGTTACTGTAGAATTCACATTAAGAGAAACTGGCAGCAAAGTTCTGAACCACAAATTAGCAAGCTAACGACGTTGGTCCCTTCCTGCCCGTTGGTGCGCAGCTGGACATCGTACATTCCTTTCACAAATGGAATCAGCCTTGCTCAGCGTAACAGTAGAATTCACATTATAGAAACTCACGGCAAAGTACGGAACCACAAACTAACCAATTAATGATACTAATTAATCGGCTTCTCTGTCTAAAATAGATGTTTCTCGATTCCGTTCTATATCACCGTATGCTACGCGCGATTGTAATTTGATTGTTTTGATAGTTACAATACTGTGAGAGAGAGCAATTTGTGCTGTCCGCATAATTTGCGTTGGTTTTGTCCATCTTCTTGCAGAAATGACAATGGTAACCTGGATGTAACATCCTTATTAAGTAACATATTTCTACGTTGACTTTAGGAGCCGATTGGAAACTGTAGAAAGTCTAATGTGTGTGTGTGTGTGTGTGTGTGTGTGTGTGTGTGTGTGTGTGTGTGTGTGTGTGTGTGTGTGTGTGTGTGTGTGTGTGTGTGTGTGTGTGTGTGTGTGTGTGTGTGTGTGTGTGTGTGTGTGTGTGTGTGTGTGTGTGTAGAATTTGCATGCACAAAATCAGTGGTCATACACCATGCTATTCAATGAACAACACATTTTAGAAGTATTCATACCAAAATTCAAGGACTACAGACAGATTGCATTTAACTCACCGAATGTCACTAAAGCATTAACTGGATCCTGTTTTACATCTAGTATTTTCCGTATTTGTTAAAGCGTTCACAAACTGTTATGTACATCCTATGTAGTATGGTATAACGTTTGTCTGTTTAAAATACACACATTTTTATTTATTACTTTTCATTTTCCAAAAAGCACCGCATATGAGTTTTAATAAGAGTGTGAAATAAATGTTTTAGAACTTGTACAAATATTATATAAATAATGGAATTATGATCGCCACCCTTTAACTTATAGAGTTGAATGTTGACCTCTAGTTAAAATTAAAAAGAATATTTACATAAAAGATTGCGAAACTTTAAAACCTTTTACAGCACTGTACAGAATGTCTGAAGTTTAAAGGAATATAGGCTCAGAAAATTGTATTTTGTAAAGAAACAAAACTAAGATTGTCAGATTACTGAAGTTGTGTCACATTTATCAGGCTAACTTTCGTAACGACTATATCTACTTACTCGCTGATTATTGGCAACTAACTGTATCATATACGTAAGTGCTGTGTTTATAGAGGTGAGTGCTTTAACTATTGTGATGTTGCTTTTCTGTTTGCCCTTATGGAAAAAAGTATATTAATTTATAACAATGTAATTGAAAATAATAAATTTAGTACATTTAGTAACAATGTGAAAGTAATAAGAAATGGTGAATTGATTCTGATCACTACTTGTCTAAAATTAAACTCAAACTCCTACCTAATAAAGTTCATCGAAAATTACAAAAGCTATTAAAGTATAATACAGACAGACTTGCCATAATGGAAGAATCAATAAGAAAATATCAAGAAAAAATTAAAATATTTAAGCAAGGTAACTGGCAAGAGTTATCTACAGAAATCAATAATGCAGCAAAGGTAACATTTGGTTCAGTTAAAAATGAAAGGCAAGTATGGTGGAATGAATTGGGCGAAGAAGCATTAGCAGAGAGAGCAAAAACACGGAAAAAGTGGAAATGCTCAGGGAAACCTGAGCACTACGAGCAATTTAAGAAATTTGGAAAACAGAAAAATCCCAGAAGAATGGAAGGTGGCCTTAATACATCCGCTGCATAAGAAGGGTGATAAGCAAGAGGTTAATAACTACAGAGGAATATCTTTAATTCCTGTTGCATATAAAATATTTTCAAAGATTCTATTGAAGAGAGTAGAAAAAACATTGGATAGCCATTTGGGTGAATATCAGGGTGGCTTCAGGAAGGGCAGATCCTGTCCAGAACAAATATTCACTCTAAAGTCAATAATCCGTCACAGGCTACTGAATTCAAAGGAGATCGTAGTAACATTTGTTGATTTCAAAAAGACCTTTGATTCTGTTGATAGAGAAACTATAGATAAAATAATCCGAGAATTTGGTGTTAAATCTAAATTGGCAAATCTAATCCGTGAAACCCTTACGGACACAGTCTCAAAAGTAAAATTCATGGGAGAAATATCTCAACCATTCAAAATAAATACAGGTGTAAGACAGGGTGATGGTTTATCCCAAATTCTTTTTAACTGTGTCCTGGAGAAAGTAGTGAGAATTTGGAATGAAAAATTAAGGGAATGCAAAATATCACCAATCATGTTGGGAAGAAGGAACAAACGTATTGAAATAAACTGTTTGGCATTTGCAGATGACTTTGCTGTACTTTCTGAACATCTGACATCTGCAGTAACACAAGTTAATTTTTTAGAGGACATAGCCAGTAGAACAGGCTTAAGAATTTCTGCAGAAAAAAACCTTTCTCACAAACATGAGAAAAGCGCCAAAATTCCTGGTAACAGATATTGGTCGAATAGAGAGGGTTCAAAAATTTAAGTATCTAGGAGAGATAATTTAAGAGAATGGCTTGGAAAAATCTGCTATAGAAGAAAGGCTTCATAAGATGGAAAGGGCATATGGTATAACTAAAGATATTTACAATAAAAAGTGCTTATCTAAAAATGCGAAAATAAGGCATTACAGTACAGTAGTGAAGCCAGAATGCCTATATGCAAATGAATGTCTAGCACTGAAATATAATTTAGACAGACTAGAAATATTGGAAAGACGAATTATTAGGAAAATATTAGGTCCACGAAAAACTTCAGAAGGTTGAAAATTAAGAAGTAATGTTGAAATATATCAAAGTGTAGAAAATATAACAGAAACAGTGAGGAAAAGAAGACTATTATTTTTTGGACATTTATATAGAATGGACGACAATAGGTTGACAAAGCAAATCTTCAAATATCTGTGAGGGAAGAAGTCAACATCAAGTTGGATTAGAGAAGTCCAAAATGATTTAGAAAAAAATTATATACATGCAGAAGAAGCAATTGAAGGAGATTTTTTTCTGGCAAAAGTGTTAAAAATGGAGGGAGTCCAGGGTAGGAGAGAGAAAAACGCAGGTTCAAAGTGGATTCAAGACAGGAAGTAGAGACACAGTGAGATGATGAAAGAATATTGGGAAAAAAGGAAAGAACAAAGAGTAAAGAATTGAAATTGGCATGTGGTCCTTAGATGGCCGATACGAAAAAAAATTTAGTAAGGGAAAGTTTTAAAATTGCACAGACTATTTTCAAACACAAGTTGCAAACTTCAAGCAGACCGTGTCCAGGTGCACAAAGTAAATGAATCAGAAAGTGACCGACTCATCAAGAAAGAACATCAGAATGAATCAGAAAGTCATCAAGTAGTTAGGAACATAGAGAAGAAGGCGAATGGGAAGGCTATTTGAAGGAATGGATAATTAAACTTGAATCTGTATAAATAAATCAAATAATAACAGCATTACACAATACCTGAGGTAGCCTAAATTGATTTAAAATTTTAAGAGATGTAGTATGCTCGAGTTTGTTATATCTTTATAAGAAATTTAATTATAAACATTAAATTATAATACCAGTACAACTATAATACTCTCGAACAGTCAAAGAGCGTCGTTCTACGCGCTTCTCGATTAGCCCAGCGTGCCTCGTCTGTATCAAAGCCGTCCACTCACGTAACACAAAAGTACCTGCCAGAGTGTTCAAGAGCACTTGAAATACGCATTATGCTGGCACCCGCAGTAAGGATGGAAAGTTATTCTAGAACACGTGCACTACGTATATAAGGAGTCAGTCAGTTACGTTGAGCGATTTCTTAGTGCGGATCGAGTGGTGGTTGAAGATTAGTGGAAAGTGTTTAGTGTTATTATTAGTGTGGAACTCTATAGTAATATATAGTGAATCATATAATAAAAACTTGAATCATACTAACTATATATCAACTATGACATTATTTTTGCGTGTGGACAAATTTAGGTTGAATTATTGTACAAGACTTCTTGTTGATTACAAATTGTTAGTTGTGATTAATTAAAGCTGATAAATAGTGATTTCATTGGTGTCTGCACTAGTTTCTACTGTACTATACGACGATCAGTGAGACCGTCGTAACAATATTTGTATGTACAATAACATACATAAAAAGCAAATAAAAGTGTATTCACAATTCTGGATATAAAAGTTTAGTTAATTCATAAGGACGATGAAATGGTAAGCAAAATAAAAGACGAAGAACGACGAGATTTAAACCAACTAAATGTCAAGATATTTTAAAGAAGACAATCACAAATTGAGGAAGAAATATATTTTAAAGGTGTAGGAAATTAACATCAATACATTTTTAACAAATTAACAACTGAAAGGTACTCAGCAAAATGTTTACGATATTTTCAATTTCTTAAAATAACTAACAGTAATTTTTGTACTAAGAAAACTTCTAAACACATAAAGAAAATGTACATATTTACATAAAAATAAGACCGCTTAGATTATAATACCACTTGTACTATTAGGAATAACGATTTAAAAAGCTTATTTACATTTTGTATCTTTAAAAATATATATAGTATAATTTTAAACTTAGTTATAAATGATACAAGATTTAACGTTTATTGATTTATATTTTTAGAAAACATTACTTTCTTTTCAGTTTTTTTTTATGTTAAGCTTTGAATAGCGGTACACCAATCTTTACACTTCACATGAAAAATCAATAGCAAACGTTTCACTAAATTAATGTCTGATAGAGTTAATTATTAATGTGTATAGTATGTCCTCACATCGGTAATTGTGAGGAATCACTAACATTCTTTTAATTATAAGACTATACTAATCGAGGCTTAGTAGTGTAAATTTGTGACTTACATAGGAGTCGAATATGTAAACGGATTAACAAATTACATAAGTTTTGTGAAAGAATGTCAATCACATTTTTGACCACAGATCTACAGGTTAAAATTTCCCCATGACCTACTATTAACTTGATATAACGTAAGTATGATTAAATTGTAAATGGATAAGACTACCATCTATTTTTCAGAAGAGAATTAGAATATTATCAACAAGTATTATGCGCTAAATTATAATGCACAAAAGAAATTATTATTATTTTAGTCTTAAGTGAAGTGAATGATGGAGTTACGCAATGAATTTAATATTTTCATTAATCTACAGTAGTCATAAAAACGCCTCACAGAAAAGTGGTATAGAATTTTATCCAAGGCAAACACGACCAAAACTTTTATCGTAGTAAGAGAACATTAAGCTAATGGGTAGACCATATGAGAAATAATAAAAGTTAACAAAGAAACACGGGTTAAGCTGCTTTATGATAGAATAACAACGTAGGTTTTTGCTAAATGGTTTACGTAATATGCTAAAGTTCAAAGAAACAGTGTGTTAAAAAACACTTGCTTCTAGTACAAACACTTTATGAATTTAATTTTGTCACACATTTTTTAACACAATTATCATTGTCAGCTTGCCATAATTTTTCTACAAATTGAATTCTCTAATTATTTGGTATTCTACCCGAAGGCAGGTCTTCAAATGGTAAAAGCTCTCGAAGCTGTCCTATCGCATCCCAGTCTTTCGTTTCTTCGTAACACCCTCTGATTTTAATGCTATCTATTAAGTTTTATTCTTCTACGCCCTCTTCTTTTATTTCCTTTTATGGCACCCTCCGTGACAGTTGTAAGCAAGCAGTCTCTTCTTCAAGAATGACCTAACCAATTCATTTTCCTCCTTTCTATTACCTTCAGGATTCATTACTCTTTCCCTATTCTTCTTAAAACTTCATCATTCCTTACTTTATCAACCCACCTCACTTTTTTCATTGCTCACCAAACCCACATCCCAGATGGTTCTAATCTTTTCTGATCCTCTTTCCTCAGTGTTCATGTATCTGCACCATATAACGCTCCACACATAACATTTGGCCAACCTTTTTCTTAAATTCTTATTAATTTTGCCACACAGCAGTCTTTCTTCCCATTAAATGCCTCTTTTGCTATAGCAATTCTTGCTCTAATTTTACGAGTGCAGGACATGTTTTCACTTATAAATTCTCTAAAGCAGAGACTAATCTGCAAAAAGTCATCATCTTGCAGCGAACAACATTACGAGGGGCATCTGCTCTCGTTTCCGACTACCATATGACCATTACTACAGCCACAAATTATTATACCATATGCCATTCAGCATCCACACATGTTATATAAACATTTACTTTTTTCTTCCGCATTTGATGTAATTTTTACACAACAGTTTAATGCAGTGCTTAAAACTGATCTCCATGGTGTAATATCATTTAGCAAATTTATGCAAATTCAATCTGCTACTACTTAATCCTGAATGTTTTAAATTTTATTGTTTATTGTGTCACTTGAGGTTTATTTTATAATTTATATTTTTTGATATGTCCGAATTTAATAAATTTTCCTTTAATTTAAGAAGTACATAAACGCACAACAGTTGTTTTTCATATAATTAGTAAAATAGTTTACCTTTTTCTTGTCCGTCTGGTGGCCTTTTTTCTATATTTAATTCAACGCGTTTCGGGACATATGCCCCATCATCAGGATTATCCCTTGTTGAAGTTCGTCGATCGTTAAAATATTAAAAACACTGTATATACAATTTTACACATAACAATAAATATAATATAAACATAAAAAAACACACATAAAATACCCAAACTTGAGACACACGCGATATCGGTGGTGCGCACCACGACATGCTATAGTCGACTGCAGTGTTCATGTTGTTATATGTCGTGCACTATGGACCTTGTTCTGTATTCTTATCGCTGTGTCGTATAATAGATTTGACCGGAAATTCAACTGATCGTTAAGGATGACTTCTTCTGTTTTTTTATTTTTGTAAGCCTTATATATTTCGTATTCTTCGATAGCATTCATATAATTTCCTTTTCTGCATATATGGAGGGGTTGAAAGTTCGTTGTGAAATCAGTATAACTATGGTTTTTGTCCATCAGATGGCGCGCGTAATTTGACACTGTTGTTTTTCACCTACTTATCATCCATTCAGCTGTTTTTATTTTTTTAACATTTTTGTCGTGCCTATCTTTCTGTGCTATACTAAAGCACTCGTTATGCATTTGTTTTAAAATTTACTTTAAAACAATAACTAATCAGTTGTTATACAAAAAAATGTTTTTAATGTTTCTTATGAGAATGTAAGTACAAGTGATGTTGGCATTATATCATGTTTCATTTTTTGTGTGACATGAATGAAATACACACGCCTAGTTTACACTATGTACGTATTTGTCGTAAACAAATTTTCATTTTGTATTTTTCACTAGAAATAAAGTGGATTATCATAATCAGCATTTAATTTGTCTCTTAATATTAAACTGTATAGTTAGATGTTGGTTTAACATAAAGGAATTCACTTAGCTGGTTTTAAATTAGCTGAAAATAAATTAAGGTAACATTTATAGAATGTATAAAAACAGATAATTTGTATTTAACAGTAATAAACGATCTCATAACGATAAGTACGACGCTGGCGTACTGAAACATTGAACTCTGAAATGTAAGCGCAGAAACTCCAAATGTTCAGTTTCCGACTCACATTTGACAACTTTAACTTAGTTAGAGTGTGCGATCGTGTAAGGGTATGCGAATATATTATTAGTGTTACCGAGTTTCCGTTAACACAATCTTGTAGTCACATGTAGTCTTGTAACACAAACTAGTCTTGCCTCTCTCATCAATTAATTACACTAATCAACGCCAAAACTTGCGGTAGTCTTGGCTTTTACCTCATCAAACTCTCTTCTCCTTCAGCGTATTGCTTCAATAATCAAACACACGTTAACTAAGTTTTCAACATAACTACTAATGCACGTACACGTGCATTCAATTGAGTACCTACTACTTACTAGTTTAATTATTGGATTTGTCCTGTGTAAGGAAAATATGAAATTACTGCATTTCTGTTTCCTCATTGGGTTTAATAGAAAACAACATTTAACACTAAAAAAAAACAACTATCAATATTCTCATTCTCGTTTTATTAATTTTTTTGTTTGCTTTCTCTTCTTTTCCTTTTTCTTCTCAACCTAGAGGGTGATAAGTTATTTAGTAATTATTCTGTGATTTTTAAGACCGAAGGTTTACTGTCAGCACACACCACTGACTTTATGAAACGCCAATATTGAAGACATCAGATATTTATCAGTAAATGATTCATAAGTAATAGAGTCAGTATAGTTAACCTACATTTTTAACTCAACAAACGTACATATGTAGTAATATGGATAGCATTATTGGCACATCCAATAATATAATTAATCTATCCTAATGTTAAGCATAATATAGTTTTGACGAAATATAATGTGCTTTTAGTGGAACACAAAATGCTTATGAGAATTTCTCAGTATTAAATTCCTTATAAATTGTATTACAAATTTATATTTACATATCGAAATTTAAACAAGTAAATTTACACCAAATCTAAAAAAAAGTGTTTTTCGATACCAATTTTTGCGACTTTTTAAGGTTGGTGGTTTTATAGAAAAGATACACCTCTGGGACCCTATTTTTTCAATTTTGTAAGATAAAAAACCATATAAAACCATGAAATTTACCATTTAATTTAAGTTTTAAGGATTTTAGTACAGCTTAATTGTAGGCTTGGACCAGAAATATAAGTAAGAATTTTTCGCTAACGAAATCGAACCGTTTTTCGGACCTACGAGGGGGTACCCAAAAATAACCGGAATTTTTTTTTTAAAGCTATGTATTTAATTTTTTTTACAAAACAACCTTATCACCTTCAAAGTACTCTCCATTACACTTAATACATTTGTCCAATCTGCGATCCCATTTCTGGAAACATTTTTCAAACTCGTCTGTTGTGATGGCCGACAGCTCCTGCCTCGTTTTTTTCTTTACCGCTTCCACGTCGTCAAAACGTTGTCCTTTCATGTCCCTCTTCATTCGCAGAAAACAAGAAGAAATCGCACGGAGCGAGGTCGGGTGAGTAAGGGGCGTGGGGCAAGGGAGTCATGTTGTTTTTGCTAAAAACTGGCGCACTGAAATGGCTGCGTGAGCAAGTGCATTGTCATGGTGGAAAAACCAGTCCCTCGTCTGCCACAAATCGGGCCTTTTTTGTCGCACATTGTTACGCAATCTTTTTAAAACTTCCAAATAGAAAGCCTGATTAACAGTCTGACCTGGTGGGACGAATTCAGAATGCACTACCCCTCTCACATCGAAAAAACAAATGAGCATCGTCTTGAGGTTTGATTTCACGTGACGAGCTTTTCTTGGGCGAGGCGACAATGAAGTTTTCCACTGGCTTGACTGTTGTTTAGTTTCGGGGTCATAACCATAGCACCATGACTCGTCACCAGTAGTGACTTTGGAGAAAAAATCTGGGTCGGTTCGGAGCTGGTCTTTCAATGCACGGCATGTTTCAACTAGATTCGCTTTTTGCTGTTCAGTCGGGACCCGAGGCACAAATTTTGCAGTGACTCTTCTCATCCCCAAATCTTCTGACAAAATTCGCTGAACTGAGCTCCAAGTTATTCCAGATAACTTACTAATCTCTTCAATGGTCCGTCGTCGGTCTTCAAGCACGATTGCATGAACTTTTTTAACATTTTCGTCAATTCTGGAAGTTGACGGACGTCCAGAACGAGGTTTGTCATCAATTGACGTTTCACTTTCATTGAAACGAGAAAACCATTGGTACACTTGAGTTTTTCCCATAGCACTATCCTTGTAAGATGTTTTCAACATCACAACAGTTTCTGCGGCGTTTTTCCCAAGCAGGAAACAAAATTTCACAACAGCGCACTGTTCACTTAAATCCGCCATAACAAAAAACGAGGAGCAAGCGAAACTGCTTTTACAAAACAAATTACTGTGACCGGACATAACCTTCTCAGGCGACAACAATGACGGACTGAACTCGGAACGAGTTGCGCTACACTCGCCTAGCGGGAGAAATGCGTACTACGTAAGCTCCGCCAGTCGCAGCGCTATTCCGGTTATTTTTGGGTACCCCCTCGTATGTTTATATGAATTTTCTTTTTTTTTCGGCCTGGCCTGTAGAATTCATTCATGAAGTATGGCCCATTCCTCATGGGACGCCCGGTTCTTCTTTGTATCCCTCAATAATCTAAATAAAATGAACATATTCTACAAAATAATGAAGAACACTGTGTAACAATATCCACGTATAGGTGTTGAGTGTATGTTTCACACAGAATTTACAATGAATGAGGTTATTTGTCTGGCATCTTTCATGTATAGGAAAGCAGCGTTACATAGGCGTGGATTGTGGTTTTGCGTTTTGCTGTTAAGTAATTTTGCTTGTCACGGTTTCAGTTTTGTTCTACGCTTGTGTTGCCAAACCTGCTCGCATCAACACATCGTATACGTCTGTTTCTTTATACTGTACAGGGCTACTTGTTCTTGCTACTCTTTCTCTGACACCATTCTTAAGATTACTTAAGACTTATCATTATTTTTTATTTGCGTATAAAAATTATTATAAGAAATCCTCAAAAATGTTTAAAGAATAATTTAAATTTAAATTATTTTAAAAAATAACACAAAACATCGCACAAAGGACATACATAAAAGAATAATTTAAAATTTGTATTTTGATTAAGGCCTGTTTACTATTTACGCTTACATATGCATAGTAAAATAAAAATTAATTTATTCAAGAAGGTTATACATTTATCGCATGTTATAGACTATAGAATAATGTTCAGAGACGAAGTTAATGACTTTGAAGGTTTAAAATCCGTGTTTAGAGGTAGAAATATCACATTCCTTAAATCCAATAGAATATACAGGTAAATACGATATATACGCATATATAACACTGATGTGTCCGAACACATACAGATTTTATTGCAACAAATATATAAATGTTTGGAGGAATTTTGTTTTTGTAAAACACAACAGTAAACAAAGTTGGCTACATTTATTGCATTATTTATATCAATAATTTCTTAAAAATAAAAGTGTAACTCTACTTTGCACAATATTGTTAACCTATCTCTATTAACTAAAAGAATTTCCTATTGCGTATCAACGGAAAGTATCAGTGTAGTGTATTTCAAATGTATGGAAGCTTCTTTTACACAATTCCACTTAGATATCTTTCTGAAAATGTAGCGGAATGTTCAATTATAAAAACGAAAAATACTACAGTTAGTAAACGTTGGTCACATGCAGATAAATGTTAATATTTAACACGTATTGAGTAAATGAAATTATGTAAAAAGTGACTCTCAATCTTTCCTATCCAGAATTAATAAATGTTTGCATTAGAGGTAAATATTTTATACAAAGTTCTTATCTTTTAGTTGAGTTTTTAGGTGTTGTTTGCAAGGGTTTTTATTTTTTACAATACAGGCGTTCATACGCAAACCAACAACAACAAAAACTGAAGAGTACAAAAATGTTTGACTTTAATCCGTCTCCAGACCCAGAAGACCCAAGATCAAAAAATACCTACATTGCCATTACATTTAATGGAATTTTAAATATAGTGGAACTGAAATGACATATCTTGGTCATTCTATTGTTTGGAGTCACGTAAATGAAAATAATTTGACAAGACAATAGTAAGCAGTTATTCTAATATATTCTTGGCCTGTGAAATGTTGTTTTACTTCTTGTTATTGTGCTATAGTAAGCTACGGTAAGGTAGTGAGCTATCTCTCCCTGTTTATGCAAAATACAAACTTACAATGATTAAACACACATCTGAAGTAGAAAAATTAAAGGGTTTCAATTAACAAACAGTATTCTAAAATTAACTCAAGGAGGTGTTTAACATTTTTGTTGAATTTTTAACTATAATATTTACTCTATAATATCATATTAGTTGTGCCTCACATGTGTCAATCGACATCCACATTAATGTCCTCTGCAGTCTGTTGTTTATGTTTTAATTTCTACTTCTTTTACAGCGTTTATCCTTGGTTGCTTCCTCTATTACCAGGGATTAGTCTCGATACTCCAGACTCTAGTTATTCCTGTCCTCCAGAATCTGTTCAATGTTTCTACAAAAGTTTACTTTTTCCCATAATTTCCAGAATATAATCACTTGTCAGCCCATTTTCTTTTAAACTATCGTATTCTGTTAAATATTGTAAACAAGTACACAATCATATTTTATATGATTAATTACCAGAAAATTAAACATTTTAGTTTTACTAATGTTATAATTTTTATAAAAGAAGAATCATTCACAGATATTAATTACTTTTCAAAATGTGAATGCACGGAACACGTCGTCGTTAAGTAATATTTGCCTTTCAAATACCGCACTCTATGTGACTTGAAGGAAAGTAGTACAGAGAGCAACATGAAATCTTATTAAGTAAAGGGTGACTTAATTCTTGTCAGTTAAAACGTAGTAGCAAACATTTGCTCTTTATGAACTTTTCAATAATTTTCAATTCATTTTAATTACTATTTTGAACAGAATGTATAAATTCATGCCTTACTGAAGATTAGTAAATTAAATATTGATTTTTAAAGAGTTTTCATTGCAGCAAAATGGTTTTAATTAAAACTTGAAAAGGTTTTATTATGTAGACTACATCATTTTTACACACAATAGTTAATGATATTTAACAAAAAATTCGAAAGTTGGTAATGCAAGTGATTGCATAGTTATTGTATTCTGTAAAGTGACAAGGATAGAAGATTGATCAACATTAATCGTTACGTCACACGGCTTCTGTTCACCGTGATATGCGTTGGTAAGCTTACAAAGATAGATATGTTAACATGTGTGGAACGCTTAATAATTAATTATTTTATTAATCCTTATCTTCTCAGTCATTATAGCCCTTGTAATTTGGAAAGTGTTGAATCAAGTTAGCGAAATAAAGTATGAAGTAATTAAGGTCCTATCATGTAAACAAAAATGTGTACTTCGTGTCTAATTTACATTATGTTAAGAAAGAATTTTATTTAATAATTAATTAACAAAATTGAAACATTTTTTCAGTTCCTTATAGCTATGAAATGATATCAATACAGTCTCCTTCTTGCAATGTTTTTGCGTCCAAAACCCGTTCAGGTAGCAGCCTACACAGAGAAGGTACTAAGGCAAAAGAAGGAAGCCGAAGATGATCTTGCTAGGGCCGCTGACAGAATAGCAGAAAACTGGTAACGTGGACCCGCTGAAGGTTTAAAACAGAGTCCCAAGGTGGCTCCATGCCGTGGGTAATAAGGTTTGTGGTTTTGATGGGTGCGAGTCTCACACACGGTAGGAGTGAGGACCCTCCTGCGGCGAACATTAGTTTTCCACAGTAACTCAATCGTAAAAAAATTATTATTATTATTATATAATTATATTATTATTCTAATTTAATAAGTTACAATAAAGAATTGATTAACCGATAATTATCAGACTGAACAGTTTGTACTCTTTTATAATTATTTTCATTTTTTAATAAAAGAATCTGCGTAGATTGTTTTGTTCAAGGGAGCAGCCAATTTCCGTAAATTCTAATAAAACAAAACTACATTACAATTTAATTATATAATTACTAGATACTAATTTTCTTTTTGATATATAGGCTGTATTAATTTCATTCGGATGCGATAACTGTTATCTCTACCACGTTGTTTAATTACTTTTAGTAGTTAAAATGTATCTACATACAGGTGTGTATATGTTTATTCCTATTTCAATTGTGAATCAAAGAATAGCTTTAATCAATTTCTGTATACATTGTTACTACATGTCTTTAAAAAATCGAGAATTATTTGGTAGTATGACATTCCCAATTGGTTACATTTTTACAGCAGTCCTCTTACTCATCTTACGTGATTAGTATCACAAGGCCTAAACATCGAATTTTTGTTAACTTCAAACAAAAACTAGAAAACAAAGTAAATTACTAGTAAGTGTTTCATTACAAAATGCAGAATACTTTATTTTAAAAATAATTCTTCATTGAAGTTGAACGGGCGATTTACTATTTCTACCATGGTCTTTATAAAAATCATCATCCTGAACGTCTTACATGTATATTCAATATGTCAGATACGAAGGATATAAAGATTATTCCGGCAGCCACTGCCATATAGAGTAATAGCAATATCTCGACCCGCGAAACCCAGTATTGGATGCGAGATGCGAGACAGTTACAATGTGATTTGTTTGAGTTCCTCTTCAGGTCCTCCTCAATTTTAGTACGAATAATATTAAATTGAAATATTTCCTTTTGTTACAACTTTTTTATTCTCATATATTAAAAAACAGAGTAGAACCGTTTTGCCTACGGTTGAAAATTTCATGATCTGCTGTATAAAATATTAAACTAAATCAGCCTGCTATAAGGTAATAAACTTGAAATATTTTACATTATTTAATTAAAGTTTATTGTAAGGTCTTTACATATTTATCAATATAACCACGTATATGATTATTCACATTTACTAATTTGTATCTTGAAGAGTTTTGTAATTTTCTGTCCTTAAAGGGTAAATCTCTTATTTATTCCGTCATGTATGCAACCAATATATAATTATAGGCCTATATAGAACTTTGTTTTTAAATCCTTAAATTCGTAGTGACCGTCAATCAATGAATTTTTCAGGGAAGGATTCGTGAGGATCGGTCAAAAATATAACACAAATTTTAAATTATTTGTGTCGACGTTTCGACAATGTTTATTGTCATCATCCGGACAATAATTGTTGCTGACACCACACACACAACTGTGTGTATTTTTAAATTTATTTTTAAATGTTTATTTAATCTGAAAATTAAATTCTTTACGTAGTTGGACCTTTAGTTGACTAACAGAAGTGTAACATGATTTACATCATGTGTGGGAGTAATAGACATTTCCTACCCATTTCCTAATGTAATTTTTGTTCTATAATTAAAAGTTAGCAAAAGACAATGCTTCTAAAAACAATAGGAGAAACTGATAATAGGACACATGTGTTATCTATAGACAGAACTAAAGGCTTATTACTCATACTTAATTAAGTAAATTCTTATAGTAAACGCAACTTCCTAAAAAAAGTAAACAGAAGAAATCAAGAATAAACAGTGTAAATTATATAGGCCTCCGACCGTCAAAAAAAGTTCCGGTATATGCAGCAAACTTTAATTGTTTCAGAACTCCTTCCAGTACGATGGCCTTGTTATAGGTTCTACTTTGTCAGACAAATTTACTGTATGCCATGCGTGTCGAATACCTTCTGTGTATTCCCTAACAGTAACTGACATTATCTGCCATATTAATACAGTTATGGAATGTAGTACGGTGTTATTAACGTTTCACAAACTCCTCGTTTGTCGCGACTACTTTTTCAATAGACGTCAAACTTGGCACAAGAATATTACAGCTTTTTTTAGAACGTTTTTATTCTGTTTTTTTTTTAGGACTTTGTTGTATCTCTTCCTCAAAAACCTATTCAAAAAGCGATCTCTTTGTAATATGAATATACAATTTATCGTCTACATATGTTACAATTTCTATATTCAGAAATTATATACTGTGCGTATGGAAAATGCAAACATATATATTATATTTATACGTGTGAGAAACATATGTTTTTGTAATGTTTGAGAGTAATGTTAATCTTACGTTTTAAGAACACGAAAATTAATATTAAGCCAATTTTTAAATAAGTCAGTATTCAAAAAGACATTAATTATGTACGGGTTTTTAAAAATAAATTGTATAGAATACAGAAACATAGAAATACATATACATACATATAGGCCTATAAGTAAGTAACTGTAAAGCGCAAAAACGCTTTCGTTATAGTCATCATCATTACCACCTTTCTGCTCACAGTTGAACTATGCATATCCAGTTTAATGATTTTTCTGTAGATTATGTTTTGTCCAGCTCACGTTCCCTACCATTCACGACACAGTTTATTAATATATATATTGCAACGTGACAAATGGTCTCAATATAGGTGAATATAAAGAATAATGTGTATCAGCTATTATAAGTGTCCCAATGAATAAATGAATGCTTAAAAATAATTAGTGTTAATAAAATAATTAGAATGAATAGATGAGAATTAGAAAATAAGACAATGTAGAACCATGAAAATATAATATTACATATGAGTGAAGTGTTATGTAATGTGAATAACGAATAGAATGTTAGGGAAATATATTCATATGCTACTAGGTGTGTTCTAGAACATTCAAGACAGAGGAAGTTGGAAACACGTGGCCGGTACTAAATGCATTAAAGTAATTGAAACGACGCCTACCCGCATAGCGGTGGTGACGTCACTCAGCAACGCAGCGTTTTACATTCGGCTGCATTATAAAAGGAGTAGCCAGTCTTCTCGAAACTCTCTCTGAACTCTCTCTAATAACTCTCTGAAAGCAGTCTCTTTGAAAGTTCGTCAGCGAAGGTGGTCGCAGTGGGAAGCGATTCCAGACAACGCTAATTCCAGACGTCCTTGGGTCCGTAGAGTCGAGTGAGCGACGATTGTCAGCAGGAAACTAGCACGGAGTCTGAGATATTCAACTACCGTTCCTGGGCATGGTTTGTTGATCGTAGCGGCTGGAATACGGAGACCTGGACCAAGGCACTACCTGAAGGCGATTGCTGGAACGTGGACCGAGACGACGGATCGCTGGAGGCCGGATCGAGATCGTCGACCGGGAGGACTGAGAGGACGACCAAACAGGGAAGCAAAAATTAAATAATTCTCAAATTGTAAGATTTTAAAGAGCATTCAAAAGAACATTAATTTTTAAATAACTTTGTTTAATAAAAGAAGACTTTTGAACATTTAAATAAATTCATAAAACTGTGTAAAGGAAGAGAGCATTTGTTAAAGGACATTTCAAGTAAAAATTTTAACATCAAGTTAATTGTATATAAAACGTTTAAAGAACATTTTAATACTAAGTGTACAAGAAAGAACAATAAATGTATTAAATTTTCACTAATTGTGCATTCTTTTCTGCAAGTCTGGTATGGGCTCGAACCTGTTACCTTGCAATATTGTACATATTGCAACGATACGTTTAGCATAAGTATATGTATCAACCCCTGACTGAGGTATGATAGCATACGAAAGCACGTATGAATTGTATAAGATGTGAATAATAAATATAATATAATAAATATACGTTAGGTATAAGAAATAATATAAGAAATAAACGTAGTATTTAATTTTAAATAAATCCAATATTGTAAGTTAGCCTGCATATGGAATCAAATAGCTTAGTTGGTTTTAAACGCAACGAAGGGGAGAAACTGACACGTGCTGACCGGCAGAAGTGACGTCAGAGCGACCTGCCGCCGCTTGTGTATCAGTCTGCGTGTGTGTGTATGTGTACATGTGTAAACGACAGACAGGTTGAATTATGCAAACGAGGGTGGAAGATTTTACACAGTTTTTTAAGTACTGAACGATAACCAAAAGTCACACGAATCAGCGACATATGTAAAAACATAGCTGACGCCTGGCGCTTCAGTTTGGCGATAAGTGGTCATTAATCGTGGGAACCGTTCAGCCACCGTGTGAAATTTTGCCATAACTGCCATAATTTACACACCTTAACATTCATAATTTGCATAAACAAAGTTTAATATTATACCGAACGATTAATGAAACAATATTTATAAAAAAGTGTGCGCTTCATAGAAAGACGCGTAGGTTGAAAGTAACAATTAAATCGACGCGCCGACCTGTTCAATGTTGTCAAAACAGTTTCCAACAGGAATTTAAACGACGGCAGCAGTATAAAACCCCAGCGAGCGACACACTCTTTCTCAGATAAAGCTCAGATGAACTCACTTTGACACGTAAGATCCACGCATCTCGCAACCGCGAATTTTACAAAATTATGTAAGGTTTTTAAACAGTAACGTGAAGTGCGATGGAACCGGCATTACGTCGGTGCAAGTATTAATGAACACGAGTGATTTTAAAAAGACTATACTAACGAATCTACGAATGTTGTAACTACGATGAAATTCGAGAAGTCTACATAGAACTTCTAGACATCTACGAGGGACAAGAAAAGAAGAGGAGAGGAACTAGAACAAGAAGACGAGAGGACGCAGGGACAGACGCATGCAGCTACATCCAGCCGTACATCATCACGACCAGAGGTCCACGTCAGAACTCAGCATCCAGGAGACGGAGCGAGGAATTCCAACAACGCGGAGACAGAGAAGGTGATACCGAAGAGTATCAACAAACTCGAGAGTCCAGATGACGGTAACGACAAAGTTAAATGGTTGCAGAAAAATGCAGGTGTAGTCAGACATTTATTTAATATTATAAATGACCCTGACGTATATCGGAAAAGCTCTAGTTTCCATATACAAGTTTACAAGAACATTAGTATATTTTTAAATTTGCATAATGAATAAATAAATGTTCAAACTATAATTGATAATAGAGAATATAACTGTAGTAATCTTATAAATAAATGGTCAAGGAAGAACCATATTTTTATTATATTTTTGTAGTTGATTAGATAAATAAATTTAAATATGAGAGTTACGTAATTAGAAGATTGTTAAATTGAGACAGTAAATAATAGAATCAATTAAAGTAATAAATGTTCTCTATTAATATTTTAATAAATATTTAATTAATTAAAAGTTTTTATTAAGTGGTATATATTAAAAACCACACTTGCAAAGACAAGATGAATATTAAATTTTATACGTATTAATCACGTTTTATAATAATTATATGTCTGTGTAATATTTCAGGTCATATATGATTTATGATATTTATAATATTTATATTACTATGTCTTAGAAATATAAGAAATAAGATTTAAACACGTTATAATTGCATTATATTCAGATTGAATATAAGGGTTCAAATAATAATTAACCCACCCAAAACATTTAAATAACATGAGAATTTGAATTTAATTTTTGAATAAATCAAATGAATATACTTTCCTTAAAACAGTCGTACTAATTTCACAACCAGTACTAAATCCTCTGTACTCTTTACTTGTAAATTAAAACTTATAACGTTATTCACGTGCTTATCCACACTCAACCAACGACCAAAGCCTGCGACCCAGCCGGGGAACAGCAAGGTAAATTTGCAGAAGAAGAGTATACCTCCGAGACGTGGGTAAATATATATATATATATATATATATATATATATATATATATATATATATTGTAACAGTACACCGGGTATGAACTTCATTTAAGTGGAATACTAATGCTATAACACATTTTCTGATGGCCATAGACATGTTTTAAATTGATTTTGTTCTTTCTTTGTAAAGTAGTCATACGTTTTGAACCAAGCTATGTTTAAAAAAGTATATTATGTAAAAATGTTCACAATTTTATTCTCTTTTATGTAATGTGAAATATTTGTGTTCATGTGCGCGGGTGCGCGTGTGATTTACATTTTATTTAATAACTTCGAGGAAAATTAACATTTCGTTCTGAAACTTGGACAGAATATTCTCATGGTTATAAGCTACACTTTCCATATAATCAATTCTTCACAACTATAATTTTTATGTTTTTTTAATGAATTCAATCTTTTTTTATTCTCGTTATCTTCAAGAAAGTAATAAAATTGTAGATTAAATCTAGACAGGCCTTTGCAGAATCGGACAGAGTTTAAGTCTGATTTCAGTCTATCTGTGTTCTCATCTGTGACATTGCTAAAGTTTCAACCAATCAGAGGGTTTGAAAATTATTTGATTTGTTCCTCTGTCGAGAGCACTTGGCTCAGTTTTCTTCTAAGGACTCGTTATAGAAACACGTACTCGCTGTCACGAGTTTTTCGGGACAAGACAGGTCGTTTTTATTTAAACTTAGAAGTTGGTTCACGGTTCGAGTTCTTCGAAACCAATACCACTTAGAGAACTCAAATAAAAAAATAGATCATTCTAGTGTTTTTCGCGTATAGTGGAAGATATCCGCTAGGTACAAAATATCTGCCGAGATATTTTGATAGTTACGCGAGAACACTTCAAGAATCCGGAATTTGTGTAAGATCAATACACGTAGATCTATTTTACTCAGTTAAAATCCCTGAGATTAAGTAAATTTAAGTTGTAAACAGTAACAGTTCGTATTGTAGTGTGCGTGGGTGCAACGACGTGAATTGTCAGCGTTAGTGATCTTCGAACGGTCGACGAGCCGAGTTCCAGCTGTCCAGTCGAACTACGAGCGCGGAGCGTCGTGTGGCTACAGTGGAATTCAACAGAACAAGTAACATAGTGTAAAACAAGCCCATAGACTCAATTTTGAAAGACAAATGGTTAAATAAACAATGTTATATTATAAATTAATAAGACAATAGTAAATTTGAAGGTTTTAATTTAATAAATTTTCCTACCTCCAGATATAGACTCTGTTGTAATGATTTCAATATTATCTATCTATGCAGTTTTAATTTGTATCGTTGCCATATATTGTTTTATAGCTTGGCTTGTTTGAATTGTGAAAATAAACAGTAGAACGAATCCTTAATCACAATAGACATTTACATTCACAATTTGTATTGACACTTCTTTTCATCAATTGCATTTACATTACACAGCATACACTTATCATCCCTTACGTATTATACAGATAGACCTATACACTATACTCTACACAGCATATATAAAAAAGACAAGTTAATTGAATCCTCTTGTTCGCAATATATAACCGCGCTCTCACAACTTTACTAATAATGAAATGTATGTTGTCAGAGTCCGATCGCATTTTGATAAATTATTTTTAATTTATATTACCTTTAAATTCATATCCGTCTTGTGAATTTTACTGGAACGCGTTTCGGTACACATATGTGGCCCGTCATCAGACATACATGAGCCCTCACACGAGGTTGTTACACATTAAAATTATCCAGACGTGGTGCGCACCAGACTAATAACGCGCGTTAGTACGGGATAGCAAACTTAATTTTTATGGTTATGTGTACATACTTTTAATGTACGAAAATCTTTTCTGTGGGATCACTGTGTCTGATAATAATTTTTCGAAACGCTTTACAACAGAATTAAAATGGAAGTCAGAAGACGGATATGAATGATATGAAGTATAAATTAACATTAACTTTTAATTAGTACAACTAGTGCAATCGTAATCGCTTGTATAAACATTTCGAAATTTGAATAATTTACAACTACTATATAGTAATAAAGCCTGTAAGTTATAAAACGCATTATATTGACATAGAGTTTGTGGAGCACATTCTCATTTTAGCTAGAAATCACTAAAATAATGAATGCACATTGCTAATGGTTTATTCAACAGTAGGTGACAAGCTACACGTACGCATGATATTTACAGCGTCGACGTAATGTGAGTTAGCGTTGAAACAACTTTAGTCCTCTTCACTATAGACAAATCGAATCTATAATTCATCTCATAGAATAACACTTGTTATATAATAGTTGTGCTGTATATAAAGCAACAGCTCCAATTGTGGCATTTTTCTTATTTTATATTAGTTATATAAATAGAAAAAAAACAATCTGTTCGTAGATAAACAGATGAGCACTTGAGTTTTGCACCTGCTTTATTAATTGCACAATAGCTTTACTGTGGAGCACATGGAATGTAAGCAGACCTCAGTACCGGTGTGTTCATCAAACAGGATTAAAGGCGACACAGTTTATCATCAAGTAATCTCAGTCTCTGATTATATATAACTGCATGACGTATCCCCTCTCAGTGATTACCTCAGTGCTCTCCCTAATGCCTATTGCATCACTTACAGATGTGTCACATCAGTGTCTTTTACGTTCAATCACTTGCTTTTAATCCATCATTTTTTGTATACTCTTATACTGTCGTGAACTATGACATTTATGCGTAAGTCGAATATATGGTTAAATATATTCATTAAAAAAATGTATATGTTTCCGATTGTCAGTTTAATTAAATTCTCCCGGACTGTAAAGCTACGTCTCAAAGTAATATCACCCAGAGTTTCCAAACACATACAATGTTTATCATGAGTCCTTAATTGTCCTGTATCAAATATATGTTTTACGTCTTCCAGCGTGTAACGTGTTCTCCATCTGAAAACCATATTGTTTCACTAAGGATAACTATCGAAGATGTTATAAAAACTTTTCGGAAACCTAACTTCGAATTATTTGGACGGAATTGTTTCATCATAATGTCACAACACGGAATAAGCAAGGTGCTGTCTGTTCCGCCTTCAAAGATCCTCCAGCCATATCTCTTCCTGGGTCTACCCACATACCTGTGTCCTATAGGTTTGCACTTCCAGACTTGTTTGACCAGTCTTTAATCTTCCATCCTTTCCAAGTGTTTTTTCCACCTTTGTTAGCAATCTTTTAATTTCGCATTCAAGTTAAAAACTTGCAATTCTTCTCTTGTGTCCTTATTCTTTATACAGTCAAATTGAGAAAACTTTTTAACTCCTCTTAAGAATGCCATTTCTGAGGCCTGTATTTTACTTTCTTGATGCTTGCTGTTATCTATAATTCACACCCATAGGGCAGTACAGGGACCGTCATAACTTTGTAAAACTTTAATTTTGTATTATCTCGACATTCATTGTTTCTAAAAATACGATAGATTGCCCCACAGATTGTCTGCAACTTACCTAACTTAACGTCAATATCATAATTCCTATCATAGCCAATATCATTTCCCAAATAGTTAAAATGGCTCACCTGTTGTAAAATTTGATCATTAATCATCACTTTTGTTCTCATTGGTTCCTTGCCTTGAATTGCGATTATCTTTGCTTTTGTAGTGGCGATTTTTATATTGTATTGTTTGCCAATCTGATGATTCTTTTTGTAAAGCAGCTTTCTGTAAAGCAAATTCTGTATTTTGAAACAATTTGCAGCAAAGAACAGCACATACAAATATCTGACACGTGATATCTTAATAGATGCTTCACTAGATGCTTCCATTTCACGGAATTTTTTAGCGGGATAAATTACATGATAATTACAGTGATACGGCGCAATCAGTTAACATGAACATGATTTCTACTTTACTAAAGACAACATGCCAGGTTGATAACATTTAAAGAGACAGGGGTCACTGGAAGAAAACAATGGGTACAATTAATATATCAAATACTTGACGTTGAAAAATACGATGTTGTAAGTTAACTCCATCATTAGTAATTAAAACAAATTAACATTACATATTGTAACTAAAATATTGGGATAACTAAGTCGCTAAGAGAAATTCATGTATATTTCCATTAAGTTCTTAAAGTACATAATTATACTACTTTTCCACCTCTTTTCGTCCTTCGAATTACGTTGTTTTGTCCCATCTTCTTACGTAAAATAAAGACAAAGTTTAAAGTCAAGAATTTTACTGTCCATGTACGTGGCTCTACATGAAAGCTGCTATATGGTATGGTGCGTACAAAAATAAGATTAATCTGTTTTAAAAAAGATATTGTGATTATTATTCCTAGTGTTTTGTAGCAAATATCTACGTTATTATTATTCTGTCTATATTCAATTATGTATGTACTGATAAGGTGTAAAATCTTTAATTGACCGCGTAATGTTACGATCAAAAATAGTATAGGAAGGGAAGAAAATTGATAAAACATTCACATGCAACTCAGAAGTGAGTGAGTTCAGAAGTGAGTTTCTACTACAAGCAATGTAGAAAAGCAGTAGAATGTTGACAGGCTTTCAAAGCAGACAAAACGCATTGAATATTTTGCCTAATCCTAAGAATATATTTTCTTAAGCAGTCGACGTTAATTAATTTAATCGGAATTGTCGTTGTCTGTTTTGCACAACCTGTTTGCTAATTCCATTCGCATTAATTATGCTGAGCGTTCATTCGTTTTCACATCTAATTAAGTTATGTGCATTACGTTTAAATCGTACGCCGTGCCTAATTAGGGAGAATTGTTATAAATCGGATTAGAAACGATGATAATACTATGATGTGCGATTTAGGTCAACATTGTTATTTAGTGAATACAGCATATAATTGATGAATTCCAAGTGCAATTGGAATTAAAATACTTTGTGATGCTATAACTTAGGAAACACATTTACTCTAGAGTTTGATTTAAATACTAAGAATGAAAACTTGTAAATTGAAAAAGTAAGAATCGGAAAACTTACTAAATTGTAAAAAACATTAATTGACTTTGTAAAAACATTTATACATTTACAATATAAATATATCTTCGTGTGACCATATTTTTCATAATAGTTTATTTCATTTCTCTCTTCTTATGGTAGAAATGCAAAGTTATAATTTAAGAAAAAACAGTCTATATAATAATTATGTTACGAGGGAAAGTCAAAAGTATAGGTGAAAATTTTTCATTTTCTCCTGATCTAGTAAAGCAAAGCGCTGACTCCTTGTCTGGAAATCTTAACCTGACAGCGTCTGCCCCTTGGAAGTACGTAGTGTTTCCTCATTAGAAATTTGATAATTATGTTTAAATAATTGCTACCTTGTCCGACATTACAAAGGATGAAATCCGAGAAGGAATACTTTTTAAAGTCACAGGGGAGTGAAACCTGCAGAGAATGTTAGTAGAGAAGAAAGAGAATACAGCAGAAAATGTAGTAGAAGTAAAAACAGCATTGTTTGAGTGGTAGCAAGATGTACAAGTAGACTGATCGCTTTAAAAATTTCCAGATTTCCCTCTATTGTAGCCAACGGAAAGGAGAAAAGTAACGTCTCCTTGGTTCTTTTCTAGTGTTTCTCCAATCAATGTTAAACTCTAGTTTAGTCAGGCTAAGTGTTAGAGCCATCGATTTTTCCTTACTCTTTGGGGGTATCTTTTTTGACTAAAGAACCTCAAGAGGCGTTTTAATGCCCAAGTTTCTTCTTTCCTTGAATTGGATTTTATTCCGTTGGCCAGCTAATCCGCTTTTAGTGGGCGGTTTCTTAACGCTAAGCTAAAAGTTAACGTAGTCTTAGTCCTTTATGCTTGGTTGATATGGTGACCAGACAGCTCTTCTGCATGAATGGTGTGTGCTCTTGTAGGCGGTGTTAACAGTAACTAGGGAGACGCAGTCATGGGATGACTTCATCCCATTGTATCCAGTTTTTTTATTCTAAAAAATTAACTATAAAAGCGTAACAGAGGTATCCAAGGTGTTAATCGTTACAGAGTATCCATTTTATGTAACGTCTAGAAACATAGTGAAGAAAATTTCATTTATTTTTGGAATATAAGGAACGTTTTAAGAAATCTGGTACAGAGAAGAATAAATTAATGTTGAGGACATGCCGTTAAAAAAAGTAACACTTATGTAATAGTGAGCTGAGGAAATAAGTAAAAGTATGAATTAGTGCGTTAAGTAATCCTAATACTCTCTCAAACACTCAGGTGCATTAATATAAACACAACGATAAAAGTAATCCTTATATAGTGTGTACGAAAAGTCACTGTACACATACAGACGGTTGGAGATGATGTACACCCGTTTAATTTTATTTACACTTTCTGCAAAGACGTAGACCTACGGGGCATGCGCGGCTCGAGAAGCGTCGCGTCCCTGTTCATGATTAGGGAACCTCTGTACCCCTACAATAACGAGAGAAAACGTGAAAAATTGTTCCAAACGTGAAACAAGATATCTCTACAAGACAATTCAGGCGATAAAGTTTTCCAACATAACGTGGAAGCCGTTAGTACCATAACGTCGTCATCTCATCGTTATCATCTCCTCTATATGGTTTAGGCATTTACCGGCAACTACTTCAAGTACATGATCAAATTTTTCTTTGATTGTCCTATATTTCTTCTTCCTTTTACTTTGTATTCAAAAACCTTATTTGAGAGTTTGTTTTTTCCGTTATCTATCCTGTCTAAGTAGTCTTTCCATGTTTGCTAATAATTTTTATTATTTAATTAACGTTTTATTTATTTTAGTTCTTACCGAATGTCTTGATTTCCAATTCTCTGAGCTGGCGTGCAGTCTTTCATGTCTCTTAGAAGTTAGTGTAGATTTAATTTTAATATCTCCTCGCATTAATGCGCTTATTATAAAGTGACTTTTTGATGGTCCATAACATAAATATTTGGATTTAATTTAGAATTTATTAATTGCATTCAGTTTCAAAACATAAAGGCTTGTAAGGACTAAAAAATTTAAAATATTTACTTATAAGTTAAAATTATTTTTAGTCCGGCACGGTATGTACCAGGTGCCTAACTAAGGCTTCTATGAAACCTGTTTAACTCACTCTAACCATACGAAGCAAACGTGGTAATCATGGAAAATGACGCTCCTTGCATTTAGTACTTAGAGTATCTCCACAATGTATTCCCCTGTACTAACAACAGATATTTATGATGCTATGCTAACTACCATCTCTAACGTCTATTGTGTACCACTTTTCTGGACATGCAACACCTAAAAGACAAGTCCGTGCCTGTGTAGTTGATACCATTCTGTAGACGATCTTATTCTTCAGACATACAGTGCACCCAACTCTTCTACACTAGAACCTCCGGATTTTCCACGTATGATATTTTCTCTGATGTGAGCATAGTGAAGTAGGTTTTTCACATGTTCTACAACCTCAGTTGGGCCAAGAGGATCAGCGCTTAGAACGTTTAAGTTCCTCCATTCAAAGTTTTAACAACATTTAACAAGCTTCTAAATGTCACGAAACAACATCAAGAGGGTTCTCCATGGAACTATATGGAACTTTATTTTTACAATCCTGTTTCACCAAGTTTTGAAAAACTTCCACTAAAGTAATTCAAATAACATTAACTTATACATACTGTTATTTGCGTGTCATGATTCGCTTCACTAAAAGTTAATGCAAGACACAATAATAAACCGAGGAGGCGTAAACTATTATCTCACTTTTTTCGTGCTATTTGAGACTCCTCCGAAAACAAGTTCGGGCTATTCTGGGGACAAGCATCCTTCAGACGGAAGGTAAACACAGTGAGGAGAACGTACCACCATTGCAAACCAAGCGTCGAGAAGGAATAGCTACAGAGAGAGAAAGAGAGAGCGAGAGAGAGAGAGTGAGAGAGTCCGTTTGTTGAACGGGAAGGAATGGGCAAAGAGGCTGTAGTGCAATCGTCTAAGACGGTTGCGTAACCGACAAGGCTTATAAGTATACAGGACTATATTCGTGATGTTTAGCGTTGTAGAGTAGAATCAAGGATTATTTATTGCACGTAACTCGACAAGGTAAATACAATGCTAAAATTATTGCTTTTTTGACTATTGAATTCAGTTTTAACTTATACGTATATGTAAAACTTACCCTATATCTTGTATCCATAAAATGTTAGAAACTCCATTTCTGAAGAAAGTACGTTCATAATTCTTACAAAAGTATATAAAACTAAAATTAAATTTTTTAATGCTAATCGTAATAAGTAAACATTTTACAATACAATATTTTATTATCGTTAGGAGGACATACCATAGGGATTCACGTTCACGTCAGGTCAAATATTAGAATACGTGTCATGGGGAATCCACTGTGGGTATTTTAAAATCATTCCTTTTAAATATATAAAATTGTGTAAAGAAATTCACGAATTTCTGTCAAATAGAAAAACACAGTCTATCATTGAGTACAATGCAGTGACAATCAGGAAGTAACAACAGTTTATATAATTCAGTCTTTTTGCTGTTTCAATTAAAGATATCAATTGTTATGTGCTTACAACGTGTTTAAGCACATTAAAATTTTTAATTTTTTAATGAAATATATCTTCCACATGCTTGGGTAAAATGTTCTACATCCGCTCAGTCAAAACGCAGATAGTAGTTTCATACAGGGCTAGCTAAAGCAACCAAAATCATTGTGCTGGAAGCGTCCACACAATTACTGAAGAATCGGAGTCGCGGATGAAACGTCTGATTGAATGTAAGAATGGAACACAACCTGACGCCTCAAAAATTAAAGGAAAAGCAAAAAATAAGAACGAATTATATAACCTTGGTTTTCTTGTCTCTTTATTAGGGTCTATGCCAACTATAAATATCCGTGTGTGTAAATAAACTGCAACGGCAGGATTTGTAGATATAATTATAAATAATGTTCAACATGGACTAGAGGAACACGACAGTAATCTAGCTGGGTTTGTATACAATCAGTCCTCTGTAGTAATCCTGCCACAGGACTAATTAAAGTGTCACCCCTTACAATTTCAACCCTCGGTGTGCGTGTGCCATTTCCTCAGTTCGGCTTGTTGGCACGCATCAAAAGGTCATATCAAGGGTTCCACTTATTATGTCTCTTCCACTTGCGTCTTACTATCTACTTCTTCTCTCTTTCAGCGGTTTTTTGACCTTTTTACTTCACACTACACTGTGTTTTCTACTGTTCCATATATTTCTGTCGTATGGTTACTTTGATAGTATTATTTTATTCTTCTTCAGCCTTAATGGACGAGTCGTTTTTCCCATTACACTGTTTTCATGTGGCCAAACAGCGAAATTACTATACGAGTACTTTAAAATTGCTGCGCACTCATGAACTTCTTTCATCTGTCTGTCAAAGATTAGTTCTTATCCGTTCAAAATAAAACCTTAACGTCACATTCATGGATAAATTAAAGCCATTAAGCAATTATTATTGTAACATACAGACGTATAATTAGGAAGTTTAAGTCCTTAATTTTTAATACTACAAAAGACTATCCTTGGATTCATACATCAGAGTTAAGTAAAATAACAACAATCATTTTTTTTCAGTTTATTTTTAAACACTTGAATGCTTTATGAAATTTAATGCAATATTATTTCTTTATTCTCATTTTGACTTCTATCTGATTCAGTTCAGTGAGAAGCGGAGACGCTAACACTAGTAGAGTAGGAGAGAATATAAAACATGTTATTAAAACAAGGATATCATTTTGTAACTAATGTACTATGCTTCAAATTTAATTGTATAGTTCTATACATTTAATAGGCAATGAGAAACATGAGACTTACATATAGGCCTTCAAAGTAATTAAGGCTTAGTAATTGTAGTGGCGTTCGTTTTATTAATTCATGTTGTCGCAATATAAGATTGAACGCATTAACGTCTTCAAAGTTGAAAAGAAAATTTATATTACACAGTCGGTATATAGTTTAGTACTTATCTCAGGTTAGTTGATGAACGTGGTGGTATGTATTCGTCTGTTTCGCAATTTGTCGGTAAATAGAATTTGGAATAATCACGTTTTTTTGAATTAACAAGTGCAGTAGCAACTGTTCTATATGTTTGTGCAACTACTATTCCACTAAAGATAACGGGCACAATATTACAACACCGCATGCTTCCATTTAGTTAACTGAATACACTAACTGAACGTAATTATACAGTCTAAATACAGGAATCGCTGAATATATCGAAGTAATGTTGCAGCTTGAGAAAAATATTTCAAAGCACTTATTTTTAAATATTATAGATTTGGATCATTTTTGAAGATTTGTAGTAGCAACAGCGTTTTCCATTGAGAAATATTTTTTGCAAAAATTGTAAAATTTACAAATTTTTATAAAATTACGCATTATTTTTATTGTTTTAAAATTCAATACGTGTTCGCAAACAGAAATAAAAAGTTACTTTATATTTTTATTTTGTCGTTCAAGTTTATGTAGAATTTAACCTTAACAACATATACGGTATTCACAGATAGTTTTAATTATTGCGTTTCGCGAGAGTTTACGAGGAATTATTATGTATTCCTCACCATTAATCTGGATTGTAGATAATCGAAACGCTACCTATAATATACGCTGTTATAGCGTATAGTAACAAATAAACCTATATACGGGTCCGCAATGTATCTCTTAGGAAACCATGATTATTTAGTACGCAAGTATTACGAAGCTAATGTAAGAGACTCATAATCACATGGAATTGATTTTTATGTTTTCATTCTCCAGTTTCTAATTCATACGTTGGTTGGTAGCAGTCGTCAATTCAATTTGCCCTCTACGTTTGTGTAATAGCGATTTAAACCAGCATTAGCTTCGTGTATGTATTTATAAATTGATAATGACATAATACCTAAATATTTTGTTCTTAAGCTTTAATATCACTTTATATAATAATGAAACTTTCACTTGTGAACTTACTTGTCTTTTCTCGTCGAACGCGTTTCGGCGTAGTGTTCGCCTTCGTCAGCTTAGAGACAGACTGCCAGACTTTGTAACGGTTATTGCTTGGAAGGTATAGTGGGGAGTGGTGTGTGGAGGAAGGGGATTGGCGCGGGGATCCAAATTATTATATTGTTAATGGAATAAATCCGCTTATAGTCCAAGCCACGTATTTTATAATCAACTAAACGCTATAACTCACCGTCTGTGGCTTAAGTAAATGTCTTTTATTCAATTGACATGTTTCGGGACACTTGTCCCATCATCAGAATATTTAAAAAGGTCTCTTTATACCATCTTACGATGGCACAGTCGTCAATATATTAAAACCACATAACACAAAACACAAACACATTACACAAAGTACGCACACGACAATTTTCGGTGTACACCACACGGTAACCGATAGCGCACTAGTGCATATTACACTCGTGTCGCGACAATATCGCAACGCAGTATCGTACAGGACATTAGATTTAAAGTTCAGCTGATCATTTAAAACATGTGGCCTGGTAACAGGATTATTATACGCTCTATATATCTCAAACTCCTCAAGGGCGTTCATGTAACGTCCTTTATTACAAAAGTGAAGGGGTATCAAGTTGGTATGAAAATTAGTATAGTTGTGATTTTCATCAATAAGATGTTTAGCGAATTTAGATTTTACATTTTCTGTGTTATGAAAATAAGTGGGTGGCTTATGTTCAACAAACCTCTTGAAAAAACCACGGCCCGTTTGGCCCACATAAAAAGCATCACAACTATCACATATTAATTTATAGATCCCTGTTTTCTTTTCAAGGACGGTTGGTTCCCGCGTACGAAGGCTATTTAAAATGTTATTTGTAGTCTTATATGTGATAATAACGTTTGACTTGTTTAAAACAGAAGACAGAATTCTAGGTAGAAAGCTCATGTATGGTATAGAAATGTATTTATACACACTGTCCCCAGGTGCCCTTAGCGTGTTTGCGATGTTTTTTCGTCTCATATGTTTTTTAAAGATATTATTTACTACCGCTTTTTTGTAGCCATTGGTGACTGCGATATGTTTAATTGTGTTTAGTTCGTCTTGATAATCCTTGTCGCTGAGGGGCAATGATAAGAGGCGGTTAACCATGCTGTGGAAAGCAGCCATTTTCTGCGATATCGGATGATAAGATGTGGCGTGTATTATAGTGTCAGTTGTAGTGGGATTCCTATAAATATTAAACTCCAATTTATTAATATTTCTGGTGACCGTCAAATCAAGAAAATTTAATTTTCCACTGACCTCGTGCTGCAGTGTAAACTGTATATTGTTATTAATACTGTTTAAATACGTGTGTAGCCTATCTATTTGTCTATGTGTGCCTTTATAGATCAAAAAGGTGTCGTCAACATACCGGCCATAAAATATTATGTTGTCATTGTACACACTATTGGAAAAAATAAAGGAGTTTTCGAAATGGTTTAAGTACACTTCAGCAAGGAGGCCAGAGAGTGGAGAACCCATTGCCACACCATCATGTTGGCTAAAGAATTGCTTGTCATGCGTGAAATAATTCTGGTTAAGAATCACCTCCAAAAGATCCATCAATTCATTAATACTTTCAACATTCAATTTATTAGTATTGACGAGGTTATTTCTCAAAATTTGTAAAGTATCAGCAACCGGTATATTCGTATATAAATTAACAATATCAAACGAAACTAGCTTATGATGAGGTTCGATCTTTAGATCCTTCACTTTATTGACAAAATCGATATTATTGGTTATACAGTGACTATTAACTATGTTTATGTTACGTTTAATGATGTTTACCAATTTCTTAGCTGTTTTATAACCAGGTGCAGTAGTGAAGTTAATTAACGGTCTTATCGGAACACCAGTCTTATGTAATTTTGGTAACCCTGTCAATGTGGGTGCCCTTGAATTGATGGGCTTTAACGATCGTCTAGTTCGCTCATCAAACAAATGCACACTCCTATTTATGCCCCGATTTAGACACTTGACGTATTGTGCAGTAGGGTCCGAGTTTAATTTCTCAATGTTGTTGTTAGCGATAAAATTCCGTATCTTATCAGTATAATCACTATTGTCCATAATGACAACAGTGTTGCCTTTGTCAGCCTTGGTTACGAGAGCACAGTTGTCTGACAGTTTGCGCTTTAAACCCGTTAAGATATTGCGTTCTTTATTATAATTATTAAAAGTACACGGAACCGAAGAATAAGTATTAGTATTCTGGTTTCTTATGATATTACTGAGCTTATTATTGATTAAAATCCGCGCCTCATCTTGGACTTTCTGGTCATCTATTGCTTTGACCACAGCTTCAGCATTTATAATTTCAGCAGCAATATGTTTATGGCTGAAGTTAGATTTTGAACGAGGTAGATTATAATTTAAGCCCTTTTTCAACAAATTAGATTCTTCTTTAGTTAGATCTATTGATGTTAAGTTCTGCAATCGTGTATAAAATTTATGTTTACAGGCAATGTTGTTGGCTTCCTGTTGTTGTCTCTCTAATAACCTTTGGAATTTGCTTGTTTGCTTGCTACGCATTTGATAAATAATTCGCTGTATGTCATTGTTTATGAAATCAAGATAGTTATCAAGCAAGGCCGGGTGTACGTCATTAAGTAATTGCAAATGTACTCTGTATAATCTTGAATTGAGAAGGGATTTTTTCCTGTATAACGATCTTAATTCTTCTTTAATTCTGTACAATTCTGCGTGCCTTTTAGTTTTTATATCAGCAAAGGATGAGCATTTAAATTTTATACGAGCGTAATTAGGTGTAATATTATTCTTCAGACAAGTTTTATTAAATCTGATATGTAAATTGGTCTTATGAAGCTGGATCTTAATATTCTGAAAATTACGTACTATATTTGCTCGACTTGCAATATTCATATTGTTAATGGAATAAATCCGCTTATAGTCCAAGCCACGTATTTTATAATCAACTAAACGCTATAACTCACCGTCTGTGGCTTAAGTAAATGTCTTTTATTCAATTGACATGTTTCGGGACACTTGTCCCATCATCAGAATATTTAAAAAGGTCTCTTTATACCATCTTACGATGGCACAGTCGTCAATATATTAAAACCACATAACACAAAACACAAACACATTACACAAAGTACGCACACGACAATTTTCGGTGTACACCACACGGTAACCGATAGCGCACTGGTTCATATTACACTCGTGTCGCGACAATATCAACAATATTACAATCACAACTATACTAATTTTCATACCAACTTGATACCCCTTCACTTTTGTAATAAAGGACGTTACATGAACGCCCTTGAGGAGTTTGAGATATATAGAGCGTATAATAATCCTGTTACCAGGCCACATGTTTTAAATGATCAGCTGAACTTTAAATCTAATGTCCTGTACGATACTGCGTTGCGATATTGTCGCGACACGAGTGTAATATGAACCAGTGCGCTATCGGTTACCGTGTGGTGTACACCGAAAATTGTCGTGTGCGTACTTTGTGTAATGTGTTTGTGTTTTGTGTTATGTGGTTTTAATATATTGACGACTGTGCCATCGTAAGATGGTATAAAGAGACCTTTTTAAATATTCTGATGATAGGACAAGTGTCCCGAAACATGTCAATTGAATAAAAGACATTTACTTAAGCCACAGACGGTGAGTTATAGCGTTTAGTTGATTATTTCCAAATTATTGTTTGTTTATTGTATAAATGTGTCAAAAAGTGTATGTGATTTATATTGTAATTGGTCGTTAAGTATGTTGTTTGGTTGTGTTGTGTGGTGTTTGTAGATTTCATATTGTTCTGCTGTGTTGAGTTTTCGACCTTTGGGTAAGTAGTGTAATATTTCAAGATTAGTATCTATGTTGTCTGGCACTCTGTCTCTAAGCTGACGAAGGCGAACACTACGCCGAAACGCGTTCGACGAGAAAAGACAAGTAAGTTCACAAGTGAAAGTTTCATTATTATATAAAGTGTAGTGCTGTGAAAAAAGATGATGAACAATCAAGACAACTTTAATATCAGTTTAATGTACTTACTAACTTCTATATTTAGAGTATATGTTGCAATATAAATGTATGGCAAACCTGTGCGGCAAAACATTTGTCTGTATTGTGGTTAAGGAGAGGCCTATAATATAATATGTTATTTTATCTGGAAATTTTTTAAAGCAATTACATGGATATAATATTTTTAAAGAAGATCAAAAGACTCTGTGCTTATTAAAGCCAAGAAGCTACCCCTCAAATCTAACAACACTGTCAAGTATGTCAAATCTGTCAAAAAATGAAATTCATTAAATGAGAAAACTTTAAGAATATAAAATTTTTTATGCTTGAACCAACTGAGACCTTACGGTATCAAATAATTTCAAAGGGTCTAATTTGATGTAAGTTGTTATTTAAACAAATATAATCTTTTGCTAAAAGTAAACACAAAAACTGGAACTTGCCATCAAGATTAAATACTAAAATTGCATAGTATGATTCAGACATAAGTGTAGTTTAAACATATATATGAATTAAAACTTGGGGAAATAACTGGAATTTTATATGAAATTCACACTTACATGTTGTTTTTAGTATTCATGAAACTACTCAGTTTTAGTTCAGTGTTTTCACAGTGTGTATACAAAAAGCAGTTATAAAAAGTAAAGAACTTAAATTGTGGTTAAAATTATTATATTTCTAACGGTTTAGTATTAAATCGTACCGTTTTCCTGACGGAGGTTGCAAAACAGAGAGCCTTCCCTTTACACCTTACACCTCGCCTTGTCTAGTTACAAACTTACTGCTATCCTGCAGGGACGCTCAGTTAAATTAATATAATAGCGTCCACCCAATGTATTGTTAATTAATCCGGAGACATTATACCCTGTGTAACATAACAGCAGAACTCGTGTATCAACAGTGTGGACAAACAACACATTGTAGCCCACATTTTGTTGCTATTCATTGCGCGGTATGTTTAAAATATTGTCTTAAAACAAGTATATTATTTAGCAGATTTTGATAATAAAGTTGTGTAAAGTTTTTAGTAATATCAGATGGTTTACACTAAACAGGTTTATTAGCGTAAACGTTCAACTGTTACTGTTTTATGTTTTTCAGATAAGAAATTTGGAACACCGTAAACAATGAGCACATGTTTTCTGTTAGGTTCTTGATATTGTGTTTCAATAAAAGTACAAGTAGAGTTTTAAGCAGAAAAAATAAATAAAGAAGTTATTATGAAGTAAAGGTACTTCATATACTTTTCTATGTTGAACATAAGATTTAATGAACTTTTAATAGTGTTTATTATACGACAATATAGAATTAAATGAGCTAATAGTGAAAACTAGTTTATGGTTAAAAAGGTTTTACGCTAATCTTATTATTCAATCACCCTAAAATTTTCCGTCAAGGCACGAAAAGTTTCATAACCCTATTTGTATAAATTTAAAATAATAAAAATTTTGAAAATATAATCTGCCTTATCATTGTAGGTAACTCAAGTATCAAGTAAAATTATGACGTTTAAAAATATTCAATAAGTAGGCCTATATATTTGTAAATTAATAATAGTAGCAATATATATATATATGTATATATATGTTACTTGAAAACGTATTATGAGCAACAAATTGTTTGCTGTGTATATGTTCAATGCATTTTGCTCTGAATGCTTCTCCTTTCTGCAAAACAAATTATTTTGCCATATGTGAACAACGATTTTGGTACCGAGCGTTAACAATATCAATTGTAAACGGAAGTTAAAAGAATGCTGCTAATGAGATAGTGAAAAATATTTTAAAAACTAATGTCACACGAAGAAATGATAATCAATTACAAAAAACAGGATTCTTTTCTATTTTTCCAAGAAATCGTGGAAGTAACTGACTTCATATAGGCCTAAATGGTGAGTTAATTAATAATTATTAAAACAAATGGATCGAAAAAGATTTGGTAACTACATACATCCAAAGTAATCTGTGAACGCAACAGATGACGCTTAAGCAAAGATGAAACCGTGCAAGCAAGTTTTATAATTACAAGAAACGATGTCTATAAAAGTGTATGTAACACCTGCAAACAGAATGTACACAACCTTTGACAACAAATTATTTATCTATATCTCTGTTTTATATTTTGATAAATGTTTACGTAACTGAAACTATAATTACCTTATTTTACAGGCATACAAGTTGGTGTAGCATTTTTAAATACATGGTTCAGATGACTATTAAAACTTCCTAGCTTTTTTATCTAGACCGGGAAAGTTAATACTACGGTCCATGTTATGCATACTCTTTTACATCCTCTTTAGCAGATTTACTGATTGCATTCCTGTTTTATATTTTATTACCTAAATCGGTATAACTGGCACGGGCGTCTTTTAATAATTTCTAGTATAACTCCTAAACAAGGAACTAACTTAACAAATAATTCAAGATTTTAAACAAGCTATCCGAACACTAACAAACTTCCTGTTCGAAGTTTGCTACATAAACTGCAAACTCATAAGTTGTTCTGTTAATGGTTTACTGCAAACAATTTTAATTGCATCCATTACAGTGTCATGTGCGCCGCATTAAAATACTTAGTCTGCTTCTTCTAACACCAAAAGTGTCAACATATTCCTCTATAAATTTTTATTACATAAAGAAGTTAAATTTATAATAAAAGTTATAAAATTATCCTTTCATATTGATTGTTCTATCAGTACTTTAAAAAAATTTTAATGTCTTTCGTAAAGCACATCATAAATATCTCTCTCTCTCTCTCTCTCTCTCTCTCTCTCTCTCTCTCTCTCTCTCTCTCTCTCTCTCTCTCTCTCTCTCTCTCTCACACACACACACACACACACACACACACACACACACACACACACAGAAAAAATATTTCCATTAGTAGACTTGTATGGTCAAAACTTTTACTAGCAACACTTTTTTCGACTGACAATCACATTTCATTGACACTATTGTTAATACCAGACGTATTATTAATACCATAGAACTATTGTTAATGCCCGTTCTATGATGTGGCATGTCCAGTACTAAAGCTGAAAACTCTCAAAAGTCTCTCGCTTTTCTCAGTGGCACCCTCAACTTAGGAGAAATAAGCCTCCTTTTATCAGCTTTATAAGACATAAACGTTTGTATTAACTATTTTAACGTTTTGACAGTATTTATTGTAATCTTCAGGACCTGTGTACGGATACAAGAGAAAATATCAAACACAACAGATCAATTATTTGACTGAATGTGTGTGTGTGTGTGTGTGTGTGTGTGTGTGTGTGTGTGTGTGTGTGTGTGTGTGTGTGTGTGTGTGTGTGTGTGTGTGTGTGTGTGTGTGGAGGAGCTGAATAAAAATTATTGCATTGTTACATATTGTTTCCCTTGCACATAAATTCTCCGGCTACATTCATATTTTTAATCGAATCGTTGATTAATCATCGTATATGTGCATATTTTATTCCATTAGTTTAAAAATTTATTTCAGCGTATTGGTTACATAAGAAGTAATACCGAAAAATAATTGACAACATATGTGTAATAATGAAGGAGTTATATCTGTTTACAACAGTATAAACAATCATAATATAAAACTCTAGAAACAATTTAAAAAGTATACATATTTTTACAGACGTTCATATGTGGATTGTTATGATCCATTAATATAGTGTATATCCCTATATATTAATAAGGATAGTCTTACACATTATACGTTACAACAGTAGTCTTATCCTTATATTCTGTATAGAGTCTTCCAAAACTATCCTATCTGAACTTGTTTGTGTATACGTGAGTTCGCATTTTTGTATAAATTTAAGTGTATAGGTAACGAAAATTTTTAAATATACTCTACACGTCTATATATTACTGTACGTTAAAATGTACACAAACGTAAAAAATATGTTACTTTTAAATCTAGAATATTTTGTAATATTAACATATCAAACATCGTTACAAAATTTGATAATAGAGGAAGCCCTTCGGTATACTGATAGTAACTTTGTAAAACTGAACATCCTAGCAGCAAAAAAAGAATTTAGAAAATAAAACAATTTTTTCTTAAAATTTGGGTATGTAATATTACATTAAATTGACACTCTAAAATGTATATGTAGTTACCGTTATTTGTTTTGAGCTTATTGAATTATCTAACATGAATGTTTGTGCATGTTTCTAAATTTTCTTTGCTTTAAAAATATTATGTTTATCTTGTTTTGTAGTTATTTGTTTACTTGGTACTGCCTTGTAAATTGTCTTTGCTTTTAATATTTTAATAGTATTTAACGGTTTATTTTTGAAAGAAACGTTTATAAATATGTGTTGTTAATTTATTTTTTCACACATCATCTTTATGGGTTTTTGTGTTTTCTGCCGCTATAACTTTCAAGTTAAACAGAAGGCTCATAAAAATCAATATTGGCTAATTTAAGATAAAACCTAGATATACAAACAGTTAAAATATACAAAGAGTTAATAAAGCGGTAAAATTAAACAAATTCAAGTTTCCTACTAATTAGAAAGCATTTAACAAGAATTAAACATCTCGGTTAATATAATTTTGTTAGAAAATCAAATTTTGATGTACATTTATTACTTGTGTTATATTAAAGTATATTTATTATATTTGCAACTTTGTTATTTTCTTTTAGAATATTAGGGCTACTTACTTTTTAATATCTGTGTCTAAAATAAATTTTCTAACATTTATAGGATTTTCTGAAAAATTTATTAGTACGTAATAATACTGATTTATGAATCTCTCTGATTCGTTGTTTAACTCTGTATCAAGGATAATTATTATATTCTTGCTTAATCTGTTAGTTAATTTGTTATATTTCTGCTAGTAATTCACACGATTAATTGGTTTTTCATACTTTTTGTTTTTTTAACAGTTTTTGATATTTGTTATTTGAAAACAATTTTGTATTTTTTATTTGTTCTTTTTAAATTATATTTTCCGTTTTTATATTACTGTAATTACTATTGCCACTTTGATTATTACTTAAAGTAAATTTTTGTTTTGATAACGTTGATTGAGGTCTTTCAGAAACAAAATCATAACAATCTGCATTTTGTTACAAATTGATAATAATACTATTATAAAACAGTTGTGGAAAACAGAAGTTTGGTTTTATTTTAGCGTGAATGTTATAACCTAACTCTTTATTATAAGACAGGTTTTTGTAAAGGCCAACGTACACGATGAAGTATACTCTAACCAAGAGAAACGATATTTTAAATCTACTGTCTATATAACGGAAGCTAAACACTTTTTTTTTTATAAAATCTGCTTTGCAGTCGAAGCAAAAAAAAAAAGCAAAGTAGAAGAAAAAAGTTGTTTCAAAGCATATTTTTCTGTTTGAAAACATTTTATTAAGCCGATGGAAGAAGATGAAAAGCAAATATAAAAAATTTCGCTTTCCCATTTTCTTTAAGCTTCGACCTTATGAGATCAAAGTAAATATTTATTTACTTTAAATATATATAAGTAAAAAAAAAATGACAAGCTTAGCGAGGGGAAGAGAAATCTAATAAATTATTTTGTTCGTTGCTTGGCGTGTCTATACTGACAGTGTGTAACGAAACATTTATAAGCTTGTGTGCACGCATGTGTATTTAAATCTTCCCGTATGTAAATGAATTATAAGTTAGTTAAATGTATTTTGCGGCACAAACAAGCTACTGAATGTATTTAACGTACTGAAAAAATCCGTTAGTGTCAAGTAAAAGTAATTTGGCACTAACAAGGTGTAGACACAACGCATACTTAACCGCCTGAGCATATATATATAAGGAATTTTTCCATGTTACGTAATTTCTGTTTTTGGTGACTGTCCTTTACCCCCAAAAACATTACATTTAAGTGCGCCAGATTCTTTTATGGGTCTTTGATCGGCAAAATATTGTAATCAAAGTTGAAAATTTTGAAGAATTGAAGGCAGGATTCAGACTGCGAACATAACTCCTGAAATTCTTGTAGGTGTCAAGCAAAGCGTCCGAGACAGTCTGGTGCATTTCTGACGAAGGTGCACATTTTCAAGATATTATTTTCTATGCATATTGTAAATTGTGTCGATTGCAATGTACAAACTATGTATTGTATTAGTAAAATAAAAGTATAATCCATTCGGAGAGATTGTACGTTATTGTAAAAGTATGTGGCCAAAAGTACTTCACTCTGTACAACGGATGCTTATAACAAAATTAATTGTTTTAATTAACATACTAACTAATATAAAATTGTAAATGTGTGGTAATGTAATTTACGTGATAGTATACACCTTTACGTACATTCTATGCCTTACATAAATTCGCGTATACCATATTATGTTTGTCTACTTGTGATATATTCATAGGATATTCTTTTACACATTCAAAGAAGTTCACCTAAAGCTTGTCGTTTTTGACTGTTCAGTACGTATCAGAGTAATGTCACAGTAGCCACAAGGTTTCCGTTTTAGTAATAAGTGTTTTATTTTTCAACTGTTCCGCTAAGTTTTGCTTGACGAGGGCACCGTTATCAGAATTATAAATACTGATGCGTTCTTTATCGACTGAAAACATGATTAACAATATCCATTATTTTTGCGGCCTTTTTCTTTAAATTTTGTTACTGAAGCATACCATAATTAATTCAGTAAAAGTTTGTTTTGTCCCACTCACATACATACTGACGGTCATTGATACTGAGTAGGAAAGTAAGCAAAAACAAGATTATGGATAGAAATCCGTATCCTGGACTCGACTTGTTGGGCAGCACAAAGCATTTTTTTTAACGGTCATGATATCATTGAGGCTGAACCCTATTTTGGACACAAGCACAGCTCACGACCTGAAAATGTGTCAAAAGTGGTAAATCCATAAAAATACATCCAAAAGTTTAATCACGTTTGAAGGTTTCAATGATGAATTATGAACTAAACCACCAGATCACCACCACCACCAGAATCACCAGATTGTTCACGAAATTTTGGTCCGTGGTTTGTTGTGCATGATTTTGTACACAGGCTATTTTCCTCTTAAATACCTCTTCGCGATAACGCTCAATGTCGCGTCGCACTTTCTGTGACCTAGTATTTAGTCCCTGGGCTGCTATTGTGAAGGTGTGGAAAATACTGTGACATACCAGCTAAAGGCATTAACACGAAGCGTAGGTTTCCGGTACGCTGTCGATCAATAGTAATAACGTCTTCTTAAGTGTGTGTGTGTGTGTGTGTGTGTGTGTGTGTGTGTGTGTGTGTGTGTGTGTGTGTGTGTGTGTGTGTGTGTGTGTGTGTGTGTGTGTGTGTGTGTGTGTGTGTGTGTGTGTGTGTGTGTGTGTGTGTGTGTGTGTGACTTGGCAATGGTGCTACCTTAAAAGGCCTAAAATTCTTTTGTTAATATTTAACTTTAATAGTTAACTTTACGCAGTTAGTTTTATTACTTTTTATTAAAATGTGTAATATTTATAATTAATAAAATTTGTGGCAAAGCGGCGTATCGCCGAGGAGGACGTGTTTACTGGATGTGGTACAGAAACTGGTCAAGATACGAGAATATAAGATACAGGGAAAAGTAATAATAAAAGGGAACACTTTATTAATAAACATATGTAGGTTAACTGACACAATGCCGTAGTACGTAGGGACAGAACATACCGTGAAGACCGTGTAAAAACGGAATCTGCAATGAGAACGTATTTGGCGACTATGCGTACAGTTTCGTGGTTTCCACACCAGACGGCAATACCGTACGCCAACTAAGCTCTGTCTACACAGTCACTTATCCGCTATAAAGATGCCATACTGGTACACAAACATAACTATGCACACTGTTAGCTTTGTGTCAATAAACTACTTTTAATAAACATGTTTTTATACAAATATTTTATGAAGCTATAGAAGTGATTATAATAAGACAGAAGCATGAAAATGTAATACAGATTTTTTATGAGTAGTTTTTAATACTGTTCTGAATCAATCTATGTCAACCAATACCAAGTCAGTTTTTTAGTAAGAAAGTAACCATAATTTTCCCTTTAACCAAACTATACTTTGGTTGTGCTTCAATAAAAGATTGTAAAGAAAATGTTCACAAATTTTCTTTTCTATGTTTTACATTATTATTTGAATTTAGAGGAAATGTGGGTAATATGGAATAGGCAAGCAATATGGACTACCGTTGTTTCAGCTCCGTTGAAAGGTTTTATCTAGTATCATGTACTGGCAGTACTACAGGAAGCAACAACAAAGCGCTAGTGTTACCGTGACGCCAACAAATCTACTGGTGTTGTTGAAAAAGAAGGTGTTTGGTGTTTACAGTAACTTTGGAGATAAGTGTGCAATGCAGTACTGCATTTCTTATACAGTTACTATGGATTATAATTAACTCATTGTCTTAGTTTAAGTTTATTCTTGTTTATCTTTGAGTAAATAAATATACCTAGATGGTGGTCGAGCATAGTGGAACACTACTGTTCCATATTTTATTTTATTTTATCCCGCATGTTTTATTCTTCTTCTTCTTCTTCTTCTGATAGTTCCTATCCGTTTCCGATATTAGATATCATACAGACTATTTTAACTTTCTGTACTGCTGCACGGAAAAAGTCAGTTGTATTCATGCCAAACCAGGTCCTTAAATTTCTCAGCCATGATATTCTCGGTAGCCCAACTCTTCTCTTTCCAAGTACTTTACCCTGTAGTATGGCTGCAATAAGGCGTGTAAGGTATATGATGGGTAACATATAGCACCTCATGTACAAATCTCAACCTTACCTTCTCGAAGTACAGCCTCGGTTGTATGGTGCGCCCTGTTTTTAACTGACGAGGACATGGCGACCGAGTGACTATCGGAATAAGTAGTCTCCCACCTGCTAGTCAACAGCTTCGGGTGGATGAACTGGCAAGTGGTAGGGCACCTCATTGTCCTGGGGTTGAGAAATCGGCCCCGAAGGCGTCAACGACATTGGGATGAAGAAGGCAACGAGAAACCACTACATTAAAGATCATTTAGATATCTCTAGTAATATCATCATGGCTATGTTCAAGGCAAAATCATACGGAGCTTCAAGTTTCCCAATCGGATCCCCCGGGGGGGGGGGCAGTTTTGAACAGTTATGAAGTAAAAAGAAAATTAAATGTAAAAACATACGTAAAAATATGCACTTGGAATGTGAAAACAAAGGCCCATGCGGGGAAAATACATAATGCTATCCAAGAAATGAGAAGAATGAATATCACAGTCTCGGGAATAAGCGAAATGTAATGGCCAGGTAAAAACTATTGTGACATTGATGAACTTAGGGTTTACTACTCGTGATCAAATAATGGAGAATATAAAAATGGAGTTGGTGTGGTAGTAAGTAGATCAGTTGCTAAATGTTTTATTAGTATTTCATAATGCATGTGCGTATTTTTTACATTCATCTTAATTTAGCGCTCTCAATTAATAATCTAATATATTAAACATTAAAAGTCAATCTCAGTCTGTATGAAAAGATAACAGAAATTAGTGAGCTGTATCAATCACAGCAGCTAAGATTATTTCAGAATCTGCGTAACTAGCACAAGACAGAAGGAGTTCTAATTTCTGTTTTGGAAGGATTATAATTCTAAAACAGGTACGTGATTACATAAAATAATTATGAAAGCATTAAAATTCAAATGTTTTAAAAAATTACAAATTTTATTGTTATCGTTATTGATATGCCTAAAAGGAGACAACGTTCAACCATAGAAAACAATGGGTCCAAAAAAGTATGGAGTTGGCTATAAAAACGTCCCCTACAAACAAATGGGATTCCTGAAGGCTGCTAAAACTTTTTAGTACCTAGATTTGCTTTACTTCGGAGAAGTCTAGTAAAACTAGTGCTGCGTCCGACATCAAAGTTATTGGGTCGTAAACCAGTATTCAGTCCGAACTAGAAGAAGAATTGGTAATGTATCAATTAGAAATGGAATCATTGTATTCTAGTTTTTTCGGTGAAGGGTTTGTGAGTATCGGTCAAAAATATAACACGAAATTTAACTTATTTGTGTACACGTTTCGACAATGTTGTGTGTTTGGCGTCATCAACAATTGTCCTGATGATGACAATAAACATTGTCGAAACGTAGACACAAATAAGTTAAAATTTGTGTTATATTTTTGACCGATCCTCACAAACCCTTTACCGAAAAATTCATTGATTGACGGTCACTACGAATTTAAAAATTGTATTATAGTGTGACACGATAAAGTTTTAGACGGATAGCATAACAATTGGCCACAAGAAACCACATTAAACATCCTATTAGAAATTACCAAGCTGGTAGGGACTGGAAGTGTATTTTTAAAGAGACATAAACACGTGTTATCAGAACTAAACGATCTGGAACATTATACCCAAAGGTTAGGAGTTTTAGTAAAGACAAATTAATAAAATGTTTTGATTTTCTAAGACTTTATGAAAAGTTTAATTTTTTGGCTAATAGCCTGTTTAATAAGGATTAAACGGGGTTTCCTGTAGTAAAAAGAGGCACGTATTACTAGTCACAGAGGCAAACGATAGACAGGAATCCTTACTGCCACTAAAAGAGGTTCTTTGATTACTTTCGTTGGATGCATGAGTGCAGCTGGTGATTTTGTGCCATCATAAAAAACTCAACCATATGTATGGCAACTATGACAAAGAACAGGTGGTACATAAAAAGATTTCGACCACACGTACTCGCTACTAATGCCACCACATAAGGAGCAGTTATATGGACAGCCAATGAAGATATTCAGTTTAATGTCAAATCGGACTTCAATGAATCGTTTCTCAATCTATGTCTCATCCTACAGTATTTTCTTGACGATTTGTTTGTCTGTGGCTTCATATAAAAGAAAGTTCCTTAAAAATGAAATTAATAAAAAACCATCGTAGATCAACGATGATTGATAAAACATTACAAAACTTGGCGATTTTATTCATAAAAAGAAACACTGCATCTTCTTCGGATTATATAACAGATAAATTCAGTAAAATAGAAGCTTCAAAATATTTAATGTACTTTAATTTATATGAAACTTTGACTTTTTTCGTTTCTGTATATATTATTTTTCTGTCTCGTTAACACCTATAAATAGTGAGTTTAATATTTAGGTATGTAGGCCTACTAAAAAAATCTATAAAATGCATATATGTACAATAAAAAACCGTATCAGAGGACCCAAAATGAAAGGCCGCTCCGTGTCTTGGTTAGCCTTTGTCTCGTCAAATATGGTTGAAAGGAGAAGTGTTATGCCTATGTGACTAATAAGTAATGTGGTAGGAATTAATTCCTTGGACAGCAGTAAGCCAGATATAAGCCAAAGAAAAATAATAAATTTCTATGTATTGTTGTAATTGTTAATAACAATACTTTTTCGTTTTCTAGGCAATTCACAGAAATTTAACTAATGTATTTAGTTTAATTTAAACCAGCAACGATCACGGACTGTTGGAGTCTGTGCAAGTAAATTCATCTCGTGGCCTGTTTACCCACTGTGAAATACTGGTAGCATGGTAAACGAAGACATTTGCCTGAACAAAAATTTCGATCAGGATGAAAATTTGGATTTATGTAGCTAAAGATGTATACTTTAAAATAAGAAAACCTTACCATCGCGGCGGGACCCCGTTTCCGGGAAAATCGATCGGAAAAGTCGTGATTGTCGGTTTTCTTCACGTAATTGTTTAAATAATGAAAATAAAGCAAAACGTTTCAAATAAATGTTGTAGCTTATGATTTTATCTACAAATTTTGTCTAAACAATTTTTTCGATATCTGAATTAGTTTACGAGATATAAACGATTTTCCACGTACTCTCGCTATACTACTGGTGGATGCGCGCGCATCTCCAAAATAGGAAAATTTTCAAACATGTGATTAATTAATCGATAATTTGGGATATTTATCGAAGTCGGAAAATTTTGAAAATGACACAGGACATAGAGAAAAACCTCAGCTTTCACGTGAATATATTTACATATTTCATTAAAGAATTTATCATATACAAAAATGTGTTTAAAAATGGGCAACTACATCTTATGAACAGAAATTTCTTATTTTGTCACAACTTTTTTGAAAATCATCAGAATAAAAATTCCTTCTGGATTTACTTTCTTTAATGTTTGTATAATAATAATATTAAAACGAGAAAAGGATTACTGTTAAGGGGGAAAAATGATCTTGCGTCGAAGTTTGGGTTGTTTTCCATTCTTATTTTTAAGTGTTTTTTCCGGAATTCATTTATCAATATTTTCAATGTGAATTAATCAAAATCAATAAAAATGTGCTTATAAGTACTTAAAAGTATACTCTTTCGAAAGGATTAAACATTTTTTCAGTACACGTAATATTTTTTAAATTATGCTAAATTATTATGCATAGGTACCAAAACTGGCCATATTTTAGTAAAATAAATACAACTTTTTCCAAAATGAATATTTTTGTTTGAAAATTTTAGAGCATATTACAGAATGCACACAAGAGAGATTGCACCTATACAGAGAATACACCTATTGTAAAGGTAGAAATGAGAGGGCCTACTAAGTGAGGTGAAAATGCAGGTGTCAGGGAAAAAGCGACCTTGGTATTTGAGCGCGCAACGCCAGGCGGCGTGACATGGTGCACTCAGGGACCACGCAGGCGCAGGCCCTTAAACAGCCGGGAAGTTAGTCAGTCTTGTTGTCGCATGATTGTTACATAGCTGACATTTTAAGGTTATTATTTTTTTTATAATAAACAGTTTGCGTTAACAATGATTATAATATTCGGAATAGTTTATACAAACAATTACAATGATCATTTTCCTTACAGAATTTAAGAAACAAACATAAAAGTAGCTACTAACCCTTAAGGTGCCGAGATTCCCCCACATCTATCGTACATTTTACTACATAAATTGTGTAGGTAAAAGTATGAGGTACCACAGTAACATTCTTGTTTTTTACAAATTTTCATTTTTTAGAAGCTATATACCAAAAAAGGAAAAAATGACGAGAGGTGTAAGTGGAAAATCGGCGTTATCTCCGTAAGGCATTAATATTTAAAAAAACTTTTTTAACCAGTCTTGCTGAGAAAATCACGAACTACAAGATTCATATACAAGTGTTTCGCTATTTCCATATTTTAAATGAGTAGGACGGAAAATGAACGCTGAAAAGGCCGACGCACGGCGGAAGGTCGTGGAAAATCGTTTATATCTCGGAAACAAATTAATGGATCGAAAAATTGTTTAGACAAGTTTTGTAGGTAAAAGTATGAGGTACCACAGTAACATTCTTGTTTTTTACAAATTTTCATTTTTTAGAAGCTATATATCAAAAAAGGAAAAAATGACGAGAGGTGTAAGTGGAAAATCGGCGTTATCTCTGTAACGCATTAATATATCAAAAACTATTTTGAACCAGTTTTGTAGAGAAAATCACGAGCTACAACATTCATTTGAAACATTTTTCGCTATTTCCATTTTTTAAATGACTATAACAGAAAAACGAACGCTAAAAAAGCGGACGCGCGGCGGAAGGTCGTGGAAAATCGTCTATATCTCGTAAACTAATTCAGATATCGAAAAATTGTTTACACAAAATTTGTAGATAGCATCATAAGCTACAACATTTATTTGAAACATTTTGCTTTATTTTCATTATTTAAACAATTACGTGAAGAAAACCGACAATCACGACTTTTCCGATCGATTTTCCCGGAAACGGGGTCCCGCCGTGATGGTAAGGTTTTCTTATTTTAAGGTATACATCTTTAGCTACCTAAATCCAAATTTTCATCCTGATCGAAATTTTTGCACAAATTTGTCGAAATTATGTCTTCGTTTACCATGCTATGGAGATACATGGGAATTTTACTGTTTTAGTAAACAGAATTAACTGTTACAGTTAGGACACTGGCATCACACTGACACACACCCGTTTGGCGAACGCATGCTGGCACGTAGTTTAAGTGTCGGGGCCAGTGCAAGGGCGCGCCTTGCACTGACTCAACCCACATTCTGGCGCGCACACGCATGTGTCGCCCGCGCGTACAGACTCACATCACACCGCTTGAGCGGCACATGTCCTGCGTTGCAGTCTGCGTGTTGGGGATCAGTGCGAGCGCGCGCGGCTTGCGTTGACTCCAGCACGCACTCTGGTATGCGCATGCATGTGCGCTCGCGGTATACACACATGCTTTGTTGTTTTAATTGTGGCAATCACAATAGCAAAGTTTTCCTACCTGGAGTAAATTTACAGTGGGCAAATACAGCCGGGGACGAATTTACAGGCAGAGACATAGAATATCAAAATATGTTACTGTTAACGTAACACGAAGTAATTCTTAGTACTATGCAGCACGCTTAATAGATATTTTAATTTTAAAAGTTTTAAAAGTCACTGGATGATAAGATTGTAGAGACGGTAGCAATCTACTGAAGTATGGGCTATGAGAAATTATGAAAACTTGGTAACAGCGGAGAAAAACCTATGGGAGGGGGATACCAAATAAACAAATTAGAAATATAACGAACGAAAAGGACATAATATTGGACAGAAAAAACATCAGATGGTAGTTATCTACTTAGAATGCCGGATTCAATAACTCCTGGGGAAAAAAGTTCAACATCCTATTAGAAATGGCCAAGCTCGTGGGGATTGGAAATGCGTTCTTAAACAGATACAAACATGTGTTATTAGTACTAAATGAACTAGAACGTCATACCCAAAGGTTAGAAGTTTTAGTAAAGACAAATTATTAAAATTTTTTGATTTTCTTGCACCGACACAATCAGAAAGACGGAAATAGTGACCTCAACGCAATCATAAAATTTCAGAATCCGGAAATAACTGACGGCCATGAGAGGAAGTGTGAACAAAGCGACAGCGTATGATAGAAAAACTTGTAAAAGAGGATTGGGTAGAAATCTTTTTGTTATTGTAGACCTATAATTAACTTATTGTGTTATTTAATTTTTGCACATTTTGTTAACCCAAATATAAATACGTAAGATCAAATGTAATTGCTTATTTTAATATACTGCTGTAATTAACAGATTACAGGTATACATATGTGTGACCATTAACATGCGTAGTATACGGTTCAAACTATAATCATTTCTTATTTACTATCTGCATCACTAAAGCTGAAGATTCCAGGAGACAGACGACGTCGATTTCCATAAATTCAGTTAGCTTCGCTAGTATTTTTCCCATAACAAATATGAGCAATTTACTTATAAAAGGAGCACATCCCGGTTCGCGCCGGTAACAGCTGTGAGAACAAAGAATACAGAAATAAAATTTTAAAAGAATAAGAAAGAAGGCTACAAAAATAACAATGATTAAAATGAAGCAATGGATTGAAAGAAACTTGAAGGAGATTCAAAGAAATTACACAATTAACGTAAAGATAAGACAGCAAATGAGAAGACACAAAAAAACAAATATAGTTGATATACAAATTGAAGACTGGTTAAGCATTCCATACCTTACAGTGTCAATGATCAGGAGAAAGAGGAAGAAAACAAGTAAGCAAAAATGTTGGAACAAGGTATGAAGACTTAATAACATTAGCAGAACCTAATGATAAAATATAAGAGATGATAAAAATGGAAATCAGGAGGTAAATAAGAAATTTATAAGTCGATAAAGATGTGTGAAAGACAAAATACCTAGAACCTGGGAGTGGGGGTGAAGAAAATTAATAAGGTTCCAACTGGTATAGAAAAGCGTGCAGAAAGAAAGAAGAATCGTTTATTAGCAAAACTTCCATCAGGTAGTGAGAAAGAGGAGGCCATAGAAACCGATGAGGTATACAAGGATATGAAACATACGGAAACGAAGGACATATTGAAACCTTTAGGAAATAAAATAAAATAAAATGTAGAATTTAAAAACCAGTCACAAAAAGTTGAGTGATTACTGTTTTCATAAGAAATCCTTATATTATCACATGGATGATATTTTTATAATGACGATGATGGATATTATTATTATTATTATTAATATTAACACTGCTTGTTAATAAGATACTAAAAATTGAATTGTTATAAACGTATATGTCAATCAAGAATCGCAAAAAGAGAAAATTCAGATATATAATTAAATGCTTTGTTGTTAACGGGCAAGTACACACACATCATAGTAAGATGTATTTTATTATAAGACACATATCATATCGTTAACACGATCCCACCGATGGTCGTGTTGTTTAGTAAAAACAGACAAACTGATACCAACGAAGTCGCTAATCGCAAATTGTAATTAGACACAAACACATTGTAAATAAATCAACAAAGCACTCTTATAGAATAATTCAAGAGGAATCGTTAAACATACACAATAAATGTCAGCTTGTACAGTTTTACTCTAATCAACACAATAATCACTTTCCACTAATTCGCAACATTTACTTGATCCGCACTGAATAGATCGCCAGCTGTAACTGAAACTGTGCCGTTCCGAATCCAGTATTTTTACCTCCGCCGCCTTGCAGTGTAGAGTAGCTTGCGGCCCTAGGCGCTGGCAGAGTAGACGAGTAAACTTCTGGCAGGGGCAAATACGATCTATAAGAGTCCAGAACGCTAAGTTACTCTGCCGCGCATAATGATCTGTAAAAAACGACTGTACCAGTCTCACGCACCGTATGCCTAGAATCACGTACGCACTCAACGATGTGGTACTATTTATTTCGTTAGCTTAACATGTAAAGTATAAGATGCATCAACTTCATAACAAAGCTTCCAGAAGGTATATGGTATCGAGAAAATACCTGATGATTTAATTCTGTATGCTAATGATTATTCGAAAAACAATTTTTTTTTTTAATTTTTGGAATTCACGCAATATTTTCGTCGGAAAGTCAAATTGTAGTCAAGGTACGACATGACTCAACAGTTTGTTCCTGTAACATCTGCCTTTGAACGCAAACAGTACATACGTATCTAACTGAGTTTCAAAGTTAGTTCACAGAATTTTCTTGTCGCCCGCGGGGTGATATTTCATTATCTCTCGACGTAGTGCCAGCGATGACAAAGTTTTTGTTATGACAAACACTTTGGGAAGGGTTACAAAACAAACTCAGCCTTACCAGTAAGCTGATAATGGATTTACATGAGTTCGGCGAGCACTCAAATACATTTTACTCTTGCTGACAGTAATGATATATATTCAACATGGCTTTTCGTACATGCTGACGTACGTAAAACACTGAAAAATTAAAGAAAATATTATATTACAATGTATAGTCTGTACGTTGCTTAATTATGTTTCTTATAACCCTTGTGCACTGTTGTTACTTCTATACTTCGGTTGTATACGCGATAGACGCGTATTGATGATATTGTAATGTTGACTCAACTTGTAAATAATAAGTGCTTTTAATAAGTAATACACATTAATAGAATGTTTTTACGTTTTTATAAGATCATTTTATTATTATTTATTGTAAACTATTAATTCATGCAGCTTTGATTTTCTTAAACTATTACATTTATTATCTGTTATACAGAAAGAATATAAAATACTTCACAGATGTTATACTTTTCCTTAGTGATGTCGATGATATCAAATTGCTCTTAATACATATTAAATCAGACTTAAAACAGAATTAATACAGGTACAAACTTTTCTGTTTGTTTTTCATTCAGATTAAAAAAGGGTGAAAAGCATAACACAAGCATGTGTTAATAATTAAAATTTTCTTTGCACTGTATGCTTGTGGTCAAAAAAATTCAACAAAACTAGTTTAAGTAACAACAAAATCAAGCAACGTATTTACTTATTTATTTTAAATATTACAAAATTTGTTCAAATCTCTGCCATTTACTTCAATACACTTTTGGTAATCTAGTTTGACATATTCACAATTGTACTGAACAATTCTTTGTCATATTTTAGCTTTAAATTAAGTTTCAATGATTATTATTAAATATCTATCTAGGTTTCTGTAAAATATCTTTAAACTTTATGATTGCTCAACGTGAAAAATCAAATGGTGAGAGTCCACTGTTACCTTGGTGGCCAGTCAGTTGTACTAGGCCGTGCTAATCAATCCTGAAATTGCTACTGAGGAATTCCCGTACTTGTAAACTGTAACGTGGAGGAGTTCCCTCTTGTTGGCAAGTATATATAGAGAATTCCGTAATAATATGATGCGCAGTAGTATGTAGTAATTAAATAATAAAGGTAAACACTGTCAGGGAAATAGTATTCCCCATTTTTAATATATTTACTTGTGTTTAAATGTCCATGATGTTGCCAGTAACAGCATACAAATTACTCCTGTAGTTTAACGATTAGGTCAAAACACAACTACCAGGAACACGTTATCACTGGACGTTATCAGTATTGTGTCACGATATAAATTACAAGCTGCTACACTTATGTAATCATAACACGCACTTCTCTAGAGATAATGTAACAACCTTGTTCAATTTTATAGCGTTTCCTGCATTAGAATCTCTGTATTTTAGTGTTCGCCAATAGCGTAACTACGGTGGGAGGAGGATCAAGCCACCCAGAGTTATTAAAAATATTACCAAAATTCTATTAATGTAGGCGTATTTTTAAGGCAGTTGGGTGTGTTAAACTAATGCTTATACATACTTGTAAAAATACGTAGATTTAATGAATTATAATATTTATAAATTAATAAAATAAAATCAGAGCTTTATTAATAAACATTGTGAATATTAATAATAACTCAAAATCTTTTCTTTAATTATTCGGTCAACATTTAGTAAACGAATGTATTTGCAGCATACTCGAAAACTGCGAGATGCAAATAATTTATAAAATGTATTTATTCAATCATATTGGAAGAATCATGAATTTTTAATCTGTAAAACCAAAATGAGGAGTCAAACCAAGATAGTCTCATCCCTCTCCAGGAGAAGCTCCTAGTCACGGCACTGCTGTACACCACTACTCTGAATTCACGCAGAACACTCTAAACAAAAATAAAAACATAGGCTAATATTCAATAAATTGTAAAGTGCGAAAGTTTGCCATTATAGGACTGTGATCAGGTCGGTGATCATGTATGGAGTGGAAACAATGTGCTTTCAAATTTTGGAACCACTTCTAAAGATTGAACGAAGAATTCTTCAGAAAATTTATGGCCCCAAGAAAACCGAAGATGGGTACAGGCATAGACCCAAAGAAGAGCTGTACAGGGATCTGAAAGATCTGGAAACGGCTTTCCGAAGGAAAAGACTGAGATTCCTTAAGCATATGGTTCGGACGTATTAGTCCAGATTAAATAAACACATTTTCAACTATAATTGGCTACTTTCCAATCTGAACGGATACATCAAACAACTCAAGGAGGAAATGATGAAACTGGGTAGATAGAAATACAACTGTGAGGATAGAAATACATACAGAAACAAAATTCAAAAATTTGAGGCTCTCTGCCGTGAGAAGAATACGAGAAAGTGGTGGACAGTGGAAAGGAAGGCGACGCACAGCGTGCGAATGAGAGCCTTCTGACAGGAGAAGAAAAGGAAATGATATACGCGTTGTCCACGGCTGGCCTGTTCGTGTAAAAAAAAATAGTAAAGTTTTCTTTACTGACAACTTAAGTCAAATATGTTCTTCAAATATTAGGTGTTAAACAAGGATCAGTAATACGTTAAAAGTTAAAAATGCACACAATATTTATATTCTGGTGAGAAAATATTGGATGTTAAACATTTTTTAGTTTAAACCAAAATCTCTTCAGTATAGATTATGGATATTATTATTATTATTATTATTATTATTATTATTATTATTATTATTATTATTATTATTATTATTATTTAATAAACTATTAAGTAATTTATCGGAATAACACATTTTGTACACATGTTTATGCACGGACCACGGTAATGTACTAAGCGCACGTAACTCCTAAGTTGTTGACATTAGTTTCTTGTTGATAAATCATTACATAAATTGAAATTGACTTACTGAATTATTCAACAACTGAATAAAACTGTAATGAATTGTTTTAAATGTTTGCACATCCAAGGCCAATAACTTTCTGTTCAACGCGTTATGCTCTTAATAAATATTCACTTTTGACAATACAGTGTACATGATTTGTAAAATTTGTATTGAGTGTTCAGAAAATTCACTTTTCTTTGAATCAGTGAAGAGCAGTTTTGTTGCATAAGCAGCAACTGCTTATAAATAAAACGCAAATTAACTATACTTTTAAAATAATTAAATTATTAAATGACAGTCATGTACAGAATGTGTTTGCAAAAAGACAGATGCTTTAAATTTAAATAACTTAAACTTTCACTGTCATACGATTTAACTGACGTAAAACTATCTTTACTATTATTTGATTGTGAATACCGTGATGCATTTTAAGTTAATTTCAAATTTCATAATAAAGATCTATCGAACCCTAAACTACCTAAAATTTTAGTAGAATTCTTATTCAAATGTATTTTTGTAATAGTCTATATTTTTGATACAATAGGTAATTACTTTGTTTTTAATTAATAGGCTAAGAAAAATCATGTCCCAATAGCCTACGTAATAAACTTAGAGTAAAAATGTTTTTACGAAGTTCATTTTTTATCGATATATTATTGAATAGTCTACTTTCCGAAACTCTGTTAATAAATAATTTATTGGCAAGACGAAAATATTACTTTTATTTTACATTTTTGTATTTAAATTAATTTAAAGTAGTTAGATGCTTAACACTGGTAAACGGATTTTGAAGTAAAATTCGAACTGTATGTATGAGAGGATGTTTGTTTGACAACCAAAGAAAAATAACATATTATTATAAAAATAAATAAATCAATCATTTTAATATAAATAAATATCTTGTTTTAATAAATGTAAACTGTCCTTTGTATGCAAAATCTGTGTATATTAGTGTAAACAGTGCCCCAACTACAGCACAAATATGGTTTTTATTATGTTTTTGGGGCAAATAACTGCGAATTACAAAAGTATGAACTTTGCTCTTTGTTTACACCTAAAACATATAATTAAAATACCTTGAGAACTGTGAGCAGAAATAAAATAACATGTCCCGAAACGGGTAAATGTGTATGTATGTTTTTCTGTTTGCCGATCTTTATTATATCAGTCTTATTCTTAAACCTGTCTCTTATTCCCAAGCCTTTAACTTGCTCGTTACGTTGCATTATTCATTTATTCTGTCCTATTGTCCAACAACTTGTTCACTGACCTATCTTATATATCTGATCGTTACGATAATTTTCTCAGTGCAGTACACAATGACAAAAGAACTGCAGCGGTATAATGATGATAGACGAAAGGAATTAAAGTTCTTCTCGCAAGTGCGCACATACTAAGTCCAAGTTGGTAATTGGCCGACTATATTGAGAAGCTGGCTAGAATAGAAGAGGGAAGATCGTGTCAGACGTCAAACGCCTCGCCCGAGATAGAAGGGTAGGCCTATATCGGAAGTGGCTGAAGGTTCCTGAATGTTGGCGGTAGAAGGGGAGGAAGACGTACATTACAACTGTCACTGCACGACTTTCCTTCCTTTTTACCTAGATTTGTTATCACCGTACAAAATCTACTTTAGTACCACACGCGATTTTCCCATTTTTGTATGCGACGTTTCAAGATGCATAACTATTCGTACATATAAATTCTAGGTAAAGAAGAATCTACAAATGAATTATTTTTGATCATGTTGAATACATTGTTACTGGTGTTTACAAAAACCGTTACGCACGTGGCCTAAACAATATAGGCCTACTCTTACTAAGCACGTGTAAAATTGTGTGTGTTGTCATTATTATGCTATTGTATTATTAACTATAAGTTTATATTGCAATTGACTTCTTATTTGTACGAAATAAGCAATTCTTTCCATCCTGTGGAAGGAACGCTATCATAGTTTTAGGTATAATTTTAATAAGCGTTGTGCATCGGTATTAAAATTAGTATATATCAGCCTGATAACAAATATTTGACAGATAACGAGCTATATCACGATTATCTTACTGGCTCTCTCAATGTTGTTACAAGAGAGTGCCTTTTATGAAGCAATTCTACTGTATGAACTAAAACTAAATGTTGTGGCATCATTCTCAATAGTAAACCAAGGTAAGCACTGTTTAAGTGTCCTCATATTAGGTTTTGAGTCAAAAAAGTCTGAGAAAATAATTTGATTTGCTCTCATAGTCATTGGTAAATACTCATATCCATATTACACAATATTTTCTTATAAGCTAGTTTACTTTTGTGATTTTATCTAAAAAAAATATAGGCCTACACAATTTTTCAAATTTAGTCTTTATTACTATAAACAATTTTAAATTGCATTCTTGTTTTTAATTTGTCATTATGTTATTTAAAGTATTTCATTGAACAATTTTTAGGCCTAAGAATCATATATCACTAAAATATGTGTTAAAAAATATAAAAGCTGATTGTGCCTAAGAACATTAGGAAGATTAATTTGAAGATGTCATGAGCACAATGGTTATTATGTATCAAACAGGTGTCATTGAAAGCGCATTGTTTAAAAGTTAAAACGATGAGACTCAATAATAACTGTTTTACATAGCTTCTTCATTTGTTCTGTCTAAATAACATTTATCGTCATTCTCAATGATTGATGTCGCAGATTAACGTATATAAATACAACACTGACACATGCAATCTAATTAATTGGCTTTTAACATTATATGGATTGGTATTGCGCTTTGTGGTCATAAACCAACAATCGATTAAAATTATGACTTCATAAAGTAAATTCAATACAACTGCACAAATTGTGTTGCTAATTTGTCATCAGAATATTTGTTTCTCTGAGTAAGTAGTATATTTATAAGTCAAGTCTCTTGTCTGTTTTTTTCAGATGCATCGGTGTTTTACTAATTTATAAAACAATAGCCGTTACATCAAACATTTGTTTTAAAGCTAACATAACTTTGTACAAATATGTACTTTTCCATTAAACCCACCACAATATATTCCCATGTGTTTCTATCGTCTCTTTGGGTAGATTGCATCTTGCTTTTGATATTACCAAAATAGTTATGTAAAAGTTGAATTCAGTACAGGTGATAACACATTGTGGAGATGAGGACATGTATTAAGACTACATGATATAGGTCTAGTAAATTATCCAAATTCAATGTATGTTTACTAATAATTTCAATGACAATAAATTTCGAAGATAATTATTCTTTTTTCATATATTTACCCGAAATTTCGATTGTATGTACCAAATTAACATTCGGCTTGGTCGGGTTTGCTGGTCTGGATATATCGCCCGAATGAATGCTGGTAATGATATCGCCAATATGTTAATGTCGGAGCAACTAAATGGGACCAGGCGAATTGGCCGACCGAGGCTTTTCTGGGTAGACAGCGTGAGTGAGGATGCTGAGAGTCTCATCGGAATGTAGAACTAGAGAACGGCACCACAGGATGACCAAATTTATGGAGGCTTCTTCAGAAGACAAGATTCACTGGTGGATTGTAGCCTCATTGGATGATGGTGAGATGATGATATGATGATAATAATGATGATGATGATGTTGCTGCTGCTGCTGCTAATGATGATGATGATGATGATGATGATGATTATGATGATAATAACGACGACGATATGAAGATGAGAAAGGTTAGGTACGGTTAATATGATGAATTATACTAATTTGCTACCGATTTATAAATTCAATTGTTTAAAAATTTTAGCTGTGTTTATTTGACGAATGTTAGGTATGCCTAGGCATTCATGTTTTGTGCAAATTTACAAAAACGCAATGAAAAGTGATTGCAGTCAAGTTAGGAAATATTTTCAATAATGTGTAATAGAGCTTTAAAAAATATAAAAGTTAAAAGTAGTGTTACAGATTGTATTGGGCTCTTACCAATAAATCTTATCCCTTCTATAAGTTACATGCAAATGTACGGTAGGTATCCAGTTTCGGAAAGTCATGGTTCTAATTTTTGTGGTAAAACACAGGTGAGTAAGTAGAAAATTATTCACCAGAAAACTGAACCCAGTCTAATAAACTAATGACACCTTGTTATGGACGTCATTTTGTATTCTGTTTGAAGGGTACTCCAGTCGCGTCATCAGCCACACAGATGTAATTACTGCCGCACAACTGAACTAATTAAGGAAATGTTAACGTAACGTACGCCCTTTGACTGTATATAATTAATTTTCATATGCATATAATAAAGGCTAGGTTCATGCATGTTTACAATTAAAAAAACAGAACTGCTAGAGCATTATGCTCATGTAAACGTAAAGAACGTCTGTAGAACGTACGTAAATAGTGCAGACACATAACTACTACTTTAAAGTAAATTAAAATATTAAAAATGTATTTTACCTTTTACAACCAATCTGCAGAGCATATTATGTTACAAAGACAGTTTTCTATGTTTTATGAAATACGGATTATGTGTATAGATTATTTAATATACAGTTTAATAAAAAAATACAAAATAAATATACTAACGATTCTTTTGAAAATGTATCCAATTATTTTGTGACTTTATTATGTAAAAAAAATATACAAAACGTCACTGTTTAATTCTGCGTACCAATCAGTCAGTCTCTGAGGCTTATTAATAGCTTCTTTCCAGGTTTTAAGAATATTACATTTTGTGGTAAATACGTGTATCTTTCTTTTGAATTTGTGTCTTTGAAATTCCATTTTGGCATTAGCGGAAGTACTTTCTTTGATGTTCAATTTAGTGAACACACTAGATTTTTTTAATATATATAAATTTTAAGTTTGGATATTTCTTTATAATTTGAATTATAACTAAAACTAGAAAAAAGTAGTTATTTTCTGTTCTCACGAGAAGTAGGATTACATTCTATGCGCTTTAAGTAACTCAGTCCATCGGTTTCAATCAATCGCCGCTCAGTTGTGAATAAAATTTTGGAGTATCTGTAACTCGTGGTTTCTTCCCACTGTAAGCTACAAAACAGGTTTTAACGCTTACAGCGTTGTTCCCATCTACTGTTGAACCAATATTTACAGTTAAAGCCTTGGTGAGAATCAGCATCAGTGAACAGCTTTGAAAAGAGTTTATAGTTCAAAAAGAATGAACATGTATAAGGCCTATTTTCTATTTCTAGATAATTAGAAAAAAGAACAGAAGCCGAGTAAATATATGGAAGAAAAAAATTCACTTTTTGGAATGCGAATGATACTAAATGGTAGTCCGAGACGTCCCCAGTGTTACAAGTACCGAGCTACTTGTAGGAACTCCTGCCTTGTGGTCCGGTCCAGATCGGAATACCGTATTTATGTTAATTTAGTACAGTATTTGCAGTGCCCGTTTCCAAGGTCGTGGTCGTTGACGGTTCATGGCAAGGCCAGATATGAGAGGGTTTGTCTGGATCCTTGCCGCTCGAACGTAAAATCTACGCGCAAGACGCCGTAGAGCGTCATCCAAGGAGCAAGACTTGCCATAAAATGAGCAAACATTTTAAGTTCTTATACTATTGCAGCATGCTGCGGATTGTGTGTACCAGTCAGAAAGCGTTTCCCGAACTTGAAGGAAGTATATTATATTAAATATAACAACCGTCGGCACACATCATTCAACGAAATTGTATTGAGTCCATAGAAGGTGGATATAAACGAAGAACAGGCAGCAACATGTTCTGGACCCAGTAGCAACTTCATATACCCTCAACATCAGAAATACTTAGATTCACTGGAATAATATACCACAAGCGGAATATAACAAACATTTGACCAACACTATAGGTTACGAATCACTCCATAAAATCCGAAACTGACGAACCAAAACTGAAAAATAGCAACAGACATCGACACCAAAGCGAATATAATTATAAATCTATAAAATGATTAAGTATAACATAAAGAATGTCAGTTGTTTGTTGCTATTAAAACTGCTCAGTGTAATTTTATACTGGCATTTTTACTTCCATGTTCCATAAGGAAATGGAACTATGGTCATGGCGAAAAAAATCGTGTTCGAGATAATGGCAGATTCTGATTGTACTACCCTCAAAACATGAAAAATATCGGTATGGAGAACCATACATGACTTCCATGTTCTAAGATTTATATTTAAAATCATTTTCGAAATGAAATATTACCATAGAAATTACTTGTTTCTACTTACTGCTTCAGCCTTAACCACAGTACTGTGGTCACTAACGTATACCACCTCACGTTATCGCACTAGGTTTTCACTGATGATGGAAGTCGATGGCATTGAAGAAACGTCTGGTTTTGTAGAAAACATTGGACTACGGCCAAACACCCCGGGAAGGAATTTTAACCAAAAACTACTTCTTTGTTGCCGATAACGTTGTACACATATATATACAAAATATGCATAAAATTAATGGCTTCTAAAAATTAATGTTTGATCTCCATTAAGTAGTGCTCAAGTTTCCAAAGTTTTAATATTATGATGTCCGTAATTAAAACATCAGAGCAGGTTTAGTGTGTATGAGGGTACACCGTGGACAAAAATTTTCAACATTTCCTATTGAGCGTTGCTCAGAGTAAAGCTGCGAATCTACAGTGTACATTTCACAGAACAAACACGCGGAAAAGAAGGAGCGCTCCGAAGTCACTCATGGAACCTCAGCATCTTGCAGAGGGTTCATTCCCTAAAGACGAAAAGTCTGCCTATGAACAGTTCCTCTGTAAACACGTGCAGTTACACTGCCCAGCGATCCACAGGAAGCAAATCGCTATCCACGCTGGACATTTTTTCGGCTTGCACGCGTTATGTTGGTGTGGGTTTCGGCACTTTCCATTTAAAAAGCGTGCAAATGTAAGAAAATAAACATGAGTGAGGCCAGAAATAACGCGAATTTTGTGCGCGCGCGCGTGTGTGTGTCTTCCCTGCCTTTTTATTACAGTAATCATAATAATAAAATGTAAACGTAAACATTACATAATTGAGATATGCTTGCCTGCCACGAACGATACATTTTCTCTCATACATGATTTACATTAAAATGAAAAAATTATAATTTTATTGTCTCGCAACAAAATTATTTTATTTTTAACAATTACCATTGTTTGAAAATTTTTAAATGAATTTTCAAGTACTTTACTGTTGTTAAAACTTAAAAGGTTGCAGGTAAACTACCCCTTCCCCTCAACCGATCTTCACCAAAATCAAAAGGCCTTGAGACCTCTACAATTAGGGACGAATGCAAAAAATTATTTGATTCTGTTTGAATTTGCGGCTGTTATCGTTTGCTATAGAAAATATCGGTATGGAGAACCATACATGACTTCCATATTCTAAGATTTACATTTAAAATCATTTTCAGCCAAACAGCCAGGCTGTGTCTTACCTGCCTTTTTATTGCTGTATTAAATGAAAAATATTATATTACATTAAAATGAAAAAATTATAATTTTATTGCCTGGCAACAAAATTATTTTATTTTTAACAATTACCATTGTTTGAAAAAGTTTAAATAAATTTTCAAGTACTTTACTCTTGTTAAAACGTAAAAAGTTGCTGGTAAACTACCCCTTCCCCATAACCGATCTTCACCAAAATCGAAAGTCCTTGAGACCTCTACAATTCAGGGACGTACGCAAAAAATTATTTGATTCTGTTTGAATTTGCGGCAGTTATCGTTTGCCATAGAAAATACGCTTGTTAAAAAAATGTTGCAGGTAAACTACCCCTTCCCCTTAACCGATCTTCACCAAAAACAATAGGTCTTGAGTACTCTACAAATCAGGGCTGTATACAAAACATTATTTGATTCTGTTTGAATTTGCGGCTGTTATCGTTTGCCATAGAAAATACCCTTGTTAAAAAAACGTTGCAGGTAAACTACCCCTTTCCCTCAACCGATCTTCACCAAAAACAACAGGTCTTGAGAAGTCTACAATTTAGGGCTGTATGCAAATAATCTTTTGATTCTGTTTGAATTTGCGGCTGTTATCGTTTGCCAAAAAAAGAAAAAATTCCCTTGAATAAAAAAACCGTTGCAGGTAAACTACCCCTTGCCCTCAACCGATCTTCACCAAAAACAATAGGTCACGAGTACTCTACAAATCAGGGCTGTATGCAAAACATTATTTGATTCTGTTTGAATTTGCGGCAGTTATCGTTTGCCATAGAAAAAAATACGCTTGATAAAAAATGTTGCAGGTAAACTACCCCTTTCCCTCAACCGATCTTCACCAAAAACAATCGATCTTGAGCACTCTACAAATCACGGCTGTATGCAAAACATTATTTGATTCTGTTTGAATTTGCGGCTGTTATCGTTTGCCAATAAAAATACCCTTGTTAAAAAAACGTTGCAGGTAAACTACCCCTTTCCCTCAACCGATCTTTACCAAAAACAATAGGTCTTGAGAACTCTAAAATTTAGGGCTGTATGCAAATAATCTTTTGATTCTGTTTGAATTTGCGGCTGTTATCGTTTGCCATAAGAAATACCCTTGTTAAAACATAAAACGTTACAGGTAAACTACCCCTTTCCCTTAACCGATCTTCACCAAAAACAATAGGTCGTGAGTACTCTACAAATCAGGACTGTATGCAAAAAATTATTTGATTCAGTTTGAATTTGCGGCTGTTATCGTTTGCCATAGAGAAAAAATCTACAGACAGACACACACACAGACACTTTTCGGAAAACGATTTTTTCATGTTTTGAGTGTAGTAGAATCAGAATCTGCAATAATCTCGAACACGATTTATTTGCCATCACCATACTTCCATTCCTTAAGGAATATGGAAGTAAAAAATTAACCTTGATAAAAAAAACGTTGCAGGTAAACTACACCTTTCCCTCAACCGATCTTCACCAAAAACAATAGGTCGTGAGTACTCTACAAATCAGGACTGTATGCAAAAAATTATTTGATTCAGTTTGAATTTGCGGCTGTTATCGTTTGCCATAGAGAAAAAATCTACAGACAGACACACAGACACACAGACACACACACACACACACAGACACTTTTCGAAAAACGACTTTTTTCATGTTTTGAGTGTAGTACAATCAGAATCTGCAATAATCTCGAACACGATTTTTTTTGCCATCACCATACTTCCATTTCCTTAAGGAACATAGAAGTAAAATATCGGTATGGAGAACCATACATGACTTCCATATTCTAAGATTTATATTTAAAATCATTTTCGAAATGAAATATTACCAGAGAAACTACTTCTTTCTACTTACTGCTTCAGCCTTAACCACAGTACTGTGGTCACTAACGTATACCACCTCACGTTATCGCACTCGATTTTCACTGATGATGGAAGTTGATGGCATTGCCGAAATGTCTGGTTTTGTAGAAAACATTGGACTACGGCCAAATATCCCGGAAGGAATTTTAACAAAAACTACTTCTTTGTTGCCGATAACGTTGTACACATATATATCAGTGGCGAAGTTACATGGAGGCAATTGAGGCAATGCCTACCCTAAAAAATTCTGTAGAATAAAAATTATAAATACGTATGAACTACATAACGTAAAGATTATACATTGTTACTGCGACTGTCAAATTTATTAAACCGAAACGTGCTTCATTGAGCGACCGCTAGATGGTGACAGGTGAGATTCGGCATAGCTCGTTTAAAGCGAATGAGGCAACCTGAACTTGCCTCAGCGTTTTTTGTATACATCGTATGTAAGCAATGTAGTGGTGTGATAGGGAAGTGTAGGGAGGGGGGATTGTCCCGCGCTGTACACATAGAGCGTTGAGGCATGCCTCACTTCTGTGGTCCAAACAGTTAAGTTAAAGCGCCTGTGTTGTTTCTAAGTGTTTATTTTATGCGGTTATTAAAAGTGTCACTGTTATTCCGCTGAACTAACAGATGATCAAGATTGTTATTTGAATTATTTGTAACATTAAACATATATATAGAAACTAATCAAGTTTAAAAATTTGAAGTTCAATCAGTTGTATTATTGTGTATGACTAATACAAGGATTGTTCAATAGACACACGTATAGAGCTGTAAAGCATTTTTTATTCAACGATTTTAAAAGAAGTCTCCAATAACATTAAGACATGAGTTCCACTGTTGCACTAACCTGTAGATTCCCTGCTAGTAAAATTCTTACGGCTGTTTGTGGAACCATTCGGTTACAGCAAACTCTACCTCAGCGTCCGATTTGACCCACCGTCCTTTTAGTGATTCCTTAAAAAAAATTTAAGATAAGATTTTTCCTACCCATTCATTAACTACTAGCTTCGCCAGTAAGCAAATTGATGTCCATTTTTTCGGCTTGCACGCGTTATGTTGGTGTGGGTTTCGGCACTTTCCATTTAAAAAGCGTGCAAACGTAAGAAAATAAACATGAGTGAGGCCAGAAATAACGTGAATTGTGTGTGTGTGTGTGTGTGTGTGTGTGTGTGTGTGTGTGTGTGTGTGTGTGTGTGTGTGTGTGTGTGTGTGTGTGTGTGTGTGTGTGTGTGTGTGTGTGTGTGTGTGTGTGTGTGTGTGGTTGTGTCTTACCTGCCTTTTTATTGCCGTATTAAATGAAAAATATTATATTACATTAAAATGAAAAAATTTTAATTTTATAGCCTGGCAACAAAATTATTTTATTTTTAACAATTACCATTGTTTCAAAAAGTTTAAATAAATATTCAAGTACTTTACTCTTGTTAAAACGTAAAAGGTTGCAGGTAAACTACCCCTTCCCCTTAACCGACCTTCACCAAAATCGAAAGTCCTTGAGACCACTATAATTCAGGGAGTTATGCAAAAAATTATTTGATTCTGTTTGAATTTGCGGCAGTTATCGTTTGCCATATAAAATACGATTGATAAAAAACGTTGCAGGTAAACTACCCCTTCCCCTCCGCCGATCTTCACCAAAAACAACAAGTCTTGAGTACCCTACAAATCAGGGCTGTATGCAGAAAATTGTTTGATTCTGTTTGAATTTGCGGCTGTTATCGTTTGCCATAGAAAATACCCTTGTTAAAAAAAGTTGTTGGTAAACTACCCCTTTCCCTTAACCGATCTTCACCAAAAACAATAGATCTTGAGAACTCTACAATTTAGGGCTGTATGCAAATAATCTTTTGATTCTGTTTGAATTTGCGGCTGTTATCGTTTGCCATAGGAAATACCCTTGTTAAAACATAAAACGTTACAGGTAAACTACCCCTTTCCCTTAACCGATCTTTACCAAAAACAACAGGTCTTGAGAACTCTACAATTCAGGGCTGTATGCGAAACATTATTTGATTCTGTTTGAATTTGCGGCTGTTATCGTTTGCCAAAAAAAAAATTTCCCTAGATAAAAAAAAACCTTTGCTGGTAAACTACCCCTTTCCCTCAACCGATCTTCACCAAAAACAACCGGTCGTGAGTACTCTACAAATCAGGGCTGTATACAAAAAATTATTTGATTCTGTTTGAATTTGCGGCAGTTATCGTTTGCCATAGAAAAAAATCTACAGACACATAGACAGACAGACACACAGACACACACACAGACACTTTTCGGAAAACGACTTTTTTTCATGTTTTGAGTGTAGTACAATCAGAATCTGCAATAATCTCGAACACGGTTTTTTTTCCATCACCAAACTTCCATTCCTTAAGGAATATCAGTATGGAGAACCATACATGACTTCCATGTTCTAAGATTTATATTTAAAATCATATTCGAAATGAAATATTTCCATAGAAACTACGTATTTCTACTTATTGCTTCAGCATTAACCACAGTACTGTGCTCACTAACGTATACCACCGGTGAAGGGAGCAGACCGTGCCACACAGACGGAGGAGGGCCAAGAAAGTGGGGCCTCGTCTTCTGCGGGAGGTGGCAGTAAGCGAGCTGCCACCAGCCCCCTTACACAGAGGACCACAGATAAGAAGAAGGTAAAAGAAGACACACCCAGTGTATGGCAGACGGTGCAGTCCAGGAGATCGGTCCGCGAAGCGAAAAGACGGCTACAGAAGAAGGAGCCCGGGAAGGAGAGCAAGGCCCCGGCGACCACGGAGAGGAGGAGGACGCGTCCACCGAAGGCTCGACCCGATGCTCTGCTCATCAAGCCTGCAGAGGGAAAGACATTTGCGGAGGTCCTGACACAGATCAGGAGAGATGCCAACCCGGAGACGACGGGAACTGAAATCAGGTCCGTTCGCCGCACTCGCTATGGGGATGTTCTTCTGGAGTTGGGATCTAAGACCACCAATAAGGAGGGCTTCTGTGAGGCGTTGCGGGGAGTTTTGGGCGAGTCTGCTTCTGTCCGCAGCCTGGAACCCAGGACAACTCTTGAGATAAGGGACCTTGACTGCCTCACAACAGAAGAGGAGGTCCGTAATGCCGTCAAACGCGATGCAGATAACCTGGCTGGGGACATGAGAGTGACGCTGACGAAGGCGAACACCAGGGAGCAGAAGATGGCGATTGTGGAGCTGGGGGAGCGAGGAGCTGCTAAACTCCTCGAAACTGGCCGCATAAAGATCGGATGGGTGTATGGCAGAGTGCGCCGAAGGGCCCTGGTGATTCGCTGTTACGCCTGCTTTGGTTTTGGCCATCGTCAGGCGGACTGCAAAGGGCCCGACAGAAAGAAGGCGGGTATATGCATACAGTGTGGCTGTGCAGGCCATCTGAAAAAAGACTGCCAAGCTGAGCCGAGATGTTTTCTCTGCGAGGAGCGTGGTTTGGACTCCGATGCTCTAAAACATGTTCCCGGCTCGGGTATCTGTGCGGTCTTTCGACAGGCGCTTGGGAGGGCCCAGAGCAAGCTTGGCCGATGAAGATCCTCCAGGGAAACCTGCATAGGAGCAGGACGGCGGACGCCCTCCTGGAGCAGCTGAAGCTGGACGTGGGTGCCAATCTTCTGATCATCAGCGAGCAGCACCACGATAGAGAGGAACCGGGATGGTATGCTGACTTACTCGGGACGGCTGCAGTCTGGATTTCCGACTCGACCGTGCCGCTCCCTACAAGCCATGGTGCCGGAAGTGGTTTCGTGTGGGTGAGATGCGATGACATCACTTATGTGAGCTGCTACCTCACCCCTAACGAGACCATCCACGAATTTCGTGAGAATGTGGACAAATTGGAAGACACGATTCGTGAGATGGAAGGACCCTGCGTGGTCGCTGGAGACTTCAACGCCAAAGCGGTGGAGTGGGGAATGCCTGCGACATGTACCAGGGGACGGTACGTGTTAGAGATGGCAGCAAGAGTCGGGCTCGCAGTGGCCAATGTGGGCGGTGTCTCAACTTTTAGAAGACCTGGTTACGCCGAGACAATCCCGGACATTACTTTGGTGTCCGACGCATTGGCGCACAGCGTCATGAACTGGGAGGTGCTGGAAGACTATACTGGTAGTGATCACCAGTATATCGCTTTCACCCTGCGGAGAGTTCAGCATTCGCGCATAGCTGACCCTAGCCGAACACCTGGCTGGAACGTGTCCAAACTGGACGTGGAGTTGTTGCAGGATGTCATCGCGATCGGAAAGGAGGCGGTGATGAACAGCTTGTGTCCGACAGAGGAAGTCGTCGGTGCGACAATGCGCCTCATACGGAATGCCTGCGATGTGTCTATGCCCAGAAGACCGAGACTCCGCGGGGGTAAGACAGTGGCGTACTGGTGGACAGACGAGATTGCTGACCTCAGGAGACGTTGCTTGCGCTCGCGTCGCATGGCGACTAGAAACAGACGAAGAAACGCGACTGCAGCAGCCGAGGCGCAAGACGAATATCGGCTCGCCAGGAAAAGACTGAAGGAGGCCATCAACAGAACCAAGCGGCTCAAGTGGGAGACCCTCAGGAATGATCTAGATTCTGATCCCTGGGGTCTGGGGTACAGGCTTGTAATGAGCAGGCTTGGAGCCCGGCCTCGTAGCCCAAGGATAGACGAGAATCGGATGCGCTTCATCGTGGACGGTCTATTTCCTCGTCACCCACTGAGGGATCGTGAGGAGTATCCAGGCCCATTGGAAGACGTCCCGATCTTCAGCGAGGACGAGCTATCATTAGCTGTTAGCTCCCTGCGCAACAAGAAGGCACCAGGGCCGGATGGTATACCTGCGGAAGTGCTGAGGGTGGTCGCTAGATCGTGCCCCCAGGTGCTACTCAATATGTATAACCGTTGCCTCAAAGACGGAGTCTTCCCGAAGAGGTGGAAGATCCAGAGACTAGTCTTAGTCGGCAAAGGGAAGGGCGACCCGAATTCCCCGTCGGCATACAGACCTCTTTGTATGCTGGACACGGCGGGGAAACTACTGGAACGTCTACTCAGGCCTCGCCTAGTAGCGGCAATTCGGGATGCAGGAGATCTGTCAGCGAGGCAGTACGGGTTCAGAACGGCCAGATCCACCATTGGAGCCATACAGGAGATCTTGGATGCCGTCCAGGTGGCCCAGCGGGGTAATCACTTCTCCAGAAGGATGGTGCTACTCGCTACACTGGACGTACGCAACGCCTTTAATTCGGCCAGGTGGACAGACTTGCTAGCTGCTCTGGAGGACGTCTTTCAAGCGCCGGACTACCTGCTCCGGATAATACGAAGTTACTTGAGGGACAGGGAGCTCCGGTACGACACAGCAGATGGGCCACGCAGCAGAGAGATAACAGGAGGCGTAGCTCAAGGCTCTATCTTGGGCCCCGACCTGTGGAATGCCTTCTATGATGGAATCCTCCGGATGGAGATGCCAGATGATACCTTTCTGGTAGCATATGCTGATGACGTGGCTGCCGTGATCACCGCGAGAGACGCAGAGGAGGCGCAGCGCATGCTGAACCAGGTCATGCGCAGGGTCCGCAGCTGGATGGACGAACACGATCTAAGCCTTGCGACGGAGAAGACAGAGATTGTGCTGCTCACTCGTCGACGTATACCCACAATCACACAGTTCGTGGTGGGGGAAAAGGCGATAATATCAAAGCCAGCGGTGAAGTATCTAGGGGTGCACCTGGATACTAAGCTTTCCTACTGGGAGCAAATTCGATGTTCCTCGGAGAAAGCCGCTAAGGTCGTTGCTGTGCTAAGCAGACTAATGGCAAATGTCGGAGGCCCAGCTGCAGGAAGACGGCGACTGCTGATGTCGGTGACAAACTCGATTCTCCTCTACGGATGCGAGGTCTGGGCCGACGCACTGAAGCAAGAAAAATACCGCAAGCAGATGGCCGCGGTACAACGAAGAGGAGCACTTCGGATTGCAAGCTCCTACAGAACGGTGTCGGAACCAGCAGTGTTGGTCGTCGCTGGAGTAATGCCAATAGATCTGATGGCTGAGGAGAGAAGGAGGGTCTACACAACCAAGGAAGACTTGGGGTTTGTAGAAGCAAGAGCAGTGGCCAGGGCACACTCCATGCGGAGCTGGCAACTACGATGGGAGCAGGAGAGTCGAGCTAGGTGGACGGCGAGGCTGATTGGGAACCTCCCTGAATGGGTGGACAGAACGCACGGCGAGGTAGATTATTACCTTACTCAATTCCTGACAGGGCATGGTTATTTCTGTGCATACCTGCGAAGGATGGGTAAGATGGAGGATCCGTCGTGCGTGTATGGCGACTCAGACTCTGATGACGCTCATCATACTTTTTTCGAGTGTCAACGGTGGGTGCTGGAGAGGCGAGGGCTCGAATCGGAGATTGGCCCCATGACGCCTGATAACATCATAGACGTCATGCTCAACAGCAAAGAGAACTGGGACATGGTTGTGACCTTCGTGAGGATGGTCCTGCGGGAAAAGAAGCCTGAACTGGACCGTCTCACAGGTCGATGATATAGATAAAGCTGTAGAAGCCTTGTAGGCACAATACGAGGTGCCACCCTGAAGCCATACGAATAGTTGTTCCAGGGGGGGTTCCCTGCCTGTAAAGTGGAGGTTTTTTAGTGGGTGCGAGTCCCACACACCGGGAGACCAGTCGGGTGTCTCCTGATGGTGCATAATGCATTTTTCCTCCCCCGTAAAAAAAAAAAAAAAAAAAACGTATACCACCACCACCTCACGTTTTCGCACTCGATTTTCACCGTTGATGGCAGTCGATGGCACTGCCGAAAAGTCTGGTTTTGCAGAAAACATTGGACTACGGCTAAAGAGCCCGGGAAGCAATTTTAACAAAAAACTACTTCTTTGTTGCCGATAATGTAGTACACATATAAAAAATTCTCCCCTCCACCTTCAACTATAATTTTTAATAATTGAAAATTACCCCCACCCCGTTCCCTAACCTCTTCATTTATAGATATTTCATCTACGTTTTTACAGTGGATTACTATGAGCTTCTTATCAGGATACTTTATTTATAAAAATTAAGTACTTTACTCTTGTTAAATCATAAAATGTTTCAGGTAAACTACCCCTTTGTCTTAACCGATCTTCTCCAAAATCAACAGACCTTCCGTCCTCTACAATTCAGGGAAGCATGCAAAAAAATATTTGATTCTGTTTGAATGTGCGGCAGTTATCGTTCGTCATGGAAACATTTCTCTTGTTACAATATAAAATGTTGCAGGTAAACTACCCCTTTCCCTTAACCGATCTTCACCAAAATCAATAGACCTTGAGCTCTCTGCAACTCAGGGTGTGCAAAAAATTATTTGATTCTCATTGATTTTTCGGCAGTTATCGTTCGTCATAAAAAAATTACACTTTTTAAAACATAAAACGTTGCTGATAAACTACCCCTTCCCTTAACCGATCTTCAACAAAATCAACAGACCTTGAGTTCTCTTTAGTTCAAAAAGGTATGCAAAAACCTAGTTGATTCTGTTTGAATTTACGGCAGTTATCGTTCGTCATGTAAAAAATTACCATTGTTAAAACATAAAATGTTGCTGGTAAACTACCCCTTTCCCTTAACCGATCTTCAGCAACACCAATACGTATTGAGAACTCTACAATACAGGGCTGTATGCAAAACATCATTTGATTCTGTTTGAATTTGCGGCTGTTATCATTTACTATAGAAAAAAATTACCCTTGATAAAAAACCGTTGCTGGTAAACTACCCCTTTCCCTTAACCGATCTTCACCAAAAACGACAGGTCTTAGGTACTCTACAATTCAGGCCTGTATGCAAACAATTTTTTGATTCTGTTTAAATTTGCGGCTGTTACCGTTTGCCATAGAAAACACCCTTGATAAAACATAAAACGTTGCTGGTAAACTACCCTATTCCATTAACCGATCTTCACCAAAAACAATAGATCTTGAGAACTCTACAATTTAGGGCTGTATGCAAAACATTAGTTGATTCGCTTTGAATTTACGGCAGTTATCGTTCGTCATAGAAAAAATACCCTTGTTAAAACATAAAACATTGCTGGTAAACTACCCCTTTCCCTTAACCGATCCTCAACAAAATCAACAGACCTTGAGTTCTGTATAATTCAAAAAGGTATGCAGAAGAGTAGTTGATTCTGTTTCAATGTACGTCAGTTATCGTTCGTCAAAAAAAAAATTACCCTTGATAAAACATAAAATGTTGCTGGTAAACAACCCTATTCCCTTAACCGATCTTCGCAAAAACCAGTACGTCTTGAGAACTCTACATTTCAGGGCTGTATGCTAAATATTATATGGTTCTGTTTGAATTTGCGGCTGTTATCGTTTGCCATACAAAATACCCTTGATAAAACAAAAAACGTGGCCGGTAAACTACCCTTTTCCCTTAAACGATCTTCACAAAAAACAATAGGTCTTTAGTACTCAAGAAATCAGGGCTGTATGCAAAATATTATATGATTCTGTTTGAATTTGCGGCTCTTATCGTTTGCCATAGAAAATACCCTTTTAAAACATAAAACGTTGCCGGTAAACTACCCCTTTCCCTTAACCGATCTTCACCAAAACCAAAAGATCTTGAGAACTCTACAATTCAGGGCTGAATGCAAAACATTATTTGATTATGTTTGAATTTGCGGCTGTTATCGTTTGCCATAGAAAATACCCTTGTTAAAACATAAAACGTTTCTGGTAAACTACCCGTTTCCTTTAACCGATCTTTACCAAAGTCAACAGATCTTGAGAGCTCTACAATTCAGGGCTGTATGCGAAATATTATTTGGATCTGTTTGAATTTGCGGCTGTTATCGTTTGCCAAACAAACAAAATTACCCTTGATAAAAAAAACCGTTGCCGGTAAACTACTCCTTTCCCTCAACCGATCTTCACCAAAAACAATAGGTCGCGAGTATTCTGCAAATCAGGGCTGTATGCAAAACATTATTTGATTCTGTTTGAATTTGCGGCTGTTATCGTTTGCCATAGAAAAAAAATCTATAGACACACAGATAGACACACAGACAGACACACAGACACACAGACACACACACAGACACTTTTCGAAAAATGACTTTTTTTCATGTTTTGAGTGTAGTACAATCAGAATCTGCAATAATCTCGAACACGATTTTTTTTGCCATCACCATACTTCCATTTCCTTAAGGAACATGGAAGTAAAATGACTTTTACTTCCATATTACTTCCATGTTCCTTAAGGAAATGGAAGTATGGTGATGGCAAAAAAAATCGTGTTCGAGATTATTGCAGATTCTGATTGTACTACACTCAAAACATGAAAAAAAGTCATTTTTCGAAAAGTGTCTGTGTGTGTGTCTGTGTGTCTGTGTGTCTATAGATTTTTTCTATGGCAAACGATAACAGCCGCAAATTCGAAGAGAATCAAATAATTTTTTGCACAGAGCCCTGGTTTATAGTGTCCTCGCGACCTATTGTTTTTGGTGAAGATCGGTTGAGGGAAAGGGGTAGTTTACCAGCAACGGTTTTTTTGATCAAGGGTAATTTTGTTTGTTTGGCAAACGATAACAGCCGCAAATTCAAACATAATCAAATAATGTTTTGCATACTACCCTGAATTGTAGAGTTCTCAAGACCTTTTGGTTTTGGTGAAGATCGGTTAAGGGAAAGGGGTAGTTTACCTTCAACGTTTTATGTTTTAAAAGGGTATTTTCTATCACAAACGATAAGTGCCGCAAATTCAAACAGAATCAAATACTTTTTGCATACAGCCCTGATTTCTTGAGTACTAAAGACCTATTGTTTTTGGTGAAGATCGTTTAAGGGAAAGGGTTAGTTTACCAGCCACGTTTTTTGTTTTATCAAGGGTATTTTGTATGGCAAACGATAACAGCCGCAAATTCAAACAAAATCATATAATATTTTACATACAGCCCTGAATTGTAGAGTTCTCAAGACCTATCGTTTTTGGTGAAGATCGGTTAAGGGAAAGGGGTAGTTTACCTTCAACGGTTTTTTATCATATGTAATTTTTACTTCCATATTCCTTAAGGAATGGAAGTATGGTGATGGCAAAAAAAATCGTGTTCGAGATTATTGCAGATTCTGATTCTACTACACTCAAAACATGAAAAAAAGTCGTTTTCCGAAAAGTGTCTGTGTGTCTGTCTGTCTGTCTGTCTGTCTGTCTGTCTGTCTGTGTGTCTGTCTGTAGATTTTTTTTCTATGGCAAACGATAACTGCCGCAAATTCAAACAGAATCAAATAATTTTTTGCATGCAGCCCTGATTTGCAGAGTACTCGCGACCTATTGTTTTTGGTGAAGATCGGTTGAGGGAAAGGGGTAGTTTACCGTCAACGGTTTTTTTTTAGCAAGGGTAATTTTGTTAATTTGGCAAACGATGACAGGCGCAAATTCAAACAGAATCAAATAATGTTTCGCATACAGCCCTGAATTGTAGAGTTCTCAAGATCTGTTGATTTTGGTGAAGATCGGTTAAAGGAAAGGGGTAGTTTACCTGTAACGTTTTATGTTTTAACAAGGGTATTTCTTATGGCAAACGATAACAGCCGCAAATTCAAACAGAATCAAAAGATTATTTGCATACAGCCCTAAATTGTAGAGTACTCAAGACCTATTGTTTTTGGTGAAGATCGGTTAAGGGAAAGGGGTAGTTTACCAGTAACGTTTTATGTTTTAACAAGGGTATTTCCTATGGCAAACGATAACAGCCGCAAATTCAAACAGAATCAAAAGATTATTTGCATACAGCCCTAAATTGTAGAGTTCTCAAGACCTATTGTTTTTGGTGAAGTTCGGTTGAGGGAAAGGGGTAGTTTACCTGCAACGTTTTTTTAACAAGGGTATTTTCTATGGCAAACGATAACAGCCGCAAATTCAAACAGAATCAAATAATGTTTTGCATACAGCCCTGATTTGTAGAGTACTCAAGACCTATTGTTTTTGGTGAAGATCGGTTACGGGAAAGGGGTAGTTTACCTGTAACGTTTTATGTTTTAACAAGGGTATTTCCTATGGCAAACGATAACAGCCGCAAATTCAAACAGAATCAAAAGATTATTTGCATACAGCCCTAAATTGTAGAGTTCTCACGACCTATTGTTTTTGGTGAAGATCGGTTGAGGTAAAAGGGTAGTTTATCAGCAACGTTTTTTTAACAAGGGTATTTTCTATGGCAAACGATAACAGCCGCAAATTCAAACAGAATCAAATAATGTTTTGCATACAGCCCTGATTTGTAGAGTACTCAAGACCTGTTGTTTTTGGTGAAGATCGGTTAAGGGGAAGGGGTAGTTTACCTGCAACGTGTTTTTATCAAGCGTAGTTTCTATGGCAAACGATAACAGCCGCAAATTCAAACAGAATCAAATAATTTTTTGCATACGTCCCTAAATTGTAGAGGTCTCAATGAATTTCGATTTTGGTGAAGATCGGTTAAGGGGAAGGGGTAGTTTACCTGCAACCTTTTACGTTTTAACAAGAGTAAAGTACTTGAAAATTTATTTAAACTTTTTGAAACAATGGTAACTGTTAAAAATAAAATAATTTTGTTGCCAGGCAATAAAATTATAATTTTTTCATTTTAATGTAATATAATATTTTTCATTTAATACAGCAATAAAAAGGCAGGTAAGACACAGCCTGGCTGTTTGGCTGAAAATGATGTTAAATATAAATCTTAGAATATGGAAGTCATGTATGGTTCTCCATACCGATATTTTTCTATGGCAAACGATAACAGCCGCAAATTCAAACTGAATCAAATGATGTTTTGCATACAGCCCTGTATTGTAGAGTTCTCAATACCTATTGGTGTTGGTGAAGATCGGTTAAGGGAAAGGAGTAGTTTACCAGCAACGTTTTATGTTTTAAAAGGGTATTTTCTATGGCAAACGATAAGAGCCGCAAATTCAAACAGAATCAAATACGTTTTTGCATACAGCCCTGGTTTGTTGAGTACTAAAGACCTATTGTTTTTGGTGAAGATCGGTTAAGGGAAAGGGGTAGTATAGCAGACACTTTTTTGTTTTATCAAGGGTATTTTATATGGCAAATGATAACAGCCGCTAATTCAAACAGAATCATATAATATTTTGCATACAGCCCTGAAATGTAGAGTTCTCAATACCTGTTGGTTTTGGTGAAGATCGGTTAAGGGAATAGGGTTGTTTACCAGCAACACTTTATGTTTTATCAAGGGTTTCTTTTTGACGAACGTTAACTGCCGTACATTAAAACAGAATCAACTACTTCTGCATACCTTTTTGAATTATACAGAACACAAGGTCTGTTGTTTTTGTTGAAGATCGGTTAAGGGAAAGGGGTAGTTTACCGGCAACGTTTTATGTTTTAACAAGGTTATTTTTTCTATGATGAACGATAACTGCTGTAAATTCAAAGAGAATCAACTATTGTTTTGCATACAGCCCTGAATTGTAGAGTTCTCAAGACTTATTGTTTTTGGTGAAGATCGGTTAATGGAATAGGGTAGTTTACCAGCAACGTTTTATGTTTTATCAAGGGTGTTTTCTATGGCAAACGATAACAGCCGCAAATTCAAACAGAATCAAATAATTGTTTGCATACAGGCCTGAATTGTAGAGTACCTAAGATCTGTCGTTTTTGGGGAAGATCGGTTAAGGGAAAGGGGTAGTTTATCAGCAACGGTTTTTTATCAAGGGTAATTTTTTTTCTATAGTAAACGATAACAGCCGCAAATTCAAACAGAATCAAATTATGTTTTGCATACAGCCCTGTATTGTAGAGTTCTCAATACCTATTGGTGTTGGTGAAGATCGGTTAAGGGAAAGGGGTAGTTTACCGGCAACGTTTTAAACGTTTTATGTTTTAAAAGGGTATTTTTTATGGCAAACGATAAGAGCCGCAAATTCAAACAGAATCAAATACGTTTTTGCATACAGCACTATTTTGTTGAGTACTAAAGACCTATTGTTTTTGGTGAAGATCGGTTAAGGGAAAGGGGTAGTTTACCAGACACGTTTTTAGTTTTATCAAGGGTATTTTATATGACAAACGATAACAGCCGCAAATTCAAACAGAATCATATAATATTTTGCATACAGGCCTGAAATGCAGAGTTCTCAAGACCTGTTGGTTTTGGTGAAGATCGGTTAAGGGAATAGGGTTGTTTACCAGAAACATTTTTAGTTTTATCAAGGGTATTTTGTTTGGCAAACGATAACAGCTGCAAAATCAAACAAAATCATATAATATTTTGCATACAGCCCTGAAATGTAGAGTACTCAAGACCTATTGTTTTTTGTGAAGATCGGTTAAGGGAAAGGGGTAGTCTACCAGACACATTTTTGTTTTATCAAGGGTATTTTATATGACAAACTATAACAGCCGCAAATTCAAACAGAATCATTTAATATTTTGCATACAGCCCTGAAATGTAGAGTTCTCAAGACCTGTTGGTTTTGGTGAAGATCAGTTAAGGGAATAGGGTTGTTTACCAGCAACATTTTAAGTTTTATCAAGTGTAATTTTTTTTTTGACGAACGATAACTGCCGTACATTAAAACAGAATCAACTACTCTTCTGCATAGCTTTTTGAATTATACAGAACTCAAGGTCTGTTGATTTTGGAGAAGATCGGTCAAGAAAAAGGGGTAGTTTACCAAAAACGTTTTATGATTTAACAAGAGTAAAGTACGTAATTTTTATAAATAAAGTATCCTGATAAGAAGCTCATAGTAATCCACTGTAGAAACGTAGATGAAACATCTATAAATGAAGAGGTAATGTGAACGTGGTGGGGGTAATTTTCTATTATTAAAAATTATAGTTGAAGGTGGAGGGGAGAATTTTTTATATGTGTACTACGTTATCGGCAACAAAGAAGTAGTTTTTTGTTAAAATTGCTTCCCGGGCTCTTTAGCCGTAGTTCAATGTTTTCTGCAAAGCCAGACTTTTCGGCAGTGCTATCGACTGCCATCATCGGTGAAAATCGAGTGCGAAAACGTGAGGTGGTATACGTTAGTGACCACAGTACTGTGGTTAATGCTGAAGCAATAAGTAGAAAGAAGTAGTTTCTATGGAAATATTTCATTTCGAATATGATTTTAAATATAAATCTTAGAACATGGAAGTCATGTATGGTTCTCCATACCGATATTTACTCCATGTTCCTTAAGGAAATGGAAGTATGGTGATGGAAAAAAAATCGTGTTCCAGATTATTGCAGATTATGATTGTACGACACTCAAAACATGAAAAAAGTCATTTTTTGAAAAGTGTCTGTGTGTGTGTCTATCTGTGTGTCTGTCTGTTTATAGATTTTTTCTATGGCAAACGATATCAGCCGCAAATTCAAACAGAATCAAATAATTTTTTGCATACAGTCCTGATGTGTAGAGTACTCAAGGCCTATTGTTTTTGGTGAAGCTCGGTTCAGGGAAAGGGGTAGTTTACCTACACGGTTTTTTTAATCAAGGATAATTTTTACTTCCATGTTCCTTAAGGAAATTGGAAGTATGGTGATGGCAAAAAAAATCGTTTTCTAGATTATTACAGATTCTGATTGTACTACACTCAAAACATGAAAAAAAGTCATTTTTCGAAAAGTGTGTGTGTGTGTGTGTGTGTGTGTGTGGGTCCGTCTTGTGTCTGTCCGTCTTGTGTCTGTCTGTATTAGATTTGTTTTAATGGCAAACGATAATAGCCGCAAATTCAAACAGAAACAAATAATTTTTTGCATACAGCCCTGATTTGTATAGTACTCAAGACCTATTGTTTTTGGTGAAGATCGGTTAAGGGAAAGGGATAGTTTACCGGCAACATTTGTTTTTTATCAAGGGTAATTTTTTCCTATGGCAAACGATAACAGCCGCAAATTCAAACAGAATCAACTAGTCTTTTTCATACCTTTTTCCTTTTTAATTATACGGAACTCAAAGTGTGTTGATTTTGTTGAAGATCGGTTAAGGGAATGGGTAGTTTACCTGCAACCTTTTATGTTTCAACAAGTGTAATGTTTTCTATGACGAACGATAACTGCCGTAAATTCAAACAGAATCAACTACTCTTTTGCATACCTTTTTGAGTTATACAGAACTCAAGGTCTGTTGATTTTGTTGAAGATCGGTTAAGTGAAAGGGATAGTTTACCTGCAACGTTTTATATTTCAACAAGGGTATTTATTATGGCAAACGATAAGAGCCGCAAATTCAAACAGAATCAAATAATTTTTTGCATACAGCCCTGAATTGCCCTGAATTGTAGAGTACTCAAGACCTATTGTTGTTGGTGAAGATCGGTTAAGGTAAAGGGGTAGTTAACCTGAAACATGTTATGTTGTAACAAGAGAAATGTTTTCATGACGAACGATAACTGCCGCAAATTGTAACAGAATCAAATATTTTTTTCATGCATCGCTGCATTGTAGAGGACTGAAGGTATATTGATTTTGGTGAAGATCGGTTTAGAGAAACGGGTAGTTTACCTGCAACGTTTTATGTTTTAACAAGAGTAAAGTACTTAATTTTGATAAATAAAGTATCTTGATAAGAAGCTCATAATAATCCAATGTAGAAACGTAGATGAAATATCTATAAATGAAGAGGTTAGGTGAACGGGGTGGGGGTAATTTTCTATAAATGAAAATTATAGATGAAGGGGAAGGGGAGAATTTTGTATGTGTACTACGTTATCGGCAACAAAGAAGTAGTTCTTTGTTAAAATTCCTTCCCGGGCTGTTTAGCCGTAGTCCAATGTTTTCTGCATAACCAGATTTTACGGCAGTGCCATCGACTTCCATCTCAGTGAAATTCGAGTGCGAAAACGTGAGGTGGTATACGTTAGTGACCACAGTACTGTGGTTTAAGGCTGAAGCAATAAGTAGAAAGAAGTAGTTTCTATGGAAATATTTCATTTCGAATATGTTTTTAAATATAAATCTTAGAACATGGAAGTCTTGTATGGTTCTCCATACCGATATTTTTATATGGCAAACGATAACAGCCGCAAATTCAAACAGAATCTACTACTCTTTCGCACACAGCCCTGAATTGTAGAGTTCTCAAGACCTATTGTTTTTGGTGAAGATCGGTTAAGGGAAAGGGGTAGTTTACCGGCAACGTTTTATGTTTTAAAAAGGGTATTTTCTATGGCAAACAATAACAGCCGCAAATTCAAACAGAATCAAATGATTATTTGCATACAGCCCTAAATTGTAGATTTCTCAAGAACTATTGTTATTAGTGAAGATCGGCTAAGGGAAAGGGGTAGTTTACCGGCAACGTTTTATGTTTTAACAAGGGTATTTCATATGGCAAACGATAACATCCGCAAATTCAAACAGAATCAAATAATTTTTTTGTATTCAAGATTTGTTGTTTTTGGAGAAGATCGGTTAAGGGAAAGAGGTAGTTTACCTGCAACGTTTTTTTATCAAGGGTAATTTTACTTCCATATTCCTTAAGGAATGGAAGTATGGTGATGGCAAAAAAAATCGTGTTCGAGATTATTGCAAATTCTGATTCTACTACACTCAAAACATGAAAAAAGTCGTTTTTTGAAAAGTGTCTGTGTGTGTGTCTATCTGTGTGTCTGTCTGTTTATAGATTTTTTCTATGGCAAACGATAACAGCCGCAAATTCAAACAGAATCAAATAATTTTTTGCATACAGTCCTGATGTGTAGAGTACTCAAGGCCTATTGTTTTTGGTGAAGCTCGGTTCAGGGAAAGGGGTAGTTTACCTACACGGTTTTTTTAACAAGGATAATTTTTACTTCCATGTTCCTTAAGGAAATTGGAAGTATGGTGATGGCAAAAAAAATCGTGTTCTAGATTATTACAGATTCTGATTGTACTACACTCAAAACATGAAAAAAAGCCATTTTTCGAAAATTGTGTGTGTGTGTGTGTGTGTGTGTGTGTGTGTGTGTGTGTGTGTGTCTGTGTGTCTGTCCGTCTTGTGTCTGTCTGTATTAGATTTGTTTTAATGGCAAACGATAATAGCCGCAAATTCAAACAGAAACAAATAATTTTTTGCATACAGCCCTGATTTGTATAGTACTCAAGACCTATTGTTTTTGGTGAAGATCGGTTAAGGGAAAGGGGTAGTTTACCGGCAACATTTGTTTTTTATCAAGGGTAATTTTTTCCTATGGCAAACGATAACAGCCGCAAATTCAAACAGAATCAACTAGTCTTTTTCATACCTTTTTCCTTTTTAATTATACGGAACTCAAAGTGTGTTGATTTTGTTGAAGATCGGTTAAGGGAATGGGTAGTTTACCTGCAACCTTTTATGTTTCAACAAGTGTAATGTTTTCTATGACGAACGATAACTGCCGTAAATTCAAACAGAATCAACTACTCTTTTGCATACCTTTTTGAGTTATACAGAACTCAAGGTCTGTTGATTTTGTTGAAGATCGGTTAAGGGAAAGGGATAGTTTACCTGCAACGTTTTATATTTTAACAAGGGTATTTATTATGGCAAACGATAAGAGCCGCAAATTCAAACAGAATCAAATAATTTTTTGCATACAGCCCTGAATTGCCCTGAATTGTAGAGTACTCAAGACCTATTGTTGTTGGTGAAGATCGGTTAAGGTAAAGGGGTAGTTAACCTGAAACATGTTATGTTGTAACAAGAGAAATGTTTTCATGACGAACGATAACTGCCGCAAATTGTAACAGAATCAAATATTTTTTTCATGCATCGCTGCATTGTAGAGGACTGAAGGTATATTGATTTTGGTGAAGATCGGTTTAGAGAAACGGGTAGTTTACCTGCAACGTTTTATGTTTTAACAAGAGTAAAGTACTTAATTTTGATAAATAAAGTATCTTGATAAGAAGCTCATAATAATCCAATGTAGAAACGTAGATGAAATATCTATAAATGAAGAGGTTAGGTGAACGGGGTGGGGGTAATTTTCTATAAATGAAAATTATAGATGAAGGGGAAGGGGAGAATTTTGTTTGTGTACTACGTTATCGGCAACAAAGAAGTAGTTCTTTGTTAAAATTCCTTCCCGGGCTGTTTAGCCGTAGTCCAATGTTTTCTGCATAACCAGATTTTACGGCAGTGCCATCGACTTCCATCTCAGTGAAATTCGAGTGCGAAAACGTGAGGTGGTATACGTTAGTGACCACAGTACTGTGGTTTAAGGCTGAAGCAATAAGTAGAAAGAAGTAGTTTCTATGGAAATATTTCATTTCGAATATGTTTTTAAATATAAATCTTAGAACATGGAAGTCCTGTATGGTTCTCCATACCGATATTTTTATATGGCAAACGATAACAGCCGCAAATTCAAACAGAATCTACTACTCTTTCGCATACAGCCCTGAATTGTAGAGTTCTCAAGACCTATTGTTTTTGGTGAAGATCGGTTAAGGGAAAGGGGTAGTTTACCGGCAACGTTTTATGTTTTAAAAAGGGTATTTTCTATGGCAAACAATAACAGCCGCAAATTCAAACAGAATCAAATGATTATTTGCATACAGCCCTAAATTGTAGATTTCTCAAGAACTATTGTTATTAGTGAAGATCGGCTAAGGGAAAGGGGTAGTTTACCGGCAACGTTTTATGTTTTAACAAGGGTATTTCATATGGCAAACGATAACATCCGCAAATTCAAACAGAATCAAATAATTTTTTTGTATTCAAGATTTGTTGTTTTTGGAGAAGATCGGTTAAGGGAAAGAGGTAGTTTACCTGCAACGTTTTTTTATCAAGGGTAATTTTACTTCCATATTCCTTAAGGAATGGAAGTATGGTGATGGCAAAAAAAATCGTGTTCGAGATTATTGCAAATTCTGATTCTACTACACTCAAAACATGAAAAAAGTCGTTTTTTGAAAAGTGTCTGTGTGTGTGTCTATCTGTGTGTCTGTCTGTTTATAGATTTTTTCTATGGCAAACGATAACAGCCGCAAATTCAAACAGAATCAAATAATTTTTTGCATACAGTCCTGATGTGTAGAGTACTCAAGGCCTATTGTTTTTGGTGAAGCTCGGTTCAGGGAAAGGGGTAGTTTACCTACACGGTTTTTTTAATCAAGGATAATTTTTACTTCCATGTTCCTTAAGGAAATTGGAAGTATGGTGATGGCAAAAAAAATCGTGTTCTAGATTATTACAGATTCTGATTGTACTACACTCAAAACATGAAAAAAAGCCATTTTTCGAAAATTGTGTGTGTGTGTGTGTGTGTGTGTGTGTGTGTGTGTGTGTGTGTGTGTGTCTGTGTGTCTGTCCGTCTTGTGTCTGTCTGTATTAGATTTGTTTTAATGGCAAACGATAATAGCCGCAAATTCAAACAGAAACAAATAATTTTTTGCATACAGCCCTGATTTGTATTGTACTCAAGACCTATTGTTTTTGGTGAAGATCGGTTAAGGGAAAGGGGTAGTTTACCGGCAACATTTGTTTTTTATCAAGGGTAATTTTTTCCTATGGCAAACGATAACAGCCGCAAATTCAAACAGAATCAACTAGTCTTTTTCATACCTTTTTCCTTTTTAATTATACGGAACTCAAAGTGTGTTGATTTTGTTGAAGATCGGTTAAGGGAATGGGTAGTTTACCTGCAACCTTTTATGTTTCAACAAGTGTAATGTTTTCTATGACGAACGATAACTGCCGTAAATTCAAACAGAATCAACTACTCTTTTGCATACCTTTTTGAGTTATACAGAACTCAAGGTCTGTTGATTTTGTTGAAGATCGGTTAAGGGAAAGGGATAGTTTACCTGCAACGTTTTATATTTTAACAAGGGTATTTATTATGGCAAACGATAAGAGCCGCAAATTCAAACAGAATCAAATAATTTTTTGCATACAGCCCTGAATTGCCCTGAATTGTAGAGTACTCAAGACCTATTGTTGTTGGTGAAGATCGGTTAAGGTAAAGGGGTAGTTAACCTGAAACATGTTATGTTGTAACAAGAGAAATGTTTTCATGACGAACGATAACTGCCGCAAATTGTAACAGAATCAAATATTTTTTTCATGCATCGCTGCATTGTAGAGGACTGAAGGTATATTGATTTTGGTGAAGATCGGTTTAGAGAAACGGGTAGTTTACCTGCAACGTTTTATGTTTTAACAAGAGTAAAGTACTTAATTTTGATAAATAAAGTATCTTGATAAGAAGCTCATAATAATCCAATGTAGAAACGTAGATGAAATATCTATAAATGAAGAGGTTAGGTGAACGGGGTGGGGGTAATTTTCTATAAATGAAAATTATAGATGAAGGGGAAGGGGAGAATTTTGTATGTGTACTACGTTATCGGCAACAAAGAAGTAGTTCTTTGTTAAAATTCCTTCCCGGGCTGTTTAGCCGTAGTCCAATGTTTTCTGCATAACCAGATTTTACGGCAGTGCCATCGACTTCCATCTCAGTGAAATTCGAGTGCGAAAACGTGAGGTGGTATACGTTAGTGACCACAGTACTGTGGTTTAAGGCTGAAGCAATAAGTAGAAAGAAGTAGTTTCTATGGAAATATTTCATTTCGAATATGTTTTTAAATATAAATCTTAGAACATGGAAGTCTTGTATGGTTCTCCATACCGATATTTTTATATGGCAAACGATAACAGCCGCAAATTCAAACAGAATCTACTACTCTTTCGCACACAGCCCTGAATTGTAGAGTTCTCAAGACCTATTGTTTTTGGTGAAGATCGGTTAAGGGAAAGGGGTAGTTTACCGGCAACGTTTTATGTTTTAAAAAGGGTATTTTCTATGGCAAACAATAACAGCCGCAAATTCAAACAGAATCAAATGATTATTTGCATACAGCCCTAAATTGTAGATTTCTCAAGAACTATTGTTATTAGTGAAGATCGGCTAAGGGAAAGGGGTAGTTTACCGGCAACGTTTTATGTTTTAACAAGGGTATTTCATATGGCAAACGATAACATCCGCAAATTCAAACAGAATCAAATAATTTTTTTGTATTCAAGATTTGTTGTTTTTGGAGAAGATCGGTTAAGGGAAAGAGGTAGTTTACCTGCAACGTTTTTTTATCAAGGGTAATTTTACTTCCATATTCCTTAAGGAATGGAAGTATGGTGATGGCAAAAAAAATCGTGTTCGAGATTATTGCAAATTCTGATTCTACTACACTCAAAACATGAAAAAAGTCGTTTTCCGAAAAGTGTCTGTGTGTGTGTCTGTCTGTCTGTCTGTCTGTCTGTCTTATTGTGTGTGTGTCTGTATATTTTTTTTCTTTGGCAAACGATAACAGCCGCAAATTAAAACAGAATCAAATAATTTTTTGCATACAGCCCTGATTTGTAGAGTACTCGCGACCTATTGTTTTTGGTGAAGATCGGTTGAGGGAAAGGGGTAGTTTACCGGCAACGGTTTTTTTTTATCAAGGGTAATTTTGTTTGTTTGACAAACGATAACAGCCGCAAATTCAAACAGAATCAAATAATGTTTCGCATACAGCCCTGAATTGTAGAGGTCTCACGATCTGTTGATTTTGGTAAAGATCGGTTAAGGGAAAGGGGTAGTTTACCTGTACCGTTTTATGTTTTAACAATGGTATTTAATATGGCAAACGATAACAGCCGCAAATTCAAACATAATCAAATAATGTTTTGCATACTGCCCTAAATTGTAGAGTTCTCAATACCTTTTGTTTTTGGTGAAGATCGGTTAAGGGAAAGTGGTAGTTTACCAGCAACGTTTTATGTTTTTAAGGGTATTTTCTATGGCAAACGATAAGAGCCGCAAATTCAAACAGAATCAAATACGTTTTTGCATACAGCCCTGATTTCTTGAGTACTAAAGACCTATTGTTTTTGGTGAAGATCGTTTGAGGGAAAGGGGTAGTTTACCTGCCACGTCTTTTGTTTTATCAAGGGTATTTTTTATGGCAAACGATAACAGCCGCAAATTCACACAAAATCATATAATATTTTGCATACAACCCTAAATTGTAGAGTTCTCAGGACCTTTCGTTTTGGGTGAAGTTCGGTTAATGGAAAGGGGTAGTTTACCGGCCACATTTTTTGTTTTATCAAGGGTATTTTGTATGGCAAACGATAACAGCCGCAAATTCAAACAGAATCAAAAGATTATTTGCATACAGCCCTGATTTGTAGAGTACTATCACCTACCCCCGACCTATTGTTTTTGGTGAAGATCGGTTAAGGGGAAGGGGTAGTTTACCTGCAACGTTTTTTTATCAAGCGTATTTTCTATGGCAAACGATAACTGCCGCAAATTCAAACAGAACAAATAATTTTTTGCATACGTCCCTGAATTGTAGAGGTCTCAAGGACTTTCGATTTTGGTGATGATCGGTTAAGGGGAAGGGGTAGTTTACAAGCAACCTTTTACGTTTTAACAAGAGTAAAGTACTTGAAAATTTATTTAAACTTTTTCAAACAATGGTAATTGTTAAAAATAAAATAATTTTGTTGCCAGGCAATAAAATTAAAATTTTTTTCATTTTAATGTAAATCATTTCATTTTAATAAGAGAAAATATATCGCGCTTGGCAGGCGATATTAAGATTTAAATATAAATCTTAGAATATGGAAGTCATGTATGATTCTCCATACCGATATTTTTTTTTGCAAACGATAACAGCCGCAAATTCAAACAGAATCAAATAATATTTTGCATGCTGCCTTGAATTGCAGATTTCTCAAGACCTTTTGGTTTTGGTGAAGATCGGTTAAGGGAATAGGGTAGTTTACCAGCAACATTTTATGGTTTAACAAGGGTAATTTTTTCTAGGACGAACGATAACTGCCTTAAATACAAACAATATCAACTACTCTTCTGCATACCATTTTGAATTATACAGAACTCAAGGTCGGTTGATTTTGTTGAAGATCGGTTGAAGGAAAGGGGTAGTTTACCGGCAACGTTTTATATTTTAACACAGATATTTTAAATGGCAAGCGATAAGAGCCGCAAATTAAAACAGAATCTAATAATTTTTAGCATACTCCCCTGAATTGTTGAGTACTCAAGACCTTTTGTTTTTGGTGAAGATCGGTTAAGCGAAAGGGGTAGTTTAACAGCAACGTTTTTTTATCAGGAGTTTATTTTTTTCTATGGAAAACAGAATCAAATAAGGTTTTGCATGTAGCCCTAAATTGTTCAGCTCACAAGACCTGTTGATTTTGGTGAAGATCGGTTAAGGGAATAGGGTAGTTTACCAGCACCATTTTATGTTTTAACAAGGGCAATTTTTTTTATGACGAATGATAACTGTCGTAAATTCAAACAGAATCAACTACTCTTTTGCATAGCTTTCTGAATTATACAGATCTAAAGGTCTGTTGATTTTTTTGAACATCGGTTAAGGGGAAGGGGTAGTTTACCCGCAACGTTTTATATTTTAACATTGGTATTTTCTAAGGCAAACGATAAGAGCCGTAAATTCAAACCGAATCAAATAATGTTTTGCATACAGCCCTGCATTGTAGATTTCTAAAGACCTGTAGGTTTTGGTGGAGATCGGTTTAGGTAAAGGGGTAGTTTACCTGCAACGTTTTTTTATCGGGGGTAATTTTTTTCTGTGGCCTATGGCAAACGATAACAGCCGCTAATTCAAACTGAATCAAATAATGTGTTGCATACAGTCCTGAATTGTAGAGTTCTCAAGACCTTTTGGTGTTGGTGAAGATCGGTTAAGGGAAAGGTGTAGTTTACCTGCAACTTTTTATGTTTTAACAAGGGTAATTTTTTATATGATTAACGATAACTGCCGTAAATTCAAACATAATCAACTACGTTTTTGCATACCTTTTTGAATTAAAGAGAACTCAAGGTCTGTTGATTTTGTTGAAGATCGGTTAAGGGAAAGGGGTAGTTTACCAGCAACATTTTATGTTTTAAGAAGGGTAATTATTATTTGACGAAAGATAACTGCTGTAAATTCAAAGAGAATCAAATAATTCTGTGCGTACCGCCCTGATTTGTAGAGTACTCAAGACTATTTGTTTTTGCTGAAGATCGGTCAAGGGAAAGGGGTAGTGTACCAGCAACAGTTTTTCTTAATCAAGGGTAATTTTTTTCTATGGCAAACGATAACTGCTGCAAATTCAAACAGAATCAACTACTCTTTTGCATACAACTCTGAATATTGGACTTCTCAAGGATTGTTGGTTTTTGTGAAGATCGGTTAAGGGAATAGGGTATTTTACCTGCAACATTTTATGTTTTAACAAGGGTAATTTGTTCTATGACGAACGATAACTGCCGTAAATTTAAACAGAATCAACTACTCTTTTGCATAGCTTTCTGAATTATACAGTTCTAAAAGTCTGTTGATTTTGTTGAAGTTCGGTTAAGGGGAAGGGGTAGTTTACCTGCAACGTTTTATATTTTAACATGGGTATTTTCTATGGCAAACTATAAGAGCCGTAAATTCAAAGAGAATCAAATAAGTTTTTGCATACAGCCCTGCATTGTAGAGTTCTAAAGACCTGTAGTTTTTGGTGAAGATCGGTTAAGGTAAAGGGGTAGTTTACCTATGACATTTTAAGTTGTAACAAGAGAAATGTTTTCATGGCGAACGATGACTGCCGCACATTCAAACAGAATCAAATAATTTTTTGCATGCATCCCTGAATTGTAGAGGACTGAAGGTCTATTGATTTTGGTGAAGATCGGTTAAGAGAAAGGGGTAGTTTACCAGCAACGTTTTATGTTTTAACAAGAGTGAAGTACTTAATTTTGATAAATAAAGTATCCTGATAAGAAGCTCATAATAATCCACTGTAGAAACGTAGATGAAATATCTATAAATGAAGAGGTTAGGTGAACGGGGTGGGGGTAATTTTCTATAAATGAAAATTATAGTTGAAGGTGGAGGAGAGAATTTGCTATATGTGTACTACGTTATCGGCAACAAAGAAGTAGTTCTTTGTTAAAATTCCTTCCCGGGCTGTTTAGCCGTAGTCCAATGTTTTCTGCAAAACCAGACTTTTCGGCAGTGCCATCGACTGCCACTATCAGTGAAAATCGAGTGCGAAAACGTGATGTGGTATACGTTAGTGACCACAGTACTGTGGTTAAGGCTTAAGCAATAAGTAGAAAGAAGTAGTTTCTATGGAAATATTGCATTTCGAATATGATTTTAAATATAAATCTTGGAACATGGAAGTCATGTATGGTTCTCCATACCGATATTTTGAAAAGTGTGTGTGTGTGTTTGTGTCTGACTGTCTATCTGTGTGTAGAAGTTTTTTGGCAAACGATAACTGCCGCAAATTCAAACAGAATCAAATAATTTTTTGCATACCGTTCTGAATTTTAAAGGACTCGAGGCCTGTTGATTTTGCTGAATATCGGTTAGGGGGAAGGGGTAGTTTACCTGCAACCTTTACGTTTTAACAAGAGTAAAGTGCTTAATATTGATAAATAAAGTATCCTTAAAAGAAGGTTATAATAATCCACTGTAGATAGGTAGATGAAATATCTATAAATGAAAAGGGTAGTTGAAGGGGAAGGGGGTAATTATCTATAAATTAAAATGGTAGTTGATGAGGGAGGAAGTAAATTTTATAAGTTTTATATGTGTACTACGTTAATGACAACAAACAAGTAGTTTCTATGGAAACATTTCATTTCACTTTAACAAAATTATATTTTTTTCATTTTAATTTAAATCTTATATGAGTGAAAACATATCGTTCCTGTCAGGCAAGCATATCTCAATATTATGTAATGTTTACGTTCCCAAAGTTTTATTATTGTGATTACTGCAATAAAAAGGCAGGCAGGACACACACACACACACACACACACACACACACACACACACACACACAATTCGCGTTATTTCTGGCCTCACTCATTTTATTTTCTTACGTTTGCACTCTTTTTAAATGGAAAGTGCCGAAACCCACATCAATACAACGTGTGCAAGCCGAAAAGGTGTACAGCGTGGACAGCGATTTGCTTCCTGTGGATCGCTCACCAGTGTAACTGCACATGTTTACAGAGGAACGGTTCATAGACAGACTTTTCGTCTTTAGGGAGTGAACCCTCTGCAAGATGCTCAGGGTCCATGAGAGACTTCGGAGCGATCCTTCTTTTCCGCGTGTTTGTTCTGTGAAACGTACACGGTATATTCGCAGCTTTACTCTGAGCAACGCTCCATAGGGAATGTTGAATTTTTTTTCCACGGTGTACCCTCATACACATTAAAACCTGCTCTGATGTCTTGATTACGGACATAATAATATTAAAACTTTAGAAACTTGAGCACTACTTAATGGAGATCAAACATTAACTTTTACAAGCCATTAATTTTATGCATATTTTGAAGCAGTAAATGTTTTAATAAATTAATACAATCTGTGTACTTATTTCTGTTATAATATAAGAATTACAAATTATTATGTGCATGTGTGTATGTATGAAAAATATATAAATATTTTTCTCCTCTGGAAAATTGTTTGCCCCTCCTGGAAAATATTTCGACCTCACTGATGACTAGTTATTTACTAGCCTGTGTGGAATAGCGTTATGACATGGATCAGAATGGTGGGTGTTAAACAGAAAACACAAACGTATTAAGGGAGAAATGTTTTGCTGAGAAATTTATAATTATACGGGTAAACAGAATCGTCGTTCTGGAATTCAGAAGACGAATGGAAAGAAAGAAAGAAAGACTCGATTTTAAAAAAGAAAAATGACTAGTTTATATTAACAGGAAAAACTTTGATAACACTATAGACATCATTCACCCTCGGCCGATAACTCGCAGCGAGAGCCTAAGTTCATTACAGGAATCAGATCGCAGCTCCCTTTTGGCCAGCTCTTCGTTCGACCTACAAACAATTTATTCAAAAGTACAATCCTTCCTCACGAAGGTTGAGGATAGTCTTCACCCACCTGACATGGGGGTACCATTTTAGCTGATACGTCATTTCTTCAGAACTGAAGCATCCACTTAATTAATATTTAAATGATTAATTTAAATATAAATTTTAGGACATGGAAGTCATGTATGGTTCTCCATACCGATTTTTTATGTAAACGTTAATAAATTTTATTTATAATTTACTAAGATACTAACTGTATTAACTTGCAATTATAATAAGTTTGTCACGTAGCACAATTTGCTAGAGTACTTAAGAGCCTGCACAGTATAACTCTGCGAATTAAAACGTATTTTAAAATAACGTCTGTACATTAGTTAAACAAAAAACGTTTAATTTCTTATAGAAAATTATCGTGTTCAGTATTCTCAACAATACTGCGAATACAACGCGACAATTATTGTTCACTAGCATTTACTAATTTCGAAGGATCTATTTAGCTTACTAACGCAGTTATTTAAATTATTAGCGTAAATTACGATTTATGTACTTAATTTATTTGTTAGGTACACAAAAAGTTATGAACGTATGTACGCATACACACAAATAATAGCTTATCTTCCTCAATATATAAATATGTATTACTGTGTGTGTGTGTGTGTGTGTGTGTGTGTGTGTGTGTGTGTGTGTGTGTGTGTGTGTGTGTGTGTAGATGTGTTTTTTGCTCTTGTTCGAGCAAAAATGTGTTCTGTTTGATTTCTTTATAATTAAAATATGTGCTCAAGGCAATAAATAATACAATTTTAAATATTCAAACACTTTTTGCTACAGTCCGTTTCTTGATGTATATATTATATTTAATTTTTATAATGAATTTACCTCAAGATATTTCTTTCCTTATTAGGAACATGTTTCGGGTACCATTGTGTACACTCAAAATCCGGAAGGCTGAGGATGGGTACACAATGGTACCCGAAACATGTTCCTAATAAGGAAAGAAATATCTTGAATAAAATTCATTATAAAAATTAAATATAATTTTAAATATATAATCAAATTTATTCTGGTGTCCATCACGATAATTTGAATAATGTTTATTTATTTTGAATTTTAATTACATTATTATTTTTATCTCTTATTGGCTAGAATTGAATTAACTATAACATAATATGAACTTTTGTTAAAAAACAAAACTAAGAAACACATGGTTATATACATTAATAGTATTTATACATTATTGTAACTTACAATAAGATTAATGAATACATTGACCGTTTAAAGTAATATTTGCGCATACTATAAATTTATACAAATATTTTTGTTATTACCAAATTGACACTAAATCGTTAAACAAACTATAAGTTTTCTTGAGTAAACAATACTACTAATATAATAACTCATGATTAAAATTATTATTAATGACTGTATTACTGTTATTATGATATTAATGTTTGTCTTACACCAGAGCTTTCTTATTTTATTTTCAAGTTACAACTCAATTCGCAAATTGAGGTATGTATTTTCTGATCCCGAAAATACTTTTTGCATAAGCTTCAAACTTATAGCTCGGATTTCGTAAGTTAATCTGCAGGTTTGTGTGCCGCCAGCCTTTGTGTGCTAACAAAGTGAATCAAAGTTCCACAGCCAGCTGAATTTTGTGTTGCCTGCAGGAAATATTTCATTATTGCGTTATTATTATTATCCACAGTACTGTCGACGCTGACAATGTTCTTGTCATCACAGCTACTCGCAGTAGAAGTTACAAAACAAAGTTTCATTATATCACCGTGAGTGTAAGTGTTAATAAATTAACACTTCTTGACACGTAATACAAATTACATGTAAAATCAGCATGTGACGTTAGGTGACTCTTAAAATATCCTAGAACTTTAATTCTCCAAATCACTGAAAAGCTACTGCTGATATATAATTATTGTATTTCCGTTGCTTTATATATTTTATTTAACGTCTATTTACTCTCAATTATTTGACATTTTGCTCTAGTATTTAATAAAATATTTTAATAATTTTTCCTTAATATTTCCTAATTACTTAATATTTACATAATATTTAATAACTTCAATTTCCTTAATAGTATTTACAGCACTATTTACTAATTTTTTTTTTTTTTGCGGGGGAGGAAAAATGCATTATGCACCATCAGGAGACACCCGACTGGTCTCCCGGTGTGAGGGACTCGCACCCATAAAAAAACCTCCACTTTACAGGCAGGGAACCCCCAATGGAACAACTATTCGTATGGCTTCAGGGTGGCACCTGGTATTGCGCCTACTAGGCTTCTACAGCTTTATCTATATCATCGACCTGTGAGACGGTCCAGTTCAGGCTTCTTCTGCCGTAAGACCATCCTCACGAAAGTCACAACCATGTCCCAGTTTTCTTTGCTGTTGAGCATGAGGCCTATGATATTATCAGGCGTCATGGGGCCAATCTCCGATTCCAGTCCTCGCCTCTCCAGCACCCACCGTTGACACTCGAAGAAAGTGTGATGAGCGTCATCAGAGTCTGAGTCGCCGTACACGCACGACTGATCCTCCATCTTACCCATCCTTCGCAGCTATGCACAGAAATAACCATGCCCTGTCAGGAATTGAGTAAGGTAATAATCTACCTCGCCGTGCGTTCTGTCCACCCATTCAGGGAGGTTCCCAATCAACCTCGCCGTCCACCTAGCTCGACTCTCCTGCTCCCATCGTAGTTGCCAGCTCCGCATGGAGTGTGCCCTGGCCACTGTTCTTGCTTCTACGATCCCCAAGTCTTCCTTGGTCTTGTAGACCCTCCTCCTCTCCTCAGCCATCAGATCTATCTATTGGCATTACTCCAGCGACGACCAATACTGCTGGTTCCGACACCGTTCTGTAGGAGCTGGCAATTCGAAGTGGTCCTCTTCGTTGTACCGCGGCCATCTGCTTGCGGTATTTTTCTTGCTTCAGAGCGTCGGCCCAGACCTCACATCCGTAGAGGAGAATCGAGTTGGTCACCGACATCAGCGGTCGCCGTCTTCCCGCAGCTGGGCCTCCGACATCTGCCATTAGCCTGCTCAGCGCAGCAACGACCTTAGCGGCTTTCTCCGAGGAACATCGAATTTGCTCCCAATAGAAGAGCTTAGTATCCAGGTGCAGCCCTAGATACTTCACCGCTGGCTTTGATGTTATCGCCTTTTCCCCCACCACGAACTGTGTGATTGTGGGTATACGTCATCGAGTGAGCAGCACAATCTCTGTCTTCTCCGTCGCAAGGCTCAGACCGTGTTCTCCCATCCAGGTGCGGACCCTGCGCATGACCTGGTTCAGCATGCGCTGCAACTCCTCTGTATCTCTCGCGGTGATCACGGCAGCCACGTCATCAGCATATGCTACCAGGAAGGTATCATCTGGCATCTCCATCCGGAGGATTCCATCATAGAATGTATTCCACAGGTCGGGGCCCCAGATAGAGCCCTGAACTACGCCTCCTGTTATTTCTCTGCTGCGTGGCCCATCTGCTGTGTCGTACCGGAGCTCCCTGTCCCTCAGATAACTTCGTATTATCCGGAGCAGGTTGTCCGGCGCTTGGAAGACATCCTCCAAAGCCACTAGCAAGTCTGTCCACCTGGCCGAATTAAAGGCGTTGCGTACGTCCAGTGTAGCGAGTAGCACCGTCCTTCTGGAGAAGTGATTACCCCGCTGGGCTACCTGGACGGCATTCAAGATCTCCTGTATGGCTCCAATGGTGGATCTGGCCGTTCTGAACCCGTACTGCCCCGCTGATAGATCTCCCGCATCCCGAATAGCCGCTACTAGGCGAGGCCTAAGTAGATGTTCCAGTAGTTTCCCCGCCGTGTCCAGCATACAAAGAGGTCTGTATGCCGACGGGGAATTCGGGTCGCCCTTCCCTTTGCTGACTAAGACTAGTCTCTGGATCTTCCACCTCTTCGGGAAGACTCCGTCTTTGAGGCAGCGGTTGTACATATTAAGTAGCACCTGGGGGCAGGATCTAGTGACCACCCTCAGCACTTACGCAGGTATACCATCCGGCCCTGGTGCCTTCTTGTTGCGCAGGAACTATTTGCTATTAAGTATTGTAAGGTGTTTAATAATACATTACTTATTTACTTATGTAAACTTATCTTTTGCAGATATAATATCTACTACTAAAAATGTTACGAATTAATGCTCCCACTTCCTTCAGTAACGTTTAAAGAATTCTACTACTGTTTACAACAACAACAACAACTACTACTACTACTACTACTACTACTACTACTACTACTACTACTACTACTACTACTACTACTACTACTACTGCACTACTGCTACTCCTACAACTACTACTGGAAACTGAAGAAAGTTGGGACAAATTTAAAATTGATTTTAAAGTTACTGCTTTTACTTCCATGTTCCTTAAGGAAATGGAAGTATGGTGATGGCAAAAAAAATAATGTTCGAGATTATTGCAGATTCTGATTGTACTACACTCAAAACATGAAAAAAGTAGTTTTTCGAAAAGTGTCTGTGTGTGTGTCTGTGTGTCTGTGTGTCTGTCTGTAGTTTTTTTCTATGGCAAATGATAACAGCCGCAAATTCACACTGAATCAAATCATTTTTTGCAGACAGTCCTGATTTGTAGAGCACTCACGACGTATTGTTTTTGGTGAAGATCGGTTGAGGGAAAGGGATAGTTTACCTGCAACGGTTTTTTTTTAATCAAGGGTAATTGTTTTCTATGGCAAACGATAACAGCCGCAAATTCAAACAGAATCAACTACTCTTTTGCATACAGCCCTGAATTGTAGAGTTCTCAAGACTTATTGTTTTTGGTGAAGATCGTTTAAGGGAAAGGGGTTGTTTACCAGCAACATTTTATGTTTTAACAAGGGTAATTTTTTATATGACAAACGATAACTGCCGCAAATTCAAACAGAATCGACTACGTTTTTGCATACCTTTTTGAATTAAAGAGAACTCAAGGTCTGTTGATTTTTTGAAGATCGGTTAAGGAAAAGGGGTAGTTTACCAGCAACATTTTATGTTTTAAGAAGGGTAATTTTTTTTTTGCGAAAGATAACTGCCGCAAATTCAAACGGAATCAAATAATGTTCCGCATACAGCCCAAAATTGTAGAGTTCTCAAGATCTGTTGGTTTTGGTGAAGATCGGTTAAGGGAAAGGGGTAGTTTACCGGCAACGTTTTTTTTATAAAGGATAATTTTTTTCTATGGCAAACGATAACAGCCGCAAATTCAAACAGATTCAAATAATACGATTATTATTTACTAAAACTTCCGGGCTTGCTTGTTGGTTGCTTGTTCCCAGTCCATTGGGAGACGTGTTCGGCGTATCATCTATCGAACACTTTTCTTTTCTTTTGCTACTGAAGATGGCCACCGGTGGTGCGGCCGAAACGTTTAGCAGAAACTTAAGCAATCGACCACGGCCTCTCAGCCCGGAAGTTTTAGTAAATAATCGTAATGACACCGGCCGTGAAAGCCTACGCACTAAGATTCAAATAATGTTTTGCATACCTTTTTGAATTAAAGAGAACTCATGGTCTGTTGATTTTGTTGAAGATCGGTTAAGGGAAAGGGGTAGTTTACCAGCAACATTTTGTGCTTTAACAAGGGTAATTTTTTATATGACGAACGATAACTGCCGTAAATTCAAACAGAATCAACTACGTTTTTGCATTCCTTTTTGAATTAAAGAGAACTCAAGGTTTGTTGATTTTGTTGAAGATCGGTTAAGGGAAAGGTGTAGTTTACCAGCAACATTTTATGTTTTAAAAAGTGTACTTTTTTTTGACGAAAGATAACTGCCGTAAATTCAAAGAGAATCAAATAAGTTTTTGTATTCTTTCCTGAATTGTAGAGAACTCAAGGCCTACTAATTTTGGTGAAGATCGGTTAAGGGAAAAGGGTAGTTTACCTGCAACATTTTATATTGTAACAAGAGAAATGTTTCCATGACGAACGATAACTGCCAAACATTCAAACAGAATCAAATAATTTTTTGCATGCATCCCTGCATTGTAGAGGACTGAAGGTCTATTGATTTTGGTGAAGATCGGTTAAGAGATAGGGGTACTTTACCTGCAACGTTTTATGTTTTAACAAGAGTGAAGTACTTAATTTTTATAAATAAAGTATCCTGATAAGAAGCTCATAGTAATCCACTGTAGAAACGTAGATGAAATATCTATAAATGAAGAGGTAAGGTGAACGTGGTGGGGGTAATTTTCTGTTATTAAAAATTATAGTTGAAGGTGGAGGGGAGAATTTTTTATATGTGTACTACGTTATCGGCAACAAAGAAGTAGTTTTTTGTTAAAATTGCTTCCCGGGCTCTTTAGCCGTAGTCCAATGTTTTCTGCAAAGCCAGACTTTTCGGCAGTGCTATCGACTGCCATCATCGGTGAAATCGAGTGCGAAAACGTGAGGTGGTATACGTTAGTGACCACAGTACTGTGGTTAATGCTGAAGCAATAAGTAGAAAGAAGTAGTTTCTATGGAAATATTTCATTTCGAATATGATTTTAAATATAAATCTTAGAACATGGAAGTCATGTATGGTTCTCCATACCGATATTTTACTTCCATGTTCCTTAAGGAAATGGAAGTATGGTGATGGCAAAAAAATCGTGTTCGAGATTATTGCAGATTCTGATTGTACTACACTCAAAACTTGAAAAAAAGTAATTTTTCGAAAAATGTCTGTGTGTGTGTGTCTGTGTGTCTATCTGTAGATTTTTTTCTATGGCAAATGATAACAGCCGCGAATTCAAACAGAATCAAATAATTTTTTGCATGCAGCCCTGATTAGTAGAGTACTCAAGACCTATTGTTTTTGGTGAAGATCGGTTAAGGGAAAGGGGTAGTTTACCAGCAACGGTTTTTTTTAAATCAGGGGTAATTTTTTTCTATGGCAAACGATAACAGCCGCAAATTCAAACAGAATCAACTACTCTTTTGCATACAGCCCTCAATTATAGAGTTCTTAAGACGTATTGGTCTTGGTGAAGATAGGTTATGGGAAAGGGGTAGTTTACCTGCAACATTTTATATTTTAACAAGGGTATTTTCTATGGCAAACGATAAAAGCCGCAAATTCAAACATAATCAAACAATTTTTTGCATACGGCCCTGATTTGTAGATTACTGAAGATCTGTTGTTTTTGGTGAAGATCGGTTAACGGGAAGGGGTAGTTTACCAGCAACGTTTTTCTTATCAAGGGTAATTTTTTTTCTATGGCAAACGATAGCCGCAAATTCAAACAAAATCAAATAATTTTTTGCATATAGCATTGATTTGAAGAGTACACAAGATCTATTTTTTGGTGAAGATCGGTTAAGGGAAAGGGGTAGTTTACCGGCAACATTTGTTTTTATCAAGTGTATTTTTTTCCTATGGGAAACGATAACAGCCGCAAATTCAAACAGAATCAACTAGTCTTTTTCATACCTTTTTACTTTTTATTATAGCGAACTCAAGGTGTGTTGATTTTGTTGAAGATCGGTTAAGGGAATGGTGTAGTTTACCTGCAACCTTTTATGTTTTAACAAGGGTAATGTTTTCTATGACGAACGGTAACTGCCGTAAATTCAAACAGAATCAACTACTCTTTTGCATACCTTTTTGAGTTATACAGAACTCAAGGTTTGTTGATTTTGTTGAAGATCGGTTAAGGGAAAGGGGTAGTTTACCTGCAACATTTTATGTTGTAACAAGAGAACCTTTAACATGAAGAACGATAACTACCGTAAATTCAAACAGAATCAAATAATTTTTTAAATATGTGCCTGAGTTGTAGAGGACTCAAGGCCTGTTGATTTTGTTGAAGATCGGTTAAGGGAAAGGGGTAGTTTACCAGCACGTTTTTTTATCAAGGGTAATATTTTTTCTATGGCAAACGATTACAGCCGCAAATTCAAACAGAATCAAATAATATTTTGCATAAAGCCTTGAACTGTAGAGGACGGAAGGACTATTGATTTTGGTGAAGATCGGTTTAGAGAAAGGGGTAGTTTACCTGCAACATTTTATGTTTTAACAAGGGTAATTTTTGCTATGACGAACGAAAATCAAATATTTTTTTGCATACCTTCCTACATTGTAGAGAGCTCAAGGCCTGTTGATTTTGGTGAAGATCGGTAAAGGAAAAGAGGTAGTTTACCTGAAACATGTTATGTTGTAACAAGAGAAATGTTTTCATGACGAACGATAACTGCCGCAAATTGAAACAGAATCAAATATTTTTTTGCATGCATCCCTGCATTGTAGAGGACGGAAGGTTTATTGATTTTGGTGAAGATCGGTTTAGAGAAACGGGTAGTTTACCTGCAACGTTTTATGTTTTAACAAGAGTAAAGTACTTAATTTTGATAAATAAAGTATCTTGATAAGAAACTCATAATAATCCACTGTAGAAACGTAGATGAAATATCTATAAATGAAGAGGTTTGGTGAACGGGGTGGGGGTAATTTTCTATAAATGAAAATTATAGTTGGAGGGGGAGGGGAGTGTATAAGATGTAGATGTTTGTTTAATTGCTAATAGAAAAGTTACAAGTAAAGAAGAATTACCGTTTCTGTAACCTACAACAACGTTATAGTTACATAATTATAGCTATATGTTACTATATGTTATAAAATATAATTAATACATATTATAAAGTTTCACGAAATACAATATTTAAAAGACACATAATTAGGTTTTTTATATAACATTTTACTTTGATGGTGTGTGTTATTTTATGTTGTTTCGTAATTGATATTAAGATTATGTTATTAATATCGTTAAATAACAGTCACCAAATATTTTGTGCGTAGTCCAGGAAATATATATGATTAAAACTTTTAAATAAATAATTATTTCTTCGTTTTTAATTAAAATATATACACTAGTTACACGATTATCCATATTATTATTAAGTAAATATAACTTCGAAATATGTAAATAGTTAAAGAACTGTTTGTTTTATAAACAGACATTAAATTGGAAACATTCGTTGGCCAATTAAAGAGATACATAGTCAACGAAGTACCTGTTTGAAACTGTTATATACATAATTATTGAATTGTTTTTAATTAAAATGAATAGGCTTAGATTAATTAAACGTTTAATCACTTTACTTGTATGTAAATATGTATTATGGTTTTTAAATATGTAAATAGTAAAAGAACTATTTGTTTATCAACAGTTAGTAATAAGTTACTACGTTGGGAACATTCATCGACAAATTGTAACTACTAACACGAACTAGCAAAGTTTTCATCACAATTAATCAACGTTGGACTGTAGTGCCACGCAAAATTGCTGTTGTCGTTTAATTACGAAATCATATCAACACAACTTCTGGGAATACGTTATCACTGGGCGTACCAGCATGTTATCACGCTACGAACGTCTACCCTTACGCGACTACAACATCCACTACTCTAGAGGTAACATAATAATTTGATTTTTCCTTGTTTCATCCTACAACAATGGCTAGAGAATTTCATATTACGGTCTACGACTCTTAATCCACGCAAAACCATTAAATTACTAATAAGTAATAGATAATACTCTACGTAATAATTAGTGAGGGGTCTTTCTAATATCTTAAGTAAAAATATATTGTTTGTGGTTTCTTTAAACTATGTTAGTTAATGTAATTCTCTATTAGTAACACAGATTGAATTTATCAACTTTTAATATCCCCCCTCAATTTAAACATTTCTATAAACCCACGCTTCCTATTATAACTACATTTTAAATGCATTCGTGTGTCCGTGTTCATGTTGACTACAAACCGTTATTGTATGTCGGCTAAACATATTAAATTTAACTTCACAATTTATAGTTTCCAGAATTATAGGACTGAGTTATTAAAGTCCTTGTGTTTGTTAATTTATTTATTTATTTTATTTTCTTTACAAGCTTACGACGTCTTCTTCAGAAAAAAACACGCTCACATGCTTTTCTGGGGCCGAGCTTTACAAGTTGAGTACCAGTGGTGTACATAATTATGAACTGCATACTGTATTTCGTGTATTAAGCAGCTGACTTTTTCGGAACCCGCCATAATGTACCTGGGAACATATAATATACTGTATATACCTTACTTGGTCAGAATTTTTTACCCAATCCGGGACAGCGTTTGAAAGAAAAATATACAAAGATGTGATGAGGAGGAATGGAGCGGATTGTGACTGAATACTGCACAACAGGTAGTTAACTACAGTAGTTTATTTTAAAATTCCAAACTAAACTTGTTTTGTTATAAATACTTATAACTTAAACATTTTCTTTTATAGAAGAAATTTTAACTTCAGTGTATCATATTAAACGGCTAATATTTACCAACATTAATGTGTATACTACTAAAAAGTGTTTTTACAAAGAATTTAAGAAACCTTAAGAAAATATCGGTATGGAGAACCATACATGACTTCCATATTCAAAGATTTATATTTAAAATCATTTTCGAAATGAAATATTACCATAGAAACTACTTCTTTCTACTTACTGCTTCAGCCTTAACCACAGTACTGTGGTCACTAACGTATACCACCTCACGTTATCGCACTCGATTTTCACTGATGATGGAAGTCGATGGCATTGCCGAAATGTCTGGTTTTGTAGAAAACATTGGACTACGGCCAAATATCCCGGGAAGGAATTTTAACAAAAACTACTTCTTTGTTGCCGATAACGTTGTACACATATATATCAGTGGCGAAGTTACATGGAGGCAATTGAGGCAATGCCTACCCTAACAAATTCTGTAGAATAAAAATTATAAATACGTATGAACTACATAACGTAAAGATTATACATTGTTACTGTGACTGTCAAATTTATTAAACCGAAAAATGCTTTATTGAGCGACCGCTAGATGGTGACAGGTGAGATTCGGCATAGTTCGTTTAAATCGAATGAGGCAACCTGAACTTGCCTCAGCGTTTTTTGTATACATCGTATGTAAGCAATGTAGTGGTGTGATAGGGAAGTGTAGGGAGGGGGGATTGTCCCGCGCTGTACACATAGAGCGTTGAGGCATGCCTCACTTCTGTGGTCCAAACAGTTAAGTTAAAGCGCCTGTGTTGTTACTAAGTGTTTATTTTATGCGGTTATTAAAAGTGTCACTGTTATTCCGCTGAACTAACAGATGATCAAGATTGTTATTTGAATTATTTGTAACATTAAACATATATATAGAAACTAACCAAGTTTAAAAATTTGAAGTTCAATCAGTTGTATTATTGTGTATGACTAATACAAGGATTGTTCAATAGACACACGTATAGAGCTGTAAAGCATTTTTTATTCAACGATTTTAAAAGAAGTCTCCAATAACATTAAGACATGAGTTCCACTGTTGCGCTAACCTGTAGATTCCCTGCTAGTAAAATTCTTACGGCTGTTTGTGGAACCATTCGGTTACAGCAAACTCTACCTCAGCGTCCGATTTGACCCACCGTCCTTTTAGTGATTCCTTAAAAAAAATTTAAGATAAGATTTTTGCCTACCCATTCATTAACTACTAGCTTCGCCAGTAAGCAAATTGATGTCCATTTTCTCGGCTTGCACGCGTTATGTTGGTGTGGGTTTCGGCACTTTCCATTTAAAAAGCGTGCAAACGTAAGAAAATAAACATGAGTGAGGCCAGAAATAACGTGAATTGTGTGTTTGTGTCTTACCTGCCTTTTTATTGCCGTATTAAATGAAAAATATTATATTACATTAAAATTAAAAAATTTTAATTTTATTGCCTGGCAACAAAATTATTTTATTTTTAACAATTACCATTGTTTCAAAAAGGTTAAATAAATTTGCAAGTACTTTACTCTTGTTAAAACGTAAAAGGTTGCAGGTAAACTACCCCTTCCCCTAAGTCCTTGAGACCTCTACAATTCAGGGATGTATGCAAAAAATTATTTGATTCTGTTTGAATTTGCGGCTGTTATCGTTTGCCATAGAAAATACGCTTGATAAAAAAATGGTGCAGGTAAACTACCCCTTCCCCTTAACCGATCTTCACCAAAAACAATAGGTCTTGAGTACTCTACAAATCAGGGCTGTATGCAAAACATTATTTGATTCTGTTTGAATTTGCGGCTGTTATCGTTTGCCATAGGAAATACCCTTGTTAAAACATAAAACGTTACAGGTAAACTACCCCTTTACCTCAACCGATCTTCACCAAAAACAATAGGTCTTGAGAAATATACAATTTAGGGCGGTATGCAAATAATCGTTTGATTCTGTTTGAATTTGCGGCTGTTATCGTTTGCCATCGGAAATACCCTTGTTAAAACATAAAACGTTACAGGTAAACTACCCCTTTCCCTTAACCGATCTTCACCAAAAACAATAGGTCTTGAAAACTCTACAATGCAGGGCTGTATACGAAACATTATTTAAGTCTGTTTGAATTTGCGGCTGTTATCGTTTGCCAAAAAAAAAATTTCCCTTGATACAAAAAACCGTTGCAGGTAAACTACCCCTTCCCCTCAACCAATCTTCACCAAAAACAATAGGTCGCGAGTACTCTACAAATCAGGCCTGTATGCAAAAAATTATTTGATTCTGTTTGAATTTGCGGCAGTTATCGTTTGCCATAGAAAATACGCTTGATAAAAAACGTTGCAGGTAAACTACCCCTTTCCCTCAACCGATCTTCACCAAAAACAACAGGTCTTGAGCACTCTACAAATCAGGGCTGTATGCAGAACATTATTTTATTCTGTTTGAATTTGCGGCTGTTATCGTTTGCCATAAAAAATACCCTTGTTAAAAAAACGTTGTAGGTAAACTACCCCTTTCCCTTAACCGATCTTCACCAAAACAATAGGTCTTGAGTACTCTACAACATAGTGCTGTATGCAAATAATCTTTTGATTCTGTTTGAATTTGCGGCTGTTATCGTTTGCCATATGAAATACCCTTGTTAAAACATAAAACGTTACAAGTAAACTACCCCTTTCCCTTAACCGATCTTCACCAAAAACAAACGGTCTTGAGAACTCTACAATTCAGGGCTGTATACGAAACATTATTTGATTCTGTTTGAATTTGCGGCTGTTATCGTTTGCCAAAAAAAAAAATTTCCCTTGATAAAAAAAAACCGTTGCAGGTAAACTACCCCTTTCCCTCAACCGATCTTCACCAAAAACAATAGGTCGCGAGTACTCTACAAATCAGGGCTGTATACAAAAAATTATTTGATTCTGTTTGAATTTGCGGCAGTTATCGTTTGCCATAGAAAATACGCTTGATAAAAAACGTTGCAGGTAAACTACCCCTTCCCCTCAACCGATCTTCACCAAAAACAATAGGTCTTGAGTACTCTACAAATCAGGGCAGTATGCAGAAAATTATTTGATTCTGTTTGAATTTGCGGCTGTTATCGTTTGCCATAAAAAATACCCTTGTTAAAAAAACGTTGTAGGTAAACTACCCCTTTCCCTTAACCGATCTTCACCAAAAACAATAGGTCTTGAGTACTCTACAAATCAGGGTAGTATGCAGAAAGGTATTTGATTCTGTTTGAATTTGCGGCTGTTATCATTTGCCATAAAAAATACCCTTGTTAAAAAAACGTTGTAGGTAAACTACCCCTTTCCCTCAACCGATCTTCACCAAAAACAATAGGTCTTGAGAAATCTACAATTTAGGGCTGTTTGCAAATAATCGTTTGATTCTGTTTGAATTTGCGGCTGTTATCGTTTGCCATCGGAAATACCCTTGTTAAAACATAAAACGTTACAGGTAAACTACCCCTTTCCCTTAACCGATCTTCACCAAAAATAATAGGTCTTGAAAACTCTACAATTCAGGGCTGTATACGATACATTATTTAAGTCTGTTTGAATTTGCGGCTGTTATCGTTTGCCAAACAAAAAAATTTCCCTTGATAAAAAAACCGTTGCCGGTAAACTACCCCTTCCCCTCAACCGATCTTCACCAAAAACAATAGGTCTTGAAAACTCTACAATGCAGGGCTGTATACGAAACATTATTTAAGTCTGTTTGAATTTGCGGCTGTTATCGTTTGCCAAAAAAAAATTTCCCTTGATACAAAAAACCGTTGCAGGTAAACTACCCCTTCCCCTCAACCGATCTTCACCAAAAACAATAGGTCGCGAGGACTCTACAAATCAGGGCTGTATGCAAATAATCTTTTGATTCTGTTTGAATTTGCGGCTGTTATCGTTTGCCATAGAAAATACGCTTGATAAAAAACGTTGCCGGTAAACTACCCCTTCCCCTCAACCGATCTTCACCAAAAACAACAGGTCTTGAGTACTCTACAATTTAGTGCTGTATGCAAATAATCTTTTGATTCTGTTTGAATTTGCGGCTGTTATCGTTTGCCATAGGAAATACCCTTGTTAAAACATAAAACGTTACAAGTAAACTACCCCTTTCCCTTAACCGATCTTCACCCAAAACAAACGGTCTTGAGAACTCTACAATTCAGGGCTGTATACGAAACATTATTTGATTCTGTTTGAATTTGCGGCTGTTATCGTTTGCCAAAAAAAAAATTTCCCTTGATAAAAAAAACCGTTGCCGGTAAACTACCCCTTTCCCTCAACCGATCTTTACCAAAAACAATAGATCGCGAGTACTCTACAAATCAGGGCTGTATGCAAAAAATTATTTGATTCTGTTTGAATTTGCGGCAGTTATCGTTTGCCATAGAAAATACGCTTGATAAAAAACGTTGCAGGTAAACTACCCCTTCCCCTCAACCGATCTTCACCAAAAACAACAGGTCTTGAGTACTCTACAAATCAGGGCAGTATGCAGAAAATTGTTTTATTCTGTTTGAATTTGCGGCTGTTATCGTTTGCCATAAAAAATACCCTTGTTAAAAAAACGTTGTAGGTAAACTACCCCTTTTCCTTAACCGATATTCACCAAAAACAATAGGTCTTGAGAACTCTACAATTTAGGGCTGTATGCAAATAATCTTTTGATTCTGTTTGAATTTGCGGCCGTTATCGTTTGCCATAAGAAATACCCTTGTTAAAACATAAAACGTTACAAGTAAACTACCCCTTTCCCTTAACCGATCTTCACCAAAAACAAAATATCTTGAGAACTCTACAATTCAGGGCTGTATACGAAACATTGTTTGATTCTGTTTGAATTTGCGGCTGTTATCGTTTGCCAAAAAAAAATTTCCCTTGATAAAAAAAAACCGTTGCTGGTAAACTACCCCTTTGCATCAACCGATCTTCACCAAAAACAATATGTCGCGAGTCCTCTACAAATCAGGGCTGTATGCAAAAAATTATTTGATTCTGTTTGAATTTGCGGCAGTTATCGTTTGCCATAGAAAAAAAATCTACAGACACACAGACACACACACACACACACACACACACACAGACACTTTTCGGAAAACGACTTTTTTTCATGTTTTGAGTGTAGTAGAATCAGAATCTGCAATAATCTCGAACACGATTTTTTTTGCCATCACCATACCCTTAAGGAAATATGGAAGTAAAATGTATTAATAATTTAAAAATATTAATTTGTTGAAAGTATTATCGTCATATTTTAGAATTCGCACTTCATAATGAAAAAATGTAAGTTCTTTTACAAGCATTTTTGACGATCACTGATTAAAATGCTGACAGCTTAAATCGAAGAATTTGTATCAAGCATTACCTATAAAACGGTGTCTCTGTTGTCGGTTTGCTACGTTGTCCACATTTTGTTCAGTGAGAAAAACTGGCTCAATCGCTGCATAGCTCCTTAGCAGTGATAATACATCCGCTATACAGACGGTTAGGTTAGGTTAGGTTATTGTTGCGACGACGTTTTGCGATTCGTTACAAATTTGCTTCACATTTGTTTGTTTATTATAATTGGCAATTTAATTGAATCACGTCATGGTTTTAAACAATTGTAATTTACCTACCTACAAACCGGGCAGTTTTACGGTCCACCGAGAAAGTTGGGACATGAGAGCACACTGTCCTAAAGAGTGGCGTCTTGTCACTTTATATATGCCACTAACAAAAGTCTAAAGTAATAACATTTTTTATGTGAGTTGTTTCAAAAACGTTAAAAAATTTTATCTCTAAAGTTACAGCACATTCTTATCATTTACTATAAAACGCAAAGCAGAAAATTGTGTGACCAAAGCTCTAGATGGCCTTATTAAAAACAAACACACAAATAGTACTTTTAAATTAAAAATTTATTTCAGTTCCGAGTCGCTTAACTGTTTTTGTAAATAAGACACAACGCATGGCCTTAGAGCTTGTAGTTAGTTACGCGGTTAACATTGTAAGACATCGAAATTACAGTCAACAAGTTTGCGGAACAATAGCAAACAAAACGCAACTTAAGAGGTAATATGGTAGAGTATAATGACCACTAAAAATAGAAAAAGAATACTGGGGATAAAACTGGTTACACTTCACACTGTAATGAAATTAGTAGTTTGAGTTTCTACTGGCATGTTAAATTCGAATAATGGCACTATAAAACAATTATTGTACGTTTATGTTGAAAGATTTCGTTAAGCTACGGGAAGTAAGTTAATAGAAATTTATTGAACATATAATCTATCAGCTAGTGGACTAGCTCGCCGACGGGTATGAGGCTTAGCTAGTAATGTAGAAGACCAGGGTTTGATTCCCAGAGATCATAAAATTAAAGTGCGTTTTCCAGTTCCCAGGCCGACTGTGCCAGTGGAAATGTCAATGGACTTTACATAACGTCCAGAGGTAAGAATGGGCGGCTGAAGAGTAGTGTTGGCCACGTTACTTTTCTTGTATTATAAACGGATTACGAGCAGTCTATCCTACCTAGCTCTTAGGCGGTAAAAAAGACTCCATTATTATATTCTATCAGTTTCCACTGAAACACATATTTCTACATGATGAGGTGAATACATCTTGTCTAAACTCAATGTTTTGTTGTCAGTCTGGAATGTCAGTCCGTCCGATATACATTCCAAATTACAGACTATGTTTAAATGTGCTAAAACGCTTACCTTTGGAACATATTTAATCGATAACTGCATAACACAGAATTTAACCTTTAATAAAAAACAAAAACATATGAAATGCAATGCAATGCACTTACTATCAGTACACATACTGAAACGGATACTTGTATAAGTCATCTCGTTACTAGTTAGTTCATAATGTGCATATAATGTATTAAACTGTTCTCATGGAGCAGCCGTTAATTTGTTTTGATGTACCTTTACGTAAATTGATATTTTCCAAGCGTATTAAATTACATGCCTAAGGGGCAATAACCGTTAAAAATCCACATTAGACTCCCAATAAATATCGAAATTTTGCAATAAAATTTTATTAAATTTTACTGTCAATTGTTGCTCATAAAAACGTAATTTACTGTTTGGGCAAAGAAAAGCAGAAATAAAATTCAAGGAATATTTAGTTTAAAATTAATTAAATCCAAAGACTTTATAAATTCATAAATTAAATATCAAAAGCCAACAAATTAAATATTTTTGGAAACAAAAGCAATTTAAATTACTTTTAAATGTTTGTATAAATTATTCTTTGCCATACAGTATTATGTATGTAATCTGCCTCTAGTTTTAATTGATTATAAATACGTATCCACTTGAATTTCATTTTAAGTTCTCGTAATCCCCCTTCTTCTTTAATACTAATAATCCCTCTTCTACAAGTTTTTTTATTTAGTACAATTATCCAACAGACTTTAGTATTTGTATTTTTAGTATCTAGCATTTATTAATATTAATATTATATCCTACATTGTTTAATAATAATTTTATAATATTTTTGTTATAGTTTTAAAAATTTTATCTTTGATTATTTTAAAATAAAGTATAGTTAAAATGACAATACTCAAAATTTACATAATACAGCACACTAGAAATGTTTCATAGTGTATATACAAGACAGGTTTCATGTCTCTGTTAGCGACAAGAAAACTTGGTTCAAACAAACAACATTTTCAATTTTTAACAGATTGGTGATTCCAATTATTTATAAATTATAGGTTTGTTTTGACATCAGTAACTTTCAATGATAAAAAGCGTTATCATTTTTAACAAGTGCCGTTACGTTAGCATTTCGTAAAGGAGAACGAGTATACGATATTAACAAACAATACGTCTACACATTGCACATAAATTTCCGATACGGTAGTTGACAATAAACGGTTATTTGCTATGAGGAGGATGGAGCACGTAACTAAGTTGTTAATGCAGACATAAAATGAAGAACTACTCTTCTGAACATTATGTTGTTTTGTAAAGCCCTGCGCAATGTATTATTTCAGCACTTAAATCAGTATGTTATTTTATATTTACGATAAAACAATTATTAAAATACATTTAAGGGTCATAGAAAGCACTAGAGGAAAAAAAATAGCACAATATCTGAGGTAATTCAACAAATAGATTTTTACACAATACGTAGACTAGAAAATTCACCAATTTTTAATTATCACTTTGGGCATTCGTTAGTTTTGTTATTTCGTTTAACTAAAACGTATATGTCAGTAGGTCTGTATTAAAATCTTAAAGCCAATACTTATTTTAAAACATAAATACAAAATGATCCTATTAATCAGCTGTAAGAAGATTTAGTTAATACCACTGTTTACAAAAACTTACACTGCAACAAAAATGCTAAAAAAATTATAAAGTATAATAAAGAATTATGATACAATATAGTGCGCCTTTATTTATTAAAATAGTATTTACTATTTATTTATCATTAAAAACAGCACAAAATAATTACATTTTTAAACTTTGTAACGTCACAGAACGTTCCATAAAGGAAATCATTTACATAGCAATTTATCATAAGAGGAAAGTGAGGTGAACAGTATCGAACCCAAGTAGTCCTAAAAAATTGTGTAATATTGTCTATAATTATTTCTACTAACATGAGAAACGACCAGACTTTGACTAAGACACAAACCCCATATATATTATTAAAGTGAATAACAATGAAAAAACCATAAGACACTATAAGAGAGACGAATAATGTCAGAATCAACCAAAATGAAGTCATTAATTATTAAGTCTGAATAGAGTAATAAGAACTATTTTTTGTGAATTAATTGGCATGATCCATTATTATATTATGTAATGTAAATAAAATAAATGTATTAAATGACTTAAATACATTATTAGAAAGAATCTAAGTTAAAATAAAAATTATATATTTGTTATGACAAAAAAATATTAATGTGTTGGATTAGAGACCAAACACCCAGATTTCATGAAAAATTAATTATTATCAGATTGAAATAACAACTATATGTAATTGTCAAGCAGACAAAAGTGAACAATTTATCTTAAATAAAGAAAGCTGTCAAATGAATAAAAGTCAGTCAAAATAGCCAAAAACCGTATTAACTAAAAACATGTGGTAGGCATATAATTTTGTATAATTTATGGATTTAATGTTGCCAAAATGCAACCAAATTGCATTAGAAAGTTGAAATATGATATAAAGCGACTATACTAATATATTTGACTAACTTTAACATTGTAATAGTCAAGTTAGCAAAATATTTACCTATACCATGTATGGCTGGAGCCAATCAACCAGTACAAAAATAATCATCTGGCTAAATATTTACAAAATGATAACAAAAATAAAATAGAATGGTACAATACTTCAGTATACCTTACAAACGAACAAACTCAGTTGAAAATAAAGTCAATTATAAAAGAATTTAACTTATAAGGGTGAGATTTGTCACACCATAAAAAAGGGCATCTCAAGACCAATCAATGATGCTATGTCATCCTGTAATAAAAATAATGTATGTAAAGAGTAACCAGGTATCACAAAAGACAGAAAATATAATAAACTCTGAGTGTACACTAGTGAAATACTACATATGTTAAAGAAAGAGACTAATTATTGTGTTATAACATTAACAAAAAACCTAGGCCATAGACAGGGGCCATGTAAAATTGTAATTATTTATGTATTACCTATGTTAAAATTTGTTTGTTTTGTTGTAGGAAGGTAGTAATATTATAGGTTCAGATTGTGGAAGGAACATAATAATTCCACAACAATTTTTGTTCTAAAAAGATTGAATTTTAATGACAACAACCAAGGTGAGAGTTGTATATTGTGTTACTTATTAGACTTATTTTAATTAAAAACCAATCATAATTAGTATCACTAGATTCAGTTGAAAACAGAGAATCTAAATGTAATAATGGCATACAAATTGTGAGTACTAATGTAAAACTGTTTGATAAATACCAGAGTAATTTTTGAAATATCCTTAGTATGAAGAATAAGAAATTCGTTCTAAAAGCTTCGACGGAAGTGAAAATTGTTCCATGACATTCCATTTCGTTTATTCTCGAACAATCTAGAAAGAATTTTTACACAAATATACCGGAAGTCGATGAAAACAATCAGCCTGAATTAGTATAAAAGAGAGACCAAATCCGACCCAAAAACACTTGAAACTTGAACTCCAGAACTGATGCATCACCCACGACACTGATCAACGCAGCTAAGGCGAAACCGAGAGGCGAGAAATCGACAAGACACGAAGAAAGGCTTTTTCCCGTACATAGACAAACAGACTGACTTAACCTCGACGAGAATCTACGCAAATGTGTTGCTGAAATAGAGCAGCAGCACGGCAAATTTTAATAGAAATCACGCAGCCAGAACGTCAACGGCCCAGGAGGGACCAAAACTTTAAATAGAGAACCATTTCTGCGGTGTTCGCATAGACTGACTAACTTGACAATAATCCCCTTAACGTAAACAAACAAACATAAAGCCTTTCTCTCGACACTGCATGGGAACCAGCGCTGCGGCGGCCAATTTCTGAATCAACGCGAAACAGATGATTTGTAGCGGCGGCGTTTGAACGATAATCTACTGCCAAACGTTTTTACCAAAAGTGCGGAAATAGTAAACGATCGCAATTTTAACTTAAAATAGATTCAGTGCACACCTGAAGAGGCGAGATTGAAAAACTACCCGAAAGGAGTGTCCAGTGCGAGAATAATTAACCATTGGAACGTGAGTTACCAAAATTAAAGTCATTTTTTTACCTGGTTACATTTATCACACAGTTGTACTACACATGCCACACACACCTTCAAATCACTTAATTTTTCTTGTAAAGCGTCTTATTGATATGTCTTGGTAGTTCAAAGGAGTCACGTCCTGAGAGTAAAGATTTTTTTTTCACATATTAAACTCATGCTTTTCAACTGAGTAAAAAATTAAAAAAAAAAACACTAGCCGATACTTGATTGGATATATAAAATAGTCAATAATAATAATAACTTGTGAATTTTTTTTCTCTGCAATTTTATAAATTTTATATGAATGTTAGTCCTTCAGACGATTTGTTGTTTTTTGAAGAATCATTAAACTTACCTGATTTTTTCAAGCTAAACTGACTTGTTTATACTTTTTCATAGAAGTAAGATTTAGAAATTTTAATTACTTTAATAATCACATTTATTTCTTGGAACAAACAATTCCAAGTGGCGCCCACAAAAAACATAGTATTAAGTTGTGTTACAGGACTACATCACCGCAGAGGATCCAGTCAACGGTAAGTAACAAAAGTGCGCGGAGGTAACGCCCGACATTTTACAACACAATAACAACACACTCTTTTTATTTGTTATAAATTGGCAGCCCAACTAGTGAGGCTTGAAAAAGACGGAACAAGCCCGGCAACTACCAACAGATCAAAATGCCGCAACCTAAGGGAAAAAAGGTGAAGAAGAATGTGGAACCCGAGTTAAGTGTGGAAGACGGAGAGGCAGTACAAATGGAGGAAACGGAATTAGGACCGCCCACACTAGAAATCGAAAGACCGGTACAAACGGCAGACGAATTAGAGGAGCAAACGGGAGAAGAACCCATAATAATGGTAGAACAAGCAGAAAAACCCGAACCAGAAAAAATAACAGGGAGTGTTGACGTGAATATATTAATGATGATGCTCCAAAAAATGGATGAAACAAACAAAAATATAGAATCCCTGAATAAAAACAGACAGGAAGATAAGGAAGAGAATAATAAAAATAGACGGGAAGATAAGGAGGAAATAATCAAATCCTTGAAGGAGGATAATAATAAAAACAGACTGGAAGATAAGGAGAAATTAGACAAAAATATAGAATCTTTAAGGAAGGATATAACCGAGAAAATAGATGACACTGGGAAAAAACTGGAGATATTTCAGGAGGAGAATAAAAAATGTATAGAGTCCCTGAAAAAAGAAATTAGCATAAAGTACGAAACAGTAAACAAAACGATCAATGATAATAAAATCGATAGTGACAGGAAGGTCGAAAACATGGAGAAACAGTTGGAAAGGTTACAGGAGGGAAACAATACACGTTTCGAAAATATAGAGGAACAAACAGTAGAGACCAAACAAGATGTTAGAAATCTCGAAAACATGGTAAGGCAGAACCAAGACGCCATCATGCAGGAGGTGGGAGAAGTACAGAAAGACGTTAGCGAGAGGATGCAGAAAACATATGACATCGCTAACAGGCTGGACGAACAAATAAAAACTAACAAAAATAGTATACTGGAAATAGACCAGAGAGAGAAAAACCTGCAGGAAAGATTAGAGGCGCTGAGAGACACACCTATAGTAAATGCTCATACGTGTCATGGTGAAAACAGGGAAGTAATCAACTTCCAAAACTATCGACGAAACCCAATGGAATTTTTAGAAAGAATGGAAGAGTTTATTGGGAGAAATAGAGAAACAAGGTGGGATAGGATACGGGAGATGCTTGACGAGATGTTTAAAAACACTAGGGATAACTGGTGGATAGCGGTACGACCCGAAATCACGAATTTAGCAGAGTTTAAACGCCAGTTCAAGGAGAAGTATTGGTCGGAGACTGCACAAAACAGGGTAAGAATGGACATATTTCATGGCAAATACGACGCGTCCAATGGACAGTCCCCGACGTCTTATTTCCTAGGAAAGGTATGTTTAGCACGGAAGTTGATACCGCCGATCCCAGAAGAATGTTTGGTAAGGCAGTTAGCTGGACATTACAGTTATGGTATCAAAGATGCCCAATTATACCAACAGCTTAGCAAAATAGCCGATCTGGCCAAATTATTAGAAAATTGTGAATCCACAGGAAGGTTCCAGGATTACCAGCCCCCCAATCGTAAGGTAGAATACAATAACAACAATAATGGACCAAACCGGAATGGAGGTGGAAACGGTAATAACCTAAACACCAATAATCAGAACAATAATACCCCACCAAATGGCCGAAGTGATAACACTCAGGGTCCAAATAACCGCAACTATCCGGGACCAAACAGAGGTAATTACACCGGGAATAATTACGGTAGAAACTACCACCAGGGAAATAGTTATCGCGGAAATAATTATAGGGGAAATAATTATGGTCAACGCAATAGTTATCGTAACGGGGGAGACCAAGGAGGAGGCGATAGGAGAAATCACGAATATAGGCCCCAGGTAAACTATACAATGGCCAATAACCGACGGCCATATCCACCCAATGTACCCACTTACATGTTTTACCCACAACAGGCGCCAGGTAGCCAGGGTAACACGACGAATAGCCAACCTATTAATGGTAATCCCGAGGTCAGGCAGGAAACACAGACGGGTCAGCAGCCCATGTTCCGGGAGACCGGGCCAATGAGACCGTGGCTCATTTAAACTAAACGCGGCAGTGGAAAAGGAAAACCGCCCTTCACTGAACCAATATTATGGGGTGACAAATTACGAACATAGACAGGACAAAGACGGGACTATATTAAGAATAAATAATTATCTTAAGGATATTAGAGAGGAGTTATTAGAAGAGGGTGACAATATCATTAAAAATAGTAACCAAGGGAATAATAGTATCGTGCAGATCAAAGCAAATATCAATGGCATAGAAGCGATATTACTCATTGACACGGGGTCAAACGTATCACTTATCGATAGTGTTGAGTTAGAGAGGATCAAACAAAATAGTAATTTACCAATACCCACTCTACCTATAAATAACATCATTTTAGTCGGAGCAACGGGGAGGCAAAATAAATCAATAAAGAAACAGGTGTCATTAGAGATGACTAGTAATGGGGTAACAATACCAATAGGGTTATTAGTGGCGAATAATTTACCCATGAGTATCCTAATAGGCTGCGATATACTTAGACCATACAATGCTGTAATAGATTTGGAAGGTAAGGTGATAACTTTAAAAACTAACAAGGGAATTTGGACCAATAATTTAATCGATGTCCAAGGAAATGGTACAGACAACACACCTTATCAAGCGATAGTGAACCATTATTATTGTGCCGATCGTCCAATTAACATGCCATTATATCAGGAGGAAAACCCAGAGTTGTGGTTAGAAAAATTAGAAGAAATACGGGATTTCCAAAGGACGAAAGCAAGGGGTCTGATCAGCGAAAAACAGGCGGAACAATTAATCGAGGTATACAACAATTATAAACACATATTCTCAAACGCTCCAGGTAAAGCCAGAGATTATCAATGCACCATAAAATTCAAAACTCCGGTGGAATTTAACAGGAAATCGTACCCGATCGCCTACTCGCTAAAGAACGAAGTCAGGGAAGAATTAAACAGAATGATAGAGGACGACATAATCGAGTATAGTCATTCGCCCTTTACCAGCCCAATCATAGCTGTGCCAAAAAAGAACGGAAAGGTGCGTATATGTCTCGATGCTAGGGAGATTAACAAAATGATTGTTAACGACCGCACATCACCTGGGGAGATAGAGGAGATATTGAAAAAGTTTCACGGAACCAAATATATAAGCTCATGGGATACGGTATGCGGTTACTGGCAGGTAGAACTCCACCCTGATAGTAGGAAATATATGGCATTCATATTCGAGGGCAGAAACTATCAGTTTAAGCGGTTACCTTTTGGCTTAATAAATTCTGTGGCGGTGTTTGTAAAGATAATGGACAGAATATTGGGGCTGGAAGTACTGAAGTTTACGACAGTATACGTCGACGACCTACTGGTAACTTCAGCGAATTGGGACGACCATTGTAATAGGGTTGAACAGGTGTTAGAGAAATTATCAGAGAATAATATCACTCTAAAATTAGACAAGTCCCAATTCATTGCAAATGAGGTGAAATTTTTAGGCTTTAATTTAACAGAACAAGGGATTACTCCATCCAAAGAGAAGGTAGAGGCCATACAGAAGTTCCCCACCCCAAAGAACAGGAAACAGCTACAGTCATTTTTAGGAATCTGTAACTATTACAGAAAGTTTCGGTCCAATTACTCAGAACTAACTGCCAGGTTCCAAAAGCAGTTATCAGCTAAAGACAAATGGACTTGGGGATCAGAGCAAGATGGAGTGCTCAATATCATAAAGGAAAAGTTTTTAGAAACAGTAATGTTGCATCATCCCGACTTTACAAAACCATTTTTTCTAAACTGCGATGCCAGTAACGTGAGTTTAGGTGCAGCCCTATATCAGGAAGATCAGGACGGTAACCATTTAGTAATTAGCTTTGCTAGCCGCGTGCTGAACAGTTGCGAACGAAACTACAATACTACCGAAAAAGAATTGTTGAGTGTAGTTTTCGCATGCGGTAAATTTAGGACATATATATTAGGGTACCCCATAACAGTTAGAAGCGACCACAAATCTATATCATTTTTAAAGCATTGTAAGCTGAACCACGGAAGGCTGACGAAATGGGTTTTGGCCTTGCAAGAATATAATATCACATGGGAATATATACCCGGCAAACAGAACGTAGCAGCCGACGTCCTATCTCGCGTCAATATACCAGACCAAACCTTTGACGGCGAAAAGGAACAATTAGCAAAGGTTTACCACATTATTAAGAGCGGGGAAGATTTAAAAAATATTTTAAACGATATAAAGTCACAACAAGAGGCCGATCCAAAATTAGGAGATATTAGAAAAAGGGTACAGGAAGGCGATGAGGTCATAAATAGATTTTACTGTATACACAACGACACTTTGTTTATAAGGAATACCCCGCACCAAGAGAATTGGAAATTAGTAATTCCACCAGCGATAGGGAGACCGCTAATAATCGACTATCACGATAGGTACGGACATATGGGTGCCCTCAAAGTAAGGAAGGCATTGGAAGAGCACACATACATCAAAGGGATGAATAAGAAGGTGCAACTGGCGATACGGTCGTGCGATATTTGTCAGAAAGTAAAGTGTGATAACGAGAGAAAAGAAGGGGTCATGATACTCATAACATCCACCGAAAAATTGGAAAAGGTATTTCTCGATATCTGCGGACCATTTCCACGCAGCGGTGGGAGACACCGATATAAATTTATCGTAATCATCTTCGACCACTTTAGCAAATATACAAAGCTATACCCAATAACTAGGGCAACGACCAGGAAAATAATAGACATCATTATAGAGCGATATATAATGGAGGTAGGCCGACCGTATTCTATAATTACGGACCACGGTACCCAGTTTAGGGGAAAACTTTGGAAGGAAAACCTGGGAGAACACGGAATAAAAACGTACAAGACGTCTGTATATCACCCGAATAGTAACCCAGCCGAGAGAGTGTTAAGGGAGGTAGGACGGTTACTGAGAACATACTGCCATAACGAGCAGAAAAGATGGCATGAATATGTAGCATCAACCGAGGATTTTCTCAATTTTTCACATCACAATACCATCGAGGTGTCGCCATACACAGTTATGTTCGAAAGACCCCCACCACGAGAGATAAAAGAAATTATTAATTTTCCCGACGAACCCGCATACCAATTTGAAAGGGCAAAATTTTATAACAAGGTGTTAGAAAAAACGGAACAGCAGCGGAAAAAATATGTCAAATCACAGCCCAAGGCAATTAAATATGAGGTAGGAGAAAAGGTGTTAGTTAAAAATAGAGAATTGCCCAGTGCTATACAAGGCATAACAAGGAAATTGCTACTCTTATATACAGGACCTTTCACGATAACCAGAGACAATAAAAACAATACCTACGAGGTGATTGACACGGTTAGTAACAAAGTAAAAGGTACGTATAACCAAACATCATTGAAAAAGTACCATGATTAAAAATCACAAGTCAAATACTCAATCAGTGAGCAAGTACCATGACCAAAAACCCAAGTCAAATACAGCATCATAGAGAAGGTACCTTGACTAAACATGTTAACGTGAATTTTTTAACTTAGCCATAGTTAGAAAGGAGGTAGAGATTATTAAATAAATATAAATATTATTGTAGAATGATTATTATTAATAAATATTACGAGATGGACACATTCCACTATAGGCAAGATTTATTTCCAATAGCCATGTCAACGTATATTTACCAGCTTACCCGTACTTAGAGAAGGAGAGAGATTATTATTAATAAATATTACGAGATGGACACTTAGTAAAGGAGAAAAGAAGGAGAAATACTGTCATATATTTGATACTAAATGGAAATGATAAATGAAAAAAAAAAAGGAAGAACAGTGTGTTACATAAGGAGGTAATGATGAATATGAATATAGCTATTAACATTGAATGATTTTAAACGATAATTTAACCTGCGGAGAACGATATATTAATATAATTGCGAATTAAGCAGAAGAGTTTAAGAAAGGGAATTTATGTGTAGGAGCCTATGATCTTTGAATATTGTATTTTTTATTTATTTATTATTATTATTTGTTGCAAAGGTGCAAATATTATTTTCTAGACAGGGATGTGTTGCCTCTGATTTCAGTAGTTATAGATAGGAAAGGGCAGAGAATGTATGCCATAGCGAGCCACTCTGACCCCCAACCCTCTATGAAAGTTAGGGAATTAATAGGGAATTATATCAAAGATTAATTAAATAACATCAAGGTAAAAAGGAAAGGAATAGGTGATACGACAAAGAACGAACTAGGAATATTGAGTTGGAATAATATATTAAAGGAGTAGTACAGGAATTTAATTATAAGATAAAAGAATGAAATATAAAGAAGCTAATAAAGGGTTAATATAGAGATGATAATTTCATCAAAACCAAAGATATGTTTTTCAAAAATTATCAACTTTAACGGAGAGGCATATGTAACGTCACAGAACGTTCCATAAAGGAAATCATTTACATAGCAATTTATCATAAGAGGAAAGTGAGGTGAACAGTATCGAACCCAAGTAGTCCTAAAAAAGTGTGTAATATTGTCTATAATTATTTCTACTAACATGAGAAACGACCAGACTTTGACTAAGACACAAACACCATATATATTATTAAAGTGAATAACAGTGAAAAAACCATAAGACACTATAAGAGAGACGAATAATGTCAGAATCAACCAAAATGTAGTCATTAATTATTAAGTCTGAATAGAGTATTAAGAACTATTTTTTGTGAATTAATGGGCATGATCCATTATTATATTATGTAATGTAAATAAAATAAATGTATTAAATGACTTAAATACATTATTAGAAAGAATCTAAGTTAAAATAAAAATTATATATTTGTTATGACAAAAAAATATTAATGTGTTGGATTAGAGACCACACCCAGATTTCATGAAAAATTAATTATTATCAGATTGAAATAACAACTATATGCGATTGTCAAGCAAACAAAAGTGAACAATTTATCTTAAATAAAGAAAGCTGTCAAATGAATAAAAGTCAGTCAAAATAGCCAAAAACTGTATTAACTAAAAACATGTGGTAGGCATATAATATTGTATAATTTATGGATTTAATGTTGCCAAAATGCAACCAAATTGCATTAAAAAGTTGAAATATGATATAAAGCGACTATACTAATATATTTGACTAACTTTAACATTGTAATAGTCAAGTTAGCAAAATATTTACCTATACCATGTATGGCTGGAGCCAATCAACCAGTACAAAAATAATCATCTGGCTAAATATTTACAAAATGATAACAAAAATAAAATAGAATGGTACAATACTTCAGTATACCTTAAAAACGAACAAACTCAGTTGAAAATAAAGTCAATTATAAAAGAATTTAACTTATAAGAGTGAGATTTGTCACACCATAAAAAAGGGCATCTCAAGACCAATCAATGATGCTATGTCATCCTGTAATAAAAATAATGTATGTAAAGAGTAACCAGGTATCACAAAAGACAGACAATATAATAAACTCTGAGTGTACACTAGTGAAATACTACATATGTTAAAGAAAGAGACTAATTATTGTGTTATAACATTAACAAAAAACCTAGGCCATAGACAGGGGCCATGTAAAATTGTAATTATTTATGTATTACCTATGTTAAAATTTGTTTGTTTTGTTGTAGGAAGGTAGTAATATTATAGGTTCAGATTGTGGAAGGAACATAATAATTCCACAACAATTTTTGTTCTAAAAAGATTGAATTTTAATGACAACAACCAAGGTGAGAGTTGTATATTGTGTTACTTATTAGACTTATTTTAATTAAAAACCAATCATAATTAGTATCACTAGATTCAGTTGAAAACAGAGAATCTAAATGTAATAATGGCATACAAATTGTGAGTACTAATGTAAAACTGTTTGATAAATACCAGAGTAATTTTTGAAATATCCTTAGTATGAAGAATAAGAAATTCGTTCTAAAAGCTTCGACGGAAGTGAAAATTGTTCCATGACATTCCATTTCGTTTATTCTCGAACAATCTAGAAAGAATTTTTACACAAATATACCGGAAGTCGATGAAAACAATCAGCCTGAATTAGTATAAAAGAGAGACCAAATCCGACCCAAAAACACTTGAAACTTGAACTCCAGAACTGATGCATCACCCACGACACTGATCAACGCAGCTAAGGCGAAACCGAGAGGCGAGAAATCGACAAGACACGAAGAAAGGCTTTTTCCCGTACATAGACAAACAGACTGACTTAACCTCGACGAGAATCTACGCCAATGTGTTGCTGAAATAGAGCAGCAGCACGGCAAATTTTAATAGAAATCACGCAGCCAGAACGTCAACGGCCCAGGAGGGACCAAAACTTTAAATAGAGAACCATTTCTGCGGTGTTCGCATAGACTGACTAACTTGACAATAATCCCCTTAACGTAAACAAACAAACATAAAGCCTTTCTCTCGACACTGCATGGGAACCAGCGCTGCGGCGGCCAATTTCTGAATCAACGCGAAACAGATGATTTGTAGCGGCGGCGTTTGAACGATAATCTACTGCCAAACGTTTTTACCAAAAGTGCGGAAATAGTAAACGATCGCAATTTTAACTTAAAATAGATTCAGTGCACACCTGAAGAGGCGAGATTGAAAAACTACCCGAAAGGAGTGTCCAGTGCGAGAATAATTAACCATTGGAACGTGAGTTACCAAAATTAAAGTCATTTTTTTACCTGGTTACATTTATCACACAGTTGTACTACACATGCCACACACACCTTCAAATCACTTAATTTTTCTTTAAAGCGTCTTATTGATATGTCTTGGTAGTTCAAAGGAGTCACGTCCTGAGAGTAAAGATTTTTTTTTCACATATTAAACTCATGCTTTTCAACTGAGTAAAAAATTAAAAAAAAAACACTAGCCGATACTTGATTGGATATATAAAATAGTCAATAATAATAATAACTTGTGAATTTTTTTTCTCTGCAATTTTATACATTTTATATGAATGTTAGTCCTTCAGACGATTTGTTGTTTTTTGAAGAATCATTAAACTTACCTGATTTTTTCAAGCTAAACTGACTTGTTTATACTTTTTCATAGAAGTAAGATTTAGAAATTTTAATTACTTTAATAATCACATTTATTTCTTGGAACAAACAATTCCAAGTGGCGCCCACAAAAAACATAGTATTAAGTTGTGTTACAGGACTACATCACCGCAGAGGATCCAGTCAACGGTAAGTAACAAAAGTGCGCGGAGGTAACGCCCGACATTTTACAACACAATAACAACACACTCTTTTTATTTGTTATAAATTGGCAGCCCAACTAGTGAGGCTTGAAAAAGACGGAACAAGCCCGGCAACTACCAACAGATCAAAATGCCGCAACCTAAGGGAAAAAAGGTGAAGAAGAATGTGGAACCCGAGTTAAGTGTGGAAGACGGAGAGGCAGTACAAATGGAGGAAACGGAATTAGGACCGCCCACACTAGAAATCGAAAGACCGGTACAAACGGCAGACGAATTAGAGGAGCAAACGGGAGAAGAACCCATAATAATGGTAGAACAAGCAGAAAAACCCGAACCAGAAAAAATAACAGGGAGTGTTGACGTGAATATATTAATGATGATGCTCCAAAAAATGGATGAAACAAACAAAAATATAGAATCCCTGAATAAAAACAGACAGGAAGATAAGGAAGAGAATAATAAAAATAGACGGGAAGATAAGGAGGAAATAATCAAATCCTTGAAGGAGGATAATAATAAAAACAGACTGGAAGATAAGGAGAAATTAGACAAAAATATAGAATCTTTAAGGAAGGATATAACCGAGAAAATAGATGACACTGGGAAAAAACTGGAGATATTTCAGGAGGAGAATAAAAAATGTATAGAGTCCCTGAAAAAAGAAATTAGCATAAAGTACGAAACAGTAAACAAAACGATCAATGATAATAAAATCGATAGTGACAGGAAGGTCGAAAACATGGAGAAACAGTTGGAAAGGTTACAGGAGGGAAACAATACACGTTTCGAAAATATAGAGGAACAAACAGTAGAGACCAAACAAGATGTTAGAAATCTCGAAAACATGGTAAGGCAGAACCAAGACGCCATCATGCAGGAGGTGGGAGAAGTACAGAAAGACGTTAGCGAGAGGATGCAGAAAACATATGACATCGCTAACAGGCTGGACGAACAAATAAAAACTAACAAAAATAGTATACTGGAAATAGACCAGAGAGAGAAAAACCTGCAGGAAAGATTAGAGGCGCTGAGAGACACACCTATAGTAAATGCTCATACGTGTCATGGTGAAAACAGGGAAGTAATCAACTTCCAAAACTATCGACGAAACCCAATGGAATTTTTAGAAAGAATGGAAGAGTTTATTGGGAGAAATAGAGAAACAAGGTGGGATAGGATACGGGAGATGCTTGACGAGATGTTTAAAAACACTAGGGATAACTGGTGGATAGCGGTACGACCCGAAATCACGAATTTAGCAGAGTTTAAACGCCAGTTCAAGGAGAAGTATTGGTCGGAGACTGCACAAAACAGGGTAAGAATGGACATATTTCATGGCAAATACGACGCGTCCAATGGACAGTCCCCGACGTCTTATTTCCTAGGAAAGGTATGTTTAGCACGGAAGTTGATACCGCCGATCCCAGAAGAATGTTTGGTAAGGCAGTTAGCTGGACATTACAGTTATGGTATCAAAGATGCCCAATTATACCAACAGCTTAGCAAAATAGCCGATCTGGCCAAATTATTAGAAAATTGTGAATCCACAGGAAGGTTCCAGGATTACCAGCCCCCCAATCGTAAGGTAGAATACAATAACAACAATAATGGACCAAACCGGAATGGAGGTGGAAACAGTAATAACCTAAACACCAATAATCAGAACAATAATACCCCACCAAATGGCCGAAGTGATAACACTCAGGGTCCAAATAACCGCAACTATCCGGGACCAAACAGAGGTAATTACACCGGGAATAATTACGGTAGAAACTACCACCAGGGAAATAGTTATCGCGGAAATAATTATAGGGGAAATAATTATGGTCAACGCAATAGTTATCGTAACGGGGGAGACCAAGGAGGAGGCGATAGGAGAAATCACGAATATAGGCCCCAGGTAAACTATACAATGGCCAATAACCGACGGCCATATCCACCCAATGTACCCACTTACATGTTTTACCCACAACAGGCGCCAGGTAGCCAGGGTAACACGACGAATAGCCAACCTATTAACGGTAATCCCGAGGTCAGGCAGGAAACACAGACGGGTCAGCAGCCCATGTTCCGGGAGACCGGGCCAATGAGACCGTGGCTCATTTAAACTAAACGCGGCAGTGGAAAAGGAAAACCGCCCTTCACTGAACCAATATTATGGGGTGACAAATTACGAACATAGACAGGACAAAGACGGGACTATATTAAGAATAAATAATTATCTTAAGGATATTAGAGAGGAGTTATTAGAAGAGGGTGACAATATCATTAAAAATAGTAACCAAGGGAATAATAGTATCGTGCAGATCAAAGCAAATATCAATGGCATAGAAGCGATATTACTCATTGACACGGGGTCAAACGTATCACTTATCGATAGTGTTGAGTTAGGGAGGATCAAACAAAATAGTAATTTACCAATACCCACTCTACCTATAAATAACATCATTTTAGTCGGAGCAACGGGGAGGCAAAATAAATCAATAAAGAAACAGGTGTCATTAGAGATGACTAGTAATGGGGTAACAATACCAATAGGGTTATTAGTGGCGAATAATTTACCCATGAGTATCCTAATAGGCTGCGATATACTTAGACCATACAATGCTGTAATAGATTTGGAAGGTAAGGTGATAACTTTAAAAACTAACAAGGGAATTTGGACCAATAATTTAATCGATGTCCAAGGAAATGGTACAGACAACACACCTTATCAAGCGATAGTGAACCATTATTATTGTGCCGATCGTCCAATTAACATGCCATTATATCAGGAGGAAAACCCAGAGTTGTGGTTAGAAAAATTAGAAGAAATACGGGATTTCCAAAGGACGAAAGCAAGGGGTCTGATCAGCGAAAAACAGGCGGAACAATTAATCGAGGTATACAACAATTATAAACACATATTCTCAAACGCTCCAGGTAAAGCCAGAGATTATCAATGCACCATAAAATTCAAAACTCCGGTGGAATTTAACAGGAAATCGTACCCGATCGCCTACTCGCTAAAGAACGAAGTCAGGGAAGAATTAAACAGAATGATAGAGGACGACATAATCGAGTATAGTCATTCGCCCTTTACCAGCCCAATCATAGCTGTGCCAAAAAAGAACGGAAAGGTGCGTATATGTCTCGATGCTAGGGAGATTAACAAAATGATTGTTAACGACCGCACATCACCTGGGGAGATAGAGGAGATATTGAAAAAGTTTCACGGAACCAAATATATAAGCTCATGGGATACGGTATGCGGTTACTGGCAGGTAGAACTCCACCCTGATAGTAGGAAATATATGGCATTCATATTCGAGGGCAGAAACTATCAGTTTAAGCGGTTACCTTTTGGCTTAATAAATTCTGTGGCGGTGTTTGTAAAGATAATGGACAGAATATTGGGGCAGGAAGTATTGAAGTTTACGACAGTATACGTCGACGACCTACTGGTAACTTCAGCGAATTGGGACGACCATTGTAATAGGGTTGAACAGGTGTTAGAGAAATTATCAGAGAATAATATCACTCTAAAATTAGACAAGTCCCAATTCATTGCAAATGAGGTGAAATTTTTAGGCTTTAATTTAACAGAACAAGGGATTACTCCATCCAAAGAGAAGGTAGAGGCCATACAGAAGTTCCCCACCCCAAAGAACAGGAAACAGCTACAGTCATTTTTAGGAATCTGTAACTATTACAGAAAGTTTCGGTCCAATTACTCAGAACTAACTGCCAGGTTCCAAAAGCAGTTATCAGCTAAAGACAAATGGACTTGGGGATCAGAGCAAGATGGAGTGCTCAATATCATAAAGGAAAAGTTTTTAGAAACAGTAATGTTGCATCATCCCGACTTTACAAAACCATTTTTTCTAAACTGCGATGCCAGTAACGTGAGTTTAGGTGCAGCCCTATATCAGGAAGATCAGGACGGTAACCATTTAGTAATTAGCTTTGCTAGCCGCGTGCTGAACAGTTGCGAACGAAACTACAATACTACCGAAAAAGAATTGTTGAGTGTAGTTTTCGCATGCGGTAAATTTAGGACATATATATTAGGGTACCCCATAACAGTTAGAAGCGACCACAAATCTATATCATTTTTAAAGCATTGTAAGCTGAACCACGGAAGGCTGACGAAATGGGTTTTGGCCTTGCAAGAATATAATATCACATGGGAATATATACCCGGCAAACAGAACGTAGCAGCCGACGTCCTATCTCGCGTCAATATACCAGACCAAACCTTTGACGGCGAAAAGGAACAATTAGCAAAGGTTTACCACATTATTAAGAGCGGGGAAGATTTAAAAAATATTTTAAACGATATAAAGTCACAACAAGAGGCCGATCCAAAATTAGGAGATATTAGAAAAAGGGTACAGGAAGGCGATGAGGTCATAAATAGATTTTACTGTATACACAACGACACTTTGTTTATAAGGAATACCCCGCACCAAGAGAATTGGAAATTAGTAATTCCACCAGCGATAGGGAGACCGCTAATAATCGACTATCACGATAGGTACGGACATATGGGTGCCCTCAAAGTAAGGAAGGCATTGGAAGAGCACACATACATCAAAGGGATGAATAAGAAGGTGCAACTGGCGATACGGTCGTGCGATATTTGTCAGAAAGTAAAGTGTGATAACGAGAGAAAAGAAGGGGTCATGATACTCATAACATCCACCGAAAAATTGGAAAAGGTATTTCTCGATATCTGCGGACCATTTCCACGCAGCGGTGGGAGACACCGATATAAATTTATCGTAATCATCTTCGACCACTTTAGCAAATATACAAAGCTATACCCAATAACTAGGGCAACGACCAGGAAAATAATAGACATCATTATAGAGCGATATATAATGGAGGTAGGCCGACCGTATTCTATAATTACGGACCACGGTACCCAGTTTAGGGGAAAACTTTGGAAGGAAAACCTGGGAGAACACGGAATAAAAACGTACAAGACGTCTGTATATCACCCGAATAGTAACCCAGCCGAGAGAGTGTTAAGGGAGGTAGGACGGTTACTGAGAACATACTGCCATAACGAGCAGAAAAGATGGCATGAATATGTAGCATCAACCGAGGATTTTCTCAATTTTTCACATCACAATACCATCGAGGTGTCGCCATACACAGTTATGTTCGAAAGACCCCCACCACGAGAGATAAAAGAAATTATTAATTTTCCCGACGAACCCGCATACCAATTTGAAAGGGCAAAATTTTATAACAAGGTGTTAGAAAAAACGGAACAGCAGCGGAAAAAATATGTCAAATCACAGCCCAAGGCAATTAAATATGAGGTAGGAGAAAAGGTGTTAGTTAAAAATAGAGAATTGCCCAGTGCTATACAAGGCATAACAAGGAAATTGCTACTCTTATATACAGGACCTTTCACGATAACCAGAGACAATAAAAACAATACCTACGAGGTGATTGACACGGTTAGTAACAAAGTAAAAGGTACGTATAACCAAACATCATTGAAAAAGTACCATGATTAAAAATCACAAGTCAAATACTCAATCAGTGAGCAAGTACCATGACCAAAAACCCAAGTCAAATACAGCATCATAGAGAAGGTACCTTGACTAAACATGTTAACGTGAATTTTTTAACTTAGCCATAGTTAGAAAGGAGGTAGAGATTATTAAATAAATATAAATATTATTGTAGAATGATTATTATTAATAAATATTACGAGATGGACACATTCCACTATAGGCAAGATTTATTTCCAATAGCCATGTCAACGTATATTTACCAGCTTACCCGTACTTAGAGAAGGAGAGAGATTATTATTAATAAATATTACGAGATGGACACTTAGTAAAGGAGAAAAGAAGGAGAAATACTGTCATATATTTGATACTAAATGGAAATGATAAATGAAAAAAAAAAAGGAAGAACAGTGTGTTACATAAGGAGGTAATGATGAATATGAATATAGCTATTAACATTGAATGATTTTAAACGATAATTTAACCTGCGGAGAACGATATATTAATATAATTGCGAATTAAGCAGAAGAGTTTAAGAAAGGGAATTTATGTGTAGGAGCCTATGATCTTTGAATATTGTATTTTTTATTTATTTTTTATTATTATTTGTTGCAAAGGTGCAACTATTATTTTCTAGACAGGGATGTGTTGCCTCTGATTTCAGTAGTTATAGATAGGAAAGGGCAGAGAATGTATGCCATAGCGAGCCACTCTGACCCCCAACCCTCTATGAAAGTTAGGGAATTAATAGGGAATTATATCAAAGATTAATTAAATAACATCAAGGTAAAAAGGAAAGGAATAGGTGATACGACAAAGAACGAACTAGGAATATTGAGTTGGAATAATATATTAAAGGAGTAGTACAGGAATTTAATTATAAGATAAAAGAATGAAATATAAAGAAGCTAATAAAGGGTTAATATAGAGATGATAATTTCATCAAAACCAAAGATATGTTTTTCAAAAATTATCAACTTTAACGGAGAGGCATATGTAACGTCACAGAACGTTCCATAAAGGAAATCATTTACATAGCAATTTATCATAAGAGGAAAGTGAGGTGAACAGTATCGAACCCAAGTAGTCCTAAAAAAGTGTGTAATATTGTCTATAATTATTTCTACTAACATGAGAAACGACCAGACTTTGACTAAGACACAAACACCATATATATTATTAAAGTGAATAACAGTGAAAAAACCATAAGACACTATAAGAGAGACGAATAATGTCAGAATCAACCAAAATGTAGTCATTAATTATTAAGTCTGAATAGAGTATTAAGAACTATTTTTTGTGAATTAATGGGCATGATCCATTATTATATTATGTAATGTAAATAAAATAAATGTATTAAATGACTTAAATACATTATTAGAAAGAATCTAAGTTAAAATAAAAATTATATATTTGTTATGACAAAAAAATATTAATGTGTTGGATTAGAGACCACACCCAGATTTCATGAAAAATTAATTATTATCAGATTGAAATACCAACTATATGTGATTATCAAGCAGACAAAAGTGAACAATTTATCTTAAATAAAGAAAGCTGTCAAATGAATAAAAGTCAGTCAAAATAGCCAAAAACAGTATTAACTAAAAACATGTGGTAGGCATATAATATTGTATAATTTATGGATTTAATGTTGCCAAAATGCAACCAAATTGCATTAAAAAGTTGAAATATGGTATAAAGCGACTATACTAATATATTTGACTAACTTTAACATTGTAATAGTCAAGTTAGCAAAATATTTACCTATACCATGTATGACTGGAGCCAATCAACCAGTACAAAAATAATCATCTGGCTAAATATTTACAAAATGATAACAAAAATAAAATAGAATGGTACAATACTTCAGTATACCTTAAAAACGAACAAACTCAGTTGAAAATAAAGTCAATTATAAAAGAATTTAACTTATAAGAGTGAGATTTGTCACACCATAAAAAAGGGCATCTCAAGACCAATCAATGATGCTATGTCATCCTGTAATAAAAATAATGTATGTAAAGAGTAACCAGGTATCACAAAAGACAGACAATATAATAAACTCTGAGTGTACACTAGTGAAATACTACATATGTTAAAGAAAGAGACTAATTATTGTGTTATAACATTAACAAAAAACCTAGGCCATAGACAGGGGCCATGTAAAATTGTAATTATTTATGTATTACCTATGTTAAAATTTGTTTGTTTTGTTGTAGGAAGGTAGTAATATTATAGGTTCAGATTGTGGAAGGAACATAATAATTCCACAACAATTTTTGTTCTAAAAAGATTGAATTTTAATGACAACAACCAAGGTGAGAGTTGTATATTGTGTTACTTATTAGACTTAATTTAATTAAAAACCAATCATAATTAGTATCACTAGATTCAGTTGAAAACAGAGAATCTAAATGTAATAATGGCATACAAATTGTGAGTACTAATGTAAAACTGTTTGATAAATACCAGAGTAATTTTTGAAATATCCTTAGTATGAAGAATAAGAAATTCGTTCTAAAAGCTTCGACGGAAGTGAAAATTGTTCCATGACATTCCATTTCGTTTATTCTCGAACAATCTAGAAAGAATTTTTACACAAATATACCGGAAGTCGATGAAAACAATCAGCCTGAATTAGTATAAAAGAGAGACCAAATCCGACCCAAAAACACTTGAAACTTGAACTCCAGAACTGATGCATCACCCACGACACTGATCAACGCAGCTAAGGCGAAACCGAGAGGCGAGAAATCGACAAGACACGAAGAAAGGCTTTTTCCCGTACATAGACAAACAGACTGACTTAACCTCGACGAGAATCTACGCCAATGTGTTGCTGAAATAGAGCAGCAGCACGGCAAATTTTAATAGAAATCACGCAGCCAGAACGTCAACGGCCCAGGAGGGACCAAAACTTTAAATAGAGAACCATTTCTGCGGTGTTCGCATAGACTGACTAACTTGACAATAATCCCCTTAACGTAAACAAACAAACATAAAGCCTTTCTCTCGACACTGCATGGGAACCAGCGCTGCGGCGGCCAATTTCTGAATCAACGCGAAACAGATGATTTGTAGCGGCGGCGTTTGAACGATAATCTACTGCCAAACGTTTTTACCAAAAGTGCGGAAATAGTAAACGATCGCAATTTTAACTTAAAATAGATTCAGTGCACACCTGAAGAGGCGAGATTGAAAAACTACCCGAAAGGAGTGTCCAGTGCGAGAATAATTAACCATTGGAACGTGAGTTACCAAAATTAAAGTCATTTTTTTACCTGGTTACATTTATCACACAGTTGTACTACACATGCCACACACACCTTCAAATCACTTAATTTTTCTTGTAAAGCGTCTTATTGATATGTCTTGGTAGTTCAAAGGAGTCACGTCCTGAGAGTAAAGATTTTTTTTTCACATATTAAACTCATGCTTTTCAACTGAGTAAAAAATTAAAAAAAAAACACTAGCCGATACTTGATTGGATATATAAAATAGTCAATAATAATAATAACTTGTGAATTTTTTTTCTCTGCAATTTTATAAATTTTATATGAATGTTAGTCCTTCAGACGATTTGTTGTTTTTTGAAGAATCATTAAACTTACCTGATTTTTTCAAGCTAAACTGACTTGTTTATACTTTTTCATAGAAGTAAGATTTAGAAATTTTAATTACTTTAATAATCACATTTATTTCTTGGAACAAACGATTCCAAGTGGCGCCCACAAAAAACATAGTATTAAGTTGTGTTACAGGACTATATCACCGCAGAGGATCCAGTCAACGGTAAGTAACAAAAGTGTGCGGAGGTAACGCCCGACATTTTACAACACAATAACAACACACTCTTTTTATTTGTTATAACTTATAATTACAAAAGACGAAAAATCATAAGAACATTTAATTCATTCAAAAAAGTAAAATCTGTACATTTCATGAGTGAAGTATTTATGGAAAAACAATTTATTTCCAAAGGCGTAAGTTAATCGAAAATGTTCCTCAACCAAGAGGGTTAAACCATGGCGATAGGAAAGCAAACCTTACGATTTCACCTTTGCGGATATCGATATATTATATTGACTATATTATATCGATATATTATGTCATAAGATTGGTTTTGAGGAGGTTAAAAATAAATAAAATTTGTGAAGATGGATTAAGAAATATTTGGAAAAATCTGACTAAATCCATCAAAAATAAGAGAAGAGAAATCTGGAACTCAGCAAGACATCAATAAAAAAGAGACTTCAAAAATGTAGAGTTCATACAATGGGCCACCAGAAACAATGGGATACTAAAAAGAGCTTATCTCTAACAAACGAGAATTTGCATTAGATAAGTGAATCCAGTATTATTAGACATCCAACTACCACCGTCACACAAAAGACAGAAGTATGTTAGCTGTTTCAGGTACTACGTACGTTGGATATAGACCCCGAGAGGTAAAAATTTCATTTTTTTTTTAATTAGCTGCTATTTATTAATTAAAATAGAACACAGATGTCTATCAACGGAAAATTATTGTGTTTAATTACAAAATTTATTGAGGTCAATTACACCCCTCGTATGTATTTGCTAACTCGAGCTATTGATTTCGTTCATTAGTCTACAATTTAAATAACAGTAATTATAAATTATTTTTTTTAACCATTGTTTTAATTAAATTAACACAATTGCATGGGATGTGTTCTGTCTTGCACCAGAAGTTTTAATTATTTACTAAATTTTTCAATTGGAATGTAATTATAGGGTGAATAGCTGTACGATTAATACAAAATACACATTATCTGTGTGTGTGTGTTCAGAACACGATTAGCGTGAATAATGTGTTTTAATAAAGTTTTTTTCTAATTCTGTATAAAATGTTTTGTTGACCTATCCCCGACTCTCAAGTTTTAATTTATCAAAAATCTGTTAGTCTATTTTTTCTTCTTATTTAGATTCTGCAGGTAAATTATTGTTGTTATTTCTGGATAATTGTTTCTTTTATTTCCTAACGTTTCCTTATACTTAGTATACTATCGTATGGAGCTGAATCAGTCATTTTAAAGGCTCAGGTTTATAAGTCTTCAGGTTGACATTCTGTACCTGGAGTAATTAATCATCGAATAATAATCCACAAATAAAGCATAGTGTTGGTCACACTATGTTCCCTATAGGCAATGCCATATGCCTCAATCTGGTAGCCTACCATGGCTGCCGGCTTCGAAGCACTCATAATTGTTTACTATTATTACTACTACTACTACTACTACTTTTTTGCGGGGGAGGAAAAATGCATTGTGCACCATCAGGAGACACCCGACTGGTCTCCCGGTGTGTGGGACTCGCACCCACCAAAAAACCTCAACTTTACAGGCAGGGAACCCCCCTGGAACAACTATTCGTATGGCTTCAGGGTGGCACCTCGTATGGCGCCTAGAAATTGCTTCCCTGAAGTTTGTTGATGTTCTTTCCAGCTTGTCTTTAACTTTATCCAGTAGCCTGTCAAACGTATCTGTACTCATCCTTGCATAGCTATAAAACTTTTCAGGATAACTTCTTAGTTTTTTATAAACACGCAAGAATTCACCATCACACTCTCTATCACTATAGTACCGATGCACCCACATGAACCTTACATTATTCAAAAATGAATTTCGTACATAGGGACTACATTCACATAAAAGAAGTTTTCTTGAGAGTGACATCTTACAATTGCACTACAACAACAGACTAACGGAGGTTGGAATGAAATACATCCGACAGTGCGGGCGACATGTATCCACCCTCGACCCACCTGCCTTCACCATCTACCCACCAACCTACCCAATACCCACCTGCACTGCGGCCTTAGGCCTACAGCTTTATCTATATCATCGACCTGTGAGAGATCAGCCATCATATCTATCTATTGGCATTACTCCAGCGAGGACCAATACTGCTGGTTCCAACACCGTTCTGTAGGAGCTGGCAATTCGAAGTGGTCCTCTTCGTTGTACCGCGGCCATCTGCTTGCGGTATTTTTCTTGCTTCAGTGCGTCGGCCCAGACCTCGCATCCGTAGAGGAGAATCGAGTTGGTCACCGACATCAGCAGTCGCCGTCTTCCCGCAGTTGGGCCTCCGACATTTGCCATTAGCCTGCTCAGCGCAGCAACGACCTTAGCGGCTTTCTCCGAAGAACATCGGATTTGCTCCTAATAGGAGAGCTTAGTATCCAGGTGCTCCCCTAGATATTTCACCTCTGGCTTTGATGTTATCGCCTTTTCCCCCACCACGAACTGTGTGATTGTGGGTATACGTCGTCGAGTGAGCGGCTCTGTCTTCCCGTCGCAAGGCTCAGACCGTGTTCTTCCATCCAGGTGTGGACCCTGCGCATGACCTGATTCAGCATGCGCTGCGCCTCCTCTGCGTCTCTCGCGGTGATCACGGCGGCCACGTCATCAGCATATGCTACCAGAAAGGTATCATATGGCATCTCCATCCGGAGGATTCCATCATAGAAGGCATTCCACAGGTCGGGGCCCTAGATAGAGACCTGAGCTACGCCTCCTGTTATTTCTCTGCTGCGTGGCCCATCTGCCGTGTCGTACCGGAGCTCCCTGTCCCTCAGGTAACTTCGTATTATCCGGAGCAGGTAGTCCGGCGCTTGGAAGACGTCCTCCAAAGCCGCTAGCAAGTCTGTCTACCTGGCCGAATTAAAGGCGTTGCGTACGTCCAGTGTAGCGAGTAGTACCGTCCTTCTGGAGAAGTAATTACCCCGCTGGGCCACCTGGACGGCATTCAATAGCTCCTGTATGGCTCCAATGGTGGATCTGGCCGTTCTGAACCCGTACTGCCTCGCTGACAGATCTCCCGCATCCCGAATAGCCGCTAATAGGCGAGGCCTGAGTAGACGTTACAGTAGTTTCCCCGCCGTGTCCAGCATACAAAGCCTACTACTACTACTACTACTACTACTACTACTGCTACTATTGCTATGCTGCTATTACTACTACTACTATACTACTACTACTACTACTACTACTACTATCATTATTATTGTATTGGAAGTCTCTATTTACACACTTCGTGTAAGGTCCAAGTTTATTGGTGGATCTTATCATGTAGTCCAGTTGTGAGATGCATTGGAGTTCTCAAAAGAATTGTCAAAACATTGGAATAGTGACAAAAAGAAGTTTCTACGAGCAGTGAGGGTTGGAATTTTGTGACTGCAATTGTTTGACCTGCCACATTAGTTTATTGGTGTGAATCGTCAGTACAGTAGTACTTAGAATATACTATTTTCTATTTTTTTTTTGTCACAGCCGTGTCCTTACATGACACACAAATCTCTCAGGTTTATGTCTTTCTCATGTAAGATTCTAATGAACCGTTCTGTTGTACTTGTCCCGTGTCTCTCTACTGGGCGTCCTTCTGTCCCAGAGGGTGGATCGGCAGGTTTGTAGTAGTGTGTGAAAGCCCTGCAAAACAACGACAACAACGACAACAACAATGATAATAATAGTAATATTATTAGTTTTTCCTTTACGTATGTTCTATTTTATAATTTATTTAATAACATATAACTCTTTGGTTCTGTTTGTAATACAAAATGAGAAAATGTATTTAGTTTGTATATTATTGTTTTAAATAAAAGGGTATTGCCTAGCGGTTTGCTTTGAATTTTTAGTTATTATTAATTTGAGTTTTAATCGTCAAAGTAAACCATGTAAAACCAAAGTAATTTAAATTATTTATTTTTTTTATAAGTTAACAATTAGTACAATGTGTAGATAATGAGTTAGTATTGTTGTATAATTTTTTATATCCGTATGTATTCTAATTTTTTAATAGTTGAACAGTGCGTTGTAACGATATATATTCAGCGCTACGTAACTATTGTAACTTTTTAACGCTTGATATATTACACTTAAAATTGATTCGTATTTGTGTAAAATATTTGTAAAAATAGCAAATGTGGGTTCACTCATAGGAAAGCATTCAGTAAACTGGTTTCTAGTTTACTGATCAGGAATGCAATTTTGGTTCCATGTCTTTGTTTATATGCCCGTCTGAATCAATTACTCGCAACCATTTTACGACTTTTACGATAGACAAAAGGGTAAAATATATTCTTTTATAAAATATTTTTTTGTAACCATTCTTTTACAAAAAGAAAGGTTACAAAACCTTTCCAAGTAATTTCATAAACAACTTCTTCAGTATGTAATAACCGACTTGCCAGCGCAACGTCTGTAAAACTTACACTTGGTTTTCTTCGTAAACTTTCAAGTCGCAACTGGTTCCTAGGCGACAAGAGGAATGAAAAACAAATTTTAGTTACAGTCTAAAGATTTAGCCTTACGTTTTACATTCATGAAAGACACAGTTAAAATAAATAATTAACATTACACGTCTGTTAATTTACGTTTTTAAATTAAAGTCTTGTTATAAGTTTATCTCGGTCTTCGTGTACGTTAATTTACCATAATTCACGAGTAGTTGTGTGTTAATAATGTGTATCAGAGTTGCTAAGTTTTGTAGTTTACCGAATTTTCTGGACGCTTGCAGGTATATATTTCATTATTACGTCATGTATATTATATCAGCCGACGTAGTGTTGACAGTAACAGTGTTTTTGTGTTTCTAAATACTCTGCAATTACAACACACTCTGTCGTTGTTTACCTCTACACGTGAGTCCAGTTTTTTTTTACTGAAGCTTTACGGGTTACTGTATAGATAGGTCACAAGTAATGTATCCCATCTTCAATGTACCAATCTTCAATGTACACAAACTTTTCTCATGTATTGTAGCCATCCATAATACATTTTAAGATTATTACACTGTGAGTTGATACGGGCCAATAATCGATTAGAGATGATCAACTTTTTACCCATTATGAGATTTGTAGAGAGCTTAGTAGACCCGTCCGATTAGTAATCTAGAGGTCCCACGTTCCTCTTTCGGGCAACACCATAAAATCAAGTTCCGTTATTTTCAGTTTTACATATTTTTTTTTATTATACTGTAAATGATGTGTAAGGTGTTTTTTAAAACACTTTATTGCGTTAAAACTTACTGTAATAACATTGTTATTCATTGTATTTTCAAAACAAATTTCTACTATAAAAAACTTAACTTTGTGTTACTATGTACGTATGCAGATAACGTAACTTCATTGAACACACTGTTTTACTTGTACACCGGTGTACTAAAAACATTCTTCAGTTTGTTTCAGTGTCTTTTTCTCTTTTTTGTTACGAATAGGGCACTGATTGATTATATATAGTAAATATTCATGACGTGGGCTTACTGTTACGTAGTTTTTAGAAGGCATTGTGCAACTCACACACACAATCGAATCCAATAAGCAAACATTTCCAAAATTTCCGTCAACAAACAAAGCTTACAATATGTGGAAAGCTTAATATTTAAAAACACTTCCAAATCATTCGTTAAATAAAGTCGTATCAAAATATTTTAAGGTAATGATTGTACAGAAACAGTGTTTTTAAAGTGATTTCCTTGAAAAACTTACAAATACTACACAAATAAATGTTTAAATAAAATTGACTCTTAAATTTATAGTCTGTATGATAAACATACGGTTATGTGTATTAGCCTACACTTTATAGGTTTTATTACCATGAATTGCATACAAAAAATTAATAAGTACCTATTGTGTCTCAAACACACACGTATTAAACTTATGCGTGCTTCACAGACATTAATTTTTTTTGTGAAATACAAATTGCTTCACAGGATTTATTTAAATTAAAGTTTTGTAAGAACGATATTAAATATTTTAAAATATAGAACGTTTTGTTAGAAATATATTTTATATAGTGCAGAAGCCTTAACACATATCCGAGCCAAGAAAAAGTATTCTTTACTTTCTTTCCCTACCAATGTTACAAATATTGATTGGAATTTACTTGTGTATTTATAATATTCATAATTTTAAAACGTTTGAACGTTTCTCGTTGTAAGATTAAAACTCTCTCTCTAGCAACGGCTTACGAATTTATTTTTTAATGCGCCTAGGAGTATATTAACTTAATTGTAGGAAGTGAATAACCACTTACTTTCAATTACAAGAAAAAAATAAATATACGTACACGCAATTAAAATATGGACATAAGATCTCTTGATTTCTTTTGCAATATTTGTTTAGACTTATTTACGTAACAATGTAAACACGCAGGTTAAAGGATGTGATAAAGCAAATGTACCTAAAAACACCGAATTCTGATCACAGTGGTTAAACTTAATTACACTTATCTCATTTCTGCCTAAAGTAAGCACCTGAAAACTATTAGGTGCATTCATTTTTAAAGTATAGGTATGAACTAAAATTGGCCATACACGACCGGGCAATGCAAAGTTGTAAAAGTATCTATCTCATTTCTTTCTTGGTAACAACTGGAAATAAACCGCATGACATGCGCCCACATACACTTGCCATTCGAATAGCGATATAATATGCATAGCGGTTACCATGTTCTTTCAAGGAGTACTGACAGAAGGGTAGAAATTTCTCATCAGTATTTAAAAAATTATTTATTTTTATATTATAAGCTTGAGTTATACGGTGCTCTAGGCAAAAACACGGAAGAGTTAGTATAAAAATGGCACATACAATAAATGAATAAATAAATACACGCAATATCATTTCAACTTGCTTGTCTAGTTGTTAAGGAATATCTTCTCCGGTCATTTTCCAGTGACTTCTCGCTTCCAGTTCGTTATACCGTAGTACTTCACCAAATCACCTCATCTTAGGAAGGACATAGCCATCTGTTTTTTCTCGCCATTCCAGACATCCTGTCTAGCTCTAGTTAATGTTCTTAAATCTCTAGACAACATCGTCTGCCCACTTAGGTTGGTTGTATACTCATTATTTTCTATCTCGCCTCGTTATTAACAGAACAGTCGTGTGTGTGGTGTATAATTTTATAAATCATGTAAACACATTAATTCTATAAAAAATCAAAGCAAATATTCCAAAATAGTAAATATTTAAAAACTTTAAGCGCATAGATTAAAAATGTTTGCCAATTTTATTTCTACCCCTATCAAGTGAAACAACTCTTGGTCCGAGATAAATTATTATCGTTGTATTTTATTGATATAAAAACCCATAAATACTATGTCTCAAAACAGATGATTTAGAGAGACTATTCCAGTCATATATTCAAATTGTTACAAGGCAAACTGTGAGTCAACAGCTTGATTGTGCAGCATTTGGCTTTGAGAGCAAATAATATATATTCAACAAAGTTTAAAAAGTTAGTTGGTAGAATTTTCTTGTCGCCTACAGGGTTATATTTCATTATCTCTCTACGTAGTGTCGACATTGGCAAAGTTTGTCTTATGACAAAGCCTCTGAGTAAGGGTTACAAAACAAACTCGGCCCAACCAGTAAGCTGATAATAGTTTTACATAACTTGTGTTGAGAGTGCAGACACATATTTTACTATTGCTGAAATACACTGTTTTACTATACTGTTTAGCACACAAGAAGCTTTCTCTATGATACTGTTAAAAATAAAATGCTGGTTTAGGGTATATGCTAACAAATTTTATAAGGTAATGTAACTTCATAACTTAGAAAAACTTTTTTTTTCTACAAAGTTTTGTAAAAAGTCCTTTTACAGACGCAAAATGATTATAGTTTAGAGTCAACATTAGTTGTAAGTGTATACGGATTTATATAACTCATTGGCAAGAAACATAACGTTGTCGGGCAACATAAATAATAAGAAGTTTATGTAAAGTAATACATGTGTCTCAAAAGGCATTTTGTGTCAATTCTAGATGGTAAAAGTAACAAAAGCTATGAGATTCCATTTAATAACATCTATAAAAACAGAAAAAACTGGTTATGTGCTTGGCCAAATACGATATTCTCACGCCGAGGTGATAAGAAACATGTGCAGCTTCCACAAGACACTAGCCACATAATTATGTAGAAGGCTAGATAACATAAGGTGTTCGTAATATGTAGCAAATCTCGATTCTTCTGTATCTTGAAGACCTCGCTTAATTATTCTCTTTGGAATTCCTCGCAAAAAAGGCAAAAAAGATTATTCAAAAATTTGGTGGTGTAACATCTGTCTACCTTTGAGAGTATCACCGAATTAACGCAGTGCATTACCACCATCATTACCAGTATCAACTTGCACTCTTAGTTCTGAAAATTATCGTGTTATTAGACAGTGCTTAAACAACTGTCTATTTGCGAATGGTGTAAATTATATTGCAATATCGGTAAAATTTATCATTTGTTATGATCGCATGTACAGGTTAAGTAAAAACTTTGGAAACTTGTATACGAGTGTCGTATAAAAAAAGAAGTAAAATATGACTATCGATTTCTATGGAGTTCAATAATTTCTTTCGATGTTTAAAAAACCACGATTCGTGAGATCTTTGTAAAAATATTAATATATTTCTCATAATAAAACTTTCGACTTGACATTGATAAAGGAGATACTATATATATATATATATATATATATATATATATATATATATACATTTTTTAAAATACAATGTCAAGTGAAAAAACAGATTGTAAACGAAATATGATTAATTGAGCGAGATATAACTGAACAGAAATCATCCCGACAACTATATAAGAAGTACCTTACAGTATTTTTAGTAACAAGTATGTAGATCCTATTATGCTACTTTTATTATAGAAAACATTCCAAATTAACAAATATATTTTAAAGCATTATGCCTCGTTTATTTCATGTTACACAGCCTTATGACTTTTATGACTTTTATCACAGCCTTTAAAGTAAGCTGTAAAATGTATAATGTTGAAATTTATTAGATTGTCAAAACTGCGTTCCGCTGATAAGGGAAAGTATAAAATATTTTTACGGGTGTTGAAATTTTATTTTCTTCTTTCCCTATAATAGAAACTCTTTCGGTGGAGACAGTAAACAGCAAATTTTAATGGACAAGAAATATATTTGCTTTCATTTACAACTATGATAATAATCTTGAAATTATTCTTGTCTAAACTAAGTGACATTTCGTTGTACAAGATTTGTTTTATGAGAAACGTAGTTAGACCTATTGTTTATAACTGAAATTTTAAAACTAATAGCCTCTAGGTTATTATCTTTCAATCTCTAGTGATTCATGTCAGTAGTACGTCTCCAATAGTATAAATACCTATTTGGCATAATAAATATAATAGTATTATACCTATTAGTATTATAAATTAGTAGGCAAACAATTTATTATTGGTTGAATATAATAACTATAATATTAGCATTGTCTAATAGTCTAATAATAAACGTATTGTGTAAACAACAGACAGTTGTTTGACACACGGAATGTTACGTTAATCGTAATTGTTACAAAATTACCTAACCCAGGACGCTGCTTTGTTATATAATAATGTTAAATACCGCAGTATATTAATTCTGCAGTTAAATGAAAGGAAAAAAGAATGTTGTTAAACGTAAGGTAAAAATACAATTTACAATGTAAAACAACATTTTGTTCATCGATTATGTGTGTGAACGCAACAATTCTTCAATAAAGTGATAGAAGTTTGCAGAAAACAAAATTTATGACACCAGACACTTAAACACCGAAATTTTTGAATTGTATGTATGTATATATTTGTGTATTGTATGTATGTAAATTGTATGTATTTTGCGACTATACGTAAACCAATGTACCCAAAAATAATACGTAGTCCTCAATTTATTTTGGAAACTACAAACGATACGATCAAAGTATTAGGTCTCTAAACATTTTTTCGAAAGTTAATATTCCAAAGGGGTAATACGAAGCGATAAATTTGTATAATTTAACTGAATTGACATTATTATTAACCTAAAATATATTAAGTTAATTCATATAAATTAAGATATACATAGAATAGGTAATAGTAGCTTGTTAAGTACCATACTACATGTGTAGGTACATAGCTTACATATTTATTGTAAACTAGCAGGTACCCACGGCACCGCACGCTAATATTTGTATATGATTGTTGTGGTAACTGTCGAGTTAGTAAATTGCTAATGGTACACCTATATTAATAATATTCTTATATTGTAAGTTATGATTATCCAAAAAGTGAGAAGCAATAGATCCATCATTCATGTTTCCTCGATACGTAAAATCAAAATTTGATAATTTAGTAGATATTTACAAACATGCAGTAATACAATTAGATCAAATGTTTATTTGTATAGAATAATACAAATAATGAATACATAAGTATATTGATATGAGTTAGTCGAAATCTTACGTGCTAAGTCAGTCTTAAACGTTTTGGTAGAATCCTTTTATACGTAAATGTATCACAGTCCAGTATACTCAGTTTTTATATTGTAACCACGTTCTCCTTATGCCTCTTTTAAGCCACACGTTGTTAGCGTCAATTTGTTACCAGACGTCCCGTCATCCGCCTAATTGTAAAAGTGTAAAATGTATTTTGTATACTCTCGACGTCTTACCAAGTCTTCGTCGCTCTTAAACGTACCTCACGCAGACTGCGTCCGTCGCGAACGTACGAATAACCAGTACCGAAATCCTTACTTGTCCTTATTTTGGTGTGTTTATTTCCCGAAAGGCGCCAAATTTTTTTCAGAAAACAATTGAAAGATTCAAAATTACTTATTTTTTTGCGTACCGTATCACTTATTATATAATTATATAATTACCTTATTATCCACTCTAGTGATACAAAGTTTCGTCAGTTATGACGCGTTTCGGGACTAAGTCCCATCCTCAGATAACACTTATTTCAATATAATAAACTAATACAATAAAATCGCAACCATGATACTGGTCATGTCAATCAAATAAAATAAAATAAAACTTTAAATCGCATGTGAAATGTTATACGAACCACGGCTGGAGCTCCCGCATGCGTTCACCCTCAACCGCGATCGTCACGCGATTGAGTCGCGTGGATAATAAGGTAATTATATAATTATTCAAAATTAGTTTGTCTCCTGTACGGTGATGATGAATTCGAATTACTCGCAGACTGGCGGGAACTCGAATTTCGCTTCTCTTTGGACGTGTTGCCAAGACAATTTGGGCAAAGAATTCTATTCTCCACTAAAGAACACAACATACATAATACAATTTAAATAAACACAGGACAGCTAGTAAAGATTCGTACTTATTTATTTGGTTCGATAATTCATTAATTTTTTGATAATTGTCGTACAATATATGTTATTATAATAAAGTTTAGCATCGGAAATAAATTAATTTTCACTCAGCAGAGAGCAAAGGTGGCAGCAGTCGTATGAAGCTATCATGGCTACAACGTTCTTATTTATACAATTTATTCTGCCAGTGAGTTCTTTTGGTTACGAAAAGAGTTAAAACAAGATGTTAAATAAAGTACACCACCTTACAATTGTGGTACTTAAAAATACTAAAAATGTTTACATGAAATTCAACTCTGTTGGTTAAAAGTGTGTGTCAGTTTTATAGGTTTCAGACATAGGTTATCTTACATTTACATATAGTGTTATTAAATATGATTCATTAACCCTTGAAAGAAATTGGTGTTCAAAGTTCAGAGTGAGAGTTATTTATTGTGAAAAAAGTTAATCAGTTTTATTTCGTAATTATTGATAATTTAATTTATACTTAACAAAACCATGTTGTTTGTGTTATGGATCGTCAAGATTTCTTCACTGTTGTATTAGTACATTCGTTTATTTTCAATGATATGGTTGCCGTCTCCTTCTGGCGTCTGTTTCTTTCATTCAATTTTTTATTTAATTTATAATTTTAAAATTTCGTTTATTGTTCCTCCTTGAGTTGCTGGAACTATGGTTGACTTCTGGTATTCAATTTACTTTCATTTATTTTTTGATTTTCTTCGTTATTTGCCTTTAATAGGTCCGCATCAATATAGCGTCTATACCTCTGGATAGTTAATAATGGAACTCCCGTTACATAACGGTAAAAATTAAAATAACGTTTTGTTGTTATGGCAACCGCTTATACTCTGATTGGTTAAGTACATTTGAACCTATTGTTATAAATCCTGGTTTTCTGTCCAAAATGAATAAATATTTTATAATGGTTATTTTTCCTTGGTTATATTTCCAATGCTTGAAATATTAACATAGATGTCCCTATTTTCTTTCAAAGATCAATTTGACATCTCACAATGCTGGTCTAGGTCATGTATTAATGTTTTTGAACAATATTGCTAATACTATGTTTTTACATATTTCCGTTATTTATACTGTTTATTCTCATTCTGACATGGTATTAATGTTAGTTAATGGTAATTACATAATTTACTTGGTCTTATCATTCAAATACAATATGCAATTGTTTACAATTGGTTTTCTGAAGTTAGACTGCTATGGCATTTATAGGCCAAAACTGTAACATTTTTAAATTCTTATTTTGCTCTATTTAAACATTATTTACTAAGTACATATGTTCTGCTTATTTTCATTTTGCACTTATTGGCTTTTGAATTACTTTGAAACTGTTTTACAATCTATTAGTGTTATTATACTTTTACAAAATTATTTCTTATCTGATTTTTCTTTTCTATTTATTACTGACTTACCTTCATTACTTACATAAAAAAATACAAACATATTACATGTTAAGTTATGCCTTCTTGGTTTATACTCCTTTAAACACTAAACAAACAAACTAATTTTCTTTAAATTAACAAAATAACGATTTTGGTGAGTATTGTATTGACACCATCTATTCTATAAAGATAATCATTCTAGTGTTTCTTTTAGTAATAGAAGATATTTTCTAGTTCTTACACCCACAACTATTCTGTTTCTTACAGGCTAACACAATTAACTTGTTTGTCTATTCATCATTTGATTATGGTTCTGGTTTGTTACACTTGGTTGCTATTATTTTTCCTTAAGATTATAAGTTGTTTATTTTAATATTCTCATCACTTCACTGTTTATTGTTATCTATCTCTCACTCTTTGTTTCAATGATATTTTAAATATACATTTATGATTATTCTTTCAATATTTTGTGTCTTACTTTCTTATTATAATAAGATTCTTAACAACATACTTTATTTAATAATAATTGTCTTACTTATTTTTTTATGGTTAGTGTACTTTCTTTATTATTGTTTTATTCATGGTTATTTATTTTATTTTCTTTACTCATTTGTGTCCTTTATCATTAATTGTCATCTTAATTTCTGTAAATCTTTTCTCATCTTATTGTCTTTATCTGGCCAATCTCTGGGGTTGGGTCATAGTCATTTGTTTGTCAGTCTAGTCTATTCTTTTAATTATTATTCTTGTTTACAATTCTTCTTTCTTCTTTCTTAACTCCATTTTATATTTTTTCATTATTATTTATTAAATTATTTTACCTGTTATCATTTCTCTAATACTTGTGTATAGCCTCTAGGGTCTGATTTCTGCAACGTTATAATATACATTTTTACATCAGAGCCTCGTTATAAACTACATTTTTCGTTCTGCCGTTATCAGAGCAAATAAAGTGCTCGCTGCTTCTGCTTACTCGAGAACATGCCACATACAGTTATCCGTGAGAAAAGCAAGCAGCTCTTAAATCCACATCAGCTGTACGTAAAGTTTGCCCTTGTGAATTATTGATTGTCATTGCAAAGCATAAATTAACCGGAAACTGAAGTCTTTTAAATTTAAATGGAAAGTTATTGTGTATGATTGGAATTCTTGGGATAAATACTGTTTATCCTTTGCTGCAGCCTGTTAAGATAGTCGCTTCGATGATATGTTTTTTTAGCGACCTAACTTTCAATCGTGTTCCATTGCATAACTGTGGTGGCTTCAGATTTCTCATGAGTATAATTGGAACACATAGTTTTAATTTCAATGTGTGAGCTGGTAATCCTGATGCAGATAAAGTATTCAAAAACTCAGTTGGGTAATGTACTGCATCCTCTTCGTTCAAAACTGTATTAATGGAGTCATATGTTTTTTCGTCTCCTGGAAATTTTTGCAATATGCAGCTATTTATGGCATTTACTTTTTCGTTTCTTGGTGCTAGTATCACACGCTCACATAACCACACATCATCGTGCAAATTTATAGACTCAATATGTCCATAAACCTTTTCGATCAACTCTGCCAGTGAAGAAACTGTACGACATAATGACGGCGGTAAACATATCGCACCGTCTGTCTCTGGTATCTTACCATCTCCAAGGTTTAATAAAGTAGTAGAAAATTCGTGAATACCTGCATCACCTCCAAGTTGGACTCTCGTGTTTATCGTGAGTGATACTGTTTGAAAGGTACGTCATATATTCGATCGTTTGACGCAAGCGTTTACTTCATCAGCTCTGGTACCTCGCGTAACTACGGGCAATGTTTGCCCGAAATCTCCGGCAAAGAGAAAAGTTATTCCACCCATAAATCTGTTGTCTTTTTGGCATTGCAAAGCTAAAAAAATTTGGTTGCGTGTATCAGTAAGTGTGTACACGCGGAAGAAGTGAAACTTCTTTGGGTTATATCCATTATTTTTTGTTTATCCATTATTATTATTATTATTTTTAACTGTATACTTAAAATTTAATAGGATGGAAGAGGTATCAGTATAAGAAAAATTGTCATTATTAGTAAATTAAAAATATTTTATTATATATATTTACAGAAATTATTATTATTATTATTCTATTTCGTTAATATTTAGTGATATTTCATCATACACTTTTGTAACCAAAGGCTTATGGTAACTAAAATATGAAATGTATGTTTTACATTCAATATTATCCAGAAACATTGTGAATACTGCATCAATTGTCGTATTCGATTTTGTCGTAGATATTTTTTTATCATTTTGTATAGACAGGTTTAAATTATCTTTTAAAAATTCAAACCAGTTTCATAGATTTGTCTAATGCAAAATTGACATTGAAATCTCCACTTAAAATCATAGGTATTTTATGATAATCTTTACGAAGTATGGCGGCACATTGTGATGTATACGATAATAATGAACGATGGAGAAAATCAATAATATCATCTAATGTTTTATTAGGAGAAATATACACTGCTACAATCACAACTTTTTGCCCATTTTACATTTTACATTCAGCCATACACAAATCGCCAACTGTAGATGCCATTGTACCGTAGACATCAGATTTAGTAACGGAAAAATCCATGGATGGAGTTATAAAATTAATAATATCGTCAGAATTTTGAAATATCCCGACACCTCCCGCTCTAATAGTTGGTCGTTTATATTTCACAATGCAGTTGAAATTAAGAACAGATACGTCATCTTCGTTGGCTAGCCAAGTTTCTGATAAAACTATGACATTTGAATTTTTCACAAGTATATCTTTTAGATCAACAGCATGACCTGTAAGACTTTGGCAATTAAAAGTGAATATTGATAAACCTTTACTGTTATTGATGAAATTAACTAAATTTTCATTTATAGTTTCTAGTTTGTTTAGTGAAAGTCGTTTAAATTCCTCTCGCAAATCAATTGTTGATGATGATCGTCTTCGGCCATGGTAGAGCTTCTTCGTCTTCGGCATCTTATCGTTGTTCTGTGACGTAGTATGTAATCCCTCAATACTCGTCACACGTGATAAAACAACGTATAATAATAATTGAGAATGACGTCGATCGTATTCATAAACAATTTTTAACATATATGTCATTAAATTATGTAGGACTGGGTAGATTATTTTTTACATATGTTAACTTAAAATATTCGTAACAATAATTATAATATAACTGTACATTTCCTCATTTTGGTATACTACTAAACACATATAAATTACACACACATGCATGCATATAACGCATAACGCATAACGCGTAACGTGTAACGAACATTTTTCCTACCGTGCCCAAAGAAGTTTCATGCATATAACGCATAACGCGTAACGAAAATTTTTCCTACCGTGCCAAAAGAAGTTTAACTTCAAAAAGTGGAAATGTATTTATTTTATCTATACTAATAAATCTCTAGGGGGCAATTAATAATTTATACAATACATATAGCACATATTACTTACCGATGACGTAAAATTAACGAAAAAAGGCACTGATACTACATCACTGACGCTCATCGCATACTTCTCGATGAAGTAGGTTAAGTATAATTCTCGAGAATTAATTATTCCTACTGCACACAGGCCTACTGAATATTCAAATGTCGAAGAGTATGGTTTGTCAGAATCAACGTGTACTACATAATCAATGTTACAATATAATCAAACAATGAATTATTGTATTGTTTATATGAATTCCATATGCTGATAAGGATTCCATATCGCTACTGAAATGTAAATATTCAAATGGACTAACTGATATCAATATACTTATGTATTCATTATTTGTATTAGTCTATACGAATAAACATTGCATCTAATTGTGTTACTGCATGTTTTTAAATATCTACTAAATTATCAAATTTTGATTTTACGTATCGAGGAAACATGAATGATGGATCTATTGGTTCGCACTTTTTGGATATTCATAACTTACAATATAAGAATATTATTAATACAGATGTACCATTAGCAACTTACCAACTCGACAGTTACCACAACAATCATACACAAATATTCGCGATCGAAACCGCAGGTTTAAAAAAATTAGTTTTTTTGCAATAACTTCGGTTCTTTTTAACCTATCGTTATCAAATAAAGTGAAAAACCTTCCGTTGGGTACCTGCTATCAGCGTGCAACGTTTCATTGAAATCGGTTCAGTAGATTCTGAGATTACCGCGGACAAACGTAGACCCCCCTAGAGATTTATTATATAGAAATATAATAATATAAATAAGACAAGATTAGAAATGTATCACTCATATCACAATTCACGAAGAATTAACACTCGTGAAAAGTAACATAAATTACAGTCGATCTGTAAGCTACTAAATTTTTTATACACTTGAAGTATTTACGTCTCTGTAAATATTACTACCAAGTTTTATTTGAATTTAAGTGTTAAATTATTTTCTTCTGGTCAGCTTAGTAAATAATTTTTTTATTTTTGAGTTACCGTAGGAATAAGTTTGTTCATTGTTATAGTAGGTAAAATGTTAATAGTGATAAAAATATATAACGCAAAGCGTTTCTCTCATCACTAATAATAACACATTCCTTAGAAACGTACGACATTCATGCTGCTATAGTGACGTTAGTATAAAGTTGTTTTAAATCATTAGTGAAATTTAAAATTTATCATAAAACCAAAAAAAACGTAATAATTAAAATAATTTTTTAATCATAGGAAAAATAGTCATAGTTTCATAGTTATAATTCAGTTTTCAAGCAACAAGATTATTTTTGTAATCATCATTAAAATTAAAAATGTAGTGAAGTACTTCTATCTCATCAATGTATGTATAATTGCAGTTTATTCCAGTGTTTTGTTTAAGAACCGCTAGAGCATTGCTTCACTCAGGGCTCCATCTTCACTCGCTTCGTTTCCTTGTCAGGTTTCTATAGCTTTACTATACTTTATTTTCATTGGGTTTCTTCTGGAGATCTAATTGAGCAATTATGCCATTCTTCTTATAACAATTCTCTATGTTCTTTTACATCTATCTGTGCCTGTAAAACATTCTCAACCTCCACTTAATTTTTATTGCGATTGTGGATGTACACTAAGAAACACTCCATAGCGACTTAAATTGGAGTTCAGACTCCACCAGAATCTAGTTCGGAACGTATCTGTCCCCTAGAGACGACGAAGTTCCTACTTCAATCAACATGGTCATTTAAACTTTAAATGGATTAGCATAAGGAGTTTAAGAGGGCCATGAATAGTCCACCCAGTCGTTTTATGCGTTCAATTAATTTCACGTCAGTTGAATCTTCATTGCAACTCCAGATCTAAGTGGGGAAAACTTCAACAGTCCTAATTATCTATAAAATACACAGTATACCTAATAACAATAGCCTACTGTACGTCACAATGACTTAATATCGTAGCGATAAATCAGAGTTTAATATTATAAGGTAAATATTAAATATTAAATTAAATAGTAAACAATGTTTATAAAAACGCCACATTTATATTATAGAGGCTTTATATACAAGATTTTAGAAAAGTGCATAAACTTAACACTTAAAATTTAAGATTAATAAGCTTAAGTGTGATAACCACGTGTGTAGTGTGACCTCCAGAAATAGGTTAACGACAGCAAGCCAAAAACAATAATCAATATCTAGGCCGCATTAACGGTCGTTACGTGACCTAATGGTCGTGTGCAGTGTTATGGTAAGCCTTACGGTTTACATGACGGAGTAGAAACACAGTTTTATAGGACACCACATTTGTCACCAAAATCTATTTGTTTAAATTCATCATTCATGAAACCTCGAAACAAATATTTTTCAGTTTGCACATTATACACGTACGTTGTGACGATTTAAATGGTAAATAAATAAATAAAAAAAATTAATAATCAAAATATTAAAAAATCGGAAAGTAAGTAAGTACTTTAAATCGCACGATTAAACCAAATACCCCTGTACTAACTCATATTAGTAGTGAAAATTAAATTAAGAAAATCTAACTAAATAAGTAATTAAAATCTGAATGTAAAAGTTAAGAATAATACAGTTAACCCTTTAGTAAATTTATCATGCGTTGACCTGTCTATTCCGGACACAACGTGCATACCGAACCGGCAGTAAATTAGAAATATCTGTAAATCGTAATGTAAATAATTAATAATTTAAAGTCGCAAGTAGTAGTTATTATAATCCCTGTAAACAAGATAAGTCTAGATAGTTTATTTTTTCATACTATAAGAATGTATTATTAATAAAGAGTTGGAACTATATTATGGCGGAGTACTCGCTCCGCGTCCTTGCAATCTACCTGTTGTAACAATGCAAGAGTAACGATGCGGCTTTCAGACTGTTAACACCTCTAAGCGAGGGCTCTTCATAAAATGTTTTGTTATTCTTTTTGATTTTTAATTGAGTGTTAGCTTCCACTAAAAGCGTGGAGAGCTAGTTATGTATTGAAGATGTAGTGAGGAATTTGTTATAAAGTGTGATTATGTAAAAAGAATTAGTATATAAGGTCATGTCTCAAGTTAATTAAAAAAAAACGAACTCTCGAAACTCTCGAATATTGTTCGAGTAATGTAATTCAGATATTAATGTAAAAAGAAGATGCAAACTCCAGTACTACGGTGCCAGTAAATATGTGACGTGCACAACTGCAGATAGAGACGACTACCACCTAAACAACACTTACCAGAACCGCCAAGGATCAGCCCGACTTCACGCAGCATAACATCCATCTCCTCATTAATACACCCAGAGGACTTTCACCGGAAACACAACCCAGATGACTACCCCGACTAACACAGTACCCAAGATTCACGCCCCAGGACACGGACAGAAAAAGCGTATCTAAGAGGTGACTCGGTAGCTCGTCTACCGAGAATTATGTACATTTAAAATATAAGTTTTCATACATGCCAAAGACTTTTAAAAAGTCAATCTCTAAGCATTAAGTTTTAGAAAAATATAACCAGTAATTTCTAAAATCATACGTTGTAACATTACTTTTGAGATATAACTTTTAATCCCTTAACTATATAATACCATTCTTCAAATGGTGTTCATATAACAATGTAACCTTCTTGATAAGTAAAGTAAATTTCAGACGTCTTTACTAGATTTAAAGAGACTCGGATCCGAGGTAAAATACATGATCTGTTTGATCGTTTTGTTTGACAGAAAACCCCTTTTAACTATTTCAGTACAAACAAAATTTTTATGTAATGGGATCTATATATATCATTTGTTAATAAAGAGATGTCAACTTGTTACATATTGAAGTGAGTGCATAAATCAGTTAAAATACCTTCCCTTGTGTCCTATAATTAGAGAAATTATAATTGTTCTAAGTGTTGTGTTGATTTTCAGTTTGTTACAACGTAGGCAGCCTGTATAATTGGCTAGCGTCAATTATCACGGGTTCCCTGGATTTATAACGTAGCCCGGAACGTTAAAACGTATGTGTGCGCATCTGTTATGTGTGCGTCGGAGCAACCAATAATCTAATATTATGTAATATAATTTTTCACATGGAAAACAATACTAATTGTTTTACAGAAACGAAGTTTTATATTTTTGCATTTCTAAAACTTTTAAATAGATTTTACTATATTAAACCCACAAAATAAATTATCATTGTTATTTTTCCTTTATATCGTTATGACTGTCGCTCGGGTTGGCGTGTTAGAGCAATGGAATTCGCTGGAGAACACTGGAGAACTCGGTAATTACAACTTTAATGACAATTTACATAAACAGAACACTCAGTAAACTCTAGTTACAACAATTCATAATTATATCTTTAAAAAAATATAACACAAATTCTAACTTATTTGTGTCGACGCTGTCGCCAAACACACAACAATTGTCCTTGGTGGCAATAAACATTGTCGAAACGTCGACACAAGTAAGTTAGAATTTGTGTTATATTTTTGACCGATCCTCACAAACCCTTCACTGAAAAATTCATTGATTGACAGTCACTACGAATTTAAGGATAGGCATATATCTTTACACTTAACAGCACTTGTAACAACTTGGATAATGCACGCTGAATCACAAGTCACAAACTGGCTAATAACACATCTTCACCACTTCGCTTCGCAGTACGTAACTGATTAACTCGCTGTTCGCGAAACAGCGCTTTTATACTTATCCTGTATGATGTAGTATGAGAGTAAATTGACATGAATCCCGGTACATCTGGAAGGCGCGTCTGGAAAAGCCGAGAACATGTGAAAGCATTACGTAACTCTGCCCCATGTAATACGTCACGTAGGCAACGTTACCTTGGCAATATAATTTTTTTAAATTTAAACTTTTTAATTGTTAGAATAATAATTAATAACGTAAAAGGAATGAAAGTGGTAATATATAGAACATGTGTCTTTGCGATGTCGCTTTGTGTTCATTAATCTCATGAAAATGTGGGAAAAATGATTTGGTAAAATAATTTGTTGTTGTTGTAATCTACGTATATGTATAACAATAGAAGGAAAGCTACAATATCTAAATAGTCTTGAATTTTTTAATGTTTACATTACCTAATTGTGGATTTGTACAGACTTAGTGTTCCACGTTAAGTTTTCATGATCTATCATTTTCCAAACCCTAGTGTCAACTGCATTGTACTCCTTCTTATCCTCTGGTTTTTTGAGTTTAGCTACTTCATATAAAGTTACTCCTCTAATTTTTATATTTTGATTCATCGTTTAGCAAAAGTGTAATATTAAAAAGTACTAACTAAACTAGAACAGTAGTAGTGTAAAGCAAATTTATCACTCTTACTTGTAATTTTGCTAGTTAATAATACTCATTCTCAGGTATAATATCTGCTAACTACCATTTTCGTGTTGTATACATATTGACTACGTTGACTGACTTAGACGTTTTCTTCAGTCAATAAGGGAATAATTCTACAAATCTGTCAAGTCCTACTCAGTACATAAATTCTTACTAACTAATCTAAGACAAATTTGCTGAGTTTTAAATGTCGATCCATTAAATACTGGGAATATTTAATTAATAAAGTTGTGTGAGTGGTTATAATCACAAACAAAAAATACACTGTTGCATACTACTATAGAAGAAAATTCCCGAGTAGCACTTTAAAGCTTCACAGCTTATCATCAAATCGGAAATATGATATTTCTTAAGTCGGAAATATATCATATCGGAAATCGCAAATAGATATTTCATATCTGACGATGAACCATGAAGCTTGAAAACGCTAATCGGGAGTTTTCTTCCATAGTGGTGTGCAACAGTGTAATTTCTGTTTGTAAATCCTGGGAGAAAATTTTAAAATTGGCCATTGACGTTGATCGCTAACAGATTCTATCATAAATTTTGTATGTTGGTATTTTCGTTATTAGTCTTTAATCATTTATTTACAAGGTTATAATTTTTTATCTTTCTTTGCAAACAGTTTTAAGTAACCTATTATGAAAAAAGTATACCCGTACGATTGATTCTATTTCACTACAGAGGTCTATAGCAAAAATATAAAAACTAAACGCTCCTATTAATAACTAAACGCTCCTATTAATTTATTAAATTAAAGGAAAAAACAAAACATTTGCAAATAACAGTAATACATTATTCCGTATTAACACGGATACCAGAATAACAGTCGTAGCTGGTTGTCGGCAGTAATTAACGTCCATCAGCACAGTACTGACAACTTAAGTCCGTTGTATTCATCGCTAAATCGTGTAAACTGCCTGTGTGTTGTTCGATTATACAATCTATCCTCCCCACCGCTCCTCTGATTACAATTACCACACGCACAATTTTAGGTCGCGGTAGTTGAATGTAGGTAAACTATAATAATCGTGTCACAACTCCAGGAAATTGGGTCGCAGATCGGATCCCTAAAGCAAGGTGCTGATGCTTTAAATCAGTGTGAGATAAATACACTTTTTAATATTTTGTGTCATTGACTAAACACGGTAAATGTGATATAGTCAAGATCTTAAGTTTATTTTTCACAAAAACATTGAGATAAAATTTCATATTTTCTTTATATTTAAGCATGGCATGCATACGCTCACGCAAAGACCTCGTAGTCACATCACAGCAAATCACATCACGCGTTGAGCCAACAGAGCCATATGTCTTTTATTGGCAAATCTTTATAATTAATTTATTTACTAAATACTATATAATATATTGCGACAGTACAACCATTTACGGTACTGTGCATTGCCAAAATAATTTAAGTAAATGATAAAAATAAATAAATATTGTTTAATAAACATGATTCAGATTGCAAGCTGGATCGTGCTTATAAAGGGAACGCAGAATTCCTGCATGGACACGCATATCTGGCCCACCTGTCGCTAGCGTTGTGTACACATGTATTTTGTGTGTGTGTGTGTGTGTGTGTGTGTGTGTGTGTGTGTGTGTGTGTGTGTGTGTGTGTGTGTGTGTGTGTGTGTGTGTGTGTGTGTGTGTGTGTGAAGCCTGTCCGTTCCTGAACTGTAACCAACCCTTTTCAAGTATTGATAGATTTTATGTTTTATTTTAATTATAAGAAAAATATGTACGATATTGTAAAACGAAAGACACCAGAGGGTGTAGAAAATAGGGGTGAACAAAGGGTTAAAAGACCGTGCCAAAGTGACGGAAAGTGCAATTACTATAAGTAAAAAATGAATAGCTCTTTTTGTAATAACAATAAAGACGTGTAATTTTCGTATAGTAAACATATACAAATTATCGATCGATTGAACATCGAGTAGTGTGAAACAGACTTCGTAATTCGCGAAGATAGGCGAAATTCGTGAATTAAACCAGAGTGGGGGTAAAGACGCTTCGACAAACTCTGACAAGATGAAAATTGTTCAGACCTGAGCTTTTGCACGACCTGGCTATAAATACCAGGTCGTGCTAATAAAGTTCCTTCTATTTTCAACCGTTGCCGTAGGAAGCTATGTCAGTCGACGACGCTATTTTAAATCTACAGTGAGAGTCACGGGACGGGCTGGAAGTCTAACCAGAACAGCAGAGCACCTGCGAAGAGGTTCGATGGACTCACGTACGATCCATGAGAGGATATGAGACAACTAGTGAACAGCACTAGCAGTGGAATCCTGGAAGAGGACCAGAGGACCAGAAGAACGAGAAGAACACAGACCGAGGACCCAAGGAGGAGACACTGACAGTATTTCATCAAATGAGGTGATGAAAAACCATTTTTGTTAATCACAGACAATTGAAAGACTCTAACTAACATAGAATGAAAAACATTCGAACAGTTAATCAATCATAAAGAAATGTACATAAATGTAAAAGCAGATTGTAATATAGAATAATAATTCATGTACAGGAATTAGTAGTTGAATCAAACATAAATGCTAAGAGAGAAATATTTGAGTTTAAATTAAAATCAATTAAAGTATTGAGAAAGGTTTGTTTGATATGATTTTAAATAAAAATAAATGAGAGTAATTGAAAAAGTCTTTGTTTGATAAAGTAAAATGCATATGCAATAGTAAATAATGAAAGTCAAATAAGATTAAATAAATTAAAAATAACAGTAAATTCAGAATTACAGAAAATAATATGAGATTGCAAAGATAACCACACAATGAGGAAGCCGAGAGCAAAATATTTAATTAATTAAGATTAGATGATAAGGTTTATGCATACCATGTTATATATAATTTGTTAGCCATAAGTCATGTGCGAATGGTTCATACAAACGATTAATAATGAGTATTATTTCAATATGCGAAATGAATGAATTTTGTTTAATAAAAAATAAATAATGAAAAAATTTTAAAAATCTTATCTTCTTATTACGATTACACCCATGAAATCAAATTTGTGTTGTTATGTTATATAATTTGGTACTCCAAAAGCATGGGGCTCCACAAATTAAATTACATTAAATTTGTGTGTTGTTATAATATAATACATGATTAATTACTTTATACTCTTCCCTTGTATTATAACAAAGCCTTTGACATAGCTGTTAAACATTTGTTTGGACAGTAGGCCTACTTGTAAAAAAGGTTTTCCAGAGCATGCAGTGGAAGTTATTAAAGCTAATATAATGATACCGCAATAGTAGTTGCCAGAGATGATGAGGTTACTAACCCGATTCCGATAAATCAAGGAGCGATGCAGCGTTGTCGTTTGTCCTCCATCTTATTCAACTTGGCCTTCACGATATTACAAACTCTTAAAGCCAAAGGTTTTGAAGAAATTGTACTACATCGGAAGGTGGAGCATTGTTATTCATTGAAGATCAGCTGGTACTTGCGTCTAGTAAGGGTGAGCTATTGAGGTACTCCAACTTTACTAGGCAGAGTGACCATTATATAACTCTACTAGAGATAAAACCAGTATTCAGACAGGAGGAACGACGGTTCTCCGATTCTCCGATCTATTAAGGATTGTAAATGAGACCAATTGAGGAGTGATGTTGTTCGGGAAAGTATCGGCATTTTCTGCTTCTCGAGATTATATGTTTATCGTAACCGATATCATTAAAAACAGTTAAAAACAGTAGCCGATAGGGTTCCAAAGCAGACTTACAAGTTTTGTTCAAGGAAATGTAGATCCTTTCGAAGCCTCATACATACGTTTGGAGACACAGTGTCGGCAGCCCTAGGAAGAGATGGCTTGTAGAGCCGGAACAGGACTTAAGGCCTAATCCTTGAAGTTAACAGCAATTACGTTGTAATAAATATACAAAATAATCTGTTTACCAGATGACTGAACTCTTATTTCATTCAAAAAATATTCCTTGAATCACACTTGTAAAGTCAACTTAGAACGTTTACAGTTAAAACCACAGTTTACAGTTACAAAATCAACTTCTATTCATATTTTACTTAAAGTTATACAGTTTTATTCTAAAGGGTGTTACAAACTAAATTGTTTAAGCGTCCATACCGTAAGTATAGTGAAAAGTGTAGTGAATGAATCATCTCTCAGAAATTGTCGGCAGCGTGCATCAAACCAAGAGTCACAATCAACGAGGAGAGGAACATTCACAGCATTTAAGTAAAGTCGGCACTAAATGCTATTTATTGTTAATCGCATTGCAGAATAAAAGTGCTGTATATTTAGGTTTTACTATTGTGGTGTTTTACCTATTCCTGTTTTATCTATTATTATTATTTTTCGAGGATTTTTAAAAGAATATAAGTAATTGTTATTTCATATATGTTTAGTTATTTGATTTTAATTATTTTTCAATTGGACTTTTAACATAAAAAAACAAAGTGATCAACACATTAATTCTAAACAAAGGCCTATGGCTGTAAATGGATACAAACATTTTAAGATTCAGTACAGAATATTAACGGCCACAAATATATTGTGGAAAACTTGCTGAAATATTAGGTAACCTATATCTGACACATCTTTGTGCATAGTGTTAAAAAGGTAGTCATGTGGTCTTTAATAAAATACAAACTTCATTAACGTAATTATAAAAAAATGTATATAAAATAATTTTATTACAATTTGTGTATGCATTCCGTGTAACGTTTATCATATTATTTTTTTAATATTTTATCGTGAGTACACACTTTTATCTGTTTCCTTTTAACAGAGTACAATTGGTTTATTACATTAACAATATTAAAAAATAGTATTGTTGGAAAACTGTATAATTGATTATCTGTTATTTGTAGGACAGTTGATACGTCACTGACAACTCAACTGCCATGTCGTATAGCAAATTCGCTTTTTCTGTGTAACAAATCAAGACTAAGACTATGTTCCTAAATCGTACTGAAAATTTACTTTTTCTTACCTGTCATGCGCTTCTTCTATACTATTTTGGCCAAATTTATCTCACTAAGCTGTGTTTTAATCGTTTCTGCTGCCTTTAATATTATATCTTGTTTCTTGCAGGGAGAGTTGTTCTTGGTGTTTTATGGATTCGTTTACATTTAACTGATGCTATACCCTGTATACAAATATAGTAGTAAGTAATATACTCGAGAAACTGAAATGAAGCAACACACTTGGTGAAAATAAATGTACTCTAGTGGTACAGTACTCTAGTGAATGAGTCATTCTGTTAAGTAATTAAAAACATCACACTTAACGTGTAAAAACAAATATAACAGTTCTAATTACACTGTTCTAACTGAATGTGAAAACGATTTTCTTTGATTCAGGAACACAGTACATTATATACCGATTCATCATATAATTTTAAAAATTTGTTGTTAACAATGCAGTTTTAAATATTATTTGGCTATGTTTTAATAGGTTTGGTTTATGTAAAATAGAAGTTATAGTGTTAGTCAAAATGCATTTGTGACACAAACAATTTGGTCAGTACATTGACTGACATGTGACTGCAGCCTATACACGTGTTATTTCTGTTTCCGTCTCAATAATACGATTAGATAATATTATATATAAGAACTGTGATACAAATGTTTACAGTAAAACTAGGATTATTTTTACTCTTTTGCTTTCAAATTGTGTACCGGTCGCCAAAGGTAAGTTTTATGTAAGCATTCTAATGTGTATATTTCTAATGTATTCTAATGTTATTGTAATTCTAATGTAATTCTAATGTAATTCTAATGTAAGTATTTCTAATATAATTCTAATCTAAGTATTCTAATGTATTATACAGAATGGGCAAAAAGTCACTACCCATTGTGAGTTACTGAGTTATCCATTGTAAACATTAAGATAACTTTGGTTGTGATCTTCCCATCGATTTTAAATTACGCGCCTTTGGTTTGTGTCTGATAGTTTCTTATGTAAACACTAGAGTGCAATTTTATCGACAAAGATGGAAAACAATTTGAGAAACAATTTAATAAATAATCATGTAGCTTCAATAAAGTGTTAATTCAATTTGTACTGTGTTTTTTATTAACACAGTACAAATTGAATTAACACTTTATTGAAGCTACATGATTATTTATTAAATTGTTTTCCATCTTTGTCGATAAAATTGCACTCTAGTATTTACATAAGAAACTATCAGACACACACCAAAGGCGCATAATTTAAAATCGATAGGAAGATCACAACCAAAGTTATCTTAATGTTTACAATGGGTAACACAGTAACTCACAATGGGTAGTGACTTTTGGCCCAACCTGTATATCATAAACTGTTAAGTTTAGATTAGATAGTTTGTTTGATGTTTTGATATAAAACTTAAAACTCATTCTTTGTGACCTATTTATTGGTTTACATGTACAAACACTCGATTTACTTTGAAGTAAAAAAGCTTCAAAAGAATGTCGACTCGATTTGAGAAAATATAACATTAGAGTCAAAGAAAGGCAAGACTTCAATTAAAGGGACTTAAGGGAGAAGATAATTTAAATCAAACAATTTATTAATTAATAAAGATAATTAATTAATTAATTTCAGAACTATTGCTAAAATGTTAAAATGTGATATTATAGTTTTCCACAATTTGCATTTTACATACAGAACTAAAAATATATCAATTGAATTTAGCTGATAGTAGCCTCAATAAAGTTAAATTTTCTGTGTAATAAAGGTTGACAGAGTAAACACTTTGCTTAGAAAATCGTCATTACCAGTGATACAAGTACGAGGGATAATTATACTATATTTACTGAATTCATCTGAGCGCTTATCGCAAAGCAGTACTAGTAACTGTATGGTGTCGCCTAATTAGAGTAGACTGCTCCTGTGGAGTAACTAAACTGTTCTCTTAATTTACTTTAACCTGAATATTACCTTAACGATACAAAGCTGCGGCAGTGCATACCCAGGTTACTGTTATGTAAATTCTAGGGAGCAAATAACTATAAGAGCTGTAGTTGTACTAAGTAGAAACGTGTGAGTACGAAGATAGCATGGATCGTGATATTAAAAGCAGCGAAATATATTAATAAATACAATTTATGTTAGTGAACTTGTAAAAAAAACTATTGTATGTTGGATTTCCCTCTGTTATAGAGTTATTCAATTCGCACCAGTTACAACACAATGCAATAATAACTTCGCTGAAGTTGGTGTAAAACAACTCTCAGAACTGACAAATCGTATTTAAGTTAATGTGCTGTGTTTTATAAAGATGTCGGCCTGTAAACAAAGGTGTGGTTTTCGGGAAACTATTGGACTTATTTACTCCATCTATCGACAGCACTGTATAACATGAAGAGCCACGATATTGGTGGAAGCTTTCGGTTACTGACGCAGCACGTTCGTGCGTGATAGTCGCACAGATAGATACACAAAGCTGTACAAGTACTATATTACTTAGTATATACTGCTCCTATCTATTACTACAAGTACACGTATTCTTCACAGTAACAATAATAATAAACTATTAATGTAATCTGAAGCCATACATTTTGTAATCATTTCAAATAGGCTTATATTTAAATAAAGCGTTATTGTCGATTGGTGTAACTGCAAAGTAGCGTAGCTGTTTTATTGTTTTAATATTCGCGTATGGTGAATTCACGATTATAATTTTGCGATTACACTGGTCAACAATTATTTTGTTAAATGCTCAATTTTTGCTAATTCTTATGCGTTTTTGGGTGCTGATTCTTAATATGTAGTGAGAATTTCTCAATCAGCCTCATTTTTTTTTGTGACTGCCCTTTTTATTTTTCAGTAAGTACCATGCATGAACTCCATATGCATAGAATTTTGTGAACTTAAATAATATCAACTAAATAGCTTTGGTTTATTTATTGCAGCAACTAAATTGATAAGTGAAATATAATTGTTTGGGTTAGTGAATAGTCATCATTATTTATTTATTATTGTTACTTACACACTAAGCAAAACAAACAAGAATGTATGATTCATCTCTCCTATTTTCTTCTTAATGTAAACATTTCATCCATTAGTCATAACATATTGTTTATCATTTTATTTCTGTAGACTGGTGACTCAAGAGCTGTAAATTATACAATAAACTATCATGCAAGCTAGAGCTAGCTTTTTGATTACTTCATTCAAGTGCGAGTTCTCGTGTATGTAAGATTTGGTGCTGCAGCTAGTTTTTGTATCTGTTTGCGTTTTAATTTTTTCCTGTAAAGCGAGTGAGTGTATATTACATTAGTGTGTGTTTATAAAGTGTTTTTTTTATACAGTGTTAGCTATCATATATTAACAATGCCTCGCAATTGCATCAGCCATCCAAACAATTTCTGCTACGTATGTGGCGAGGTAACGTTGAAGTCTCAGAGAAGAAATATAACTGCATTGATAAAGAAAGTCATATGAACTGTATTTTGGATGTAAATTAGGTGATCAGGATAAATCTGGGGCTCTTCATATTTGCTGTGCTTCATGTGTAACGCAGTTGACTGGTTGGCTAAATGGATGTTGTCACATGCCATTTGCAGTTCCAATGGTTTGGAGAGGACCGAATGATCACACCACGGACTGTTATTTTTGTATAACAAAAACATCTGGGATAACAGCTAAGACTAGACGTAATATTAAATATCCCGATATTCCCTCTGCTATAAGTGACACACAGTCCAGAGCTTCCAATTCCAGTATCACCAGAAACATCGAACTTAGACGAAGATGAAGTTATTACTCATGTTGAACCTTGTGCAGACTTATCAGGTGATGAAGAAAGAAGGGACCCAGATTTTTTGGACATTACATATACTGAACCTCACTTAATTAATCAGTCAGAATTAAATGACCTTGTTCGTGATCTAAATTTATCAAACAGTCAAGCAGAAATACTGGCATCAAGATTGAAAGGATGGAATCTTTTACAGCAGAATACTAAAATAAGTGTTTTCCGTGACAGCCAGTCTGAATTTGAACATTTTTTCTCCCAGTACGAGGACTTAGTGTACTGCAATGACGTGGATTCTTTACTGGAAGCTTTGGGACATATACACCATCCTGAAGAATGGCGTCTGTTTATAGACTCTTCAAAGCTTAGTTTGAAAGCAGTCCTACTTCACACTAGAAATAAATACCCATCAATCCCTTTAGCTTATGCTGCTGACATGAAGCAGTCATACAAAAACATGAAACTTGTATTGAGCAGGATTCAGTATGAGAAATATGGCATATTTGTAGAGATCTGAAAGTAATAGCACTTTTACTTGGATTGCAACTTGGGTACACTAAATTCTGTTGCTTCTTGTGTTAATGGGACAGCAGGGATAGGAAAAATATATGTATAATAGGGTTGCTACAGCTAGTGCCGTCTCCCTTCCTTCAACCTGGCTTACCAATCCTCCCGATGTTCCCATTGTCCTTCCTCAAGTCCTATACATTGCATAGATTCATCCACTTCGTCCCTCCAAGATCTTCTCGGTCTTCCCCATTTTCTCCTTCCTAATGGACTCCATTCCGTCACTTTGTTGATCTACCTATTTTGTGCTCTCCGGACATGACCGTACCACACTAATCTTTTTTCTTCGATGTAGTCAATTACACTTCTTTCCGTTTCCATTCTTCTTCTGATCTCCTCGTTTGTTATGCGGTCTGCTTTCGTTATTCCACAGCACCTCCTCCAATATTCCATCTCTGTTGCAAGAATCTTTCTTTCATTCTTTTTGTTAATAACCCATACTTCTGCTGCATATGTCATAATGCTTTGGAGTATGGTCTGATATATAATTTGTTTTATGCTTTTTGTAATATTTTTGTCCCATATAGCACTGTGTAATTGTCTAATCCCTGTTCCAGTCTGCCCTAATCTACTTTTTATTTCTTCTTGCGTTGTGCCTTGTTTACTCAGTGTGAATCCTAGGTATTTGAATTTTTCTGTTCCCCTAATTTTAACATTTTCGTCTACTTCTAAATCTGTTGTTCCTTCATCTCTAATTGCCAAGTATTCAGACTTTTTTATGTTTATTTCCAATCCCATCTTTGTGTATTCTTTATTCAGCTTTCTGACCATGTAGCTTAGGTCTTCTTCATCCTGGGCTATAACTACCTGGTCATCGACGAAGCATAGTATGTACAGGTGTTCGTTTCGTATCGGTATTCCCATCCCATGGCATTTTTGTTTCCACATGGTTAATGCATATTCTAAACATATCTTAAACAGCGTGGGTGATGTTGAGCAGCCTTGCAATAACCCTTTAGATGTTTTAAACCTACACATAATTTTGTTACCTACTTTAATTTGTACGTTGTTGTTTTTATATAAATTTTTTACTGCTTGCGTCAGGGCTTTCGGTATTTCCAATTGTGATAAAGCTTTAAACATTTCTTGTCTGGGTACTGTATCATATGCTTTTCGAAGGTCAATAAACGCTAGATGTACTTCCCTGTTCTTCGCTTTTTTCTTTTCTATGATCTGTTGGAGTGTATATATCTGGTCTACGTATGATCTCTCGGCTGTAAAACCTACTTGTTCTTCTCCAATCTTTCCCTCTATATTTTCCTCGATTTTATTTATTAGCACCCTACCATACAATCTTCCCATTGTTGCTATGGATAGGAAGAATCATTACATAAAAAACCCGTGGCCAAAGAGAGAGGCACTGACTGTAGGAGAGAAGAATGTTGTAAGTCAAGCACTAGTAAAACCTGAAAAAGTTTATCTTCCGCCACTACACATTAAGCTCGGTTTAATGGAAAATTTTGTTAAACCAATGGATCGTAATGGTGCAGGATTTCAGTTTCTAAAAAACAAGTTCCCTAATATAAGTGATGCTAAGATTAAGTAAGGTATATTTGTTGGACCACAAACAAGAAAACTAATGAATGATCCTGGATTTAAAGAAAGTTTGAATGAATTTGAGGTAGCTGCATGAAAATCATTTCAAAATGTGGTTAACAACTTCCTGGGAAACCATAAGGCGGATAACTACAGAGAACTTGTAACTGAGCTTCTTCAAGACTACAGAGAACTTGGATGTAATATGTCACTCAAAATTCATTTCTTAGATTCACATTTTGATTTTTTCCCTAACAATCTTGGCGCCGTGAGTGACGACATGGTGAACGCTTTCACCAGGAAATATGCTACCAGGAAAAATGGAACCCAAAAATCCTAGCTGAATACTGCTGGAATCTATAGAAAATTACAGCAGAAAATCCAAAAGAAGTAGATTTTAGGTAAGTACAAAGTGCATGTAACATATTGTTATATTACCGTCACATAATTTTCTTTTTTCAAACGAAAAATGTTAATTACTAAAAAACTATGCCCGATAGGAAAAACTGTTAACTTATTTGAAATCAACACTAAAAATACTATAAGAATCAGTTATTCACTTTCATTTAACAAACAAAAAATTAAATTTTGTTGACCACTGTTATTTAGCGTTAGGATCGTCTCTGCAGTTCCATTCGATTTTACAGACTAGAGTTTACAATCTAGGCATTGAAGATTGACGCAATATACTGATTGTGACACAGTTACTGAGACGCTATCAGGTTATGCTGAATGAACAGGAACAAGTCACTATCCTTGGATATGGCAGAATAATTCATCACATAGATACATTATTAACCACCAGTATTAAGATGGTAAACTTTAGACACGCACAGATCACCCATGTACCCCTAGATTTACGAATAATTTTAAAATTATTTTATGTATTTGGCTCATAAGTTCAAAAAAATTTACTGTCCCCAACTGTCCCCATATGTAGATAAATTATCATAGCAGTTATTTTATTAAGGTAATCATTGTTTGTAGTAATATGAAAGACGTAAATGTCAAATGTAATTAATGATAAGGGTTTGGAGCATATTCTTTGGCCTTGGTTTCTGTTAAAAGTATAATACTAAGGTCATAAATTATACAGTTTATCATTTTTTATTTCTATAAAAATAAACAATTTGAAGAAAAAATATTGAGATTACAACTTTAGCAGAAGTTCTTTAACATCTTTGATTAGGAAATAATATAAAACAATAATACACCAATTAAACTATTCAAGACAATTATTGTGAAAACGTCTACAATGTGCAGTTAACTAAAACTTCAACTGTACACTGTGCGTTAATGTACTGTAGTATTCGTAATATCTATTCAGCTTTGTATCGATGTATACTAGTCTCTCTACCAAAAAGCCATTAACATTGTTGTTATCGTTAAAGAGTATTAACCAAAGTTAACCAGGATTGTTGTGCTGAGTACTTTATCTGCTATATCACATTAAACAAAGAGGTATATACTTCCTGAGTACACTGTTCACCATATTACGAGCGCACTCATGCATTCTGTTTAATTGGTTTTGATTTAAAATACCGTGCTACAATTGAATCCCGTTTTACGTCGTTGATTGCATAACACATTAGTTTGTAGTTAATAAATAAAAACTGGTTCAGTTTATATCTACCTAAACGCAACAGATTTTCTAAGCTAATAAAGTGTTATTCTACTGTTTTTTCATATATCTCAGCATTTATTTGCACAGATTGTCAAGGACATTTGTTAAATAAGCATTACTTTAAAACTGAGTGAGTACCTTGCCGCGACTAACGTCATTGATAATTCATGATAATTCACTCATTTGAGCTCAGAGGAATTATCATCTCTGCTCAATCATAAAAAACTGGTGGAATTATCTACATCCAGTTATTAAAATATCAATTATAAAAAGTAGTCCATTTTGACTAATAATAAATATACTTAGAATCATCACTTCATAATTATTCAGATTATTTAATATTTCTATCCATATGGTTATCTTTACATTTTAAAGCTCTTTCTTTATTATTTATCACTAGGTATTTGGCATAATATCCATTTCAGCTTTCCTTTTTTTGAAATTCTGCTATTTTAGTTAGTTGTTGGTACAGCCTGTTTCTTGTTTACTTTTTGGGTAGCACATGTTTATGTATATAGTTTTTTTTTTCATTTGTTGTTTTATTACTTATGTTATTGCTCATGGCATAATGTCTGGTTTTAATACCCTTTCCTTATCTGCTTTGGTTAATTAGTTCTCCTATTTATTCTTCTATGATCTTATTTTTGTTTTGGGGTTTCATCAGCTAATTACATTGAAAATATATACACTATCTGGATTCTTATTTACTTTTCACTTAACAGTTCTGTAACATTTTTGTTCGATAAGTATTTCATTTATATAGTTGTTTCGAGTAGTTTTGTTCAGCCTTTATAATTGTGATAAAAAAATTTCCTTGTAAAATTATTTCATTCAATTTCTTTACCTATGTTGTACTTATTATTTTTTAAGCCTTTGATATCTTATTTCATTCCTTCTCTTTATTAATTGATCCAAAACACAGTCCTTTTGAAATATATTCTGTAAACTGTTCTTATTTATTTTGGTATTGAGATAATTTGTTTATTTTCTTTTCTTATTTTATTTAAAATAATTCCTTGATATATACTATAAGATGTCCTTATTTAATCTTATAATTTAGATGGTTTATCTTATTTGATTCCACATATTTTCACCGATATTAACTGTAAGATGGTCTTACTCATTTTAGAATTTTTGTGTTATTTATTTAATTCAAAATATCTTCTCCTAGATAAGCTGTAAGATGATCTTACTCATTTTAGAATTTTTATGGTATTTATTTAATTCAAAATATCTTCTCCTAGATAAGCTGTAAGATGATCTTACTCATTTTAGAATTTTTATGGTATTTATTTAATTCAAAATATCTTCTCCTAGATAAGCTGTAAGATGATCTTACTCATTTTAGAATTTTTATGGTTCTCTTTCATCAAAATATTTTTTTATTGATAATTGTTAATAGGTATCTTTTATCTTTGGTGAATTAATCTCCTTCAACTCGTACGTGTTATTTTTATTATCCTTAGTAATCACGTATGGTCCCGTATACAACAGTAACAGTTTTTAGTAATCCCTTCCATAGTACTGGGTAGTTCCCGGTTTTTAAGCAACACCTTTTCTCCAATTTTGTATTTTAGTACCCTTTTAATTGCTTTTTTATACTTGTTAATTCGCCTTTCCTGGTCCTCGGCTACTTTATTATAAAATCTTATCTGATCAAATTTATATTCCTTGTGGGTCGGAAATTCAATAATCTCTTGTATCGCACGGGGGGGGGGGGTTCTCATGCATTGCCGTATATGGTGTATTCCCTATAGCTGGATGATGTGCTAGATTGAGGAATTCTTCGGTGGCTAATAGGTATTCTTGCCATTTTTTCTGTTTATAGTGGCAGTATGTTCTAAGTATCCTACCTACGTCTCTCAACACTCTCTCTGCTGGATTACTGTTTGGGTGGTAAACAGATGTTTTATAGGTCTTTATACCTAGCACCAATAAAGTATCTCTCCATCTTTTACCTTTAAATTGGGTTGCGTGGTCTGTAATTATTGACATAGGTTTTCCTACCTCAGGAAGATATTGATTTGTAATTACTCCCAAAACCTTTAAAGTGGTGGCTCGGTTCACAGGGTATAATTTTATGAATTTAGTAAAATGATCCATCATTATTATGATATATTTATACCGATGGCGTCCGCCACTACGGGGAAATGGCCCGCATATATCTAAGAAAATCTTTTCCAATTTCTTCTGTGAGGTTATAGGTATCATCACACCCTCCTTCTTATCGTTATTGGTTTTTACTAGCTGGCAAATAAAACAATTCTTGATATACCTCCTTACCTTCCGATTGATGTCCTTTATGTTACAATTTTTCTCCAACGCCTTTACTACCTTCATGGCTCCCATATGGCCGTACCGGATATGGTAGTCCATGATGATTTCCTTTTCAATATCAGTAGGGACTATTATCTTCCATATTTCCTCATCAAGAGATGGTTTCATAAACAACACATCATTATGGATACAGTAAAATTTTGTTATGGTGTCATCTTGATCGGCTAGACGTCTTTGAATACTGCTTAGCTTTGGGTCAGACTGCTGGTGTGTGCTGATGTTCCGTACTATTTTTTCCAAATCGGACCTATCTCTGATAATATTGTAAATTTTCAGTATATTTTCCTTCTCACCCTCAAATGTTTGGTTTTGTAAATCCACCCGTGACAATACGTCGGCTACCACATTCTTGCTTCCTGGAATATATTCCCACTGTAGGTTATATTCTTGCAAGGCCAGTATCCACCTGGTCAGTCTACCGTGGCTTAACTTACACCTTCTCAAGAACGATATTGATTTATGGTCTGTGCGGACGGTCACTGGATATCCCAAGATATAAGTACGGAATTTTCCGCAAGCAAACACGACACTAAGCAATTCCTTTTCTGTGACGTTGTAGTTTTTCTCACATTGGTTCAGTGTCGTGCTAGCGAAACTAATGACGAGATGATGGCCATTTCCGTCCTCTTGGTATAAAGTTGTTCCCAGACTATATTACTGGCATCGCAGTTCAAGTAAAAGGGCTTGTTAAAATTTGGGTGATGGATGGAGTATTACTACTTCTAAAAACTTATCTTTGATTGACTGTAAATTCTCGTCTTGCTGTTTACACCATCTCCATTTATTTTTAGTAGACAACTGGTATTGGAATTTGGCAGTTAGCTCTGAATAATTACTTTGAAATTTTCGGTAATAATTACACAGACCCAAAAAGGATTGTAATTGTTTCCGATTTTTAGGTTGAGGGAATTTCTGTATAGCGTATACTTTTTCTGAGGATGGGGATATTCAGATTGAATCCTAAAAACTGAACCTCCTTGGCTATAAGCTTGGATTTTTCTAATTTTAACGTAATATTATTATCGGCGAGTTTCTTTAATACATGCTCCACTCGGTTGCAATGTTCTTCCCAGTTGGCTGAGGTTATTAACAAATCATCAACGTATACCGTTGTAAACTGGAGTGCTTCTGGGCCGAGTATTTAGTCCATGCAGGCCACAAAGATGGCTACTGAATTTACTAAACCGAAGGGCAAACTCTTAAATTGGTAATTGCGCCCTTCAAAGTTAAATGCCATGTATTGACGACTTTGTGGGTGCAACTCCACTTGCCAATATCCGCACACGGTGTCCCATGTTGTAATAAATTTAGTACCATGAAATTTCTTTAGGATTTCTTCGATTTCTCCGGGCGAAGTTCGATCATTTACAATCATTTTGTTAATTTCTCGTGCGTCTAGACAGAGTCGGACCTTACCGTTTTTCTTTTGAATAGCCACAATCGGACTGGTAAATGGTGACTGACTGCTTTCTATTATATCTCGGCTTATCATATTATTAATTTCAGTTCGGACCGCCTCCTTCAGTGATTGCGCTATCGGGTACGATTTACGGTTGAACTCCACTGGTTCCCTAAATCGGTTCTTGACTTTTCCTGGCTCATCAGAAAATACGGCACGATATTTCTCGTATATTCCTATCAAATGATTTACTTGGTTTTTAGTTAGTTTTTCCGTCGTGTTTTCGCACTGGAAATCTCGTATCTCCTGTATTTTCTGCGTCCACAGTTTATCTTCAGTCTCCCGGTATATTAAGTTACTGAATGCTGATTTATCCGCTACATAATTTAATTCAGTCTGTCGGTTGTGATCCGGTTGGGAATTTATTAGTTCGTTACTTATTAAACCGGCTATCCATGTTGAATCTTCTGAAAACAATGACACCTTCTTTCTGCACAGATCAATAACAGCAGAGTTTCTTCTTAACAGGTCGCACCCTATCAAGATATTAAATGGTAACCCGAATGCAATGAGAAACACCATGTCCAAACTTACCCCCTTACTTGTAACGTTCAAGGATACATGTTTACGTATCATTTCATTTTGCCGACCAGTGGCGCCTATAAGTACAACATTATTGATTGGTAATGTTCGGTGACATTCTTGTTGTATACGGTCTAACTCGTTATTGCTAATTAATTATTGAGACATTCGCTCCGGTGTCTATCATGATTTGCGCTAAAATACCTTCTACTTCTGCCATTACGTATATTATTTCATTATTTTGATTATTAATTTGTATATCGTTTTCTTCTAACAAATCTGTTCTGATATCTTTAAGGTAATTATTGTAAATAATTGTAAATTCCTTATTCTCGTTTTGTTCATTTAACTCTTGTTCATACCCAGTAGATAGGAGCAGTGAAGGGTTGTGATTGTCTATCACCGCCTCCTCTAGTTTAAAGGTGGAATGTTATTGCTGATTGGGCCGACTGCAACGTCGGTCTGAAAACCTTGGGCTGGTTCCTGTCGCTCCACGCGATCATCAAACGACACTTCACTCCTCCGTTGTCGATTTTGGTCCTCCAGGCTGGAACTTCGCCTGTGTACATAACTTCCCCGATCATCCCCTTCGTGGTTTACCTGTTGTTCTCTGTATTCGTGGAAACTATTCCTCATTTGGTTTTGGTACCTCCGTTGACCACTGACTACTGCTCTTATATAGTTCACTCTCGGTCAGTATGTTCTATTATTATAATTACTACCTGGTTGATAGTTTCTATTGTTACTTTGATAAGGGCAATTATTATTTTGGTTTGAATTTCTCTGACTATTTCTATTGTTTTTACCGTTATGATAATAGGTATTTCTATTTGCTTGGTGGTTGTCATTTCCAGCATTATGGTTATTATTATTATTATTATTATTATTACTGCTGCGATTATTATGATAGTAATTATTATTCCGGTTCAAGGGGTTAAACTGATTGTTATTCACGTTATTTTGATTGTTATTCACATAGCTACTACTATTCCTCGATTCTGGTCTATCAGTTCTTCTTCTACTCTGTCGGTAATAGTCTTCATGCTCGTACATCTCGAGTAACTCCGTCATAGCTTGTACGGTCTTAATCTGACTACTCCTACGTGCTCTAATATATTTTCTCTTGCTATATTTTGCGTCGACTCTGAACAATACTTGGCCTTAAACAATCTCTTATACATTTGGTAGTCAGTGATGTCATCTCTGATTGCCATCCACCAATTATCAGTCATCTCTTTAAAGGACTCATCGAGTACTTCTTTATTTGTATTCCAGCGGTTACTCCTATGTTTCGCGAAATGTTCTTCTATTCGAGATATAAATTCCATGGGCTTTCTTTGGTATAACCGGAAATTAACCCCTTCTCGGTTTTCTGTAGTGGCACAATGGGTAATATTATTCGGTCTACTCAGACAAGTTTCTATGTCTGCTTGGTTTTGGCGAACCTGGCCATTTATACTGGTAACCGCAGCTTCTATACCGTCACACTTTCTGTGAATCGGTTTTACACTTTTTCCCATTCTTCATGTGCTTCCTTTTGTTTCTCTTCTATATTTGTAACCTTGGTGTTTACCTCTGCCTTAAGACTCTGTACTTCGGTGTTTACTTCCACTTTAAGACTCTGTACTTCTCGCTCAGTCTGACTACATCTTTCATCAGCTATTGTAATTTTTTGTTCTATTACCGTTATTTCCTCTTCTATCTTCTTGCTGATTGTTTCATTGTTCTCTACTGTCTTCTGACTCAACTCTTCCCTTAATAATTCTATCTTTCCGTCTAATCTGTCCATATTCTCCTGGTTAACCTCCCTTAATTCTTCTCTTAATAGTTGGTTATCCTCTTTCAATTCTTCCAATTACTCTCCCATCTTTTCTTCCATCTCTTATTATTTTCCTCCATCTTCTCTTCCATCTTCTTACTATTCTCCCTTAACTCTTCCCTCAAATGTTTGTTGTCACTTTCCATCTTCTTCTTATTTTCCTCCATCTTCCCTTCCATCTTCTTACTATTTTCCTCCATTTTCTTACTGGTCTCCTCTATTTTCTTATTGGTATTTCCAATGTCCTTCCTTAATTCTTCTTTTGTGGATTCTATATTTTTATTTATTGAGTCTATGCTCTTCTGATTCTCTTCCCTGGCTTTCTTGTTATCCTCCTTTAATTCTTCCTTCATTTCCTTATTCATGGATTTGTTATCCTCTCTCATTTCCATCATAAGCCTGAATATTTCTTGCATTGTCGCGTTCTCTATTTGTTTTGGTTTTTCCGGTTGTTCTTCTTGTTGTTGTACGGGTTGGTTCGGTACCGCCGGAGGTAATATCATCTCCCTATCTTCCATTGGATTCGCCTCCTTGTCCTCTATGTCTATCTCCTCCTCGGGTTCTGCCGCCCTTTTCTTAGACGTCTCTCTCTTTGGCATTTCGATTGCTTTCCTGACTTGTTAACAGCTGCCAAGCTAAAATAGGAAATTGGGCAACTCGTCTTTATCTTATAGGCCTACCAATTCCTATTTTAAGCCCCTAAAGTTGAGCGCCAATTTGTAAATAAACGAAGTTATTTTACAAATGTAGTGTTTTTTCCATTGGTGATAAGTCCCACGTTGGATGCGTCAATTTGTAAATAAACGGGATTTACAAATAAATATACTAATTGGTTAATAAAATTTTTTATTTATTGTATTTGTTTTTTATATAATTAATTTATTTAATTGTTTAATTGGTTTTATTGTTTTATTGTCAGTGTTCAATTAATAAATATACTGATTAATAACTGTGTATGCTCTGATGAAGAATTATTTGTTTCTTCGCGTTAAATAGATTTCCTTGGCCACATCGATTGCATGTAGCGGTCAACTCAGTATCGGCACTTCTTCTTCTGCTCGTTCCTTTCCTTCAGAAGTTCACGTTTGGCATTTAATAATTAATGTAATTTAAATTATGACTCAAATAATAAATAAAACAATGTTTAAACAATAATTAAGTTTATTAGGTTCAAAGTAATTATTTGAATTGCCGCGACTGGCTCGAGTCTGATTCGAGATTAAGTTCCAGTTCGATTATTACATATATAAAAATATTCAATTAAATTAGTATAGTATAAGGGTTCTTTTAACTGTAGAAATAGTCAGGAAAGGCAAGAGAATTCAATACTTACAAATTATAAAAAATTTATTCATTAAACAGACCAAAAATATAATAAAGTATAATGTATAGGAAAGTCGATTTTCGAACCAGCTGATGTCTCTGACGTCACCACGTCTCCTCCAAGGTTGAATGCGTTTAACTCAAAATGACAAGATGGCGTCCCCCATGTGTTGTTCTGCGATGTAAATTCAGCTCCGAGATTTCACTTCAAATAAATGTACCAGTTGTTTAATTCCTCTTCAGTGATGCCGCTATTGGAATATCCACAAGTTGTAGTGTGTAGTTGTTTGTATTCATCCACTGGATTTTGTTCGGTAATAGTTGTGTTGTGTCAAATAGTTCCTTTCATTCGTTTTCTGGTTATCTGAGTTTAATTTCGTTCTTCAGTCGTGTCTATACGTAGTGACAGCTTGATTTAGTAGTGTTTAATTTAGTTTAAGGTTTCAATGACCGTTATTATAGTATTCGTCACTTTATTTTATATTCTTTTATTTTTTTAGAACTTCAGCATATATCTTGGTTTGCGTTAAAAAATTCCTTTCATAATTCTCTGAAATGTATTCTGACACGTCTGTCCTGCTTGGCTTTTAACAATCAACTAATTATATTTGTTCCTTCATATAGAAAATTCTATAAGATTTTGGTCTCATTTCTCATTGTTCATTGATCAGCTGTTCCTATCAAATAATTCAATCTTATAGAAAAAAAGTCATATTTTATATTTAATTGGCTATAAATTATTTGTTTAGTACTTTTATGTAATTCTAATTATAGAACAATATTCCTGCTTTTATTTTATACAAGTTAATACTAAATTTGACCTGTTTTGGTTTGAATTAAGCTTCAGAATTACATTCTTTGAAATCCATCTCTAAGCCTTATTTTCATTCACATAATTACCTATTATATGGTTTACAATATGTTTTATGTTACAATTTTACTCACACTCGATTACTAATTAAACCCTTGTAATTTACCTTTTATGTCTGGCTATTATTTTAAACATTTTATAATTTATTTGCATTTTACTAGTGCTTGCTTACTGCTTTTGGCATTTTCTCGTACAATCACCATTTAAATCAATTTTACTTGCCGATTCTTTTAATCACTATTATAGGTTGTTGTTATCATTAGGATAAAGTATTTTTATTCTGAATGGGATAATTTATATCAAATTAGTCTAGGATCTATAAATTTATATTCTCTGATTTGATTTATATGGTCAAAGTTGAATTTGTCTTGGTCATCAATTTTCAATTTTCCTAGCAATGTTATTATTAATTCACCTTATTAGTTTTATATTTTTTGATTCACTATTTATGGGTCGTTTGAATTATTATTTTGCATTTCCTTACTTCACAAAAATACAACATTAATTAACATGATTGAAATACAATAAACTCTTACATACTAACATCTAGTATTTCCTACTATCAACATATTCTGTATGGTATACACAAAAAAAAAATAACACATAATAATTATATAAATAAACACATTAAAACTTTATATTAATGATTGTCTTTTGTTGTCCTTTTTTAAAACTGGTTTGGGGTGTTTCCCTCATTTACACACTTATTTTATTTATAATTAAGTTTACATTATTCTGATTATTTGTATTGGATTCTCTTATTTTATTATTTTTGGTCCTAATTTGTATAGCTAATATGGTTTAAGTTCTTTCATTGATGTGGTTTACAGCTATAGAGTTTTCTGCCTTGAAAATAAGTTTTTGGGTATCTTGGTGTTATTTCCTTTTAATTTATTTGTCCAGGGCTGTTACTCCTTACTGCTCCATATTTTGAGAATTGTCATTTTAATTTATTTGTCTGGGCTGTTACTCCTTACTACTCCGTATCTTACTGGGTCTACTAATTATTTTACTGATATAATATTCATACTATTTGTTTTTAACTCATTTTGGCTATAAATTGACTATATATAATTTCTTTGAATCGATCTTTCTAGTTCTGTTAAGTCCTTTTATTGATGATTGTAATTATTTTTTTCTGTTACGTTCATTTAAGTTGGTATTACTCCTTCCAGATGACTTCTTCCCTTCTTTTCCTATATGATCTTAGTTTGTAGAATAAGGTAAAAACTTCGTTGTGCTACAATATTTATTGATTTAATTCTTTTCAATTGACTTATTCAATATTTAACAATAGAACGACTCTAGCATATTTTGGGATAATAGATGTACTTAAAATTAGCTTAATTATGTAAAAGGAAAAGAAAATTCCCTTCAACGTTTCCTTCGAACAAAATGTGGCCTGAACACGAATCAGTAATAAATGGAACATAGTAACAACAGTATACGATTTTATAATGGTTACAACAAAAAGAATAGATTATATTAAACAATGACTTTAAGACACATTTAACTGTCAGTATACATAAAAGACAGAGGTCCTCCAGATATCAAATAATTAAAAAATATAATTTTAGGAGAGTTTAATTAAAAAGGTATTATAAAGAATCATTTGTAGAAAATTATTGTGAATGGTTATGTTTTAAATTTTATTTGAAAAACTGAGGAGATTTGAATATTGAAAAATAATCATAACCCGTTTATTAGTTTAACAACAGTGTTATGCACTTTTAGTAGATCAATCGTTTTATTTGCTTTTTAGCGGAAATTGTTTGCAGCGGTACAAAACGCTAAACAAACATTTGATTTTATTTAAAAAAATGACCAGCGAACGTCCGATGTATGTGAAATAAAAATTAATAGAGCAATAAAACTCGCTTAAATTATCATAGACGCCAAACAGCCATATTGAATGAATTTAAATTAGACTAAAATTACTCCACAAAATGTATTGGAAAAATTATTTTTTTGGCTTGGTCATCGTTACATTATTTTAATAACATACAAATCAATCTATCTTCTCATCATTTTTTTCATCAGTTTTTTCTGTTTCCCGTTTTGTATTTGTCACTTGTTGAATTCTATCTTCTTCCTTTTTGTTCTATGCGTTTTATCTACTCTGTGTACCATCCTGTATTCTATCGTTTGCTTAAACTCAACCTTCTTTCTTCACTTCATATTTAATATATTTGATATTTCCTTTAGTTTTTCTTGAAAATTTCTCTTCTCTGCCTGATATTTTCTATTATCACGATTGGTTTGTGCCTTGCTATTATTGCCATGCCATTAATTTTTAGAACTTGCTTTTTTCTCTTTTCAGACTTTAAGGTTTTTTTTTGAAAGTGCCACGTATTATCTGACAAAAGTTTCTTTTCTTCTCTATTTCTCTGTGGTAGTTACATTTCATATAGCAGTCCTTTAGATTAAAACATGTTGCCTAACCTATTGGTTCCTCATTAAAATAATTTTAATACGTACTGGGCACATAAAGAAAACATGCGTTATAAGTACACATACAATAGTTATGTCAGCGTGTTCCACCAAGCAATGAGAGTGTAATGGCTAAGTGCAATATGAACTTTATAACCACTTTTAAGCAAAATATGGCAAGAAGCAAATTGGATTCAGTATGAACGTAGTACACAAGGATTACATGTAGCTCTTAAGTGTACCACTATATACAGTAATAAAAGTTAAACAGTAACAAACGCATTGTGCAAAAATATAAAACGCATTATTTTTACGAGCTACATGTCATTAAAAAGTGAGATGTATAAAGTGAATAGCATATCTTTCTTTTTCTACTTCATATTCACACTGAACAGCAATCAAGCCGTTCCACGCATGAAAAGATGGTTCTTACAAAATAATTCAATTCAAGTAACCATGCAAATGAGCATGCCACTCCACTACGCAACAGGGATGGGAATACTGTCACAGTTGCTACACTGAAGGCTTTGCAGAAGATGTAAATTCTCTTGAACAAACAGTTTATGATGGTTAAATTGAATTGGAAACTCAAGTTCAAAACACCTAATTTTCCACACGTACTTAAACTGTCTTCGATAAATGTTTTTAGCTATACAAATTTGGTTTAGCATTATAGTTGTACTGTCTAAGCATTTTGAGTTATTTTATGACCATTCTAAACAGCATATTTTTCTTAAGATAAGCTTACAACTTAACATATTTTTTGGAAGAGAAAAGATAAATTTACACGCGCGACAACTGTAAGAATCAACTATAGTACAAAAGAAAAAATTATTATTCACTCTATATTTTTATAAAGATCTGAGCAATAATTTTAAGGGTGCTGTTTTGAAAAGCGCAGTTTTAAGATTTAGTTTTTAGCCATTTAGTGTATAGTTCAAAAAGCAAAAAAGTATGTAATGTCAAAGTTATGATTTTTCGTAAGACTTGTACATAACAAAGGTTTGGAACGTGTATTACTTAACACGGTAACGAAACCAACAAAATGGCCGTGTACCTCATAGTAAGGATCACAGGAGCAGAGTTGTTACACAACACGAAAATAGCTTTGATATGAGTGGAACCAACCTTTGCCATAACCACAGAAACACTCGACAACAGAAAGCTTTGTTAACAGCTTTTTAGGATTTCATATTGTACTCGCATCTTCTTGTTGTCAAAATACAACTTAGAATTACAGGCTGCATCGTTTATTTGGGCGTAACTAAGATTGTGGCAAATGGAATGCCATTATTATTAAAATTTGTTTCAATTGTGTGAATAATAGTAGTATTCCAACAATCTTTAAAGCTGTACTGTTTCCAGGTGTCTAAGATATGATGTTTTCTGGCCCTTCTTTGAAATTTCTGACAGTTCTCCCTTTGAGGAAATTTCTCATTGTCGTCCATATTCCTGTCGTTAACCAGTCTCTCCGCACGCTTTACGTTATCCTTCATGACATTCCTCAGCAACCTGTATAGTCCTATCTATCAGGCGATTCCTTGATCTCCTTCGACGTTCTTACCGTAGATTGAAGTTGATTTTTTTTATTATTTATTTTTTTATTTTTCTTACTGACTTTTGTTTTTACCGATCATTTCTATTTACGCATGGTTACGTATTGTATACTTTATTGCTGTTGACTTAGTTTTCTTTTGTTTTTCGATGACGATCGTTAGAGTATTCTACTAGAGAAGCCAGACTCTTGGGAAAAAAATTACCATTAGATCAGATCAACTCGTATTAACAAAAGAAAGTGATTAAAACTCGGCTACCGTCTCTTGCATACTCTATCCAACCGGAGAAATCAAAGTCATTTTCTCAAAGTGACACCACCTGACCGTGATAAATTGTGCCTTATAATTTAAGCATCTTGTATATAGACTTTTTTGCATATATGTTATCATTACATGCAGACAAGTTTACAATTTATTTTATAAAATATAACTTTTGTGGAAAAAAAGTCTTTAAACCTATTATTTAGTATACTACAAAGGATCACACAGACAGACACAGGCGCGCTGATGTGAAGCTGAGGGAAATGACTTTCTGCAACACATAGTTAATGTAACGAATCATGGGTTTATAATATTTAATCACAAAATAAGCAATCGAGCAAGGCATAGTGACATCGACATCGCCGAAATAAAACAAAAGAATCGCGTAATTCCGTTGGCAGGCAAGGCAGTACTTACTTTTTTTCAGGGATCATAAGGGTTTAGTTCTAAAACACTATACACCCAGAGGATCGTACTGTGACCTCTTCAGAATCAATTGCAACCCGCAATAAGGTCCAAACGTCGCGGTTTCCTCATCTCGTGCATCGGTCAAAACGCTTTGAATCTCCATTTTAAGTGTCTTCCACATGACCCTCCTTATTCACTTAACCTCGTGCCGAGTGATAATCTCTTAAAATGACCTCTTAAAAACTTTTTAAACCTCTTAAAATGACTTTTTATGTAATTATATATTACGACGATATGTAACAATCGTCTCGTAGAAGTCTCTTTGTATTGGCAAATAGGGCCATGTCAAACTTCTCTGTAAGACATAATTGCTAACCTTTGGTAGCATAATTGCTACATAGTTGGTAGTTTGCGAATAACCTTTTTTAACATTTTCTAGACTTCTGTTAGAAAGCCATAGACTTGTCAGTAAGCTACACTATAATTTTGGAGGCTAGCTCCAATGCTTCCAGAAATAAATTTTAAAGGTTTTCCAGAAATAAATTTTAAATACAGATAAATTGAGCAAAATGTGATTGCCTGTATTTGTTGGTAGTCTCAAGGAAACAGTAATCCTGAATGTCTTTTCAACATTCTTCTACTTACTGTGTCATAATACGTACACAACAAAAGATCATTTATATTTAACAAGTGCAATTGTAATTTTCTACTTCGCACAACACACAATTAATTAGTTATCAATTTAACAATTTGTTGTGTTGGTGTACTTGTTTATGATTGTTGTATTTTTGCTTTAGACAGATAAAAACTTAAACATTCATAGTTATAATTGTAAATCAGAATTTACTCTGTGTAGTGGTGCGCGCGAGTGAACGCGTGTGTTGGTGTTATTTGTGCTTTACGAAAACAAAAGTACTCCGTTTTGTGTAAGCAGAATTTTTTTATCAATGCTGTGTGTTGTACAAAGCCAACGTCAAAATAATACGGTCGGAATGCATGTCAGCAGTTGTGTGATGGTGATCGACAGTTGTGTCTCTTGTGAATGTAATATTTACATGAATTATTTTAGACCAGTAGTCTTCTCGATGCCTACAAAGGTATTTTCTTTACGTTTAAAAAAAGAGTGTAACATATTCATGTCATACTCATGATGGCAGGATAATTAAATTGGGAGTTGCATCTTTAACAAAATCAGGTTTGAATATGATAGAAACCCGATCATAAAAACGGAAATTTTAATTTATCTTTTGTGGCCAGTTACGTCATACCTGCAGTTACAAGCAAGTTAGATTGACATCATTTGTGTAGTCGGCGCTGTTGGGAGTATTGCAGCAGACTACAAATGAGAATACTTTACGAATACGTTTATTTCCCGCGTAACAGTTTTAACACTATCGATAAACAATAAATATCGTCTTGTTATTGACTTACGTGTTGGTGAAACAACACAAACCTCCTGTGTACAAGAACTGTTAAAATGTCTCATGTTTTCACAACTATTTTTTGTTTTATAGTTCAATAAAATGCAGGTCAGAACTCTTTTTAATAAAATTCTTTTGTCAGACCCTTTAAGAATACTTGGGTCACCTAAATGAACAGACTGAGTTCTGACAAATGTTAACACAACTGGGAAGCAGCAGTTTGGCTTAATCCTCGACATAAAGAGCTAAGTAACTGTAGCAAGTAAACTGAACATTTAATTCTCGATTTCAATCTTCTTGCTACTGACGATGACACAAAGATACAACTATTACAACACTACACGATTTTAATGTGTTAGCCCCATGTTTTTGGAAGCCATTTACAACACTTTTAACGAGTTTAATGTGCGACAAATCTTTACATAACACTACAACACATTAAATTCGTGTGTGTATTTGATGATAGGTGTAATTGTAATAATAATAACACTATGTAATCTGGTTAAAAATTATTTCAATATTTATTAATAAAATTTCTTATTTGTGTTACGAATCAAAATCATTATTATTTGCACGTCTAATTATTACACATAATTAATACTCTTATATTACACATAGACATGTTATACAACATTATATTCTAATAAATCGTAATAATTTTTATATTGCTCTCAGCTAGCTTATTTGTATTATACTGATTAGATTATCTAATCTGCTAATCATTAATCTCCTTTTAAATTACTGCATATGCATTGCTTTCTAATAAAATTCTCTAATGACTTTATCAATTTAAATACCAAAAATTATAGATTTCAAATTATATCTTCTACGTTACAGATAAAAATTATCGTTAACGTTCTTTAAATATTACGTTAATTATTATACAAACAAATATTTACAGTTATACAATTTCTTAATTCATATTTGAATTGAATTGTCTCTTTTTTCTTTGTTAATTATTGTCTTTTGATTAAGTCTCGGTTTTCAAGTGCATGGTTGTGTGTCACCTTATTGTTGCGGTACATCGTCAGCGTGTCCTCTTCGGTCCTTGATACTGGATGCTCCTTTGTCGTTCTGGATTCCTGGAGTCCTGGTCCTTCGTCCGTCGGATTCTCGTACTCTGGATTACTGCTTGTACTTGGCTGCTCCCTCGTCTCCGTCTCCCGTCATGGCCTCAGGTTGCAAGTGTTCACATGTACTGATGAGTAGTCGTGAAGTTCTTGACTGCTGCTGTGTTTGAGATGTAACTGTTGTTGTCTCTACGCAGAGTCTCTGGCTGCCATAGTAGTCGATCAAGAAAAAAGTTGTACTCGTCAAGCAGAGCCTCCGGCCGCTACAATGGTTGATTTAGGAAGAGAATGATGTTAGCGCGTCTCCTGTATTTATACCCAGGGCGCCAAAATCATGTCTCGACAATATTCTGCATGTTTGAGATTGTCGAGAGCGTCACTTTTTACCCATGATTCTTGTCACACTTAATTCGCTCGTCTTTGCGAATTGCGAAGTCTTTTGCTCATTACCCGATATTCATTCTGTCGGTAATTTATATGTGTTCATCATGCACAAACCGTTTTTCTTTATCTTATTTAACATAAGTACTATTTATTTTTATTCTCCTATAATTACACTTTTTATTCCTTTTCACTATTTTTTATACACACATTCGTTTAATTTTTATACACATTTTGGTATATTTGGTTTTGTGCTATTATGTACACAAGTATTACAAATTAAATAATGCAAATAATTGATAGCGTTCCTTAAGGGTTGACGCTTTTCAGGAATGGACAGGTCGCACACACACACACACACACACACACAAACACACACACACACACACACGTAACATACGTGTGTACACAGAGACAGAGCAGCTGACATGTTTCAACTGTTCCAACCTGCACGTTTGGTCGTTCATATTGCAATCTGTACTATTATTATTAACAAAGTGAATTATTTATATATTCTAATTAATTATTTTAATTACTTTGTTCAATGCACAGGAACCTATACATTTGTACTGTTGCACTATATAATAGTTTATTTGTTCTCAGAACTAATGTATTAGCATCAAAGACTCACATGGCTGCCAGAGCAGAGGAAGGAAAAACATAGGACTAGAAGAGAAACATAATAGAACTACATATTATAATTCCATAAGAGAGAGGCTATTGTTGGAAAAATTAAAATAAAATTAACTTGTAGCACATGAAGTTAATGTATAATGTTATGAATACACTGTTTATTTAATTAAGTAGAAATACGGTTTGTGTCCAACTTTAACAACAAGGGTATGTTATTACTGACAAATTTTTATTCAAATAAATACAGGAATTTATTATTAAAAATTAATTATTTGTTCTAAAAATGTTAAGAACAATAAGAACAAATATTATATTCAGCTCGATTATTAATATTAAGTGCGTACTGTTTCACATAATATTACAGCAGGGTTTCGGAACTATATGATGACCGTGAACCACTGGTTCGATAGGAACCACCATAGTAACCACTCACTGCTCGTTGTCACATGCCTTGAAGGTTCACATGAATCAGCCCGTCACTTACACTGCATGACGTAATGACGTAGAAGTTCCCCCATAAAGCCACTTCTCCGATCCTACTCCTGTTTTATTTATATCCGGCGAGGTCCCGCAAAAATGAAATATTTTTAAATACTAAGTAACACTAATGTAACGTATCATGGACATATGTAATTAATATATAGATACAATTAAAATGTCTTAAATCTACGCGAGTTATACAACCCACAATGAAAATAATTTACATTAAAAATTCCTCAAAACTAAAAATTCATCAGCCTTTGTCTGTCAGTTCAAGAACGATTGTGTGCGAGGTTAATGGATAAGGTGTTTATTTGTTTTGGTTATCGACTATCACTTCTAAAGCAATAGAAAACCTGATAGTACCTTAATTGGAAATGACCAATTGACAAAAAATCAATTAGCATCAAAATGTTTGTATGAGTAACAGCACATAAATGACCGTAAACGCCAAACGACTATGAATACTCCAAATCAAATTTCAGTTAAACGATAAATATTGCTAAGAAGAGGACTCTGGAAACATTTCCTTGTTAAGGTTTTCTATTCGTTGTATATGTGTAAATATTTACAATTAGAGATATACCATTCAAATTTGCAACATAAATATTGCTACAATACAAGCATATGCTGTAATGTGCATTTATTAGATAAAATAAATATTTAGATTAAATTTAGAAATATGTAATAAATAAGCAGGCGTGAGATTGAAAGCTGAGTTTATACCCAGGAATCAACAGGCACGATCACGCGATTGTGGCTGAGAGTGTGTACAGCAGTAAATAGTGTGTGTGCGTGAGGCCTGTTCAAGCCTGAAAGTTTGCAATCTCACCACAAATAGATGTTAAATTATAGTTTAATTATAATAAAACCATAAATGGTAGAAAAATTGCAAAGACTTCTAAATATGTATAAAAATAATACACATGTGCAGTGCGAAAACGGCGTAAATAGGACGTGCAGTGCGAAATCAGTGCGATTTTAAGAGCGTAGTAATTACACGAATTATGCGATTACGATGGTAATTAATTGAACATGTGTAATTAAATCAGACACCGTTAGAGCACCTTGTAATCCACTTAGACATTGCAATTGGCAGAAATGTGCGAAAGTATGAAATTGGACGATAGTGGGGGAAGTGACGTCACCGAGCAATTTCTGACATACTGAGTTCTGTTCCAACAGGTGCAGTAAGATGCTCGAATATAAATAAGGGCACGAATGAAGCCAAATTACTCTCAATCAGTCTTCAGAAGCGGCGGGACGCTATGCCCAAGATCAACGCGATTTTTAGATTTTGTTAATAGAACTGTTAAGTCGGATATGTTCATCTAAGTATCAAACAGTAACTATTGGTTTGATTACTAATACAATTATAGAACATACTCTACGATGTCTACACCCACTAACGTCAGTCACTCAAGACAAGGAACAAGGTTACATCAGGCAGAGGAACGCTATGCAGAACAATAGAGGCGTCTACTAGAACAACAGCAGCAGGTGCAGAGCAACATATCACTCTACACTACAGCAACCAGAGGGGACCATAAGGAACGAGTAACTGGAGGACGACGAGTTGAACCGAGGAACGGACAAGGAACTCCATCAGAAGAGGACCTACGGATCAACGGAGGACATGGGTATGCGCTACAGAATCAAGGTGACAAATAATGAATTTATGAATTTTATGTAAAAGACTAAGGACGGTTAAAAGACAATTTGAAATTTAGAAAAATAAATAATAAATATAAAATGTAGATATAAAGATTCAGAGAATCAAATTTAATCTTATTTTCTTTGATGATTAATAATTAATTGAGTCAATTTAAATTGTATCAATAATTAACATATATGCAATGTATAATCAATGAGTAATATGTATGCAATGCATAAAGTAACGTAGTAAAAGTTATATAAAAAAGATAAAACAAAACTACAGTAAAGCACACAAATCAGACTGAGCAGTCGAAATTTTAAGATTAACAAATAAATACTTAGAATATAATTTTGTTACTATAGGATATAAGATTTATTTATGATAAATGTACTGCAACAATTGAGCAAACAATAATGAAGGTTTATTAAAATGAGATTTTAAAAATGCTTTTTTTTTTTTGAATAAATTGATGAAAATTTGTTAAAATTCAATAAATGACTACTCTTATTACTATTACACCCAAACCCCAGTAATTAATTCACGTTATCAGTAATGTTAGATACATGTTGGCACAGCACAAATTAATTTACATTTGTTATACATTTTGGCGCTCCAAAGTGTGGGGCTTCACAAATTAAATTAAATCAATTTAAATTGTTAGTTTGTTGTGTTATAATATATTCACACATTTTTGCATCAAACAACCTTTTCCTGCACACAAACGCACGTCACAAAATATATGTCAATAACGTTTACGTCAACACAAACACGTATGCTGTTACACAAATGGCTTTTACGTTTTCGTAATGCACTCATATACTTTTTTTACTGATATAGAGGCCTACAATTTCAATTGTCTATCAACAATAATTTTTGCCTGTGTAATTATTTTGTCAAGTCCAGTTGCTAAGAAGACGATAAGAGCTGTATTGCTAAGAAGAAAAAAAGCGTTATTGTCGATAAATTATTCAATAAGTATTTACAAATTTTCCGGCTCATGCGTGTTTTTGTACACATAATCATAATTTTAAAAGCTTAAGCATGACATGTGTTATATTATATCACCGTTCTAGAGCAAATGTTCTCAACGTGGTATGCAATATTGCATCCATTTTGATCAGACAGAACCCTTCTCGATATACAGCGCACTTTTATCAGTAACTCAAAACATAAAAATCCGACGTCAAAATACGTAAAACGTTCGTTTGGTATGCTTGTCAACTGCACTGCTGCTGTTCAGTACACCATTGACATCATTGACTCAGCTTTTAACATTGGTTTGAAGCTCATCTATTATGCTCTCCGTTAGTCTCTGTTAACCAATACTTTGTTTATTTAATACTCTAAGTAAATTTATTTTATCGTTGGTTGCGTCATTTCAAATCGTTGTTCTCAATTGTAACCATTTGCAGTTTTTTATTAGTATACTTCGAACTTATTTTTTTTTAATATACGTTAACGTATGTTCAAAATATATTTTTACAAACTGGATGTGTGTGTGTGTGTGTGTGTGTGTGCGCGCGCGCGCGTGTTTTGTACTTATTTACATAATTATGACACCTGAGTGTGTGCAGTGACATCTGAGTGTGTACCTTTAAAGCTATAAGCTGTTACGACTATGTGAGCTGTAAGTAATAAACGAGGTGAGCTGTGAGCTGCATCAACAGAGAGCTGTATCCGTTTCTTCTACCCAACTTCGTATTCAGGCTGAACAACCCTCGAGCCGTTTCACGCACGAAAGGCTGTTTGTTATGGAATAATTCAACTCAAGCAACCATGTAAATAAGAGTGCCACTCCACTACGCAAAGGGCGTGGAAATATTAACGCTGTTACCATTGGCAAGAGAATAATTTATATCCATTCAAAAAACACTTTTACATTCATCTGATAGAATTATACATTCATTTTATACACACATATTTTACATGTGAGCCTATTACGTCATTAAACGGTTGTTAATTAAATTATTTATTCAATTCATTTTTTTTCACATTATTCTTGTATGTGTGTGTGCGCGCGCGTGTGCGTGCGTGTAATATTTATCTAATATATTATTTATTTATTTAATATTTATAACTATAAATATTTATTTATTTATTTTTATAAATTATTTGTATGTTTATATATTTATAACTATTTTACATCAAGATATATACTTCCTTACTTGGCACAGGTTTCGAGATCAAATATTTTTCCATCTTCAGCCATCTTAATTTTGAACCTTGTTAAATATTTGTGTTCAGGTTGTTTGTTACTATGGCTTCCAGTTGGCATTTGGTAGTTTAAATTAGTATTATTGTGTGTTGGTGTAGTTTATATATTTGTTTCAATATAAACCACAAACGTTGAGTGTTTTCAATATTGAGTATTTTTAATATTGTGTCTTGTTTTGTGTTGATTTGTACTTGTTCAGGTATTAGTTTGTCCTATGTTCTGCGTTTATATATTTGTAAATTTTCCCATATATTCATTAGTGTGCCTTTGTGTGGTATGTGTTTTATCAGTCTCATGTTAATTATGTCTGGAAATGCATGTCCTGTGTTTATTGCATGTGTGGTCAAATTTGATATATATTTCTGTTTTTTATATGAGTTCAATTGTTCAAAAAATACCGTTTTTTCAGTTGTTTTTTGTTTGTCCTATGTAACATCTATTGTAATCTTGGCATTCAGTTTTTATATTCCATTGGTCATTCTATTATCTTTGTTGTATGGGTCATTTAGTTTTTGTAAGTTATTTTTGTTTGTTTTGTATGCTATATTAATGTTTGTATTTTTAAATTGTTTTGTAAGCTTAGTCATCTATTATTTATGTATGTTAATGTGGCTAAATTTTTGTTATTGTTGTTATTATTATTTATGTGTTGTTTATTCTGATCACTTATTAAATGTTTAGTCTTTTATTTTATATTTGATTATTTTTTCTATTTTGTCTATAGTGTTTTTATTGTATCCATCGTCATCAGCAATTTGGTAAATTATATTTCTTTCTTTTTTGTTTCCTGTGTGTTTAAGAGTATTTTGTACAGTCTGTTGAAGAGTGAATAAAAAGCTGCCATTTTATGTAGTGGTGGGTGGTTGGAATGGTTAGGTATGGTGATGCTAGTGGAGGTTGGTTATCTGTATATTGCATATTGTAATTGGTTATTGTTTCTTCTGTGAATTGTATTTTTGGGTGTATGTTGTAGAGTTGTTTTAATATTTAACTGCATTTGTGTTTTTGTTATTATATACACATAGTCTACACATCTTATACATATACCATTTGGATCAAATTAATTTATAATTTTTTGTGTTTTGGTGTCCATGTGCTGTAAGAATATTTCAGCTATTATACATGATAATGTAGAACCAATTGCCAGACCTTCTTGTTGTTGATTAATTTTATTGTTGACTTCAAATTAATTTTGATTTAGTATTCGTTGTAGTTTTTTTTAATTTAGTTTATATATTGTGTGTTTTCATTTTGTTTTTTAAGTTTCTTTATGATTATGTCTATTGTTTCATCTACCAGGATATTTGTGTGCAAATCTGTGATGTCAAATGACGTGAAAAATGTGTTTTCATCTATATACATTAAATAACACTTTACATATTACAACGTTAAGTATTTGTGAAGCCCCCAACTTCTTATGAGCCATTTATTTTGCAACATACTTACGCTATAAAATTATGACAGGTGTAATCGTAATAATAATAACACAACGTGAAATGGTTTAGAATCATTTAAAAATTTATTAATTAAAAATTTTCTATTTTGTTGCGATTTAAAAATATCATTATTATTCGCATGTGTGTAGCCGTAGCACACATCTAGTTATTAACATATAAGTAATAATTTCGTATTACACATAGAACATAATATACACTCTTATACTACAATAAACATTTGTAATTATATAATATTGCTCTCGACTTGCTCATTACTGTGATAACTATTTGATTATCTAATTTCCTTTTAATACTCTATTTTCTTTTTATTATATTGCAAATTCATTGCTTTGTTTTCTAATAAAAATTTACGATTTACTTTCATATTAATTTAAATATCAATGACTAAGTTATTTATTCAAATTATAGTTTCATACTTTTAAACATTATTCTAATTACTACACAAATAAATATTTACATTTTCAAAAATTATCAATTCATCTTTGAATTATATTGTCTTTATTTTTTACATCGTTAACTGTCTTTACGTGAGTCTTTGTTTTACAAATACATGGTTTTGTTTCACCTTATTTGTCGTGGTAATACTCAGCGTATCCTCTTCGGTCCTTGGTCCTCGATCCTGGATGCTCCTCTGTAGTCCTGGAGTCCTTAATCCTCGTCCTTCAGATCCTCTCCGCAGTCCGTCGCCTCGTCCCGTACGCTGGACTCTTATTTCATGTACTTGGCTGCTCCCTCGTAACCCGTCATGGCCTCAGGTTGCAGATGCTCTCACGAGAGTGTTGAGTAGTCGTGAAGAACCTCCGGCTGCTGCTGTGGTTGACAGACAAAGAGTTGTTAACGTTGGGCAGAGCCTCCGGCTGCCACGGTAGTTGATCGAAAAAGAGAACTAAGTTAGCGCGTCATGATACCCTAGGGCGCAAAAATCATGTTTCGGCAATATTCTGCAGGTCTCAGTCTGTCGTTGGCGTCACTTTCTAAACACGATTATTTTCACACTTATTTCGCTTATCTTCGCCATATGCGAAGTCTTTTTATTATTTTCGCACAATTTTTTGTACACATGTACGTCTTTATTTTATACACACTGTGGCGCATTTGGTTTTGTGATATTATGCACACAGTCTTTACAATTTAAATAATTCATATAATTAATAGCGTTCATTAAGGGGTGACACTTTGCAGGAATCAACAGGTCTCACACACACATGTAAAATACACGTGTACACACAGACACAGTTGCGTGGCGTGATAAACCTGTCCCAGCATGAAATTTGTTGTTCCCTTTACAGTTCAGATTGAAAGCTGAATTATTATTACTAACAATACGAATTACTAATTATATATTTAATTAAATTAATTATTTTCATTAATTTGTGTAATGCACAGTACTCTATACATTTGTACTGTTGCTATATATATATATATATATATATATATATATATATATATTACATTTAATATTTATAACTAAATTTACCTCAAGATGTAATTTTTCCTATATATATATATATTAATATATAATATATATATTATATATAATACTTTACGGTGTTTTGATAGTTTAAACTGTCACTAATGATGGTTTATTTATTCTATACATGAGATAACTCTGATACAACGGCAAATTTAGCAAAAACCTACACTAACAAATTTTGAATTTTCAATTATAATTATCTGTTTTGAAGACAGATAATTATTATACACGTTTTAGTTTGCAAAAATGTAGGAAAATGGTTCTGTGATGTTTGATAGGGATGAATGGGAAACATTTTTGCACAGTGTTTGTTTATTTTATGCGTTAATCATAATGAGACCACTTATAGCTAAATGTTATAGTGTATCATTCCATTTTTGTGTGTGTAAATGCGCACGAAAAAAAATAATAACAGTAGTTTCATTTTCAAATTTAATGTTTCTAGCTCCTTATTTACGCTGTGCTGATAAAAGGAAACACGACACATAAAGAAAAGAAAATTCACATTGAATTCTATAAACACTACTATTTAACTTAACACTCGTATTGTTGATTGATCAGACACTCTAAGCCAGTTTTCAGAGAATAGTGCCGAGAACTCTATACTATTAATCTCGGTTAATAGACAGTGTACACAGATTTGGTTTCCGTTGCATTCAAAAACTAACGGTGATAGTTATTAGGGTAGTATTACTAATTAGTTATTAGAGTAATTGTTTCTGATTACTTAAGATAACAATTGTCAAACGACTACAAACACAGATTTTACCTTAGTGCAATTTTGCCTAGTAAATACTACCTAGTTCATAATAAATTTTATTGGTATTCAACGACCATAAAATTTAAAGTAAATTTATAAGTAAATGAAATTAAGTAAAGCAATACTAAAGGATGTTGAAAATTTAATTAATAAATCGTGGTTTATTTAGTCTCTACATAAAATAACTCGGTTAAAATAGCAAAGTTTCGCTAAAATTTACACTAACCAAAAATTAGATTTTTAATTATAAATATTTATCTCTTATTGATATTTAAACTTAACCTAAAAGCAATGCTAGTTTTACACAGAATATAATAGAAACAGTAATAGACAGGTCGGCAGACATTTAAGCGTTCACTCAGTAAACAGTGTAATTAGAGCTGATTTCGCTTTCTCATTATCTTTATTAAATTCATTTGTTTACCTTAATTTCCAAATATTAGTACATTAGTTCACGGTGTAAACACTGAAGCTACACACAGGCCTACGTACGTTCTTACTGAAGTCTGATTGTACTTATTTTCGTGACAGTAAACATCTGTAGCAAGCTGAACACAGCACAGGAAACGGACAAGATGATTGATAACCATAGAATTGGTAGAAGAGAGTAAGAGTGAGAGAGAGAGAGAGAGAGAGAGAGAGAGAGAGAGAGAGAGAGAGAGAGAGAGAGAGAGACAGAGAGAGAGACAGAGACAGAGAGACAGACAGACAAACAGGCAGACAGACAGAATATTAACCTTGCTAATTATGTTATTCTCCGTATTACAGAACAGTAAAATATATATATGGAGCAACATGGAAACAATTTGAGTTACATAAGGAAGTATAATAATATTTTTTTTTATTTGAACCACAACGTACCACTTTATCATTTATCAAATACCATGGTGCAAACAAGTAAAGTTATTGCCATACTCTTCTTCGTAATCTTATAATACAAAACTCATAAATTTAATAATAATACATTCATATGTGCTCATATTTTTTTGTATTTATATTTTTTATATTTTTTTAATAATAAAACTTTTTACAAAAACATATTTTATTATTATTTTGTAAATTTACATATGTTTTGAAAGTAATCCAACTATCATCAGATATTTTTAATTAATAGTACTCTTTGTCTCATTTATACGGAAGTATATAAATTGCCGAATAGGCAATGGTTATTTTGATCTATCAAAGCATCGGACACTGTAAGCCAGTTTTCAGAGAATAGTGTCGAGAATTTTATACTATTAATCTCAGTTAATTATCAGTGTACACGGTTTGGGTTACCGTTGCATCCATAAACTAACAGTTTTAGTTATTACGTAGATTTTGTACCGTTAGTGAATACTATATATTAAGTGAATTACACTTGGCAGAGTACAGTTGTCCGCATTAGATGTAGATGTAGACTTAAGGTTTACATTAGCTAAGCGTATAGCAATGCCTTTCGCGGATTTAATTAATGACGTCGCGATATAACAGACGTCGTGTAATAAAATTATCCGACGCACCGGCCAATACTATTTTACGCCAAGTGCAGCACTATGAAAATATTAATATTTTTTGAGTCTACTACGGAAGGTATCACGGCTGCAGTCAATATTCAAAGAGCCAATATCTTAGGACTATTGGTCCGTGGTCGATTGCTTGCTGATGTCAATTTCTTACTAAACCTTTCGGCCACCCGCCGAACTTTTTCTTCAGTAGTAAAATAGATAGACGCGAGATGGTAGACCGAACCCCAAGATGGGGTAAGAGCAACAATTAATTTTTATTGTTTCAAAATTGTTATTGACACAAATATTTCTGTCTTCTGGTACGGTGCACTTGAGGTGGTAAATTTGGTTAAGAATCTGGTGTTTAAAAACCCTTATGCATGGATATAATTAGACTGACTGTGATCGAAAAGAGTAATCTTATAATTATGGGACAGGCGTGATATGCGAGTCATAGAAACGGCTGCGATGTTTAAAAAGTAGGCTGAGGCCGCGTTTATACTCGCTACGCGCTACGCTACTACAGCAAGGTTAAGCGTAAGACAGCAGACCCTTTTATAGCTGCAGATCAGTAGCGAGTACGACTTGGCAGCGTTTAGGACGAAAATAGACTCTACTTTGTTGCGAATTTGTATGATATCGTTACAAAGAGAAATAATCCCTAGTGTGCGCGAAGATGATAATGAATTGTTCAATATTTTAAAATGAGTTTTAATATTTTCTACTTTTTTTTTTGCGAACATTTCTAAGTCAAGTCAAACCTCCACTCAACAGCCCTGAAAGGATCAGGGATAGGTTGTATGCAATGTGACGGTTGCATGGCTGGTACAAGGCGCCACCAGCTGCTAGTTGCGGTATTCACAGCCAGGAGGCGGCGCTTGTATCTCAGCGCCTACTCAGTTCGGCCTCACGATGGTGAGTGCAGCACGCCGTACGGAGCCTCCGCCGGGAATTGAACCCGGGACCACGAGCGCATCAAGCACCCGCGTTAGCCACTAGACCACCAGGAGTCTCTGCGAACATTTCTGTTTCTCTATAATACACACTATGGCTATTAACACAATCGGAAGGCTTTGCACAACTTTGTAACAAGTCTACTTTAATTGAACATATTATGAGTGAATTAAACTTTCACTCGTTATTTTTAATCTTATGGGAACTTTCAATCATTCAACTATGTTAATTAGAGACGATTTTTAAAGAACAATAAACGCACGTCTTGCTCAACTTTAGTAAACTATTAGATTAGGCAGACACTGTTACAATTTTACGAAATTTTTATTAAAGAAATATTGGAGTAGTACAATAGAAAATTATGAAAAAATTACAAAAGGGAAATTAAAAATGGTCGGTCAATGTTGTCTTCCGTGCGCTTATCGCTTTCGAATTAAGTGGAATGTTGTCCTCCAAAATAATTTGTATTCTGTTTCTTCAGAATGTAAAATAACCGTTTTGCAGATGTCACCCCTCACTTTGTTTTTTTACGTCACGGTTTCAGTAATCCTGATTTTCTGGATTCGACAGGACGGAGCTTGTAGCGATTCACTAAAGGGAAGCTCTGCATCATTGTCCACGTTCATGGTACTCGGAACTCTACGCTGCAACTGAACTGCCAACAAGTGAAGCACTCTGCTAGTATAAAAGCAACCATTTATCCTTGGGACCGTCTGCCGGGCGTGATACGAGAGGCGAAGCGGCACAGGAAAACTTGCTTGCGTAATGCCTCACGCAGTATGAAAGGGTTCTACGTGAACAATGTTAACCCGTACGCCTTCTAACGCGTAGCTAGTATAAAAGACGGCCTAACGTCGCAATTTCAAATGCTTTAGACGTTTCTACTCTTTCCAGAATCTGGTCAATTATTCAGTCACCATCTAGGGCAATCTCGTAACGTGCTACGCCACACAGGCTGAGTATAAAGCTGCGATCAGGTCTCGGTAGCAGCCAACCAGTTGTTTTGCCTTGCGAACAGGAAATCGAAGCGATAAGACGTGTTATTAGAAACTGTTGACAGGTACAAACCGCTGAAAGTTGTCACGTTTACTGAAATGTGTTAATTGTGGATTGTTGTGTGCGGACATTTGTAAATGGTGACCTGTCGTACTTATAAAAATTATTGTTACATTTGAGAGGAACAAATTCTCTGGCCTTTAATTTCATATTCTACTGTTAAAAGACGACAATCCGTGCAAACGATTGGAATAATCAATATATCTCACGTTTGTAGAAAAATATGTTTTTTATACATAAAAGATACGTATTTACCGTCCAGCAAGTACTCAAGTTTTTGGGGTACTGTGGAGACATCAGCAGACCTATATCAAATAATAATACTTTCAATTGTTTTGAACCAATGCGGATGCACTTTGCATAATAAAAAAAAAATTAAAGCTTTGTCCTTCACATCCACTTTATTATGGAAAAATAAAATGCAATCCATAGTATAGAATGTTTTTTAAATTATTGAGAATTTTTATATTTTATAAGATTATTAGTAAAATCTTTTAGGACACAACATCCAACGGTCAAATTCACACGATACTGCCTATTTGCTTACAGTGTTTTCAGATTTATGTTAATGGACCCCTTAAATTGAAAATTTAATTTTAACCGAAACAAGCAAAGTGAAAACAAACCAAGGGGCACATGTGTCTTTTGTCTGACAAACCACAGTGCCAACCGATTGTAGAAACAGAATACTCCTGGGAGAATTTGTTTTGAAATTGGCTTTGTGCCCAGAAAGTGCCGGCGGCAGCACCCCGCAGCGACGGTTTATGACTGGCTTACACCGGTATTGAATTATCGTTGCTTTCGTCAAATTTGTATGAGACAAATTGCGACCTACTGTGGTTTCTCGGAAATCCTTTCCCTCGCAAAGGAAATAAATAAAGGAAATAGGATATTTCAGTACTTCAGAGTACAAATTTACAACAAAAATAAATTCTTAACAAAAATCTAGTTTGTTATCATATCCATTGGGCTTAAAATAAAACTTTAGACGTGGATTTGTACAGTCTGAATGAAATATGTATACGTATGATAAGGAATTTGCATGCGGCAAAAAACAGTACGTGATATGATTCACAAATAAAATTGTTTGTCCTTTTAAAAATACACACACACTGTCATTGTTATTAAAATACAATATATTTGTTTGTGTGTGTGTGTGTGTGTGTGTGTGTGTGTGAGAGAGAGAGAGAGAGAGAGAGAGAGAGAGAGAGAGAGAGAGAGAGAGAGAGAGAGAGAGAGAGAGAGAGAGAGAGAGAGAGAGAGAGAGAGAGAGAGAAAAGGGGTGATTGTGAAGTGTAAGTGCATTTTATGTACGTGTGAATTCGTCTTAATACTGAAATAACAACACGATTATCTGGGTAGGATTTAATTCTTATATTTTTGAAATAGTAAAATGTAGCCTTAGCAAAGAATAGAGTACATAATTACTTTTACTAATTTTGTATTTAATTATAAGTTTTATAAATAATTAATTTAAAACGTAATTTATATTTTATAATTATATTTATAATTTATATAATACAGTACAATTGGTTAAAATTTAATTTTATGCAGTCATAAAAAAAATTAATGTACATTCGCAGACATTAAACTACCAATGTCGAAACAATAAAGAAAGAGAAATTTTCATTTGATACATGTTTACTATGTGTCATACATAACATTTTTGCACCATTGAAATAACTTAGGAAAAACAGGATAAGGCAATAGGCCTATAGACCAATAGTTCGAGCTGCTCAGCGCTTATGGAAATTCTGTGTTTCATCTGCTAATTAGGAGTTATAATACGTTTACATTTCTACACACAGCGCGACATCGGGGGCTGAAAAAAAAATCTTGATTTTATGATACTGCCAAGAATCAAACGCAGGGTCCCTAAATTAGTAACCAAGCATTATTATTATTATTATTATTATTATTATTATTATTATTATTATTATTATTATTATATGCATTAATAATATACTGGTTTAAATATTTTAAGCAAATATTGCCGTATGCCAACGTTTTTAATCGCATAAATGAAGTTCAACGACATTCTTTGTTAAGACATAAGAATACCTAACAAATGTCTATCAATTTATTCTTTCAATTATTTTGATCTTTCACTTTGATTAGATCAGTCAATTCTTTTAAGAAAATATCTTAGGTGTGGTGGTATGAAATTAATATTGCTGTTTACCTTGTAAATTTGTAAAAGTAAAGAGATAGGTAAAGGGTTACAATTATCGAATGTCAGAAAACAGTTCTCGGAAATAGTAAACAGCAATGTACAGAAATACTTTAAAATCCTAAATGTTAGGATCTTAAAAACAAAGATAACCTTACACAAAGATTTAGTTTCTCTGTGGTTTAGTTACCAAATATAAATGACAAACTTTATCGTTGTATATAAAAATATATAGGGCGAAATGATAATCTCAGTTCAGTCTGATTGCATGTTGCTAACAGAGGAAAACCAGTTATTCAGTTTAATCCTCAGTACACAGAAAAGCGGAGTATCTACTGCATTGGAGCGTTACGTTTAATCTACCAACTATACAGCACGGTATGTAGAAAACGAGTACAGCCTGCTCGTTACAGCAATTCTGGAAAAGCAATTAAATAGATAAGCACGTAAACACAAATACACCAGTATAATGTAGTTCACTTGTACGCTTAGATTAGTGTTATAATCAAACATGTGTACTGTCAAGAGAACAGAGAAAAGGAGAAAGAGATGCGCAGTGATAGAGAGGGGCGAGAAAGAGAGAGCGCTCCTAGAAAAGGTAGAAATTGAAAACGTGAGGCTGTATTTCAAGGAAGCGAAGGGATAACTTAATAACCTGTCAAATATTATCCCTAATTAGAACACTTTCTATCAGATTATGTAAATTACAAGGATTTTATTACATGTTAATCAAATGTAATGTAATAAGGATTTTACGAAATTACAAGGAAAATCTCTTTATTTTCTAAGTAAAAACGCGTTTGGCTTAATTCCTCAAGATTTGTCTTATAGGTAACATTATATTTTAAATGCAGGAAGTATAATTGAAAAATTTTAGAAAAAAACTGATTGTAAATAATTAATTAATAATCCATTTTACGATTATTTGCAAATTGTAAAGTTTGTGTTATGTATATTACGTCTCCTGTATATTTGTCTACAGTAAATCCTAAAAGTAATTTTTTGTAGTGTTTGTAAAGACGTACGTGCAGCGTATTATAATAACTAATACATTTTTAAGCAAGCCACTTCGTTTAGTCAGTTTTACATTTGAAAGTTAAAACATGTGTTTTAGAAATTTAGGGTAAAAAATATTTTAATACGTTAACCTATATTTCTGTATCAATGTATTGTAAATTTTATGACAACAACAAAAAATTTCTTTGCAAAATAAAACAATTCTCTTATCAAAATTCATTTAACCTCCCAATTTTGTGTTCTTCAGTGTTTTTCTATTTCCATTACATTTGTGTATTGTGTGTTCAGAACATTTTAATGTTACATATTAAAAATGTTATTTTAGAAGTTAATTAAAGAGTTCTCTAATTTATTTAAAATGATTACTTGAATACGCATAGTTATAGGCAAACTAATTAGCAAGTCAAAAAAGTTTTTGTGTACCGGTATGCACTGTTTCTAAAATTATTCTATAAAAGCAACGCATCAATATCAACTATAGTCATTACTATAACTATTAAAGCAATTAACTTTGTGTTTAAAAATACTTAATTTCAGTAGTAAAACATTGTTACTAATAAGTGAATTATTTCTGCACTTTTAATAAATATTTCGTGTTTCTTAGGTTAAAAATAGCCGAATATTCCTTATCACAATCGAGAAATTTTTACTTGTAATTAGTGTCAATTTAAATTAACGTAATAAACTATACATATTTAGTAACAAAACAAGATAGTATGGAAACCTTGCACCGAGGAAGAATATCATTTCCTAAAAGCTACATATGTAATTCAAGATTTGTGTAGTAAACATAAAATTGAAGAAACTATCTCTAAATGTATGAGTTTCAAAACTGGTAGACGTAAATCACCGTCTTTATAATATCGAAATGTTACACAATATTACGTTAATTTTTCTAAAATTTAATTAAGTTTTCCACGTAATGCTAATACTATAACTCTGATTTATTGAAAAATTCAGAGGGCCTGAATAAAAGAATAAAGTGTTACGTTAGAGTAATTTTACTATAACAGAAGTAATTTCATTTTCGTTCATATATCATTAATAAAAACAGTATTTTAAAATATAACTACTTGTCATATTTTGGAGAAACTTAAAGTCATGCAGCTCACGTTCCTCTTGAATGACTGACATGTTTTTACATAGGTAAAAGCGTATTATGTTTTCTCTTTGGCTTTAGAAAAGTATTCCAAAAGTGTTACATATCTTCATCGAGATTTCTTACATTCAGTAAGTGTCATGTTCCTGATGTTCCTCTTAAGGCTCCGCTTGTAAGAGCCTTACCTTCAGATCGGTACATGTTCAATTTAACAGATTAACCTCAGATTAACCTTGAGTAAGCACAAAAAGAACAAATGAAATTAACTTGATCAAAGATACCAATCTCTTACTGTGTCTGAGAATATTAGCATTAAGAGGCATGCGTTAACAACTGAAGAGAGTATTTTTTCAGTTCTGCCATCATAACTTCCATTTTCTCCACCGTGGTGACAACAGTGTCAAAGTTTAGCTTGTAAATTCATCTCGTGAGGGATACTACATACTACACTACACTTTATAAGCAAAATTCGTCAAAAGAATATATCTGCACAGTAATTCAGATTACACAGCGTTGAATGTATTGTGTTGTAACGTTCGTCAATTTTAAAACTTTATCAGTAGATGTAGTGTAAACTTTTTATTCAGAAGTGTATAACATCAAGTCAACTCAAGTACTGAGTATAAATTGAGTCAATTACTGTGGGAGAGTATAAACAAAACTACCGCTCACCTCTCTCCTGACATAGAGAGTCTACGAACTCATTACGTGCAGGCTGCTTTTTCACTGTAGGACAAAATAGAACTCCCGATGCTATTACCCCCTCCCTCAGTACTGGCAGCCTTTCTTCAGTATTCTATCAGTGACTTAAGTGTCGGTTTGTCACATCTGTAAAGAAACATCTGTCAATCTGTCACATCTTTAACAGTTCATACAATTGTCTGTGCAAGTTCCTCCGTCTGGGTGTCTTTTCTATTATCTCACTTTCCCACTCATTAACCCTTGATTCCATTTTATGGCTGACGTTTGTTATCGTATAGAAGTATGTTGCACGATACCTCCATGTGTTGTACACGTTATAAAGGCCGAAAGTCTGTTCAGAAGATACACAAGTTACGAACCGTATATGAATAAGGGTGTATACCCAGGTTTAAGGGTCTTTGCAAACACACACACACACACACACACACACACACAGAGGTGTGATTACATGTATCCCCTTACATTCTTTGCTTTATTTACTCTAATGTTGTCTGCACTAATGTGCTCTTTAAGAAAAACACAGTCACTGTGTTTCGAAAGTGTTAGGTCGTTTTCATCGTTATTGTAGATACATATCTGCAAAACGGTAAGGTTCTTTGTCTACACAGTGCCGTTTGTATTTAGGTTTATTAATGCCCTGAACAAACAAAACTCTTTAACTATTAACATTCTCCCTTTTTCAACTCTTTCATTAATCTTGGTTATCCTACTTCATACCGTTCTGACGTGACAAATGCTATGATTATGGTTCTCATAACATTTAATTTATTAACAAACAAAAACTACGCTGTTTTACACCACTGTATAAAAATTCCCTATTAGCGCTTTCAAGCCTTTTAGCTCTGCTGATGAGGATCTGATATTTCCGATCCGGTGATGAGCTGAGAGGCTCGAAAGCTCTAATCGGGAATTATTTTTATATAGCGGTGTGAAACAGCATAATTTTTGTTTGTGATTGTAATCACTAACACAATTTTATAAATTTAATTTAATTTAATCTTTTGAACTGTAATTGACAAAAAACTGTTTTCATAAGTATTTTTTTCAGAATCATAGTTTTAAACTAATTAACAATTTTCCACTCTTATCTTCCAATTTAATTACTTAAAATAATTATATACAATTTACATATTTCATTTTTTCGGTAAAAACATTAAATATTTTTACCGTATAAAATACTTAATAACTTGCTCACTGTTTTTAAAAGATAAACTGGTCTAACATAGAAAAAAGAACACGATTTAACATGCTACAATAATATCTATCCTAAGAAACAAATATAAAGCCCGTTCTTCCTTCAAATTATTGTTAACAATCAGTAACTTCTAATTCTTAGTGATTTATAATGTTCTCAAATTATAAAGAAAATATTACATCATTACATTACAGTATCTTCATATTATCTTCATAATATATTCGTTACTTTTTTGTTATAAAAAGTATTCAGATTTTGTTGTTTGTAATTTGTAATACTTTAATTCGTTGTATGTTTTTTGCGTTATTTATTGGTTTTAAAGCACTGTGATAAATATTACTGATGTGGGTGATTTTATAATGTATCGCGTATTGTTATACCAGCCACAATATAATATATACCAGCTGGATAAGTCGTACGGGCTCAGAAAATAAATATTGAAATCACATAAGAATCTGATGTTAGGAGGATTACAGATGAACTAGAAGAATACAGAACAAAGCAGCATGGGCGTGTTTTAAGGGTCTCGGAAGATGGAATTTCTAAATAATTACGAGTAAACCCATATAAACCACAAGGAAAACAGTGTTAGCCGGTCTTTGAAGAAGTGCCTAGATCAGTTGCAGTCTTTTTAATCTAAGCAGACAGTTGTCTAAGCCAAAGTTAAATACGATGAATGATGATGACCCCACGTTTTAGTGTATTTTAAAACATAAAAACACAAAATTTGTAAATCATATATAACCATAATTTGTGTGTCTGAATTAATTGTGAAATTGTATGGCTGTCTGGTAGTTGCTAATCATAGCGCCGCGACACGCCAGTTGTGTACAGGACGTGTGTCTGCGGGATCGGTTATCTTAACCGCAACACGCGCATATGACACTGCGGCCAGGCTCACGTGATGTGTGACGCTCACTGTAAGCGACTCTCAAGATAAATTTATATAATGTGATATATGGGTATGGGTATTTTGTATCTTTTGTACACAACGATTCTTAGTTTAGATGGGTAAGTTTTTTAATTATAACAATTTCTATTAATGGTATTCAAAAGTTAGATTCACATTAGAGGTAGCAATTTACTGCAAACCTGGCGTAATAAATGGTTTCTTAAATTACTAAGTAGACCGATAATTAACTGTAAGTTATGTATGCAGATATATAAAAGGCCTTTGCATACCTTTCAACACATAAACAACTCACATATTATTGTTAAAAGTATGCTACGCCAATACAGAATATTCTACATGTTTCCCGGCTATCCCCGCAGAGTCCAGCTGTAATGTTTGTGTGCGTTGTAACTTGTCGTTGTTTATAACATTCATCGTGTTCAATAAATTTATTAATGTTTGTTACAAAAAAATATTTTATAAAAAAAAATTTCCAAAAATTTTTTTGTTTCTTTTGTTTTGAAAGTATATTTAATTTCTTTAATTCAATTAGTTTATTCGTTTAATTTTGGTTTCCCAATTAATTAATGCGATTCTTCAAAACTTAAGAATTCGTTGAAGTTTAGACGATCCCTGTCAAACGCGGTAAAATTCTAATTTGAATAATATTATTGAGTAATGTTGCGTTCGATTGTGGAATCGATTTACCCAATGGTAAACTAACTGTGAGTCACCTTCTTCAGTGAGTCTACTACATCGACTTTGTCTCTAAGGTCGAGAATTACAATCGTTAGTTGTGTTGAAATTTTTTACAATTCTAATGTTCTTTGAACTATTAAAAAAGTCAGAAATGCCGTAGCGAAGTACAATACTTACAAATTAATCTTAATTTATTAGGGAAAACAATATAAAAGTGGCAATTTTATGGTTTACCTATTATAATTCCTAGTGTTTTACACTTTTGGTTAATTTATTTTTTTTTATAAGTTAATTTCTATGTTTAGGTGATTCGTTGCTGGTCTACGTTTTGTTGTTTGTGTATTGCTTCTGATTATATTATTTGTTTTTTAGTTAATTTAAAAAATCTTACAATTAAATACAAAATTCCTCTGAAAATTACAAATTACTCTCCTCCTTCTACATTAACATTTTTTAACAAACCATTTAGTCCTATCCCATGCTTCCATGGCTAACATTTTTTATCAGATTTCTTCTAACATCAACATAGATTTTATAACATAGTTAAACATATAACATAACATAAGAACTGGTTATTAATATTAAAATTATTTCTGTCATATCATCTGATATGTTGCTTAACTACTAGTTTCATTCAATTTGACTAGTTATTTACTATATTAATTAGTTAATAAACCTTAGGTATTAGTATTTCCTAAAAGAAATAACATTGTTTATCACCAAAATAATTGGGATTCAATTATTTACCTGGCTTATAACTTATGACAACTATGGTCATCAACAAGATTGATTATTATGATAACAAACTTATTCTGAACAAATGAGAAAACAATACTAAGCTTAATGCTTCATGTATGAATAGGTAAGTACCCTTGGTTATTAAACATTATTATCCTTCCAAGATTGTTTTTACTCATTTTATATTTCTCACTTTTGTGTTTCTTCACTCTCTTGTTTTTTCTCTACACTTCACTTTTACATTTGACACTTTACTTTTTTTCTTTATTTATTGTAGTTTACACTGGAATCACTTTTCCTAATTTAATATAGTTCACAATACTGTTTTCTTATAAGATAATATACATAAAGTTTTCTTATTAACTAATGTATTGTACTTCTTAGTTATGTTGGTTTCTTTATTTCTTTTAACTTTTTAAGTTTTTTATTATTTTTTATTATTATCATCTTTTTTCCGATTGGGTTTGTCTTAAGTTTACTCCTGTGGGCTCATCTGTTTCTGTCACGTTACAGTGTAGCCTACATGACACTTGTCACGCGTCCGCAGCCGAGGCTGTTCCAGACTTCACCGGTCCGCGCGCACTGTGTTCAAGGGGGCAAGCAATTACGCTCTAGTATATTCTAGTAGTGTTGACGCGTATTATGGATTATACTGGAATCTCAGGGAAGTATAAATATAAGTATTCAGCGAGGCTTATTTTCAGTTTAAGTGGCGATTTATTCCAGTGATGTTCGAAGTTTATGTCGGGCGATTTATGCAGTAAGTCTCAAGGGTGTATTAGTAAAAGGTGATTATAGCCTGGAATTCTTTATAGTTGACGTTATTATTTGTGTGGACATATTAACTTAAATTATTGTACAAGTATAATCTTGTTGAATAATCTGTAGATTACAAACAACAGTTGTTAGACCGTCATAAAAGTACATTAGTATGTAAAGGTGAGACGCTGAGTATATTTCCGTATACATGAGTAGGCCTACAGTACACGGGTGTTATGCACACAAGTATATGGATCAAATCACGCACAAATTCAAGATCAACATATATTAAATGTCCGTGCTGTATACATTAAAATACAGTGGAAAACGGTTAACACGAAATGTGTCTCAGGTCCCGATCGTTGCTTATATTTTAAAATTACAGTTTGTACGGTTAACACATAGAAAGTTAACCTACAAAATATCGGTTAACACAAAATAGTTATGTTAGAAATATTTTTCCTTACTGCCTTTTCAATGGCTTCATAATAAATAAGTCCATACGCCCCAAAACAATGAAAGTTAAAAACTGTGAAAGTGATGTGCCGTAAACTAATACTGAAGTTCTATTACATTTTTCTATCGTTTTAATTCTCACTGTATTCTGTAAAACAACATTAAATATTTTTCAAATCCCATAATAATTATAACTTTGCCCAAGACGTCAAATTTTAAGAATCAAGTTGCCAAAACGCTTAAACCGGGTTTCTAATGTGAAAACAACATGCAGCTAACAATATAATCTAAAATCTAAACCATGTGCGTATACATATAGCCTACACCGTGCGGAGAGGTTGTCACTGACAAATATGAAAGCTTTCGTAAGACCAACTCATTTGGTAGGGGTTCAGGGGGGTAAATGATATTCTACAAAAATAATTTTAGTTAGTAACGAATGCACATTAGTCAAATACGTTGATACCAGAAGCAAGCTAGTGTCATATGCTCACCTAAGAAGAGAGAAACAGTTTTGTTTTAGTTTAGTTTTTAGTTGCAAAATTGTTGTGACGCAAGTTGCACAATTTGTATGATAGTAGCAAGTTTATGAGTATATATACCAATTAGTGATAACTTTTTATGTAGTTACTGTAAATGCACGTAATGTTCAAGTATGATTTTTATAAAATTAATTTTTTGGAAACAAAGTTTTATATCAATAAAATTATCGACTTTATTTCCAATGCTTTAAGTTTGTAACATTTCCATTGAAAAATTGTAAAATTTGTCTACAGGCAACGTTCGGCTGAGAGAAAAACTATTCCAATCGAGCAGTTAAGAGGCTCAAAACAATCACCAATATATTGCCGTATAAAATTTGTATTATGTGTTTCTATTCATACATTACGTGTTTACATTCATTTATTATAGTGAATGTTATTTCTAATTGTTTTAGTTCAAACAGCTTTCATGTATGTGTCTAACGTAAAGTTGTTTGACATGAATACGATCATCCTACAGAGAGACTGCGATGTCTATTGTGATAAATACAGATTGGTATCAACTCTTTTCAGTAGGCGTACTACAGTTTGTGTCTAACTCACTTTATATTGATTTTTACGGCATAGATTAAAATTACCTATGCTAATTTGCATATACTTCACCATAATTTATAACATCATCCCGTATTAAGATTCCTTAACAAGGTGTAGATATGTCAGAGTATCGTCACTTAGTTATCCATTCTTATAATCACGGTTTCTGAAGTGTAAACAAAAACAATTTAATTTGTTTCATTCATGTGAAGAAGAGAACAGAATACATATACAAAATACCAATGTCACACCAAGTTATAAAAAAATCACATCGAACAAACTTACAAATTCATTTTATTTATTAATTTATTTGCATTATTTGGTATTTAAACAAATATTTAATGTAGTTTTAAATCGCACCAGTTCCTGTATATTTTGTTGCAATATTTGTCTTCACTAACCGCCTTCTAGTTTAATATATGTTACTGCATCTGTATAAGAACTTGTACAAATTCATTTGTATAATTTTTGTGATCACTAATAACCTTTGCTGTTGCAGCGACCTTATAAATAAATAAATTAAAAAAAGCTTACATATTCCTTGTACGTTAGTAGAGAATTCAAGAATGTATATTGAGACTGAGCACTGGATACTGGATTGTAGTATTTGCTACAATATTAAATATAAGTACTCGCAGAATAATCCCCTACATTCTAAGCTCTAGAATGGGAGTAAGTTACTTTAAATAGGACTAAATTCTTATAAAAAAATTACCTGTTTTACTCTTCAGCTGATAATTTCTTTATATAGAAGGATAGATTTATATGAATGTAATCAGAATGATCAATATTGCACACCACTATATAAAAATTAGTGGTTATTTTTTATATAGTGGTGTGCAATATTGATCATTCTGATTGTGATTTCAACCACTAACACAAATTTCTTCGTTAATTATATGAATGTAGTGTGTGTTGTGTGTGTGTGTGTGTGTGTTTACTTCCAGATTAACCCATAAACAAATATTAGGTGATTAGTTTTGACAAAAACATTGACGTTGATCACATTTTACACAAGCCAGACAGTGAGGAAAGTGCTGTTACTTTATTCATAGTAAATTAAATGTGACATTATTTAAAAGGTTAAAGAATATATTTGTAAAAATTCTATGATAACAAAAATATGTTTGTAGTGCTCAATAGTACGCAGTAAACTTCTCGAATTAAACCCGGTACAAGCACTAAGTTACAAAATTGTTTAATTAATCACATTGGTGTTAAATTATGCGTTCCTCGGTGAAATAACATTACACAAGTTTTAAATAGAGACTGTTACGTTTTGTGTTCATTGAACAAAACGTGAAAAATTTTTTATATTATAAGGCTAAATTTATAACTAACTAAGCAACGTTAAAAAGGTGAGATGAAAACAATGTTTTCAAATAAAAAAGAGCGTTTCATATTTTCTTCAGGATACGGGTAACAAGAGCCGTGTATTCCCTTGAGTTGTTTGCGTTTGTCACCCCGCCTTCTAGCGGTTAAAACCTACCCCTATTTCACTTTTTCTACTCCATAAGGAGCAGGTCAACAAGGAAGAGGAAAGTAAAAATATAATTTTAAAAAACATATATTATAATGTGAAATTCAGAGTGGCACTTTGCATTACATTATTTTATTGTAATATCCTAACCGTGTTCAGATTTAGATAATAATGTAAAGAAAATTTAGTCTTAACATATTTTATACCAACATAAGCTACATATACTTGGTAATAATTACAGAACGTAAATTTAATGTGTTATACAGATTACTAGATGTTCTCCATATTCATGATAATGAATAGCAGCACCGATACATTATGTTACATTACGTTTTATCCTGTATGTAATTTAATAGTCGTGTATCATTAATTTTAATAGATATGTAACGGTAAAAAATGGCGTTTATTATTTAATGTACAAAGTTTTATGTAGCATAATTATAATTTCAATATAAGAAAATAAAATGTATTTTTCTAACAAATAAAATTAAACATGTATACGGTAATTTTATATTTGTTTTGTTTACTTTACTTTATGAATGTACTCCGATTTCATTCTTTAAAACAGCAATGAAAAAATGAGCATAACGACGACGCCTGCGAAAACAGAGAAGAGCGTTGTAGCAAAAGCCAAATATGTTGTAGAAATAAGGTCATATGCGTAACGAACATACAGGTCATGAAACAAGATAAGAGCCCACAAAAGAAGGAATAAACAAAAGAGAAGTTTTAGTAACATCAGAAATAAAATATATGTTGTCTGTTGTTGTGTTGGGTAAAAAAAAACAAAGAACTAGAAAAGTCTGAATGAGAAAAGTAATAATATTGAAATCTGCTGTTTTGCATACCGTCTCTACCGCTGTGAAATTCGATTCCAGTGGCTGCTAGTGGTTTTGCATAAGTAGTTTGTGCGTATTTCTCCAAGTTAATACCGTATGGAGCAACGTTAAGTTAGGAATTATTACAGCCCGATTTAATATTAGGCGGCAATTTGCCACGGGTTGAATCGTGTTCTCTCGTCTCTGCCTAAAACAATCAACAAGTTACGATACAGTGTAAGTAGGAACTTGAAATTTTTATTTTATAGCTGAGCCTATTACCTTTAGTTTTGGCGCAAAGTAATAAGTATTCTTTTGAAAGAACAGAAACAATTTCGAATCACTTTTTCACAAAACGTTTTCTTATATAACGTTACATTACGCTAGGTAGAGAGTTACTAGGTAGTTGCTTAGTGTAGAGCTAAGCGAGGAAGTGGCTAGGTAGGTAAACGTGGCTAGCATTACGCCTCAAACCACCCTCATTTTTCCATTTGATGAGGCCAGATCCTATTATACCATAACGGCCAACAGTGCGGATGGACTCGCATTTATTCTGAGATAGATTCAGACTGTAACTTTGCAATTGACTAGCTCCACAATTTAATTTTATACTTAATTTGGCAGCGTTAATCGCATGCCGTTTTGAAGGCACGCGTGTGTATGTGCTTTCATTGATTCAACAATAATTAAGGCTATAGGCCTACTCACTGCTCTACCTGAAACAAAATCAAGTTTTCCTTTTGTAATAGAGCTTTTACAACGTTCACGGTTTCCGTACAAATTAATTGAATCAAACCTTAATCCGTACAAATAATTTACTAATCCGTATTTAATAATATATTATACAAAATGTTAGCTTCCAACCATGTGTATTTTCTGCTAAGACTTTAATACCACTTCTTGAAAATCGTGTCAAATTTTGATATGAATGATTTATTCAAAGCATTTCAATCGTTTCATCATTTAATCATTTTATAAACTGATTTGTTTCCTGTCAGTTGCTTATTGTTAACATAAATACGACTTACAGTTTTTAGATAATTACTAGCCACTAAGACCATCTTTATTAATTAATTATACTAAACTGAATACAGCTATTTTTTGAAGTATATTAGCAAGTAGAGGAATTAGTCATTATTGGGTTTTCACTTTAAGGCATAGTTACATGTTTCTCTTATTTAACACAGGTGGTTAGTTAGATTTTATTTATTTTTCTTGAAACATCACACCCTTTACGTTAAATATGAGAGCGTGATTTCTAAGTAAATGTGACACGACGATGTTCACCGGAACCAGAAACATAACTACAAAAGGTAAAATTCCTTAAATTAATTTGAAAAAATATTTTAATGTAGTTAACGATTTTTATTTAATGACAGTTAAACTTACTAATTTAAATATTTAATCATTTTTGAAAGCAACAAAAGGTTTAAAAAAAAAGTAATGCAAATATACCTTAAACGAAGAATATAATAAATTTTCACATTTTATAACTATAGTTTACAAAAGACTTATAACTTACATGAAAGTAGAATTATCCTAACAAAATTAATATGTGCACTCTCTAGTACTCGTGCGTAGTAGTAAGTATTAGTTTAAGTCAGAAGTACTTTTATGTTTTTTCAGACTATAAAAGAAGAATTAGTTCTTGTGAAAGTTATATAAATGGTAATTTTTAAACGTCTATTCTAACTTAAGTAGTGTGAGACAAGGAGCCTACTTAAAGTTGTTTCCAAAACACTAAGACAGTGAGCTAAGGGAGGAGAAACGACTCAAAACAACTATAAAGCCGACAACAATCTGACAATAAAGAAACTCTTACGATATAATTCTCTGGCTAATGGCACGTCCCCTCACTGTTTCCATCCCCTTGTTAGGCACCTATAATTACGATCCCCAATGCTAATAATACAACCTGCCTTCCCAGCCCTAACAGTATTTGTAAGGATAGTTGTTTTATACGGAAAAGTAAAAACATTGTTTTATTACTATCAGATAAGAAAATTAAAGATTATAATTATCTTGTTAGACTATTAATATTTATTCTGTAATTTGTCATACTACTTGTAATAAATTAAATAATTAAATAGATAATTTATTCAAACATTCAATTTAACAGTTTGACTAACTTTTTATACGACAAGGATGAAAATCAATTTTACCCATATTCGAGCATCTATTACAGGTGCAGAAATACCTACAGTCGCTACAAATACAGGCTGCCATTTTTGTGTGAAGCATAACCTTTCTTACACGTTTATTGGTCGACGTCGTTAATGGTATGTGCCAGTCAACCAATTCTCTGAAGACCTATTCTTGTGCTCATTGTGTTTTTACCTCCACTTCATATTTTATTTTAACAACTGCACAAAACGTATAAATATACAAGTCTTTTCTCTATCTTTTTACAAGTCATTGCTTTTGTTATTGAGTCTTTATGTGGCAACTCCATCCAACCTAAGGCTTTACAGCCTGATATCCTTCAGTAGTCATTTATTCCCATTTCATTCTTGGTCTTTAATTGGTCCTCTATCATGCAGTTTTGTATTTAATCATCCTTACCAGAGTCTATTCTTTCAAGCTGGCACGATCGCTAACCGCTGTAACTTGATGTCCCACTATGCATCGTATGTGTCTGTGTTTAGGGAATAAGGATCAATGACAAATTCGTGTTTATAGTATTGTTACAACGGTCGTACGGTTTGTCGCCTTTGAGTAGTGGAATACATAATTGAACAACAGAAAATTCGTTACTTACAACTTTAATAACTATTTGAATAAACAAAATCACTCGTGTACAACAGATTTTTAAGTTATAATTTGTCAGCACATAATATCGCAGCAGTAATAAAATTTGCCACTTATCCGCACGAAATTGCAACTCATAAGTGCAACTGAAAAGTAGCACGTCTTATCGCTTCGGTTTGCAGTACACTAACACTCAAAAACATATACCCGGCTGTTTACAGAGAACCACTACCTGCACTCTACCAATGTTACAAGATTCTTTTACGACCTTCTAGGTGATGAATGGAAAATAAACGTGCAATTGTAGACACGTCGAAAGTTTTTACCGCGTTCCAATCTGCGATGTTAAGCGACCCTGTAAATAAGTATTGATAACTCATAGAGCACTGCAGCATGAAACTCATATCTCTTAGTCATGAAACTATTGTCCGTTTAAAGTTTTTCTTGTTTTGTTTTATTTCAGAGAAACTAACAGTACGTAACGAAGTATGACACTAAACGTCTGTAAACTTGTTAAGTGTTAAACATGCTAATATCTTCTATGCGTTAATAACGTTCTCTACAACTAGTAAACGCTTTAAAATCTATGATACACATCGCTTTGTATCAAGTAGTATTTAAAAACATACATAGGGTTATAAATATCAAAGACTTATCCAACTTTATCCATTCAACTCTAAAGTATATGTGCAAACAAGGGAGGCGTACAAAATATTACTTTGAAACAAAACCCCAACATAGCACACTGTGCACATTTGTTAATCAAATGACTAACTGCTTCTATCGCGAGCTCTCGCGTTCACATGTGCACGGGCGCATAACACAGATGGCGGCATAAATTATTTGCATATGAAATTGAGTATATTTCTATTTATACGATACAAGTAGTTGAAGTGGTGAACTCCTGTTGTAATAAAAGCGCCGCAGTATAGGACTAGTTTTGTCTCACGTCCTTTTTGACGAAAGAGCGGGTACAGTCAGCTGTTATTCCTCAGCCATAATTCTGACTTTTTACCCTGTGCTTAAAATATTATTTCAAGAAACGTCCTCTGAAACACGATATTCAAAGTACATAAACTAAATACTTTAAAAACTAAATACAAAATCAAACACGTCGTTTCAATTAGAATCTCGCGGCCTTTGTGAATATAAATAGCAATGGTTTTTTAAACAGACGTGTCAATAAATACATTACATGAGAGAAAACTTCTGCCATCAGCTGTTTGAAATGTAAATTAATTGATTATGGGAGGATTTTATTACATCTAATGCGTATGACTTTAATGAAGAAGACCTTAGGAAGTTGACTAGCGAAGAAAAAATACAGGAAAATGGTGATGGTAACGATGTTGAATTGCGTATCCGAACAACTTAAATGTTAAAATGGTCATCAAGTTTTTAAACCATCAACAAGCACTTGTCAATGAGGTAATCGAAACCTCGTAATGCAAATAAGTGACGTTCAAGAGGAAAACTCAACATAGTTATATTTAATATTTAAAATTTTTCACAAGTTGACTTTAGTTGTCACTTTTTTGGCTTTTTGGTTGGTAAGTTGAATGGTTCTTGTGCCAGATGGCTCTTCTAGAAACGGCGCCGTTCTTTAAGTCGAATACTACAGAGAAGACGGAAGATGAATATTATCTCTTGAAAATGTCTTCTTCTAGCCGTGAATTTTGTAGGTGGTAATAGATCGGCCACATGATTGGCTAATGAAAGTTTAGGCTATTGTTTACAGAACTAGCAAATTCAACTTAGATGGAGACGAGGTCAAATGAGCCAATAGAGACAATAGTAAGACTAACAAAGATGTAGCTAAAACGTTTGGCTGAAGAAAAAATATTTGATTAACTAAAACAAAACCGGAAATTATATTTGAGCTTCTATTTTCCGATTGTGATTTCAATATATGTGTGATTAGAATGGCCACAGTGAGATCACATATTACAGATTCCCAAAGTCACAATGGTAGGACTAGACAAACGTTAATCATTTTTTTACAGGTTAGTCAGTAGTCAATCAACCTATATATCTGTCAGTATATGAATCTAACTAGCTTTTAAACATCATCAAACTTATATAAACTGTCATAGAAGACAAAATTAGTGTGTAAAATATAGAGGTATACGGCACTGTAAATAGTAGCCCGTCCAAACACATGCATACGCGGAAGGGAAGAACAGAACGTAATTGAGAGAAAATAAACTTACGAATCAAAAAATATATCTTCAGTTGCTCTCAAAACTAAATAAGATTGCTTAGCAGAACCTCCTTTTCTAATATAATTGATAGTAAGTTCTATACCTATCCGCCTAAAGTCAACTTATTATAAAAATTATAATACTGACTACAACAGTTTAGAGTTACAATGTTTATAGTTAGGAGGCGGTGATTAGGGTGTTGTGACACAAAACGCTATAATACTGTTTTTTTTCTAAAGATTTTAACTTACTGACTTTATTGATTAAATTATTGTTATGAATTATCCTAATACGTTTTAAAATTATTCTACAAAAAACTTACAGCGATAATATAAATTGTTCGTTTGTCTCTATCTGTAACTAATTCGTGTTTCAGCAAACGCGTAAAGAAATTCACAGCCATGGTTAAATTACAATAAATACTATCACAACAAAGAATTGTTCCGTATATATGATAAAACCTCCTGCTGGACTACTGGCATGGATGTAATTTTTTTTTCTCGACTCGACCCTAAAACCTGCGGTCGTCTTCGAAAATATAAACGCAAATGTTGTTTACAGCGTATCTGTAAATATAGTACGAAGATTAGATAAAATTCTATTTATAGAGAATCTAACTTGTTGACTGTTTTGCGAGAAACAAAAGAACAGGTGTCTTGATTTATTCCCGCGTAATATTAACCCAACCTGCAATACGCCATAATTTACCTCGGAGCTTACTATATTACGCTCTAGTAATATACATAAACCATTATTGTAAAACAGTCTCTACTATAAGCATCAAAAGCTTACTATAATAACGCCCGCAACAGTAGATACACTATGCAAAACAGAAAATTTTAATATTACTATTTTTTCTGTTTCTCGCACTGTTTTCATATATTATTTGTGTCTGGAAAAAGTAGAAGAGCAGATAGTACTAAAGATAGACAAAACAAAAAATAGACAAAGCTACACAGAAAAAAATAAGCAGAAATCATTTACAAAAATAGACAAAAATAAAATGATAGGTAGCCAAATGATAATAAATGATGCTACTTACAATATTCTGAAAATACAAGTAATGAAAAAATTGGCTCGAGAGTTAGTAGAAAACTGATCAGTTGTTTCCCCCAGCCGATGTACTGTATTGATAATCAGCCAGTGACTGACGCTAACATTTCCACGAATTAACTCACCAAGGTAACACACCAAAAGCCATTCTTAATAAATTCGTTTTGCACTACAACTTTTTTAGGATACTTAAAACTTTTTGTTTTAACTTTTCTATTTCTATAAAGCGTCAATCGACTTGACAAAACTCTGAAGTTAATATTTTTAATATGAAAATTTATAACATGCACAAAAATATTACGTCTTAATTAATTGTTTATAACGTTACAATTTTATTGTTACTTTTAAATTTATGACATATTATGAGCAAAAGGTTGAAAGTGAACTAACTTGTTAAATTTAATTAACACGCAAATTGAAATTCAATGACCCTAGGGCTTCCATACTGCTCTACTTTCAACTACAGATTTCCTTAAACATTACTGGGTTACACAGTAGCTTACCTTCAAAGCCGACAACTATAATTAACCAATTAGAATGTACCTCAACCGACTACACAGAAACGTGGACAGTACTTGTTTGAAACAATACAACAAAACATGTTCAAACAAACGTAACATATGTTTCAGTCAGACGTTCATTGTTCATTGTATGTTAAATGTTCATTGTTCGGTGCTCATTGGCAGAAAATCACAGACGACCACAAAGCAACACACAATGCACCAATTGTAGAACTTTGAATCCGAATGGTACTTAATTTTCTTTAGTCTCTTTACAGGGATGGGACTAGCTTGCTGCATTGTATAGAGATGGGGTTATTTCCTGTATTGTAATTACGTACAGTACATGCAGACACCAATTGTATCACACACACACACACACACACACACACACTCGCTTATAAGATTTGTGTCAGTGATTCTTTGATCACTTTGTTGAATTAATCTTAATGGTGTCACGCTGTTTTGTGGTAGATTGAGGTGTCAGACTTCAGTCTGACAGACCTAGGATAATGTAAGACAACAAAACATATTTATGTTTATAATTAAATACTCATATAAGTAAAACTTTTTTTAAAGATGCCTTTTACATAATTAAGATGCTGTTATGATGTAATCTGTGACATTACGTGAGGAACTCTATGCCGGAGGTTAGAACATCTATGGCGCAACTTGATTTTATAGTGATAAAATTAATGAAAACTAAAATCAAGAATCGTACATCGTTTATTGGGTAATAAAGAAAGTGACAAGCTACTTCAAACTATTATGTTACACTCAAACGCGCGCGCGCACACACGCACACACACACACACACACATACGTATACACACTTTACTACTACAACACCCAGTTATTAACATTTTAACTTGTTTGCCTAATTACGAGGAAAATAATTAAAATACAATATTAATATAGTCAAAACGTTGTTTAATGTGAAACAGAATAACTACTTAGTTTACTGGCTTCGGAGAAAAAATACTATTTTTTTTTAAGATAACACAATGCTCGAATCCATTGTCAAATTATTGTACAGCGGCTATCAGTACACATGAGGACATATTATTCGCTCGTATTCATTTGTAACTGTGTTATAGTACTGTTTGATGTGGAAACTACTACCACATTCTACGATGTGGAAACGAAATTTATTGTTTACATATTGTACAAAGTTGAACGGAATTTTATTAATTCATTTAAGAAATTAGGTGTACAATTGTAAGTTATCAATGTAGAAGGATTTATGTTTATCTAAAAACTTAAATTTTTAAATCATTATAATACAACTATGTACAGTATTTCTCAGATACCTAGTCAAATCTATTTAATTATTACATATTAAAGGCATTTGAAGGTGATTCACAGACAAACAAATATTAAGAAGGAAGAATGCAACGGAAGTCTGTACACTTAGTCAAATAAAAATGTAGGCTATGGCCAATTGATTGCAATAAAGCTTTTGGGAGAAAAACCTTATCTAAAGTTTGGAGAAAAATTTTAAATCAAATCTTCAAAACAAATTGTACTATGTACGGCATGTACTGGGCGTGTGTCATGCAAGAGTTTGTCTTCATCTCCCTCTCTTCTCCCCTTGTTGCACTGTTCTCCCACCAAAAACAATGTTAACAGTCCTTTTATCTTTAGGATACGTCAAATCCAGTTCTTCCCTTTCTCGTCAGAACAGTGTTCAACCATCTTTGATTTTTCGGAGCTCCTTTTCATAGTATTCCTTCCATCCGCCTTCAAATACGTGTACTCAGAACCTTGATCATATTTCTGTCTTTTTCCATAGTGTTGTGCTTCTGACTCCATATAGAGCGTTTTCTCAGTCTCTTCCTTATGTTTAAACTTCTTCTTCTTCTTCTTCTTCTTATTCTTCTTCTTATTCTTCTTCTTCTTCTTCTTCTTCTTCTTCTTCTTCTTCTTCTTCTTCTTCTTCTTCTTCTTCTTCTTCTTCGTCTTCGTCTTCTTCTTCTTCTTCTTCTTCTCCTCCTCCTCCTCCTCCTCCTCCTCCTCCTCCTTCTTCTTCTTCTTCTTCTTCTTCTTCTTCTTCCTCTTCTTCGTCTTCTTCGTCTTCTTCCTCTTCCTCTTCCTCTGTACTTAAAGTTTTGTGCAAAAAAGACTGATTACGGTACCCATCTCTTCCTTGTCATTCCAAAACTTCTTGATACTATATAATGCAAAATTTTAACTGGATGTCTAGCTGGTCCATTCTGTCCTTGTGGTCCACACACTTTCTTCTATTTTCTGTTAGTTTATCCTGCTAACCTTACACTTTAAATCCGTTTTCATTTCCGACTTTCTTATAATGTCTTCTCTTCTGCATCCCTTCACAGCTCTGAGGAATTTTGTTTCTACTGGCTGTACGTGTTTTCTGCTGTACAAAATTCATTTTTTCCTTTTCGTGGGCTTTATTTGCTATGTTTTTTGTGCTTTTGATCTCTTGTTCATCCCTTAATCAACGTTCTTCTTTAATATCTGTACTTGTCTACATGCTTTATTCTCCTCCTTGGTATTTCTATTATCCCATATTCTTTATAATTCATTGCATTTTTCTTTATGCATTTTTATTCATTGAATAATTCTTTGTCTTCCTTGCATTTATGTTCATTTCATACCATTCAGTTCGTTTGTAATTTTTGTAGCATTTTTATGTAGTTGCTATCTCTTCCGCTAAATTTACCATAGCGTCAGTGTCTTTTTTTGAAATCTTGTTAAATACAAATAAATGACTATAGCTTGCTAACAATATATTTTTGTATTCATCAAACAAGTGAAATATAATGTAAAGAAAATAATATTAAACACATATTAATTTTTGGGGGTTGTCCTCCTTGCCTTAATACCCTTCAGGCATAGTAAAACATACTTTTAGAACAAAGTTATGAAGTGCGCAATCCTATAATTACTCTTTACTAACTGTATCTGTAACGGTAAAACCTAAGTTCCTCGATGAGATAATAGGCCTAGTGTAGGAACAACCGAATGAAACATAACGCTGACTACGCTTCCTTCGATGTGAGGAGGACGAAGAAATACAACCTAAGATACTTCAGTAGTACAAAAAAGCGCCTGTTATTATTTTAATCTTTGTTAAATATTGAATATGTAACTATAGCGCACAAGATTGAGAGCTAATAGAAAAATCACTAAACACTTAAGAGCTCAAGAGTCAGTAGTGGAATATTGGCGACGCTGTTGAAATATTCGCTAGACTGGACAAGACACAACATGAGAGGGTACGAAATAGAGTAGAGGTGGCCATAATAAGCGTGTATAGACAACAGCAAAGCAAATGATTGAACATGTTTCGTCATATGCAAAGAATGGAAGAACGCAAATTGCCAGTAAAAATCTAGGCTCAATAAGGAAGAAAGAATAAAACACCAAGGTTATCATGTAAAGATGAAGTACATCAAGGATTGACAGAATTATGCTTTACTCTTTCCACAGGTCTATTGCATAGGCACATTTAATCAGATCCTATATCAGTATTACTTATAACCATAAATTTAGTTTTATTAACATTAATTTACAATTTCCATTTCTCACTTTCTAACTTAAAAGAGTCCACAATCTGATTGAGGCCTTCGATTCGGCTAGTACAACTCTGTAGTGATAAAGACAGAAAATTGTGGAAACTGAGAAGCAAGAAACGTTGTCAGTTTAAAAAAATTGCACACACATGTTAAACGGATTCGTGTTAGATTTGAGTTATCGTTATGTTGTGACGACGGCGGAACGATTTATTGACTATGTTCAAGTTATTGATTTCATGCTGCAAAGCAAATGCTTCATCCATTCATCCACAAGCTGCTACTGAAGTATCAATTTACATGAACTCCATTTGTTGGGATCAACTAATCTCATGTTCCGTCAAACAATAAATCGCTCAATGACATGTAGATAATAATTTGATTTCTGCGGTTTTAAATATTCAATAAATTTTCTTTTGTGCAAACTTCTTGACAACTTCCAATTTTGCTAAGTTCGACATGTCGACATTTTATGTTCGCAATTGTAATAATATTATGCATGTTATTTATTTAATACTGCTTTTCTATCTTACAATACAATTTCTTTGACTTATACATTTAAACCATTTAACACATTACAATATAAATTATAAAAGTAATTAATATAAAATTACAAAACCTAATAAATTACAATTATTTTTTAATAAGATTCAGTGTGTAAGAAATTGTTAATTTGTTTGATTAAAAATAATAAATAAATAATTACAATTAATTGTTGATTAATTTTTAATTTTTTGTTATTTATTGACCTTAAGGTAGAAAACGCTCCTCCGTTTTATGGTACTTCCAGTAGATGGTACGAACGTGCATTTAAACGTCACAAATTAAATTACAAAAAGTGATCTTAATACTGCACATTGAAAACATTGGGCTAAAAACGTAAAATACTTAATGTGTCTGCATAAACTTGTTTATAAACATTTTCTTAGCATAAAGTTAAGCACATAAATGCCTTAATTAAATTACTTATTTTATTATTTGTATCCAGTAAAACGATTTTATGCATATTATAATACTACTATATATTACCTTCCTGAAATAATAACTCATGGATATGATTTAATAACATAATGATTTAATCTGTGTAACATAAATTCAAATTATTGGAAAATTCCATTCGATACATAAGGTTGTCACAGGGTCGATATTTATCTCAGGATTTATAATTAAATAATTTTAATATATTTCGTGGGAATTCTTGTGGCTGCTACGAAAAGTTCCTTTGCATGTTGATTAATAATAGAGAGTACCTTTACAAACAATATATTACTTATAATCTAAAAAGTTACACAAATTATATATTAAGTTACATACAAGTTTGACGATATTCAATTTGTCCGTCTCAGAAAATAATGTAGTTTATTAGTGTACAATAAATGTTTTCCTTGTAATCACTGTTAGCTTATATATTGAATTTGGTTGCACTTTAAAATGTTGACTAGTGATTAGTGTTAGTGTAAATTGTTATATTGTCTAGTGGTTGTTCCTTGTTGAAAAAAAAATATTGTCAAATTATACTTTACACATCTAGACGATATTGCTGAAGGGTTCCTGGTTTATTCTGAATATTTTTCTTGATTGTGTGTATTATTTGTTCATAAAAATTGTAGTGGAAGGATTATTATCTTCGATGATGGTCCTTCAGATCTTCTTTCACAAACGGGTTATCTATTTTTATATACTTTTAATTACCTCTAGACACGCACTATTCAACTGATTTCCATCACAATTAACAATTAAGTGTTATTTCTTCTTTCTTTTAGTTACCTAACTCATACAAATTTCTTAAATTTTGATTGGTCATTTATGTACAGTTTAAATGTTATAGGATCAACACCCATTACCTACATTATATTTTATAAATTACCTTTAATAGATAATTTTATTATTATACTCTAATTATATATGCAATGTTTATACAATTATTAATTAGATAATTATAAACAATTTGATACTAAACATGCCTCAGTTTATAACTGTAAAACCTTATTAATTTGAATTTCTATGATATGTGGTGGAACAATTTGTTATGATTGATTGTAATTTCTACTTTGACTACCTGAGATAAATATATTTACATAAATTAACTGGTGACATAAAATCTTATAACATATAACAAAACTTTTAATAATAATAATTGTTTTTGACAGTTTTAGTTTATTTATACTGCTAAACTATTGTCTGTATGATAAACTAAAATTCTGTTTAATAATAAAACACTTCCATCAAAAATAATTACACTGTTTAACGGTAGTCTGTGTCGCTATTTCTTATGATCACACTCATTACTTTAAAGGTTTGTGTCCCTTTTCCTTTCCTTGATTATAGGCCTATATGATTATAATTAATACAATTTTATTATATGGATTAGGTACTCTTTATTGGGTTTGGATTATTATTCAGGGTAAGTTGATTAGGCCTACTAGGTTTATTTATTTCACTTTTTTCTGTTTACTGCCCTATTCTACTGGGTTATTTCTGGGTTTCTGGATAATATTATATAAGTCAGACCAAATAGTTTTCCTTTAATTTGCTTTCAATTATTATTTCTTGTTTCTTCTCTGGATCGGATTTCACTATTATTTACTATTCTTTTGTAACATTTGTTTCGTTACAAATTGCCTCCCTTCAGAAGTAATTATTTCTGAACACGTCATTAGGTGTGAGGACATAATTACTTATGTTATTTTTCCTTTTCTTCCTCATGATATTTTTTCATGGATTGTTGATTATAATTGCCCTTGATCTTCTTTGAAATGGGGTCGGTTAATTCGTACGTGTTGTTGTTGTTGTTTTTTGTTATGGTGTAGGGTCCAACGTATAGTAATAATAATTTCTTTGATATCCCTTCTAGAGTGCTAGGCAATTCCCTGTTCTTTAACAAAACTTTCTCTCCTACTTCATATTTAATTATTTTACCCTTTATTTTCTGGTATTTATTTCTGCGTTTTTCCAGATTTTCCATCACCTGATTATAGAATTTTAATTTATTAAATTGGTACGGTGGAGACTTAGGAAATTTAATCAATTCTTGGATCTCTCTGGGTGGTTGTTTTTCATACATGGCAGTGTATGGAGTGCAATTTATAGATGGATGATAAGCCAAGTTTAAAAAATCTTCTGTGGCTGATAAGTAATCAGGCCACTTCCTTTGTTGTTGATGACAATAGGTCCTTAAGATTCTACCAACCTCTCTCAGTATTCTTTCTGATGGATTGCTACTGGGGTGGTATACGGAGGTCTTATAGCTTTTGATGTTCAGTTCTAACAATGTGTTCTTCCATTTTCTGCCTCGAAACTGTGTACCATGGTCGGTAACTATTGAAACAGGTATTCCTATTTTTGGAATGTATTGAGTAGTTATTACTTCAAGAATTTTCTGCGTAGTTGCTCGACTGATTGGATACAATTTGATGAATTTGGTGAAGTGGTCCATAATGATTATAAGGTATTTATACCGGCTTCTACCTTCACTCCTAGGAAATGGTCCACATATGTCAATGAATAATTTTTCCAATTTTTGTTCTGACGGTATAGGTATCATTACACCTTCCCTTCGTTCATTATTAATTTTGACCAATTGGCAGATATGACAGGGTTTTATATAATTTTGTACCTTCCTGTGTATGTTCTTAATATAACAATTCTCCTCCAATGCTTTCACTACCTTTACTGCACCCATATGTCCGTATCTTATGTGATATTCCAACACTAGTTCTTTCTCCATGATTCTGGGAATGATTACTTTCCAGTCTTCTTGGTTCAATGTATTTTTTATAAATAAAATTCCTTCTTGTTCACAATAGAATTGGTTTATTGAAGAGTTTTGGTTCGCCATACGTTCCTTGATTTTTATTAATTTTGGGTCTAATAACTGATTAGCTTTGATATTTTGTAATAATGCTTCCAAATCAGATCTACTTTTGAGAATGTTGTACACCTTGATAATCCTTTCTTTCTCACCCTCAAATGTCTGGGTGTCGAGGTTTATTCGAGATAACACGTCTGCTATCACGTTTTGACTCCCTGGAATATATTCCCATTTGATATTATACTCTTGCAAGGCGAGTATCCACCTTGTAAGCCTTCCATGACTCAGCTTACAACTTCTTAAAAATGAGATGGACTTATGATCTGTTCTGACAGTTACAGGATATCCCAAAATGTACGTTCGGAATTTACTACAAGCAAAGACTATGCTTAATAGTTCCTTTTCCGTAACATTATACCTTCTCTAACAGTGGTTTAACACACGACTGGCAAAACTGATGACTAAATGGTTTCCTTCTGTGTCTTCTTGGTACAATACCGTCCCAAGACTGACATCACTTGCGTCACAGTTCAAAAAGAATGGGTGATCAAAATTTGGATGATGAAGTATTACTGTCTCTAAGAATTTATCCTTTATCTGTTGTAGTATAGCATCCTGTTCATGTCCCCATGTCCATTTGTTTTTGGAAGACAGCTGTTCCTGAAATTTAGATGTCAATGCGGAATAATTGCGTTGGAACTTCCGGTAGTAATTACACAGTCCTAAGAAGGATTGGAGTTGCCTCTTATTCTTTGGTTGTGGGAACTTCTGGATTGCAGTAACCTTTTCTTGTGATGGGGAAATACCTTGTTCAGTCAAATTGAAACCTAAAAATTGAACCTCCTTCGCTATTAATTGGGATTTTTCGAGTTTTAGTGTTATGTTGTTCTCTGCTAACTTACTCAATACATATTCCACCCTGTGACAATGTTCCTCCCAGTTGGATGAGGTAATCAACAGGTCGTCTACATAAACTGTGGTGAATTGTAGCGTTTCCTGACCCAATACCTGGTCCATACATCGTACAAAAATTGCTACCGAATTGACTAATCCAAATGGCAATCTTTTAAACTGGTAGTTTCTACCCTCGAAAATAAAAGCCATATATTTTCGACTCATCGGGTGCAACTCCACCTGCCAGTAACCACAAACTGTGTCCCAGGTACTGATAAATTTTGTACCATGAAATTTCTTTAGAATTTCTTCTATTTCTCCAGGTGACGTGCGATCATTTACTATATGTTTATTTATTTCTCGGGCATCCAAGCAAAGTCGAACCTGCCCGTTCTTCTTCTGAATTGCCACTATTGGGCTAGTATATGGTGATTGGCTATGCTCAATTATATCATTTAACAACATTTTATTAATTTCAGCTCTAACCGCCTCCTTCAATGAATATGGTATAGGATAGGATTTTCTGTGGAATTCTGCTGGTTCTTTAAATTGTATTCTACACTGATAGTTTTTTACTTTTCCTGGTTTTTCTGAAAATACATGTTTATGCTTCTTATATATCATAATGAGATCTTCTACTTGTTTTGCTGTCAAATTATTTGTGCCTTGGTGTCTAAACTCTCTTATCTCCTGTAATTTACTGTTCCACAAGTCTTCATTTGTCATATTATAGATTATTTTTCTGCATTGGGTGTCATTATTTAAAAAATTTAATTCCCTAACTTGGTGATGGGTACGGTTCAGAGGGGCACCATCGCTTCCTATTAAGTCTGCCGTCCACATAACACCTTCTGAGTTCAAGGACACCTTCTCCTTGCTCAAATCAATAATGGCTGAGTATTTCCTCAGCATATCGCATCCGATTAATAATTCGAATGGTAGGCCGATTGCGACCAAACATATAATATTAATTGTAACACCTTTGCTTTCTATTTCCAATGACACTTGTTTTCTCACTGTTTTATTTTGACGCCCAGTGGCACCTATTAAAATAACATTATTGACAGGTAAGGTAGGTATTATATTTTTACTTTGTTTCTGTATTCTCTCCAGTTCAGCGTCGTTAATAAGTGATACATTTGCACCAGTATCTATCATTATTCGTGTAGGAATTCCTTCAATTTGAGCGGTTATGTATAAAATTTCATTATGCTGGTTGATTCTACTTGTCACCGGTTCCTCCAACAGTTCTTCTCGAAGATTTTTCAAATAATAATTGTAAATAATAGTAAGATTTTGACTATCCGTCCTTAAACTTTGGTTGTTGTTATACTTCAAAATTCTTTTATTTTCCATAATTAGCTTTTCATAGTTACTTGGTAGTAATTTGTTATTACTATATTTTTGAATTTGGTGGTTTTTGTACCCAGTAGTTAGTAGCAGTAAGGGGTCGCGAGGGTTTATTACTGCCTCACTCCGTTTAAATTAAGGCTATCATGATTATTTTCCGGGCATGACTGTTGATTTGCCTGGACTGGTGTGCTGGTTCCTGGTTGTTCAACCTCTCGGTTGTCTAATTGTTCGCTTCCCCTTGATTCTCGGAAGTCCTCCTGGCTTCTACTTCTTACTCGGTTATAATGGTGACTCATCCCTCTGGGATTTCCTCTTTGATCATAACTGTTATTAAAACTGTTCCTCCGAGGTTGATGGTATCTCCAGTAATCCCCTTCTTCTGCACTGATATAATTTATTCGGGGTCGGTACGGACGATTATTATTATAATTACCCTGATTATTATTGTTATTAACTCATGTCCTATATTGCGATATCCCGTCCTTGGGGTTGGCGTACGTAATTTCAAACGCAAGTGAAAGGATATGATGGTGATGGGGGATGTTCCATTAAATCATCAGCTTATGTCGCGTGGCTTATGTCTTTATTGTTAGACTTGTAATACACTTTTTGATATAGGCCTTATATTACTACTATGTTGTTACTACTTTGCATACTACTTGGCCTACGAGCATGTATAAAGTAAGGGTTTATCAAATTAAATTATTCAATGACAAAATTAATATTTATCACATATCAAATTTTAACAACACGATATCACACTTACTTTCGTGTACCGACTCTTTAGAATTATCCCAGGGCGCCAGTAATAAATAAACACAATTTAGTTGTTATTAATTAAGTTTTTTAATAACGGTTGCATTCAAATATTACAAATTTATAATTCAGTACTTCAATCATTTACTATAAAATTTTTTAGTGTTTATTTCTTAGCAATGGATTCTTAGACTGATTGAGTCACCAAAACAAGATTGACAAACAAGATTTTCCCGTAGACTAAAATACATATTACGAGTCTAATATCTGTAATCTCTCCGTTGACTGCCTTAACTTCTTACTCTACGTATTTTTTATACTTCGCTACCAACTACCCTCACTCAATATTGACAAACTATACGCCTATTGGTCTGACTTACCGCTAAATTCAAAACTACCCAATCTGTTTAACGAAACAACCCGCGTAAAAAATGACGCTATCCGTTATTCGTCCACTAAATGCGCGTGAACACGTGGTAGGAAAACTTCGCGTCACTCTCCATCTCACTCTATACGCTCTCTTTCTAAAAATATAGCTCCTTTTGTTAGATGCACTTAACTTTTACAATTTTGGTGAATGTTTCGTACACCCTAGCAAACAATACAGTTTTATGACGGTCCGTCCCGTCAGTGACTATTTGTAATTTTTTAGCCGACTTACAGGCGTCAACGCAAGGTCGTCTATTGAATTTCTGCCGCTCCTTACTACATATTTGAATGTTTTCTTACTTTTAAAGAAAAAACCACCGTTTTCTATAAATTTATATTTCTCCCTGGGTATCATATGACTTTGTCCCCGTAAAATTGTTGAGAATGCAATTTTCCGTGATATCGTCCCCCGATAGAATCATATCAAAATTTTAATAGAATTTGGGATTGATTCTATTGATGCGTCCCTAATCCCCTGCTAAAATTTTATATTACTAGCAATAATTTGTTTAACCTTTGCTATAATCTAGATTTGTTTATACATCGCATTATATTAATTATTTAACACAACATGGTAATATTAGTTAGTTTACGATCTGTTGTTGTACCCTAAGTGTCAACGGCATTTCAAGGTTTGTTTACAAACAGACTCTCCGTCCCACCCTTGACAAACTGGTCAAACAACTACTTTTAAAATATTCTGCTCTACTCTCACTTTCATCTCAACACATGTTACAATGACATTTCGCCCTAACATCTGTTTACGTTCTACTCCCTTAACTTACTCTTACAATGTAGTACATTCATAATAACTACGCTACGATCTTCTGGAATTCTTATATAATTTAGTAATTAACAATGATTATCTTATTTATTACAACAGTATTCGAATCTTACAATTATTACACATGTAGACGTTTGTGTGCTATTACAATCTGTTTAGTATCTATGTAGTATCAGTGTTCGTGTGTGTAGTAATGGGTCATTGCTCATCCGCAATTCCTGAATGGCTCTAATTTTATCTGGTGCGGCGGTAATATCCTCTGTTGTTAAGCGATACCCACCTAATCAATCTCTTTCTTGTCCACTCGATTCCTCGATATCTTCATCGGTATATGAGAGTACTATTAGTATTATCTCTGCTGTAGTTTCTTCCTTGTTTTGCTCTCCCTGAATGATTAATCGTTTGTTGCTCAGGTCGATCACGCACCCATTTTCTTCCAATAACCTCACGCCTAAGATACAATCTTTTATTAATTCTGGGACAACTACGAAGACACTATCGACTCTTAAACTTTCGATTTGGACAGTTAATAGGATTTGTTGTGTGACCCTTTTTGACTTACTGCCGGTTGCACCCTTAATTACGGTGTTCGACATTCTTAACATTGCTAGATCACCCAATTCCTTTTATTGTCTTTAAACCACTGTTCTGAGACAGCGTTCACTTGGCTCCCTGTGTCCAATAAGGCACATGTAGACAATCCATTCAACGTGACTCTGACTTTACGACATTTCTTAACTTTATATATTATGTTGAAATTATCATTATCCATTAAATCATCTTCTAACTCTATAAAAGTAGTGGTAATATATTTACTAATATTACTTAAGTCTACTTCATATTTATAGAACTTAGCTAGTTTTTTGGCATAACGGTATTAACTTTGTTACCGTTCGCACCGCTGGTCGATGGAATAGGTTCGTTCTCATTTTTAAACCTGTTTGTTCGTTTGGGGTAGTGTGAAGTAACTGGCCTACTTTCAGTTTCATTAGCGCGTCCGTGCTCAGCTGGTCGCTCTCTCTCCTCTTCACCCCTCGTCCATGGTTTACGATCTCGCCGTCCGTCATAATACCCTCGGCTCGCCTCCCTGGTGTCACTTCTCAGACTCATAAATTCTAACAAGACCTGCTCGAATTCATTGATTGTCACTACACCACGAGTAATTATCGCAACTTTTATTTCATGCGGATAATATTTAGTAATTTTCCTAGTTAAATACTTATCAGGTATTGGCGGAATTAATTGTCGGTTTTCTAATAGTTTTCGCTCTAAGTATTGGATCATGTTCATTCCATTCTCTGCGTGATACCTTCCGAATTCCAGTTCATTGCGTACTCTCTCTTGAATGACGTCATTCCAATATTTATTTATAAATGCGTCAGTGAAATCCACGAAACTGTTAATGTTATCTTTTACTAACCTCCACCATACTGCTGCCTCTCCTTCAAGATGTCTTGCTATCCACTTGATGTTTCCAGCATCTTGATAATGTTCTCTGAATATTTCATTCAATTCTTTAATAAATTCCATCGGGAAATCACCCGTGCCATTATATTTTACGTCCTTCACTTGTTCGTTTGTCATGCTCCGATTACATGGTGTGTTGCTTATTGACGCTAGTTTAGTTCGTATTTCCTGTTGTATTTGTTGTAATTTAAGGTGTGTCTCGTCAGACTTGCTGTAAATTTTAGTTTCCAACTCTTTCAGTATTTTGACCTTTAATTCATTTATAGCTGCCGTGTTATCTGCACATCTTTGATTGTTTATACTTACTGTTTCAATAATTATTTCAAAATTACTATTGTATTTTTCGTCAAGTTCTTTAATTTGTTGTGTTTTGTATTAGTACTAATCTCGGTACTAATCTTAACGCAATTTTATTTGATCTTATTATCAATATCTACTCTAAACTCCTGGAGAACTTTTTGGTTATTTGCTTTTTCTTGATTGAGTTGCGCGATTACTTCGTTTCTTAGTTCCATATGTTGTTTGTGTATCTGCTCTGATATTTGCTGTATTTATTGTTTGTGTTGTGTCGCTTGTTGTGCTAGCTGTCGTGTTGTTTTTTCCGCCAGTTCTTTTATTTGTTCTTTTGTTTCTTTCGATTGCTGTAATAGTTGTTCTTTTGTTTCTTTCGATTGTTCTTCAATCCGTTGTGTTTGTTGTAATATTTGTTCTTTTATTTGTTGTTTTGTTTCTTTCGATTGTTGTAACAGTTGTTGGAGTATTGTACATACATCGGTGTCTTTGTCTTTCTCTGGTAATGTCTGATATACTGGTCTCTCTCTAACCTCTACTAGTGTTTCTTGTATACTCTGTTGCTTCTCTGCATTTTCACCGTTCGGTCCCCGCGTCCCTGACTCTTGATTCCCCATTGAAATGTGTGCGATCGTCTGCGAATCTCCTAGCTGATTGTTTATATCGAAGTCCATTTCGTTATCGTGGGATGTTGTTTCTGTATTCATGTTATTCTTTACTCCGTGCGTGTTGTTCTGTGTGTTTATGTTTTTCCTACTCTTACTCCGCGTAATCATACAACTATATCTTATATTATTGTTATTCTTAATTCTATTTTATTCTTATTTTACTATTCTATTAGTGACTCAATAGTCCCACGTTCCGGGCGACAGAATGTAATACACTTTTTGATATAGGCCTTATATTACTACTATGTTGTTACTACTTTGCATACTACTTGGCCTACGAGCATGTATAAAGTAAGGGTTTATCAAATTAAATTATTCAATGACAAAATTAATATTTATCACATATCAAATTTTAACAATAAGATATCACACTTACTTTCGTGTACCGACTCTTTAGAATTATCCCAGAGCGCCAGTAATAAATAAACACAATTTAGTTGTTATTAATTATTTTTTTTTAATAACGGTTGCATTCAAATATTACAAATTTATAATTCAGTACTTAAATCATTTACTATAAAATTTATTAGGTTTATTTCTTAGCAATGGATTCTTAGACTGATTGAGTCACCAAAACAAGATTGACATATAATTGATATTAATAAGCAATATGAAAATGATTGTTCATTGTTGTTATTTACGTGTTTGTTGAATTACTCTGCGATGCGATGTCCTCCACGATGCGGTTTCAAGCTGGTGACCAGAAGTTATCCGTTGAATAATTATCCTTGTCAGGTCGTACTAATTACACTGGTTTCACAAGTATTACACAATTCACTCAACTTGCTTAGTGATAATTACACAGGTGCTGTATACTAACACACTTGTAGAAAAACACAGTATTTCATTAACAAAGCTAAGTGAGTCTAACACCGGATTGATAACTGTTCTTGATCGACCGTCCCGTACAATGACGTTTCACACATTTAAATCGCTAGGTAACTCGACTTTTAAACGGTTGATGTTGTATTAATTAAAACTTAGATATTTTACTCGGTTTTAAGTTGATCTTCTTTAGTTGAGCTAGAGTTCTTCTTATGAACATTTATTAATAAATGAACCAATTCTACATCGGCCAGACGGTAAGATCTTTTTATTCCAGATTTTCAGAACATATAAAAGCCCTCACCACAAATTACATACATTCCACATTTGCCACACATTTACAAAATGAAAACCATAGTTACACAAACATAGAACACAACATGGAAATATTACACTACTTATCAAAAAGTAGAAAATTAAACACAGCTGAACAATTTGAAATATACAGATATCACACATTACAACCAAACAACATATTAAATGAACAAGTACATTACAGATCACATACACTATTTGATACAATGATCCAAACACAAAATTTGAACCTCAGCGCCAATTCCCTCCCATCATCAATTCCCACCACACACACCTATAGTCCATAACCGTTATTCTGCAACAATGACTTTCAGTATTTAATCACACTGAGGAAGAGGCACAACACCTTGAAACGTTTGTGATAGTGAGAACAAAAGTAAGTTCATTTGTGAAAGTTTTTTATATATAATAATTTATTAAGTGTTTGCGATGCTAACTTCCGCACAGATTACTATCGCGTTACCGTAACTGGTTTAAGTGGCGATTGAAATATACTTATTAAAATTACTGACAAATGTTTATTACAACTAATACGAGTCTTAGTGTTGTGATTTTCCCGTAGACTAAAATAAATATTACGAGTCTAATATCTGTAATCTCTCCGTTGACTGCCTTAACTTCTTATTCTACGTATTTTTTATACTTCGCTACCAACTACCCTCACTCAATATTGACAAACTACACGCCTATTGGTCTGACTTACCGCTAAATTCAAAACTACCCAATCTGTTTAACGAAACAACCCGCGTAAAAAATGACGCTATCCGTTATTCGTCCACTAAATGCGCGTGAACACGTGGTAGGAAAACTTCGCGTCACTCTCCATCTCACTCTATACGCCTCTTTCTAAAAATATAGCTCCTTTTGTTAGATGCACTTAACTTTTACAATCTTGGTGAATGTTTCGTACACCCTAGCAAGCAATACAGTTTTATGACGGTCCGTCCCATCAGTGACTATTTGTAATTTTTTAGCCGACTTACAGGCGTCAACGCAAGGTCGTCTATTGAATTTCTGCCGCTCCTTACTACATATTTGAATGTTTTCTTACTTTTAAAGAAAGAACCACCGCTTTCTATAAATTTATATTTCTCCCTGGGTATCATATGACTTTGTCCCAGTAAAATTGTTGAGAATGCAATTTTCCGTGATAGACTGATGTCCCTTTATTGCTGTTTTGAGAAGGTTTTCGTTGGTCCTCTGACTGCCTTTGGTTTACGAATAAATGTAAAAGATATACACTGTTCTCACGCCTCCTATTCCAAAAAGGTCTCCAAAACTACCATTTATATGTCCTTAACAAAATAAAATTCTTCCTTTAACGTTTGAGAATAAACAAAGGACTTGCAGTGCACATACACTTCCAGTTATCACGATCACTCACAGTAGACTGCATATGTATATTTATTGTAAATTGTAGAATGTTATGACATATAACATATTAATCTCTTGTCGTTGACCGCTTGTAGTTAATTAAATATACACAGAAATTGACTATAAGTACTAGGGCATAGTTAAATATTATATAATAGTATTCTCAACATACTCCTCAAAAGCTACATGCATAACAATTACCAGACGTATAAAAATAAGACATTTAAAAACCTAAAATGTGTAAAACTATGTCTGTTCCCAGAATCCTATATGGCAGTGAACTAAGAAACAAAATTCAAACACAATTTAAAAATTCTTCAGAAAAGTAAATTACTAAATAAGTATAATCTATATATATATACATACATACATATACATATATATATATATATATTGTAGCATGACAGATAATCCACTAAAAATTAATTCCATTAAGATCATAAAAATAATTAAATTACATATAACTCAAAGAACTTCAAATGAAAATGAATTAAACTTGAAAGAAAAACACTACTATAAAAGGAAAAAAGTAATTACATAATAAAAATGCAACACTAAAAGTTAAGAAAATAAATTAAAAGAAACTCATATAAAAAATCAGGAGATTACCCAGGAGATTAGGAGCAGGTGATAAACAAGATACCCCGAACCCAAGAGGGAAAAGTAAGTTTAGGAGCAGGTGATAAACAAGATACCTCGAACCCAAGAAGGAAGAGGAAGTTTAGAAGCAGATAATAAAGAAGATACACCGAACCAACCAACGGACAAAATAAAACTAAGTACCTTGGTAAACACAAGAAGGAAGAAGAAAATAAAAGAAGATATAGTATGAAAGAACCACAATAAATACCTAGTAATAAACCTATTATTAACGACCATGAACCCCAAACCAAATGTTAATACCACTAAAGAAAGTATAACACCCCAAAACCTCATAAAATTGTAACTTAATTATAGACAAAAGTATTTAGTAGTGTGATAAGAAGTGTACCAACTAAAGTTATTATATAGTAAAATAAACAAATCTTCACAGTCCATTATGACTAAAGGTTTGGTCTGAGAATATAGTAAAACTCAAATATAAGTCAGAACCAACAGTGAATGTGTACCAGTGTAGTGATTTTAAATATAATAAACTTCAAGTTAATGTGTAACTATTACTTAAACAAGGTGCTATTAAATAGCTTTTATATTTTATAATTAACAAGTGATGAAATATTAAAATGAAAAATATTTCGAATGTTTCATAACTGAGGTCACTTTGTTATCTCAAAACATTCATAGTAATGCCAATAATAAAGAAAGTATGTGGGGGAATAATTACAGTAGCTGTGGATTAATTTAAAATACTATATAAACAGAAAAGACTGTGATAGAATTAAGTTTAGTAAAAACTAATAAATGTTAAATGGCTAATTATGTTTACAGCCTATGAACTCCACTTTTTAAAGAGTTCTAATAGAATAAGATTAATATTTAGTGTAAGATGTTTTAGTTACATAACAGTATGCATACAGATTAAAATGTTTATGTATGGATGATGCATCAGTTTATAAAATGTTTAAAATGTATGTTAAAAATAGTTCCAACAAACATGTCTAACTTTGAAGACTGCTAGTTAATATTAAATATTATTTTTTGTATTAGTAGCATGAATTATATGCTACAGGTATCAATAGTTATGTAAGCAATTTTATTTAATGTTATGTTAACTTTTAAAAGTTAGAGGAGGTGTAAAAATAACTTTATTTGAAAAAACCATATATGTAAAATACTAAGCTCTAGGCCAAATAATGAATTCACAAAAATTAATATAAACTAGTTAATTAACCAATGAACCATGTAAACTAATAAGATTGATGTAAGGTGGATCGATAACCCACTACTATAACCGATCCTATGCTTTAAAAGAGTAATATAGAAAGATGTCTTAAATTATTAAAAATTTTCGAAATGTAATAACTAAATATTTTAGAGGAGAAATAGTAAATTAATGAATTATCACTAAAAGACAGTTCAAATGTTAAATTTATAAGGCATTAAGGAAAGCGAACGATTTGTGACCATCTGAAATTTATTATAATTATATTTATAACACCTAAAATGGCAGTAATTGTGTACAAGAACAGGAAACAGATTTTTGGGCCTAGATTTCTAAAAAGACAGAAATATGGCAATTTTAACAAAAATCTCAATAAATATGGACTATGACATATCAAATTAAACAGAATGAGGTAAATAAACCAATTATGTTGTTAATAGTTCACTAAATCAATCTATAAACTAAAAATATTCTGTGTATAATGTATTTTATAATTACATAAAGAGGAAGTGAAAATTATTTAAACAATACTTTTCCAATATTAACTTGGCAAGATATTTCCTAAGACGAAGGAAGTAAAACAGTTCTTTGTTAACATTCAACGGGAACGGTTGATATTAGATTGCGTTAAAAAACGGTATAACGAATTGTAATGGCGTACAAAGTCGAAAATCAGTGAAAACGAGAGTTACCTAAATTGACAATTTTTAACTTAAAATCCGTGAAACACATTACCACAACAGTGAAAACAAACGATACGCAACACAATACCAGTGAATTAAACCAGTCAAACAACCTAACATTGATAATTCACATCGTAACAACTTCTCGATTCTTAGCCATAACCAGAAAACATTGAACACATCTAACATAAGACAATTAACACCAGTGAACACTTAACACTTCTCCAGGATACCAGAACAACGCAATAGACAATATACACTATTACGGAGACCAATAAAACAGTTGTGAAGGTAATTTTATTATCAGAATTTCCAACCATCAGTTCACAGTAATATTCTACAACGAGACGTGCCGCCATTTTGATCTTCCCATTATGCAAAGTATCCGCCTGCAACGAATTCGTCCAGTAACCAATGAGTATAAATTGCGTATTATAACTTTATATATTATTAACAAATTGTCATTTATTACTTATTAAGACTTATTTTTGTACATGTTATACTTTCTAGGCCTACCCTTCTCCGACTATATAATTATAATCGTTATAAGAACCTTTCTGATATTTATATAATAAAAATAACCTGTAATTGCAAATCGATGAAAGAGTCGAACATTTGCTCAATATCGATTTTAAATCGATCCTTTATAAATATTATCAATAAATTAAATTCAATCAAATATCAGTATTTAAAATTATTTCACATATTAGAATAAGAATTTTAGTTAATTAAAGGACTTACTGGGAGACGACAAAAATTAACGGAAAGTGATATACTGGAGCAGAGCTGAAAATCGCAAATCGATTATTGTAAGAAGACAATCTGATTAACTCCAGATTCATTTAAGGTCAACCAGAAGTACAGATATTAGCCAAATCAACTCACCTTTCGTGATAATTTTCACGAAACAACAAAACAAGGATTATTTACAAATTATTAGACATCAACAAACAAATATAAAATTTTTTTTGAACAAAATTTTTTTTTAATAAAATTTTTTTTCTTTGTACAATACGAAGAAATAATTATTTGTAACAGCGTGGAACAGCGTCTTGTTACAATATTCAAACACTTTCTGCTACAGTCCGTTTCTTGATGTACATAATACATATCTTATAATGACTTTACCTCAAGATGTTTTCTCTCTATTTGGAACACGTTTCGGGAAGCCTTGTGTTCTCATCTTCAGCCTTCCTGATTTTGAGCCTTGTGATGTATTTGTGTGTTGGCTGGTTGTTGCTTTGGTTTCCTGTTGGTCTCTGGTGCTTTAAATTGGTATTATTGTGTGTGATTGTGGTGTATATATTAGTATTTTGTGTATTTTCTATGTTGAGTGCTTTGAAAATTATGTCATGTTTTGTATTGATTTGTATTTGTTCAGGTATTAGTTTGTTTTGTGTTTTAGGTTTGTATATTTGTAAATTTTCCCAAATGTTCATTATGTGTGGTGTGTGGTTTGTGTTGTACGTTTCCCTATAAAATAGGTGCCGAAATAAACATCTTAATACTTGTAACAAAAGAAGGAGAAATAGCATGGTAATAGTAACACTCCTCGAAAAATTACGTAATTCGATATAATCCGCGGAGACATGTTCAAAGTACGTAAGCAAATGTACGAGTTTAATATTCTGTCAGTGGGGCATAAACGACAACGTAGTAAAATACATGATTCTTATCAAGTAAGGATGGCGCAATATTCTTTAGCCGCGCAGAGACGTCTGGCTTAGGCTAGTTGAGCTGGCAGATTCTTAGTTGCCCGATTAACCTGTCAGGCAGGTTTCGGATAACGCTAAAAAACCCACTGAGAATGCTTGCTTATATAAAGTGCGTGCAACTGGAATTTGGTAATTAGGTTAGTTTTTATTTCAGCGAAGTACCCCAGTGATTCGAATGAGAGTAAACAGTTATGTAAACTGTGTGTTTATCCAACGCGATAAGGCAGCGTATTTGTGAAAGTATTTAATTGTGTTCTTCTAGCGAACTGCTGTAATTATTAATCTTGTTCAAACGTGTATTGTTTATGTATTTGATAACTGTATAACCAGGAGTATTACTGTAACACGAGTGCAATAAATAAGTAATGAATGTCTTTGTTATTAAAAAAGTGTTATTCAAGTTTAAATAGAAAATGTTATTCGCATCTGCAAACATAGATTTCTATGGAGTTCAATCAAATTTGTTCCACTGTTTTATAAAGACGACGTGTTTATACATAACATGTACTCGTACACACACACACACACACAAAGAGGTAAATGCATGTAAAATTTCGTATTTGAATATATACAGGTATTACATGAAACATTCAATTAAAATAGATAAAACCAAAATTCATAAATACGTGAACGTAATTTTTCAAGCAATTTTTGTGAAGTCTATGTTATTACCTATATTTCAAGTAAAGTACGTACTTTGCTATCTTCGTTAAGTAAAAATGCTTAAGTATATTTAAATTTTGTTTATTGCCAACTAAATCCATCTAGTATATGAAAAACCACTCATAATTCAAACAAATTAAAAAAATTTTACTTTCGAAACGTGAATCTTCCGTACTTTATGATCGCGTAATAATCTACGATAAAAAGATCGACGCAAAAGAAAAATAATAATTTATCATTATTGAGAATATGTATATAGGCATATGGGCATGTATTATTTCTACATATATGGGCATGTAAAATTTCCAAACGTGTATATGTATTTTTCTTTAAAATATATATGTATATACAGGTACGTGTGTGCGCGCGTATTGTGTGTGAATATTTATAAACACAAGTGTCCGGCCATTTGTGTGTGCGTAACCGATATAAACTTATAATATATAAAAACTGGCATAATTTTGTTAATTTAGTGTAAAAGTTTTAATTAACATTTTATTTTTGTTTACTAATTAAAATAAAACATTTTGCGTTTAAACATAGAGTCCTTTCTGTCTCTATCTCACTCTCTCTCTCTCTCTCTCTCTCTCTCTCTCTCTCTCTCTCTCTCTCTCTCCTCTCTCTCTCTCTCTCGCTGATGATTTTTACGTGGATCTCTTGACGCTCAAATGTAGAGTTCTGCACATTATTTTAATTCACCAACGTACTAAATTAATCAAATCTCCTGCGTGCACTCTCGTTTGATAGAGTACAGCTGTTGTTTTGTGGCCACTCATTAACTGCTACCCTTTACGTCCCACTAGGCGTAATAATTGGCAGAATAATTCTCTGAATATCGTTAATACAACATTTTTAATTGCACCTGTTCAAAACAATTTAATTATTATAAATGAACACACAAAATTATTGGTTCTCTCCGAATTGGAATCCCTTAGTAATACTTTACATTGACGTAACGGAATGCCCAAAAAAGTGTATAATATTATGTAAGAGTGAATGTGGACTAAAGTAGAGTATTAATATGATTGAGGTATAATTGTTTATATTTAAAAAACAGACATTGGTATTTAAACTGGAAAACTGATTGCAAAAATTAAATTTCATTGTTTTCTTTTGCTTTATAAGATTGTAACAAGGTGTGTTTGTTGTACTAAAGAAACTATTTTATAATGTATTAAATACCAAAAATATTTAACTCGTATATTTTTTATTTTTAAGCCGTTCTATTTAAATTAAGAAAATAAATAAATGAAAAATTCATAATGTAATTTAATTTCCGTTTGGGTAATACTACAGGTCTACGTATATCTGCAATGATATAAAGCAAGAATTTTAAAAAAATACTCCCATGTTAAAAATCTAATTTTGAGTACTTTTCACTCGTCATTACATCATGACAATGATGTATACAGATTATGGTAGTATTTCTTGCGGCTATACCTTACACAGGTACATTGAATTACTTTTACATTTCTTTTGGAACGAACAGAAACCAGCTCGCATGCAATATGTCGTGACGTCATTACAATCTCTCTCTCTCTCTCTCTCTCTCTCTCTCTCTCTCTCTCTCTCTCTCTCTCTCTCTCTCTCTCTCTCTCTCTCTCTCTCGTCACTTCAGCAAACACAATTTCTGTTCTCCAATTGTCGCTCTTTCTCATTTCTTTTCTCTAAGTTTCCATTGACGCTGTCTTTCCTTCACTAACTAGACTTTGAGCCATTACCTACTCGTTTACTTTATATTGATTTCTTTTGTATGTGCGATGATTCAGTCCTCTGATTAATAAGTGCTGCCTTTATGTGTTAATACATCATAAAAACCTGATAGTTTGGCATTTTCGGACTGGGATGGAATCACTTGACTGGAAATCATAGACTATTAAATACTATTCCTTAGTCGCATTTAGGTATTTGTATGCGACACTATCTTCAGTACAGTGGTCCAGCCACTACATAGGCCTATGTGTTGCTGCTGCAAGATGTGTCAAGTCAGAAATTCTGTTTAGACAAAAATTCTGTACCTTTGTACATTCAAACAAACTAACTTCTTTAGTTTTTGTATACAGCACCTTGTATTATGCTACGAAATGTAATTTACGTACATGTGTTACGACACTCATTATTGTTAGTAATGGATCTTCAATGTTCGTTTTGTTCCAACTTCGGCGTTAACAAACATGTTTTTCAAACGACTACAGCAAAAAAACCTTTTCCCTAACTGTAAGGCACAAGACATTTTAAACGAAGTTGCATTTTGAATGTTCATTGAAAATATTGCTATTATTACATGTTTTTTAATGTTTTAGAGCTTAAGGCTTTTATTCGAATGACTTCGACTAAAAGTATTACTCGACTATATGTTTGTTCAAAGATAAAACAAATAATAAAACAAACTCAGTATTAACTGATATTTACAAAATTGTTATTTTATAAGTTGTTCAAAATTTTCACTTAAGTACTTATACCGCTCAATCTAAAATTCCTTGGGTGGTTTCATATTACTTCGTGGTACTTGGGTGATTTCGTGTTTCGTATTACTTCAAGGGGCGTTGGTAAGACGAACACCATAGATCCCCATGCATTTTGACGATAATATTAATCAAACAATGTTTGTTACAGAACCATGCGAGAAAACTTACTGCCCTCACGGCGCCAGCTGTACTACCGGAAGCGATGGACGGGCGACCTGCAGGTGTCCTGCCGAATGTCCTTCTGTGTTTGCCCCCGTCTGCGGAACTGACAGGAAGACCTACAGCAACCTGTGCTCGCTGAGAATGCAGTCGTGCAAAAACAAGAAAAACACACGAGTGCAACACCCTGGTGAATGCGGTAAGCTGATATCACAGTACAATATTGGACTAAATACTGCCATACCAGTTATATGATTATACGATAATTGACATAAATGCGGAGTAAGGAAGCGTTTCTTTTTGGTCTGTCATACTTTTGTAAATCGTACATTGGAAGACTATAAGCACATTCACAATTTCAAACTAGCACAAAACTGACAGCAGACAAAACACGTCCAGTGGACATAATGTGGTGTATGTATTATAGTGAACGTAAGGTTAATCTACGCTTTGCAAGCTTTACTGGTTTTTAAGTAGGTTGTTGCTACAGTATAAATATGTAAGTAGTGATTAAAATTTACAGAAAAACAGAATTATTTTCCGCGTGTTCATATTCATGGTATTGGAACAAATAATTTTCATTGTTAGACATGAAGAGATGTAATTCACAAAAGGATTTGAGAAGTAGAATTAGCGTGTCAAATTGCCATTAACAAATTTACCAGTGTATTTTGTAGTAAATTATGTTCTGTATTGGTAACACAATATAATAATATTTGGTTTACAGATTTTTACCGCTTTTAAATTAATGTAGTTAGCTTTTAAATTACACTGACAAATAAATTGTTTATCGTACAAATAAATTTTACAACTTCCGATACGATAGGTAGAAAGTACGGACTGTTTAATATAAACTTAATGGTCGTCGACCGTATCATTTACAGAGAGTTGAGAAAGTATAATTTAATTTAAAATATATGTAAATTTAAAAATGTCTCTATTTTATTTTAATTTTAAAAACTGTTTAATTTTAAAGTACGTAAATTTCAAGGTAATGTACATCTAATTTCAAGGTACATTAATTGTTGTATACCTACGATTATCTGTGTAATCTTGCAATACACTACACGTACGATACACCGACGAAAGATCAATTGCTAACCCATAAAGGAGACTGAGATGACAACTACCTGTGAACGGGCTACAGCACAAAAATCGTAATTTTAAAGAGATAACATCTAGGCTACTACACGTAATTACTTTAGTATACTCGTTTTATTAACACTGCCATGTTTTATAGTATTATTACAAAGATTTAGAAAAATTTAGAATTAAATTTATTCTTATCCGACAAACTCCTTCTAGTGAGATTATAAAATAGTAAGAAAATAAGTAAATAAATAATTGATCATCATTATCATCATCATCATCATCTTCATTTTCACAACACGGCATAGACAAGGTGCTGTCTGTTCCACCTTCAAAGGTCCTCCAGTCATCTTTGTAAAACTTTGTAATAACAAATCATTTTATAATTATGAGATCAACTACAAAAAACTCTCAATTACTCTACTCTTTTTTTGTATAATAACAATTATAAAGCAGACAATCATACAATAAACACTAAAAATTCTGAACAACTGCTTTGGTTTTTGATAAAATGTATAAATGTAATCCTTAAATGACAAATAATTTTTTCTCAGCTATTATGCTTAAGTATGTTGTCATAGATCTATACCTAATACTTTTCACAAATATACTAGATCGCTAACAAGATTTAAAATGTTTTTAACAAATATAGCTTACAAACGTTATGAAGAAGGTTCATAAAATTTGCATGGGATGATGTGAGATATTAATTTTGCCAAATTATTAAAGACAACAAGATTATATTTTGAATAAAAGGTTTCATAACTTGATACGCTACATAGAGATTTACAATTTTCTTTTTAATTTTTTGCCTGTGGTGTTATTAAAGTTAAACAATTTTAATTAAACACTACACTCGGGTTTAGGTTAAAATTCCCTTTATTCTAATGGCCAGCATGGATTTTTACGATTTTGAGTAATTTTGATTCCATTTTTGGGCCCTGGTGAACAAACATTTTGAAATTTCTAAACCACACAGGATATCTAGATCTTCTTTTTCTCCCTTCAAGCATTAGGCTTGCTGGCTGTGATACAAATCATATTCCACCAGCGCCAGAGACCATCTAGTAACCACAGTGGAGAGGGAGTTGTGTGTGTGTGTGTGTGTGTGTGTGTGTGTGTGTGTGTGTGTGTGTGTGTGTGTGTGTGTGTGTGTGTGTGTGTGTGTGTGTGTGTGTGTGTGTGTGTGTGTGTGTGTGTGTGTGTGTGTGTGTGTGTGTGTGTGTGTGTGTGTGTGTGTGTGTGTGTGTGTGTGTGTGTGTGTGTGTGTGTGTGTGTGTGTGTGTGTGTGTGTGTGTGTGTGTGTGTGTGTGTGTGTGTGTGTGTGTGTGTGTGTGTGTGTGTGTGTGTGTGTGTGTGTGTGTGTGTGTGTGTGTGTGTGTGTGGAGAGAGTGTAAGTGTCCCTTTGTTACTTATTTAGCTCGAGCATACAAAACAAGACCACTATATTAATGTCCCCTATGATTTGAGGAGGCAGATCGCGTCGTGACTTCACTCAATCCCACAAAGTCAACATAGCCCCCTGCGATTGTCAGTCTCAAACGTTACCATTTTGTGAGTCTCAAATCCGCCCGCGACACTTTGAATATAAAAGGTGCTTGTATATCTAGAACACTACATTCAGATTTTGGCTTACATGTTTGCGATTTTGCCAAAATTTTGACCCCACACCTCTTTGTCTCCCGCTTCAATATTTTTGGCGATCAATCTAATATTACGATTAGTCTGTGAAGTAAAAATATGGACAGGCATGGCAAGTTTTATGAAAATCTGTAGATACAGTTAAGCGTTATCCTGAGACGTGCCCCAAACACACAGACAAATGCGAATCGGTCGAGTAAAAACTGAGAACTCGCTTCCTCGTTAAATTATAGAAAACAGTTGTAATTCAGACGAGGCACTTAACATTAATTTTTAGTTTCTTTTATATCAATCTTATATAATTGACGTTAATGAATACAAGTAGAAAGAGGCAGTAGTTCATTATCGTTGTGAAATCTTTACTGGCTTTCTATACATTTTAAAAGAAAGTTGCTATATCACAATATCAATAGTTTTAACGTTTCCAGTTGTATTTTAGTTATTAATCCATCACGTCATGAATCAATAATACGAGTACGAGTGTGTTTGTATATATATTTGTGTGTGTATGTGTGTGTGTGTGTGTGTGTGCGCGTGTGTGTAACTCTCCTTAAGATTTTATTCCAAACCACGAACTAATTAAATAAAGTTGTTAATCAAAACTTTCTTCTTACCAAATAATAAAATTACTGTTTCTTCTATGTAAATTTAGTACAGTTAACGCGCCTGTAACTGTTGACAAAGATTGAAATGTAAATAGTAGCAACAAAGTGATGTAAACAAATATAAAACAGAGAAATAAATAAATATTGCAAAACACATTACAGTGTCTTGCAGTGAAACAAAATGTATTACAACATATAACATAACTCTAAGATGTAAAAACATTGTAGGTTTCAACAAAAAACTTAACGAGCTTTTGTATTTTGGATTTCATCGACAACCAGTCTTATATCAAACGATCTTTGTACTTCCTACGTTAAGTGGCCCAGACTAATCTTCAAAAATTAATATTATATTACTATGACCTCTATTTGTTCTTACAGTGGTATTCTGCTCTTAAAACAGTACTTTGTTTCGCACTTAAAGTAATCGTTACAGATTAATTACAAACAAAACTGTAATTATGTAAGGAACCCGCTTCTTTTTCTAAAAACCTGCAAACAGAAAAAAACATTGTGATTAATTCTACTTAACAAATTATTTTCTCAATTTTCTTATAATCTTATTGAAAGTACAAGCTACGTAAAACTTTTAGAAGAAAAACAAATGTTATTGTTTTTCACTTTTTTTATTTCTTCTCTATCAAAGTTTACAAAGTGTAGCTATTGATCTGTATCGATTTCGATATCAGTAAACTGTTTCCCAACATAATATCCCGGTCTCGGCTTTAACAGAACTTACTTATCTTGATATACAGCAGAAAAACTTTCAAAACACAAAACGAAGAACTCTTCTTAACCAGCACTGAATTTTCTTTCACAACTTTTCTTCTCAGTCCTGCTTACACGATGTAATCTAAAATTATTAACGTTGTATAAGACATACGTTTGTTTGAAAGAGTTGTCTGACAAGACTACATAGCTGACAAGACCTAATTGTTGCTTATTCTTTTTCAGGCTTTTCTAAGTTTCTGTTGTTCCATAACCGCTTTTGTTGTTAAGTGAAGAATATTCTTCAAAGTAGATAACAACTTATACTATATACTGTAAAGAACAAAAACTTTCTTCAAATTACTCGTATTATCTTTAAAACAAAATAATGTTTTATTAAACGTATGAATAAATATACAGAATCTATACACTTACATTTAAATTATAAAGAACGATTAATCTAAACTTAAACAATAATTTCAATGGCATTATTATCTGAAACTGATTTGAACTAATGATACCGCAAATGTGGAATTTTTATTAACCTGTTTTTTTTTTTTTAAGAAATATAATTTTTTTTAAAAAGTTTAAACATTATGACTAAGAAAATATCACCATCTTTCTTGATTGCAAAATCTATCGTAACTGACCTTAATATGCTTGTTACTATCAACTATACTACTATCAAATCTATTCTTTGATCCTGCTTGTTTACTGGTTTTCTACTATCTTACTTCCCTCTTGCATTTAGACGTGTAGGTATCAGGATTAGAAATATATAAACTTCAAATTAACATTCCGATAACACAGTAACTGCTTACAGAAACTTCATCGGTAAAAACACTTTGACTGTTTAACTTGATAAGCAATCTCGGAAGAAAGTTTTTTTAAATAATTCTTCTCCTGCAAAATAAATTTATGTTCTGCAAATTTAATTTTTTTTTAATACAACAAATTATTTGCAAATTATTCCATTACAGATTTCGATTGTGTCGTGAATTCTAAAACAGAAAGATAATATTCCTTACGACTAATTTTTATACGATATATACAAAATAAATTCCAAATACCTATTCCAAACTAATTTATACACTAAAGTCGTAATAATTAACAATCATGTTATAAGAAGCACCCTATTAAATTTTGAAGTTGGTTAATTTCTCTCCTTTTCTTAAAGATCAAAAGACCCACTGTCGATCCGGTAACATTCTAACGCCTCTTCGGTATACAAATATCTGCATGTATAAGGATTTCCTGTGTAGACAGGTATTTATTTATTTTTAATACAAAAATGTAATTGCGCGTGGGAGCTTGTTTGTTTCTAAAGTGTATTAGTAGTATTTCTTGTTACCAATAATCTAATTTCAAATCACTCGGTCCCCGACTTACGGACCACGTTCCATGCTGATCAATCGGTCCTGTAAGGCGATTTCGATCTAAGACGAGGAAGTACAATACACGTATATATTATTTTACAGATACGTGTATGTACTACACAGATTATTATATAAACCTCCCTTATTTTGAGATACCCTTTTGTAACGTTCAATACAATTATGTCTAGGACTACGTGCAGGCATGTATAGCCTATCGTACAGGCATTGTACAGATATTGTCGGAAAACGCACCCACTAGCAAAGGATCATTTTTTCTCTAGTGGATTTTAGTAGAATGAATTAACTTTTTATCACGTGCAACCGCTTCCATGCTCAGCATCTTCATATTGTTTAATCACTTTCATTTTTAAGATCCACATGCGTTCTCACGTCTCTGCTTACTCGGAATATGAAAGACAATGTGAAAAAATTATTAGTTTTAGTGAAAATATTTTTTTATTGTACCCGTAAGTGCAAAAAGTCATAAGTCACATAAGTCGTAAGGCGGTCTAGCGTCTGTAACAGTCTAATTTGTTAGACTTGAGACTTAAACTGTATTGATAGTAGTAGGACTCTTTTACTTTGTATCACACACACGTCCACGCACATTTGTAGCCTATATACGTACGCATTGAATACTCGTTTAATTTATACTGTAAACAGGCAATATACTCAATGCAATAAAAGCGTGTAATAAATGTGCTATGATATTACGTAACGCTATCGAAAATTCGAGAACGTCATTCTACATATTTCTCGACTATCCCAGTGAGTGCATCGTCTGTGTTAAGGTCAAGGTGCAGACCTCCAGATTTTTTGAACTCTTGTAACAACTCGAATTACGTTGACATTCCGCCAGGAGTATGAAAAATTATTCTGGAACATCTGCTGGATCTACACAAGCGACTACGACCAGCTTAGAAGTCAGTTACACTTGACGATATTGTAGTGTGCGGATCAGGTGATTGCTGAGGAAAGTAATTCTTCTGTTAATTAGTGTGGCAATGTAACAAGGAAATATTATTATTGCGTATGGACAAATTTAAATTGAGTTATTGCCTTAGAGTACCTTGATCATTTGAAATTGTTATTTGTGACTAATTAAAGCTGATAATTAGTGACTTGACTGGTGTCTGTAATTTGTTTCTACTGTACAATACGTCGATCCGTGAGTCCATCATAGCAATATTTTTAATTTTGAGAACAAATAATCTACATGTGTACTAGGACATATCTACAGAAATATGTTACGCATTTCAAAAATGGCCAAATTGGCCGTGCAGATATTATTTTAATGAACGTGTATCCCTTTAAAACGTTGTAAATTGCACCTAATGCAAGCGCAGCGCAGAGTTGTCACATTTCAGTTCTACACATTTCAAGCTGACCCGACGGAATTTACTTCAAGCTGCACTTTGAACTGGTGACAAATAGTCCGTTGTTGGGCGCGTTCCTTCTTGACAGCTTGACGTATCTCCTACCGCTGACCTAAATCGGGCTGCTACCCCGTATCCAATTACGCTGGCTCTGTTGGACTTTCAAGTGACACGTAGAATCTCAGGAGATTATATGTTACGAGCTAGTAATGATGCAAAAAAGTAAAATTGTGTACGAAAACCGTTTATTTTATTCACTGACTTGTTTAGATTATACAAACTGTACAACAAACTCTTATAAATTTCACAAAATTAATTAATCACTGTCAGTCATTATTATTCGTGTCATAATGTACTAATTCTTAACAAATAGGAAAACAAAAATAACTATATTTTTGTGACTGCACTTGCAATTTCATTTAAATTAAAGTAAGTTAGATTTTCAAGTGGTGTCAGAAAACATGGATGCGTAGCTTGTCCCAGACCTTTGAATCAACTGTTTCTGGTGGGGATGTCGGTTTGAGCGACGTTACATTTTTCTTGGCGTTCTCAAACATTAATCTTTCCCGCACTGACTTATTAACGTTGGCTGTGTGAAGTGTGTCTATTATGAATTGCTATGTAAAGTACTGATCTAAGTGTCATCAGGTGTAAAATTACAACTGTAATATCTACCTGTTCAGTGTCGTTCAATTCGTAAGTTGCCAATTGCCTTTAGCGTTATAGCGTTACTAACTTTTCGACTTTTCGTTATTAGCTTTGCGACTTAACGAAATTAAGTTAATAGCGATAAAACATTACGAAATTCAGTTCTAGTTTAAACAGTAAAGCTGGGAGTAAAAAAGTCTCCCAAAAACGTTTGTATAACGTTTATACGTTCAAAGTGACAATCTTATAACGTTTAATTAATAAAGTTGTCGTAGTGGTTATAATCGCAAACAGAAATAACACTGTTGCTCACCACTATAGAACATTTTTTCCGATTAGCGCTTTCAAGCTTTACAGCTCATCATCAGATCGGAAATATTCAATAACGGAACGAAATAACTACTTTATACCCCCCTTGCCATATAGCTTGTAAACATTTTCGTAAACAAGCTTTAAGGTTAACGCCCTTACTTTCTGGCTATTAAGTTATTGGCGGGTTCAATCACCCGTGTCGGTATTTTTACATTTCTTTCTAGTTAATTCTGTTGTGTGTGTGTGTGTGTGTGTGTGTGTGCGCGTGTGCGTGTGTGTGCGCGCATCCTTTATACCTACCAAACGTTTTAAAACCTCTCTCATTTAACTGTAAATTCCTTTACAGCAGTTTTGGTATACATTATATTGTCAAAACCTTCCTCTTTCTTTCAATAATTCTAACATAAAGAGCAACGTAGGTAAACAATATTTTCATCCTGTCCTATTACTGCCTATGGGCGCGGTCACTCACCTTTTCAGTTAGTTACCTTTATTTTAAACCATTTCATGTGTTCTATTTATTTTCTATTCCTAATGTTCTCTATCCGCCCACTACCTTTTACATGTTAATTATATTATAAAATATTTCTCAATTGCCAAAATTAGTTTTAATATTCATTAAATTATCTAACCATTTCTCATTTTTTCAATATTTATAATTCCTCTTTAAGTCTTCTTTTACCTATATTATTAACTACAGAGTCCGCTAGTGAAGCGGGAAAATTAAAAGTACCCAATTTTTTCATGAAACATTTATTATCAGAAGTTTTTTTTACAGATTTGAGTTGAGTAAAGTATGCCATTATTTTACTTTTTAAAAATAACGCCGCTCAAGTGAGAGCCATTTCTGTGTCCATCACTCGACGAAGCAGGTCAGGTTGAATCCGTGCAATTTCTTGTCTGATATTCGTTTTTAATTCCGGTATGGTGTGCGGCCTATCAATGTACACACTGCTCTTCAGAAATCCCCAAAGAAAAAAGTCGCATGTGCACAAATCTGGGGATCTTGCAGGCCACGAGATGTCGCCATATTTGGATATGAGTCCGTCCGGGAAGAGTTCTCTTAAAGCAGCCATGAACACACGAGCAGTATGACTTGTGGCCCCATCCTGCTGGAAAAAATTAATTTCCGGAAACCTAGGGAGCTGTTGCATCAAACATGTTCTGACCATGTGTGTGTAGCGGTTTGCATTGACAGTTGTGGTGTTTCCTCTATCGTCTTGGAAAAAATATGGCCCAATAATGCCAGATGATGAAACTGCACACCACACCGTAAATTTCGGACTATGTAATGGCTTTTCATGCAACTCACCTGGGTTTTCATCATTCCAATATCGACTATTTTGTTTGTTTACATATCCATTCAAATGAAAATGTGCTTCATCTGACATAAACGTGCGGTGAATAAAGTTTTCATCATCATTTACACGTCGCAATATTTCTTCGCTGAAAATCCTGCGAGCCAGCATATCGCCATCTTTCAACTCCTGGATTACTTGAATTTTGTAAGGATGAAAAGATAAGTCTTTATGCAAAATTCGTCGTAACGATGTGTCACTAATGTTTAGTGCGGATGCATGTTTCATTGCAGAACGTTGTGGACTACGCGTCAATGCTACTCGAACTCTTTCAATGTTTTCCTCTGTTCTTACAGACCTTGTTGCTCCTCTATGCTTTAAGTTTAATGTGGAACCAGTTTCTTCAAACTTTTTCACCCATGACATAATTGCATGAGCGGACGGCACTCTTCCATGTCGTGGAATATTGAAATGATTACGAAACAATCGTTGTACATAAGTCACACAGTCACCATTCTTATAAAACGATTTTACGCAGAAAGCACACTGTGCACCGGACCACTGCTCCATGTTTAACAAATGGCATTAAATGTAAAACAACAATCGAAAACCTCCACGCCCTCTCGTGAGCAGAAAATGAACTATTGGACTTTCAAAATTTCCCGCATCACTGGCGGACCCTGTACTTCTAAAATCTCTTAGTTTTAAGAGGATCAACAAATTTGTTGACCTACGAAATGTCTTGCATATAAAGAATTTATTGTTCTATTACCTTCTTCTCGTTTACGGCTATGCTCCGTATGGTCTATGGTCCATTTTATAATGTAATTAAACGTCGTAATCCTTCATCGACTTCACTTCAGCAATATAAGCACCAACGTTAGTTGGCTTTCAGCAGTCCAACCAGGGCTACTTACATCTAATACTCAATTCTCCGCGAAGAAAAACAAGTTTCAATGGACTCCCTCGCAATGTTGAATTAACATGAAGAAGACAACGACTGTATAAACAAAATGAAACTAAAATTGCTTCAACTTCCGTACCTACACTTTCATTTCGCCCCACTAAACTAAATAAACTTACTAACATGTAAATATACAATTTTCGAAGAAATCGGATAACAAAGTTTAAGAAAAAATGGACCAAAACCTTGGACAGATAACACCTAATACAGTGTTGTTAATTATTTTAACACTACATCACAAAATATGATATATTTTGATATATTATACATCATCGCGTCACTGAGATGATGTACAGATAACTGCAGTCATATACCGACCTTAGCATTGTCTGATAATGACTAGCAAAGATTTAACGTTTCCTCGCGTACTTAGTCTATCTAGAAGACACCAATAAAGTAATCTGTGTATATGAAATCCAGATACTACTGACTGAATTCACTTACTGCGATATCACAGAAGCCACAACGCTTATAATTATGAAATGCTGTTAATAATAGATGACACTTATATCAACGCCAATTCATTAATTGCGTTTGTTATCGTAGATTATACAGTGTAAAAGCCTACACTACGTTTGATAGGTGTAAGTACGATCGCCTTAAATTAGAACATAAAAATACTACTGACCATTTACGTAATATTGTATTACAAATTTTATATACAAGAATTTGTTTAGTTAAGCAATCCAAAACTAATTACAGTGACGAGTGTTTGACGCATAATTTTAATTGCTTCACTTTACTACTCTGAAGTAATCTCTTTCATTCGTAAACGTCTTTCTATTCAAAGACTCTTCTAAACAGGTAAGATACAAAACGTTGTAACATTCGTATACGGCCAAACACCTTCCTAGAAATACAGCTATAATGCTGCTGGTAACTAAACACTCTTCTTTGTGATGTATGATAATTTTGTTTTTGGTACGAGTGATTTTAAAAGCTTTAATCTGTATACTAAACATAATTTAATTTATTCGCAAAGCGAATATCCCATTATTTATCCGTTAGACCCAGGCTGCAGACGCGCTTATATAAACTATATATAATTAACGTGATTTTTGATAGAATGAAGTTAATTGAACTTTCATGTTCACTCATTTATTTCAATTTTGTGCAGAACGTAAACTGTGTTTTTCAGACAATGAATGTCTCTAACTGACCAAAACAATTAATCTCTACAAAAAACCGGTGCCTGCTCTAAACAATTTATTGCATTTTAAGCACGCGATATAATTTAATGTATTCTGTTAAATTATTAAATGGGTTTAATGGTAACACATTAATGGATTATGCTGGAAAGTTAATGCACATTCGCGTTATAAAATATTCCAATGGGGAATCAACGTTATTGTGTATATAATTATTTTACACAGAATAGAAAGCACAATGAAAAGATCAACTCCACGAGCGTATTCTTGTAGTGTGTGTGTGTGTGTGTGTGTGTGTGTGTGTGTGTGTGTGTGTGTGTGTGTGTGTGTGTGTGTGTGTGTGCGCGCACCTTCATTTGAATTTCATTTAATTTTTATTTAATAAATTTTATTAATACATTAGTTGAATATAATCGTTAGGTCTATATATGAGCAATAAAATGACACTTCAAAAAACGTGGTTCACAGGGATTTTAACAACAGAAAAAGGTTTGTTTTTGTTTACGAAGCTTATTTTTTTAAATTGCATAGAATTTATATAAAGTAACTTGGATAGAAATTTATTTTTTATAACGAGTCGGTGTTATGCTAAATAATTTGAAAAAACAAAGACAAGTAAAGGAATATTCCTGTTACATGGACCATTGAAGTCTGAATAAGACATAATTACTCGTACATGAAGGTTTCTCTGGTATTAATAATTCCCAATAATCCAACAGACAGTATTCCTTGGATTATCACGAAACAAAATTATTAAAATTTTTTGTATATTTTGTGGAAAGTAATTTAACAGTAGGCTACACGACTGATCGTCATATACTGCTATATACACAAAGGTTTTAACCTTTTCAAACTTGGATTTATTTTAAGAATATTTATTAGCTAATAGTAAAGATACTGTTTATTATTTGTAAATATTAGTTAACAAAAATTGAATGAAGGTTCATTGTTATGTCCGGCGATATCCTATAAGCCGTAGGAATCACAAACAGTCGGCAACCGTGAAGGCCTATATTATGTGTACGCCTACGCTCTTGTATTCGCAAAGTTGGTACTGCTTGAATTACGTATTTGTTACTAGTAACAATTGGTTGTAACACATTAAAATAATGTGTTTATACAAAATACTACAGGAATATTACGTTTGAAACAGGGGAACGGGGAAAAATACTACGTCTGAAAGAATATTTCTGAGGAACAGAGGAACAGATCAATATATACACTTGTCAACCTTGATGAAAAAACAAAGTGAAAACAACAATAAAGAAAATTTAATAAGAAAAAGTTTTAAGCAGTTTATTTTTCTTTCAGATGGAAAGAACGTAAGAGAACATAAGTAGATGGAAATAAAAATTGTTAAGTAGAATTAATCATTAGAGTGGTTCCTTTTGTTTACAGTTTCTTACAAACGTAAATTAAATTTTTGCTTAGAGTTTTCTTTATAATCTTTAAATATACTTTTAATAAATTCATGGTAAGGAAAATAATAATGTTTATAGTAATTACTTGTTTTTCAGTATAACAGAATAAATACTATTATGAATGACGAATTTTTTATTAAATGTCTACGACAGATTAATAAAAACCTTTACGTATCATAAAAAGTTTATTCCTTTGTACCCCACGTTTCTTTCGTTATTCTACATTCCAAATAAATAAATAAATAATTAAATAAATATTAAGTTTGTTAAATATTTGTTTTTAGAGGATATGGATAGAACTGAGATGGTACAATTGAGAATATTGAGGCGAATACAAGTAATAATGTGGTTGGAGAAATTATCAATGAAGCTGTGCTCAAAAGAATAAAGGAGAGCAGAACACTTGTGCAAATTATAGAAAAGATTTAGAAACTGGATTGCATGTGTGTCTGAAAGTAAATGGAATGTTGACAACGATTTTTATAGGAAAGCTAAAAAAATGGGAAGATGAAAGGGTAGAGAAAATTGAAGCTCCTAGATGACATACAGTGTGGAATTTCATACGAGGTATGAAGGAACAAACCTGGAATAGATGCGAATGCAGGAGCCGGAACCACAATGCTATTACCACACAATCGTACCGCCGGGTTCTGTATGGATATAAATAATGGATAAAATATATGATTGGTTAATTACTGCCTTTGATGTTCATTAGTTACGCGCTAAAAATCACATTATTTTATCGGTTAGACTGTAAACCTGTTTATTTACGAGAACGAGTACTGGCTGCAGCCAGTCCACCGAATTGGCTAAACATGTGTATGTAGTTTGTATACAAATGTAATAGTAAGGCATGACATTACTTCTTTGTTAGTTTATAAACAGTAGTCTATTACTTTTATCAAGGTAAGTGAATGAACCAAAGTCATACAAATTAAATAATATTATTGTTTGCAATAAATATTAAGTGTCTCTTAGTACACAGTACTGTATTTAATTATTCGTATCCCATAATTTTATAATACAATATAATAGAGTACATAATAATAATTTGTATAACGAAGTTGTTTTGTATCCATATAATGTAATGATGTCACAATGTTGCAGGAAACGAAATGTACCAAAAGAAAGAATTGGTAAAAAAAAGAACTTTCCTAACCTAGAAGTAACATCGGGGTTTTGAGTCGATTACATCTAGAAATAAGAGCTGTAAATGAAGAAAGTGTGCCATTTTCATGTCCACTGCTCAAATACTATGAAACAGAGAAATTAGTGTGAACGCACTAATCAGGGGAATAAAGTCTGAGTACCACACGTAGTCATTCTTTACATTCTTTACAGTAAATGTTATTGTTATTGATTTATTCAATGAAAACCGATTCACTTACATTTGGCATGAGCAACTCTGTGTCTACTGTGGGTTTTGATGTGTAACCAGTACACGGCCAAATAGTTAGAGTTCTTGTACTTTACTTGTATCTGGAGTAAACTAGGTAAACTAGTAACGCAAAACCTTTTCAGGCAAAACTAACGCACTAGTTAGGCAGAAAAGTTCTAGGACATTCCACAGGAAGTATGCACCAAATGTTCTGATAAATAGCACATTTTAAAACGTTATAAAATCAAAAAACACGATCAACGGCAAATGGCGTTGAGATTATATGTAATTCGTGAGGCTGACTGATTTTGTAAGGAGCCTACAACTGCGAACACGTGCGTGTTAGGTTGTTTGACTGAGACTGTGCGTTTGTGGTTGGTTGCAGCCTTAAAGGCCTTATGCGATACGGATATTAATTGCTTATTTATTATAAACGGAAATTCAGTAAATCATTAATATAACACTTAGAAAGTCATTGTGCTTTATTGTGTGTAATGGCTTATAGCTTATTTTTCTTGTATTCTTCTTGATTATTAAAGGCTTATTCTTTTTATTTGCGAAAAAGAATTATTTTGTTACGTGTCATGTAGATGTTAGTTAATTAATTCATTAATCGTCTCCCTCTGTGTATCCTTTCGAGCATAGAGGTCCCCAGTCATCGAGCCGTCGTGAGGTAATCTGTCCAGCTTTTTGTACTCACACATGTGGCGCTTGACTTTGCAAGTGGAACAACAGGGCTATTACCACATAATCGTACCGCTGGGTACTGTATGGATATAAATAATCGATAAAGTATATGATTGCTTAATTACTGCTTTAATTACATTGTTACGTAATGCGGAAAATGTGTTACGTAATACGGAACGTTCTACAAGTTTGTCGAAAATTCCAGTGGAATCCAGCTGTAATGTGTGTGTGCGTACATAATGCTGCTACTCTGCGGTGAAAGACAGTTACGCCTCAACTATCGGGTCTATACCGGACCATACCGGTCCGCGCCTGCTGTGTGTCAGGCCGCAACCAATTATGTTCTGATGTTTTCCAATAGCATTCTTGACGCGCAGTTAGCGAATATTCTGGAACCTCAGCGGGGTATGAATACAAGTACTCAGGGACGCTCAGTTCAGTTATTATCGGGCGATTACACCGTGAGTTTGAGTTGCGAATTATTACGTATTGTGGCAGAGTGTTACGTGTTTTATAATTGTTCGGTACGATTGTAATACAATTGTGTTTTATATCCGTTGTCATTTTTTTATTGCGTGTAAACAATGCTTATTTGATTTGTTGTAAGAGACTGTCTTGTTAATTACAAACTGTTTAATTGTGATAATTAAAGCTGGTGATTAGAGGCTTAATTGGTGTCTTGTATTTTGTCTTCCACTGTATCATACGACGATCAGTAGACCGTCGTAACAGTTTATTAGTTACGCGCTAAAAATCACAATATTTTATCGTTTAAACTCTAAACCGGTTTACTTACGATAACGAGTACTGGCTGCAACAAGTCCACCGAACTGGCTAAACACGTGTATGTAATTTGTATACAAATGTAATAGTAAGGCAGGACATAACCCTTATACGTGGGGTTTCCTCTAGGAACAGCAAACATTATTTGAAATAGAAATGGTTGTCATTGTCTGGGAATATGATTGCCCCTGTAGTAATGACGGCTATGAATACAGAATCCATTCTAGACAGTTGAACTTTATTATTTGTTCCAAAGTCTCGTATTATGTGTACAAAGCACGTAGTAACCCAGTACGTTCTTCGAACTCTCCTTCTGAATGCAATTACAGCTTAAATCTTATAACATAATATATTCAAGAATAAACATTCTTACTTCCTTTCCTACACTCATTTTTATTCATTACATATCTTGATTTTTTTTTGTATATAATCAAGTTGATTGTTACTATTTGTAACAACCGTATTTGTCAGTTGGGCACATACTGCCGCATATTTAACCTTATTTGAAATGTAATTGTACTAGGAAACCCTTGAATCTTTTATAAAAACTTTGATTTCTCAGGTCTTAGATTAATCTTTAGATTTGTCCTCTTTTATGTAACTGTTAGATTGCCAAATATTTAGTCACACGCGGTTACCTCTGACACAAAAGAACTGTTACATTTCTACAGAACACAGTGTCTTTGTACGTATATATAGCAAATATTTTAATAAAATTACATATTAAAATAAAATTGTACAACTCAAAATGTGTCAAATTCATTTTTAAAAAATACTAAGAAAAATATTATTCTGGCGGACAGTTAAATATTAATCCTTAATTAAAATTTTTCTTAATCAGATAATTTGTAATTATCCGGTGTTATTCTGGACTCCTAATGCATTCCTGATGTTTCAAATGTCTTGCTCGAAACAAAAGTGACAGACGACCTTCACCTGTGAGATCATTGTCTGGCAGTGACGTGGACATTACTGATTTTGACGTATTTACTTCTGCTCAAAGATACCGCTCTTGTAATATGTATATTACCAAGGTAAAATATGTATATTTTCCTAACGAAATTTTTTACAACTAATTAAACTTATGTAAACTCTGATAACAGTAGGTGCTTTTTTAAAATTATGAACGAGAATCATACAAAAAATTGGTTTAATTTTTTAATCGTTAATTTATTCTAATGTATGTTTCAATTAGTCGGGTTTAATACAAATTTTATTTCTGTTTTATATATTAATTGCATATCAGTTGTCATATACTAACATGAAAACAGAGATGAAATTTCCATTGCTGCCTTTGTTATTAACACCTCAATATTGGTTAAGTGCTTCTTACAGTATCAGAAGTAGACGTAACAACTACTGAAAGAACTGTATTATACATGTACTTCACAGCTTTATTATTTAATGCAAATTTTAGGTTTAAATTTTTAATATTGTACGGTTGGTATTTTTATTCTTAATAAAGTTTCCTTATTGTGGTTTATTAAGTGCTATGGGAAAGTGCTATGACTAACATAGGTCATGTGCTAACTTATTTATTAGCTTGATTTTTTAACATAGTTACCAATTAATTTTTTATGGCCTATCGTATTATTCAACGCAATTTTGTTTGTCATTATATTTTATATATTTTTAAATTAAAACCAAAGATTTAGTTTAAAAAAATTTTAATTTCTCAAAAAACGGCATGAAACTTTTCATGTTACTTGTCAGCAGAAACTAATCAATTACTTTTACCGCTTGTAAATGTCCTTGAAAAAATAAAGTAATGCCTTTGCTGACCATTAAGTAAGTCAAGTTTTTTATAAGATAGTTTGTAAGGTAGAATTTTGTCTACTGACACCTTTATTTAATACCGACTAATTTTTTTAGATTAGAATTAAATTTATTTTAGAACCCATAATTCATTTCCCCTTAAATTCACTGCCGTTCCATTACTACATAATTTTCTAGTAACTTGATTGATGTTTTGGCTTGCTTAATTCCAGACACAATGCAAGACATATTAAACTAAGTATTCTACCACACGTTTCACACTTCAGACTTCTTTTATTCCTTAAAAAAATTATAAGCGCGCGTGTGTACACATAAAATTGTTATACAATGTGTGTGTCTGTGTGTGTATGTGTAAATTTTTTCAAAATAAAAGAGTGTAAAAACGTATGTTAGCATTACAGTTTTTTTGTTCGGAGACTGTTTTATGTTGCGTTTTAAAGTTCCCCACAAGCTAACGTACGTACGGTATATAGCTTTGCGGTAAGTGGTGAGAGAATATGCAGACCTATATGCAATAAATTCTTGGTTAACGTCGTGTGAGCGTTGTATTTTATGAGGCTGTAAATTGTGTCTGGTGGCTTTTACTAACACTGCAAACGAACAAGTTTCAATTTTAACATTACAAACTGTAATGGCGCAATACCATGAAGATGCAATCATTTCATAAAAACACTAGGTGATTATTATCAATGGTATACAATGAAACCTGTTTATATAGCTCTTGCGTACGCGCGCGCGCGCGTTTGTGTGTATCTGTCTGTTTGTCTGTCTGTCTGTGGACGAACGAAAGAGGGGAGAAGGGAGAGACTAATGACTAAATGACTAATGACTATTAACAAATGTCTCCTTTATTTATATTTTAAAAACATAAAACAAAACTGTTGCACACCACTATATATATATCCAAAATTTATATGTATTGTAAATAACCTTAGTTATTTTTAAATGAGTATAATAACTGTTTAAGAAAATTTTATTTTTTATTTATTTTTTTTAATTTGATTTTATTATTATTATTCAATTAATTAAATATAATAAAAAGTAGTTATGTATGAATTGGTAAAGAAATATTTGTTTCACTGCGTTAAATAGATTATGTTGTAGCCAAATCGATTGAAGGTAGTTGTCAATTCAGCGTCTTTATTTCTTCTTCTGCTCGTCTTTTTCCTTTCTGATGTCCTGTTAGTTAATTAAAAACTTACGTATTTTAATTTAGCTATTTAACTATTCAATAAAAGGCCAAGTTAAAACAAATAATTATATTTATTGTTGATAACGCGATTATTCGACTTGCGTCGACTATTGCTCTCGGAGTTAAGACTGGAACTCATATCGATTAATACACTTGGGTTAAGTTATATTAAATGAAATTAATATTTAACATGGATTCTTTTAACTGTTGAAATAGTCAGGAAAGGCAAGTTAGAGAATTCAATACTTACAATTAGAAAAAACTTATTCATTAACATATAATTATTAAAAATATATTAGATATTAGTAAAAAGGAATTCGAACCACAAGCTGACGATTCTGACGTCACGCTGTCTCCGTCTTGTGCCGGCCGCTACTAGTTGAAATTAAAAGATGGCCGCCTCCATGCGTTGTACCACTCTGATAATCTGGCTCTGGAATTTTCCTTCAATAAAATGCAATAGTTGATAAATTCCTCTTCTGTGATGCAGTTATTGGAAGATTTTCAAGTTATGGTATTTAGTTTTCGTCCTCCACTGGATTTCGTTCGGTAATACATGTGTAGTGTTGAATGGTTTCTTCAAATTAGTTGCTGTTCATAAATTAGGTTATATTTATAATTCCCTCGTGGCCATTCGTTCTGGTAGTTAGTTTTAGTGTTTTTTTAATTTTGCTTCATTATTCCAAAGATTATAATTTAAATTGGATTCAGTGATTTACTGTAGAACTTCATTCCTTCAGATTTCAGAAGACATTTTAATTTTAGTTAGTTCGAATTTAATTCAGATTTTTTCTCAATACTCTAACACGTCCGTTCTGCGTGGAGTTTAACAATCAACTAATTGTATTTGTATCTTCATATAGAAAATCCTATATGATTTTGGTCGCATCCTTCATTGTTCACAATCAGCTGTTTGCCTTATTCCCGATTGGATTTTATGGAAATAAATGACATTTTTTATATTTTACTGGCTATAATTTAGTTAATTAGTATTTTTATGAAATTTTAATTACATAACTATATTCCTGCTTTGATTTTATACAAATTAATATTAAACATGACCTATTTTGGTTTGAATTAAACTCAAAAATTAAATTCCTTGAAATTTACTTCTAGGCCTTATCATGAGTCACATAATTACCCATTAAATGGTTTACACTACGTTTCATGTTACCATTGTACTCAAATAAAATTACTAATTAAATCGTTATAATTTGCCTTCACTACTTTGTCATTATACTAAACATTTACTGATTTATTTACATTTTACTTATATTTGGTTTATTGCCTAGGCATTATCTTGTACAATCACTATTTAAGTCAATTTTATCCTCTGACTCTTTTAATTACTATTACAGGTTGTTGTGATAATTATAATAAAGTATTTGCAAGCTAAAAGGAATAAGTTATATTAATTTGATCCAGGTTTTCACTAATTTATCTCCTCTGATTTGATTACAGGGTCCAAGTTGAGTGTGGCTTGATTATCAATTTTCATTTTTCCTATCAATATTATAATTATTTCACATTATCATTATTATCTTTTCTGAGTTACTATTTATATGACATTTGAATTAATATATTGCCTTTCCTTCCTTAACAAAATTCTGACATAAACTAATCATTCTTTAAATACAACAAACACTTATTATCTAACACTTAGTATATCCTAATATTAACATTGTAGGTATTGGATACCAATATAATAACTAAACATAATAATTAAACAAATGAACAAATTACGGTCTTAGCCTAATTACAGTCTTCTGCTATCCTTTCAAAACTGGTTTGGGACGTTCCTCTTAATTACACACTATTTTACTTATACTGTACCTAGTTTTACATTAAATCGTTCTACTGGTATTGTATTCTCTGACTTTTTTATATGGTTTTGTAATTTTTTGTATAACAACTATTGTTATGTTCATTTATTTATTTTGTTTTACTTTGATAGAATGTTCTGTCTTTAAAATAGGTTTTGGTCCCTTGGAGATTTTGTTATTTTAATTAATTTGTCCATGGCTGTATTTCCTTCCAGCTCCTTATTTTACTGGGTCTACTGATGATGTTACTGGGCTAATAATCATCCTATATGGTTTAACACATATTGTTCTGAATTGAATGTGTTTAATTTCTTTGGATCGAGAGTTTTTATAGTACTGTTAAAGAATTTTATTTATTGTAGTGATTATTTCTTTTATGTTACTTTTATTTAGGTTTATTTTACTCATTCCAGATTGCTTCTTCCTTTCATTTTCTATGTAGTATTAAGTTGTAAATAAGGCAAAATTTCCGTTATTCTACAGTATTTATGTATATAAAGTTCTACTACTTTCTTTTATTACTGGAAAAGTGACAAAAATCATATTCCCCTATAAAATGAATTCGACTCTATGTTTTCGTATCGTTGTGTTTTCTACGCTCGTAGCATTTTAAAATACGGTCAACTTATTCTTTGAGATAAATTTACACCACTTTATTTTGTAATAAATCACGACTTGCTCGAGTTTATGTTATGCCCCACTGTTGTGAGCGCCAATTTGTAATAGAACAACATTGTGATGATTTTTAATTATGCCACACGTTGGTAGCGTCAATTTGTAATAGAACAAAATTGTGATGATTTTTAATTATGCCACACGTTGGTAGCGTCAATTTGTAAATAAACGGAGTTATTTTACAAATAAGTATAATAATGGTTTAATAAAATCTTTATTATTTATTTATTTTTTATTATTATTGTTCAATTAATTAAACTAGGAATTAGTAATTGTGTATGATTTGGTGAAGAAATATTTGTTTCTCCGCGTTAAATAGATTGTCGTGGCCAAATCGATTGCATGCTGCGGTCCATTCAGTGTTTTATTTCTTCTTCTGCTTGTTCCTTTCACTCAGAAGTTCTCGTTTATAAGTTGATAATTAATGTACTTTAAATTAGTTCTAAACTAATCAATAAAACGATATTTTAGAACGATAATTTTATATTTATTATGATCAAAATAATGATTCGACTTGTGTCGACTAATTCGAGTCGGAGTCGAGACTAGATCCCAGGTCGATTATTACATATTCCAAAATTATTCAAATTAAATTATTATATAACAAGGATTCTTTGAACTGTCTAAATAGTCAGGAAAGGCAAGAGAATTCAATACTTACAATTATAAAAACTTATTCATTAACAGACAATAATAATAAAATATAGTATTAGAAAAATTTAAATCCAAACCAGCTGATTGCTCTGACGGCACTACGTCCCCTCCAGGTTGGCTTCGTTCGACTCGATATGACAAGATGGCTGCCTTCGTGAGTTGTTCTACGCTGAAAATCAGGCTCCGAGATTTTCCTTCAAATAAACGTATCAGTTGATTAATTCCTCTTCTGTGATGCCGCTATTGGAATATCGTCAAGTTGTAGTGTGTAGTTTCAGTCCTCCACTGGATTTCGTTCGGTAATAGGCGTATAGTGTCAAATGGTTCCTTCCAATCAATTGCTTGTTGTATGAGGTTAAATTTATTATTCGATCGTGTCCATACGTTGTGTTAGATAGATTTAGTGTAGTTTAATTTAGCTTTATGGTTCCAATGACTGTTTTAATCGTATTCATAAATTTACTGTCTATTCTGTATTCCTTTATAATTCCATAACATATCTTGGTTTGTGTTAGTTAAAAATTTCCATTCAATTGTCTTTTAGATATACTCTGACACGTCCGTTCTGCTTGGCGTTTAACAATCAATTAACTATATTTGTTTCTTCATATAGCAAATTCTGTAAGATTTTGGTCTCATTTCTCATTATTCATTATCAGCTGTTTGCTTAATTACCAATTCAATTTTATAGAAATAAATGACATTTTTTATATTTTACTGGCTATAAATTATTTGTTTAGTACTTTTATGGAATTCTAATTACATAACGATATTCCTGCTTTTATTTTATACAAGTTAATATTAAACTTGACCTATTTTGGTTTGAATTAAGCTCTCGAATTACATTCCTTGAAATTTACCTCTAGGCCTTATTATAATTCACATAATTACCCATTAAATGGTTTATAATATGTTTTATGTTACAATTTTCCTCAAATACAATTACTAATTAAATTATTGTAATTTGCTTTCTCTACCTGGCTATTATTCTAAACATTTAATAATTTATTTGTCTTTTACTAGTACTTGCTTTACTGATTATGGCATTATCTTGTACAATCACAATTTAAGTCAATTTTAAACTCTGATTCTTTTAATCACTACTATAAGTTGTTGTTATAATTATGATAAAGCATTTGTATTCTGAATGGGATAATTTATATTAATTTAGTCTAGTTTCTATTAATTTATTTCCTATGATTTGATTTACAGGGTCAAAGTTGAATTTGGCTTGATTATCAATTTTCAATTTTTCTATCGATGTTATAATCAATTCACATTACTATTATTATATTTTCTGATTCACTATTTATAGGTCGTTTGAAATAATATTTTGGCTTTCCTTCCTTCACAAAATTCTGACATTAATTAACATTATTTAGATACAATAAACACTTATATACTAACATCTAGTATCTACTACTATCAACATGGTCTGTATTGTATACACATATAATAATTAAACATAATAATTAAATAACTAAACAAATTAAGGTCGTAGCCTAATGATTGTCTTTTATTGTCCTTTTAAAACTGGTTTGGGGTGTTCCCCTCAATCACACACTATTTTATTTATACCTAATTTTACATTAGCTCTGATTATTTGGTATTGTATTCTCTTACTTTTTTATTTGTTTTTCTAAATTGGTATAACTACTATAGTTTAAGTTCCTTCCTTTATGTGGTTTACTGAGATAGACTGTTCTGTCTTTAAAGTAGGTTTTTTGGGTATCTTGAGATTTTTCCTTTTAATTAATTTGTTCTTGGCGGTAACTCCTTACTACTCCTTATCTTACTGGGTATCCTGATTATTTTACTGGGATGATAATCATACTATTTGTTTTTAACACATTTTGCTATAAATTGCATGTATGTAATTTCTTTGAATCGAGATTTTTTCTAGTTCTGTTAAGGCATTTTATTTATGATTGTGATCACTTTTGTTGTTGTTGTTTTTACTTCTCTTTAAGTTTACTTTACTCCTTCCAGATTCATTCTTCCCTTCTTCTTCTATGTGATATTAAATTGTAGAATAAGGTAAAAACTTCGTTGTGCTACAATTTTTATTCTAGTTCAGTGACTACATTTCTGTCGCAAATCAAATTTGTAACGTTGTATAAAGTACCAACTAAAAGGGTGATAAACCTCAATTCCGTAGATATTTTATTTCAAAATCAGTGTTATTTTTATTAGCTAACCTACGTTTTAGGAATCCTATTTGCTAGATTTGTATTTGTTTATTGCTTTATTTGCCAAGCGTTATTGCATGTTTTTACTTTACTTAGTTGATTCGCTACATTTCAACCTAATTTATCCCAACTTTATAATTACGTTTACATTATTTACTACAGGTGATAATTATTATCACTTCAAACTTTTAAGTAATTAACCAATACCAATAATATTAGTTCTTCTTCATTTAATTAAATTATAGTTGCTTTAATCTCTAAATTAATTTTAAAGAAATTAATATCACAAAATTAATCTCAAGAAACTTTACTATTTTGTTCTCTTCTATTTACTCCGCATATGTAGTTTACAGTAAGCCCGCGGACACACATCGTACAACAGTATTAAAATCATTATTAATCTGTTAAGCATGATTATTTTTGTTTTTTATCAGTATTGATGAGATTGGCGTTTATACAAATCAACTTTCGACTGATAGATAATATGCTAAATAAATAATAAATAAAGATAAATAATATTCGCATTAAAATCGAGTAAGTTCCAGCAATACTTTCAAGCTTTTTTTCTCTCAAACTGGGTTCAGGCATTAGTTTAGACTAAGTTAGATTTTCTTTGGAAGTCATGTTAATCCATTTGTTTGTAACGCTGTTTCCAATTCACTCTTAGAGAGACTGGAGCTGCGCGAACTATTTCTATACGGGTATCTTTTTTGGAGTTTATCTGGCAAACAACAGTCTTTGAATACTTATACAAAATTCGCTGTAGTAGACTGGGACATTAACATGAAATTAAGGAAGAATTAACAATGTTATGAGGAAACAAGAGTAATGTTTTCGCGTCATACACTTGAACTCTACAATTTAATTGGAGGTTTTGAACAATTTAATAAAGCCTTTCACATTAGATTTTACAAATTTGAATATTCATACAAATTGTTTTTAAGGTTGGAAGATGTTTGTACATATATTTATTTATTGTTATCTGTTTTGATTACAGACAAAATACATGTAAAAATAATAATATATTCATGTCTCTGAAAATTTCTTTTTAGGGAAAGAATTGACGTTTCTTCAGTTAAACATATTTTGTTAACATCGTTGAAATTATTATTATCTGCCTGGCTGTTAGGCCGTGGTCTACAGTTGTCGTAACTGGCAGGCGTTTTGGCCCCACCACTGGAGACCATCCTCAGTGTCTACATTAGCACGGTGTCTGCCAATTCATTTGAGAGATGAGGTAGAGACTAGGTGTTTTTGCCTCACAAGGCCCATGTTTATAAACTTCTGTACCAGCACAATCTAAGCTGAAAAGTAGCATCAACCAATCAGTATCAAGGGCTATCTGATTGGCTTGGGAGCGCAAAGAACATCCATATTTTATTAATTCTAAAAATATCAGTTCGACAGAGTTTTCAGCTACTAGCAACTAGGTAAAGCTAAGGTTTGAAATTTGTAATTACAGGCTGTTTTCCTTTCAACCTAATACACATAAAACGATATCAGTAAATAACGAAAATAACCAGTAAAACCGAATCATTCTCATCAGTGAAACATTAAATTGTAATGCTGTTTATAGACATAATTCAGCTAAGCCAAATACTTTAGGATATCAGTCTACAAAACATTATTTAACAACTATATATTGTCCAAGTTTCAAATGAAACGGTTCTTCTGCTTATTCTGAACAAATAATTTAAACGGTATTCATCAATTGATGACGTTTCTTGTAAAAGACATAACATTAAAGCCCTACGTTGTTTTATACATTATTTATCAAAACAAGGAAAACAAGGATGCAAGTCCTTTGTATTATTGTGGAAAACTTCTTAAATTAATCTACTTATTCTTTTTACCTCAACAAATATTAAATAAAGCTACCGACGTCGTTCTGCATTGTGAAACTTCTCTTTTTAGGTTTATAAAAAATAACGATAAGAAAACTGAAAATTTTAATTTTGCTTCCAAATCCTTTTATTCAAATGATAACTGTCCTCCCCCTATCACACACACACACACACACACACACACACACATACACAACACACACACACACACACACACACACCTATACATATGCCTAATTATAAATAAAATTTTAATGTTACATTTAATCCGTGTTACAATATTTGTATGCCCAAGCACGAGCGCGCGTGAGTGTCGGTTTAAGTGTGTATACAGACGAAACAAGATGCAATGTTTTTGTTTAAAAATAATGCAGTGTTACCAAAAATCAGCGTGCGTCTGTTTTTGATAATAAAAATGGTAATTATTTGCTTTCTATTATCCTTATAAACTCTACATTACCCAAGTATTAATATTTTAATTGAAATAAATATGAAAATATTTAAACAATTAAATGTTTATAAATATTTGATTATAATTATAAATTAAAGGACAGAAGTACAGAATGAATATGAAAATTCAATTGCTGGTTTTATACAAACAAAAAAATTACAATGGTACACACGAAAAGAATAGCAAAGGAAATATTGCCAAGGAGAGTTATGGAATGGACACCAGCAGGAAGAAGGAAAAGAGGAAGACCACCTACCACGTGGATAGAAGGAATTCAGACTATATTGAGGGAACGAAAAATTGAAGAAGATCTTTGGATGGACAATGTAACGTCACAGAACGTTCCATAGAAGAAATCATTTATATAGTAAGTTATCATAAGAGGAAAGTGAGGTGAACAGTATCGAACCCAAGTAGTCCCAAAAAATTGTGTAATTTTGTATAATAATTATTTCTATCAACTTGAAAAAACGACCAAACTATGACTAAGACAAAACCCCATATATATTATTAAAGTGAATAAGAGTGAAAAAAACCATAATACACTATAAGAGAGAGAAATAATGTCAGAATCAACCAAAATAAAGTCAAGAATTATTAAGTTTTATAACTATGAATAGAGTATTAAAAACTATTTTTTGTGAATGAATGGACATGATCCATTATAATATTATGTGATGTAAATAAAATAAATGTATTAAATGACTTAAATACATTATTAGAAAGAGTCTAAGTTAAAATAAAAATTGTATATTTGCAATAACAAAAAATATTAATGTGTTGGATTTGAGACCATACACCAAGATTTCATGAAAAAATCAATTATTATCAGATTTAAATAAAAACTATATGTAATTGTCAAGCAGACAATAGTGAACGATTTATCTTAAAATAAAGGAAGCTGTCAAATGAATAAAAAGCAGTCAAAATAGCCAAAAACAGTGTTAACTAAAAACATGTAATAGGCATCTAATATTGTATAATTTATGAATTTAATGTTGCCAAAATGCAACCAAATTGCATTAGAAAGCTGTAATATGATATAAAACAACTATACTAATATACCTGACTAACTTTAACATTGTAATAGTCAAGTTAGCAAAATATTTACTTATACCATGTATGGCTGGAACCAATCATCCAGTACAAAAATAATCATATCTGGCTAAATACTTACATAATGCTAACAAAAATAAGATAGAAAGGTACAATACATCAGAATACCTTAATAAGAAACAAACTCAGTTGAAAGTAAAGTCAATTCTAAAAGAATTTAGCTAATAAGAGTGAGATTTGTCACGCCATAAAAAAGGACATCTCAAGACCAATCAATGATGCTATGTCATCTTGTGATAAATATAATATATGTACAGAGTAACCAGGTATCACAAAAGATAGACAAAATAATAAACTCTGTGTGTACAGTAGTGAAATAATACATATACTAAAGAAAAAGACTAATCATTGTAATAGAAAACTGACAAGAATCTAGGCCATGAGCAGAGGCCATATAAAATTGTATTTATTTGTATTTTATCTATGTTAAAATTTGTTTATTTTGTTGTAGGAAGGTAGTAGTATTAGATGTTCAGCTTGTGGAAGGAACTTAGTAACTCCACAACAATTTTTGTTATAAAAATTGAGTTTTCAATGACAACAACTCAAGGTGAGGGTTGTATATTGTATTGTTTATTAGACTTAAGTTAATTAGAAACCAATCATATTTATTATCGCTAGATTCAGTTAAAAACAGGGAATATAAATGTATTAATGGCATACAAATTGTGAGTACTAATGTAAAACTGTTTGATAAATACCAGAGTAATTTTTGAAATATCCTTTGTATGAAGAATAAGAAATTCGTTCTAAAAGCTTCTACGGAAGTGAAAATTGTTCTATGACATTCCATTTCGTTTATTCTCGAACATTCTAGAAAGAATTTTTACACAAATATACCGGAAGTCGATGAAAACAGTCATCCTGAATTAGTATAAAAGAGAGACCAAATTCGACCCAAAAACACTTGAAACTTGAACTCCAGAACTGATGCATCACCCACAACACTGATCAACGCAGCTAAGGCGAAACCGAAGAGGCGAGAAATCGACAAGACACGGAGAAAGGCTTTTTCCCGTACATAGACATAACCGACTGACTTAACCTCAACGAGAATCTACGCCAAAAGTATCGCTGAAATAGAGCAGCGATACGGCAAATTTTAATAGAAGTCACGCAGCCAGAACGTCAAGCGGCCCAGGAGGGACCAAAAATTTAAATAGAGAACGAATTCTGCTGTGTTCGCATTGACTGACTAACGTGACAATAATTCCCCCTAACGTAAACAAACATTTACCCAACAAGCCTTTCTTCTCGACTGAATGGGAATCAGCGCTGCGGCGGATAATTTTTTGAATTAACGCGGAACAGCTGACGAGCTTTCGGCGGCGTTTGAACGAGATTCTACTGCCAAACGTTTTTACAAAAGTGCGGAAAAAGTAAACGATCGCAAAATTTGACTTTAAATAGATTCAGTGTACACCCGAAGAGGCGAGATTGAGAAACTACCTGAAAGGAGTGTCCAGTGCGAGAATAAATAACCATTGGAACGTGAGTTACCAAAATTAAAGTCATTTGTTACCTGGTTACATTTTATCACGCAGTTGTACTTCACACGCCACACATACACCTTCAAATCACTTAGTTTTTTTTCTTGTAAGGCATCTAATTGATATGTCTTGGTAGTTCAAAGGAGTCACGTCCTGAGAGTAAAGATTTTTCACGTATTAACCTCATGCTTTTCAACTGAGTCAAAATCTGAAATATACTAGCCGATACTTGATTGGATATATAAAAAAAAATTGTCAATAATAATAACTTGTAAAATTTTTTCTCTGCAATTTTATAATTTTTTTCTATGAATGTTAGTCCTTCAGACGATTTGTTTGTTTTTAAAGAATCATTAAACTTAACTGATTTTTCCAAGCTAAACTGACTTGTTTAAATTTTTTCGTAGATTTAAAAATGTTATCAATCACATTTTTTTTCTTGGAACAAACGTTTCCAAGTGGCGCCCACAAAAAGCATAGTATAAGTTGTGTTACAGGACTACATCACTGCAGAGGATCCAGTCAACAGAGTAAGTAACAAAAGTGCGCGGAGGTAACGCCCGACATTTTACAACACAAACATTTACACCCACAGCTTGTTTTTCTATAACAAGCAACAATGGAAGATGAGAATTCAATCACTTCTGTAATCTTTGGTTCCGGAAAATGTGTAAACATTGTATAACCGGAAAATAATAATAATCGTACTCTGTATTTATTGTTAATACACTTCTATACTGTCCTAATTATCATATATTCTTGGCTGGCAATAGCAGTCCTGAGTTTGATTTCTGGAAGATCAAGGCACATTTCCTAGCTTCCAGTCGACTGGGACTACGAACATATGTTGTAATAACAGGCGGCTGTAACACTACATTCTTTGTGTAGCATACAGATTCCGATTGGTAAAGACTACCTGCTACATCACTCCGATGGTAAAGAAATTTATTACTACAGTAATAATTAAGTCACTGCAAGATAAACACATTAAATAACGTTCCGTAACTTTTTTGTTAGTTTTGTTATTGACAATGTCGTGTTTAGTTAAGGATATTAAGTTCGTGTCGAGTAATAATCATTTCTTTCACTAACTATAGTAACAGCTGGTTAGTAAATAGAATACCACTGGACCATATTAAAAAAAGTACTTTGTCTGACGGCGGGGACGGTGTATAGAACACAATATTGTACCTCCCTTGGGAATGTCCGCTGCAAGGTTTAATTTTCTGAATACCACACGAAGCACACAGATGTTCCCATTTCGTACGGTATGTTCTCCATACACTTGCCGGTAAACACCAGTTTTAATTAAAACTAATTTTTGACGAATATAAATGTATTCTTATGACCACTGTTATTTCCATAATAATTTTTACCTCTAACTGTTCTTCTGCAAAAAAACAAATTCTTTAATTTAATTACACACCGTAATACACGTCATTATTCGGATTGTGAGATAGAAGCAATCAAACACTGAAAGCCTGAACATCAAATGGGAAAATAGCCAATTTTGTAAGAAAAGTTTAAATTTTAGTGACTTGTCGGTGTAAAAAAATATAAACACGAGAATTCAAATGGCAATATAAAGAAATGTAACAGGCTCTGTCAGAACAAACTAATCGGGGTATAATTAAGAAAGTTGTGTTAGTGGTTATAATCACAAACAGAATTATCACTGTTGCACACCACGATAGCAAAATTATTCCGATTAGCGCTTTCAAGCTTTTCAGCTCATCGTCAGATTGGAAATCTTCCGGAATATTTCCGATCTGACGATGAGCTGAGAAGTTTGAAAGTGCTAATCGGAATAATTTTTCTATAGTGGTGGGCAACAGTGATAATTTTGTTTGTAATCGGGGTACTGAACTTTCAAATGCTGTCTTTTATTAAAACATATAATATATTTGTGAGTCACAAAATTATTTTATAAACACGGTTTGCAAAATACTTTCTAATAACTGACAAAAAATTCAGTTTATCTAATAAAAGAGTTTGTTCATTTCTTCTGTTTCATATGTACCACGATGTCTGTGCTGCTGTTCCACATTTCAAACAATAATTCACATTATTTCCTAACCACCAGTGTTTTAGCTGACAAAACCGGATAGAAAAATTTGTATGCTTGTTTGAGTTAGTATAACATAAAACATTTTTGATAAAAAAAAAACTTAAAAACTATCAATGAGAATCAGCTACTTCCTATGAGCTCACACCACTGAATAAAGATAGAAAAGAATTTTTAACAGTCAGAAGTCAATTTTAAAATCAGGAAAGTTGATTTTTTAAATTTGCTTGAAATAGAAAAACGAGTACAAGAGCTACAATGTAGTAGAATCGTTCTCTTCACTTTTATTGTGAAGAACACGTGCACCTAGTAGCCGTGAAGAACACGTGTAACTCTGAATCTTAGGTTTACATGAAACGCCATACTCAGGCACCAGAAGACGTGTAGATATTTCTGTTTATATACAGTATTAATTAAAATTATATTTACATTTTAAAGTGCATTCAGTCTTTAATTTTAGTCCTACGGCTTACAACATATTATTATAAATTCTTCACCTAGTACTGTATTTATTTACTTTTAATTTTTAGATATCATTTTATGATACTATAATAATGCTTTTCGCAAGATTCAACGAAGATATATATCTCTTATAATTACATTCTAATATCAGGATATTTTTAAATACTTGTCTATCACATTAATCATGGAGAGACATTGTCTACTCTGTAAATAATGCTACGTTGGTTTTAAGGAGCAAATATTAAAATTTATTATGCTATTTTTCAAATTATTTTTTAATTTAGATTTATTTCACATTTTAGACGCAAATTTTATCTCAATTGTTAAAATTAACGTTTAAACTCTATCTAATATAATTCTTGTAACAATTTACAAACTTTTTATTCTGCCAATAAGTAACTTTTATTTTATACTTAATTTTAAGGTAGGTAAATTTTAAACTTAAAAACTTATAAAATTTTTTTGCAGTAGCTAACGGTAAAAAGTATTTTAAACAAACTCTGTTAAAATAAACACACTGTAAAACTTGCTTTTACTTTCTTATTAAAACTGATGTATTTTGAGTTAAACTTTAATCAGTTGACGAATCCCTACCTTTTTTACGTAGGCTTATTTGTGTTTTTTTTTTATTTTTCACTAACATTTTTTTCAAAATATAAGTTTTAAAACACCGACAGTCTTAATATAGTCGGCAGTCTACAATATGAAATTACATAAAAAATTAAGAACAGAGAACCCTTAATTTAAAAATAACATACAGCCAACTATTTAAAAATGTGTAATACAGAGTAAACAAATCGGTGATTCGTAAACCTCAGAAACAAATATCGCTTTGTTTCCTATTTTGTAACGGTTGAAACAGATAAGTGAGGCTGAAGAACTGGGGAACATCTGGAAGTGGTCGAGTTTTTTTCTTAAGGAAACCCTAATGCAACAAAAAGTACGTAGACTGGATAATTTAAAAGTATCTTTAGCAAAAACAGGCGGCAACAACATTTATCTAGATTTATCTCCTTCTTTCCTCGGTTCAATCCTCTATCATTCTCAGTATCAGTGACTCCATCCGTTCACTTTTTACTCTTGCCCCTATTGCGTCTGCGAGCTTTTTCATTTTTACTTGCTTCTCTCTTCTCCAAACACTACCAAGTAAAATATTTTAGCATTTTATGAAGATCCTATCAAAACAGTCGTTTTGTTTCTTATTCTATTTCACTAACAAATTATCCAGCTCCTTTTCCCTAAAGGAACAGTTTCTAGTGTAAAACAGTTTCCAGCTGTTTTACACATATATATTATTGCTCTCCCAAAATATTTGTAACATTTAGGTTTTCAGTTTCTCTTCTGCTATTCTTTATTTTGTTTAAAAATTCTGCTCATAATGTACTGTACTAGTATTATAGTAATTTCTATAACTATTTAGAAATAGAAGTAGAAATAGCCTCTTTCTGTCTCATTATCTCTGTAAATTTATTAACGTGTCTGTCAACATATCTATCTATCTATTACAGCACTACCAAATTTAATGTGTTTATTTATTGATGTGTGACTAATCTTTATGTAACATTACAACACATTAAATTCGTGTGTGTGCAAGAATTAAGGGTGTAATCATAATAATAATAACGCTAATCGATTGGTTTACAAACCATTTCAATTGTTTTATTAGCAATTTCTTATTTTTTTGCCAAACATTATGGCACTGACTTGTTATAATATTATTATATACATACCACCATAGTCATTAAAATAATTTTCTTATTTGTTTTGCGGCTTAAAACCCTTTTTTATTTTTACATAAGTTTTACGTGTAATTTGTAATCTCATATTACAAATTAATTTCTTATTTATTTTACGATTACAAATTATTATTATTATTATTATTATTACGTACTTACTACGTATAATTCGTAGTCTTATTTTACACACAAACACATTATATAATCTTATATTCTAATACACTGTTATAAATTTTTATACTGCTCTCAGCTAGCTCAATTATGTTATAGAATATCTAATCTTTCAATTATCTAACTCTTTTTTTCTCTGGTTATTTCTAATTTCTCTTTCTTACTGCATATGCTTTGCTTTCTATAATTTTCTCATTTACTACTAACAATTATAGATTTTAAATTACAGTTACTGTTAACTCTTATCGTTAGTCTTTCATATTACCGTACTTAATGTACCAAGCCATAACATATTTACAACTATACAATTTCTTATCTCATATTGTAATTAAATTGTCTATTCTTTTTCTTTGATATTTAAAGTCTTTTGATTAGGTCTCGATTTCTTATAAATGCATGGTTGTTTGTCATCTTGTTATTTGTGTGGTACATCTGAAGCGTGTCCTCTTCGGTCCTGGATACTGATGCTCCTATCGTCCTAGAAGTCCTGGAGTCTTGTAGTCCTTCGTCTACTGGAACCTCAAACTCTGGATTACTGCATTCTCGTACTCTGGTACACCTTCGTTCCTGGTCATGGCCTCCGGTTCCAACTGCTCACTCGAACGAATGTTCAGTCGGAAGTCTCTGGCTTCTGCTTGTGATTGGTCTACTGTCGTTGTTGTTTCTTCGTAGATTCTTTGGCTGCCATGATAATCCATCAAATATAGAAGTTCTAGTTGTTGGACATTGCCTCCAGCTGTTCTGATGATTTAACGAGAAACGAGTTGTCCAGTCGACCCGGGCACTATTTTTTATACACTTGTTCGTGTTATTTAAATACACATTTTGGTGTCTTCAGTTTTTCGCTACTATGCACACAAGCATTATAATTAAATAAACGCACATAACTTATATCGTTACTGAAAGGGTGGCGCTTTTCATGAATGAACAAGTCGCACGCACACACCCTTTACGTGTGTACACACATACAAAGAGCAGCTGGCATTAATCACCTGTCCCAACATGCAAGTTAGGCGTTTCTTTTACAATTTATATTGCAGGCTGAATTATTATTATTACCAAAATGCATTATTTATTTCTTGTAATCACTTATTTAAGTTACTTTGTGTAATACACAGTAGCCAACATATTTGTACTGTTGCACTATTTATCTTATTTTTTGACAGTGGGGTATTCGTTTATGATTGTTAGGAGACACATGGCTTCCGATGTATAACAGTTCTGTTCCTTCATGTTACCAACTAAAACGCTCCCACCTTAATGAATATTCTTCGATTCATCCCCGGAACACTTACAAATTGCTTGACGCTAGTGAAGTTCTATAAAAATTAAATATTTTAAATTTCTTGAGTCATCCTCCTTCTTATTTTCTTGTCTTAACACTATATTGTTTACCGTTTCCACCCACATTGGTGCGGCGAAAACTATGAATTAACACCACACACCGGTGTTTAGCTCCTCAGACCTTCCACACCGCACTGAAAGATTGGCGCCAGTGTACGTCTCTCCGTTTTAATCTTCGACTTGTCTAACTATTTATCTCTAGCTCCTTTTTCAGTTACTGTATCAGATATCTTTCTAATTGATCTTATTCTTATAATCTGTATTCTTTATTTTCTAAAGACGTCATAAAAACAAACATAGCATATCCGTCACTGTTAGCAATTCGCATAAGTTACTTTTTCCGAATTTTGTTAATAAATATTTTTGTTGATGTAGTCGAACGCAGTTCAATCTTCAGAACATACACGGTAACTACTATACAAAAATTAGGACATATGTAAAGACCCTTGTGTTTTAGTAGACATTTACTGTATCATAATAATTATACGTGTTATTTGGTAATAATTTGCTGCTGCATTAATACTCTGATATACGCCAGTAACTAAACAAACATCCAATAAACTGTACCTCAGTCTCAGCATTGAATTAAAATCCTCCCATAAATTACAAAATAATTTGATGGCGAGTAAAAGGAACTTATAAAGTTGAAAACCATTTAACATTAAACAATAATTTTAAACGACTATTGAAAAAAATAATTTCGATAACTTACCCAGATCATTTTTATCGTTACAATATGCCTTACACCTTGTAACAATACCTACAGTAAGTTAAATCCTGAAATCGTGGAGGTAATACGTTAGCTGTAACACTCGTACTTCTGATTTTTTACACGCCATGCAACATTTTCCATGCACTCCTTTTACTCAGCATTTTTCTTACACCCAAAATTCGTTTAAATAAAATGATACTATACAGCTTGAAATATCCTATGCTCATCCATAGGTTACTATGAAATTGTGTGCCGTTATTTACAGTTTGTTGCTAAACTTAATCAGCGTACAATCAAGTAGCATCCTCGCCACTTGAGAGGGTTAAGATCGCTTGCCTCAAAGCTATTTAAATTTGTCATTTTACCTCCCGCATAAACATTTTTATTCTTGTAGCAATTACTTCAAAAACTTTAAAAGAACAAACCAGACAGATTTTGTACTCGACACTGACTGTTCGTAAGTAGTGGCGTTTTCTTTACCAAGTGTTTTTAATATTTGTAACACGAACTGGATGTTACAAACTTGTATACAAACAACCACATTCAGTCACATATGATAAGTACCTTATAAAAGAATAGAACAGTATTGAACTAATTGATACACAATAATAATAGAGGCGTCACTCTACAGCCATTCTTTAGAAACGCAAAACGATAGCAATCATAATAACCTCTAAGTTTTGTAACTTGGACACATTTCTCACAGCAGAACAGGCCAGTACGTCTAACGTATCTTATGTAAAGCGGCCCTTCTGGACAAATACGTAGAAATAGCGATAGTAGTGACGGCGATTATACATCTATTGTATTTTCCTCCACGTATCCTAGAAAGGTAGTAAATAAAAATTACACCGCTGTACTTTTAAGTAATTTTTAATGATAACAAGCAACATTTATGTCCTTATTTTATTATTGTTGTTTCTTGAGGTTTTGTTATCCTTTGGTAGTTTTTAAAGTGTGTTTTAGTGTACTAAAGGCAAATACTTACACATATATCGCCGTGCATATACGTGCTGAGCGTACGTTATCCGGTAGACATGCGTTTGTGGACATGATTCATCGAGCTGGCATAGGGCCGCGCCGGCCTGCTTGTAATACCAAACGGCACCACCTTAGCATACCCTCGTTCTCTCGTTCAACTTTGCTGCATATGCTCACAAACGCAGCACACTGTAGAATTTAGCCTAGCACATAGACGTTACAAATAAGGTTAACCTTTTACCTAAGTTTTGGTTACTTTTTTTGTAATTTATTTGACGTAAGAATTTTACTGCATTTTGGTACGTTTAAAGTCCATTTTCATGTGAGTTAGACAAATTAATCAATTATAATATTACATTATAGTTGCAACATAAGCATTTAAATACTACATTACTTTAAGTACAAAAGAAGTAAGAAAAGTATTACGTGCAAAACAACTGTCCCTTTCTTAACAACAGTCTCATACACAAAGTTTGAGACTCATACAGAAACTGTCTCATACGCAAACAGTACTTCATCTGGCAAACAACAGTCGTCGATGCTTGTTCTAAAATACTATTTCACAATAATGCATTATATTAATTTCACAGATCACTTCATGTTCAAATTATGTCGGTAGATTTGTAATTAGTTATTCTTTCGTTAACATGGTAACTTACAAGACAAATGTACACGTTTTTAATAGACATTTAAAAAAATTACTGGTACGTTTTTTCTATTTCTGCTTGCTAACTATAATGCTACTAGTGTTGCTTGCTAACGTGCTAATAGTTAGTACGTTGCTAACTCTTTCGCTTAAAGACAAAAACGTTTTCAGAGACGGAAACAGTAGTTGGATACTACAGTGTTATAATAGTTTTACTCATTGCTTATTTGTTCGATTACAATCATAAAAAAACTAAAACTTTTAGCTCTCTATATAACTTGTTTGGTCTATTTTAATCATTAAATACACTAAAGGAGGTGTTTTTCACTTATTTAAATGAATATAATCCATTTATTGTGTACACTATAAGACATATAAGAGTGTACCTGAATGTTACTAAGGCATATGACATAAATAATCACGGACATGTTTTTGAACGTGATTAAAAAAGCGGGAGACTTGGTACTGGTTTGGACAATCAACCTAAAGGATTCTTTTTCGATCACGGCCTGCGCCGATCACTAACAAAGTGCATTTATCACTCTCCACTAGAAATGTTATTGTTACGTGAACATGAATGTCTGGGATAATAATAGTCAGCTGAAGTCTAATGCTCTATACATACGCCACTTTCTTGTGCGCCGAAGGGGTCATATAGACGCCCTACCGTACGTACTTACAGCAATTCAGGTTCTACAAGAGCGAGTCATTCCTAATATTTATGAATAAATAGGTTCTTAATGTATTTTTTATTTTAATTTATTCGACATAATGTTCTTTTCTGAACTATACTTATAATAGTATTTTATGTAGTTAAGTGCTTCCTCTTTCTCAGTAGAGTAAGTGTGCGCAAGTTCTGTAAATACTATGGACGTATTATAAAAGTTCATCAGAAAAGATTGTATAAAAACTTTCATACTACCAAGTCAACCAAAAATATTTACAAGTATACAAAACTAAAGTAAATTGAGAAAACATAAACTGTGTTTATATTTTATTAACTTTAACATAACTGCCTTATTAATCTTTATTAACTCATTAATTGGTAATTAAGCGAACTAATGCTTCTTCTGCCTGCTCGCAACACAAGACTTGAAGAGAAGAGAATTTTTATTGTATATAATGCGTTTCGTTTCTACTGCGTTGTGACACTAAGATGTTTTCGTTATTTATTCATAAAGCCGTATTTCATCGTTGTTTATTAAACGAAGTAAATGGAGTTTCTAATGCCATAGCGTTTATTAGTTAGCGTTTATTAGTGTCCCAGAGGGGAAACCTCAAAAGAACTTTTTGACAGCGTGTCGAAACTTATTACAATTTATGTTATTCTCCTAAACTAATTATATTCTGTATAACAAGTGTAACGATATTAACGTTAGTTAATTTGTGTGTGTGTGTGTGTGTGTGTGTGTGTGTGTGTGTGTGTGTGTGTGTGTGTGTGTGTGTGTGTGTGTGTGTGTGTGTGTGTGTGTGTGTGTGTGTGTGTGTGTGTGTGTGTGTGTGTGTGTGTGTGTGTGTGTGTGTGTGTGTGTGTGTGTGTGTGTGTGTGTGTGTGTGTGTGTGTGTGTGTGTGTGTGTGTGTGTGTGTGTGTGTGTGTGTGTGTGTGTGTGTGTGTGTGTGTGTGTGTGTGTGTGTGTGTGTGTGTGTGTGTGTGTGTGAAGAGAGAGAAAGTTCTATTATTTCAAACAATAATGGCATGTATTATTTAATGCCAGTCGTGTAACTAGCATAACTTCTTACCTGAATAAACACTTATTTGTAATCAGGTTATACCAAATCGTGTTATACGTAAATATCACATTCTTATTTCTTGTTTATATTTCTCCGCCTTATACTCTGCTTCACGAAATTCTTTCTTATTTAAATAAGGATGTTAAATTAATGAACGCCTAAACGTTTCATAACACGAATATACATGGTGACGTGTCAACGTATAACGCGATAATAAACAACACTTTTACCATCTTGCATTGAAAGCCGAGATATTTATTTCACATCTGTAAGGGGAAAACACGTTAATTTCTAATTCACTGTAAATACTTGATATGAATAATTAATTTTTGTTTATTCTACTTTCACAATTTTATTCAGCTGCATAAAAATTATATGCAATAATTATTATAGTAAATTAGTACGCAAATGTTACATAAATTAAATAATAATTAAAAAGTAATAATTATTATTTAATAAAAAATCAAATGACTTAAATATTATTTTAAAAAATTGTTTATTTAAAACAATTATGGTTAGTATTCTCCCCTTTGTATCATACGGTAAAAACACTTGTCTCCTATTGATTATTTAGTGGAACGTAAACCAATCCACATCATAACAAATGCCACAAGAGAAACTATGAGTATAAACTTTAGCAAAAGTTTATAAATCGGAATAAAGAACTTGACTGAACTAATACTATGACGTACGTCAAGCTCGGTCTTTTTAATTTTTTTCGATTTTCCTAAATTATAAACACGATGTAAACAATGAATATTTAACTATTTACGTATCCTTGAAAATAATGACGAGTGTATCCTTCTTTACCCAATCTTCTTTATCTGTTGATTTGACCAAATTTTCTTTGACCCGAAACTGAATTAAAAATTAAAAATTCCATTCATTCTCGTATTAATTTATTCTTATTTCAGTAATTATTTTAGTAACTAAGTCTGTTAGGTTAATTACTCACTGCAACAAACTGTATGGTAGTATTCACTTTATAACTTTTAAACTTACAGAGTACAATTCATAAACTGCAGAAACGTATTTAAAAGACTATTCTATTACCATCTGTTCAGTAAGATATAATATATATTTATTAATAAGATTTAATATATTTTCTGTAAAATTGACTGACTATGCACTAGTCAATGACTACAGCTAAAACGGGTATAAAATTTAATGTATAATAAATTCGAAAGTGCTTCACTTATGAACAATGCACAGAAAAAAATATAAGAATATTTAATTTAAATAGGTTATTTCATTTTATTCTGCAAATATGTGATACGTATTTTGTCTGTATTATATTTTAGACATTTCACTATAGTCTCTGATAAGTTTATAAAAGTAATGATGCGATAGAATACACATTTAATAAATGCTGTAAAAATACATTAGGTTATTACCCTTTTCATCGAATAAATTCAAAACGTGTAAACGATTTTTGAATTTTACATTTTATTTCAAGCACTAAAATAATATAAACAAACAAATCATTTACTTTACGTTAATGTAACAACATTAAAAGTAATTGCATTAACCGAGTAATTCAGTTAGTCAAAGTTACACAGTGATACGAAAGCACAAAAAAGTACACAAAATCTAGGATACAACTTGTTACAGTAGTTAAATAAATTTCAAAAATTAAATCGTTTATTAAGTAACTTGTAGTTTGATTGTTTCCGTGCTGTCAATATTACACGTTGAAGTACTTCTTAGTCTCACACATTTGTCGGATTCTGTAGTTGCATTATAGTAATATGGCACCAGGGAAGTAAAGAATTAATTATAATTTCTGACGTTGAATCATAAAGAAAATTAGCCTAAAATAAAATTAATGAACTGGAATACTTACAAATTCAAAAACTGTAGGAACCATTCTGGATCTAATGTCGTTTCCCTGGAGTATAATTAAAAAATTAGCTTTATTATTAAAATGTTTGCTCATTTCAAATTAGCTATTTTGTAATATTATTTTTAGTAATACTTGTGTACTTCATCATTATAATATAAAATAAAAAGAGTGTCTGTCATTCATTTCATTTGATGAAAACGGCGCTAATATACCATTTAGGTACAAACCAGTAAACCGTGTATCGTAGGTGTTCTTTGAAGGCGGCAGACAGTTTAACATAGTCGCTATTTCTAGCAGTTTGAAACTGGCAGTAATACGTATTCTGAAACACGTAACAGTAAACAACTTCAATGTTACTCGAGACTACAAACTATTGTTACGACATCACAGAACAATCTACGTGTTTGTCGAATGTGCCAGAAGAATCTCGATGTAACGCGTGTGGTGTACGTGCTTGTCGACGCATTTTCGAGAGGTTTCTCGAAGGCGCCAGCCGCGCGGACTGTGTCAAGGCCGCAGTTAATTACGTAGTTCACACGAGCGCTAAGACGCAATTAGGAACATTCTGGTCTGTGAACGGAGGTATAAATACATGGCGGCAGCGGCCTTAAGTTTCAGTATAGCAGCGATATATTTAGTGTTATTATCGGGCGAGATTACTGTGCGCGTTCAAGTGGTTATTAGTTAAGTGTTGTGTTTTTTAATCGGACGGTATATTGTAATACCATTGTGTTTAATATTAGTGACATTTTATTTGCGTGTGAACAATTTTTATTTGATTTGTGATAAGAGACTGTGTTGTTAATTACGAACTGTTTAACTGTGAAAATTAAAGCTGGTGATTAGTGACTTAATTGTTGTCTTGTACTTACTTTGTTTTCCACTGTACCGACGACGGTCGAGTAGACCGTCGTAACAATGGTGTCAGAAGTGGGCTAGAACGTTTAACAGTGGAAACAGTGGACATTTTGTACAAGACGAGTGTAATTCGTAATTAATCGGAAAACAATGGATGCCAGTCAGATGGTGGAAAATTTCCAGGCGCTGTTGCTACAGACAGAGGAACGACGACGACGGGATGCAGAGAAAGCGGAAGAGAGACAGAAAATCCTCCTGCTGGAAGCAGAGGACGCAGACAGGAGGCAGAAGAAGCAGAAAGACGAAAAAAGAAGAACGAAGACAGGAAAGAGAAGAGGCTGAGGAACGTCAGAAAGCACTAATGCTAGAAACAGAAGAAAGACAAAAAGAGGAACGTAAGCAGGAGGCAGAGGAACGTAAACGTGAAGCAGGTGACATCAAAGCGTTAATTCATGAGCAAAAGCAGATGCAAGAACATACTACCGTAGAATTGGGTCTCCTACGTGGTGACGTAGGTGAATTGCGAGGTGACCTTAATAATCAGATTACCAGAATATCTGAGGTAGAAGAATCCATGTCAAATAAAAAAGCTGAAGTAGAAAAATCTGTCTTGACTGTGGAAGAAGCTATGTCAACAAAAATATCTGCAGTAGAAAACTCAATGGCAAACATAAGAGGATAAATTAAAATTGAATTTGAGCAGTGCTTGAATATACAACCAAAACAACTTTGTGAACAGAGTGTACCAATAATAAAGACAGAAAAAGACACAGAAAATAAGTTAGTAGAGAAAGTCACTTTGCCTGCAGTAGGCACAGTTCATATCAAAGCTCCAACCTTTGACGGAAGCAGTCACTGGGCAACGTACCTCCGCCAATTTGAAGCTGCTGCATGCGCAAATAATTGGACAGAGAAAGACAAGGCAGTCTCACTCGTTCTTGCATTAAAAGGACCCGCGGCAGAATTACTACAGAAAGTGCCACCTGACAGCCAGAACATCTATGCCGAGTTGATAAAAGCTGTAGAATTACGGTATGGTGATAAACATTTGCGAGATGTGTACTGCATTTTTGTTTGATTTGTGATAAGCGACTGTGTTGTTAATTACGAACTGTTTAACTGTGAAAATTAAAGCTGGTGATTAGTGACTTAATTGGTGTCTTGTACTTATTTTGTTTTCCACTGTAGCTACGACGATCGAGTAGACCATTCTACCCTATGCAACATTTAAACATAAATCTAATAGCAGTAATCTTCCGAAATCTTTGAACAAAACACATTAGATAAATTTCAATTACAATTTTTCAATTATCAGAATAATTACAAAAACACCAATTATTCTAATACTTTTTTGTAAAATAACAAGCAGTAAATCACACAATAAACATTAAAAATTCCAAATGACTGATACTGGTATTTATAGTTAAATTTTTAAATTTACAAATGTATAATGCCTAAATGACACATAATTCAGTCCTTGTATTTACGTTTATGTAGGCCTATATTTCCACAGATTTATATAATTCTTTCTACAAACCTACGTAACTGATAAAAATACATAGTTTTCCTCTATAGATACCTTACAAAGTTTCTGAAGGTAATCTAAAATTTGCAAGGGGTGTTGACCATATTAATCCAGTCAAAATACTAAAGATACTGACTGGGTTTCTATTTTGAATAAAATTCCTCATAACTTGACCCCCTACACAGATTTGTATGTTTTTTTTTATAATTTTGTGTTTCATTTTGGACCGTTGTGCCCTTATAGTAACAAAATTTTCATATTAAACGCTATATTCAGATTTGGACTAACATTCGCTTAGACAAACAGACAAATACTAAACTGTCGAGTAAAAACTAAGAACTCGCTTTGAACGTTCAATTAGATTTTTATAAAATTATAGTTACATAAGTTGCTCCATTGTTGTTCCATTTCATCTCATTATTAAGTTTAAGCCGACTTCCTAGATTTCTTAGTAGTTCTATGCTCTCTCTAAAATTTCCTACTTATTTAAAAATAAGAATAATTAAAAATAAATGTTCGTGAAATATAACTACTTATAATTAATATATGTCTTGTTAACAAAATTTTTATTAGTTTGTCGTCTAATTAGTTTGGTTACAGTCTACATTCCAATGAGATTAACATTAATCTTGCTCGTAAACTTACGCGTTTATCGTTAATAACACTGTTTTCCGATTGAACAGGTCTTTTTATTTCTTTTAAACCCAAACATTTTAAAACTTTCTAAAGCCAAACGATGAGGCATCTTCAGTGGCTAGACTGAGATCAACATTAGTGTTAAAGAGCAATAACGTGACTGTTCCTCCATTGACTCGACAGTGACGTATACGATTTTAAGCTGTGACTACACCACCGTGACAAGCGCGTGTGTGTTGTGACATTAATTACTTTGTCACCCCCCTAAAGGAAAGGGTTAGTAAGAAACATTTTATTAGTAATTTAACAAGTAACGAGTAATTGCCAACAAATGTCAGTTCAGTCAATTTTAGACAATATCATTAGGGCACATTTTTGTAAAGTGTAGTGAACATGTTTTTGTCTCTGTGGACATCTATGAGATTATTATCAATTTTTTTTCTTAAGTCGTATTTTATTATATTAACTTACACAAACATTATAAACATAACATAAGCTCTTGCAACGGTACAAATTGCATTAATAATATGCAACGGTATATACGTAAATTATAACATACATACAATGCAAAAAACTTATTGAGCACTCCATATGGTTTTAAAACTAACGCGGGTGTGTGTGTGTGTGTGTGTGTGTGTGTGTGTGTGTGTGTGTGTGTGTGTGTGTGTGTGTGTGTGTGTGTGAGAGAGAGAGAGGGGGGGGAGAGAAACACCTAATGTGACGTCATGAGAGGTGACATCTTTGTGTACACTGTAAGTTGTTTAAGTGCGTTAGGCCGGTACAGGCCTGAAAACTAACCCACTCAAAACGAAGTTTTTGCGGATTTGCAAAATTGTTTAAGATCACAAGAAAACGATGTGTATCAACGGGTTGTGCACAACATTACGCACCCGTGAACTCGCGGTGGCGCACATTCTCTGCGTATAAGAGGACGGAGTAATTATCTGCTTATTACTCCCTTAAAAAAATAGTTAAGGAGTAATAAACAAAAGAATCTCATCAAGAATCTCAATCAAAGATTGATTGTGGTATTTGACAAGAGTATTCTATAGAGGATGAAAATCGCGAAGATAAGGAAATATTTTTAATATTGTTGAAAATGAGATTAAACCTGCCGGGACAGAATTGCAACTGTATAATCAATCTTTAACGCGAATGGGCGTCTCTATTAGAAATAGATTATCACTCGGTGAACGTCGTGTATTTCACGAGTTGGTAGCGCGTGTTATCGAGACATCTGACGATGCTGAGCCACTGGCATACTGACGCAACCTTCACGAGAGGGTGATCGACAGTATCAGTTGATGATGCACTGATTACTTTTAATTAAAAGGACAGTATGCAACAGAAGCAATAATGGGAGAATTAAGACTCTATATAAAAACATAAATTGGTCAATATTTTGTATAAATTATAAATAGTATTATTAATATACCAATTATTTTTTCTAATTGAGACATTTTAATGAAGAACTAGTTTAGCACGCTGCGCGTTTAAACAATTTTTTTAATTTTTTGTTGGATGATTTTTTTTTTATCGGCCATTTAAGGACCACATGCCAATTTCAATTCTTTATTCTTTCTTCTTTCTTTTTTCCAATATTCATTTATCTTTTTACTGTGTCTCTTCTTCTTGTCTTCAGTCCACTTTTAACATGCGTTTTTCTCTCTCCTACCCTGGACTCTTTCCATTTTTAACACTTTTCGCTGAAAACTTCTCTTTCAATTGCTTCTTCTGCGTGTATATTATTTTTTTCCTAAATCCTTTTGGACTTCTTTAGTCCAACTTGATGTTGACTTCTTTCTTTCCCCACAGATATTTGAAGATCTGCTTTGTTAACCTAGAGTCGTCCATTCTATATAAATGCCTAAAAAATAATAGTCTTCTTTTTCTCATTGTTTCTCTTATATTTTCTATACTTTGATATATTTCATCATTATTTCTTAATTTCCAACCTTCTGAAGTTTTCGTGGGCCTAATATTTTCCTAATAATTAGTCTTTCCAATATTTCTAGTTTGTCTAAATTATAATTCAGTGCTAGACATTCATTTGCATATACGCATTCTGGCTTCACTACTGTACCGTAATGCCTTATTTATGCAATTTTAGATATGCACTTTTTATTGTAAATATCTTTAGTTATACCATACGCCCTTTCCTTTTTATGAATCCTTTCTTCTATAGCAGATTTTTCTAAACTATTATCTTGAATTATTTCTCTGAGATACTTAAATTTTCGAACTCTCTCTATTCGACCAATATCTGTTACCAGGAATTTTGGCACATTTTTAATGTTACTGAGATATTTGTTTTTTTTCTGCAGGAATTCTTAAGTCTGTTCTATTGGCTATGTGCTCTAAAAAATTAACTTGTGTTACTGCAGATGTCAGATGTTCAGAAAGTATAACAGTCATCTGTGGGTTCACAGACACGGTAAAACAGTTGCAAATTTTGTTGGATACTTAACCAAAATCACATTTATGTTTTACAATCCATTGTATATTGTACACAGCAATAAGTAGAATCACGAAAGTACTAAATTGATATTTCTAACAACTAAACATTTAATATACGCTTATCAAATTCTTTTCAACAGTTGACACTTATACTTTTAAAACAGATTATTTCAATACTTTTTTTCCTTCTTCCCAACATGATTGGTGATATTTTGCATTCCTTTAATTTTCCATTCCAAATTCACACTACTTTTCCACGACTCAGTTGAAAAGAACTGGGGATAAACCATCACCCTGTCTTACACCCGTATTGATTTTGAACGGTTGTGTTGGATGATTTTATTTTTTAAAATTGTTATTCAGTTTTAAATTTGTAAACTTTTACTTAAATTGTTGTAAGAGATTTCTTAATGTCTGTCAGTCACCTAAAGTAAGTAATATTTATTTTTGTTGTGTATCAATACGAGGTTCATAATTAAAAATTTAAGTTGTTAATACGATGATTATTTATATGTACATGCACACTTATAAGAAGGGGGTATATATTTAAACAATTTTAGTTTTATTTTAAATAAAACACAATTTAATTTTCTTTTTCAAATTAATCTAAATTAATTCATCACTATCTCTCCTTTTTACAAAATCAATCATTATGTGTGACGCGATGTTCAGACGTAACTCAAATAAGGTCAAATCCCACTGCCTGGTTGAGTACGTAAATGTTTTATAGATACGTTCAGCACATGAATACACACGTACCAGAGCGTAATGTTGCATTTGTGTAAAGCGTAAAGCAAAATTTTTAAATTTCACCTACATAGTGCATTTAAATTTATATCTTTTGTTATCACAATATTTTGTCTTAACGATAACGAATACGTATTTGAAATTTCTCATAAATGCGTTTTTACAATGAAACTATATGATAATTCACAACGATAATTAATTACTGGAATTGCATATGTCAATAAATTATTTAAGACATTTTACAACTGTCATGTTATTAATAAACGAAATTATCATTATGTCAAGCCATTATCTTTGTAAAATTATTGTTATAAACTACTAACGAAATGTTCCAAAAACACTGAATACTACATGGATTAGTTGTTTTTTGCTAAGAAAGATGTGAAAAACTACAATAAGGTATTAGCGCTCCTTCCCTTATCAAGAAAAAAACGCGTGTCGGCCGTTAAGAAAGTATTGATCACGTTGTCCATTAAGTTAACGGACAGAAATAAATCCTGTGTCTGAAGTTTGAAAGTGACTGTTAACACCGACTCTTAGGAATCAACCGAACGCAGACAATAGTTAGCTCAGAATATTATGGCTGTGGTTGTCTACTCTAAACGTCTAATTAACCGTTAACATTAGAAACCATGTAGGAATTCTCTCTAGGATCTTAATCTTTGCCAGCTACTTCAATATATAGAATTTAAGTTTCTGAAAGTAGACAATATCATATTTTATAAAATCTATCTTATTTCTCAAAGAGGAGGAAGCTATATTACTATTACATTATTGTACTACATTTTATATAATATTATATTATCTGTGTGTGTGTGTGTGTGTGTGTGTGTGTGTGCATATATATATAATTTCGTTATAATTACTTCGATGAGTTTCTTGGAGTATTATTGTATAATATTATATATTATAAAATTGTTGTGTGTGTGTGTGTGTGTGTGTGTGTGTGTGTGTGTGTGTGTGTGTGTGTGTGTGTGTGTGTGTGTGTGTGTGTGTGTGTGTGTGTGTGTGTGTGTGTGTGTGTGTGTGTGTGTGTGTGTGTGTGTGTGTGTGTGTGTGTGTGTGTGTGTGTGTGTGTGTGTGTGTGTGTAAATTCTAATTGTGTATGGAATGTTGCAGAGTGTAAAAGCATATGATAGCATATAAAGACTCTGTTCGAATAAGTAGAGATTGCAGGTTCGAACATTATAATTTATATAATATTTATAATTGTGAAACACTGTGAAAAATATTAGTCTGAAATATTTGTAAACTTGTAAAACAACTATAAGTGCTGTGAGATGGTGCGTAAGGATGCTTAGTCGCATGTGTGGTGCGCGTGTGCGAGGGTACATAATTACTGTAATCGGTTTTCTTAAGAAAAAGCGTTCATTTAAATAACAAACAAAATATGAGAAATTTTGACACGCGAATCAACACTTTTTAAGTAAAAAGTTTTATGGCCTATAAAATTGGTCGTAAAATATTTTATGAATATGAATTGTTCTATACAATATGTTCTTGTACAGGAATATTTATTATCTGCAAAAAACCTTGAGAAGGGGTTACCGAAGAACCAATCAGGTTACTAAAATTTTAGTTTTCAAATAACAATTTATCTGACAATCTTTCTTCGGAATCGATAACGAGTAAACTTGTTCTGGTTCATGGCGTTAGGTCTGCCAGTTGCGACGAACGCGAGTTAGAAAATTCCTGTTGAGTTACTACGGTCATTACTATAAGTGAATGCTATCCGCAAAAGAGCAAGATAGTCCGTTTAATGTATATAGACACTTCAAGTTAACTGAAGAGGTGTAAGCCCAATACACTAGTTAAGCAGTAAAATTATCGGTTCGGGGTGTGAAATTGTATGTAACCGTGCCCGCTAAAAATATCTACACGCCCGAAAGCGACCCTGAAAACGGATAGAATAAATTACACCAGTATCATCCAGATAGGATCAACCCGTCGTCTGAAGCATCTGCAGTCAACATTAAAAGGAATTGAACTTACATTATTTATACACACTTATAAAATCTCATTTAAAAGAAAGACTCTAATACAAGTCATGTCAGTAAAGACTTTATAGTTTAAATAAGACAAAAAGAACTTTTAAAATATTAATTTATTTCATTGTACAGAATTTAAATTTCAGTTTGTTTTACAAAGCTTAACAATGTAATTATTTTGTATAAACAGTATTAAAAGCACAGTAGATTGTCAAAAAATTGATAGCATCATTAATAAGTACGTTTCCTTCCAATAACATCTACCTCGACTACTTATTCTATGCGAAATGATACATCGCAATACACATACACACATACACTGTTTTTATCCTATATTCTGTAGAAATAAGGGCGTCTTTTATGATTAGAAATAATTACTAAAATTATAGATTTATCTACTTAAACGTCTCTACGCAAGAAAAAATAAAAGTAAAATATCATCTAAGTTGTATTCGTAACTCACATTTTACGGAAATATAATACGGATATCAAAATTGTAATGACAATGGTTTATCACATTACGTCAAAGTACATCATAGACGGTCGGATGTGTCAAAAGAAATATGTTGAATCGATATGTAAAAATTGACATTAATTAATCCAGTCTGATGCAGAAAGGAGAAAATATTATATAAACGATTACTAGAAATCTGATGTAATTGGAAAGACAAATTTTATTATATTTACTTAATAAAGTTGATGTATAATTTGTCTCTCCAAATAAAAATTCACACTTTTTATGAATTTTTAATTTCGAAAAAACAACACACATCACATCCATGGTCTCATCCCTTACTATTTCAACATGCATCATATCACTGTCTCTCATTCTCTCCTCTAGTTCTCTCTTACTACACTCTTTCCTTCGGGTTATCGTGCACGCACTTGTGCTAGAGACATGCAGATTACCTACCTTAGAGCAAAAAGTTCATGACTTAAAGATAATTAATTGAATGTTACGTTTAACATGTCGTTATAAACTAGACTGGACTATGAGAATATCTTACACTGAATTATTGCTATGAACAAAAAAGAGATGAGCGGAAACAAACTTTTATAACACTTTCTCCATACGTGAATAAGCATATTTTTATTATTTACGTATGTAAATCAGAAAGATAAGACTTACTAATAAAACTTCATTGTCTAGGTAACAACTTTATTTTCCTCATAAGAGAAACCTCCTCGTATTTGAGAAGGAAGACTGACTTCATAAATTATGCAATGTATGTAAATAAATAAATATTGTTTCTTGTACATTTTTGTTACTAACATTTCAGGTTCTTATACAAAATGCATGTTGGTTCTTGGTACCTAAGTCACGTAGGAATAGTAGATTATATAAACAAATCACCTTATATCCGTCGTGTGACTTCGTTATACGTCGATTAAAATGACGCGTTTCGGAACATATGCTCCATCATCAGATTAAATCACTCTGTTGAGGTCGTTAACAGTTAAAATCACATGTTACACATAATTGTCAACTAATGTAACTCACTCGCTTTCTAAATGGTGCGAGCCACAGCGAAGCCGATCGGACACTGAATTATTATTTGAGTGATTACGCCTAAGCAGGTTCAATGCTGTATCGTATAGCGGGTTGGATTTAAAATTTAAATGGTCATTCAATATGAAGTCTCGGCTGTTTATGTATATGCTTTGTATATTTCGAACTCTTCTACTGCGTCCATGTAACGGCCTTTGTTGCACACATGTAAGGGTATCAAATTAGATTTGAAATCGGTATAATTATGATTGTGTAAGATTAAGTGGCGGGCAAAGTTGGACTTGATATTATTTAACAGAGTGAGATTATTTAGGTGATGTTTTGGTGTGTGCTCTTTAAATCGTTTGAGGAAACCTCTCCCCGTTTGACCAATGTAAAAACTGTTGCAGTCGTTACATGATAGTTTATACGTATATGCCGGATTTCTTTTCTAAAGGTATGGGTTTTCTGTGACGTAGTATTTTTAATAGACTATTGTTTGTTTTGAAGGTAGCGGTAATATTCAATTTATTAAATGTGGAGGTTAGAATCTTTGGCATTATATTTGTGTATGTGGTAGAAATAAATGTTATTTTTGTATCCTTACTTACTTTTGTATCTACTGGGGGCTTGGATTTTCGAATTTTATGTTTCTTGATGAGATTATCAATTAACGTGTTTTTGTAACCATTAGCTAAAGCTATATGTTTAGTGGTATTCAACTCCTCACGGTAATCATCATCACTGAGAGGCACTGCCAACAATCTGCGGATAAAGTAATTATAAGCTGCCAACTTTTGCGAAAAGGGATGATAAGAGTCAGCATGTATTGTCACATCAGTGGTGGTCGGTTTTCTATAAATATTAAATTTCAATTTATCTATGTGTTTAATGACAGATAAATCTAAAATTTTAATTTATTATCCACTTCGGTTTCCAGCGTGAATTGAATGTTTTATTGATACCATTCATATAATGTTTTAGGTATTCGATCTGTCGTACAGTACCATTGAAAATTAGAAAGATATCGTCTCCATAACGTGCATAAAATATTATATAATTTTTGTATTTGTTATGTGAGAGCAAATGAGAGTTTTCATAAAAAATTCAAGTAAACGTCGGCCAATAGACCAGAGAGAGGTGAACCCATGGCCAATCCATCATCCTGAATGAAAAATTGGTTATTGAAAGCAAAGTAATTTTGTTCTAAAATAGTTTCAATTAAACCAATTAACTCGTTTATAGTCTGTGTATTTAATTTATTATTCTCTAATAAATTTTCTTTTAAGATATTTAGTGTTTCCTTTACTGGTATGTTGGTATACAAATTTACTATATCAAACGATGCTAACTTATAAGTTGGTAGTAAATCGACATCTTTACATTTATTAATAAAAATCCGTGTTGTTTATGACACTATGATTGTTCTTTAAATTTATGTTTTCTTTGATTATTTTGACGAGTTTCTTAGCTGTTTTGTATGCTGGAGTTGTGGTAAAATTAACGAGTGGTCTGACCGGCATGTCGTGTTTATGAATTTTGGGTAGGCCAGTAAGTTCGGGAGCTTTTGCATTAATAGGCTTTAGGAAGCGACGTGTGCATTGGCTAAACAAATTTACACATTTATTGATTTTGTTATTCAGTGTCTTGACATACATATCAGTAGGAACAGATTTCAAGGTTCTAATATTGTTGTTTGAAATAAAGTCGTTTATTTTCGTTTCATACACATCGAAGTCCATGACAACAAGAGTATTTCCCTTATCTGCCTTAGTAATGAGAGCATTATTATCAACTAATTTAGCTTTGATTTGTTTCTATAACTTGAACTCGTTGGAAAACCTTATATGTTTCTGTAAACCATGAGGTGGATGGTTGTTAAAATTATGGTGTTTTATGGTATTATTAAATTTATTATTTATTAAAATGCGTGCTTCGGTTTGTAGTTTTGGATCGGCAATTGTTTTTACTGCAGTTTCTGCACTGATAATTTCTTGTATGATTTGGTGTTTATTATTAAGAGGTAAGTTGTACTTGATGCCCTTATTAAGGATGTTCATTTCGTCTTCATTGAAAGCTATTGTAGTTAAATTAGATACACGAGGATAAATGTGTGTTTACAAGTGATGTCGGTTTCTTGGCGATGTTTACTCTTCAAATTATGAATTTTACGCGTCTGTTTAAAGTATGTATTGTGAGTAACGTCAGAGACGTATTTATGTACTGATTCCATATCATTATTTATGATAGCCGGATGAATATTGTTGAAAATATGTAAATGCAATTTATAAAGTTGTGCATTGAGTGTAGATTTCTTGATATAGGCCTACAAAGATTTGGTTTCCTCCTTGATCCGAGAAATCTCAGCATGTTTTTTGGTTGCTTTAGCAGCCCTCTATTGGCCGAGGTTTACTTGAATTTTTATGAAAATTCTCATTTGCTCTCACATAACAAATACAAAAATTATATATTATATAATATTTTATGTACGTTATGTAGACGATACCTTTCTAATTTTCAATGGTACTGTACGACAGATCGAAAACCTAAAACTTTATATGAATAGTATCAATAAAACATTCAATTCACGCTGGAAACCGAAGTGGATAATAAATTAAAATTTTAGATTTATCTGTCATTAAACACATAGATAAATTGAAATTTAATATTTATAGAAAACCGACCACCACTGATGTGACAATACATGCTGACTCTTATCATCCCTTTTCGCAAAAGTTGGCAGCTTATAATTACTTTATCCGCAGATTGTTGGCAGTGCCTCTCAGTGATGATGATTACCGTGAGGAGTTGAATACCATTAAACATATAGCTTTAGCTAATGGTTACAAAAACACGTTAATTGATAATCTCATCAAGAAACATAAAATTCGAAAATCCATGCCCCCAGTAGATACAAAAGTAAGTAGGGTACGGATACAAAAATAACATTTATTTCTACCACATACACAAATATAATGCCAAAGATTCTAACCTCCATATTTAATAAATTGAATATTACCGCTACCTTCAAAACAAACAATAGTCTATTAAAAATACTATGTCACAGAAAACCCATACCTTTAGAAAAGAAATGCGGCATATACGTATAATTATAGCATACGATGGTAGCGGTAATATTCAATTTATTAAATAATGATAGTTTAAATCGCAAAAGAATTGAGAATTTTTAATTAATACATTTTTAAATGGTTCTAAACAATTTTATGTTGTGTTATTATTATTACGATTACATCTGTCATAATTTTATAGCGTAATTAATGTTGGCTAATAAACGGTGTTAACGTTATACTATATATGACACTGAAGATCCTCGTACAATCTAGTTATTTTAAAATTTAATTTTGTATAAAGCAAATTGTCTAAATATGTAGATAAAATTAAACTTTGTAATATGTAAGTAACCAGTAAACGAGTTTTTAAAAAGGCAAAGGAAACAAAAGTAAAGTAATAGGCAAAACAGGCAACTCGTTGGACGGAAGGAGCAGAAAATATAAAACGATAGATTAATTAATATTGAATACAAATAATTTATGAGTGTCATAGTGACGGTTTCAAAACCTTAAATTCTTTAAATTGGACTTATTATTCTTTTGACATAATTACCGTTATTAGTAAGGGTTACAGATATATATGCTATGTGGTAAGTGCAATCGGCTAAAAGTTATATACAACTGAACGTAATGTTTAAAGTAAAGCTTACATAAAGCTTAAAAAGACAAATGTATGGCTTAGATAAGATTCAGATAAGTTTTTATACTTTGCTATTACAGGAAAACATAACATTGTGTTCCTTCTAGTTCATCTCATCATAAAAAGTTAATAGCTACATTTTCCAGTTACGTCTTATTAAACTTCTGGGAAACTAGCCCTCATAAACTTCAGACACTACAAAATAACACGTTCTTTAGCAACAAATATATAAATATTTAAAAATACCATTGTGAATAGTTTTTATAATATTATCAGATAGACCGTCCACTTTAATGTTTTAATCATTCTTTTAAGTCGTAATAAAACGTATTAACAAGAGAATTATCTACTTATTTATGATACGTAAATTAAATAAAATTGTTGTGTCTTATTGATTATATTAAACACTGTGACATGAATGTAATATCATCAATTAGTTAGTTATACGCAGGCAGCTACTGGCGATAAAGTGGGGTTAAAATGTGTCAGCTGTTTGGAGACAACAAAATATTCACGTAATTCAAAGAGAAAATCTTAATTTAAGTATGATTGACGACACTTAATGCACTGCTATTGTGTGTCATAATTCATCTGCGATATCGTTGACAACAAAAATATAACCTGCGCTTCATTTACTACTGAAAACATAGAAATTACTTTTAAATTTTAAAAAATTCTGAAATATTGATTCAACAAATGTTCGAAATTGTGTAAATAAAGTAGATTTTGGTTCATTTCCTTTAAACATGCTTGTGTTAATTTTTCAGTCATGTCAGTTATGTTTTTTGTTTACTTGAATACGCGTCATTGAGTACCCTTCTGATCATCTATTTCACCCAATCACATTCTCTTTTTGCTATCTTCTATAAACTATATTATTCTAGCATAGTCACTGGTAAGTTATAACGTCAGTAAAATAAAATAATTTCTTTAGTGTTTAGTGTTGTTAATCATTCCTACTACCCTTCAATTTCGGCTACTTTTAGTCTTCAGAAAACCTTTGTTGTTTTGAGAAGAACGTTTCCTTTTCCAGTCAATAACTATATTTGTTCTTGTCATACGATTTTCCATTTATGTTTGTCTTCTAGTAAATATGATTCTTAACGTATTAACTAAACTTTTATCAATTCCTTATCTGGTTTTAATTAAAATATTAATTTTAGTATTAATGGGAAAATAAAATCATGTTGTAATTATCCTCTTCATTTTTATAACAGGTTTTTTAGCGCTAACGAGACAGCAAATATTTTATCTACGTAAAACAAACTTTCTTTTGTCAACAGTACAGGAATAAAAGAGTATTGTATCTAGTAGCCTAATTACATTATTTAAGTGCTTTGTAGTAATTTTGTCATCATCAGATCGAATCTCAATCGATTTGGTGATGAGCTAAGTCGGTCGAAAGTGGTTTTGAGGAGATAGAAAATAGTGGATCATATATTTGATATAACAAGTTGTTTTCAAAGATCGTCCACTATCAAAACCATGATCAAAGACTTTAATCATCAAAGATTGTTAACTAAAAATATTATCTTTGGTTTCTTGAGCGACATGTATTCTTATTTCATTTGAAAGCAGTGTCTGAAATTTCACATTTCTGTTGGTTTTTTGTTGTTGTATTAACACATAACATTGTAGAAATGAATTGTACAACTCCTTACTACTATATTATTTCAGTAGTAGTACAAGCAGTAATCAACTTTGTATTTTACAGTGAACAAATAAGAAAATATAAAAACGATAAATTCATAATACAATATTACATGTCGTTATACAATAGCTTGTTCCTTCCATAACAAAATTCCAATAATCGCATGTGTATAATGGCTCGAGTTTTTATAAAAGTTTGTATTTCCCAGTTAGTATCATAGTAAATGTATGCCAGTAAACGCCAGTTATACAATTAAAGTAATAATTTTTTCCCTTTAAATAGCCAAATAAGGCGATTAGGTGAATTAGTTGTCTACAATGAACGTTAATTCATAAATTTTCTTCGCATATAAATAATAAACGCGTATTATTTCAAAGTATAAGCCTGCATGTTTTTAATGCATATCACAAGGCAACATATTATTTAAATCATACTGTAAATACCTACCAAAAAAGAGATATGTTTATTTTTCGTTTGAAGTAAAATTAATTTTTAAAAAATATGTTAGCTAACCATATTCATCCCTTAAGTACTTCAAATTGAGGACTAAAAGTAACGGGATGAGTAAGGAAGTGACGTAATTTGCATAGTAGCGTTTTCAGTTATTACACGGTCTCACACTCGTTTATGAGCCTTCCAAATTGAAATACTGTGTATCATGAAATAATATTATTAGTACAACATACGCGTAAGGAGTCATGTTATAGTTACGACGTAGAATATGTTTCTTTCAATAATTCTAGTACAATTGAAAATGTTTGATATACTTTTTACCTCTTAATCTTCTAGTTCTGTCGGTTGTATTCTAACCGACATACGAGTTATTTAGAATTTCAAAAACAGCATATAAGAAAGAAGTTAATGATTATTTGTATGTAGGTATTTAAAAAAAATTAACTTATGTAGTCCTAAATATCAAATTAAAAACTATCGCTTTAAAACCAACAAAAGGTGGATGTAAAATCTACATCCAATAAAAATTACAGTCTCGAAAACTAATTTATTATTTCAGTTATTATGTGGTTTTAATATTCTTCTTCTTCTTCTTCTTCTTCTTCTTCTTCTTCTTCTTCTTCTTCTTCTTCTTCTTCTTCTTCTTCTTCTTCTTCTTCTTCTTCTTCTTCTTCTATGGCGTCACAGTTCGGAGTCGAAACTTAGCCTCCATAATCATTCGCCTCCATTTTTCCCTGTCCTTGGCGATCGATGTCTACCGTTTTGTTTTAAGTAAAGTATCAGCATCCCATCAATCCACCGATGTTTGGCTCTTCCGACAGGCCTTCTACCCTCGATTTGACTAAACAGTACCTTCCTAGGTATTCGGTTGCCTTCCATCCTAATGATGTGTCTATTGCTTACAACATTTAAATAAATGTATTTTAATAAATGTATGAATTAATTGGTATCTAAGTACTTAACTACATTTATTGTTTTATAAAATTAATTTTTATCAGTAATAGATTTTGGTCTATACCAAGTATCTTACAATACAATATCAACGTAATATCTCATAAACGTTGACTATAATTACAGTAAAAATTGAGAACAGACAGAATACATACACATTTTGCCACTGTTGTTATTGAGCATTCGGATAATATATGTTATAATGTAAGTTGTTTCGGCTTGGAAGTCTGATATTGATATTCTTTTTGAGTAAAAATAGCATTACAAATACACTATAAGTCAACGTAATCTTTTAATAAGCTAAACATTAATGAATCTTGAAACATTATTTTTGTTCACTGTTCTCTACCAAATGTGGCGCGGCCGAGGCTCACGATCTCACTGGTTTTGTGGCCGTCGTAGAATCGAGTCACGGTCTGTCTGGCCACTCCTATCACTAGGGACAAATAATTCAGCGGTCTTGTACCTGGGCTAGGTGAGTAGCAAGAGCTAGATAAGTACCTGATCTTGCCACCGCAAGTGGTTACTAGATGACTGACTCCCTGGCGGTGGTAAAACGTATGTTGTACCACTGCCTGGGGGGCGCAACAGTCTAGAGACCTAATGCTCGAAGGAAAAAGAAGATTTATACCAAATAAAAATGATTTGTGCGAAAGTGTTTATATTTAACATGTATTTTTTTAATAGTGTTAATAATAATTAACGTTTCAATTTGGAGTAGTATTGATATAAATACTGCCAATTTTTCAGTCGATTTATTTGAGTTTTAAGACCACACTCCACCCAATCGTTACATGGAACGTTTTCTTCCGTAAGACGGCATTGACAGTTAAGAGTGGTTGAGGCGTTGACTTTTACTTGGCTAAATAAAGATAAAGGAACGGATGTCGGCGCTAAGAAAGTATTGACTGCATTGTCCGTTGTGTCAGGCGTCTGGAAGTAATGTGGGTGTTAAAGCTTAAAAGTGAAAATTAGCGGCGATTCATTGACGTCGACCGAGCTCACACAATGATCAGCACGGATTAGATGTGAAAACGGTAGGCCATTACAAATACCGTTGAAATTTTCTGCCATCTTGGCCTCTATTCAAGGGGTTAGGATAAATAAAATAATTTCAATGTGACGTCAGATGGGTTACCGATTTTTTAAAAATGCGGTCACTTATTTCCTTTGTCTTTTATATAATTTATGTAAGTAGATTTTACAAAATTTACTACTAAAAAATTATGTACTTAATTAATTAGTACGTGTTTAGCAACAAGATAACAAAACATAAATTATATTTTTAAACTATAAGGCAAAAAGAACAAAAGGAAGTAAAGACACAATTTCCTATAATAGAAAAAACTTACTATTTACACAAGCACTTAAAAAGATATTTTATTGTTTGCAAAATTTTTAAAAGATTAATTGTTTTTATTGCAAACACAAATTTACATTACACAAAAATATTAAATTTAATTAAAACCTTAAAACTAGTTTCATAAAAATTGTCATAACCTAAAAATTACGTAGTATTTAGTACGTATTGTCCTACTTTGACAGATACATTTTTTTTTTTGTTTTTTTTTTTCGGCAGGGCAGGTGAAAATCTCTATAGACACACTGGAGCCCCGTTGCTCCAGGTAGTGTGGGACTCTAACCCACTAAAAACACCTCCCTTTGCAACAACTGAGCGAGCCCAACAAGTTCCTTTTCTTTAATATTAATCACGGTTTATGGGGTAGAAGCCCACTGGCTGTTCCCCGGATTGAGATTATTGCCTTTCTCTCTTTTAGAGTTTTACAGATTTAAATGCACTAGTGTGTCACCAAATCTTGGGGCTTCAATCTATTAAGCCTTCTTAACGTGTGCGGAGCTTCTTCCACCACGCAAAGCATTTCTGGATTTATATGGGTCTGAATTCTCCTGTCATGGTTAACTGCATATTTTGTTACGATTTCACTGACATATTCTACTTTGAGATCTTTGTGCAGATTGACATTCCTAATATACCAGGGGGCATCAACGATACTCCTAAGTACTTTGTTTTGAAAAGTTTGGATCATTTGAATGTTAGATTTCTTGGTGCATCCCCAAAGTTGTACACCATAAGTCCACACAGGTCTCAGCACTTGTTTATACAACAGCAATTTGTTTTCAACTGTTAGTTGTGAATTCCTACCTAACAGCCAGTACAACTTCCTGAATTTTATGTTGAGTTCCTCTTTCTTTTTTTTCACATGCTCCTTCCATTTAAGTTTTGCGTCCAGAGTCATACCCAAATACTTAGCAGTGTTAGAGTATGGCACTTCTTGTTCATTAATGTAGATTTTTTGTATTTCTATTTTTCTGTTGGTAAAATTGTTGTGTATGATTTCGTTTCATTAAGTTTGATCCTCCAGCGTCGAGTCCAATCCCATACCTCTGCGATTGAAGTTTGCAGTTTATTGGCCGCTGTCTCGGCATCATTACCTACCGCCAGAACAGCAGTATCATCCGCAAAAGTCGCAACGGTTGTTTCCTCACTGTTTGGTAAATCTCTCGTGTATAACAAAAACAAAATTGGACCCAATACGTTCCCTTGGGGAACTCCCGCGGATATTTTCTTTAAAGTTGAATATTCATCCTCATGCTTCACCCTAAAGTATCTTTCTGAGATGTAAGACTTTAGTATCAGATAGAATTCCTCTGGGAGATCCCTATGTAACTTGTACTCAAGCCCATGATGCCAGACCTTATCAAAAGCCTGCGCTACATCCAGTAAGACGGCTGAGCAGATGTTCTTCCCTTCAAGAGCCTTTTCAATAACATGGGTGATTCTGTGTACCTGGTCAATAGTAGAATGCTTTTCTCTGAATCCGAATTGATGATCCGGCAACAGGGTTCTTTCCTCTAACAAAGGCTTTAATCTCTTCAAAAACAGTTTTTCAAATAGTTTTGAGATCACCGGTAGCAGGGAGATTGGCCTGTAGGACTTTTTATCTGTTGGTGCTTTGTCAGGTTTTAGAATCATAATCACCTCAGCCACCTTCCACAGACTAGGCACATACTTCAGCCTGAAGGCAGCGTTGATCAAATGGAGTAGTTTTCTCATGGCTTTTCCAGGCAGTTCCTTCAGTATTTGGCCTGTTATCAGGTCAAAACCCGGGGCTTTTTTTGCGCTTAGATTGCTCTTAATTTCTTCTCTCAATTCCTGTAGCGTTACTTTCTGTATGTTTTTCCTATCTACTTTCGGCTCAAAGTTAGTGTTTTCCTCTGCTGTTTGTCTAGGTAACGGCTGGAAGATTTCCTCAAGGTGTCTGGCAAAGAGAACGGCTTTCTCCGCCGCACTTTTCGCCCATGTCCCGTCTTCCCGGCTGATGGGCGACTGGTGGGTTTTCGGCCTTTTCAGTCCTTTAGTACTCTTCCAAAGTGAATAGTCTGTATCCTTCTGAGCTGTTTGCTTGCTTAAATATTTTCCAATCCCCTCATTTTTAACCTTTTTTATCAGTTCCTTCAGCTCATTACAGAGCAAGTTCAAGGCTCTTTTATTTTCTGGTGTGCGAACTCGCTGCCAGGTTTTCCTGGCCTTCCTCTTTTTCCTGACAAGTTCATTCACCTCTGGAGGAGGGCAGATTATTCTCTGTTTCAGTTTTCTGTTGATCTGGGGAGTGCTTTCCCATGCTGCTTTCTGAATATTAGTATTAAATCTCTCGCTTTCTTCATCTAACTGGTAAATATCATTCAAAGGGACATGAAGGTCTATGCTTTCATCCAGTAGTTGCCTGAATAGGGTCCAATTCGTCTTGTTACTCGAAAGCTGGCACGGGTATGACCGAGAAATAACCTCATCATTTATTGTCATGACAACCGGTGAGTGGTCCGATGAGAGATCCTCACAGTTTTTAACATCTATGTACCTGCTGGATAATCCTTTAACAACATAAAAGTCAATCAAATCAGGTAATTTGTTGCCATCTGCAGGCCAATAAGTTGGGGTAGCGCTTGAGTGAAAATCAAGTTTTACTTCAATCCCAGCTTTGCTTCCCTGCCTTTGGTGGTCGATAACCTAGAACCCCAAAAGGCGTTTTTGGCGTTAAAATCACCTCCAACAATGAAGTGATTCCCCAGCATCTTGAATAACTTAACAAAATCTTCTTTTTTCAGATTTTGCCTTGGTGGGCAGTATATTGCAGAAATTTTAAAGTTTCCTTTACCAAGCAGCTGCACTTTGACAGTTGCCACTTGAAACGTGTCCTCCTCTATTTTCAGGTCTTCATAATATTTTATAGTGCTTTTCAGCAACAAGGCCGAGCCTCCTCTGGCTCTATCCACTGGATGAGCCGCATGATATCTTCTTATATTAACAATCGCATTTCTGGTAAGGTGGCTTTCCGAGATTAGGCAGATGTCAATGCTTTCCATATTTAGAAACAATTCAAGCTCCGTTATCCGTTGCAGAAGTCCATTTGCATTCCACGTTGCAATTCTTACAGTGTTATACATGTTTTTGGCTTAGAGGGGCAGCAGTTACTTGTGCGCCCACCTACGCAATTTTTTTCGGCAATTTGTTGTTTATTTTGCTGTTGCTCAGCGAGTTTCTCGAGACTTTTGTCAGTAGAATCTTTTTGTTTTTCCATCGCCTTATTCAGGACGTCAAGTCTTTCAATGACCTCACTGAGCACTTGATCCATTTTCCCAGCGTTTCCTGCGGTCTTGAATTGTTGTTGTTTCACTGCTCTTGCATAGCTGTTCGTCCCTATATCCCTACCTCTCGCTGCTAGAGGAGCTTGTTTGCCCCTCGAAGTCACAGTAGGTAGATATAACGGGATTTTTTCCCCGGAAGCCATATTCCCGACACCACTAGTCTTTTGCTTATTGTTTTGGCGTCTTTGATTCTTCATTTGCTGTAGTTGCTTGGCCACCTCACATCCTCTGTAGCTGGCAGGATGTTGCTCCCGACAGTTAACACAAGTGGGCGGCGTGTTATGATTTATCGTGCAATCGCTAGTATAATATTTGCCTAGGCATTTTACACACCTAGGCTCCCGATGGCAAAATTTCTGCGTATGGTTGAAACCTTGGCATTTTTTACATTGTGGTATAAGGCCCGAGTTTTTCCGAAGTGGTTCGATTTTAACCCTCATGTTGAGAATTGATCTTATGTTATATATATTATCTACATTTTCCTCATGATCGAACGTGAGCATGAACAGAGGAAGCCTTACCCTACTAATCTCCTCCTTCCCCTGTTCATCCTTTTTCCTTTCTTTTTTAATGATGTTCACAGCATCAATTATTTTGAATCCCCTCTGCTGGAGATCAACCTTGATCTCCTGGTTTTCGCACGTTGGGTGGAGACCTCTAGCCATAGTGGCCTAGCCATAGACCTTAGTGGGCCTACGGTTTTTGTCCTCGTACGTATACCACTGCTTATTTTCCTCACTCAGTTTTTTTGCCAATGCTCTATATGCGTCCGAGTTCAATGTTAGGATTTTCCATATATTGTTATTCATCGCCACAATTTTGTATTCCTTGTCTGCAACTGATGCCATCAGTGATTTAATATCTGCATATTTGGTTATCCCAACTACATGGATTGGTGGAGGAGGTGTAGTTTTTTCCCTTTTCCACACTTATCTAGTCCTAACCTTCCTTGAGTTACCTCATCCTTATTAGGGTTGCCCTTATTAGCAGCAGTCCCTTCCCTATTAAGGTTGAGGAAGTTTCCTGCTTCTGCCTCTGGAGAGGATTCAGCTTTTCGCTTTCTTCTGCGTTTCTTGGTTTGCTTGACTAACCAGTCAGTTTCTCTTTCTAGTTCTTCTTCGTCTGTATGATAACTAACTGGAGTTTTAGTGCCAGTATCGTGTTCAGGCAGTTTACCCTGTAATATCATTATTTTTTTAAGCTGTTCATTTTCCTCTGTCAGCTTATGTAGCTGCTTATTCAGTTGAGTCATGGTTTTTTCCATTTCACGTAATCTATTTTGCAATTCAGCTTTCTCTTTATCCACTTCTGTCGTATTATCGATCCCGCGCGTACCTGCTTGAGTCGTGTGTTCTGGTGGTGATCTTGATATTGTTGATCTCCTTTCAAATGGGTTTATATGCGAAAGTTGGCCCTCCCCAGAATCCATAGGGCCGACCTCCATAAAGGAGTGTGGATTTTCCAGAGTACCTGGTCTGCCACCTGGGGTAGTTAATCCGTTTGTTTTATACATCGCATAATTTCTAGGTGATTTTTGATCAAGGTTTTCTTCCTCTAGCCTTTGATAATCCAATATCTTACTGCAAGGCAACAGTGCTAGTTTGGTCCGCCCCGGGTATTTTATTTCCCCGGTACCCACCATAACAAACCTGATTTTCTGTAGGGATTATCTCCCTTAGCCTTTGACGATCCGACGCCTTACTGCAAGGCAGCAGGTGTCAAGAAATAGAATGAAAAACATGGAAGACACCCTAGCCCTCGAATACTATAATAGCATCGGGGTCGGAAAGAACAAGAGTTAGCCAAGGGAGGCTGATAGGAAAGATTAAAGACCAGGAAGATCTCACCCAAGACAAGTTGAAGCAAAGTGAGATCCGAAAAAGACACTGGCGTTTAGTTCACATCCACTAGCTAGCTAGTAGGTGCTATCCAGGGGCACGACGAGGACGAACCAGCTCACCCCCTACAGATATATACAAATATACACAACACTTAAGAACCAAAATTAATTTTTCATCAAATAGATATATTCTGGCATCTATCTCACACTAATTTTAAATTGTTTAGATTAGAGAAACACTGGATAAAAGTAAAGATAATTTCTGAACTTAAAATTAAATTTTTTGAATTATATTAATTTTACTTTTAAGTTAAATTGTAATAAATACAATATGATTTATGTGAGCAAGACAAGCAATACTCAAGAACAAATGTTTGCCTGAACACTAGAAGTACGTAACTATTTGGAATTATAAGAATAATATAAAACGTTTGAATTTATTGGAAACAATAAGATTCTAAAAAGAAACATATACTTACTAACTAGTCAATTAATTTTTTAATATCTCTAGTTTTTAAAACACACGGTATTACTTAGATTTTTACCATAATGTATCGTGTTTATGTTTCTAAGCTATTTACAATTTTCTCCTCTTCTCCCCCAGCACATAACATGCAACACTTTGTATTCTATAATTTACTAGAATTATAGACACTATATTGTAAATTTGTAGCAAAATTTAATTTTTAATTAATTTTACCAGCAAAAATTACTATCCTCACCAGAATTGCCTAAATATGACCATAAAATTATTAAACTTGTATAACAAATTCCAAGTATTTTGTTTGTGAATTTTTCATTTAAATAAGAGTAGAGTATACATACTGAACACATATACGTAAAAAATTATTAAGAATACAATTAAAACTTAATAATTACTAAAAATGTATAAACACTAAAAGTTTTATTTTTAAAATACGCAGCGCGAAAGACAACAAAATTCATAAAATATTTTAATATACTTCTAATTACAGTATTCACTGAAAGTGAAGAGATTATTAACAGATAATAACTCTGCTTTGCTACTTTACTTGAGTGTTCAGCAAAATTAATCAAAGCCCACTTGAGTGTTTTGAGTGAGTGTCCACTAGAGTATATTTTTCTCAAGTGTACTCGTTTGTTTCCGAACTGTAGCCTACTGAAAAATTCTCTCGTTTGTTAGCTCGAAGCTGATTGCAATCTTATATTAATTCTGCCTACCGGAAAAGGTAAGAAATGACGAGTTATCGACAGTATTTACTTGATCTACATCACATCCGGTAGCAAAATATCAAATGAAATATAGCAAATTAACAAAAACATTTTCACCAACCCACTCAACTTTATTTAGAGTAGAGAACAAAGTATTGATAAAATAATTAACTCACTAAAGCTCTTTTTTTGTAATTTTCTGTATTCTTTTTAAAAAGTATTTGTAAATTGTTTTCCAAATACACAGTAAACATTTGTATTTGGAATTTTTTTAAATAAATGTATGTTACGGCGCCCATTATAATTGATGACCTCTATTTCTCTTTATACACTTCTGCATCTCTGGTTCTTGTAAAGTGTTTCATAGAGACGCAGACACTCACATGCATTTAAGTGCGTAGATAAAATAGATGTCAATTACAATAAATTATTTCTTTGACAACTACAACTTTAACATCTTGTTTTAATTCAGACTTTAAAAATAATCTTAAATTAAAATTATTCTATGAATAGTAAAACAAAACTATATTAAAACATTTAAGGAAAATTACATGACATTGTCGTTATTGTTGTAATTATTGATCGACTGCTATGTAAACAATTAATTTTCAACCAGATCAAAGCTTTTCCAATGATTTTTGTTTGTTGTAAATCTAGACAGCTGGAGTCAACATCGAAAGGATTTATAATGTTACCCTGAAAGCATAAGATAAAAAAAACTTTGTGATCAGATATCACAAATGGTAATAGTGTTTCTTATACTACCATCCTTCCACACATTGGAAACCACATAGTCTTTTACATATATAAATAATATTTAACACAGCTATAGTTTTAATACTTATGTGTAATACGTTTTAACTGCTCTCACGTTAAATTTCTGAAAATGACATTTGACATGTAAATAAAACAATCTCGTTTTTCTGACAAACTTCGGCTTTAAATCTAGCCGTATTTGACAAATGTTAGTTTTTAAATACGTTGTCCATTACTGATGTAAAACCTCTGTAGAGATTGCCAATTTTATAGCAGAATTAAAAACCTATGTTAAAATATTTAAATAAAAATGTTTATTTGTGTAACATGTCAAGATTGCCCTTCCATTCTGAAACTTGCAGTTATCGTGCTTGAGTATATTCCTTGATAACCAGTTCAGAAATCTGCAAACATTTTCGCGCAGCTGCACCTCTTTCTTACTTCATGAATTCTCTTAGTGGTGAATCTGTTGTTCTTGATTTTTTTGCCATTAGAAGAACTAATAAACAATAAACAAAAAGATATTAACTTAACAAAATTAAAAACCAAAATTCAGAAAGACAGGAAACATAATGGCGTAACTATCTCTTTAAATTTAAATTTCAAACGTTTCACCCATTCAACTATATGGCATTTCAACGCTAGTCGTCCGTCTAAACCCTTGCACACCAACATATTACAGTGTATAGACACGCTAATATTATTACAATTCTACGTGCACTCAAATGTATATTTGAAATAAAAATGTCAAATCGCTGTCTTTCTGAAACCGAAATTTAGAAAGACAGGAAACATAATGGTGTAACTAACTCTTTAATTTTAAATTTCAAACGTTTCACCCATTCAACTAGTCGGCATTTCGACGCTAGTCGTCCGTCTAAACTTCGCACACCAACATATCACGGTGTAGAGAAACGCTAATGTTATTATAAATTCTACGTGCAGTCAAGTGTATGTTTGAAATAAAAATTAGATTTCTGGAAAAAATTATAAATGGTGTTGTAAACAATTTTAAAACAATTTACTTGAAAAATTATAAAACCATAAAACAAAATCGTTCTCAATCTATTGGATTTTTCTTGTAATAGAGATTATAAAAAGTTTGTAATTTATTGTATTTACCTTCTAATAGAATTTTTCAGTTAAGACTTCAATGTTTCTTTTATATTTTTTTTTCATTCTTTCAACCAAATTGTTTGAGCTAATTATTCTTATCAAGTTAAAAATCACAAAATTAGTTGAACAGTTTTAAGAAGCGTACGTAAAATTGATAAAGGAAAAACAGTTTCAAAAACTGGCATGTAAAAAGTAGTTGCATTAAGATTAATTTCTTTATTCTCTATACAAACACTAAAAAAAAGATAAATGTGGACGTTCTTTTACTAAGAGACTTTTAGAATTTTTTTTTACGTGAGATCTCCTATAGCCTGGCAGTCCGCAGCTGACAGCGCTTCCCGTCGCGTCGAAGCGGTCATTTTTTCTTTTTCTCCAGCCGGCTGAACTTGTTTTCTCAATTCTGGTGTAAATAAAATTTATTTCGTAACTGCAGGAGGTTTCTACTGTAAACTGAGATGCGAAACATTGAGCCAATTCGTATTTGATCTGGTTGTGTTTGGTTGTACTAATTCTTTTACGTTCTCGCTTGCCAGCTTTGCTAATTTATGAAAACGAAAATTCAAAAACATTACCACTTAACAGTTCCATGTTCCTTTATAATCTTAATCTGTTATTGATATGTAGTTGTTTACTATTTAATTAATTTGTATCTTTAAAATTATTGTTTTCTTAGTAATTTATTACTTTATCCCATTTTTGGCCTGTGGGGTCAAAAAGTTTGAAATTTCAAGACTGTAACTATATTCAGATTTTGGTCAAAATTCTCTTTAATTTGATATCGCACAAGGAAGTTGCAATTTTATCCAACTTTTGTCCCATCTTTTGGCCTTTGCAACCCCAAAATTTTATAATTTTAAAATTTCTAAAATTAACACTAGGTTCAGATTTAAGCTAGAATTCCTTTGAATTTGATATGCGACATGAATTTAAAATTTACAAAAATGAACCTATATCCTACTTATATTTTGGTTAAAATTTCCTTTAATTTGATATACCACATGGACTTTTGCGATTTTTTTATTTTGGGCCCCTCACATTTTTGCCTTTATATTTTGAAGGTTTAAACTATAAAACAATAAGGTACTGTAGGGTAAAGTATTTGTTTCCTGCACGACATATATACACGCACGACAAGTTCTACGAAAACGGATGATGCGTTCGAAAGTTATCGTGAGACATACCCCAAATAGACACATAGATAGTGAAACAAATGACAAACAGTCGAGTTAAAACTGAGAACTCGCTTCACTCGTTCACGTATATCCTCAAGAATATATTGACGACTACTATAAATGTGTTAGAATCATCCATGCTCTGGCGTGAGTTATCTTCTCTCGTAATCTTCCTGATAATGTGTATTACAAACTTTTTTCAGTAAAACGCTAGTGTATAAAACATATTCGATAATGAATAGTAGATAGGCCTGTACAAGAGAAAAGGAAGAATATTTGTTTTTCGTCTGATATAATAGATATTACAGACTGGAAATAAAATATTTTTCTTTTAAATACCTTTACATCATAAGAATACATTGGCAGCTTTTTTTCATAGATTGAGCCATCGCAACGTGAATAGTATTGTATAATAAAACTGTAAACAGGTAAAACGCTTAGGTATCTAAAAGTGTTTTTAGATAATGTTCACGAGTTAATGGCAACGTCAATTAATTTATTAGCGGCATTTCAATTGTCAGTTAATTAACTATACAATAATATACACCAAAATATTTACCGGGGTAAATATGGAACTCAATTATCTACAAGCTGTAATTATGATCCCTCAGGCTTATTTGTGTACTTTTGCTATGAAACATTCTATCAATCAAATAAACAATAATTTCATACTGAACAAAATTATTACCATATTTTTAATAGTAGATTTAAATTAATTGTATTATTACTATCGCATTTATTCTATATACTGTTTGAGTAAATATTATAACTTCAAAATTTTATTTAATTTGAGTGCATACAATTTTTTTAAAGAAAAAGATTGCTAAAATTAGTATTTCCTAATACTGCTAATATTATAAATTTTGAGCAAGCAGCTTAGTATATTCATTGATACTGAAGGCTTTGTTAAAAAGAAGGAGAAAATTTATTTAAAAAATTTAGTTTTGAAAGATCTAAAACTAAAAGTAATGACAATATTTACCAAAATAAAATTAATCTCTTTGAATAAGGAAAGAAGATCATAGTAGATCACTACTAAAAATCATTAGTGTTTATTTAATTGAAAGTGCAAGAACAATCTATAAATTTACTATACTAATATTGTATAACCTTATGAATTCATAAACTTTGATGGACATACTAAATTAATCTTTTCAAACACATTCATCGTGTGCTGACAAACGTAGGTTGGATAGGTCGCGCTGATGACTAATAGCCTCATCTATTGCCTTGAGGAAATTCTTGTCTGTCTGGATGAAAAACCCGTTTTCCGTCTTTAGTCTACTATATGCGGCTCAACACAAAACTGTAAACCACATAGAGACAAGATATAATAAAACAGATCTTAGATACATACAATACGCACTCCTAACACATATCCTGACCACAATATTAGCCATCACATAGTAGGAAAATTATTGATTTTGACGCTATTTACTCTAAACAATTGCTAAATTTCGTGGATTTAAACCAGGAAGTGCGCGGTCAATAACAACGTAAGCATAACAGTCGATTATAGTGTCACCGTGGTGCGCACCAACAACACCGCGTGTGTCCGTGTTCATACATTTATATTTATTTACGACATGTGCGTAAATTATACGTAGTTTGTTTTAATTATCTGACGAACTTTACTGAGGGATTACACCTGAATATGGGACACATGTCCAGAAACACGTAGTGAAATATAAAAAAGGAAAAGCCACTATACGGATAAAAGAGGTAAATTTTATTCTATTCATATACATGTAAGTGGCTTGGATACTGAAAGCATGAATTTAAAAGTACTGATTTACCTTGCAAAGTCCGGTTATCAAGTGAATGAGCAGCATACTCTCATAGAAAGGCAGAAACATACACACACACACACACACACACACACACACACACACACACACACACACACAGAAAATATATTTTGCTGTTCATGTTGCATCATCGCTCTAGTTTTTTTCTGAGTGTTATCCTACTATCTGAGTCTATTGTGTGTGTTTTCTGCCTTTCTACTACTCATTCACTTCATAATCGGATTCTGCAAGGTATACGTTTCTATATATAGTTTTAATAGGTGTCATTTACGTGTGGTTGACTGGCGTGACAGATTAGTACTTATGTTATTTCTACTTTCTATGTTTAGAATTGTCGGCCTCTGCCGGTTATTAGTATAGCTGAAACGTTACTTTCATTTAAAAAATTATCCAGCGATGTGTGACGTCCATTTTTACAAAATTTACACACTAATATTCCACCGCTTTTAACATTTAAAAATGTTGTTAAACATTGTACACAAACGAACTATTATTCTCATAGTTTTTCTAATCCACAACTTGACTGTGGAAACTTACTTTAACTAATGTCATGAATATAAATAATTCAGACGTTTTCGTAAACAGATATTTGTGTACGTGACTGAAAATGAGTTTAGCATTTTCTGTGTATGTGTGTGTGTGTGTGTGTGTGTGTGTGTTCGAGCTGAAGCGGGTCGTATTTCCACATGAAATTAGATCCAAAATACGTAAATTAGCAAACCATTCCCTCGTTCCACGTCACTCGTACATTCTTGACGTGCACGAAGCGCTCCACCCCGTGTCATCCCTTCAACGCCGCTCTGCTTTCATAACAACTTGTCAACAACTAGAAAAAGGTCAGTTTTCCTCTCTTAAAAATGACATGAAGGGGAAAAATAGCGATGGAAAAACGACGGTCATTTTTCACGTCCATCACCCGCTTGTTTGCTCGCCGGCTACACTCTGATGTATCATGTTACATCATTCCGTACACGACACCTAGTCTGTCCCCTGTGAATAAATCCCCGGCGTAAATACATTCCATCATCGTTTGTTACAAACTCTCCTCTAGAAATTAACTTCTTAATATATTTAATATCTTTATTTACTGAAATTGACTTAATTACAAATATAGAATGTTGAAATATATAACCAACCTATCACCTACGTTACATATGTATGCATAATTTCAAAATGTATATTTAGTCGAATTGTTTGTCTATCTGTCTGTCTGTGTGTCTGTACCTGTGTCTACGTCTGTGTGCATGTATGTTCTGTTTTCGGGTTGAGTCTCTCGTTGAATTTCTCTCTTTTTCAGAAAATTTACAACATTTCGGGAGATCAATTTCTACCGTCTTGAGGCTTATTCGTCTTTGAAGTCTTATATGAACTGTCTGATAGAACATACTGTCTTTATAAACTAAATGAGTTATAAATTTAAAATTAATATTTTTGGGTCCTTCAGTCTTTCGACCCCGCATATTACCGAACCTGTGGTGCCTGTGTTACGGAGTCTCTCACAGGTAGGCTATATGGGTTTGCGGTAAATTTACTCGTGATTTAACCAATACAAAAATTTATTTCATCGTTATTGTTGCAATGCAATAAAACAATGTTATCATTAGTTCGTAATAATAACCAACCTCATACATTTCTAAAATGAATTATAATAACAACTCCATGTGTTTATATAACAAAAAAAGTACACAACAAGACATGGGTAGTACACAAGTAATTTAAAAGTATTTACATTAATTGTACAAAATGCCATTAAATAAAAATATATAAGTATTTTTTAAACCCCTTTATAATAATTACCCATTTCATAAATTATGATTTAATTTTGTTTATATCTTTCATTTGTTTTTTATTTTTAATGAGTTTAAGTGTCTGAGTTACTGAACGTTTTTGCCATTTAATCCTGGCTTCCAATTACTCTTATTATGAAACGCTTTACGTTCTGTTTTTTTTTTTAAGTAGCTTAAATATTAAAGAGGTACAGCCTATATGAGTTGATTATTAAGTTTATTACTTGCTAAGTTTTATTTCAATAGGACGAGCCATACGTTACTATATTACTTCTACGTATAAATATTTAATAACATTAAAAATACAGAAAAACATAACTTTCCATTTGACTGGTACAGTGAACAAAATATTAAATCACCAACAAATTCGATCTCAATAGTAAACAACTAATATTCAAAGTGGAAGAATATAATTTTGCTTTTAAAAACTCGAGCTTTTCTACATGCTGTGCTAGTATAAATACGTACTGAATTTTAACAGAAAAATAATAATCGCTTACCACACTGCTTTCGTACCTTAGAATCAATCAAGGTTTGTGTTTAATAGAATCCGTTTATCTAAAAGCTACATGAAGTTGTTTCCAACCCTATTGAAATCAGGTTATAAAAATATTGTAATCTTATGTCTGAATCATGTGAACCGGAAACGATAAGAAATGACAAGTTGTCGACGACATTACATTGAACAACGTCAAGTCCTCACATCCGGCCGGAAATATCGAAGGAAATATGGGAAGAAATAAGATGAAAAGTTGTTATCAAAGCCCCCAACCCAATTCGGAAAAAAGAGAAAAGGTTGACAAAAGAATAAAGTAACAATATAATATTTCTGTTTGTTTAATACGAACTTGTTTTAAAGTCTCTCAGTTTTCAATATTGTTGTTTGAAATTATAACAACCAAACTACGCAAAACACTAAACGCTCTCACCCTGTTAAATTACTTTCTTTCTACCCTGTTTACATCTAGTCCAAAAATTTCTACATAAACACTATACTCGCGCATTTGTTTGCATAAAACTTGTTCATTTCTTAAACAAAACTAATCAAAAACTGGACGCTTGGGCACGTTACAATGCATAATCAAACACCCTTGAACATAAATTGTGAAAAAAAAACAAAAGTAAAAATGATTAATACATAAAAATTACACACCTTACACAACTTTTAAGCAGTTTGCTTTAAGTACTATAATTATTACGTGTATATGTGCAAAACAAAGATTAGTTTTTAAGTTTACCATTACTTCCATTCAAAAATCGGAAGCTTTTCAATTATTAACAAAATTATTATTTTGAATGTTCATCACTACTTTTTTCACAGCACTTAATAATTATTATTTAATAGTACTTTCACTTGTGAAACTTACTTGTTGATATTCCCTCAAACGCCGTTTCGGAGTTGTATTCTCCTTCTTCAGCGAGGTTTGAATACGGAATGTGTCACAAGGACTTGACACATTCCGTATTCCAACCTCGCTGAAGAAGGAGAATACAACTCCGAAACGGCGTTTGAGGGAATATCAACAAGTAAGTTTCACAAGTGAAAGTACCATTAAATAATAATTATTAACAAAACTTCTTATTTTAGATGATAACTTTAACCTGTATATACGTATATTATCAAATATTTCTGCGTAGTTATCCGTAGCCATATTAGTCGTGAACTGAACAAGCTAGTACAGATGGTAGAAGGATGATTACAGAAGACCAATGCGACTGCAATGACAAGGATCAGAGTTTCAGAGAGAACAACTTATATCTCTCCCGCAGCAGTACTTGCAAGTAGTTTTAGTAGGTGTGTACGTATGGTACAAGTAAAAAAGCCGAAGAAGAAATTTGTGTCTGCTTTATTGACTGACAAAAAGCATTTTACCGGGTAAATTAGGAAAAGCTGATGGAAATCGGCGTCAACTGAAAATATACAATCCTCAACTTTATCTGTGACAGAAAATGAAATTTCGCCTGGGACTAATAACAGTGTAGAGATAGGAAGAGGCGTGCGACAAGACTGCTGCGTATCACCTGTTGTGTTTAACCTTTACAGAGAACGGTTAGCCATGGAAAGCTTGGAAGGAGTAGGTGACTTGCATGATAGAAGAGAGAGTCTGATGACCTGGTGCTGCTGGTAAAGAACAAAAGAAACTCCTCAAAACATGATGACCAAACTAGAGGAAACAGGAAGAACCTATGGAATGGAAGTTAACATAAATAAATCAAAAAATGTGAGAATTTTGAGAATGAAAAACCTTTTCGAATCCTTGTGGGAAATCAACAACTACCAAACGTTGATAAGTTAAGAAGACAAGGGACATCTACTGCTCCAAGAAAATGTGATCACGAATTGGCACGGCCAAGACTAAGAAGAGGTCACTGTTAATCAGCAACTTAAATTATGATTTGCAGAAGAAATAGATAAAGTGTTACATTTTGAGCATTGCTTTATATGGATGAGGAAGATCATCACTAAGAAAGATGAAGACGAATACCTTGACAGCTTTGAAACATATTGCTGAAGAAGAACGGAAAAGTAAAGAGGCCACATACGATTATAAATGAAGAGGCCCTAAGACGAGTGGGGTAAGAAGAGATCATTCCTGATACAGTTCGTCATGGGAAAGCAAACTGGATTAGACATAGCCTGATAAGAAATTACCTGCTTCATGACGTCATCAAGAAAAAGTTGAAAACAACTTCAGAGGTTTGAAAAAGAAGAACTGTTTAACAGTATAAGAAAATACTAGTAACTGAAGAAGTAAGCCAACGATAGGCCAAGATGGAAAGAGAAATTCGAAATCTAAGTCAGGAGACCTCCAGGACGTTTTCTATTTACTAATACAAAGTTAATAGTGCTGAATATGCATCGTTACATATAGGGAAGTACTAGTGCTTACACAGAGGTCTATTATGAAACGCGACTACAATGTAAATAATTTTTATTGTAAGTTTTGATTTCCAATATACATTATATTTTTATAAATGTTACACTACACCTCTGTAATTAATATAATTTTATTAATGCAAGAAGTACGACAAAAACAGACCTATTTAACATGGTACGTTACACTAACTAACCAACAGAAGAATATGGTATAAAAACAAAGAAACGAAGACACAGGCGTACACGAAGTGTGTCCAAAGAGACAGCATTTGTAACACTGATAACAAGTGAATATCTGCGTAAATAACACCCGTGATATAAATAGAAAATAAAGGTTGTAAATTTGACAACAGTGTGAATAACCTGTAAATCCTGAGCTGTATCTTAAAAATTCGACAGTACAGACTGTACGAGAAAATTTCGATCAGGTTATATGAGAAAAGTTTTCCACTTTTTGTAACAAAAACTTATAATAAAAGACACACACAGGAGGGTATCTCTCTCACTATAACTGATACTCGAACATGTGCGTCAGGACAGTCCTAAGTTTCAGAGCTCCAGGCTATTTCATCAACTTATTCCGCGCGTTAAACTTACCTTTATACTTAACGTGCTTACAAACAAAAACTTACAAAAGTCAAGCTGCTTGAAGGTTAGTAGTGTACTTTAGCATGGGAGTAAACAACCTTTGTAACAGATAGAGTTTGTTGTAACCGCTTCTTTGTTATGTTTAGCATGTCAGTATCCTCCGACGTTTTTAATTATGTGCTGTCACTCGCCTACTGCTGCTCTCACACGATGTTCGGGATATTATTTTATAGTGTACCAATGGAGCCCTCTCGAAAATGTGAGAGCGTCCCTCTACACGTTTCTTGGCTAGCCGAACAGGTGCGTGTTTCTGCCAAGGCCGCACTCAAGTTCGCTCTAGAGTTTTCGAGTGTTCGTAAATACGCATTATGCTGACACTCCACAGAAAGGATGGGAAGGTATTCTGGAACACTTGCGCTACCTACATAATCAACAGCGCTTGGCTTTGTGAGACGTTGAGCGGTTTCCTCAATGCGGATCGAGTGGTGGTTGAAGATTAGTGGAAAGTGTTTACTGTGTTATAATTAGTGTGGAACCTATTACTTTACATTATTATTGCGTGTGACAAATTTAACCTAATTTACTGAACGAGAGTATATATTTTTGATAACAACTTGTTATTTGTGATTAATTAAAGCTGGTAATTAGTGACTTCATTGTTGCCTGTATTTTGTTTTCCACTGTACCAATCGACTATCAGTGAGACCGTCGTAACAATATTTTGACAACCTAAATTTACTGACAGATCCATATTCCTTTGCAAAGTGTACAAAAGCGAGATACTTCAGTGCCTTAATTTCACTGTTTTTACTTCCATGTTCTATAAGCAAATGGAAGTATGATCATGGTGAAAAATATCGTGTTCGATATAATGGCAGATTCTGATTGTACTACCGTCAAAACATGAAAAAAAGTCATTTTTCGAAATGTGTGTGTGTGTGTGTGTGTGTGTGTGTGTGTGTGTGTGTGTGTGTGTGTGTGTGTGTGTGTGTGTGTGTGTGTGTGTGTGTGTGTGTGTGTGTGTGTGTGTGTGTGTGTGTGTGTGTGTGTGTGTGTGTGTGTGTGTGTGTGTGTGTGTGTGGAATTTTTCTATGAAAAACGATAACTGCCGCAAATTCAAACAGAATCAATTAATGTTTTGCATACAGATCTGAATTGTAGAGGACTCCAGGCCTATTGATTTTGGTGAAGATCCGTTAAGGGGAAGGGGTAGTTTACCAGCAACGTTTTACGTTTTAACAAGAGTAAAGTGCTTAATTTTGATAAATAAAGTATCCTTAAAAGAAGGTCATAATAATCCACTGTAGAAAAATAGATGAAATATCTATAAATGAAAAGGGTAGTTGAAGGGGAAGGGGATAATTTTCTATAAATTAAAATGGTATTTGATGATGGAGAAAGTAAATTTTATAAGTTTTATATGTGTAATACGTTATTGACAACAACGAAGTAGTTTCTATGGATACATTTCATTTCACTTTAACAAAATTTTATATCTTTTCATTTTAATTTAAATCATGTGTGAGAGAAAATATATCGTTCGTGGCAGGCAAGCATATCTCAATTATCTAATGTTTACTTTTCCATTTTATTACTATGATTACCGCAATAAAAAGGCAGGCAAGACAGACACACACACACACACACACGCACACAATTCGCATTATTTCTGGCCTCACTCATGTTTATTTTCTTACATTTGCACGCTTTTGTTATTGATTTGCTTCCTGTAGATCGCTGGGCACGTGTTTACAGAGGAAACGGTTCATAGACAGACTTTTCGTCTTTAGGGAATGAACCCTCTGCAAGTTGCTCAGGGTCCATGAGTGACATCGGAGCGCTTCAGAGGAGGGATGATTATATGCGTAGTTCGGTTTCTTTATAAGAAAAAATAAGCCTACCTAATTTTTATGGATAAAGTTACTGAAAATAACATTATATTAAACGTCTACCCCATAATTACAAAAATATCTATAAATAGTGAAATTAGTTTGAGGGTGGACGATATTTTTTTTAGAAATTACCGAACCGAATTCATGTAAATTATTTTAAACATACATCTGACAACATGGAAGTCATGTATGGTTCTCCATACCGATATTTTCACATGTCAAGCAGACAACAAAGAAACATTTTAAAAAGTATAGTAACTTAGCGTACACATAGTTTTCTAGACATTTAGTTTAAAAATTAAACACTCGTAAATGAGATTAGATTGTTAGTTCTGTTAAATCGTAATCGTAAATTAAATAACAATGTGATGTTTATTAATGAGAAAAACATTACGCAGTGGTGGTAGTGTCATCAATTAGCGAGTTGTATATCCGACAGCTGCCGGGGAGGTAAAGTGAGGTTAAAACGTGTCAGATGTTTGCAAACAGCGAAACTGTCACCTGATTCGAAGAGAAAATCCTAATGGAAGTATGATTGATGGCACTTAATGTACTACTTTTGTACACAATAATTCATTTATTTCACTGGCGACGAAATGCACGCTATATACTAATGAATGTATACATTACACTTTGCTTAATAATTGAAAATATCCAGCTCCTGTTATCGACGCTGTAGTGCTAATTAACGAAATAATACTTTGATTAATATCTGTCCAAGTACGATTTGATGCATAGGCTATGCGAGCTAATTTTCTCCGCTGTAAGATCACTTTATGTCTTCAGTTCTTTCGTCTTGTTTTCAATGTTATTGATAAATAAAAGTAACCAGTAAAAGTGGGCAATAAGCTAATAATCCGCTATCAGTATCAAACACTTGATAACGTGTAATTAGGCCTACACCTTTACTTTGCACTGCCGTGTGCAGGTGTACCGAGTATTGTCTGTATTTATAGATACGGTACAATCACACTCTTTCTCACCCCATTCATTTTAAACTATACAATAAATAACTTGCCTTGTGCAAGTAAAGTTGAGATCCATCAATGAAAAGTGCACTACTTGATTTTGGAAAGTTCGTTCCCCTTCCTTTCTATCTCGTTTCATTGCATGTTTTTTCCTTGTAGCCATTTGTGCATATACCATTACCTGTACATGAGCTAGTTTAAAATTATACTCTTTGATGTTTGAAAACTTACGAGAAAACTAATATTAAATTTACTAAATGTTGTCAGGTCGCGAAATAGTAACTACAAGCGAAACAAAAAATAGAGCACTGTTTACGTATCGTTTTTTAATCAAAAAAGTACACCTCTTTTACACTCAATTCTTCGCACAAAATCAATAAACTGTTTTGATAAAACTAGGCCACTACATATCTTAAATTTGTTAGTACACCGTTTACCGCCTGTGCCTTACTGTTCTTGAGTTTATTTTATGCTCTCTCTACATCGTTTGGTTTCATATCTGTTTCCTCATATCAGACATAAAGTGGGTCACAATGGCGACAATACCTACCGCGCGATTATTTTTAATATCGCTAAAACATTGAATAATCTCAATATTCTCTGTAGTAGTATTCGCTGTTCTATGTACTGTAGTTAAACAGTTTTATTTTTGTTTTTCAGTGATTAATTTTTAAGATACTGTGTGGCCCATTTGTCAGGAATTACAAACACATTATCTACGCATATTTTTAATTTATTTATTTTAGTGTAAAAATCTTTTTTAACATCAATATTTATCATCTGATACAAGCCTTCAGTGTTAATTCTGCTACAAAAATTATTTAATTACTAGAATCTATGTTGCCTCGAGTTGAAGTAATAAGAGGTGCACTAGTCTATGAACACATTTCATAATAATAGTTTTATGTCACAATACAATCAACCAACAGGGAAACTCGGCAACTTTATGTATGAAAAAGCTATTTCCAATTTATTATTATTTATTTAACACTTTATAATTTATATGTTTTAATTGTTTTCGTTCTAACATGGCTCTGATAGAGTAATGCTCCTGTTCATGTGGGCTGGTGGGCTGTTGTGTTTGCACAGATATGTTACGGATTCTGTTTTGGTCAAAGCACGGCTATACTTTGAAAGCTTGAAACTCTATCTAAACCAGTGCTGAAACAGTTTGTACAGCTACATTATTGATTTCTCTCTGTAATAAATGGTTTGCAGAAGTCGGTAATGTTTTCTTTATAAATGAAGAGCAGACGGGGAAAATTTCAGTAATGCCACACACTGGGACTTTTGCAATACGCATGACTAATTAATTTAGAGTTCCAAGACAATTCAGTTCACATAACGAATCCAGCTGTCCTAATTAGTTACTAAACCGTTCGTCAAACAGCAAAAAATTATGTTTTCACATGATTTTTATAAGTTTTTTTGAAAGCCACGATTGCATATTAAGTTAAGGATATTAGTTCTCATACTAAAACAATAATCCAAATAATTTAAAGTTAGTTTATAAAAACTAGGATTAGGTATCAAATTAAAATATTGTTACGACGATCTCACGGATGGTACAGTGGAAACAAAATACAGACACCAATGAAATCACTAATTGTCAGCTTTAATGAGTCACAAATAACAATTTGAAATCAACATGATAGGCCTACTCTCATACAGTAACTGAAGTTGAATTTGTCCACACGCACTAATAATGTCAACTATTAGGGTTCCGCAGTTACACGCTAATTATAAGACAATAATCACTTTATACTATATCCGCAAAAATCACTTGATTCGCACTCTACAATTTCGCCAGTTGTAACTAACGTCTAAGCCGGCAGCTGTTGTTTATATAGGTCCCGCGGAAGTTCCAGAATAATTTTCCATTCTTTTGGCGGCGTCCCAGCATAATGTAAGTAGTTGAGAGTACTTGAACATTGCGGAAGATACTTGTGTACACGGCCTTGCCAGAGGCACTGCACCTGCTCGCCTCACAACGTTTACGTAACTGCATCTGCCAACTTTTCTACAAGGTTGCGTAATTTCATAACAATATAGAATTTGAACTGTTTATAATAAGTAACTATACTTTATGTCTTAATCTAAGTATAATACAATTTTGAAAAGTCAGTTTCGACTTGCACGGCATTAAAGTAACTACAGTGAAAAATTGAAACAACAATTAAATTGGCTACTGAAAACAATTCAGTATTACAAATTGGTAGTCGGGTCAACGTAACGCTCGTATAAAAACAGCAAAACAGAGAATAAGATGTAATTTGTCACACTGAATGAGCAGAACTTACGTAAATGCTGGTAATGAACAAACGGAACGATAAATTTGCAGTTACAGTATTAAATTAGAATATTTATATCTCACGAATCAAGGACCGTAGAAAATTTAAATATTTTTATCAATTAAAACAAATAGATCAAGGTATAAAATATTGGAACGTGAGAAAAAGACAACGATAGATTTCAGTTGAAAAAGGTGTTAATAAAGAAATGAAACAACTTCTTATTATTATAAGAAGTACACTTACGAAACAATATCCTTCTCAACACTGGTCACTGCCTTATACTTTGGTCGCTTCTCAACGAAGCACAAATCTTGATTGCACAAATCTTTGGCTGTATCGTCGCGTACATTAACAAAATCCTCCCTAACTAAAACACAAAAACACGTGGTTAATATACAACGATCTTTGACGTTTCAGTCAACGTCTATTCTCAAAGAACATGTATAAGGTCCTACATTAGTTACATGTGTAAACTACGTCATTTTACACACTCTTTGTTTAAATGTTAATTTTCGTACGCACAATTACCTATTGCCTCGCGTTTAACTAATTATTTATTACAGCAGGAAGAATTATTGCACAACTATGACCAGAATGCGAGCGAATACATACATCCTGCGACGACACTCCTGACATGAGAAGAGGGCCTTAGATATTTACCACGTTGAGTAAATAGATCTGTAACACTATTTCAGTATTTAAAGCATTTGGAAAAATTTAGTGACGTCGAGAAAATTTGGAATATAATATGGCCTAGTAAAGTTAGGAACGATGAAGAAGAAAGCAGAAAACCCAAACAAACGTTAATACGTATAGTGAGGTAAGCAAAATTATTTATACACGTGTTAAGATGGGCAGTACGTCAGATGAAAACAAATAAACTTCCGGAAAGATGACCAACGAGGACACAATGTTTTGTTGCCTTGTAACGATTACGTTTTTGAGATACGTTGCAAAGCAAACAAATATAGCGTCAAGACTAGAAAGTAGACGAGACAAGCGGTAAGAAAATTAATAGAGAAGATAAAACGTTTAAAAAATAATTTCTTGTTCTTCCACTTCTTCATAACTTCATGTATTGTTTTTGACCTGTTACAATACCAATGGTTCTTCTCAGTTTGCCGGTGGCTAGTCTTCCACTTGATTTTTATTTGTTTTGACCTGATTGGTAACCTCACTGCAGTCACTCTCTCTAGTGTCCGTTCATCCACTTCCGTTCTGTTGAATGTATGTGGTCAACCGTTATAATGCTTTAGTAAATATTTGTAAACGTTTCAATTGTATTTGTTTTTAGTTCGGACCTAGTTTTTTGAGCTTGTTTCCTACTTTCGATCTTCATTATTTTAGACATGTTTAAAAAAGTTACTGTGACCGTTTTATAGATGTAAAAGACAGGCTCGTACCTGAAAGAAAACACAATATCTTTATTTTAAAAATAATTTACAAAAACCTTACCTAAAATTTTCTATTTAAATACGATTTAGGATGTGACATAATGTGTAAAGGAACAACGAAGGAAGAATGGACCGTATAAGTAAGTGAATATCTAGGTTCCTGCAGAAGATTGTGAAATATAAACAGTGTGTGGTTAGTTATTGTATTGGTGAAGATAAAGATAAATTATTTAATGTAATTTGGTTTGAATTTATTAAATATATCTTGTGACTGTTTTTATTGTCTGAGGTTTGAGTTTACTTCAATGCCCACTAGATATCTTCAGCATTTACGTAATAGCGTAGTTTGCGTTCGCGTCAAATTACCAGGATTGGGTAAATAAATATTCTCACTAATTCGCTAACGAACGGTTAAAAAAACATGTTAAAAACAAAAGTGGCAAATATTGGCTTAGATTCAGGTAGCTGTAAGGTGAGGCTTACTATTCCGATAGTATCGTACAACGTAGAGCAGGGGATTGAACTAAATCAGGAAGGGTAAGACGCCGCGGCGTCCACGTTCACGCAACAATTTGACCCCAGTTTAAAACGTTCCCAAGATAAATTTTACCAGCAACCAAGTGGGGGGGGGGGTCCAAGCTTTGTGCGACGCTGATCCCGCTGTTTTCTCTACAACACGTCTGGGAATTGTAATCCAATATTTATTACTGCAACTGTTTTTATGTAGTTACTTAATTAAGAAAGTAGCTGAGTTCCTCCCAAAAACATAAAACGTGTCATTTGTTATCGTTTATAGTCACTTTAATTGTCGTAGTAAACGTTATTCCTCCTTGCTTAGACTATTATATATTAACACACACACACACACACACACACACACACACACACACACACACATATATGTAACATGTTATTAGTTTTTAAAATATAATTATATATACGTATACAACGTATATTATTAACAAAGATAAAAAATAATTTTAGAGGTTTATGATAGGCGAAACAGCATGAAATAACACATGATTGAATAAAGAAAATCATATTCTGTGCACTTTGTGCAACCTCAAGTCATTGTTTGTTGAAAAGGAAATGAAAGATGTTGTATATAAAAGTGTAATAAGACCACTTGTCGCCTATAAATTCTAAGCGTAGATCGCAACAAAAAAATCTGAAAAAGTCATCATACAGCGGATTCAAAGAAGACGGTGTTTCGAGAATTCTATATAACCATGATTTGAGACATTCTTTTAAGAAACTATGATATTGTAATATTTATAAAGATTTAAAAGTTCTAATAGGCCGAAAACGTGAAATATAGTTTCTAAAAGAGTAATTAAAAGCCACATTGGAATAATATGCTAAGAACAGGGATACCGCAACACGTTGGAAGGATAATATAAGTACGGTTACATTTGAGATGCTCGGAATAAGAAATTGGCAAATGCTTGAAACGGATAATGACATTAGGAACCATAGACTGACGGAAGTTAAAGCTAGGATAGAACAGTAATTCTACTAGAAGAAGAAAGATTAACGAAACTAGATGGCCGTACACCGTGCTAGGATTTTTCCTTGGGTCAGTCAAGGTGTCTTGCAAAGTTGGACTCTCCTGAATTAAATCAGAGTAGACTTTGATTCGCACAAACGGCGTTAAATTTCCTGCACAAGTGTTGTTACATATAAGGTTATGATGGAATTTTAAGCAATCAATTTTCTGCAATTATGTGATCGGTTGATTACTATTATGTATAATCAGATAGTCTGAAGACGTACGTCTGCCAGGTACAAATACAAATACAAATAAGATTAAGTCAGTACCACATTAAACAACTAAAAACTGCATTATCAGTCGATTATTAAAATCATAAATATCTTTTAAAAAATCATAAATTTACAAACAGAGGAAATCGTTAAATAATAATATCAATCAATAGAATAATATAGTATAAAATAATATATACAAATTTACATTTACTTTCATGTATCTGTATTATTAACGCAAAATTCAATCACCATAAACAGATGTTATTATACTGATTTCAAATATTTCAATAAACAGTCCACCTATAATTTCCGAATATTTTTTTTTTGTCAAATATAAGCCTATTCGATTTTGTTTCGTGTTTCTAATTGGAAAATAAATCTTTCAATACCCTTGGAATAATAATTTTATCATCAACCCACCGTGATGCGGTCCGCTAATTTTCTTCACAATTAATATTCGGGAAACAAATACAGTGTTACAAGTTGAATAATTCAAACGAGGAGCCGAGATTGTTGAGCCTCCTCCCCGGCAATAGGTGGTCAATCAATACCGCGCATGCGTACTCCACTGTTTTCTCTCCCTATCGTTCCATCTTTCTCTGTACTTTATTCATAATTCTTTTTGTGACCGAAACACAATCAGGCTGTCGTTTTGCGTGTCTGTTCGTGTGTCGTGCTTATCTTTGATAACGGTTTCGTAGTAATCCGTGTGTTACGATTAAAAAGGAACGTGAAAATGTTCTAGAGACGACTCTTCAACGTACCGCCTGTCATTAATAAGTGTATTATCAACATAACCTAAAAATATATACATTTGTTGATATGCATATTTATCGAAATGCATATTTATTTGTATATGATTTAATTTAATTATGCATATTCTAATATGGTTATTTTTATATAAGGAATTTTGTCAAGAAATTTATTCAATTATTTTGGTATTTGTTACTTTATATTTCAATAAAAAGTAAAATAATATAAAGTAAAAAATTTATAAAAATTATTAGATATCAATATATAGGAATGTTCTTCATATTTAGGTAAGCACAATTTAGATACTCTTATCGAATAGGGAAAGAAAGGATAAATCGCAATTGCCATCTATTTTAATAAAAATAAGAGGTTTACCTTTTCTTTATTAAGTATCGATAACTATTTCCAGATTATTTATAGCGAAGTTTGTAGTTTACACTACCATTTCAAATCAAGAATATTGACTTGTATATATAAGAATGCATTTATCAAAATAACAATACTTGTATTCAAACAAGAATAAATCTACTCGTTTATATGTGATTCAGTTCAATTGTAAAAAAAAAAAAACAATTTAAACGAATATAAAATGCTGTACGTGTCTACTGATATCACACGTACTTATTCAAAATTTTATCTATTCAATGACAAATTGCTACACCAGCCAATGTAATTGGATGGATTATATAAGTATATGTGTGTGTGTGTGTGTTGGATGGGAGGGGGATTGAGAGTTCTATTTATGATTTTAAGTAAACAGTATGTAGTACGACGATTCTACATTTGTATTCATTAGTTTTAACGACAGAAATAAAGACAACTGATTTATTACAGAATTTAAAAATGATTTAAATCTTTAATTTAATTCTTGTAATTTACAAAACTTCATAAGCAACTAGCATTTTACTCGCAATTTTAACTGAAATCATCCACCTACGTTCTAATAACATTTTACTTACCATTCCATTCAGCTTGTTGTCGTCTTTCAGCAGTCATTTCATCAACTATTGTTAGTTAGCAGGTGACGATGTGAGCGCAGAAGTATTTAGTAGTAAGTGGAATGGAAGTATTTAGAGAATACTGTGTATTATTACTTTAACATTTGTTGAATTTAATTCGTAAATTTCTATTAACGTTATATATATAAATTCCGAAAATCATATTCGCGATTCTACTTGGTGTATGACACATGAAACTATAGACATAGTTTATGTATTCACATCTGTGTAGAGTTCGCATACTGTTTATTTTTCTTTATGTCTACGTGTCTTTTCCTGTGACAGGTAGGCCTATCTATTCCTGACTAATCTTGAAGGTAATTTGTCGGTGAGATCATACTCTGCCAACGTCTTGAACGACAGAACAATGACAACGACATTTAGGCATACAGCGTCGTTAAAATTCATTCCCGGGTTGTTTGGTCGTGGTCCATTGTTTTCTCCAAAAACAGACGTTTCGGCAGTGCCATCGACTGTCATCATCAGTGTAAGGAATTGTGACGATTTAAATTGTATCAATAATCAAGAAAATAAAAAATTTAAAAAATTAAGGTTGCGAGTTCTTAAGCCATTTAAATCTCACTGTATTAATATAAAATACCTGTATGTACTCAGTATGAGAGGAAGCAGTAATTAATTAGTTATTTAGGAGATGGTCTAATAAAAAGATAAATTGTAAAGAGTTATTAATATCGTATTTAACCCTTTACTTGTAAGCAGGCGCTGTCCTGTTGATTCCAGACTCGACATGCTTTCCGAGTCTCGTATGAGTTAGAATAAGATAAAAAAATTAATGTTAATAATAAAAAAATCTGAAGACATAAATAGTCGCTAAAACAACTGATTTAAATTATGTATATTTGTTTAGGGATAGTTTGTATAAATAAAAATGTTAACTTAAATATAGTTAGGAACTATATTCTCGCGCGGAAATTGTCCCACTAACTTTTGCCCAGTACCAGGCGAAGGGAGCGGAATTTCTCTCTCTTGCAATGGTGACTTCGTACAGTATAGACGTAGGAGCTGTGCGCTCAAAATATGTTAACTACATTTTGTCTCGTCTTAAGATGGTGTACCAGATGTAGTTGTTTAAAGCATCTGGATGTATTAATTAATGTAGTCATGTGAATAGACAAGAAATTTAAAGTAATGTAAAACAAAAAGTATCGAAACGTAACAAAGAGTGTAACACAAGATGACATCGTGCTTGAACAAATAACAGCAATTCCAAAGTCATACCCGGACATGTGAATCATCAGAAGCCACAAATTCTACTGCACGTGACAGAAGATGCAGATCGGGACTTCCGATAATCTACAAGATCATCTGAGATATCTACTCTGCATATTGTTCAACCTGCGAACTTTTGGAGCCCTTTACAGAGGAAGGCCAGAGCGAGATGACGACGTAGCTGTTCCTGTTTCCCAAGACGGATACACCAGGACGAGTCTTCAGTATACCAATTAAAAGGTGACTCGATAGCCTGTCTATCGAGGGTTACTAATATTTGTTACACAACACATCTTGAAAGAGACTTTTCAGAAAATATTAATTTTGTAAAGACTTATAAATTAAATCTAAGAATTTCATGTAACTATTCTAATTTCATACGTTGTAACAGTTTATATGCTAATTGAGAGTAATATAATTCAAGCAAAAATACCATTCTTCCAATGGTTGAATAAAAGAAAGTCTTGCAAGCTAATATCATGAAATGAGTATAATTAATAGTCTTAATTACAGAAATACAGAAAGTTGACCCGGATCCGAGGTGTAGCTATATAAAATCAAGTTGATCTCAAAGTTTAAAGAAACCTTTCAAATAACTTAATAATTGAATTAGTAATGTCATGGGATCTGTCAGTATATGTTTTTTTAAAATTTTAAATAAAGAGAAGTCTTCTTGTTACACACATATGAGGAGTGCTTAAATCAATTGTATACCTTGCCATTGTTTCCTTACACAGTTAGTAAGTAATTTGTTACATTAATTATTTGTGATCAATTCTGTTACAACGTAGGCAGCCCATCTAATTAACGGAGTTTAATTACGAGGGGCTCCCTGGAATTGTAACGCGTAAAAAAAGCAGTTACAGAAATGCGCCACTCTGCTTACAAAAAAAAATAAAAGGGTAATTGTTTACAGAGTGTCACAAAAGTGACATTTAAAACAAAATTGCGTAATTTAAAAAAAAAAAATAAAGGAAACAAAGGAAAGAGTTTTAATTGTGTATATAGTGTCACAAACAAAATTGCATTCACTATGCGTGGATAAATTGTAAGATCAATAACTAAATATATAATATTGATATATGCACTCAGAAAGTTACTTTAATAAATGTAATGTTCAAAACATATTTAATAGTGTATTAAGTTACGTAGATGGTAGTATGTATAAGTAAAATGTCATTAGCGTCATACAATGCAAAATGCTATATGCAGGTTTCTACCGGCACTACCTGCATAATTCGATGTAAGTACTTCCATACATGAATTGTGACCAAGCATAACAATTTTGGTCAACCGAACAATCTGTAACAGGTTTGTTTACGACAATCTATGACCTGTTGTCTCCTGAATCATTCTGCACAGTGTATGTCCAACTATCTAGCTTACATACACTAGTATGTGTTACAAAAAAAAATTGATTAAAAATAACTTTGTTAATAATAATAAAGTAATTAAGTAGAAGTCGTGATTTAAAACTTGTGAACAAAATAAGTAATTATTTAATTGAGAAAAGTTTATGAATGAACGGAGCCAAAGTGTTGCCCAGCGTAGTAATAATAAATGTGTTGTCTAAGCGGAATAATAATAATAAGAAATAGATCGTGCTCCCCTTCTCTTGTTTAGAGTACGTATACAGTAGTTGTGTTATTCAGTCGCTTTGTGTGGAGAACAATAAGAGTAGAACCCCCTCTCTCTCTGACACGCTCAACCCTCCTTGTTAACTAAATATGTAGGCCACCCTATGACCTACATTCCAGAAAACAGCTGATCGGCTATTTAACATTGAAAGATATGTGTGTGTGATTTCTGTCTCTCCCTTAGAAGAGAAATTGTTCTTTTCTAATTTGTGTAAATTGATTACTTATGAATTTATTATATGTATATGTAATATATGTGTAATATACTAGTATTAATTTTAAGTACGTGCTAATGTGTTAGAACAAAATGGCCCAATTTAACCCGGATTTGTTATTAAAAGACGAGCTGTCTTACGAAGCCCTTTTGCGTGGACTACCCCATGCTGATGTAACAGTCGCGGAATTACGAAGTTCAATTCGCGAATGTGGATTTGATGCGCCCGTGCAATTAAACAATCTAAGCCAACTCGATTATGAAAGCGAGAAAGAAATTTGTAATGCCAAGTATAGTGAACTATACTTATTGTCTCAAACACTCCAAGACGAGAAATCTCCGGCAAAAATTTTGCGGACTACCCAGAGAATAGAGCATTTAACCAGGCGAATAAAAAATTTGTCGATCTGGCCGAATCTCACAGAAATACCCGTTGATGTACAAAAGCTAGCAGACGAAGCTCTACGCCGCTTACCTTCAATTATCAACGATTTAAGACGAAAATCCGACTCATTCAGGATGGACGAAATAGAGAAATCATTAATGAAATTACACATCTCCCCAGTACAATCCCCCACCACTGGTTTACCTCCGCCTAACTCGGATCGGAACTCACCTATCGTATCGCAAGTGCAAGCGAACCCAGAACAAAAAACTGATACAGATGTAAATGTCCCTCCTCCCGAGCATTTTCAGTTTCGTCCCGGAAATAATGAATTGACCAACACCCCCAATGAATCTAATCACCCTCATCGAGGAATTACCCCTATGAACTATAACGCAGATCTATACGGAAAAATGACTCACCCTGTGGAGAAGATTTTAACCGAAATCCCTTATACAGATGGTTTAAATGTTTCCAAGTTACTAACATTTATTAGTTATCTTCTTCAGATAAAGGATCTACAGCAGCTGAATGACTGGCAAATTTTACAAGTTCTGTTACCAAAGTGTAAACCCCCGTTAAAAAATCGTGTGCTAGAAGCCCTAACCTCTACTTTCCCAGTAGAAGAGCTACATAGCTCTTTAATAAAATACTTTATTCCCACCGGCATCTATGAGGAAATAAAAAGGAAGACAGTACTCCGAGTACAAGGACATCAGGAGAGATTAGCTCACTACATCTCCGATATTAGGGAGTCCTCTCGACTACTACGTGTAAACTGGAATGAAACACAACTGGTGGACACCATTTTAATAGGCGTGTCACCTGAAGAAAGATCTCGACTATCATTGATGAATAGACCCAAAACTATTGCTGATCTAGAACAGTGCAGTATCCATTCTTCAGATGTATGGTACTCAGATCAAAATAGAGAAGCAATGAAAACCTCTGGAACTAATAGACATCAATTGCGAGCACTACTGCCTGATGTAACAACCTCGTATGAAAGACAAGTTTCTAGTAGACCTCACCATGTGCGCAAAGCTGGTAAGTTTACTGTAAACCCAGATAAAGCGGAAACCAAGTACCCACCTCGCAGAAAACCCACCTGTTATAATTGTGGCAAATATGGGCACATAAGAAGAGAGTGCAAAAGTAAGCCAACGGAACGGAACGGAATAACCCCAATTCAAAAAAACATGTAAGGCAGGGAGACCCGAAAATCTGTGTCTTCCGCAGCTACTCAAAATTGGGTAAACTAAAAGAAACCAGTAATAATAATAAGAATGAATTATTCTGTAACCAAGTGAAAAACAAAAAAGGTGCGAAAGATATCGACCCCTATGTGCGAGAATTTCGTGAAAAGTGTAATGCGATTAATAGATGTAAATGGAAAAAAATCCACTACCATTAATACGAGTCGGCTTAGGCGTTACATTTCCCATCGCCTTAATTGATTCGGGATCTAGTAGAAGCTTAATCAGCCAAGAATTAGCGGACATGCTAGCTAAACATCATCTAGTAAAACGGAACCAACCTGTGAATATAAAGTGTGCTAAATAAATATGGTGATTAAATAGACGATAGTTCTAGGAGCGTTTCTTAAATCCCCAAAGTAGTTTAATAAATAATAAATAATAAAGTGAATAATAATAATTGATTTAAATACTAGAGCTAAATAAATCCTAAGTTATACTAAAATTGTGTGAAGTGTGGAAGTAAGTAGGAAAAAAGAAAATAATAATAAAAAGTTCAGTTGCATATTGTAAACACTCCCTGTGGTGGCCAGTTAGAGAAAATAAAAGCGTGTTCAGTATTCTAGGAATTGTAGTAAGCAGCCACGCACCCTCCCTCTATTGTGATAAAAAGGTGCTAGCCTAAACAATTGAAAAACCACCCCTAGTGTGTATTACAATGAACAATGCATTATGTAAAGTATCTCCCCTCCCGCATAGTTTGTTTAAGTATTGTAAAAAGAGATAAAAGAGAATCATATTCGTGAGATTCCGCTTCTCTCAAACCAGTGATCTAAAGTGGAGTATGGGATCCTCTTTAGATCACATTAGAAATAAGTTTATGAGATATAATCAAGTAGTGATTATAAATGTAACGTAACATGTCACAACGGCGCCGACTGAAAGGGTAATGATAGGGCAGAAATGTGCCAAAGATCATTAATAAATGCTGAAAGCTAACTTGATCAGTTAGAGTAAGCTGGTGTCAGTCGGGCCGGGATGTTGTGAGTTACGGATAAGTAGGGATCATTCCAATCTAAGGTTTGGAAATTAGTATTAAGATTAAAATGTAAGTTAGTACTTAAGAAGTAAGAAAAAGGGAATTTCACGAAGGCGATCATTTAAATGAACAATGTCATTTAAAGAGAATTAAAAAAAAAAAAAACTGCACTAATAATAAATAACTTCACACACTGACACTAATCGTACTCCCAGTCCCCAATAGTGAGTTAGACTCAAAAGGCTTAACCGTAGCGTGCAATTTAAGCGGTGGAGTCTGTGACGATTTAAATTGTATCAATAATCAAGAAAATAAAAAATTTAAAAAATTAAGGTTGCGAGTTCTTAAGCCATTTAAATCTCACTGTATTAATATAAAATACCTGTATGTACTCAGTATGAGAGGAAGCAGTAATTAATTAGTTATTTAGGAGATGGTCTAATAAAAAGATAAATTGTAAAGAGTTATTAATATCGTATTTAACCCTTTACTTGTAAGCAGGCGCTGTCCTGTTGATTCCAGACTCGACATGCTTTCCGAGTCTCGTATGAGTTAGAATAAGATAAAAAAATTAATGTTAATAATAAAAAAATCTGAAGACATAAATAGTCGCTAAAACAACTGATTTAAATTATGTATATTTGTTTAGGGATAGTTTGTATAAATAAAAATGTTAACTTAAATATAGTTAGGAACTATATTCTCGCGCGGAAATTGTCCCACTAACTTTTGCCCAGTACCAGGCGAAGGGAGCGGAATTTCTCTCTCTTGCAATGGTGACTTCGTACAGTATAGACGTAGGAGCTGTGCGCTCAAAATATGTTAACTACATTTTGTCTCGTCTTAAGATGGTGTACCAGATGTAGTTGTTTAAAGCATCTGGATGTATTAATTAATGTAGTCATGTGAATAGACAAGAAATTTAAAGTAATGTAAAACAAAAAGTATCGAAACGTAACAAAGAGTGTAACACAAGATGACATCGTGCTTGAACAAATAACAGCAATTCCAAAGTCATACCCGGACATGTGAATCATCAGAAGCCACAAATTCTACTGCACGTGACAGAAGATGCAGATCGGGACTTCCGATAATCTACAAGATCATCTGAGATATCTACTCTGCATATTGTTCAACCTGCGAACTTTTGGAGCCCTTTACAGAGGAAGGCCAGAGCGAGATGACGACGTAGCTGTTCCTGTTTCCCAAGACGGATACACCAGGACGAGTCTTCAGTATACCAATTAAAAGGTGACTCGATAGCCTGTCTATCGAGGGTTACTAATATTTGTTACACAACACATCTTGAAAGAGACTTTTCAGAAAATATTAATTTTGTAAAGACTTATAAATTAAATCTAAGAATTTCATGTAACTATTCTAATTTCATACGTTGTAACAGTTTATATGCTAATTGAGAGTAATATAATTCAAGCAAAAATACCATTCTTCCAATGGTTGAATAAAAGAAAGTCTTGCAAGCTAATATCATGAAATGAGTATAATTAATAGTCTTAATTACAGAAATACAGAAAGTTGACCCGGATCCGAGGTGTAGCTATATAAAATCAAGTTGATCTCAAAGTTTAAAGAAACCTTTCAAATAACTTAATAATTGAATTAGTAATGTCATGGGATCTGTCAGTATATGTTTTTTTAAAATGTTAAATAAAGAGAAGTCTTCTTGTTACACACATATGAGGAGTGCTTAAATCAATTGTATACCTTGCCATTGTTTCCTTACACAGTTAGTAAGTAATTTGTTACATTAATTATTTGTGATCAATTCTGTTACAACGTAGGCAGCCCATCTAATTAACGGAGTTTAATTACGAGGGGCTCCCTGGAATTGTAACGCGTAAAAAAAGACGTTACAGAATTTAATCACAGAGTCTTAACCACAGTACTGTGGTCACTAACGTCTACCACCTTACGTTAGCGAGTCTTCGAATTTTACACTGATGATCGCGGTCGATGGCACTGTCGAAACGTCTGTATCTGTAGAAAACAATGGAGCACGGTCAAGTAGCCCGGGAATGAATTTTAACATTGACTCCGGCCGTGTGAGCTTACGAAGCATAATACAACGTCGTTCTTTACATTTTTCGAAAGCCTTAAGTTTCAAAACAATTTCAAGATTAAATACAAATCTTAATCTCTGAAATAGAGATACGAGGATGCCCGTTTATCGCATGCGCCAGTCTACGTGAAACCTGTGAATATTTAAGTATTAAGTCACAGACCGCTTTCGTTCGTGTAAAACAAAACAATCCAGGGCGTGACGAAAGTTGTAATTTCTATACAGTATCGTTATGGAAATGACTTCTAATATCTAGTACAAACATCCATTATTAATGTTACCCCTTTTGAATCAGTGTCCCACTTACACTATGTATCGTACGCTCTACAGGTCGATAACTATACTAGAAAACTCAATATACTCGATATTACTCGATAACTTATACTTTATCTCAATATGAGTTGGGGCCTACTCATGTTGGTATCTCTACCACGTAATGTTTCCTATAAAAATTGTATACGTCAAACATTATGATTGTTAATAATGAGTAAACAAATTTATAAGTTTCCGTTGCACACCAAGTAATCGGTAATCGTATAATACATATTTTCAAATTACTGAATACGAGGCTAGCAGAAAAACATCGAAAATTTGTTCATAAATAATAAAGTCGAAAAGTACGTACAATATTACGATCGCCTTCCGCGAAAGATTTTAATGGACACTATAAGAGAACTGCTACACTATACTCTCCGTTATTTAAAATTAACTTTAAAGGTGAGTGACTAGGATTTTAGTTGAAAATAACTTCTTCTTCTCCACGTCACGGTGTACGCTTACAGCCTGTTCCGCCTTCACTGTAGCCGTCTCTTCCTTGGTCTACCTATATCTCGTCTTCCGTGAGATCTGTACCTTATTACTTGTTTAGGTAGTCTCATATCTTCAATACTCTCGATATGCTGCCTCCATTGTATTTGTCTTTCCCTTATTCTGCTGGTCATGGTCATGGAGTATACATTTACCTCGGTTCTTGTATCCTAATTTCGTATATGATCTCTAAGGGTGCAACCTTTGTTTTTTTCACAAGAACTTCATTTCACTTGTTTGTATTCTTTGCTCATCATTTCTCGTCACCGTCCAAGTTTCACTTCCATAAGTTAAAACAGGTGTTGCCATTACCTTTTAGAATTTTATCTTGTTGTTAAAAAACACAAACAAGAAATAAATTAATTGTTTTAAATAAAATATTTTTTAACTTAACTTAAAAATTAAAGTCGTATTGTGTTTTAAACTTAACGTGACATAAATATGTCCGGTATAGATGCGGTTTGCACTAACCAGTGGTTTAGCGTAGACTGTACACAACAAGATATCAGGCAAAATTAAATGAACATATGTCTTTGTTTTACTACATGTAATTTACTTCAGTACTCATAAGATTTCCTGCAACTATCTGTTCTCTGTACTTTGAGAATTATAAGAGCATTACAACGTGCTGAATTAGTAGGGGTTTTCTCCAGTGTAGGAGGCTTTTCTCCAATACGTATACTATGCTACTGAAATCTACGCATTCACGATTTCTTAGTTTCTATTAGAAGTAACAAATCTCAGACAAATCCAGTAAGTTTAACTTTTTCGACAATCGTTATTTTCTTTGGTGATAATTCTCTATTTCTCACGCATATTCCCATAGCCCGTACTCTTGCTACATACCGGTATGACATTTTCTCACAGAATTGAGTCTGTAGTCTAAGGGTAAATTTTAACATTCCTTTACATCCTTTGTTAGTTAATTCTTCGTCTCTAAGCCACAGATGTTTATAGAGACAATCCTACAATAACAGACTCTCTAAAGTTAAGGTATTTTTAATTCTTATTTCCTCATCTTCCGCTACACCTGCTAGTTCCTGAAACAGTCTTAATAAAATGAATTTGTTGTCATTTTGTTTAAAAAAAAGATACAAATTTGTCAAGTAGGGAAAAAATGTGTAACCGATTATCTTGCAGAATTTTTGTTATACCCTTTCGACTACTTTACCATGTGTAAAAACAGTCTTCAAAGAGATTTGTTCTTTCAATTGTTAAATATTCTACTGTTTCCGTTGTTAATGGTACGTGTGACTGAATGTATCTAAAAGGTTTCAAACTTGTAAGAGCTGGATAAACGAGAGGTACGTTGACGAAGGTAAGAGATTCTTTGCGCCCTAGCTTCTGTGCGTTGTCCGGGACGAACGCCAGTTTATTCCCGATCCGTGCGATCATTAGTTCCCAGTACAAGTAGTTTGGCGTGTGGTTCCAGTTTGTACGATATTGGGAACTAGTAAGGTTTTTCTTTGATTGCTCTGCCCGGGGTGCAGTTCCGTGGGCTCCCTTAAGAATTCAAGGCAGGAGTTCACGGCCGCACTGTCGTTGACGATAGGCGCATTAGCCGTACAGCATCGGATGGTTCTATGAGCTGCCATGCCTAGGCGGATGGTTTGCACAATTAGGCGCAATTAGGGACTTGCACACCTAGCGGTTTCCCTTCCCTAGTACGATAGCGCAGTTGCGGGTTAAGCAGGTCCACACTACTGAGAGCTAAAATTTATTTAAATTCGTCGGTCTGGCCCCGTGTCTCAGGTCAGGCTCACTGGTTCACTGGTTGCCTTAAGGATTCACCCCAGGAGCTTAGAGCCGTGCTGGTGCGGTGAGGGTAGGCATCGGCCAAAACGATGAGCCGACTCATCCTGGGAACAAGTACCTAATTCTCCACAACATTTAAATCACTTGTAATGTCACCATAAACTTAAACATTCATGTGCAATGTTAAATCAGTGGTTTAAAAAACCTGTGACCAACCATGTCTCCCAAAAGATTTGTTGTCATTAATAGATTCTTCTCAATCATAAAAATTTATTTTATTAATTTTATACCAACGTAGACCATGAACGACGAAGTTAAAGGTTAATACGTATATAATAGATTTAGCCTTTAAATAAAACAAATTATAACAAAGATATATTTCTTCATCTTTTAAACTAGAACATAAACTGTTAGTATTATGAATATTAACATACTAGCGCTAACACTAAGACAGCAGCATTCAATTATTTTCCGGTTAAATTAACGTCCACTTAATATTCAATATGTGCATGCTATTTTCGTTCTTACAGATATTTGTCTTTTATGTACTGATCAATCGATTACTTACTCAGAGGTATCTAATTAAGAACATTAATATCAAGTCATTGTAGTGACTGATTCAATTCAGTGTGTTACGAATGTACATACCATTCGTTTTTGCGTTAACTGATAGCAATTATTAATTAATTAAGGCTACTGGGTACGTAAAAATAATTCTGCAAAGAGTTTAGTAACTCATGATCTATTATCAGGTATTTAAATCGGAGTGATTGCCATCAGAAAATGTATTGTAGTGCATTTAATACTTCGTAGGAACCACTGCTGTCCTTCACCTTATAAAAGAAAAGTAAATTAATTCCAAAAAATAAAGAAGTACGTATACAGTTTTACTTACGACATAATAAGCTTTCTCAAGCCTACATGGGCAATAAAGCTTCATTTTTCAAATCTAGCCGTCTATATTATATGGAAATAAAATTTATGGCCTAAGTATTAGATGCAAACGTTTTTTATTAACTTGAAATGTTCATCGTGTTGTGTACATATTATTATTGAATCTGCTAGGTGTAGTCGCTGAAAATTTGTAGCTATAAATGGACGTTTACGCAAAACGTGTTTGCTGTCATAGATAATTTAACATAGTGGGCGTTAAGGCTAGACTAATAAAACGCATAGTTCGAGACTTCGGAAAGCAACCCCTCCCCGCCGTTACAATCTGAGAATACTTTCGTCACAGAAATCGAGCAGAGTAAGATAATCCGTTTGTCGTTTCCACCTGCTTGATAAATTTTTGCCTGTGTCAACTATCAGGTAAGATACATTTACTTTTGTAAGTCGCAAAGAGTCGTAAATTTCATATAACTTTTTTCAGTTCATTACTATAGGTGCATAGAAGAGTTACTTACATATTTTTATTGTAGAACATAAACTCATACATTTCATATAACCACAAACATACGCCACATACACAACACTCACACACACGTGGAAGGGAGTGAGAGAGATAGAAAAAAGAAAACATTTTTCAGGTTCTAGAGTAGTTCCATGATTATTGCCTTATAAAAGTTACTCATAGGTTGCCTCATTTCCTTTAAAGTTGCCTCGTTGCCTTTGTTAATTACACAATTACTCGTGTTTGCTGTCTTGGAAAAATGAACATGAAGTGTGTCGCTTTTATAATTTGTGTATCACTGAAGAAACAAACAAAGTCTCAGTAATATCCTACTTTATTTACCCTCAAAATAACTAATTTCGAGTTTCCTGCTGCCTAACTGATGTCAATCAGTGTTTAACTCTAATGTTTTAATATAAAGATGAATCGTTGTTGTCGAAAACAGTTATCTGTATTGTAAGAATGTAATATGGTACTTTTGTATTCTAATAATTACTGCCTCATGCTTCTTTGTACCGCATTAGTATTTTAAATTGAACAAAAATTCCTAATGTCCTTTTTCTTTCATAAACTCCAGCAACACGCCGTCCTCCCCCCCCCCCCCCAAAGTTACCCCATTGCGAGGCAACTTCCCCTTCTGAAGCGTAACTTTATTCGTAAATTACAAGATACGCGGATATTATGGGCCTACTACCTTCCGCGTCAAATGTGAAACAATTTATTTTGATATATTAATATTAGATTTATATTGCACTAAATGTCACCAATGCCAATAAATCCTTTACTGCCCTTACACATCAAAACAAAAGCATGTGGTTTAAATTAATTCTGAATACACTTTTTTGTTAAAGAATGGTGCCAAATAGGCGTGAAAACAGGGAAATAGCTTCAACTTCGTCGTGTTTACTTGCTAAACTGCTAAATGTCATGTTCTGGACGAGACCGTCCAGTGTTTCCACCATTTTCAAGTGCTAGATAAAATGACTTGAAAATGGTGGAAACACTGAAAGGCCTCGTCCAGAACATGACATTTAGCAGTTTAGCAAATAAGCACGACGAAGTGGACTTACAGAGACTGCTAATTCAAATAACAAGATTAACAGGGAAGAAGCTTCTTTAGTATTTTTAAAGGATACAATCGGAAACAGTTTTATTTTTTTGTTGTAAATGGGAAATGATGGCTGGTTAGAAATTATTACTCATAGAGAAATTATTCTTTATCAAGCCAATGCATATTGTTTCTCTTACAGAGGAGGGAATTCGACACATTCGAACGTCGCGCCGTATACTTCTGATGAAAGAATAAATGAGAAATTCTATACTCAGCACGCAGGTTTAAATAGGCCTGTATATACACACACAACTTGTGCGCGCGCGCGTGTGTGTGTGTGTGATTAAGTTTTGGCGTCCGTCATACTTTTTTATATTCATGTGTAATATTTTTGTTTCATTATTTTTCCCATAAGTCTCAATGCTGTAATTCTATAATGTGCTATTTTTATCTTATTACGCATCAAATTATTATTGATACGCCATCATAATTCCTTTCAAACCCAGTATCACTAGTCTGTTGAAGACAGTTAATATCTTACAATGTTTTTCTTAAGGCTGTATTTCCTTTAGTCTGTGTAAGGATATGTTATGTACTGGTTTCCGCTTATCACCCAAGTGTTTTTATTTTGACCTTTAAAAGAAACGAGGCCACGTTTTGATAGTATCTTTTTTATCATATTCAAATGTTACCAAAAACGTGCAAGAATGTTCAGTTTTTACACAGAATTTGTGCTTATGATGACGACTTACAGCTAATATACATCCTTCAGCGCTTCTGTAGTCCAATCAAAGTGTCATCAAAATTGTTTACATTATATTCCCCGCGCAGGCTTTTATGTTGTAGCTCTATGTGAAACTATAAAACCCACTATTTCATACATTATCCTTTTGTTCCCACTATCTGTCATTTTAAGTAGAAAGTAATGTACGCTAAATAATATACAGCCTCAAAATCGAATTAATTTTAATGTGCTGTGCATCGTGAGATATATTACACTGTTTGGTGTTATTACTAACACGTTGATTTAACTAATAATTAAAATTATTTTTTACTATTTTTAGTAATTTGTGCTATTTCTTCTTCATCCCGTTCTTCTCTTTCTTTTTCATCTTTGCTTACTTTTTTCTTCCCATTCATCATCATCTTCTCATCTTAGTTTCTTTATCTTATTGTTTTCGCTCTTCTTCTTCTTCTTCTTCTTCTTCTTCTTCTTCTTCTTCTTCTTCTTCTTCTTCTTCTTCTTCTTCTTCTTCTTCTGCTTCTTATTCTTCTTCTTCTTCTTCTTCTTCTTCTTGGTTTTTCTCTTATTATTATCTTCTTCCCTTCAGTGTTTTATTTTCTGTCTTTACGTTATTCTTCTTCTTTCAATCTGTCATTCCATTTAGTAAAGTACCCCATTAGAGTTACAGAATATTCTCTTGTCAATCTGATCATGAAGAAAGACCAACCTAAATAAAAATATGAATAATAAGAAAAAGCGAACGAGAGTCCTGGAACAGATTTGTGTACCTTTAGATGCGTAGGGTGCCTATAAATAACATTTTCAAAATAGCTTAACTTAAAGAGTATGGAAAACTATTATATAATATGAGGTCAGTGTTATATCCCAATTAAAACATATTTAAGGATATTACTTGTCAATCAAACATTGTAAAATTCCTATAATCACTGTCATTGTTGTTGCCATATTGTAATTTTATTCACGCAATACACTTATCTCGAAGAAAATAATTCTACTGTGAACAGCGGTTTATAAATACAACCCGGACAGAGTGGGCTCTCCTCTCAATAAAGTATCAGAACAATTGGCATATATTACGCAAGCCAATCAGAATTTTTGTATGCTGAAAGTATGTAACTTAAGCTTACAACGTTCAACTTATTATCGTCCGACTTAATAACGTGTCCTAAGAATGTTCTGTTTTACCGACTGGTCATTAAATCAAGTGGACCAAGTGGATGTTTGAATCATTATTATCGGACCGAAGATACCGGCGAATACAAATATATGATAGGACTCTCAAGTATGATACATGTATAGGAGAACTAAGAAAATAAAACTCTCTGGTTCACTGGCGAAAGGTGTCAATGGAAATAAACAGTTTCTTCTATTAGTGTATTTTAATTTACATGCCCGACGCGTCTGTAATCTAAAAATGACGTCTTGAGTACAAGAGTTAAGTTTTTTTTACACAAATCCTTTTGAGTTGCATGTATTTCACAACTGAACTTTTCGTTCTGAGTAAAATGCGGCACTTCGTGACATCAAGACGGATTGTTTCTAACAATGTACGCCCGAATTATAGTTTTATTAACACTTTGCCACCCTGCAAGGGTAAAATACTGAGGGATTGAAAACTCGGTTGACTGAACCTTGATTGCACCGAGCTCCTGCCTTTAGTAAGGATATAGGCTATTAAACATCTTGTACATAACTCTTAAAACCAAAGTAGGCCTACTTTAAATTTGCACGATTTTTAAACGTCTGTCAAGAATACTAAGATTAGCAGTTTCCTCATCTATCAAAATACAAAACGTCTATTACATGTTCAAGCAATACTAGAATCTACTATTAAAAATAAAACTTTTAAATATTGACTTCATTTACTTAAAGTAGAAGCCTAAAGAAGAGTTTCTAAAGTAAATTAGCTTCCTTTAAAAGCAAGAAAAAGGAAACGCGTTCAGTGCAGAAATAATATTTTCTCTTTTTATTAACAGCTCGGCGGGTTGAAGTAATGATCGCTGAAGCGATTAACGGGAAGCAAGTAATGTAGTTGCTGAGAGAAAACTCTCTTATTTTCTTTCTTCATTAATACAGTAACTTGTTCCTGGTATTAATAATGTAAGACTTACACTAAATAGTAGTCTGATTAGTATTGTTAGACTTTTACTTACTTTTCCTTCCACGCCAATCGCGACTGTTCAGAATCTTGAAATAGTCTGACGATACGCATCTGATTTCTTAACAGGAAGCGTTTGTTCAACTCAGAGTTAAAGTTTTAAAGAAATAAAACATTAGTGGTTAAAATTATTTTAAAAGTTTGTCTATCACAGCTCTATTTATTTTTGAAAAATATACTAGATTCATACGTAGTCAACTTACAATCATAATACTTATGTAATTTGTAGCGACAGGAAGGTATATTGTTCCGAGAATCACTCCATTTTCTTTTCCTTTTCATTTTTGCATATACAATCTACAACAACGACAGGCAAACTAAAGTTTACAATAAATCAGACCCTCTTCTCCGATTTCCGCTACAATTTCCGGCATCTGTGATATACTAACCGAGGGTCATAAGTCTCTAGTTTTTCTATCAGTGAACTGAATTTGAGTGAAATGTTCAGATATATTGAGATCAACATTTATCTAAAAACGTGCGAGAATGTGTTTTATTCATCGTCATAAAACTACTCGCAAACACTAGCATTTTACGGTTAACACGCGGTGCATAAATGTTATTTATTACAAGGAAAACATAACGGATACCGCATATTTTACAATTTTATGGTTCCGACAGGCCGGAGAGTGAAATAAAATTACATAATATACATCCTTCAGCGCTTTAGTAGTCCGTGTGTCATCAGAATTTTTTTACAGCTGACACCCCGTCCAGACGTTTACATTGTTGTAACATTCTTTTTCTTCCCACTACCATTCTAAGTACCGAGTAATGTACATTAAATAATATACAGCTACAAAATCTATTTATTTTTATTGTGTTGTACGTTGTGAAATAAATTACATCGGGAATTTATTACATTGAATTTGTGCTAATGATGAACATTTATCGATACGTATTCATCGGTTAGTGTCACATATTAACACGTTGGTTTTGCTCATACTTACTGTTTTACAATTTTTAATTATTTGTACCAGTTTTTTCTACTTTTCTTTCCCTTCCATCTCCTCCTTTTTATTCTTTTTCGTCTTCTTCTGTACTTCTTTCCCTCCTTCTTCTTATTTTTATTCTTCTTCTTTCCTTCCCTTCGGTTTTTTCTTTTCTTTTTTCACCTTCTTCTTCCCCTTCACCTTCCTCTTCTTTTACTCCTCATATTCCTTCTACTTTCTTCATTCCCATTATTAACAGCAACAAATTAAATAAACCTGATGTTTACTATCGTCATTCTTTATCCATCGACCACTTACAATTATATTCGGAGATGACATCAGTGGGTAGTTAACATTTTGTACAGACAAACCTAGACCGACCGAATTTTGTACATATTTTTGCCAGAAGTCTCACTACTTCAGCAACATTCTGGGATGTGCTAGTTTTATTTTATTACGCATCAAATTATTTTTGATACACTATCATGTACCCTTACATAATCACCAGAAACTGGCATCACTAGTTTGTTAGAGACAGTTGTTACATTTCAACTTTCTGTTATGGCTACATTTCGTTTAGCGCATATAAGTTTGTTTTGTAGTGGTTTTAGCCTATCACCCACGTGTTTTTATTTCGACCCTTAAAAGGACCGATGCCACCACGTTTTGATAGTACTTCCTGATCATCTTCAGATGCTACAAAAAATATTGCATATATTTTTTTAAGGGCCAAAATAAATACTTACCCCCTCTTAATCACTAAGAAAGCAAGCTGGTACCAAGCTGAAATACTTCAGAATACACACAATTATTACAATAAAATGTGTGTGTGCGCGTGTGCTTATATTTTAATTCGTAAATTCTTATTCTTTCGTATTAAATTTTTGATGTAAAAGATCATTTGTATTCAATTAGTGTTAACATGATTGTTGATGAGAGTAAAAACTAATGTTCAGAACAGTCTCAAGTAAATTGAATACACCTGGATTTTTACAACAGTAATGAGATGAATTATAAACATATTGCAACTGGACTCTGTTGGTGTGTTTTACTGGTATCGCCAATTTTTGGCAACAGCGACTATTAATACTGTTCAGTTTACACACACAAAGACCAATGCAATTTTAATTAGACTTACCTTAACTGAATTTACTTTTACTTCTCTGCTATACTTATATTCTGTAGACCTGTGTGTGAGAATGTGATGGATGGGTGTTATTTTTAAAATAATTATTTCTAACTCTTTAGTTATTATAAGAATTGTGTTTAATGTTCTTTTTTTTATTTTACTTTAACTCCTTAAATGACTCTACTTCAATTTGCTGTTATCTTACTTTACTAATTACATAAATTTGTTTTTTATAGTCTCTGAAATTGTTCTCTTTCTTATTTACTGTCTTTTTGAATTCAAACTTAAATGTTTAATACTCTACTTGTTATTGTAGCTCCGGCGTCTATCTCGTGGGCGTTTCTGGGTTTGAATGTTCCAATTGTTCCTCTTCTTGTTCATCGAGTCTCCATGGTGTGGATATGTGTACAGCTTCCCTGACGTGGAGTGTTCTCAGCTTCCCAGGATTCTGGTGTGAACAGCCTCCCTGATGTGGATATGTCCTCGGCTCCCTGTTGTGGAATTGTACTGCCTCCCTGATGTGGAATTTTTACGTTCAGATGCTATTTTCACGCTAGTGTTGATTTTTTTGAACGGAGTCGTTTTCATGTTAAGTTCGAGTGTTTTTAAGTTTAACTTGTCGCGTGATTTTACTCACTACGCACTGCTCGGGCTAGTAATTCAAACCGATGTTCCGTACTAGTGTTTTACTGCAACTACTCGGACTGGTTGTTTAATATAGACTTTCCGAACTAGTGTTTTAAAGCGGACTACTCGAACCGGTGGTTTAATGCAGACTGAAGTGCTTTGAGCGCGTTAGCGACTTCGCCCTGTATTTTCCCGCTAGTTTAATGACACTCTACCCTTATTGGTTTATCAACTGTCACGGGTTGTTGTTCACGCTCTGATAGGTTCTTTTTAAACTGTTTTTACATTTGAAATATTGATACACAATTACACAATTCTTATTATTATACTTTCTTAACTCTATTTACTTAATCTTATACATTGTTTCTTATTATACTAAGCAGAACATTGCTTTGTGCACTGTATTTTCTATTTTGCTATACGCATATGTGACGGTTGTCATATTGTGACTATTCACAATATACATGTGTGTTTTTGTGTGTCTGCCTACCAGTGTGTCTGCCTACCAGTGTGTCACACTACGCTACTTCACTAGCCGCTACTCGCGTCTAATGATGGGGTAAGTAGCCTAGTGTAACACAGTTAATAGCAGCTACAAGCGCTCGCCGGCGAGTGAAAAATCAGTAGCTATAGAAGTTGGACGCGTTCAACTTTTGGCGCTACTAAGTAACCAGTAGCCGACCTTGAGACGACACGTGACTCACAAGCCGCTACCGAGTAGTGCCCTAGTCGCCCACTGTGCACTGCAGTAGCAGTAAAGTAGCGTGTTCCTTGCCACCACGTGCTTGTCTCGACGTCTGTTTTGGTTTTGTTGTTGTTGCATTGTGCCTCTTGAGTATTCTATTTCTACATTTACAATGAATGATTTACTAAAGTGGTCGGGTGATGAAATAATTACATTCCTTAACATACATAGAAAATATGATTGTCTATGGGACATTACGTAGAGTATTTGAAATGCTACGCGAAAAAACTGCTTGTACTCGGTTGCTAGATGAGCTGGAATTTGCGTGATTACCAGCAAAGGAAGACGGTTTAAAAAAGAAAATTAAAATTTCCTTAAGGCTTATCGTAATGAACTGAATAAAATTAAAAAATCTAAATTAAAAAGAGTAGTCCCGAGACGGAAGATGTATACAAATCAAATCTAGTTTGGTGACACTAAATCTAGCAATTCCTGAAACTTTGGTACAGCTAACTTCATGATGTTTTTGTACGATTGGGGGTTCTCAATTGCTAGCTCTCTTATTAATGTTGGCTGAAGCACCCAGTTTATCCCTTCTACCTATCCATTCCTGAACCCAAATTCGTTTCTTTTTATTCCTCATGTTACTCAGCAACTACTTGTAAAGCTCTCTAACAACAATCACCAACAGGTGTCTCAAAGCCTCACGTCGCACACCCACAGATGACATTTTGCACAATACTTTTAACATCAAACAAATCTACGCTACCATGTACTTTGGTGTACTAGCCGTTACTAAATAGTGGCTACCTAAAAACAGTGTGACATAGAAATTGCCAGAAAATGCAGTAGCAGCTATTTAGTAGTGGCTAGTGAAGTAGCATAATGTGACACAGGCTTAAGTGTCAGCCCGCCTGTCCGTCCATCTGTCTATCTATTTATGTTCACGTGTATCTATGCTTGTGTTTGACGTGTTTCAATTAATACTTGTTTACAATTTGTAATAACGTTTTAAATTATAGAAGTTAACTTTACTATTTTACAATATTTGTTACTTACGAGAAACATTATTTCGTATAGTATTTAATAACAGCAAAAGAAGCAAATATTTTAACACAAATACCCAAAGTATAAGAAACAATTGTGGACCTGATGTGAACTGAACTACAACAGGAAACCTACAAACAATGAACACAAGTAGTCGAATCCTCGTGTTCTATGTTTATAGAAATTATGTACGTTGAAATGTCGAAATCGTCCAACAGAAACCAGAAGAATGTATGAATATCGGGTGCTTGTGTCGGCGATTTTTGTGTTAGTGATAACGATAATGAAACCAACATGGAGTTGTTATGTGTTTCCGATAGACTCGACGGACCCGTGCCGAGACAAACTGTGCCCCGTCGGCGCGAGATGTGTGCCCACTCCTGACGGCCGGTCGGCCACCTGTGTCTGCCCCAAGTACTGTCCTCAGTACGGAGACCACACCGCTTCCAGACCCGTCTGCGGGACCGACAACAGGGACTACAAGGACCAGTGTGAGATGAGGAAGAGTGCCTGCGAAAGGGGCATCGAAGTAGCTGTCAAGTACCACGGAGCGTGTGGTAAGTGTTTTAACTTTAATCTTCTTTAATTATTTACTTTATGTAAGATCTAAGAACTTTAATACGGCTTCAGGTCCAGACTAGGTCACAAAAAGCAACTATAAATACGCACACAAATATTAGACTATTAAGCCTTTTAAGGTTAAGGAAATCAAGGAAATAATCCTGTATAATTTTAAAAGTAAAAAGGCTCCCGGCATTGATTTGCTATCGGGGAAAGTTCTAAAGGAACTCACAAAGGCGTTGTACTAATAAAATACAACGCCATACTCAGACTTGAATACTTTCCTCTTCTCTGGAAATCGGCTCAAGTAATCATGGTCTTAAAACCTGGTAAAAACCTTCATGAGCCCTCTTCTTATTGACCCATAAGCCTTCTACCGATACTTGGTAAGATCTTTGAGAAGCTGTTTGTAAAACGACTTATGCGAACAATTGTAGAAAACAACCTAATTCCGGATCACCAATTTGGCTTTCGAGAAAAGCACTCTACGGTAGATCAAATACACAGACTAACAAATGTTATCAATAAATCGTTGGAATCGAAGATGTTCTGCTCAGGTGTGTTTCTCGACGTTTCCCAGGCATTTGACAAAGTCTGGCATCTTGGACTCTTATACAAAATAAAGAAAAATCTGTCACATAATTGTTACCGTATTCTTCATTCCTACTTAGTGGGCAGAGTGTTTCAAGTCAAGTACTCGGATGCTACTTCTCCTCTATTACCAGTGGGGTCAGGTGTTCCACAGGGTAGTGTCCTGGGTCCTCTGCTCTACCTCCTGTTCACCTCGGACTTACCGTCAGCAAGTGAAACCACTGTTGCTACCTACGCCGATGACACAGCAATCCTAGCGACACACTCCGACCCCTCAATAGCGTCTCTTATACTACAAGAATCATTAAACAGCGTTCAGTTATGGCTTGATAAATGGCGCATAAAAATCAATTCATCCAAGTCAGTCCACGTTACCTTCACCACACGTAAGGCAAACTGCCCTCCAGTAACAATTAACGGTCAACCAGTACCGCAAACTGAAAGTGCTAAGTACCTTGGGATGCATCTGGACAGGAGACTAACATGGAAAAAACATATAACATCTAAGAAGATTGAACTTAATCACAAGGTCAGAAACATCTACTGGCTGATAGGCAGAAAATCACGGTTAAGTCTCGTCAACAAATTGTTGATATATAAAGCAGTTCTTAAACCGGTATGGACTTATGGTATTCTTGGTGTACTGCTAGTACAAGTAATATTGAGATTATCCAGCGCTTTCAGTCCAAAACTTTAAGATCAATAGTCGACGCTCCATGGTTTGTCTCCAACAACTCTATACACCGCGACCTCAAAGTTCCAACCGTGAGAGAAGAAATCATGCGCCTCTGCAGGACTCACATCTCCAAATTAGAATAGCATCCAAACCACCTGGCAATTAATTTGTTAGACAACAGTGAAGATATTTATAGACTAAAAAGGCACAAACTATTAGACTTAGCATTCAGGTTTAACTAATACTTTATTCTCTATATTTTCTGTATTGTACTGTCTGTGATATCTGCTCTGTATGTTTTTGTGTTCGTGTCATTAGGCCTAATAAGTGTTAATGTCAACCTGTATATGTGCCTTATGGGCTCAGTGTTTAAAATTTGAACTTATTGTATCATGTCAGTAGGAAGTGGAAGTGATTTTTGTTCATTTGTTTACATGTTTTATCATTTAGTTTTGTATTTTGTGTACCTCTTTAATCTATTATCAAAAACAAGAAGAGCTGTCAATGGTCAGCTCTTCGTAATCCTGTATGTGTGTTGTCAGCCAATTTGTTAAATGTTCGCTTAGTCGAACAGATTACAGATCTCCAATAAATTAAAAAAACAAAAAAAAAGGTTGTACGTATTTCGTATTATTTTCTTTGAACGCCTTCCGTTCAAATTATATTTTATTTTCATTTTTTTACAGTATTGTAAATTCCTTTTTTACATGCGTTATTTATTATTGCATACTTGTATTTTTGAAGGGTTTTTTAAGTGCCTTACATGCTCAGATCAAAGCTAAAATTATTGAAGTAGTCAAAATTTGTATATTACATTCTGAAAGTACCATAGAAAATGCAAAACTAAATGTATAAAATTCAGTGTACTCCATTTTCATTCATAATACTATAATTCATAAATTATTATCATTTAAAGTAAACAAAATTGAATAAAAACGCTATTGAGCATAAGAAATCTGTACGTAGAGAAAACAATCTAATTGAATGATTAAAACATAGAAAAGAAATTCTTAACGAAGGAGACCCATGAATATTAGAAATTCGAAATGTGAAACTAATAAAATCGTTAACAAAACGTCACAAACTTTGAACGTACAGAGTGAGCCATAACTCGCTTAGCTCAGTATTGTCCTTGCTTTAGTTGTGCCATGAGTTTAATGATAAAATGATAAAAGATTTGGTAAGGTTCGGTAATTATCTAGGCACAATTTAAAAAAAACTTCTGTAATTAAAATTTATTGACATCAACATCATCCAGGAACTTATACGGGCATACGGAGACAATTAATTGGCCAACTCATGTAATACGTGTGTGTGTGTGTGTGTGTGTGTGTGTGTGTGCCCGAGTTAAAGCGTCCTCTGATATACTACTGTTTCTTTTTTCATCACCCCCTGTCATCCAGTCTCCAGGGTATTCGTTTCTTTCGAAAATTGTTCTTACGTTGATTCCATTTGCGTTAGGTCGGCTTCTTTTCCGTTTGTCCTGAGATTTCCTTTCCATCACTTTCTTCAGTATTGTTTCATGTACATTCATTGGAATAAAAAATTATCGTTCGGCCATCCGTATATCATAAGAGAGAGTAAAATAATGTGTAAACACCTCCATCATAGCACAGTGATTACCGAAGAGCGAAATTCCAGGCACAGCAACACAAGAAATATTCTTTGAACATTAAAATTCATTCAAGAACGAAGCTATGGCAATTAACAACAGAATGCCACACTCAAAAACGTATATTTTACAAATTTCATTCTTCTTCTTCTTCTTCTTCTTCTTCTTCTTCTTCTTCTTCTTCTTCTTCTTCTTCTTCTTCTTTTTTACCACTACAACCCAACGTGAGCCTAAGCTTCCAACACCAATCTGCTCCAATGTCAACCACCCGTTGCCATCTCATCGTAACCCCTCACATCCATTCTTCTGAAATTTTCTAGCACATCATCCAACCGCCTTACCCTAGGTCGACCCACACTTTTTGCTTTTGTACACCTGTACCCTCAAGAGTTTCTTTGGCGTAACAACAATAAAAACCTGAACTGATAAACTATAGATACTCAGGACACTCTTTCTCGTGTAAGAAATAAGAAGTTAATGAATAAACAAATAAATCGTTTGTAGCAATAAAAAGTCGGTAAATGTCGGTTCAAAAATATGTACGAGTTTATGCTTGCGTGAGTGTGACAACGCGTGTCTATAACATACCAATTAATAAACCGTTTTCTGAGAAATACGGCTTACTCGTAAGCTACTTATCTTTAGTGCGATATCCTATAATTGACTTGAAATGCCTTACGCCGTCAACAAAGCTACGTCTTATTAAGTCATCAGCATTAATAATGAACGATATTCTATCTCAGCTGCGCTAACTTAGTCGCGTGCATTAGTGTTTCTAGTGTTCCTGCTTGTATAATGACGTAATCAAATAAACTATTGTACGTTTGTCTTTACCAAACAGCCAACATCTCTATCTTCCAGTTCTAATACCCCTTCCATACCGTTTCCCAGCGAGTTTTTTTCTGACCCTAACATTAATTACGGAAGCGTACTATAATAATCATGTTATTCTGTAACTAACGATACTAAATACGCAATTCGTAGTCCTACATTTGTTGTTGTTGTTGTTGTTGTTGTTGTTGTTGTTGTTGTTGTTGTTGTTGTTGTTGTTGTTGTTGTTGTTGTTGTTGTTGTTGTTGTTGTTGTTGTTGTTGTTGTTGTTGTTCTTCTTCTTCTTCTTCTTCTTCTTCTTCTTCTTCTTCTTCTTCTTCTTATTTCTTGTTATACTTTGCAAGTGTAAGGCTAAAAGCCTATTACGTCGTCCGTCGTTACGACGGATCCCTCCATCTTTTTATCGGCCGTCCCAGACTTCTTCTACCTTTAGGCATACACTTTGCACTTACGTGTGATATTCTTGATGGGTCCATACATTCTACGTGATCAAATCATTTGTATCTATATTCCTTCACCATGTTATTCACTAGTCGGACAGCTAACTCATGACGGATGTCTTAATTCGTTTTCCTGGTATACCTGGTTACTGATCTAAGGAACCTCACCTCTGCACTTTGCAGTCGACTTTCACGTGCATTCGTCATTGTCTATGTTTCACTACCATATAGACAGTTTGGAATGAACATCACCGTGTAAAAGTTTAATCAACCTTCTCCATGATATGATGTAATGCATCCTAAGAAATTAAACGATGAAACTTGTTCAGTAGTTCTATTTTCGATCATTGTTTGTGTTTTTTTTGGAGGTGCTCCACAAGAAGCCATCCTACGTTTGTTCTGAAATAATTTCTACGAATGATTAATAGCGTGGTCTACTAAAAATACTAACAATCATCGTCAAGAACTCTACGACCCTTATTAACTGTGTATTTTAACTACCTGATCGCGTTTTAGGCGCAAATACGCGTAGCAGTCTGCAGTGGTAATGTTTGGTAAAGGAGATTTACTGCTCCCCTACTGACAGTTTTGATCTAAATATTATTCAGCTCAAATAAAAAAGTAATAATAGGACTTGAAAGGAAGACTATTTTTAAGTCTTAAAAGAAAGGCTTTAATAAAAGTACTATGAAAAGAAACGAATCAAAATGAAAACCCATTGGGGTCACATCACACTATGTAACTAACATCAACACCAACAGAAGAAATAATGCAAATACTTTTTACAAACTTACAGAACAAAATGAAGATATTCAGTGTATAGAAGAAATTTAAAATAACCTTCACTTCAAGTAAAATCAGATGTATTTACACTGATATGTTAAAGATAACACATCAAATCACCCAACAAAACACAAACATGCTGCTTTCAAATCCATGCTGAACAGAAATACCCATAAAACAAGAATGAATTAAACACAATAAAATATATTGTACAACAAAAATTAATTTTGATATAAATTTTTTTCCACCGAAATAAAAGTAATAATAAGTCTTCTTTACATATTCTTTAACAGAACATTGTATTTGTTTATAATGAATAATTTAATTATAAATCCAAAATTTAACTGCATCATTGAATACGAATAATTTTTTATAAATAACAATTTATAAGGAAAGACGGATCCAGTAAAGGACTTTTATGCCACAAAAAGAAGAAGAAGAAGAAGAAGAAGAAGAATTCATAAATAGTGAACAATTCTTACTATTTTAAATCAGTGCTTTCCATAGTTATGCATTGTCTAAATACATTTTATCGGTTTTATGATCTACCTATTTTATTTTCCCCATTAGTTTTTATGCGTTATAATTTTTCGGATTCTTTAAACCTAATAAGTTCTTCTCCTTGAAAAAGAAACATTAAATATCCAAAATAACAATACCGTATACACGCAGAACTCTTACTTATATGTGTACATTGCCTGCTTTCAGAAATTGGCAAATTTTTGCAATACTGAAATTAATCAACTAGGAAAGCGATGAAAACATATAATTATTTTACTGTACACACTTTAACAAAAAAATACAATATATCGTACCTTTCCACAGATTTATATTTGAGGAAAAGTATGCAACATCGAGATTAAAAATAAATAAGTACGCAACTTGAAGAATAAATACAGTACTCTAATTGGCAGAATATTTTACCTGTCAAAAAAATATAACAAGAGAAGTGGAAATATTTCTCTTAATTATGTAATACCAGTTAAAGCGTATATATACGTGACTTTTTTTTCTGCGAAAAATATTTTCTATTAATTAACGACTATCTCACTATGCGTTTTACGAAAACTGTAAACTTCTTAATTGCTTAACAAATAAACGATAATACAAACAACTTGAAGTACAAGCGTTTTGTTAATAATACTTCTGTAATATAAAGAACTGAAATACGCTTACCTTTGCTTCGCACTACGTATTTCACATATGTAGGTTAAGACGTGATTACGTATGTACACTTTGTCCCATGTTACCATTTGAATTACTACTATTGTTACATATTGACTAGCATACTACTGTATGCGCATATGTAATGACCTCCCTCTCTCTGAACAATATCCAACTTCATAAATCAGTTTACTGTCTACACATGAACAGTACTCTCATCATCAATTCCTTTTCAAATACAGAAATCAAATTGTTTTTCGTATATTATTTTGCTGTAACAAGGCTTCTCAGTTTTAGTCTTATTCTTCTGTTCATTTACAATATTATTTTAATTGTTAAGCAGCTGTTTGAGAACTCGTCCCTTCTCGTCAGTGCTTCAATTATTTTTTTAGCATTAAGATATTGACATGTAACATTTGTAACGGGATTGACGGTTAACTGTGTCAACTTTGTTATTACGATTAACTTTAAAATATTTTCCCCGCCAAGACTGTTTGAAAACTTCAGGGCAGTACCTTCTCCAAAGTAAATTAGCGATTTAATTTTAATCTAGTAGACTTAGGTTAGAGGACAGTAACAATAGTAATCCTTCCACGTATCTCTAACTCGGTGCTGCATATTGCAATGGCACGAAATAAATGTTTTCGGATATACTGTAAGATTTATAAATCGACAATCCAAGGGCTCGGTATTCTAATTTTAAGGATTTACATTTATGGAATAATACTGTATACGCTTCAAAGTTATTTACGATCCGTAGCAGGTTACAAGCAGATGTCTTGTCTTCCAAGCAGTAGTTCAGTTCCCTCTTTCTGCACTCATGTATCTGAGGACCTAAACACTGTCCAGCCTACTTAAAATGTATTCACTTGAAAATTGTATAATCTCGTGTTATATTAAGTATACCTTAACTTGTTCATTAAGGTACAAATTAATCCATTTCAAGATGTTCACCTACTCTTGACAAAAAAGGGAAGTTCGAAATTTAGTTTTTTCTATTAACTTAGTCTCAACAACCTGTGTTTCTAAATACCATTTAAAACCAACTGAACAACTTCTGATAGTTATGGGAAGATCATCAAGTGTGTCTTCTTAAGCAATTTCGAACGGTCTGTGACTACATTCTGAAGTCGTCGGGTCATTCTGTTTAAAACTTTCTATTTTGAATCCCTTTCCAAAACGTTTCTGCGGCCACTTGATTCTGGAACCATATTCTTGGCCGTCTCTCTTGCGTTTTTCAAAAACAGCAAGGAAGAAATTCTTTTCCAAAACATAATTTTTTTGGATTAGTTTTCAGACGATTTTACGATCCTGAATGCTTCAGACAATAATAGGTTTAGTTTCACAATTTTTCGCGTATAATTTTGTATAATTAATATCAGGATTCACAAAAAATTATATTTCACTTCTAATTTGTTTTTTAAGTATCAAATGTATCTTCCGGGTTACACTTGGTTGGGTGTCCCTTCATGAAGTGAAGCAAACGATTAGCTTTATCGCTAAGCTTGCCTTCAACTATATTTTACTTTGTCTTTCAAGTCTTCTTCAAGTATGGACCGTGTCGAATATGTCGTGTCAAATAACGTTTGTTATTGATTTTCTGTTTATAGAATTTTGTGTTTATTCGCTTCCTATGATTTCTAGGACCACTCTGTCATAATATCTATTGTATGACTAGATACCAGATGAGTCTTACAAGTTGATTATAATGCCTGCAATGTGACGTAATGCTTAGCAACTGTCGACTATTCAACTGAAAAGTTGAAACTGAAAAGAAATCAGGCGGTCGGTCTGGCCAATATAGATCTTACCTCAGCTTCGCGGAATTCTGTACACACCTTCAGAATTGAACGGAAATCCGTTTTAATTGGTTTCATGGTGTTTTAGAAAACATGGTAATTGTATTCGCTCTTGTCACACAAAAATGTCATGAACAGAGAACAGTGACACTCAGCACAACTTGATATCTCCCTGGCATTACTGTACGGGAGTTGACTGACCGCGCAAACAATGCAAACGAAGCACAAATAATGCCTGCCGGGTAGGATCCATTACCGGATCTCACAACACCACCTCTACAGTACCGGAAGAAGACTTAAAATACAGCATGAAAACCGACTTCGAAAGCCTACATGAGAACATATATTTTACTTGTTTGGATTTGGGGCAAAGGCAAATAAAAGCTCCGGACCAAAAAAAAAGATATTAAAATTGTAAAATAAAAAGTTCTTGTTACTTAATTTACTTGTAAAAATTTAGTTATTACAGCACATTATTAAGATGTCTCGGTTACTTGAACATTACAAACATTTCAGATCCGTGTGAGAACGTCCAGTGTGTGGAGCCGGAAGTGTGTCAGCTGGATTCCAACCGCAAACCGGTGTGCCGCTGTGGAGACACCTGCTCATTGGAGTTCACCCCGGTCTGTGGATCTGACGGCAAAACCTACTCAAACGAATGCAGCCTACGACAGGAGTCGTGCAGGACTAAGAAAGAACTCAGAATTATCTACAGAGGAAAATGTAGTTCAGGTAAAGAAACGCCAAGCAGAAATTATACTGCTATATTTTCGGCGTTTGTTAATTTGATCAGAGTATACTTTGAGGGAAAACCTCAACCTATCGATCTAGTTAATTATAGGTTTCACTTGGTAACGTTCATCGCATTTTAACAAGTGAATAACATTGACACGAGTCGATTGATAAGCAAACAGTTAAGTAAGTTAAAAATCGCATTGTAGTTTAAATATTAGTCCACAATAATAATCAACATAAACATAGTAACTAATATAATATTAATAATAGTAATAATAATAATAATAATAGTAATAGTAATAATATCATTATTATTACATTCATTATATAAAATATTTTGCGTATCAATAGTTCACTACAATTCAATTTTTGCAATCCAAAACAAAATTTTCGACCGTTTTCTACTACCAGGTTTTCCAGATTCTATCATCATTCGAAATACATGTAGGCTTATCATCTCTATACTTTATATCTGTTTAAGCACAATTAGTAAGCAATAGTTAAATATTAAACAAACAATTCTATAACGAATTAAATTAAAACTTTCATACCGTAAATATAATCTGTAGCGTGCTCTGTCACATACGAAATCATGTCTAAAATAATAGCAATATTGTTCGGATATACTAAAACAGTAATATAGGACTAAGTATTAAATGTTCTAAGTTTTCTGAGCACTTGTTCGGTAGATCATACGATAGACACATTCTTTTGTTCTTTTTCGCGTCACTCGATGTCGAAATGCCTACATTAGGCCTACTTTCTGGTAATTTTTCTTGCAGTTCTCCACACCTTTGTAAGATTTAATGTTTGTCGATTCCAACAGTATTTCGTACTTTCTTTTCATACAGTCTGAAAGTTAATCTATAGAAAAATAAAAAAATAATTCATAACGCCAATAAGTGGAAAAGAGTATCAAAAATAATCACAAATAATTTAAGTGAAGAGTCAAGAAGGTAGAGTAACGGCCACGATTCGTACTCACCAAGCCGGTCCTGGTCAGATTTGTTCAGCGCGTGTTACACTTCCTAAAGTCTTAGACGCAAAGTCAAAGTAAGAATCTCAGTCACCCCACGTTAACATATTCCGTGCATTTACACTGTTCCAGGTACCAATTTCAAAACGCTTCTCCACAAAAGTTAATTTAGGTAATATATTGTTGAAGATGTCGTTAAGATCTTGGGTTTGTTGTCCATGACGTATTCATTAATTAACTATTACGTAATCCACTTTTTCAACTTCAGAATACTATACTTTTAGATAAAATTTTATTTAAATATTATTTAATCCTAAGCCAGCTTTCACGTGTTTTTGAGCGTCTTCAGAGGCGAAGCGTACCTATCGTATTAGAAGCTCAGAAACTTGTAAACAAGCGAAAGATGTCTCAGGGTCAGGTAATACTTAAAATTTTATCTAAAAATAGGTCTATAGTATTCCGAAGTCGAGAAAGTATATTCCGAAGTAATACATTAATGTTTCGCGTTTTTCCGACAGATTTCTTCAAGAGATCAGGATCTGCTAGAGTGCTGTAAATTGGCTTTTTCAATCTCACTCGTAAACTTTCGTGGTTTCTTTAAAAGTATGAACACTGTTTTTCGGTTGAACACACGTGGTTTTATTTATTTTGAAGCCAAACGTTTCCGTTTCACCTGTACTACGATCAGGCATCCTTAGTGGCTCTATTGAGATAAACCACAAAGTCTTAACCTACCTCTGTTTATACAGTATGCCCCGCCAACAATTTTACAAACAAGCCTATAATTTACGACAAAGTATCCCCGTCCAGTAAAAAAAATACAATAAGCAATTATTTTCGAAACTAAAACATGATACATTAAAGAAATATTTAGCCACACTAACATTTTAGTGTTAATAAGAGTTAACACAAAAATTTGCAAAAATAACAACTTTAACATAGACGATAGCTGTAAATTGCCGGGAGTCTGGAAACCTGTTTTAAATAAGATGACAGCGTCACCGTAATAAACAAAATACAATATTTGTGTTGTAAAAATTGTAAAATGTTAGTGTAATTAAATATTTTATTTATTTGTCATGTTTTTTAATTTCAAAAATAATAATTTATTGTAACTTTTTTGAGTTATTGGGCGGGGATTCTTTGTTGTAGATTATGTGGTTGTTTCTAACATTGTGGGCGGAGCTTTCCTGTAGAAATTGGGCTGGGTCAAGACTTAGTGCTTTGCCTCAGTCCAGCCACTGAGGATGTCTTATCGTAGTGAGAGGGGCGAAACGTTTGGTTTTAAAATAAATAAAGCTACCCGTATTAAACCAAAAAACAATGTAGGCTAGCTATTAGGCTTTTTCAAAAATACAGCTTCTTGTGTTCAAATTTTGATTACTTCATCAAGCAATTTTGTGACTGTGTCTTTAGACACAGCTTTCTACCCTACTCCCTGTTATATCGGCACAGTAAACACAGAACTCAATTTTGACAAGAGAAATTAGAATAGACATTTTCTTATTCAGAACAAATACTGATAAACGAAGAGTAAAAATTCTAGTTCTGTAACTTTAGGTGTTGTTCAGCTCTTCTTAACAATAGATCTAATAACAATTGCTTATCAATTTTATTGTAATAATAATTACAATAATTGCTCAGAATTACCAAAAAAGAAACACTTCTTTTAACTCAATAAATAAATAACAATTACAAATAAATTTAAAAATTATATCACACAACATACACAGAGTAATCTGCATGTAACCTGTATTTTTGCAAACTAAACAAAATTCCAAAATGTAATTCAAAAAACATAATTTTTTAGTCAGCTTATTAAAATAAAGTACACAAGACGAAATTAAAACAGATTCAATATATGTACATATTATATTAAAAAAATTGATCACATTCGAAATTAAAAGTCAAATAACATGAAAACAATTTAAAATAAAATAACTAATAAAAGTTGTTATCAAATACAACAAATGTTAAGCCACAGTCATCATTAAAAAAATGGATACATAAAGAAACAAAGAATTATAAAAAACAATAGTTGTGCATTATTAAAGAGTATAGTTAGTGGGGGCTAATTTTGTTACACAAAACAAGTAACACAATCCAGTGGTATAGACAAGGGAGCTATGCGGCTTTAAAATCTGAGGCCAGGATTAAACATAATTTTAGTAAAAATCCAATTCTTTATGTTCAATTATGATTATTACTTATAAGTAATAAGATGTTGCCCCACATTAAAACTCTAGAACAACCAGTGCCCACAACAAATATCTTAACTAAACAATTAGTCTTAAAAAAGTAGCAACAGAAAAATATCGATACATATGCGCGCTCGCGCGTGTGTGTGTGTGTGTAATTAACAGTCTTAAAACACAAAACAAGTAACACAATCCAGTGGTGTAGGCAAGGGAGCTATGCGGCTTTAAAACCTAAGTCTCTACAGTAGCCTATCTCATATAAAAACAACTTTTCTACCAATGCAAGTCTGTGGACTGCCTGTGAATTACAATTGGATCCAGTTGCTAAATGAAGGGGAAACCTTTGTTGTTGTTATTTAACACACCAATCACTAATCTCCCATATCATCAACTATAAATCCCCATCGGATAATATTAGCTGTACTATTGATCTAACCTAATAACTAATCTAATTAACTTTATAAAAAACACCCTCACTAAAAATAACAAAAGCCGTAGCTCATAAAATAGAAATGACAATCCAGCAAACCCTTTCTGAAGATTTAAAAGTTAAATAGTTAAAATAGCATTTCCTACATGTTTAGTGCCTATGCTGTTGGTATTCTGAAATTTAACTCTCATGCACTTCCTTCTTCCTTCTCCTTTAAACAATCTTCAGGATCTCCCTTTTCCATTCTTCTGTAATTCGTATTTATTAACTCCCTTCATTCACCCTTCAGCTTTTCCCACCACCCTTCTTTTAATTTTTTATTGGTTGTTAGGAAGGTAAGAAGGGATAGATATTTTGGGTCCAAGATTTCCTGATGGTTTGGTGACAAAAGATTCGTGTTACTTTATTTTTTCTGCTAATATTACATTTTCAAAATTTAACAGACCAAGTGTACTAGCGCATGTGTGTGGTTTTGAATTTCAGATGCTTGATAGTTTCTTTGTCTGAATTTCTCGCTGTCTTATACTTGGAGTAGATATATTTTTATGTTGCAAAATATATGTTTATTAAGGAAAACTGAGTCATCTTATTTAAACACACACACACACACACACACACACACACACACACACACACACACACACACACACACATGCACACACATTTGTATATATAAATTAATAGTTTCTTGTTTCTTGTATATCTTGTTCTCAGTATTTTATGTATTACACAATTCTTCTCTACAAATTTTCTTCAGATTAATCAGCTTGATTGTCATTATGGTAAAAAGTGATGCACTAAGCTAATTCAATTCTCATTTAAAATTGAAATAACAATAAAAACTTTTTTTCTTCTAGTTAAAGAAAAATTATTTGTTGGGAAAAGACTAATTTAATATAAAATCCTTTACTTTTCTTCTGCTAATTAGTTTCAGAGCACAATAGGTCTACCTCTTTTCTTTAATACTACTTTAAGATATCTTTAGTCTTGTTTAATGGTCATCATTATACAATTTAATAGATTCATCGTTATTAATATTAAATTGTGGTAAATTAATGATTTAATTTCTAAAGATAATTGTGTTCTTATTATTTTACTGTAAATGATATTTTTGTCTTTTGTCCACTATCTTCTATTTAACAACAAAATATATGATGTTGTAACTACATATAAAAAATTCTGAATATTGTAAATCTTACCACATCTCTTTGTTAAACCACTGATCTCATCCCTTTATGAGTACAACGACTATTATATGCTATGCTAAAAAAAATTTATCATTTTTACGTTTGTACTCTTTTTTAAAAATGCATTTTTAAGTTCATTATTCTTATAGTATAATAAAACAGTCAATAATTATATTTTAATTGTTACAAGTAATTGTTGATGCAAGAAGTGACAACAGTTCTAATCAGTGAATACATGTTATACACTTAAAAACGTTGTAACAAAATATTCTTTATATTAAATAAAGAAATACGTACATATATTGCCTATTACATTCTTACTGAATTTGAGATATTACATATCATAATATAAATAAACACTCAGGGTGTTAAGTGTCCGGTCCGAGTGGACCAAAAAATGTTAAGTAAGAAGAGTGATCCGTACTGTGAGGACCAAAAAATGTTAATGATGCGGCCCGTGGGACCGAAAATGTTTTGTTGAAGAATGTTGAGTGTGAAATTTTGTACTTAGTTGATTCGCCAGGATGCAGAAATGATGAAGCGAGTGGACTGTATTTAATTCATTTATTTGATATTCAAAAGTACATTAGAAATATGCAGTTAGAAGTTGTTTTGAATGACAGGTTGGCTAATAAGCATGATGTGGATACAATTCGTATCAAATTTAAATTAAATTAATAAACAGGCCTAATGGGCTATAAGTAAAGTGTTGGCCTAAGGCCTACATTGAATGTCGCGACAAGAAAAAGATATGAGAGTGAGGCTGCGGGCACGTGCCGACCGCCGCTTACTAGCGTCTGAGACGTACTGTGCAGAGCACCGACATAAATGATCAGATTACCGTAAAAATTAAAGCGCATATTAGCCAACCTATAAAGTAAAATTATCGCGCTACTGTACATAAGGCTGCCCGTCAAAATCAATAGATTTTTTTACTACATTTTAGTAAATTATTATACATTTTGGTAGCTTAGTTTATAACATACAGTGTTCTTAATAATGAAAGTTAATTTCAAGGCTGAATTGAACCTTGAGTTGTAATATTAGATAACAGCTGTACGTTAATGGTTTAGCGATAAGCATGAATAAAGATAAGCTTTAAAGATAAGCGTTTGTAAGCCAAGGTTGGCGAACAACTGATTTCAAGCATGAATAAAAATGTATGCGTTGGCAAAGTATTGCCGTCATATATTGTATGTGTACAATATCGAACGTTATGAAACATGAAAAATACATAATTAGACAATGCTTAATAATGTATGATCGGAAGCTCATCACATGATGGACCGATAGCTTGTAACCCTATGCATGTCATAGATGGTTACCGTGAAATAATTGAGGCCAGTAGACCTGTACAGAGTATTGTTTACATGAACAAAATTGCCACAAATTACATGTTTAAGCGTAAGTTTAGCATGGCGTCATGTATTGACCAAGTCATGCTATTCCTGAAGTTTCAGGAACTTACAATATGTTGTTGTGTGAGAACAAGCTATAGATAGCTGACTGAATGCAAGCACATATATGATGACATGTATGTCATAATTTAAACAGAAATAATAATTATGCAATGCTTAATCACAAAATACAAATACAATATAACAATACAATATAAAATAAATCTAGACGTGGCATGGTTACATACAGTAGACGCAAAAACGATATGTTTTACATAAACGCAAGTTATATAATAAATATAATAAACAACAATTTAGTTAATTACAATATGAATAATCGCAACGGCATAAGTAACAAATACGACACTGTGATTACAAACGTAATACATGAGTTGAACAATTGAAAAAGATATTCACAGAACAATAAATCACACATATTAACAACTGTGTAAAAAATGCATGCATGGTTGCGTAACTGCAAAACATGCAAATATTATATAACAAATTTTTATAAAATAATACCACCGAAAACATGACACATACCCAATACATCAAAATGTAAAGGTGTAGGAAATAGTATGCCACACAAAATTAACATACAAATACAAAATAGTAATATACCACCATAAAACTATGATGGTTATAGAAACACGCAATGGCGCAAATTGTTATGAAAATGTTGTGATAATACATCACAATTAAGTTGACCAAATGGTCATAAGTAATAAGCCAATGGCTGAGTAAAATAGCATTGTGGTAAATGATCATAATAATCTTGTCAAATCTCGTCCCGCGCTGGCAACAGACATAACTTATGTACTGGTCTCCGCAAAACACCAGTAGGTGTGCGAATGTCAACGACTCGAATTAAGTTATCTGGGCCGGGAAATGTGGCTGTAATTACACCAAATTTCCAGGCTAATGGAGGTAGATTATCCTCAATAAGTAAAACTAGGTCCCCAATGGAAACATTATCCTTAGTTAATTTCCATTTGTGACGGTGTTGTAACTGGTGTAAATAGTCGCGAGACCACGCCTTCCAAATGCCCTGGACAAACTTCTGTAGAAGTTGCCAACGCCCAAGACGAGAGATAGGAATATGAGATAAGTCTGGGTCCGGTATCGCCGTTAATGGTGAGCAAATCAAATAATGGCCAGGTGTGAGTGGCACCGGATCATTTACATCCGAAGAGATGGCAAATAAAGGTCGAGAGTTCAGACATGCCTCTATCTGGGACAAAACTGTCGTAAACTCCTCGAAGGTGAGTATAGACTTGCCTACCACGCGGCGCAGATGAAACTTCAAACTCTTTATGCCGCTCTCCCAAAGGCCACCGAAATGAGGTGACGAGGGCGGAATAAATGACCATGAGATCCCCTGAGAGGACGTGAATGATTTGAGTGATGAGATGGCATCCTTATTATGCCAAAGGTTGTAGAGATCATGTAAAATATTGCGGGCCTTCCTAAAGTTTGTGCCATTATCAGAATATAACTGACTGGGTATGCCCCTGCGGGCCATAAAACGACGTAAGGCAGCTATAAACGCACTGGCTGTAAGTTCGGAAACCAATTCCAAGTGAATGGCCCTGGTTGCTAAGCAAATAAACAAAGACACGTATGCCTTAGAGAGAGTTCTGGATTTCTGCCCGCCATGACGAATCATGAAGGGACCACCATAATCAACCGCGCAGAATAGAAACGGCCGTGATGGAGTGACTCTAGGAGATGGTAAAATACCAAGCCTCTGAACCTGCTGTTTGGCACTAAACCTGAGACACTTGACACATTTGCGAATGATGGAGCGAATGACTATCCTGGCATTAACAATCCACCAACGTTGGCGCAGTGAGTGATGCACGAGTTGAGCACCAGCGTGAAGTAGACGAATGTGTTCGCGTTCAATGATGAGGCGAGTAATATGCGCCGATGGAGGTAAGACAATAGGATGTTTAGCGTCGTAAGGTAATTGCGACTGCTGTAATCGCCCGCCTACGCGTATCACTCCAGAATCATCAAGAAACGGGTCGAGAGAAGCCAACTTACTCCTAATGGAAACAGAATATCCGTTACGAAGACAATTAATTTCGGTTGCGAAGTGGATCGACTGAGATTGTTTTATGAAGAAATTGAGAGCATGATGAATTTCGACAGGGGTAAGATCGCCCGTAAATTTGTCAGCACTGGAGAGTCTAATATTTTTGATGAACCGAAAACAGTAAGCGTATACGCGCGTTAGACGATGCAACGAGGAAAAGTCCTTTAGAAAGGTCGATAGCCAGGGTAGACATTAGAGAAAGATTATGGGTATGTTTCTCTTCCGCGGTGACTTCAGAAGACGACGGATTAGAAGGTAAAAAGGGTGGAAAAGGATTGGACTCTGAAGATTGAGACAAACAAGTGGGACCGAGCCACCAAAGCGAATAATCGCGCAAAACGTCAGGGAGACACCCCCTGGAGATAATATCAGCAGGATTGTGTCTAGAATTGATGTGATGCCAAGTATAAGTTTTCGTAAGACGCTGAATTTCAGCAACACGATTAGCGACGCATGTTTTCCACCTCGTTGACTGGGCATGAATCCAGTAAAGAGACACCATAGAGTCAGAATACAAATGAACACTATTAATGAACGAATAAAGCGCAGGAACGACCTTAAATACGAGTCGCGATAACAACAAGCAAGCGCAGAGTTCGATGCGAGGTAATGACACCTGTCGTAAGGGAGCTACGCGAGATTTATAACACAGGAGATGACAAGAGGCCGATTAATCTTGATAAATGACTCTGACATAAATACAACACCCAAACCCCCTTTCAGAGGCATCCGAAAAACCGTGTAATTCAACTGTACTTGCCTCAAGCTTACAACGAATAGACCGTGGGACCACAATTTTGCTAATCAGACCCAATTTGTCGCACAAAGAATGCCAATCCAAACGTGATTGGCCGGAGATCGGTTCATCCCAACCAAGCTTGCAAAGCCAGAGTTGCTGCATAAACTGTTTGTACAAAAAGACAACGGAACCGATCAGTCCAAGAGGATCGTATATGCCTGCAATAATCGAAAGAATTCTCCTCTTGGAGATGCTTGATTCAACTGGGAATGATTTAATGTCAAACAGAAATGAATCGGCAGTATTATTCCAGAGAATGCCCAGGTTACGCACATTGTCCTGTTTGTTTAAGGGGCGTGATAAGTTATCATGATTTGCGACCACTCTGGGTACATTAGATGCCCATTTATGCAACGTGAGACCGTATTGACTCAATAACGCACCTAGATCAGATTTCAGCTTGGTCAGATCAGAGATGGTGTCAGAACCGGTAAGCAGATCGTCTACATAGAAATCATTCGTTATAGCTAACGCCGCATCAGGAAATGAAGCTTGATGGTCCCTACCAATTTGAATAAGACAGCAAGTGGCCAAAAACGAAGCACTAGCCGTGCCGTAGGTTACCGTTCGCAATGCAAAGTGTTTAAATGGTTCGAGAGGAGAATCACGCCACAGAATACGTTGATAGTGACAATCCCCTTCAGCTACGCGAATTTGTCGATACATCTTCTCGATGTCGGCGATGAGAACATATTTATGTATGCGGAAACGTAAAAGAATAGAAAAAAGGTCTTGTTGAACATTCGGGCCTACCAACAATATGTCATTGAGAGAAAGGCCATTGGTAGTTTTGGACGAACCATCAAAAACGACGCACAGTTTTGTGGTCAAGCTAGACTGTTTAAATACGGCATGGTGAGGCAGATAGTAAGTATTTGACGCTCCTGAATTGATAGCGCAATTATCGATAAGCGTCATGTGTCCAAGATCCTTATATTCGTTAATAAAGTCTGCGTAATCGCGCGCGAGCTTAGCATCACGCCTGAATCGACGCTCTAAATTCAAAAATCTTGCTTCAGCATTGGTGTAAGATTCTCCTAACTGGAGATGATCAGGCTTAAATGGCAGTGAAACCACGAACCTACCCTCATGATTGCGATGAGTAGTGCGCACGAAATGCTCTTCACATGCTGACTCGTTATCAGGTGTGTTGTCAGGGATAGTTTCTGCTTCCCAAAATCTTTCGAGAGACTGCAGAATTTGACTGTCATTGTTCCTAGCTAGGAACGAAACAGCAGGACCCTTGTAGCGGCAGTGTTTGGGCAGATTGCCAGCCAAAATGTAGTAGCCTAGCTTTGTTTCCTGAATGATGGGAAAATGAGGGCCGCGTACGTATTTATTAGCTAAAATTAAATCCAGGTAAAATTGCGCCCCTAAGAGTATGTCGATTTCCGAGGATATATTGAAATTTGGGTCAGCCAGAAAAATGTTGTTCGGAATGTGGAACTGATTTATGTTAACGATTGTGCCGGCAGATTGTGGGTTAATGCAGATAAGGTAGCACATTTTGCCTCGAAGCTAAATCTCTGATAACGAGACATAATGCGTATAGACGCAAGATTAGTGGCGTAACACGCTGTATTGTTTATACCCGTAATTGGTATGTTGGATTTAGTTAAATTAAGCCGTAATTTCCTTGCAAATGATTTTGTGCAAAAATTTATTTGTGACCCGGCGTCTAAAAGAACTCTTGCCCTATGTCTGTTGCCAACCTGGTCAATGACAAATACAACTGCTGTTGATAAAAGAACATTGTTCGTGGATTGTAATTTAAGTGAGCAATAATTACTACTACTGGCAGATATTGAGTTCGGCACGTTGTTCGCGTGCAACAATGTGTGGTGCCGTTTTGAACAGATCTTACACACCTGCTTATTCTTACAGTTAGATACAAAATTATCTGATCTAAGACAATTGGTACAACATTTGTGACTTGATACAAATTGTCCCCGCTCAGCGGTGCTTAATGCACGAAATTTATCACATATGTAAAGCGGGTGATTAGATTTACAACACAAACATGAATAATTGATTGACGCTGAGTGATAACTCTTAAATGTAGTACTGGCAGCAGCGTTTCTTGATTTATATTTATCATATTTATTGTTAAGTCTTAAAATCGGCTTGTTGAGTTGCTGTCCGGCATCAATAGGCAGTGTATTTTCTAACAGCTGTCTACGTGAGTTTAAAAAATGAATGAAATCTTGAAAGTTAGGAAAATTATCAGGGTCGATAGACTCCTTCCATTGTTTAAAAGTAGTAGGGTCGAGTTTAGTTGATAATAATTGTATAGTAATAAATTCAAATGAATTCACTGACAGTTGCATTGCCGCCAGTGAATTAACGGAAGACGTTATTGTGTTTGTGAATTCTGCCAAACTTTGGACAGAGTTCTTAATTGTCGACTTGACTTGAAGTAAATTTTGAACATAGTATTTTGATAGTATGAACTTGTTGTCATACCTTGCGGACAGCAAACTCAACGCTATTGAGTAATTTTCTTTGCAAATAGGTAGTGACTTAATTAAATCAAAAGGTTCATTTTTAAAGAAGAATGTAAATTATGTAACTTCTGCACTGGCGTTAAATCGGATCTTGTATGCACCAAGTCCGTAAAAATTGAATGAAAATGCTGCCATTCCAATATGTTGCCTGAGAAGCAGGGCAAACTTATTGGTTTTAATTGCATGTGGGTCGATAATACGGGAGGTACAGTCTGAACATTGAATGTATCAATCAATTGCAAAATATTTGCTTCAGTCGAATATAGCATTTCTTCGACCTCAACTCGGTCTTCTTGAGCCGCGCTTATGTCTTTACAAATAAGTTCTATTTCAGACTGCACCTCGTCGTACTTCGATGCCAAGCTTTTCAGACTTTCAAGCCTTACTGTTAAAAAATGTTTTGTATTGGAATTTATATCAAAGTTATTTACGGCTGATCGTATTCGCACTATTGCGGACTTTAAGCCGCCTCTCTTTCTGGTTAACACTTTGAGGCCTTCTTCAGCCATTGTACGCACCTTGTTATGATGTTATTGAGGTGATACCTTGTAGGCGATATCCTGCAGCGTCGACGCCGTGGAGAAGATGGCAAACACAGCTCGGAGAGATGACCGCCTTGTTTGAAGCACTGAAGCTAGCAGGCTCTTGCGATGATGTTGTCAGGAGGCTCAAAGGCGACGAGCGAAATGCCGATGGAATCACGCCACGGTCGTATCAGCGGATATGCTGATTCGCCCGTGATGGCCAGAAATAGTGGCAGAAAAATAATAATTATGAATGATACATCGAATATCCAGGTCCGGAGCGACCAAAAAATGTTAAGTGTCCGGTCCGAGTGGACCAAAAAATGTTAAGTAAGAAGAGTGATCCGTACTGTGAGGACCAAAAAATGTTAATGATGCGGCCCGTGGGACCGAAAATGTTTTGTTGAAGAATGTTGAGTGTGAAATTTTGTACTTAGTTGATTCGCCAGGATGCAGAAATGATGAAGCGAGTGGACTGTATTTAATTCATTTATTTGATATTCAAAAGTACATTAGAAATACGCAGTTAGAAGTTGTTTTGAATGACAGGTTGGCTAATAAGCATGATGTGGATACAATTCGTATCAAATTTAAATTAAATTAATAAACGGGCCTAATGGGCCATAAGTAAAGTGTTGGCCTAAGGCCTACATTGAATGTCGCGACAAGAAAAAGATATGAGAGTGAGGCTGCGGGCACGTGCCGACCGCCGCTTACTAGCGTCTGAGACGTACTGTGCAGAGCACCGACATGAATGATCAGATTACCGTAAAAATTAAAGCGCATATTAGCCAACCTATAAAGTAAAATTATCGCGCTACTGTACACAGGGTATAATTTAAAGTTACTATTTTATTCAGATACGGTACTTTTGTTTCAATATTTTGTTTTAAAAGTCGGTATCAACAATAAGTACCTACATACGTCTTGTTAATGTTATACAAAACAGGTAAAACCGTTAGAAAATAATGCGTATTCCTTTAATAATATTTCAGGTGTTAATCCGTGCAGCAATGTTATGTGTCTACATGGAGAGGAGTGCATTATATCCAAATCTGGTAATGCACAGTGCGAGTGTCCATCCGAGTGTGAGCATGTAGTGCGATTAGTGTGTGGCACAAATGGTCAGACTTACGACAGTATGTGTCACCTTCAACAAGCAGCATGCTTGTCCAAGACAGATATCAAAGTTGCATATACTGGAGAATGTGGTAAGCAATTGTTTGCAATTCACTAAATCTGCATAATAAAGACGTAATATTAGTTCATAGTCTTTCCACTCAAATCAATCATTGGAATGTGTGTGTGTGTGTGTTTAAATATTGTTCATGTAAGAGAAAATGTTTAAATACAATTCTACTTAGAGTCCTATTTTGTGCTACAGGAATAAGTGGGCCTTGCAGTAACCACATATGTGAACAAGGTGCAGTCTGCGTGGAGAAAGGAGGAACTGCATCATGTGACTGTCCACAGTGCTCTGCAGAGTTTGACCCTGTTTGTGGTTCGGATGGCATTTCCTATGGTAATAAATGTAAACTACAACTTGAGGCTTGCCAACATTCACGAGATATCGCTATGCTTTATAAAGGCCTCTGCAGTAAGTAATGAAATTAATTCTACAATTTTACTGCAAGCAACCTGTTTTTATTTAATCTGTGTATAATTTATGAATAAAAACTTTTTAGTCTTATTTCATTTAATCACATTTTTAAGTAAAATAAACCAGATTCTGAATGAATGCTTTATTAATTAATTGCATAAGGTAGGCCTATATATTATTAGCGCGCGCGCACGCGCACACACACACACACACGCACATTTTAACATTACATTACATTAACTATACTAGCTTCATTCATAAACTCACTGCAATGTGTTCTGTTGTTTAACAAGTTCTGTAAGATAATGTATAATATTTGATAAGCTTTTTTTTATTTGTATGTCTGCATCATTAACAAATGCAATGTATTTTAATAAGAAGATTTCATTTTAAAACATATTACAATATCAAAGTTTTGCTCATTTAATGATTTTCAAAAGTTACAAAACACTGCTAGATTTCATGTACATTTCTTTGTTTTTCAGATGGTTGTGAAAACAAGAAGTGTGAATATTTCTCAGCGTGTGAAATTGACTTTCAAGGTGAAGCTAGATGTGCATGTCCACAGCATTGTCCTGAAGTGAGTATCAATTCTGGTAGTATTGTCGAATTTAAAAATGGCCATACAAAAATCCTCTTTTATATGTTTTGCAATTATATATTTTTTTAAGTTGCTCACTTTCCTTCCTGGCTAAACTTCTGTACTTTCCACACTGTTTTGTTTCAGGTAGACATTTCTTATTTATTGGTTTGTATTTTTATACTTATTTGATCATTTTGTTAAGTTCCAAAAGGTATAAAATATCATTTATAAATTTAAATGATTATCCTGAATTGTGTCACATATGCCACATACGTAATGTCTAAATGCAAATATTTGTCACTGATTATACTCTTCCAGGAAACCATCAATTAATGCCAAGTTGACTGCCTTAGTAATGAATGATCTTTAAGTAGGTTGAAATCCATAAAACATACAGTATTTATACATTCCCCATTCAGCATCAGTTGCATCAGGGCGTTATTGTTTATTGTAGAGTTAACACCATGCACACAGAACATGACTGGCAGAAAGATGAAGTGCATTACAATTTCTGAGGCATTAAATACTTTTAAAATAGTGAAGAAAATTTAACAGTAATAGGAAGCCAGTAGACACTGCTAAATTCTTAGGGATTGCTGTGTCAGCGTTAAATTGCATTATGTCTAAAGCGACAGGAACTGAAGGAGTTTGTGTGTTTGGGGTCTTTAACAATAAGCACATACACATTCAGGGGAGAAAATACGAATGTCTAGAACACTGTTTGCTACAGTGGTTCCTGCAGCAAGAGTGGAAGGTATTCTATTTTTGGATGTGAGGCATCAATTCAAAAATACTTCAGCTAAGTATGCAAAAATCCAATGCAAACAACTCTTCAGTATCTTCTAGTGAATCAGAACATATTTCTGTTTGTGGACAGATGCACAGTGTAACATGTGCATATGCATCTCAGATTCTCAGGTACCATCATACCTGATAAACTTAACCATGGAGTTTTTCAACAAACTACACAAGTATGTTTGACTACCTACAGAAAATAAGGCTTCACATAATTATTCTTAAAAATAATTATTCATGTCTAGGTACAAATGGAGATTATTTATTTCTTGGATTTCGTTGTCCATGACGTGTCCGTTACTTAACTAGATATCACTATAGTATTGACGACTCGGAACACTAAGTTTTTTATAAGTAAAATCGTAAAGCCGGTTTAGGCTGTAAGGTAAATCTTTACGATTTTACTTATAAAAAACTTAGTGTTCCGAGTCGTCAATACTATAGTGGTATCTAATTATTTATTTTATAAAATTATTACGCATGTGCAACGCATGTCTAGAGAATTCATTAAATAACTAATTTTTTCTTTGCAGATTGGAGTTGCAGTTTGTGGAACTGATGGGGTAACATACAAGAATGACTGTGAACTGAGAAAGACTGTATGCAACAATAAGTTGAAAGTTCAAGTTGCATACAGAGGCAACTGTGGTCAGTATCATATTGTATTTTGTATACTATTCCTATATAAACTACTTCTTCCATACAAACTTTTATAATTTTATCCATCCATTCTTTTCAGAGTAGGCTTTGAAATCCTAGTAATGCTCAACATCTTCCATTAAAGGAATTACAGTAAAACAGTTACAAAACATATCAATCCCTTTCTTAAATTATTCCTTGTCTTATTGTGGGAAGAGTTTGTAAAGTGTAATTCTTTATATACTAACAGATGAACTGTAAATAGTATAACTTTTATAAAGAAAAACTTTATATTCATACTTTATACTTTTATGAATGTTTATACTTTCAATCATAAAGTATATTCATTTGTAAAGTATACTTTATGCTTTGTGTTCATTGTTTATTAGAAAACCTTTACATTTTTCTTATAAAACTTTTACTGAGAATTATTACACAGAAAAAATGTCAACAATTGTATCTCATTACCGGTACTGTGTGTGTGTGTGTGTGTGTGTGTGTGTGTATGTATGCGCACGCACACGCGCATATGCATCTGATGTAATCAACAAAATAACCTAATTATTGGACACATGCATTTATAAGAAACACAATTTTTAATCAAATGAGAAGAATAATTATTTGACAGTTTTTTTTCAACAAAGCACCTTACCTGGTACAATAACATTTTTCTTATTATAAAATATGACATAACATATAAAAATTTATGCAAAATTGATTTTTGATGAGATAGTTGATATTTATAAGGGAAAACTTTTATTGTTGTTGTTGCTGTTGTTAGTATTATTATTATTCAATAGTTTTCCACAGTCTCCCTCTTAAAAAAATTATTATTATTATTATTTATTCTCCCCATTGGCCTGCCAAATTAAAAAAGAATTTACAACTAATAATAGCAAATGAACATACCAAACTTTGTCATCTTCCATTAGATTAAAAGGAAATGATTTTGAACTTACATGATTTTGTGCCTATGTATGTACGTTTTTGTTTATAATCTCGTGTGTGTGTGTGTGCGCGTGCGTGCGTGTGTGTGTGCGCGTGCGTGCGTGCGTGCGTGCGTGCGTGTGTGTGTGTGTGTGTGTGTGTGTGTGTGTGTGTGTGTGTGTGTGTGTGTGTGTGTGTGTGTGTGTGTGTGTGTGTGTGTGTGTGTGTGTGTGTGTGTGTGTGTGTGTGTGTGTGTGTGTGTGTGTGTGTGTGTGTGTGTGTGTGTGTGTGTGTGTGTGTGTGTGTGTGTGTGTGTGTGTGTGTGTGTGTGTGTGTGTGTGTGTGTGTGTGTGTGTGTGTGTGTGTGTGTGTGTGTGTGTGTGTGTGTGTGTGTGTGTGTGTGTGTGTGTGTGTGGACATTTTATAATCAGTTCTTTTTGCTAATTTGAAGCAAATCTAATTATAATCATACAAAGAAGATTATAAATGTTATATACTTATTTTAATTATATAATATCTGTTTTAAATATTAAATAAATGTACTCATAATTTTCATCACTATTTGACAAGAAGCATCTTTGTGTTGCAGCATGTTTTAATCTATTTTTATGCAAAATAAGTAGCAGAAATGTAAAGATAGTTTACAAGCTAATTGTCTTTTTTGATGATTTCATTTTTAGACCAGTGTCAGGGAGTGAAATGCAAACTTGGAGCTCGTTGTGAGGCAGGGATCTGTGTGTGTCCTACTGAATGTCCATCATCAGGCACTTCTCCAGAAGAACCTGTTTGTGCTTCTAATATGGAGACATATTCCAGTGAATGTGAAATGCAGAGGCAAGCTTGTTTAGTACACCCACCACTCAAACTCACTGTTCTGTTCTATGGAGACTGCAATGACAGATTTGGAGCTGGACAGATCAGTAAGTAAAAGAACATTATACAGCAATTTCTGTCAGAGTTACTTCTGAATGTCCATTAACGTGAAGACCAGTTTAAACTTCATAACATTTTAAAAGGATTGTGTTTGTAACAATACTTTTATAATATTTTTAAGTACCGTACCTCAATGTGGGAACCCATTTAAACTTTTTTTGTATGAGCCACTGTCGACTACATTTGGTCCAACCGGTTCCTCCCTTCTTCTCCTCTCTCTTCCTCCTCTTCCATATCTCCTTCATTCTTCCTCAATCTATCTCCCTCCTTTCATCAATCCAAATGTCACCTGTCCTCTTCTTGGGGTTTTCTTAAAACCTTGGGCAATTTTTAATTTCTTTTTGAGTGGTAAGAATTCTTCAATGTCCTCTTCAGAAATCTGGAATTTTCCTATGTCTTTTTCTGTTTCTTTAAACCATGTATTGGGCATTTGAGCATTCTGAGATAGTTAAAAAGTTTCCCTGTTAGTCTGTCAGGATTCATTCTTTGAATATGTCTGTAGAAAGTAATTCTTCTTTTTCTACTTATGTCTGTGATTTTCTCAACATGTGTGTACAGTTCGTTATTGTGGATCTTCTGTATGTTCTCCATATTTTATTGGTTCCAAGAATTTTCTTAATATTTTCCTTTCTGTGACTTCCAGTTGTTCCATCATTATTTTCTTGTTCAGTGTCAGACACTCAGCTGCATAAAGTGCTTCCAGGCGAATTACTGTTGAGTAATGCTGAAGTTTGGGATTAATGGGTATCAATTTCTTGTTATATGTATCCTTGGTCAAATGGCAAGCAACTTTCATCTTATTAATGTGTGCTATTAACCCATTTATGCTATTATTTTTGTAGTTATGTTTTATTTTGTTTCTTTATTTCTGCTTGATTACACCACTCTGATGACTGTAGAACAGGATCAATTAAAATTAGAATATACTTACATTAACAACTGCATATAAATTCTACAAAACTTGATAAATTTTTAGATGATGGATTTATACTGTTGTGCAAACTGAATTAACGTTTTACTTGTATGTATAAAAATATTTATTTTCATATTACTATAGTAATAGTATAACTTACAGTACACTAGCAAGCATAACTTGCTACTACAACAGCAAGATAACTTACAGTTTATTCCACCAGTGAATAAAATTTAGATTTTAGATGTTCAGAATTAGGATTTAAAAGTAATTAATGTTTAGCCCGGCACACAGTTTTAACATTTCACTTAAATTAAGTTCTTGGGTTTGTTGTCCGTGACATGTCTGGTATCACTAAGAATGTATAAACACTATTTCAATATGGAATTCTAATATTTTAGATAAAATGGTTAAAAATTTTTTATAAGTAAAAACGTAAAGTTTTACCTTACAGCCTAAACCGGCTTTCACCTTTAGAAGGCTTCATCAGAGGCTGCCATAGGTAGCGTTGTCCGTCTTGTTGTTGGCGACGGGATAGTTATTCGAAAGATTGAAGCTGTGTGTGTGTGGTGAGATGTGTTCGAATAATGCGTGCGATTTGAATTGTGTCTGTTCGTTTAGGATGTCGTTTTTATTTGTTTTTGTGTGTTTGTATATTTCTAATTGTTCTAGAGTGTCTAGTTTTCGGCTTTTTGTGTGTACGTGTAGTATGTTCATGTTATTGTCGATGTTTTTATATGTGTGGTTTGCTTCAATGAGGTGGTTTGCGAAGGTAGATTCTGTAGTGGTGTGGAGTGCTTTTGTGTGTTCAATGTATCTCTGTTTGAAGCTACGTCCTGTCTGGCCTATGTAGAATTTACTGCAATTTGAACAATTTAGTTTATATACACCGGGTAGATCGAATTTGTTTTGTGCTTTGGGCATGCGTTTTGATAGTGTGTGTTCTGTTTTGTTAGTAGTTTTGTAAGCGATTCTGTATCCTGCTTTTTTGAATTTGTGGGCAATTTTTTCTGTTTGTTTGTTGATGTATGTTAGTGTTATGAATTTGTTGTTTTCTGTCTTTGTCTGTTGTTTGTTTTGTGTTTTGTGTAGGAGTTTACTGACTATTGTTCTGTCATAACCGTTAGATTCTGCTAGATATTTTATCGTGTTTAGTTCGTCTTTGTAGTCTATTTCATCTAAGGGGATGTTGTTAAGTCTATGTATCATGGTTCTAAAAGCAGCTAGTTTGTGTTGTATTGGGTGATTGGAGGTGTTGTGTATTAGTGTGTCAGTTGTAGTTGGTTTTCTGTATATACTGAATTTGTGCCTGTGTTCTAGTTTTGTGATGGAGAGGTCTAAGAAGTTTATGGTATTGTTGTGTTCGTATTCGGCAGTGAAGGTTATGTTTTTATGTATTTTGTTTATGTGCGTTAGTAACTGTTCACATTGTCTTTTGTTTCCCCTGTATAGTATTAGAATGTCATCAACGTATCTGTGCCAATATAGTATTTTATGTGAGTGTCTGTCATTGTTTGTGAGTATTTTTGTTTTTTCTAAGTGTTGGAGGAAGACTTCTGCTAGAATGCTGGATATGGGGGAGCCCATGGGTAGGCCGTCGTTCTGTGTGTAGTATTTATTGTTATAAGTAAAGTAGTTTTGTTTTGTGATAATGTTCAGAGTTTCTGTTATTTCATTGATAAGTTCGTCTGGTGTGTTGTTCTGTTTGAGTTTGTTTTGTAGGATGGTGATTGTTTCAGAGATGGGGATGTTTGTGTACAGGTTTTTAATGTCAAAGGAGGCTAATGTGGCGTTATGGGGGATGTGTATGTCTTTTAATTTTGTTACTAGGTCAGTGTTGTTTTTTACTGCAATGTTGTTGTCTATTTGTGTGTGTTGTCTAATAATTTTGTCTAGATATTTTGCCAGTTTGTGTGCAGGGGCATTACGGTAGTTGATAATGGGGCGGATCGGAATGTCTTCTTTATGGATTTTGGGAAGCGCTTGGAGTGTAGGTGCTGATGGTCGGATTTGTTTCATGTAGGGCTTTTGTTTATGTGTCATAATGTGTTTGGCTTTGTTGACTATTTGTTTTACTGAGTTTTGGTATCTGTCGGTGGGGTCGTGTTTTAGTTCTGTGATGTTGTTCTGTTCTATGAAGTCTTGTACTTTTTTGTGTAGGTTGTCTGTGGGGATAATTACAATCGTGTTGCCTTTGTCAGCTTTTACAAATGTGATGTTGTGTTTGTGTGCCTTTTCCCTCAGTTTGATGGCTGTGTGTATTTCTGAGTTGTGGTTGTTGTTGTCTGGTGTCTTATGTACTCCTATTGTGTTGTTTATATTATGTCTTAATGTGTCTTGATGTTCTGGTGCTGTGTTTTGTATATTTGTTTCTGTGTCAATTATGAGCTTTGTTAGTGTTTGGTTGTTATGTTTGTAATGTATGTTATGTTTTAGGCCTTTATCAAGGAGTGTTTGTTCGTTTTTTGTGAGTGTGACGTTCGTGAGGTTTACTGTACGTGGGTAGAATTTGTGCGAGGGAATTATATCTGTTTTGATTGGTGTCAGGTTTTTTATTTTTCTGTCGTGTTTTGTCTGTATGATATGTATTTGTTTTTTTGTCCATTCATTTGTGTGATGTATTAGTTCAGTCATGTAATTGTGTCCGTATGTGTTGGCGATATGTAGGTGTAGTGTTAATGCTTTGCGGTTAAGAGCGTCTTTTTTCTTATATAGTTGTTTAATTGATTCTTTTATGTATGTTCTTTGTGCGATGTTTTGTGTTATTCGGGCGGCCTGGTTGTTATGTTTAATTTTGATTTGGGAATATTTAGGTGTTAGTGAATTGTTTATGCATGTTTTGTTGAAATTTATGTGAGCTACAATCTTTCTAACCTTCAAAGTTGTGAACTTGTACGCTTGGACGTTGGCTCGTCTTGCTGAGTTAAATTCATCAAAACGCATGCCCAAAGCACAAAACAAATTCGATCTTCGGTGTATATAAACTAAATTGTTCAAATTGCAGTAAATTCTACATAGGCCAGACAGGACGTAGCTTCAAACAGAGATACATTGAACACACAAAAGCACTCCACACCACTACAGAATCTACCTTCGCAAACCACCTCATCGAAGCAAACCACACATATAAAAACATCGACAATAACATGAACATACTACACGTACACACAAAAGGCCGAAAACTAGACACTCTAGAACAATTAGAAATATACAAACACACAAAAACAAATAAAAACGACATCCTAAACGAACAGACACAATTCAAATCGCACGCATTATTCGAACACATCTCACCACACACACACAGCTTCAATCTTTCGAAACACTTTCTCGTCGCCAACAATAAGACGAACAGCGCTACTAACGACAGCCTCTGATGAAGCCTTCTATAGGTGAAAGCCGGTTTAGGCTGTAAGGTAAAACTTTACGTTTTTACTTATAAAAAACTTTGTGTTCCGAGTCGTCAATATTATAGTGATATTTAGTTATAGTATAAGGTACAGTACACATACCAGTTAATGGTTAAAATTTATTAGTAGGCATATTATTTTAGTAGGTTTCACATTTTCTATATTAAAAATGTATTATTCGTGATTGGGGGACTTATGTGTCATTCTATTTTTTAATCAGCAATTTTAAAAACAATACTTTTTTCTTTCTAAAACTAAATACTTTTAATAGATTATTTATGTTTATTGTAATATTTAACAACACATTCATTTTACTTCAATTATACTATAATATTATACATTAATATCAGTAGCACTGGGAATAAAGTTTTGCAACGTTGGTATTTAACAACTATATATTTCAAATGACTTGCTAATTAACTAATTGTGCCAATATGAAAAACAGTTTTTCATTAAACTGTTATACTTCTTACTGTTATACTACTATTTTACTAATACTTTATTAATGAAAAATTACACACGTGCATATTAGCTGAATTCTTACAAAATTAACAGCAGTATTTGAAAAGGAAATGAAAAAGAAACAATGTACAGTAAATAAGAATCAAATAACTATTAATTTACAATAGGTAAAGCATTTGTGTCCAAGCCAAGCAATTTGTAATTTAAAAAGCCAAGTTCATTCTCCTATTTCCTCGATTGGCAAATCACTCAACAATATCTTCAGGAGAGATGTCGATTTCCCTGTGAATATTGTGCGAAGCTAGCCCATTAAGCCCTGTCTCCATGTTGTAGACCTCAGCCATGTCTTCAACCGCCTCAGAGAAGGAGCGTTCTGGCTCAGCTGACGTTACTGGGAGTACATACAGTACTTCTTTAATTTTTCGAACATTGGGAAATATATCTGGATTGCAAGCTTGGAGAGAAGACAGAGCTGTGTCTGGAACATTTATATCTGGTTCATCCACCCACTTTTGCTTCCATATTTCTGCCTCAAGTTTAAGTTCCATCTTGGAAATGTCAGGTTAATGATAGAGGCAACAGACTGGTTGATCTCTTGAGTAGTAGCCTTAATGATGAAATGAGGCATAAATACTTGAAGATGACAAATTTTATCAAACTCAGGTCCGAAACGAGTTTCTAATTCAACAATGCAATGATCTACAAAAGGAATACATAAATTTAGCTTGTAGAGTTGTTTCTCCTGCAATTCCTGGCCAGCATTTGCTCTATGTGATTGATATGTGATAACAAGACTACTGGAATGATTGCATAATTGCACCTTCTTTTTTACAGGAAATTTGTGGTCAGCCATACTTTCAGTGTAATTTTCACAAATAACGGCATACGTCTACTTCAGGTTACCATCAATTTGAGATTTATATTGTAATAATAAATTACTAATGTCTGTTATTTTACATAATAATGAAGACTCGTTTTGTGAAAGAACATTTGTGTCAGAATAGCCAGGAATTATAGTTTTACTATTTTCAGAGAATTCAGAAACAAGCCCGGAAACATTGTTGTTATTGCTACAAGCCTCACTAACACAAGTATCTTGCTGAGACGATGTAGAAGTTAACAAAGAACATGTAGGCCTTTCTGCTACACTATCACACTTCGTTAATTTAGTTTTTGTTACAAAGAAACCCAAAGTTCTGACTTTCCTTTTTGGTACTTTTGTCTTGTCATCAAGTTTGGACTTATTAGTCTCCATCTTAGACGTAACAAACAATCAAATAATCACTAATAAAACTACAAAAACGGCGGATTTAATAAACACCGTACTGCCAAACAAACACAAACGCGACAATGGCGAATGATGACAGCAACGTGTGTACGAGTGGTGTAAGTATCTCCTGAACAACTACCTACGATCACTGCAGAAAATAGAGAATATGTGGAAGCTTGTAGAGGCTATCTCTCACCCGTGGCGCTCGTGCAGCGAATTTCTGTTCGCACGAGCATGCGTGAAACTCGAAATTTTGCACGCACACTGTGGAGTGCGTGCATGCTTCGAAGGCCTCGTCGCTCGTCGCTAGTAGTGGATTTGGTAGGTTAATTATGTTTATACGTTCGGAAAATACGATACATTTTAAATAAAATATTATTGTTTCTAAAAATTAATTATTTTATAATAATATATATAACTTAACGATTCTATTTTTTTAAGTAAAAAAATTATCCAAACATTTTGTATAAATGTAAAGTGTTATTAAAGTAATTTTCTTCATTATTACAGCGGCATTATTCAAGACATGAAATTAGGAACATTATTAAAAGTTTCGTTCTGTTTATCGACTGATATACAAAAGTGCTGAATTTAACTTAAGTAGGCCTACTAAATAATATTTTTATGAAAAAGGTTTATATACTTATTTAAGTTTCATAAAAACATTATTTAATACTTAAGTAAAAATTCTTAGGATTCACTGGTAGTAGTGGCCGGTGGCACGTCACTGATTGACGTGCGTGTGGCCGCGCCTCCGCGCCGTCAAATGAGAGCGAGAGCGAGAGAAAATAGGTAGCTTACTGAATGTTACACTCAGCGTAATGATGACTATGAACTATAGCTCAGTGAACTATAAATTATAACTGAAGTAATAATTGTTATTATAAACTACTTATTTTGTTAGCATTTATATCCCCGTCCAAATCCGCCGAAATATGCAAATTTGTAATTTTAAACGAAACCTAAGTAAATTAAGGAAGTGCATATTACATTTTTGCGGTTGGGGGGGGGGCTTGAGCCTCCTCCCCCTGCGTACGCCACTGTCCATAATGATATACATCAGTGTAACTACATGTGGTTCATGTCATTTAACAAGTAGATAATACTCGTACATAATACTTGATACAATTATTTTAGTCATAACAGAACTTTTTTTATGTAGGTATGTTAACTTCTGTGTTTGTAGCTACCCCACTAACACCTGGATCAATTCCTCAACCTCCGTCACACATAACTGATGTTGGAAAGCACAGTAACGAAGCATGTCGAGGCATTCGTTGTGATTATGACGCTACATGTGAACTTGGCCCAGATGGATTTCCCAGGTGTTCATGTTTGTTTGACTGTTCGAAAGAAGAAACAAATCTAATATGTGGTTCAGACCTAAGAATATACCAGTCGAAGTGTGCTATGAAGATGGAAGCATGTCAGAGACAAAATGAGCTGAGATTAAGGCCACTTGAGCTGTGTCAAGGTTTGTTATTTTAAACTATAAAATTACTTTTTACATTCAAATACTGGTTCTCATATTACCTTACATTTAATTGTTGTCTTTGAAATAATTTTTAACATTTAGAAATTTACTTAATTCGTTAAGCAATTTGTACTTTATAAGTGTACAAAAATGTACAAAAATTTCATTCTCAAAATAATAATGAGTGGAACCTGTGTTGGCCTTAAACAATCTGCACAAATATTATTCTATTCCGCTATTCACAAGTAACAATATTCAGCATACTACTACTTCTGATAACGATAGTATGCTTTCATTTTAAATTCAGATATTTGAATGTATGTTTTCTATATTTCATAATGTTTTTTACAGGTACCAGTATGGATAAAATTGTAGTGATACTGATATAATTTTTATACATGCATATTTCTGTTTTACATGAACAATAAACATAATTTCTTTAACTCAAGCAGGAATGGAAGTGAAACCCTGCAACGGTGAACAACCTGTTATGGATCCATCCACTAGACATGAGCTTGACTGTGGCAATGGGCCTCTAAGACAAGACTGTCCTTCAGATAGTTACTGCCATCAAACACCACACTTTGCAAAGTGCTGTCGTAAAGGTATTTCCGCTAATTTCTTGATCAGTGCCTAGTGGAGTGTTTAGTACTATCAGATTCCCACTTAGTGCCATAATTTACCTAACCCATAATTAACCTTTGAGAAATATATACCTAAATTATAAATGGAGTACCTACCTTACCTAAATAGTGGTAAAGTACTGCCTAATCAGGTCATGTGCAGTAACTAAATTACATATGTATAATGACAACTCGCAACTTGCCAATTATTATATTTTGGTACTGATAATTAAGTATGAATACAATATCATCAATTGTGGATAGCTGTAATATGTAGTATATACTGTAATATACAGTACAGCTGAACAATATAAACTTTCATGTAACTGTCTGTATACAACTTTCTGATAAAACTGATATCCTTTTTTATGAACTATGCATATACTACCAGTACTCATTAAAACAATAATAAACCATTGAAAATATTTCTGAAATCACATACACAATAAAGGATTCTTAAAATGCAAGATATATCTTTATATTATCAAGGATATTATCCTTCCTCCTTCCTAACACAGTATATACATTAACTATATATTATAATTCTAAAATACAACATACTAGTAATACATTTATATACATATATAAAACACCTGGAAATTATATATTTAATACCGCAGGGAAATACTAACTTCGGTTATCTAAAATATGCGTGTCTCATCTTTTTGGTATTGTAAAGTACAAAACAAAACGACCATGTGCACAGTTGCACAGTCTGTTCTACCTGAATCCCAGATTACATACAGGTGTGTGTGTGTGTGTGTGTGTGTGTGTGTGTGTGTGTGTGTGTGTGTGTGTGTGTGTGTGTGTGTGTGTGTGTGTGTGTGTGTGTGTGTGTGCGTGTGTGTGTGTGTGCCATTGTTAAAGTTTCAATAATTAAAAGAATCATAAATTTGTCCAATGTCTTGTGTTACATATTATTTAGCCATATATGTAGCTTTATGTCTTCAACATTATACATTATTCAACATTAATTATGAAAACATTTTTAGTGTGACATGTTTCATGTTTATTATATTAAAATCAAATAAGCATGTTTAATCATTTATCAAGTGTTTGCCCCAGTTTTTATTAATTACATGGCAAAGTGTGAAAGGAATAAAATTAATTTTAGATTTGGGTTTGAAAAAAATCTAATACAACAACATGACTGAAACCATTTAAAATAACAGTATGCTCTCTATTCAGTTTAAGTAATTATTAACATTGTTTAAAGTTTTTTTTTTTAATCTGCTGATTGCAATCACTTCTGGCATTGAAAGTTCTTCCTACAACATTGAAGTCAGACAATATGAAAACTTAAAGTATGAAATAACGCTCTTTCATTGAAAGTGTTGATATTTATATTGATATTTATTCCAGATACTGGAGTGTACCTGAAGAGTTGTGAGGATTCTTGGTATGGTTGTTGTCCAGATAACAAAACTCCAGCTCAGGGTCCTGATAATGCAGGATGCCCTTCAATGTGTGGCTGCAACAAACTTGGTATAGTAACTAACTTACAATTAATAAGTGTACATATTTCCATATATGTCTGTACCACATATACAACATGTACAATATACATATAATATACTACATGTATTCATGATAATATGTATCACATAGTATATCATATTTTTCAATCCCTTATGTAAAAAGTGAGGATGTTTTGTAATGCTGGTGTTATACCAGCTGACAACATAAAAATCAAAATTGCAATCCTAATGTAATGAACTGCATATGAAGTTAAAAGATATTTAAGACCAAAATATTAAAGCCTTGCTGCTTATTTTTATAGTGAGTCATCATATCATCATATCCATGAGCAAAAGTGAATAAATCGGTAAATTAATCTATATTCAAAAAACTTCTAAATAAAAATGTAATTTTGTCTGAACAGATTATGTGTTGTGTCATAAGTATTCTTTGGTTTGCCTTCTAGGATCATACTCAGACACATGTGATCCTGATACAGAACAGTGTCACTGTAAACCAGGAGTTGGAGGAACAAAATGTGATCGATGTGAACCAGGTTACTGGGGTTTGCCTAAAATAACCAGTGGCCATCAAGGCTGCCTTCGTATGTATCTTTAAACAAATCGTCTGTCTCCAATCTTTATTCTGATATATCATATAGGATTATAATATGATACAACTAGAAAATAATAAGTAAAAAAGTTTACAAAATATTATACAATAGAGTATATAATACAATAGTGTAAAATTATATAAAATGCAATATAAAATAAATAAAAATAATTACTATTAAGTAAATCATCATCTTTATACAATAAAATATGATTTGATAAGATTTTTGTAACACTTATAACATATTTTCAGCATGTGGGTGTTCACTGTTTGGATCAGTCAGAGACGACTGTGAACAGATGACTGGTCGCTGTGTGTGTAAACCAGGAGTTCAGGGTCCGAAATGTACAGTTTGTTCTGGCCCCAAGCAGGTTCTTGGACCAAATGGATGTGTCTCAGGTAAGTGTAAGTACTAGTATTTTACACATTCACAAAATGATCAATCAGTTTACCAACCTGTTTTGGGGATAACATGTAACATCTTAAATAACAACAAAACTAAAAAGAACATATACATTGGCAACACCTTCACTAGATGGGATTTGTATAACAGCTGATTCTCAGTTCTCGTCCTGTTACTCAGAATTGAATCCATTCAAGCTCTTGGTCCTTGTAAAGGTAAAACTCGTACTGTTTTCTGTGTTCTTGCCTATAGCTTTTAATCTTAGCTCTTTTATTTGTTTCCTATTAAGTCAGTTGCTTCTAAGACACATTTCTGTTTATAACTGTCATTATTTCTTAAGAATTACTTATATAAGTGTGGTTGAATATTGTATTCCATTAAAAGAATATGTAACTTTATTAATTCCTTATTCGTCTCACTATACCTTGTATTTTTAAAGCTTCTCTGGGTCCTCAATGGAGGCCCGAAATTACTCCCATGATCTGTGTTACAGAAATTGGGTACCAGTAATCAGAACCAATAATTATAATTGCTTATGGAACCAATTATATACATATAATTCAGTTCTCTGTTGTTTTCAAATCTCCAAGATACAACCAGTTCTTTAATTATAAGAACACGTGTTACACTTATTTACTTAGTGTTAAATTCTGATTGTATTGCTGATCAAAACTTTCACAGCAAAATGTTTTAACAATTAAATGTTAATAGGTGTGATTTGATGAAGACTATGTTATGTTTTCAGCTGACATGACAACGCCTGCTCCGACATCATGTGCTCATCTTAATTGTTACTTTGGAGCAGTTTGTGAGGATAACGAAAGCCTTGCTGAATGTGTTTGCTCGATTACTTGTTCCAATGATGAAACAAACCCTCAGGTATGACTTCTGTTTCCTGTAGATTTAGTTGTACAATCTGTTAATTGATTAAACATTCCTGACCAAATATACCAAATGTAACATTTGTATAACTGTAATGGAAGCTAAGCAAAGAAGTGAACCAACTGTACAATTAATACAAAGTATCTGTGAATATTTGACGTTTTGTGAATATGATGAGCAAGAACACGTGCTCGCGCGCGCGTTTGTGTGTGTGTGTGTGTGTGTGTGTGTGTGTGTGTGTGTGTGTGTGTGTGTGTGTGTGTGTGTGTGTGTGTGTGTGTGTGTGTGTGTGTGTGTGTGTGTGTGTGTGTGTGTGTGTGTGTGTGTGTGTGTGTGTGTGTGTGTGTGTGTGTGTGTGTGTGTGTGTGTGTGTGTGTGTGTGTGTGTGTGTGTGTGTGTGTGTGTGTGTGTGTGTGTGTGTGTGTGTGTGTGTGTGTGTGTGTGTGTTTAGGGGTGTAGGTGAACATGAATATGTCTACAATATGTTAAAATCAATTTGTTAAAATCAAATGAAAGTTCATGCTATTTGTCTATTTATTAATATGTAGTGCACGTGTAGTACTAACCTTTACTTTAAAAGTAACATATCTTATGTTTAAAATTAGTAACAGTCCAATGATTAAATGTTGTTCATTGTAGTTTCAACAACAGACCACTGCCTAACAGCCTGGAGATATTAAATACGTTAACACTGGCAAGAAAGCCTTTGTTCATTCATTAAGATGACTTACTACAGGCCTAATTTCAATTACTTCTGTCACTTAGTTGTCTCTCCCTCCCTCTCTCTCTCTCTCTCTCTCTCTCTCTCTCTCTCTCTCTCTCTCTCTCTCTCTCTCTCTCTCTCTCTCTCTCTCTCACACACACACACACACACACACACACAGTATATATATGCTTCTTGATATAATAATGTTAAAAAATCATTATTTTAAAGTGTTATGAATTACATTTGTATTTTGTATTTTGCTTGTGGTTTGCAAATGAATTATACAAAATGTAAGAATCTCTCAAAGGTACATAGTTAAAATTGCAACATTCCAACAGCTCAGTGTAATTAATCATGCTAAAGGAATCTAATCTATAATATAGCTCACTGCTGTAAGATAACTTAGCCAATTGATTTATGCTAATGAAGTTATGTGTTTTCTTATTGATAAGTGAACTGTGTAATCAATGGTATGACACATGACCAAACTAACAGTACTTGTCAAAGTGGATTCTTATAAGCAATCCTGTAAAATTTGTGAACAAGAAAACAAACTTATTCTCAAGACGTAACAAAAATATTTTACAAATAATAATGGAAAGGGAATGTCAGAAAAGTTTTATTCTATTTAATGGAAAATTCTTAAATTTGCTTATTAGCAGATGTCTAATAATTCATCAGTAACATACTTGTAAAGAAATTTAAGTAAAACTGGCCCTTATGTTTGTTTCGATGATTTTTATCATACTGTATCAGACCCCTATTAAATCTGGCCATTCAGCTGGGAAAAGTACTGAATTATTAGGTTTGAACTACTGTAGGTAAATTCAGCATTCCATATTTTAATAACTACTAATTTTTATTTAGCATGTAGTCATAACAAAATGATATTTAATAATATAAATGATTATTGAATTTGGTTATCCATGATGTGTCTGACTGCTGAATAATATGTAATGTACTATCTCTATTCTTAGTAGTCATTGTTTATTCCAGTATATATAGTTTTGTAAAATATTTTTTATATACTAGGATACAACAGAAAATCTTTGTTTATTTATTGCACATATTTATTATAACAATGTTGTTTCAGCATGTGGTGTGTGGTAGTGATGGGCAGACTTTTGGCTCGGAATGTCAGCTTAAACTGTATGCCTGCAGATATCAAAAGGACATAGCCGTTCAAGCTCTTGGACCTTGTAAAGGTAAAACTTAATAGTGGTGTTATGTGAAAGTCTCAAATAATATGCCCATATAGCCAAGAGAACTGATTTCCTACATGAGCTCACTAGCCGAAATACCTGTTGATAATAAAAACTGGAATGTTAATGTGTAGACTAAAATTTTAATATAAATACATAAATATTAAATAATTCATTAATTTTGCTATAGAGTTTTTTTTTTTAATTCTGATGATGGTCCAATATCTTGTACTCCTAAATATTGCTTCAGTGTGTCTTCATTAGAGTACATCAGGCACCTTCAGGAGCCTCTTAATGATATCCTATATGTGCCAATCTAAATGCCTTGTATGAGAATATAAACCAGGAAAGATGATCTCTTAATTTTGTATTCTTTATTAAAACATATGGACATTGTTTTGTATTACTGGTATTACTAACACACAAAAACTCTTGAAAATCATAAATTATTAATATTACAAAATAATAACAGACATATCTCTAGATAACCATAGTGCACTGTCATTTAAGCTTCTTAAGACTTATGTACATGTGTTACAAATACGATTTGTATATTTGTGTCCTTGACCACATCCAGTCCCTAGTTTTCTGCACTTCTTGTTTTCATTATTTTCATTACAAAAATGGTAAAACTGAAATCATCACATAAACCATATGTGTTCAGGTCAAACCAGTGGAGCTGTCGATATGAGCTAATAACATATAAATTTAAGAGTGAACTGCACATAACAACAATCTTTTAAGTGTGAACGTATATTGTAATATTTAGTAGCAAATATAGTCATTATTATCATTACTAAACTTGATCAAGGAATGTATATTACTGGCATTCCTTTAATTTGATATCTGATATTTTAGAGTCCTTCTTTTAATTCCATAATTTTAATTCCTTCTTTGTGTACATTAGAAGACACGTTTGTTGGCACTGAGTGGCCAGTGCATCGCTGGACTTCAGGAAATCGATTCACTGAACCAGAGGATGTCAGTTCTCCATTATCCAAATCAACAAGACACCTCCTTGTACCAGATCAGAGGAATTCTTACAGTCGTTATGGGGAAGAGCTTAGCAACCTCATTACTTCAGGCCATCCGAAAGGTACTGGTAATTTAATAATTATGAAAAGCAGTAGCTACTAACTGCAGTTCACATACATATTCAAGAAAATAAATATGAACACCTAATCTCAGACAAAAGTTATAAAATCTAAAAATAATATAGTTTGTTTCTAATTTTCATTATTTTAAATGTAATTTCTCAATTTTATCCCCAGTAGAAACAGATTTTAATGCAATAACAATTTCAAGTCTCCTGAGGCTATTAAAAGATTAACATTAAATATTAATTACTTGTCTTAGCTTTTGAATATTCATGTGAGCATGTGTTAAATGAATGTTAAACATATGTTAACAATTTCCACAGACACTCTATATCCATCACAGATGATCCAAAAAATCACAAAACCAGAAAGTTTAGCCTATTTGAAAGTGATATTAAATAAATTTTTATCGGAACTAAGTAACAAAAAACTAAATATTTTATTGAATTTGGAGGAATTTAATAAATCTGTAAACAAATTATTAAAAAACTGCCAAATCCAAAAACTCCAAATTTACAAACAATTTTACTGCCAAATTTTTAGGGTCCAAACATTTGTGCTTATTGTCTGACAAAAAAAATCTTTTAAATTTACATTAATCTCTTATTCAGGCAATTATAAAGTACACAAAGGAATAAAACATTAATCTGTAGAGTTACTGGTTTGTTTTTATTTTTTATAAGCTTTGGTATACAAATTTAAATTTATGAATAAAGCTCCATACCCACTTTGGCTCAGAACATAACCTTCCTTTAATTGTGGCTATAATTCATAGGGGCCATAGGAAAGGGACAGTAACCACTGTATTATGTTTGTAGGAGAGTTCCACATATCAGGCTATAAACCAACACCAGCTACAGTTCAAATGTACACAGCGCTATTAGGAGATTTGTGTTCAATGGACTTTGACTGTATTATTGAAAACAGTGTCTGCACAGCTGGAGCCTGCACTTGTGATATTAATTTTACAGAAACATCTGATCGTCAACAATGTATTCGTAAGTTCTGTCTTGATGTTTTAATTTTTATCATAGTTATAGTACTGGTAATGTAATATGTAGAATTTGATTTTAATCTTCTAAATTTACTTTGCATAGTTGTTCTACAATAGTCCTTCTTATGATAGCTACTTATTGTTCACTGTTTTTGTTTATTTTCAACACCTTTCCTTATTACTTCTTTTGTATATTGCAACATAGGCGTCCCTTCTTAATGGCATTCCTCAAAATATTATAAGTCAGTTTGAGAAAAACTTTTTTCTCAAAGTCTAGAATCAACATTATCTGCTGCTTCACAAACTTTGACACTGTCAGTGCATCATCTATCATTGTGACCCTTAAACTTAGTTTTAATGTGTTTCTATAACAGCTTCAGTTTTTTCTCAACTTTATGCAGTCCCAATTTGATCCCACATAAGAAAATAACCAAGAAGTTTTTCATAATTGGTTTTATAACATAATGGATAGAGACAATATTATCTCCTTGTTGTTCTTACTTACATTTTTTGATATAATTATTTGTAACTTTTTAATTATACAAATTTTTGTTATTTACTAAAATTAAACATGTTATACATGAATAATTGTCCATAAAACTAATAGGGTTAAGATTTATTAATATATATTTTAATTTTACTTGTAAAATATAAACAACTGAAGTTTATAAGACACATTTTAAGCACTGTGGACAATGTTGACAGGTGTGCGGAATATCTTGGAATTAAAGCACCTCACGTAAAGGATCACGTAGTGTGTTATGTGACAATTAATTATTTTAACAACAGCATGTCATGTGATATTAACTCAAAACATTTTGTCAAATTGAACATCAGCGTATATTCAGTGAGAATATGCATCGGAAGTTGACTCAACTTTTTGAATTTCTGTTAACATTGTTACGTGGCTTTCACTTACATCACTTACATGGTTGGAATTTTAATATGCATTAATCTTTATACTTTAAACATTAACAATTTTCCACAATGCTACAGCCTACAACCTTCAATTATCTGAGGAATGCAGCATAGTCTGCCTCCGACACAGAAGAACGTGAATGAGTAAATATTGCAGAGAACCTTTACTTGTGTTGCAAGTTATAAGACTATTTAAGTTTATACAAAAATTTATTTGATAGTATAACAATTTATTTCACTTTCAGTTAATTTTATTTGCTTTTGCCCTTTCTTTGTCCTTTATTTACACTATTTCCCAGTATGATTATTATTACTTTATTTTTTAGGTCATAAACAAAGTACTCACAAAAGTGCTACTTTTATAAATATCACTATAGTATTGACGACTCGGAACACTAAGTTTTTTATAAGTAAAAACGTAAAGTTTTACCTTACAGCCTAAACCGGCTTTCACCTTTAGAAGGCTTCATCAGAGGCTGCCATAGGTAGCGTTGTCCGTCTTGTTGTTGGCGACGGGATAGTTATTCGAAAGATTGAAGCTGTGTGTGTGTGGTGAGATGTGTTCGAATAATGCGTGCGATTTGAATTGTGTCTGTTCGTTTAGGATGTCGTTTTTATTTGTTTTTGTGTGTTTGTATATTTCTAATTGTTCTAGAGTGTCTAGTTTTCGGCCTTTTGTGTGTACGTGTAGAATGTTCATGTTATTGTCGATGTTTTTATATGTGTGGTTTGCTTCGATGAGGTGGTTTGCAAAGGTAGATTCTGTAGTGGTGTGGAGTGCTTTTGTGTGTTCAATGTATCTCTGTTTGAAGCTACGTCCTGTCTGGCCTATGTAGAATTTATTGCAATTTGAGCAATTTAGCTACTTTTGTGGTCATATGCAACAATGAAACCTCACCTCCAACAAATTCAATGGTCAGTGTGTAATATTTACTAAGATAATACACTTACCTTCAAATTTACATAGTATTATAAACACGAAACTCAACAGGATCGTAGAGTACTTCTGGTTTTAGTGAAAGCTTAATCTCAAACTAATAGATGGAGAAAATAATAAAGTTTGCATCTACAAATCAATATTTACTTCCAGTGGTAAAATATCAGAATGTTGAATTACACAATTTATATAATACAAATATACTATATCCCAATTATAAAATTTTTCCTTACTCCTCGAAAGTGAGGTGCCTTTGGTTTGGCAAAAGTTCGTTTCTATTGAAGATGGCCTCTGGAAATGTAGCAGAAATGTTTAGAAATAACAACTCAACCAATTGACAATGGGCCCAAAAGTCCAGTTTCTATTTTATTATTATTATTTTTTTTATAATGTTGGCTTCAGCCGTGACAGCCAACAATATACAATTTATCATACACCACTAACAAAATAAAAATCCAGAGTTAAATTTTGAACTCCCTGATTAGGCAATATGTGAAAACGTCACGTGGTCTACAACGCGTATTATGTATGTCATATGTGCGTTACAATGTGACATGGTACATGCGTGAACATAAGTCTGTAACGGAGATATAGGAAGTGCATCGTGAACTAAGGGGATAATGAGCATCCATAAATTTTTCCATGTATACAAGAGATGCGTTTTTTTGTCTAACAATTGACGTGAAAAAATAATTGGGACCTGGATGTACAACTGAGGCGGATTTGTCGTTGTGCAGGCAGAGACTTTCTAATATTTTAGATTATCTAACAGAAAGTAGATTTTTAGAATCTAAATTCTTTTAGTTAAGGTAAATTCTGAAATCTAATGAATTTTAGATAATAATAAATTTCACCTTTCGTTTCCTTCAAAATAAGAGTATTTAATACAAATTTTTTACTTACGTACTTCAAAAAATGTACTATTCAATTTTAATTATTGTGATTGTTAACAATAAATTGTCTGTTTCAAAGCAATTAAACAAAACTAATGAATTTATTTATTTTAATTCAAATTGTCAACGGTTACAGATGTATTCCGTTGGAGTCTCTGCAAATAAATCCATCTTGTTGTATTACCCACTGTGAAATACTCGAGGTATACGTTTTTTTTTGCTGTTTTGATTGCTACGATTAGGGCATGGGCATCACATTCACACACACCCGTTTGGCGGACACACGGCCTGCGTTTATCCTTTTTGAGGACACACGGCCTGCGTTTATTCCCTTATTAAAACCTGGAAAGGACGAATCGAAATTGGCCTCCTACAGACCCATCTCATTAACTTCTTGTTTTGGGAAATTAATGGAGTGCCTAGTCAACAAAAGGTTGACTTGGAGGTTGGAGTCTCAAAACCTTTTGGACAAATATCAGTTTGGATTTCGGCCTCAACGAAGTACCACGGACGCCCTGCTATACTTCACAAATAAAGTTTACGAAGGCTTTGAATGCAAGAAGTCCACGGTTGCGGTCATGATTGACTTTGAAGCCGCGTTCGACAAAATACCACATGCCACAGTCATCCTACAGTGTATGAAAATTGGGATTAGGGGAAGATTTTTGCAGTTCATAGTAAAATTTCTTGAAAACCGCCAAATAGAAACTGTAGTAAATGACACAAACTCTTCGAGCCACAGAATAGATAATGGAATACCACAGGGCGGAATAATCTGTCCGTCGCTTTTCAACATTGCCTTACAAGATATCTCAAATGAACTTCCACCTGATGTACACAGTGTTACTTTTGCGGATGATAAAACCATTTGGGCGACGGATACCAACCACGAGAAAGCAACGGAATCCATTCAGCTAGCCCTCAATGTTATAAGCAGGTGGTGTCAAAAATGGTCTTTAAAGATTTCAACCCAGAAAACTGAATGCGCATTTTTCACCAGACGTAATAAGCTCGCAAACTATGTGCCTCTCCTTACACTTCAAGACGAAATACTTCAGCATAACAGAAATCCAAAACTGTTGGGGTTGGTTCTTGATCCAAAACTTCGGTGGTCAGCACACGTGGAATATGTAATAAAGGCATGTACCCCAAGATTGAACGCATTGAAAGCGGTAGCCAGTCGCAACTGGGGCGCTGACACTTCAACGCTGAAAATGTTTTATCTTGCATTCGTGAGGTCGAAGGCTGTTTACTGTTGTGAAGTTTGGGGTTCAGCTGCAAAAACCCACTTCAGGCGATCCAATCAGCGGCACTACGTCTTTGCCTGGGTTGTACAAAAACCACCACGATAGCTGCTATGCAAGTTGACTTAGGTGTTGAGCCGATCGAAATGTACATTAGAAGACAAATGTGGACAAAACTTTTGAAAGTCAATACATTACCAATAACTCACCCATTATACAACTTGTGTGCCAATCAGATAAGCATTAAAAATTCGTTCAACTATCAAACGAACATACTGTCGACAACGTTATCGTATAATGTGCCGGAGCAAATTCCACCTGTGTACGATGAACCGCCACGTAGCTGGCCGGGAATAAAAGCGATCGTGGATCTTCCACACAAATTCGGCAAAATGAGTCATCCAGATATACTTAAAGCAGAAACACTAGAGATGATTGACGAGCAGTATAAAAATCATACGAAGATCTTCACAGATGGATCGGTGGACATCGAAAGCGGGAAGTCAGGTGCAGGGTATTTCAACCAGAGTAATGGCGAACGGTACTATATTCCAGCTAACGCACAGTCCAGTATGGACGCCGAATTATTGGCTATAAACGCGGCATTAACCTGCTGTCTTTCCATTGAGCAAAAGCTCATCTGTATCTTGACTGACTCCAAATCATCATTAGAAGCGGTATCAAAATCTGGCACGAGTGCGTACTTCTTTCGTATTAATGAAATAAGGAAACTATTCCTCCAGCTACACAACGAAGGAAAAATGATCACCCTTCAATGGGTTATATCCCACTGTGGAGTCCCCGGAAATGAAATAGCAGATGGGATCGCAAGGGAAGCGTGCACAATGTATCCAACTAACCTAAAGAAGTTCTCCCTGCTGCAGTGCAGAAGCTCGGGTGACCGACACTTCAGGAGCTCTTGGGAGGACAGTTGGAAATCAGCAACCACAGGTCGCAGCTTATACCAAATACAACCTGTGCCGGCCAAGGAAGACATCTACAAGGGAGTAGCGCGTCCGATAGCTGCTTTTGCTGCGAGGGCACGTACCGGCCATATCGTTACCCAAGAATATCTCTTTAGGTTCAATCTAACGGATACGCCACAATGCTTATTGTGTGAAGACGGAGAGGAGAACCTTGAACATATACTTATAAAATGTCATTACCCGATTGCCGCAAGGGATATCTTAAGGATGCAAGTGTCGGGATGGCAAGAAATCATGAGCAATAAGAAGTACTGGGCTATCGCTTCTATGATCTACCATGGACATCGGGCTATCGGCTACAGTTGAAGCTGGACGCCTGTAGGAAGAAGCAGAAGCACACGGCCTGCGTTGGAGTCTGCGTGTTGGGGGTCAGTGGGAGCGTGCGCGGCTTGCATTGACTCCAACACATACTCTGCTACGCGCAAGCATGTGTCGCCCACGTGTACAGGATCACACCACACTGCTTGAGCCGACATGTCCCGCGTTGCAGTCTGCGTGTTGTGGTTCAGTGCGAGCGCGCAAGGCTTGCATTGGCTCCAGCACTCACTCTGGCACGCGCACGCGCATGTTGCGCTCGCGGTGCACACACATGCTTTGTTGTTTTGATTGTGGCACTCAGAGTAGTAAAAGTTTCCAACCTGAGTATTTTCACATTGGGCAAATACAACCAGGGTCGAATTTATTGCAGAGACACTAAACATCGAAACACATGTATGCAGTTACATATCCTCAAACGAATATATGAATGAGTAGCAGAGTTTTAACTGTGAAGTACAGAATGAGTGCCCAGGGCTGCCATAATGTAAAAATTAGTGTAGACATAGGGGACATGAAAAGTAGAATAGTTTGTGCTAAAAACGTTCGAATGTTTTAACACTAAATCTACACATTTTGTTTCCTTTCATTAAACTGTGTATGTAGTAGTAAGTATACACAATGTGGTCGACCAGACGTGCATAGGTGCGCACCTACTGTTACGTATACAGTGCAAAGGACTGTTAACCGATTGCAACCTACGAGTGATATTTTATGATCTGATGTTGAAGCATATGCTTTGAAACGCATCATCTATAAATTATAAAGAAGGCACAAGGCGGATTGAAAAAGGTTACTTTGTCTGAGTATACTCGTTCATTATTTTCAAGTACATTTTTAGTAGCCACCTCCAATAAAAATCCCATGGTTTTTACTATTGTAGCGTTACATCTTTCTCCTCTCCTCTCTGTCTCTGTCTCTGTCTATTTGTCTTTTTCTCTCTCTCTCCCCAAAACCACTATCTCTTACACTAATTATGGAAGGTTGAAATGTACTTTGTTGGAAAGGTTGAGGAAAGGGTACATACGAGGTGAACTCAGAATTCACAAAGTTGTGAATGCAAAGATGCCGTAAGGCGAGACAAAAGGCATTTTTTGTGAAGCGAATGCCAGTGGGACGTATTAGTTAAGCGTCTCCGCAAAGCCTGGGTCACAGAAACATTAAAAAGGCTCTTCGGGTAACCTTCAAAATATAAAAATCCAAATCACCTAAGCTCTAAATCTACTTAATACAGTACTCTTTATTTCTTTGTACATTTGGTAAGCGCTGTAAAGCAGACTCTATTTTTTCACATTCTATTTGTCTTGGGTTAGACCACAGTGGATCACTGACTAAATAAAGCAAAAGAGAGCAGATATCAATTTCCTGCCGTGAAAAATATTTTGTTTTTGTACGACTTAAAATGGTGTGGTGTGGGAAGAAAAACTTGACACTTCAGTTTTTGGTTAATTAAAAATAACGATTTATTAGGAATTTTTTGATAGACAAATCAATCAACTTGCATCGACTGAAAAAATTAATTGACCGCAAATGTTAATTGACGGCTTCCTTAGAAAAGAAAGAGAAAGAAAAAGCGAACACAGCAGCAGAACTTCCGAGTTTCTTTTACAAATGCTCACGCAAAGTTGCTGAACTGAGAAACAATTTATGGTGACAGTTAAAGTCGGACAAGGACTCGGTGTCATTCAGATTAATCAACAACTACGCACTACGCAGTGAGGTCTGCTAACTCATAGTAGTTAACGTACATGCTCTCTATGCTAATGTTGATTTAAAAAAAATCAATAAAGACACTGAATGCCATGGAAGTTTTGAATGGGTCAGCAGTATCAAGGCCAGTTAAAATATCGATTTTCTTCAGAACTCGATACAGGCTATAAATAAATAAATAAAAATCGATGCCTACAATTCCAATAATACAATAAAGTAGTAGTAGTAGTAGTAGTAGTAGTAGTAGCATATGTCTACTTTTTCACATTGTATATATCAATACAATCGCATATTAAAAACATCGAAAATGTACTGCAGGAACGGATAAAGGTACAGTTCCTATCCCGCTAAATAGCGTTTGTTTATTTAATTGTTACTATGGTAATTAATTCTAGTCTCCATGGTGTTGTTGACATCTTTATACACGTCAACAAAAGGGTATAATTAAAAGGGCCTAAATCATGCCAATGGAGCAGAATATCAAATTCCAAGTTAAACAGTGTTTGTTGCTTTGTGCCAAAGGTTACCTGGGCAAAATTTGGTGGCAATCGGTGTAGCGGTGTGAATTTGTATTCAATACAAATAAATCCTCAGACTTTGAGTTTTATGTATATAGATTAAATGTTTGACATTTAATATTAATTATACAATATGAATAACAAAACACTGAATAAATTCTGTTAAATTGTTCAATTGCCTTGTCTGAATAAAATATCTTGCTTCCAGGAAAGCTAGGAAAGCTTCTTTTCCTAAGTGTCAACATTAAAATAAAATTGTATTCATAACTTCAAAAATAATACACATTTCAGCTAAAATAATAAAAAATAATCAGTTATAAATATAATAGTGACCATAGTGTCCCAGAAGTAAATGTTATTTATTTACATTTTTTCAGCTAGAATTATTAGTGAAGGAATATACAATAATAGTATATATAGAATTACCATATTTAGTGTTTATTAGTGTATGTAATAGCGTATTCAATTAGTGTAAGTAATGCTGTTGTGTTCTCACTACATTACAGGTAATGCAGCTGATAGTTTACCGACTTCACAGCTACACCCCTGTAGCTCACACCCTTGTAAAAATGATGGAGTCTGTGAAAGATCTGGTCCTGAGAACTTCAAGTGTGTCTGTATTCCAGGGTATACTGGTGATATTTGTGGAGACTTGCTTGTTCCAAAAAGTAAGTAGACTTTTGTAAATTTATTAACAGACTAAGCTTACTGCATGAGTCATTCTAATTTACTGTTATCTTCACTATTTCTTCTTCTAATTAATATTCCCATTTTTTTCATGTCTCCATGGTTAATAATTGACGTTTTTTTTTTGACAAACTTAAACTTGCAAAACGCCATTGACAATCCTCATCTTGAATGTTTCCATTTTCACTGGCCACCCAATCAGACCACGACCTTGGTACATGCCTCATTGTTGGATTCACTGCACTATATAATTTGAGTTGAATTACTACAGCAGCCATTGATAGAATGTGGCTTTTTAAACAAATCTCTTCCTTTGGTCTGCTACTCTTACTTATTGAAACAATGCCAAACTAAAGAGTTTATGCCTCAAAAGCCTTTCTACTAAATCACACAGATTTCTATTATTAGAATTAAATTGCAGACTCTATTCATATACCCACCACGAATTTATTCAAAGACATCATCTATGATCAATAAAACCTGGGTACTTGGTTAGGTAACCAAATAGAATACGTGATTTATGTTCAATCTTTATTATAATCCAGTATCTCCATTATACTCCAGTATCAGTATATTCATTACAAACCATGTTTGAAGTCAGTCTAATTTATGGTTCATCCACAAATTAATAATATGTGATGTTATTAATTTTCTCAGTATGTGTTGATTATAAATAAAGTGTGTAACTTATTTGACCAAGTGAATACTGAAAGTGACTATTTCACAGTAGGCCTATGGTAAGACTTTCAATTTAGTTAAATATTATTAAAATTTTAGGGGAAAAGTATATATTATGAAAATGCAGTATATAATTATTACACTACAAATTGCTGATATTAGGGCAAGTATACTTTAAGGCTACTATTTAACTTTGGTTATAGCATGACAGAAAAACAGGCCAATACCAAAAAGTGTAATAGTTCATGGCACATTTCAAAATTCATTGGTTATCTGTTCTCTATTAATTTCTTATTGTTAGTTAGTTCTTAATGCTCCTTTTGTTCTCCTAATGAATGTAAACTAAATTTAAAAATATTTATAAGCCACATAACACTTAAAAAAATTTAGTTCATTGCAATTTATATTGATACAAGGCACCATCTGAGTTAATTTATTTTATCAAAATTGACAATCCAATACTTTTAAATAAATCATGTCCTAAATATTATTTCAGAGTATGAAATACCAGCTTTCAATGGAAATTCATATGTACGACTGAAGAAATTAAAAGCATATCATAAGCTGAGCCTGGAAATGGAATTCAAAACATATGCAAATGATGGGATATTATTTTACAATCAACAGCATACTGATGGAACTGGTGATTTTGTTTCTCTTGCAATTGTGAATGGGTAAGTTTTCCTATATTTTTTATATAAATAATATTACACTGAAAATGCATGGGTGAAGATTCTCCTCAGAGTTTTGCTCTGGAACATAGTACAGTACAATTTGTTGGTTGAGAAGGATTCTATCAAATATCCAAATGTTTTTGCATTTTCAAATGATGTAGTTAAAGGTAAATTAACAAAATTCAAAACTATACCATAATAGATTGTTACCTTAAAAAAAAAAAACAGTAAAATGATCAAACCTGTTAATTTTCATTGTGGCATCTTGGAAAAATTATAAATAAAAAACTTAATTTTAATGATCATATAGACCACATTGTTGCAGGATGTACAAAACTTATTAATAATATGGAGCCTTACAGGTGAGGCTATTAAAAAAAATATATTCAGATGCAATTCTATCCCTTTTCTAAGAGCACCAGTTTGGAATGTGCAATGATTAGAAAATTATAAAAAAGTAAAAGTGAATTATTAACAAAATTTTAAAACCTTTTAGAACAACATTATATACATTACCCACCCTAACACCAATTAAATGAAAATAGGTGAGATAACTGAGATCTACAGGATTTAAAGGTAAGAGTTTGCTATCAAACTTATAAAGCACTAGTTGAATTAAATAAATGGCCTCACCCACCAGATATATCTAATTAAAATTAGCTAAAGAAATCAGCACAAAAATTACTCAGTAGAAGCATACACAGATGGCAGTAAAAGTGAATGTGATGTAGGGTCCTCAGGATAGTACTTCAGTTTGTCCAGCAACCTGAGATGCTGTATCAAACAGAGCAGTTCATATTTCTAAAAGCATTGGAGGAAATTATTGTCATAAAGCATGAAACATGTGGATTGATTATTGATTATAAATTATTGATGAGCAGATTTATATACATAATTAAATAATGCAGATAGTAGTCACAAATTCATTTTAAAAGTCAGAACAGACTGAGACTTCTAGAATGTGACAGCTGCATTATAGATTTTAGCTGAGTTAAAGCTCGACTGGTTTAACATCAACAAGATTTGAAAATGTGTTAACAACACTAAAATTTTCTCTTAAATATATTAACGTTCATATACAAACACATTAAATCAGAAGTTCTTTAAGATACTTAAAAATATTATTACGACAGTCTACTTGATCGTCGTAGGTACAGTAGAAACAAAATACAAGACACCAATTAAGTCACTAATTACCAGTTTTAATTTTCACAGTTATACAGTTCGTAATTAACAACACAGTCTCTTATAACAAATCGATTTTGGTCATAGACCATCATCAGGTTATATAGCACATTTGTGTTCACAATATTATAAAACACTATTATTTATAAAAACCTGACGATGGTCTATGACCGAAATCGATCGCTTTAAGAATATAAATAATAACATCATATGGTACCTTTAGGCTATATAAAAAAGAATACAATAAAAAATAAAAAAATAATAATTATAAATTAGCTAACAATTTATTAAAATAATATTTGATATATATGATTACAATAAAATTAAAACTGTTGGTAGTAAAGAGAGGAAAGTGTTCTTTATAATGTAAGCATGCTCAATATTTATCTGTTTTATATTAATTCAGAATTTTAAAGTATACAAATGTGAACTCTATTTGAAGCTTATTTTAAGATATTTTATCAAATGTATAAAAACATTATTTTTACTTTTCTCATTCTTTTGCTAAACTTATCAGGTCTAACCTCTTGATAACTGTAACTCAATTAAAATTTAAAACACAATTAATCATGATTTCAGGTATTTAGAATTTCGTTACAATCTGGGAAATGGGCCCATTGTCCTACAAACTCGTGAACGAGTACAAATGCGTAAGTTTCATCGCATAATAGTTAAACGATATCAACGTGATGGACTTCTACAGCTGGATAACAATGACGCTGTTGCTGGTCAGTCACAGGGTACACTTCGTGCTCTTGATCTGCTAGAAGATGCATACATTGGATATGTTCCTACCACTGTCTCAAAGTAAGTTTTCATTAAAGAGGATTTTTGTTACATTTCTATAACATTGAGTTGTCCAATCAATGACTGTACATAAGTAGTCTACTTCACTAATGTTAGAAATCAATTCACTCTGGCAGCAGAGTGAATTCCATATTTGCCAGTATTAGGTGTGTAGCTGTTCATTGGTTTTTACTGATTAACCATAGGACTGGCATATGCCCGTAAGGTACATTAAGTCAGAATTCGATAATATTGGAAATACTGGAAAACATCATCCAGTACAAAGTCACTAACAAGTGGATAATTAATAATGAAGAATTTACAATTTTTGATACCTGTTTTGTTCAATCAAAATGGATGGCCAGAATACAGAATATGTAAACAAAGTTATCAGCTGAATACAAAATGTGCTAATATTACTATTATTACTAACAGTCTCAAGTTTTAGATGATTAAGAGTTGTTAGCAAAGCAGAAGTCCTACTGAATTTTTCATTTACTTCAATCGTTAGTAGATCAACAGTAATCTAGACAGGTTAGTAACAGTAGATCTAACAGCAGATCAACAGGTTAGTAATCTAGCCTGAACTCAGGATCAGTTAAAATAGTATCAAAGTACTCTGACCCTTTAAAAATTTCAAATCTGTGAGGTGTAATAAGATGCAAAAGTTTCAGTATTTAATTTATTATAATTTCAGTATTAGATTTCTTTCTTTCTTTCTTTTATCATGAGTGTGAGATAATTTGTTTAAATTTGTCTCACTGTGGTTGTATGTCAGTTGTCAGTAGAAACTACGAAAACCATAACTTCCTATATTACCAAGCCCGTACAGGAGGAAAGGACCCTTTTACCTTTTCACACGTCATATCGTCTTGAGTGATGACCTCTCTCCTGATTGGTTGTCCGATGCTCCAGGAGGCCCAGTCCGAACCCTGTGACCCGGGCGTGGTCCCATAGTAACCAAAGTCTATAAAAACTGACAACACAGTGAGATCACGTTCTTATTCAGCTTATTCTGTCATAGTTTGCTAGAGAAGTCTTTTAACATTGAGGAGCGGGTCGGGTATGTACCGTGTGCATATTAGACATGTGTTCTCCATCGTTCCTCATAACTACTGTGTGGTGTGCTGCATGTTGTAAGTACTGAAATGTTATTCTACAAGAGTGTTCAAAAGTGTTTCATGACTATTATCTAAACATCATTTTTTCTAAATGTTAAATAAAGATATTTGTCTTGTGAAGCTAGACTCTGTAATCAATCATTTCACACAACCTACTCACGTTGCTTAATAATTTGTTATTGATTCACCGCTCTGTCACGACACAGGTTTACAAGTGGATGTAAAAAAATTCTATGATTGTTTCATATGAGGTCTGGCAATAAGACATGCTAACTTTTTGCTGTATGTTTATTTTTTCAGCGCTGCATATAAATGCCAAATGTCATAACACAACTGTGATGCCATAATGCACACATCTGTGTTGTTGTTTTGTTAGTGAAAAAGTTGTAAGAAAATGAATATGATGTTGTGAACAGCTTGTATCATAATAGCATGCATGTTTTCATGGCCCTTACTGTGAGAGTATAAAGACCAAATTTTGTTGGAAATCCTTCTCTACTTGCTGTACGTTCATCTGTATTACTATTTTCTTTATAAAAGTCAAATATAAAAAATTAAGGAGGATGTATTTGAATAAGCAAAGTGACCTCTCAGTTCTGACTTGATTGTTTAGCATTTTTTTGTCTGTCTATCTGTCTACCATATATCTGTCTATTTGGGATATGTCTCACAACAACTTTTGGATGCATCATAAAATTTTTGTAAAACTTGGCATGCATGCCCATGCTTTTACCCTACAGAACCCTATTATTTTTAGACTGATTCCTCCAAAAATAGAGGGGGTGGGAGGCAAAAGTGTGGAGACAAAATTATGAATAAATTGCAAAAGTTTATGTGGGGGTATCAAATTAAATGGAATTTAAAACACAGTCTAAATATAAATGTTATTTTGAAAATTTCAAAATTTTTGAATATCTGGGCCCAAAAAATGGACGAAAAGTTTGATAAAACCTCAAAAATTCATGTGGGTTATCAAATTAAAGAGAATTTTATCTAACATCTGAATGTAGTGTTAAGTTTGGGTTTCAAAATTTTAGGACCCCAGGGACAAAAAAGAGATCAAAATTTTGAAAAAAATTGTGAAAATCCAGCAAGATGTCAGATTAAAAGGAATTGTAACCCAAATCCAAACGTTTTGATTTTTTAATGTTTATTGTGTGACTGTGTGCTCTACAATTATATATTCTACACAGACATATACAGTAAAACAGGGGTTTATAAATTAAATTGTAATGATTGTCATCAATTCTACATCGGCCAGACGGGAAGATCTTTTTCCTCCAGATTTTCGGAATATTTAAAAGCCTTCACCACAAACTACATACATTCCACATTTGCCACACATTTACAAAACGAAAACCACAGTTACACAAACATAGAACACAGCATGGAAATATTACACTACTTACCTAAAAGTAGAAAATCTCAACCAAACAACATATTAAACGAACAATTACATTATAGATCACATACACTATTCCATACACTGATCCAAACACACAATTTGAACCCCAGCGCCAATTCCCTCCCACCATCAACCCCCACCACACACACATATAGTCCATAACCGTTACTCTGTTTATGACATTCAGTATTAACTCCCTCTGAAGAAGACATACATCATGTTGAAACGTTTGGGGAAGTGATAACCAAAGTAAGTTCATAAGTGAAAGTTTATGTATATAATAATAATTATATATTACTAAAGCAATAGTAGGGAAATTGGAATTTTTGTAATTTTTCCCATAATTGGAAAATTATATAATATTGAAATTTATGTAATAATATATGTATTTTGTTCAAAATAATGAGCTAGTTCTGCAGCTCAGAGAGCATATTTGTGATACTGATGCCATTAACAGTTAACAGTTATATTCTACTTTAAAGGGTAAAATAGGTATTTTAATTCCTGTGCAGCCTGCAAAAGAAATTACCTACTTTGGAAGACACTACAGTGAATATTCAGCAATCGAGTTTGTTGGAATTTTGTAGTTAAAAAATTCTAAAATTTATTTTCATATTTTATTTCACAGATTATTATTAATGTAAGTCATTTTTTTAATGTTATTAATCTTACTTTTGTTTCAGAGTATTTGAAAATCTTGGAACATCTTCAGGCTTAATGGGATGCATTCGGCGACTAAAGATAGGGCGAAAAGTTGTAGAATTACATGAAGGAAGAGACACTATGGTGGAAGAAGTTATTGATGTTAAGGAATGTGGAGACAACCCTTGTGCAAACTTACCCTGCCATAATGGGGCCACCTGTCATCCTATTGATGCTCACAAATTTAGATGCACTTGTTCTTCAAACTACACAGGTATTTAGTAAAACAGTTTAATGAGATAATAAATATCCTTTGTCACAGTTGCACACTTCTTGGTCACAGCTAATTATGACATGTATTTTATAATATCTTGTTTTCTATGGATTTTAATATGTTGTGTTGATCAAATATTCTGTACTCAAAAAATTTTAAAAGTAAATTATTTAGGCATCTGAATGTAATTCTACTATTTAAGTCAGTACTTGATGTGAGTAATATATGACCTATTCAAAATATACAAGTGTAGGGTGAAAAGTTCCAGGACTCACATAGAGATGACACCTATGAAATGGCAAAAAATGGCTCACTGGAAAAAGATTTGCAAACTTCAGTTCAATCAACAATGCTGTAAATGGCTATTTTGAGAAACTTAACAAATTAGCATATCAGTCTGGAATAACATGTGTGTATCATAATGCTTTTATGACAAGTGAATTGTGCATAGAGATTATGTTGAGAAATTAAATTCTTGGATTTCGTTGTCCATGCCGTGTCCGTTACTTAACTAAATACAACTACAGTAATCCCTCGTCAACCGCGGGTTCTCCAACCGCGGAATTCATTTATACGCGGTTTTATAAATGCGCAGTAGTTTCCAACCACGGGGCTGGAATTCGCTTATACGCGGTTTGTAGTAGCATCCGCTAGGCAGCGCTTCGTGCACACATATCCCTTCAAATCGGATTGAAGTCAGTCAGTCGCGCATTGCTCTTCTGCCGTGACGTATTGCGTGTTCTTTAGTTTTTAGTGTTCGTTGTTCTTATTATATAGTGTTAATTTACTCTTTTATAAACTATCCTTTTGTCATAATGTGTTCCAAACGTTCGGAAAACATAATTGGCGGTGATAAGCTAGCCAAAAGGGCTAGGAATGTACTACCGCTGGAGAAAAAGCTCGATGTTTTGAACAGGTTAGGGCGCGGCGAGAGTGCTGCGTCTGTGGCCAGGTTAATGGCTGTCAACGAGTCAACTATAAGAACAATAAAAAAAAGTGAAGAAACAATAAAAGCTAGTGTTGCTAGTGGAACTGCTTCTAGTGCTAAAGTTACCTTTATGCCTCGTGATCCCATTATTGAAAAGATGGAAAAGGCACTTAATGTTTGGATCGAAGACCAAACACAAAAGAAAGTTCCTTTAAGTAGCTTAGTTATACGTGAAAAGGCACTGAGAATATACAAACATTTAGAGCAAGGTGTTGGCCAATCTAAATTTCAAGCTAGTAAGGGATGGCTTGCTCGCTTCATCCACCGCCATAGCCTTCACAATTTGAAAATAGTGGGAGAAACAGCCTCAGCTGACCATAGGGCTGCTGAGAGTTATCCTGAACAATTAAAAAAATTAATTGAAGATAAAGGATATTTGCCGGAACAGGTATTTAACGCAGACGAAACAGGTCTGTATTGGAAGCGCATGCCCAATAGGACATACATCTCTAAAGCTGAATGCTCTGCACCAGGTTTTAAGGTCTCGAAAGACTGTATCACCCTGCTCTTGTGTGCTAATGCTTCTGGTGACTGTATGGTGAAACCAATGTTAGTGTATCGATCGCTGAACCCACGTGCCTTGAAAGGAAAAAACAAATGTCATCTTCCAGTGTTTTGGCGTGCAAACAAGAAAGCATGGGTGACAGGTGCATTGTCAATGGACTGGCTGAATAACTGCTTCGTTCCTGATGTTGAACGGTATCTATCCAAGAAAAACTTAACCTTCAAGGTTCTCCTGATCTTAGATAACGCTCCAGGACACCCCGAGGCTCTCCAGTTCACCCATCCAAATGTTGAAGTTGTATTTCTGCCCCCAAATACTACTTCACTCATACAACCAATGGACCAAGGAATTATCGAAACATTCAAGCGATACTATACACGACGCACATTCAACAGGATACTGGAAGCTATGGAGAATGACCCAAGTCTGACAGTCACTGATTGCTGGAAACTGTTCAACATCACTGACTCCATCACCATTATTAAAGACTCTCTTGATGAAGTAAAACAGTCAACTTTGAATGCCTGTTGGTCCAAGCTGTGGAAGGAGTGTGTTAATCAACGTTTGCAACACAAACTCCCAGCCGTTAAGGATATTGTAGATGTTGCAAGACGTCTGGGAAGTGAAGGATTGGCAGACATGAAAGATGACGACGTCGAAGAACTTCTTCAGTCACACAAGGAGGAGTTGAGTGAAGTTGAATTGGAAGAAATAATACGATCGAGTGAGGATGGGGATGATGACGAGGAGGACAAAGAAGAACAGAGAGAAATGACGTCTTCTAGCCTAAGCAAAGGAATACTTTTGGCTAACAATCTCGCTGAATTTTTTCTTGACATTGATCCCATCATGGAGCGGAGTATAAAATTCAAACGTGGTTTGGAGGATTTATTATCTCCATACAAGCAGCTTCAGAAGGAGTTTCAAAATAAAATGAAGCAGCTTCTCTTTTATGCTATTTTAAATCATCTGGTGGCAAGTCAACTGACGTCCCTCACTCTTCCACAAGTGCCGATTCCCATGCCTCGATTTAAAATTGTTTTGATTAAAATTTTGCGTTTAAATTGTTTGTGTGTTAAAAATTGGTTTTATTTTAAAATTTTAAGTTGAAAATTGTAGTAAGCTATAAAACTGGACTTACTTAGCACTAAAAACTGGCCGCTATTTTTTCCTTGTCTTAGCGGCTTTTTCGTTATACGTAATGTAATACAGTATGTATTTTAAACATTTTGAAAATTTTTATAATTTAAGTAACTGTCAGCTATTTGAAATCATTGGACTGGTTTTATACATTCGAACAATGTAGTGTATACTGTATAATAAAGAGTCGTACAGTAGTTTATATTTCTGGCTTTGTTTCAGATTCACCTAACCTTACTTTTCCCATATAAAGTTAACTTCACCAACCACGGATTCACTAACCGCGATGTTTTGTAGGAACCTAACCCCCGCCGTTGGCGAGGGAATACTGTATTATATTAACAACTCGGAACACAAAGTTTTTTATAAGTAAAAACATAAAATTTCACCTTGCAACCTGAACCGGTTTTCACCTTTAAAAGGCTTCTTCTCTAATGTTTGTTAATGTTTGCAGAAATACTGTATTATGATTGTTGTTTGATACCGATCGTTTGGTCCAAACTCATAATTAAAAGAAAACATGCCACACAAATGCGAAAGCCGTTTTAAAAATATTTTATTTAGTCTAAAACGATGTACCTGGAATTAATGTAACGTCAAAATGATAATAAGATGTTATACTAACAAGTAATTTATACGGCAGTAGTGAGCGCTAATTTGAGATGTTTCCATTAATTGTAATTTAAAACAAAAATTTTTTAAGTTAGATAATTAAATTTCTAAAATAATTATAATTAAATCAATTTCAGTGGTTTCATAGCAGGGGAAAAATGTAATAATTGGTGCAAGACCCTGGAAAGAAAGAAATTATCTTTGTCAACATGATGTTGTAAATAGGTTGGTCTACCCGTCCACACGGTAGGGCTAAACATTTAGTGGCTAAATGTTTATTAGACAACTGAAAAGGCAACAATACATTATGGAAGTGAATCTTGGGCTCTAATTGGAAGAGGATTGTATAATATTGCTGTGAAGATACCATTCCTTGCGGTGCAGGAGTATCAGCTTGAGAATATATTTGTAAATCTTTTACAGAAAAATTAAATCTGAATGAAACTGAGTTCAACAGCATTCCGGATGAGTAGTGAAAGATGTTTTTTAGACAGTCAGAATATATAAGCAGGAAGGTCACAGAAGCTACAGGCGATCAAGATCATTGTAATACGTAGACTAAATAACACAAAATACACAGATAAACTACGATTATAAAGTGTGCTAATGAGAGTAGATTTATTTGTTTATGTTGTAACTTTACAATCTGAAGAAGAAGCCTTTTAAAGGTGAAAACCGGTTCAGGTTGTAAGTAAAACTTTATGTTTTTACTTATAAAAAACTTTGTGTTCCGAGTCGTTAATATAATAGTTGTATTTAGTTGAGAAATTAATACAGATTAATCGCAAAAAATATTGTTTTCTTATACATGTCCCATACTTTTCACTCTACCCTCATATATTTGTCAGAAAAAATATTATAAAATTTAAATCAGTGTGGAGATTTAAGTATTTAAAAACTTAATGGAGAGTATACCAGAAAGGCCATAGACAATACAAAATTTTCATTATTTCATTATTGCCTTTGTTAATTGCCAAGCTACTAGTTGCTTCACAATGGCCAAAGTGTTCATGAGTTTCTAACAAATGGCTGCTGCGGCTTAAATGGTCTCCTGACCATTAAAATTTCAGCAAAAGTTTAGTCCATAGCAAAGGCTAGCAATTCATAAGAGTATTGAAATAATAGAGTCTGTTAGTAACCTATATCTGTTTTGAAATTTTATTATTATTATATATTATTGTGGTTTTCATTGTTTTTGTGTATGTTTGCATTTTTGGTTATGCTGAGTTATGTTGTGCCATGTGCTGTGTGTGTGTGTGTGTGTGTGTGTGTGTGTGTGTATGTGTGTGTGTGTGTGTGTGTGTGTGTGTGTGTGTGTGTGTGTGTGTGTGTGTGTGCGCGCGCGCGCGTAGCTAGGGGGCCAAGGGGGCAGCCTCCCCGGGCGGCATTGCCAGGAGGGCGGCAAAGTGAGCATAGACTTGAAAAAATTGTTTTCAGTTTATAAAACTACAAACAACTTGTTTCTTTGATATGACTATTCCTTAAGAACTACAGGAATATAAGATTTTTTTAATATAAGATTAAGTTCCAAAGAGTTTATGAAGTCTTTTATTCAAGGAAAATCTAACCCCGAGTGTGAAAATATTACAATTAACAAGGAATTAACTTTCGATCATAAAATGGATGTTATTAGCGATGAGGCTGTTGATAAATACAGTAAAGTTAAGGACGTGAATACTTCAAACTGTGAAAGTGTCAAAGTACAGTTACAAGATTCAGTTGATTCCTAGTACCATACATTATATTGCACCGTACAGTCTTGAAATTACAGGCGATGAAGGACAGAACATTACTAGCAACAATGTAGACGGTGTTCCCGGTGCTGCTCTACAAGATATGGGAGTTTGGCCAAGCAATAATTCTCAATCCTTCCGAGATATAATGTGAACAGAGGAACAAGTCACTTGCAGAACGAGGACAGTCATTTTCCTGAAGATGAAACCGGACGATCCTTAAACAATTATTGGTTTGATAAAATGTTACAAAATGGCAAAATGTTAAATAGCACTTGGATGTATTTTTCTTCAACTAAAAAATCTCTATTTTGCTTTTGTTGCACTTTATTTCCACAAAAAAACTATCAAAGAAGCCATTTCATTAGTAAAAATTGCTTTTTGTTGTAGCGAAAGTTAAATCCCCGTATTCAAGATCATGAAAAAAATCCTGCTCATCGCTCTGTTTTTTTAATGGAAGGAATTGGAACATTCTTTAAACAAATGGGAACTCATTGATGATCTACTTCAGGAACAAATGAGTAAAGCAGTTAAGCCATGGAAAGAAATCCTCGAACGGGTTATTGCCACAGTACAAACTCTTGCACAACAAAATATGGCACCGATAAGACATCGGAGTCAATTACTAACGATCAAAATAAAGTATACAAATATACTTATCTAAAAATGAACTTTTTCTTGTGAAACTTACTGTTTTTCGTTGGACGCGTTTCGGCATACGTATTCGCCTTCTTCAGCTTTGAGACAGACTGCCATCATTTAGTAACGGTTGTTGTGTGGAAGGTGTAGTGGGGGTGGTGTGTGGAGGAAGGGGATTGGCGCGGGGATTCAACTGAATTTTGAAAATTGAATCCCCGCGCCAATCCCCTTCCTCCACACACCACCCCCACTACACCTTCCACACAACAACCGTTACTAAATGATGGCAGTCTGTCTCAAAGCTGAAGAAGGCGAATACGTACGCCGAAACGCGTCCAACGAAAAACAGTAAGTTTCACAAGAAAAAGTTCATTTTTAGATAAGTGTTAGTGCTGTGAAAGAAGAGATGAATAATCAAGACAACTATACAAATATACTTTGTACATAACGTGTTAAAATACTTTGTTATGCTTTGGATAAATAAAGCATTGACACTTGTGGAGATGCTAACGGACAAATTAAAAGTTTGGAGGAATGAGCTGTGTGACAATGTTGTTACTAAGGCAGAGCAGGTATGTAATGAATGGAGTGTCAGTATAACAAAAAGGATAAGAAGGAAGCGCACGATGCCAGGCGAGTATGCCGACAATTCTACTTTAACCGTTCGGCAAGAAATGCGATGTTCTCTAATAGAAATTTGGACAAACTGTCAGTTGAAATTTCAAGCCATTTCCCTAACACAAAAGAGTTAAGAAAACGCTTTTGGTTCCTCTGTAAATTTGACGCATATGTAAATGATGGGGATATACATTTTTAGGAACACTTTTCCACATCAATATTAAGTGCACAGTGCTTGAAAAACTGTATTCACATGACCTAAACAGTGAAGAATTGTTCAGTGACTTGAAAGACGTCATACTTTTATTTAAAAGGGAAAAAGTTAACGGAGAACAAAAAGACTTTACACCTCAGGGCAGGGCCGTAACAAGGTACTCCTGCGCCCTTGGCAATTTTGACAAAGCTGCACCCCCAACAGTGGTGCCGATCCCCCCCAAGCCCTATGTCGCTTCCCCCCCAACTCCAGGCTCGATTATTAAAAAAAAAAAAAAAAAAAAAAAAAAAAAAAAAAAAAAAAAAGCTCTTTTTATATTGTACTGTGATCTGTGATTCGTGGATGTCTCATCACGTGATACACCATGCAGCCCCCTTAAGCAAGCTTTGACGCAAATTGCGACCAGGAAATACGTTCTCACATTGTATTCGGTATTTTTGTAATAGTAAATTTCATACAACAGTAAAAAAAATTCATAACTTTAGTCGGTGCTTTAGTTCTATAATTTATCTCAATTTTTTTTTACACAGGACTTCAGGACTTGCACTTACAACATTCTGTTGTTGTAACTGCAGGTACCATTTTTTTGGCTCTGGGGGCTGGTAAATAACAAATTGAAACTCTTCAGTAAACAAATATATTGCTTTTACAAATTGTTACATACAGTATACAGCAGAAAAGCCATGGAACTAAAACTTTACCTTTCTTGCTTTCAGCAAGGCAAACTCACTAATTATTTCACTAAAATCAAGTTTTGAAGCAATCTCATATTCTATGGACAGGATAGCTAAGTTTGTCAATCTGTTTTCACACATACTTGACCGTAAGTAGTTTTTGATTATCTTCAGCTTGCTGAAAGTACGCTCGCAAGACGCCACACTGACGGGCATTGTCAAAAATATCCTCAATGCTATTTCGATGTTTGGATAAGCATCTCTTAATCCATAGTTTGAAATAACTTTCAGAATATCCAAATGGGAAGCCTTGTAAATGTTCTTCACCAGCTCTTTTGCATGAAACTTGAAAGCAGCTACTTCGTTAAGTAGCTCAACTCTATCAATGTCTCTGCTATATATCGCACCAAGATCAGCTGCACACTTTTCAAGAAAAGAAACAGAGCATTCACTTAAGGACTTTCCTGACAAAAAACTGAAGTCTGATGAAACTGTGTGGTAAATGTGTGCCCTTTTTTCCATTTCACTTACAATTCTATCAAATACAGTGTAACATTCTATCTCAAATGATTTATCAGAACTCAACAAGTGTGCTTCATCTTCAGCCGTCTCCCCAGCCATCCTCTTGACTTTCCTCAGCCTCTTAACAGCAAAACTGCTTTGGATGGCCATGGAATCACAAATAGCTTTGGCTTTTTCTGTGTATTTTTTAATTCCTTCTTTACGTAGGTCTTCAACTTTTTTTGCCAAACCTGAGAGCAAACTTGATGCTACGTCAAGAGTTGTGCCCTTTCCTTGCAGTGACTTGTTGGTGCAGTCCAAACTTATCAAAACATCAGACCACATCTCTAAAAGGCACACAAATTCGTAATCAATTTGTCTAAGAAGTTTCATAGCACCAAACAGTGTGTCAGTGTTCCAGTCGTTGTCTTTATCAGCCATGTTTTGTAAAACTTTGTGTACAGATGATAAGTTCTTCTTAAGAGCTGTCACAGCTTGACGCCTGGAAGACCATCTTGTATCACAATGTCTCTTAAGGGTAGTTTTGAGACAACCAATCAAAGCCTCCCACCTTAAGGTAGAGCTACTAAAGAAGTTGAAAAACTCCAACACATTTCCAAAAAAACTTATCATCATAATTGACACTTCCGCGGCGTGCACGCCAACGAGGTTAAGACTGTGTGCTGCACAAGGCACAAATTTAGCAAGGTCGTTTAGTTGGGATATGTGCGCTTGAACGCCTTCATATTTTCCTGCCATGTTTGAGCCGTTGTCAAAGCCTTGACCACGACAGTTCTGAATATCCAAGCCATCATTGTTTAGCTTTTGCAATATTTCTTGTGATAACCCTCTTCCTTTTTTCTGGTGACTTATGATGAAGTCCACAAAACTTTCTTCAACTGAGCATTTCCCATCCTTAATGTTAACATACCTTATTATTTCACTCATTTGTTCTAAATGTGCTGTGTCCGGGGTGCAGTCAAACATAATAGAGAAATACTTAGCACTTTTTACATTCTTCAGTATTTCAGATCGAACCTTATTTCCCAAAATGTCTATGACCTCATTTTGAATTAGAGGTGAAAAATAGCTTGTGACATGTTTTCCACTTTTAACATTTTCTATGTGCTTAGATAGTTGAGGATTGTAGTGACTAATAAGTTCTAATGTACTCAGAAATACACCACAGTTGCTGTCACTGATCGAATCGGAACCTCCTCTTAAAGGTAAGTTATTCCTTGCACAATGGAGAATTACATCCACAATACATTTGAGAACATTGCACCACTTTTCTGCTTCAGCTTGTATCAATGTTTGATGTTCTGCATCAACAGATCTACTAGTTTTCAGTCCAATTTCTAATTCTTTCCAATCGACATAAGAATGTCGGTGAGGTATCGACCTTTCGTGATTGACAATAAATGGGTTCAAGTGTCTCCAATCATTGAATCCCTCATCAATATTAGAGAAAGCAGATTTGTCCTTTTTGTCATCTTTTGAAAAGAGAAGGCAAGGGAAACAAAACAGTGCGTCCTTAGACTGGCTGTACAACAACCATTGCCTTTTTACTTTTTCCCCGTTTGGTAGAATTTTATAAACCCATTTCTGAGAAAAGTGTCTTCCATCATCTGCACAGGGGAATTTGTAGCTATCTAAGTCAATTGTTTGTGGGCCTCGTTCAACAAGTTTACAACGAACTGTGTCTGATCGAAAATTTGCTGGCCATTTTTTGGGATCCTCGTAGACAATTTCTATTCCCACATCAGTAGTATTTAATGCATCATTTTCATTATAATTAGATGTGCAAGATGTGCTGGGTTTTTCAAGATCAGTAGATTGCCTGCCCATTGTGGAATGACTTAGCTCAGGATCACTTCCTTCTTCAAAATCAATGACGTTTGTGACGAACTCCATTGGAGTGATCTGGCTGTGGTTGTCTTCTGAAACAGTCTCAGTCTTGCTATCTTCTTTTTCATTTTCTCCTTCCTTTTCTTCTTGGTCGTCTTCTTTTTCTTCTTCTTGAAGTGCATTACTATTACTGGCACTATCACTTTCACCTACTTCTTTCTCTTCATTTCGCAGCCAATTTCCAAGCGCCGATTCTAATTTTTCGTTGTCTTCTTCTTTTCGTTTTTTGATTTTTTTTAAATTCACTTCCAGAAGGTTTTTTTGGCCCCATTTCTGAAACAAACCATTCCCATTTAATTTACATTGTATTACAGTTGTAAATGGGTGCCATTTAAAAACTACTTGACCGATCTCAAACATTAACGAACTCCGCCTAGATATTGTGCCCACTGCCCAAGGACCTGTGTGCCAAGTTTGGTCATAATCGGTAAATTTGTTTGGGCGCTGCCGCTGTCATTGTCATTGTTACAGACACACAGACGGCCAAAAAGTTTTTTTGAATCCTGAGTAATAGGATTACACGGAAAACGCGAAGCACTGTAAATACAAGTGAGCCTCTCGCGGTAAGAAAAAAGAAACGATGTCTGCGACGTTTTAACGCTATCGCCGAATTTTTCGGTGAACGTAACTGTCGGCACTGAACATAAACAGGAAATATTACGAAATTCGTGTTTATGTTCAGTGCCGACAGTTGCGTTCACCGAAAAATTCGGCGATAGCGTTAAAACGTAGCAGACATCGTTTCTTTTTTCTTACCGCGAGAGGCTCACTTGTATTTACAGTGCTTCGGGTTTTCCGTGTACGCGATCGCTCATCCAATTATAAAAATAAAATTGATACCATATGCATGAAACTTGTGATTGAAATATTTACGTAAACTAACTTTGAAATCGGGACTATTTTAGTCAGCAGACTTGCGCAACAAAATCAGCTGACACTTGCTGAAAATTGGACATTTACAACCACGACCATTTCCGCTAAAAATGAACCAATAGGAATATAAGTTATACCAATGGAACGGGCCCGTTCTTCTTCTTTCTTCCGGTATTTTTTTAATTTTCTGTAGGTCTAGAAAATTAAACGGCGAACACAGTGATATTAGTTAGGCCTATTTGGCTTTGTCAGTCTGGCAGTAAAGACAGAACGAATGTTGGGAAATTATTTCTGACAGCTGGAGTCACGTTTCGCACGGTAACCTCCATTGATTGTTTGATTCACTGACGTTTTCGTGATGTTGAAGAGTAAATAGTATAATTAATGTATTGTTTTGCAATAATACCGTGTTATAATAATAAGAATAATAATAATAATATGTAGTGTTTTCAAAAACTGTACAAAAAGGGAAAAAATAGGCCACCACGGGGAATAACATGCGCCAATACTAGGGTTAATGTAGACTAAGCTATGGTACATTTTATTGAAATCATTCTTACCCGTACAACAGAAGCAACGCCAACATCAACAAGTAACAACACAAACACTATAAGTGTCGTCTAATCGCTGAGTGTGAAAATCACTTAGTTCACAAATTACAATAGAAAATAATACCAGCGGCTGTAATTACACTGAGTCTCAACAAAACCAACAGAACAAACTAGAATAGAGCAGTAGATTGACGTGGCCGTGGCAGGCGTGGGGGGAGGGGTATGAGTATGAGTAATATTCAAGTTATGACAAGCTTGCTAAAACCAACGAATATAGACGTTACTAGAAGCATACTTCTGGGTTATTAAAAGCGTAGTTGAAACAATGCTACTACTTTTTGTATAAAAGAGTGGTAGATGAAAAACATGTTTGTAATAGGCCTAATAAGACGCATGTTCTTGTATATTTTAAAATTCTTTTGCGCACTGCATAATAAATGAATACATCAAAAGTGCATTTTTTGAGTAGGCTGCATTTATTTGATTCATTCCTTCGTACCCAGTGTGTCAAACAAATGTGGAAAAATTTTGGAGGTTGTGTCTAGTCTAACCCCTACAAACATTTTTTCATCTACCACTTTTTATCTGATAAGTTGTAGCTTTTTCCAATTATATATTAACGAAAATGTTTGAAATTTACTAAATTTCGCGGTATAATACAAAAAATTACTTGGAAACGCCAGCGCCATCTAGTTGCCGGGGTGTTGAACTACGGTTTATCACCCCAGAAAGCTGACCCCACTCGCTCCATAAGAAGTGTTCTTCTAGTTACGTCTATATTCGTTGCTAAAACCAAGAAGGCGCAGGTGCAGTGCAGTGACCCAGTGACTGACACATCAAGGGACGGGCGGAGGGGAAGGGATTTTCGCTTTGCGCCTGGCCCGACTCCGCGCCCATCAGTAGGGCAAGGTCCAGTGCAGTTACTAAATTTACGTAGCTGCTTTTTGTTTATTGTATAATAGACACAAATATAGACAGTTCCCGTACAGTAACTTTTAACAATCTGAAACTGAAAGCTTTTTTCCAATAACGTGGAGTTTTTATTTGCTTGACAAATTGTACCAATCTAACTCTAAAAAAAGATATTTTTCATGGTCAATTTTGCGCCCTCTTTGTACCTGCGCCCTTGGCGGGGGCACATCTCGCCAACGCCTAGTTACGGCCCTGCCTCAGGGACTGCTACAATAAATTTCTTCAATGAGATTAGAAGCCTACAAAACACTAGCACTAGCTTTAAAAATATTTCTTACTTTACCAGTGTCCGTGTCTTCTCGTGAACAATTATTTAGTAAGCTTAAATTGATTAAATCGTACCTACAATCAGCAATATCTCAAGACACGGTATCAAATCTAGCGATACTTTCAATTAAAAACGACATTGCTTCGTCTTTAGATTATACTCGATTATAGTGATTTAATAACCCACTTTGCTTCAATAAAGACCAGGAAAGTTACATTTTAAAATGTCTCGTTTTAAATATTTATTAAATATTAAAAATAAGTAATGTGTTTATTAATAGAAAACAGACCATTAACATGTAATTGTAAATGATTTATTTTTTTACTTTTAATGTAATTCTTTGTTTAACTTTATGTTGCTTTAGGATGTTGTTTTGATGATGAGCTTTAGAACTACAAGGAATTTGCCTGTTTATTAGAACATTTTTACGTTATAAATTTTTTATATTACTACATTTTTATAGTCTACATTTGTTAATAATAAATGTTGTAATAAGTATACACTTTACGGCTATCTCTCCAATTGAATTCTTAAGCCTCACTGTTGGGATCACCAATTTGTATACAAACTGTTAGGGGGGGGGGGGTGCTAACTTCCCGTTTATTTTTGTTTTAATTTTCAATAACTTTTAGTTTAGTTTATTATTTTTATTGATTTATTTATTTCAATTCAATCTAGCATTGAATCCAACGTAAATAAATCCGGTTAATGCACTGGAAATTAGTTAGCAAAGTAGTTTTCAACTTCGGTTAATTTATTTTTAAAATTGTTGTTCTTCCGTCGTCTTGACGAAATGGTGACGTAGGTTCCTCACTGAAAGCATAAATATTTTGCAAGAACAATCACTTACTTGTGGTGAGTCTTGCCGATCTTGCAGGGTCGATGTAGCAATCTAATCTGTAGATTGACTTACCATATTTAAATTCACCGCTGCGTATCGGGCTATCCAATGAGAGTCGTGCACCTGTTCTGAAATCTATTCTATGAAATGAACTAACTGACTCCGTGGTTTGTTCGTATAAAATAATAATTTATTCAGTTTAATATGCTCTTCAATTATTTAAGGTATCACTAATTATTTCAATTCAAATTAAATAACATGAGTTGTTTGATTTAAAAAAATTTGTCTCAGGGTGGTAAAACTGATTTACAATATCAGTGTATGGCTAAATGCTTTTTGGTTAAAATTATTTAATCCACATGTGTGTGTGTGTGTGTGTGTGTGTGTGTGTGTGTGTGTGTGTGTGTGGGTTCTTTTAGCTGCAGGGCTGGCAAAAGGGGGGGCAGAGGAGGCCAGAGCCCCGGGGCCCAGGGTCCCGAAGCAGGCCCGGCGCATAACATATCTTGTTCTGGCCATTTATTAACAGTGTAAAACCCATTTATTTACGATTAAAGTTAAGAATAACAAATTGTAAGGTCAATTAATATATCCTAAACCATTAACAATTCAACAGTAATGATTTTGGTAAGTTTTTCTTTGGGGGGGGGCCAAAAATGTTTAGCCCCGGGGCCTGTGATCGCTCTCGCCGGCCCTGTTTAGCTGGCAGAATACCAAATTATTGAATAGAACTCTTACTCTACTGTTATTAGGCAGTTTGATAATGATTGCAATTCGATCATCACTTAATAATTAACATTCAAAATTATAACCATGCCTGCTTTGGACATTTCAGGTTAACAAAATTATTAAACTCAACGTTTGTTAACGTTAAAATAACTCTTGATAAAACATTTAAAAAGAGAACAATAAAATAATATGTTGAAACAGTGTTATTGAATGGAACATCTGAATCATTATTTGACTCTACAAAAAGGTAATTGTATAGTTGCAAGTATTCATGTAGCTTGACAACCTTAGTTTCTTATCCATAGTAAACATAAACATTTAAATAGTTATAGTAGTAGACTCTTCCTAAATTACAAAACATAAATAACATTGAAATTTTCATTAACTTTCGTTAATTGTTCATCCAGTTGACAATTCTCAATCATTTGTGAATGATGGTTGTTTGACCTATGTTTAATAAATGACAACTTTAATTAGGTGTGATTATGTCACACTAAGTATTCATACATAATAATTGATTGATTGTTTGGAAAATTCTTAACAATAGAATATTCAAAATAAGTTGAGGATTGCCTTTAATACTGTTGAATGAATAATATTCATAATACACCTTAACCTATATGCTTTATTTACACGCATTATTGGAATGCGGTTCGATTATATCGTTTCTCAAATTCTTAATTAAATATGAAAAATCACTGTACTCCCTTCATATTTTAAATTAAATCCCGTAATTGCTCTGGATTATACACTGAGGAATCCTTGTTACGCACTGTTACACTTAAAACACCTTCAATACTAAAGTATTTATGTTAGCATAAATTGAGGTTAGGTTGCCTTGTTTACAACGGTGACGCGCACAAATCATATGCACAGCTGTTTCTTTACGCTGACGATTAGCCGTCTGCCTTCCTCTGAAGTTGGTTATAAAGTGTCGGGAACACGCATCTCATTCTGCCGTTCCGTCTTGTGATTGTTGAAAATTTTGCTAATTTCTTGGATCTGATTGGTTGACGATCTTTAATTTGATGCACATACCCCCTTCGCATATTATTTTAATTGTTGTTTTTAGCGTGGGGTGTGTGGTGTGGAGATTATAAACATTTGCTCGATTTGACACAAATATTTTATACTTTTAATAACTTTTTTATTACAGCATAGATTTGAAATCTAAGTGTATCACTGTATTGGTAACACTCGGCTCTTTATTTTGAGTCTACTCATGGTGTGCTTTGGTCCATTATTAAGGGAGTTAATGTTTGAGATTATCACATTTCACTATTCAATATTAATTGTATTTATTCTTAGATTAAAACTATTCAATGGCACTCATACCTACTTGTGGGCATGCCTTCCAAGTCCTCTTACACTTCTTACTCACTTGTTACTTAAATCTACTGACAAAACATATTGCTTATGTTAACGTTGCCTTAGCCTATGTGTCTGTTACTTGTATTTACATATTATTTTTAATCAAAGGTATTTGGGTACCTTCTGTATGACCCCAGTTTTAAACAATAAGTGGTTTCAACTACTGTGAGTCTTTGTTAGTGGGAATCTATTGTTATTCCTTGGTATTTCTGTTATTAATGTGAGCTCTATATTGCACTATGAGGTGCACATTTATTTTCATTCTTATTTGGTATTCTTTTGACCTTTCATATTATCATTTAGTTAGAATAGTTTAACAATAGTAGTATCTTGATAATGAGTCTAGTCTTTTTAATACATTAGCCTGTTCCTTAGCGTATAGCATTGGATAACAGTAATTACACCTGGTGTCACATGACAGGTGTCATTAATTATTCTTATTATACATTATTTCCTTGCTTATAATACTCTTAAACTATTACAATAATGGTATTATACCTTACTTGTGGTATGGGTATTAGTCTGTTACTTCTATTTGGCATTACCATGTGGTTTTGTTTAGGTTTCATATAGTGAATCTCATTTTGGCTGGTTTTGGTTCACTTCATTTACTTAAATTCTTATATAAAACTCATTTTTGGTATCTTATATTGGTATGTGTAGAAAGCTTATTATTTCTACTTGGGTTAAGGTACAAAACATTTTAGTTTGGGCAGGTTTTCCCTACTAATAAATATGAACTTAGGTGAACAGTACCTGTATCTTAGGTTATGTGGTTTCCTTATTTGTAGCAACAATCCATGTGTTAAGTTGATACAAATCTACATTTTTTTAACCTTATTTTTTCAAGTCTAGTTTTATTAATGATAACTGGTAATTTATTAGTCATTTCTTTTTCTTATCTTATATGATTGTTTGATTATTTGACTAACATTTGTTATTATTATGAGACAATTTTAATACTCCTTTACATTACATTTATGCTGTGCATAACATGTCATTATGCTTGTCTTTACAGCTTCTTTTAAATTGACAGTATTGTTACTTCCATTCTTTTTATAATATAGGATGTCCTACTCATTTACAATATCATCAGTTGTATATTGGTCATCTCATTTAGTCAGTTGTTGTCTATCTCTTCAATCTGTAAGTTCTCCAGTTATTGTTCATACGGGTAAGATGTTAATCTATAGTTGACTGGCTCTTGGAATCTATATTTTATGCCATGGTTATTAGGTGTCTTCCTCGTAGTATGTTTCTTCCTTGTTTTCATTTGTTCCTTACTGACTGAAAACTATTGGGTAGTTGGTTCCTGTGTTACAATCATTGTTTGTTGCATCTTCTTTCTTCTTATAATGTTATTACATTTTTTAGTTACCATTTTATTAACTCTTGTGTTGTGAGTTTATTCTTGTTGATGAATTGCTCATGTAGTTTTATTCTTGGTATTTTAGATTAAACACTTGGTGTGCCTCTTTGACTCAATTATTCTGACATGTGCTAATATTTTGGGTTACTGAAATATTGGGCTCATATGTCTCGTTACAATGTATACAAACTGAATACCAGTAATATTATAATATGTAATTTCTTAATTTTTACTTAACAAATATTGTTAAGACGTTTGCTGGACGTCCTTTCATACAAAAATCTACACATTTGCATTTATTACATACTTTGTTCATTGAATGAGCCTTCATTTTTGCTCTTTTCTCAACCTTTAATTGTGAAGGTGAGGCGCCCGACAATCTTGCCCGGGCGCCAAAAAGCATAGCTATACCACTGTGTGTGCGTGCGCGTGCACGCATGTGTGTGTGTGTGTGTGTGTGTGTGTGTGTGTGTGTGTGTGTGTGTGTGTGTGTGTGTGTGTGTGTGTGTGTGTGTGTGTGTGTGTGTGTGTGTGTGTGTGTGTGTGTGTGTGTGTGTGTGTGTTGAGTATTTCATAATAACATCTCTCTATTCCCTTCTTTTTTGATCTACATAAATATGTAAATAATTATATCAGTTATCTGAATGGTTTTGTTGTATATTCAATCAATGGTTTTGTTTTATTATTTGAGTTCTGCACATTTGTTACTTCTGATGTTTTTCTAAGTATCTTAGTTTGTTTATAGTAGGGTTCACTTATTACAAATAAATATGTTGACTAGGTGAGCTTTGTGAAACACGAGTAAACCCATGTGTCTCGAACCCCTGTAGCCATGGTTCCACGTGTGAGCCTTTACCTCAGGGAGGTTTCACCTGCAAATGTTTGCCTGGTCACAAAGGCCTAGTCTGTCAACATTGTGAGTACATAATACATTTTTGCTTAACGTAATGTAGAGAAAATGTTTTACTGTTTTATTTTTATTTACTATCTATATGTTTTTCACTCACAGTACTTGAAGTGGATTTCTACTTTAAAAAGTCAACATGCATTAAGATTTTTAAAAATACTGGTATAAAAATAAAATTGTAATCTAGACTTGTATTAAAAGTGTGTACCAGGCTGTTTGGCCATGTCCTAAGTTTACAGACAAATCAAACGCTTCGACAGCTGGCTGCCAACATCAGTGGGATTCGAAGAATTCGAGTCTACCTGAATGCGGATTGTTAAACGTCAGGATCACAGTACTGTAGTAAAGGGTGACGTTTAGTGATCCTGACGTTTAACAATCCGCATTCAGGTAGACTCGAATTCTTCGAATCCCACTGATGTTGGCAGCCAGTGGTGCTGTCAAAACGTTTGGATTATCTGTAAACCTAGGAACATGGTCAAACAGCCCGGTAAACACTTTTAATACAACTGACACTGGCCATTAAAGCCTTAGAACAATTTTTTTGTAATCTATACTATTATTAACAATAAATATCTAATAGTATTACTGATAATTTTTCAAGAAAATCCACAAAAATTAGCTTTGTTTAAAATAAACAAATTACACAAACTCAAAATAGTTATGATACACTATTCACCATCACTATAGTTAACTGCATGGAAGTAGTATCGTCAAGGTCACACCGCTTACTTACAGCATTGTCACTAAGCAACAGTTTCCCTTTCTTTCGAAAAATGCTACACTAGTAAGCAGGCCTACTTAATGTAAAGAATATAACAAAGTGATTTTTAAATTAAATATTTACTTTGTTGTTGTCAATAAGGCTTCCATTAAAATCATTTTTTGTGCTTTAAACTGTTGAACATTCTAAAATCAATGACAATAGAAGACTAAAAAACAACGATACATTTTGAAGGTTCATAGATGCCTACTGCAGACATTTTATATAACTGCCCATGAAGAAAACAGTAAAACTAAATAAGTAAGTTCACTGTACGGAAAACACAAAATAACTGACCTAATGGTACTTCGTAAAGTTAGGGTGTGTATTGCTAAAAGCTTTAGATTCTAACATAAGAAAAACCAGCACAGTATAAATCGTAGTTTCAGAGAACTGCAAATTGTAACAAAAGAAGCCAAAGAAGGAGAAGGAACGCAAAGATAGAAATTCTGTAGATATTTATGCGACAACAAAAAATATGTTGCCGACTCACACAAATTTTTATAGCTCAAATACTGGCGCCCAGAATTTAACTGAGTAATGTTACCCACAACTAATTATTCCTGATAAAAAAAATTCATTTATGCGATATGCATAAATAAATTTGAAACGAGCAATATAAGGTGGATGTATGAAATTTGCTTTCGTAACACTGCTAAAACGCTACACACTGTAGTAGCCGGCAACAACGCTGGGCGAGGGGAGTGGAGGTGACAGGGAGAAGCAGTGAAAGTGAGTAACCTTGACGGTACTACTTCCATGCAGTTAACTCTAACACTATATATTCGAGCTGTTCAAAGATAATTGTTATTGGACTGTTCCCAGTTGACACAGAGTATGCAGAATTCAACATGCCAGAATTCTTTGGTGACTCTTATATAGAAGCACCCAAGTTAGAAAATGTTGGCCGAGCATTTTCACTTGAAATCTGGTTTCTTCCTGCATCTGACAATGGAGTGCTTATCTACAATGGCCAAGTGGCAAATGGCAAGGGTGATTTTATTTCTCTTAATCTTGTAAATGGACATGTTCAGTTTAGATTTGATTTAGGAAGTGGAATTGCAAATATCACGTAAGTACTAATCATTTTAAATTACATGTAGTAACTGTTTTGTCATACCTATATAACAATATATCCCTGAAAGTTAGTAGCTATGTTCTCATCTGTTATTCCAGGCATACAATTTACCCTAGAGAAAACCGTAATATAAAAGTATATAGTTAACTGATTTACATTTGTATTCTGATTGTGTGATATTTGTTTAGTATAAAGCTTATTCATCTGTCATTTATTACATGTAATTATCAATAATTTGATTTTGTTTAGATCTCCTGAAACAATATCCATTGGAACATGGCACAGTGTGCAAGCCAGTCGACTAGACAAGGAAGGAACACTTCAGTTAGATAATGGAACTGTATCTCGTGGAGTATCTGGACCTCCACTTGCTGAACTTAATCTGGAATTACCTCTTTACATTGGAGGAGTTCCGTAAGTTGCACATTTGAAGTGCTAAAATTTTTATGATACTCATTATCACAGTAAATAAACATACTATTGTTTTGTAATAAAAATTGATATTTATTTCAGAGGTAAACAAATTATAAATAAATAAAAATGTTTTAACTATAATCTTATAGTATCTACTTTATAAAAAAGATTAAGTTCAACCTTTATCATGAATAAATAATCTAAATTAAAGTTTCAAGTAATATAGTGTAACACAACGAATTATAAATTTAAGTACATTTAATTTGTGGAGTGCCAAAATTTATACTACATTACTGGTAAAGTGTACCAATTAATGGACTTTGGGTGTAATGGTAATAAGAGTAGTCATTGATTGAATTGTAACGAGTTTTCATAATTTTATTCATAAACCACAAGCATGTTTAAAAATCTCATTTACTTTACCATAAATATTCATTATTGTTTGCTTAAAACGTTCAAAGGTTGCATTTATCATTAAATAAATCTTATATTCTACAGTAACAAAGTTATGTTCTAAATATTTATTTGTTAATCTTAAAATTCGACTGCTCAGTCTGACTGTGCTTTACTGAAGTATTGTTTTATTTTATTTATATAACTTTCAACTACGTTCATTTATGTATTGCATACATAGTAATCAATGATTGCTCTACAAACTTTAAAATAAAATTTAAATTGACTAAATTAATCAGTAAACATCAAATAAAATATTTTATTAAATTTAAATCAGATTATCTGAACCTCTATATCTACATTTTACATAAACTCTTATTCATTTTTAAATTTCAAAGTGTCTTTTAAATGTCTTAGTCTCTCATTTAAAATTTATAAATGGATTATCTGTCACCTCGATTTTGTAGCTCATACCCATGTCCTCCGTTGATCCGTAGGTCCTCTTCTGATGGAGTTCCCTGCACGTTCCCAGGTTCCACTTGTCGTCCTCCAGTTACTCGTCCATCATGGTCCCATCTGGTAGATGTAGTATAGTGTGAGAGGTTGCTCTGCACCAGCTGCTGTTGTTCTAGCAGACGCCTCTATTGTTCAGCATAGCGTTCCTCTGCATGATGTAACAACGTAGCTTGTCTTCACTGACAGACGTTTGTGTGCGTAGACATTGTAAAGTATGTTCTATATTCGTACTCGGAAACAGATTAAGAGTTACTGTTCAATTAACAAAATTTAAAAATTCGTGTCATCAATGGATATAGCGTCCCACCGCTACTGAAAACTGATTGAGAAGAAGGCTGGGTTCTTTCATGTCCTATTTATATTACAGCATCTTACCACACCTGTTGGGACAGAATTCTGCCTGTTTGAAATTGCTTGGTGGCGTCAGTTCCCCCACTATCATCCAATTTCATATTTTCGCACATTTCTGCCAATGGCAAAGTCTAATGTGAACTACAGGGTGCTCTAACGATGGATGATTTAATTACACATGTTCAACATAATTACCATCATAATCGAATAATCCGTGTAATTACTACGCACTTAAAATCGCACTGAATTCGCACTGCGCGTCCTTTTCACACCGTTTTCTCACTACACATGCGTATTAATTTTATACATATTTAGGAGTCTTTGAATTTTTCCTACCATTTATGGTTTTCTTATAATGAAATACAAACTATAATTTGACAATTATTCAGGGTGAGATTGCAAACTTTCATGCTCGGACTGGCCTCACTCACACACATCATTTACTACTGTACACACTCTCAGCGACAATCGCATGAGCGTTCAGGTCAGTTCCTGTATGTCTACATGCCATATTTTTAACATAAACTCAGCTTTCAATCTCATACCTGCTTATTTATTACATATTTATAAATTTAATTTAAATATTCATTTTATCTAATAAATGCACAGTACAGCATATGATTGTATTGTCGCAATAGTTAATCTAGAAGTATGCACATAACTTCATTTTGGGAGTGTTCAGAAAATTCTGTACATATACAGAAATAATTATTGCTCACAAATATATTCATACTTTTCAGAAAAATGATTTAGTGGTAACAAAGGTGAATTGAAGATGGTTATTTTCCCCTTCAATTCTAAATATACATGCATAAAATATAATTTTTTACTATCAAAATAAAATAAACATTTTGGAAAAGGAAGTCATGAACTAATGTAATCATTACTTTGAAGGAAATATGTAATAAATTTTTTTTTAATTTTTCTTCTAACTTTAAATGAAACACACACACACACACACACACATGCGCGCTCGCGCGCTCACGGTGTGCATGTGCCAGAGCCACCAAAAATATTGAAACATTAGAATTTAGGGAGGCTAAATTTGTCTAAATGAAGGTTTGAACAATGCTGATGGTTCAAATTTGTATATGCCGTTGGCTTTCTAAGCTTGCTAATGGCACCTAGAGACTTCTGTTGGTGTTGGAGCCCAGTAGGATAGTTCTTTTTGTGGGTGTGCATTTGTTTATAAAATAAGCCGAGATTATTAATTTCATCAGAGTATTTCTTAGAATAGGCCAACAGGTCCACAGTTTTCATCTTTAACATGAAGTTATTACTTGTCATACATTCAACTTTGCAATAAGCATTGACTGACTTTAAAATCATTTTCACATAACAAGCTGTATTCATCTGGTTTATAATTAGAATTAGGCAACTTAAATGTCAACATTGACTTAATTACTGTGATACTAGGTAAATGTACACCTTGCCTCACCAAGTTGAATATAACGAGGTGTTGTTTTTCTGTTTCTTTCTTTAATACCTCTTCAGCAACTCCTATTTTGGCCATATAGTCTTCAGTTTTATCACTATCTATTTTCACCTGGCTTTATTACTTATCCTGTCTGAGAAGAAATTCTGACTCCATCAATAACTTCCATAAGAGTTGAAGAATTTTTTTTGTAGCAAAGCTAAAGTTTCTTAATTACTGTGCTTAGACATTCTGCATTCTGAACTTTACTATCGCTGGTTATTAACAAAGAATGGTAACCGGAACTGTACAGTGATGATTTCATTTTGTTAAACGTTGAAATAATCTAAGTCATAGTTATAAACAACATCAACAATATGTGGATTGTTTTTTATTTAGATTATTTATCAGTTATCTCAGATTATAGAAAGAATAAAATAAAATTTGTAAACAATAGTAGGTAGCATTCCTTTCATACCAGTGATTGTCATCAGTGAAAAAAATTAATGAAAAAAGTCATGAGAAATTATATAAAATTGTGGTATAATCATATTGGTGATGAAATTATTGAGTGATGGATTAGAGAGGCTTTCTGTAATGTAATAACTTTATAATATTTAAATCACTTTATTAGAAAAAGTCTCAATATTAAACATATATTAAATAAGAAAATTTCCGTATAATGCTGTTAAATATAACCTGTGGGTGAATGTTATATAGACCAGTATATAGAATATCTGCCAGTACTTTTTGGTGATTTCATCCTCTTGCAACAAATAGTTATTTTTGCACAGAATGTAATGTATGTAATGTAATCTGGTCATTATGACAGACATGCAGAGAACTGTTAAACAAAATATTTTGGTAGAGAGCTCAACATAATTTAATACTTGGTATCTCAGAGGCTTGAGGTCCATCTAGGAACTAACAAACCAACATGTTAAAAGAAGTAAAGTGTTAAAATCCAAAAGGGTTATGCTTTATACAAGAGGATAATTCTCTTGTATAGCAGTGCTATGATTAATATATTGTCTGCCAAATTCTATGCTACATTGCTATAAAGAATTGAAATCCTTTCTATATACATTATATTAGAATTGAAAAAACTTAATTAAAAAGGATAGTTTGTACCTTTACAATTTTATTTTTCACTGTCAGGTAACTTGGTCAAATGTAGTTTCAGGGTTGGATCAGATATGACAGTAATTCACATCTTTAAGAATATTTTAGAACTCTGATGTTAAAGTAGCTGTCTTACTTCTATGTGTTACATATAAAAATCATTTAATTTGATATACTTAATTTGAAATAAGGTTTATTCTCTGTAGCAATATTACAGAAACCAGCAGAGACTCTGGAATCATCACAGGTTTCACAGGTGTTATACAACGAATTTTTGTAAATGGCCAACCATGGACAAAGCTTAACGTTGAAGGTTACAAGGTGACAAAATATGAAGGACCACCATGTCCTCTGGCTGACAGCCCTTGTCAAAATGGTGGCATTTGCATTCCTATTTTAGATTCCTTTCTGTGCAAGTGTCATTCTGGCTACAGTGGAAGCCGCTGTAATAGGTGTAAGTAAACTTCACATTATTACGTAGAAGTCTGTATATAAAAATATATGCACTTGAATGTAAAAATCCATTTTAATTTCTCTTATTTCTTATAGGTTATGTTACGTTATTACCGGTATTATAAAATAAAATATGCGTTTGAATATTGTTATTATTATTGACCTTGAACATTATGTTATAATCAGAACCTTTGATGTTATACCAATTACTATATATATGATACAAATGCCTCATCATTTGATAATGAGTAAATTTCACACAAAAATTTGTGTATTACTTATAATCAATGGCGAACCTTCAGGGGAGACAAGGTAGACAATGTCTCCCCAAATAATTTATTCATAAAATAATTAATTTTATTTACGCATTAAGTTGCATACGTTACTCAGAAAGGTACAAAACTAATGTAACAAAGTTAAATATCATGCAAGTGAGAGCCATGGAACCTTGCTGTGCGATGCAATTGTACAGGGTATCAGGGTAGACATTACTTGAAATGTCTTTTTAACAGGGCTGGAGGTGAGGTTGGCTTCGGTCAACGACAACGGGAGAGGACCTGCGTGCGCAGCATAAAAATGCGTCCCGTACATCATGGCAAAAGACATGTCTCCCCCACACTGAATTGTTGCCTGGCCGCCTGTGTTTGTTTATTGTGCTCGCGTAGTGAATACGCTATTTGTTTTTGTTAAGTTTACAAATTATTTTTAATTTTGTATAGACTAAGAAGTGTGTAATAATTTACGCACTAATTATTAAATAATACATATTCTTAAGTGTCGGCATTTAAGTACTTTAAGGATACTGTTTAATTGGTTTAAAGGAGCAAAAAGAACAGTTAGTACCAGTTCTATAGCAGAAGTATTTGATATAAACTCTGACAGCTTTGATTCATTAGAGTTTTTGTTAAAATACGAATTCAGTATGTTACATTTAGAGCAAAAGGTATTGCTAATGTCAAAAATATCTCGGGCATCTTTAGGTTTGTCGCAGAAGGATGGAAAAATTATCAGACAGTTTGGTATAGTAAATATAGGTAGCTCTCTGGTTGTAAGCGAAACAAAACTCTGCACTGCTGTTACTGTTTGATGGAGAGGAACCATGGAGCAAAGTTGAAGAAGGCACTATAAACATTTTTGAAGTTAAAGCCGCTAAACATGCTGGTAGCAAAACTCATATGACAAATTCTGAGCTATTTCACATGCTAGGATGTAACAGAATTGAAATTGTTTGTCTGAAACACCTAGAATTCAAGCAGTACAGCACAATGAAAATGTGGCATGAAATCAAAGGATAGTAGGCCATTTGGTAGATGTTGTTTGTTATGTAGGGAGACAAGAGTAGCTTTTAGGGGTCTTAAGAAAAATGAGCAATCTATCAATAAGGGCAATTATTTAGAAACTTTAAATTTACTGGCAACGGAAGAGTCTTTCATGTAAGAACATATTATACAGAGTGATTCAAAATTGCACGGTGATTTCTCGGGAGCTGATACTATAACTAAAATTAAGAAAAAATGCTACATGGCATGTAGATCTCATTTACAAGAAAATATGAAACATTTGTGTAATGCCTGCAGTAATCTGGATTTGTCACCATTACAAAATATGAATAAAATTTGTTTTTTTGCCATTATTTTCTAATTAAGATTTATAAACAACACCAATAACAATACGATAGCTTTTTCTTGATATTTAGGCTAAATTATGTAACGAAATATGTGTATTTCAGTCACTTAGATATTATCTGCTAGTGGTATCATTAACTCTACCATAGTTTTACTTGTTCATTAAGAATGTCAACAATCTTAGTAAGAGGTTGCTTTTGGCTGGTATTTTTATGTCTACCCAAATTATTTTGTCACACTTTGCCACTGCTTATAATAAAAATGTATGATGTTGAAATGCATTTTCGACATACATATAGAGGTCAAGCAGATTAAGTGTACTTAGATAACACATTTTTATTTACAGTGCAACAACAGCCAACTAAAGACTTAGATATTCCAGTGAGGTTTGATGGTGAAACATATGTACATTATCCAAAGAAATTACCAACACCTAGAAGGTAAATTTATTTCCTCTCTTGTTCTGTCTATTCTCAGGATAAGAAGAAAACTGTATACTTAGTATATGAATTTCTTTAAAGCATGATTTAAGAGATGTCATTGTTATAAGGATCACATAGATCATGATCTTGAAACAGTGGAGTAAATTATTGTATGCCATGGAAATCAATACAATTTTTAGAACTTTTCTAAAACAATCACACTTTTATTACAAAAATTCATTTAGTTATACAACTATACAATACACATAATAAACAGACTGTAATAAAAGTCACAAGTCAAATAAATTACAGTAGTCTACAACACAGATAAACATTTTCACTGAATCCCTACTTTCTAAAACACTCTTGTCAAAAACCAATTCATCGGGCTCAACTTATAGACCTGTATGCCCACATAAACACATCCAAGGTCACCTGTGTGGCTTATTGTTATATAAAAACTTCCAGATACTACTACTTTAATTGGGCCACTTTGGGGTACACAAGCCACTTTTTGCCACTAAAGCTTGAGACTAAAACATTGTGTCTACTTGCTGACATAGCAAGTACACGATACGTTTTCGACATGTAGTTTTACATCACACAGGTGTAACACTATTAAGTTTCCAGAACAATACCAAGTACTTTTCTGTTATCCTTATTAATTGTCTATCCACTGGCGATCACTATTGAGAAGACTGTTGCAAATGGTTATAACAGTCTCTTATTATACAAACCATTATGTAAGTATTTTTGTCATGACAAGTTCTTTTGGCTGTTACATCATCTTCTGGTCAGATATTGACAGAAAAATGTTGACTTCCATCCTCTTATTTACATTACAACCAGATAGAACAGACAATATTTTATTTAAAAACTATTCTTGGATTTCATTGTCCATGACGTGTCCATTGATTAACTAAATATAATTATTTTCAACATGTCCGTTGATTTAATTATATGTAGTTAAAACTATGTGAATAAATTACTGTGAAGGTATATTTCTGACAGTACTGTGATGAGTGATAAGTGATAAGTGATAAGTTGTCATATCACTTTTGCAAATAGATGAACACTGTATACATTTTTATATGCATTATGATTCACCAAGAGAGTAGTCATTAGTCTATTAAATTACACTACAACAGCCTTACTAACAGATTAATGTAACATTTAAGACCGTTAAAAATTATAATACACTACATTTGACACTGATGTTAATTAATTTCCAGTTCTAACATGTCTGCAAATGTTAACTTTACTAACTTAGTAGAAGAATACTGGGAAGAAGATGAATCAGAGCAGGAGATTGACATGGAAGATGAAGTTGAGAATGATGAAGGTGATATGTATGATGAAGAGGATTATGAATTTTTTGATGAGTAAGACATATTTTAGTTTATATCATACTTATGTAGAACAAATTCCAAGGTTTTGTAAACTTGGAATATATGCTGAAGAGCTAATTATTCCATTAATATCCTTGCAGAAGTCACTATTAATATTCTTATACTAAATATTTATTATTATTATTATTATTATTATTATGTCAGACAGTGATCCCTACTAAATATCATTAATGCCTCAAGTCATAATTACTTGCTTAATAAAAGAACTAAATAAGTAGTGCCATACAAAACATTAGACCATGTCTCTTGGATGATAATTATAATACTTAGTGAGTTCTAGAGTGATAAGTTCAACATACATCTAATTCAGCATGTATAACAAAAATTAGTGTAAAGTAGTCGTGCTATCTGTTTCAATCTCATGAAATACACTTGGGCATTGCCATCTTAATGATATAACAATCATGGTTTCCCATTAAATAGCAAGTTGGACGGTGCAAATGGCTGCTTATTAAAACAATAATCACTGAAAGAACATTATACAAAATTAGGCTTCAGTTTTGAACTATTACATTAAAGAAGAAAACTAGTTTTCTAAAATGTTATTCACATTTCTGGCAGGAAGAAAGGTAAACGAACAAATCGCTTTGAACTCTCACTGAGAACAATTGAACCAAATGGACTGTTGGTATGGACAAGTGAAGGAAAAGGTCTACAAGGAAGTTTCCTGGCTGTGGCCATTGTTGAAGGGTTTCCAGAACTTTGTTTCAATTTAGGGGAGGAAGAAGTTTTCCAGACAGTGAGTTCAAAGGTAGGAGAAATGATAATAAAATAAAATATACTTCTCAGGATGTAATACTGTTGAATATTATACAATCCTATATTGTGTAATATAAAATATTAACACAGTCTCAGAAATATTTAGCCAAAAATTAGTACTATTTCTTTGTTCAGCATGTTCATGAACAAGCAAATAATAAAACCCTTATATAAGTTAATTATTATACTTTTTAAGAGACTATTCTTATCCTTTGATTTCTCCCTCCACTGCTGATTTTCTACAGTACTCTGTCACTGTTCATCTATTCTGTTTCATGTTATTGTATGCCTATAAACCTCGTATTTCTGAGTTTAGCACTAAGAACTGTCATTAACAACTATTCCATGTTCAAGAAAATCAATCACTAAAAGCCCTTTTTATCCTAGAACAGTGCAATTATTTAATTTTCGTACCATGTGCTTTCTTAATTTTTATTATGTACAATTTTTATGAAAGTTTTCTTAAATTTTTATCATAAAGTTTGATGATGATTAATGATGGCTGTGACAATGTTATGTGTTGATTTAAAATTAGAGTATGAAACTCCTCTCATCTGATGATGTACCTAAAGAATCTGTCTCCCTTCTGATAACCTTTCAAAAATATTTGAGCTAAAGCCAGAGGTATCTGTGTATCAGTTAGCAGTTTTTCCACCCATCAGTCTGGTACCACACAGTTTTTCCTGGCATAAATTACTAGACAGAAATCATACATCAGAAAATTGTACAGATTATTCTGTAATTATGACCTGATGATTTTCATAAATTTAGGGGGTTGTTTATATCCATCAGAGTCTCTGTCACCATGGATCTACTACTGTGCTCTACATCATGAATTATGGTCACCAGGTCAATGTCATAAGAATGATTACTGACTCTCACGTCTAAGATAGAACCTCATGAAAGTTTAGCTCATAAATCATTGGCTTATTATTTCAGCAGTAAATTTTTTATGGTACCAAAAACCAGCAGAATCCAACAGGAGCCTATCAATTGATAGGTTTATTTATTAGATACTTCTGTTGTTAAGATCTAATATTAAGTATAAATCTGGCTGCAGTAAAATGGCCAACAGCTAAGCAGGCCTATTTACTTGTATAAGGTACTGGTAATATGTATATGCAGTTGTATACAGAGATTAGTTAACAGTTTATAAATGGATCTTCCTTATAAAAAAGAACCTTGAATATATATACTTTAGAAAAGATAAAAATTGTATAACCACTTTAATAGTATGTTGTTTAAAACTTATATGTTAAATAGTATGTTTTATAGTATTTTGTTTTACAGTACGTTGTCTATAAACATGCAAAATTTTCATTTTATTTTTTGATCTCTGTTGTACAATAAGGTTCAAGTGAATGATGGTAAATGGCACACACTGTTGGTATACCGGAAGAAACGAATGGCATATATTCAAGTTGATAATGAGGTACCTGTAAAAACACAGGCTAAAACTGGAACTACTCCATTGCTTAATTATAATTCAGGACTGTGGATAGGTAAGTCTCAAGACTTATTTTGCTTGACTACATTGTTTGTATTTGCATTAAATTTAAGCTAAATGTTTGTCTATATTGATCCTAATATTTAAATGGTCAAGGAAACTGTTCATTTTTTTTAAACAATTCAATTACTTTATAATACATGACAGACCATAATGTACACAGGGCACTTGGTGACTAGTCTAATAACTGTAAAGTAGTTATTAACAAATGCATTGATAGAAAATCTATGAATAAAGCAGACATCCTGCATGAAGATGGTTAACACCTGTATTATTACTTCCATGTTCCGTAAGGAAATGGAAGTATGGTGATAGCGAAAAAAAGCATGTTTGAGATAAGGGCTAATTCTGATTGTACTACCCTCAAAACATGAAGAAAAGTAATTTTCCATAAAGTGTGTGTGTGTGTGTGTGTGTGTGTGTGTGTGTGTGTGTGTGTGTGTGTGTGTGTGTGTGTGTGTGTGTGTGTGTGTGTGTGTGTGTGTGTGTGTGTGTGTGTGTGTGTGTGTGGAATATTTTCTATGGCAAACGATAACTGCAGCAAATTCAAACAGAATCAAATTATTATTTGTATATGTGGCTGAGTTGTAGAGGACTCAGGGCCTATTGATTTTGGTGAAGACCAGTTAAGGGGGAGGGGTAGTTTACGGGCAACATTTTACGTTTTAACCAGTGGCGAAGCTAGTAGTTAATGAATGGGTAGGCAAAAATATTACCTAAAATTTGTTTTAAGGAATCACTAAAAGGACGGTGGTTCAAATCGGACACTGAGGTAGAGTTTGCTGTTAGCGAATGGTTCCCCAAACAGCCGTAGGAATTTTACTAGCAAGATTAGTGCAAGAGTGGGACTCATGTCTTAATGTTAATGGAGACTTCTTTTAAATCGTTGAATAAAAAATGCTTTACAACTCTAACGTGTTTCTATTGAACAATCCTTGTATAAGTCATACACAATAATACTAGGCCTACATCTGATTGAACTTCAAATTTTTAAACTTGATTAGTTTCTATACCTACCGGTATATTATATGTTTAATGTTACAAACAATTCAAAAAACAATCTTGATCATCTGTTAGTTCAGCGGAATAACAGGCACACTTTTAATAACCGCATAAAATAAGCACACTTATAAACCACACAGCGCGCTTTAACTTAACTGTTTGCACCATAGAAGTGAGACATGCCTCAACGCTCTATGTGTACACCACGGGACAATCCTCCTCCCCCGCACTTCCCTTATGCGCCAGCACATTGCTTACATACGATGTATACAAAAAACGCTGAGGCAAGTTCACGTTGCCTCAGTCGCTTTATGCCGAATCTCACCTGTCACCATCTAGCGGTCGCTCAGTAAAGCACATTTCGGCTTAATAAATTCGACAGTCACAGTAACAATGTATAATCTTTACGTTACGTAGTTCATACATATTTATAATTTTTATTCTACAGAATTTTAGGGTAGGCATTGCCTCAATTGCCTCCATATAACTTCGCCACTGGTTTTAACAGGAGTAAAGTACTTAATTTTGATGAATAAAGTAGCCTGAAAAGAAGGTCATAATAATCCACTGTAAAAAGGTAGATGAAATATCTATAAATGAAAATGGTAGTTGAAGAGGAAGGGGGTAATTTTTTGAAATTACCTTACTGATGTTGAATAAAGTACATCATTTTGAAGGATAAAATACCTTAGTAGCAGTGGCGGCGATAAGGCCCCCGCAGACCCCACGGCGTGGGGGGGGCCCGACCCTCATGGGGGGGCCCCAGTTGGCCCAGTCATGGGACATAACTTGTAACATGAAAAATAAGCGTAAACGAGTTGTAAAACGCTTCTTTGTTGAATTATCAGTTGACCATAGAATTGACGACCCAGTGAAATCATTTAAAGTAAAAGTTTTCAATGCAACACTAGATATTGTAATAGCTCAGCTACAAATGAGATTCGAAGGATTGCGTTGCATTGATGATAGGTTTTCATTCCTGACGCCTCAGAATTTAGTAAACTTCTCACAAGAGACAATAGTGGAGTAAAAGTAAGGCTCTGGTAAATGTGTATCCTGGTGACCTTTCCACATCACTGCCTGACCAAGTAATATCCTTCAAAGCTCTGATGGCCAAAGATATTGTATACAAGAAAAGAATTCGAGAAATGATGAATTTACTTGTTGAAGAAAACATCTGCCTTATGAGTTGCCTCCCAGACTTAACTACAGCTTTCCAGCTTTATTTAACCATACCTGTCACAACAGCTACAGCGGAAAGAAGCTTTTCAAAACTTAAATTAATTAAGTCATACTTAAGAAGTACCATGGCCCAAACTCGGTTGAGTGACTTGGCACTGTTACGCATTGAGCATGGAGAGACACAGAAAACTAATATCAACGAAGTGGTTGAAAAGTTCTTAGCTATTAAAAAAAGAAGACTAGGCTTAGGTAAACAGTGAACTTTGGTTGATCCTCATCTGTAAATATTGTACATACTTGAGTTCGAGTGTTATTGAATTGGATTAGACTTAAGGAGAACTTGTATAGAGTATATTCAAGAATTTTACAAATTCAGTTACAAACTAATTTAAATGTTTGAAAAAAGCTAGAATGTTACTTTGATATTCGTTTTTAAATAATAAATTTTTAACACTCTGTGTGCGGTACTGTTTCATAGTCTGAATATAGATCTTTGACGTAAAAATAAATCATTCTTTTTATTTTGGTTTTTTAATAGTTTGTATAGAACTTTGTCTATTTAGCAACAATGAATTTTAAGAGTTTGTACACGTGTAAAATGTCCTTTGCAAATTGCAAACGCTTTGTGATAGACGAGAAAGTATTCATAAACCATTGTTGTGAAACACACGTAAATAGAAACTCATTTGAGTGTTTTCCCCTATTACGTATACAAAATTTAACCATTTTTATAGGGCCCCCTAATTAGTTTCGCGGGGGCCCCCGTTTCGTTAGCGCCGCCACTGCTTAGTAGTTACATATGATAAAACTATTACTCTGTGAAAGTGTAAATATCAGTTGGTGGAAGTAAATATCTAATCGTGGGGATCAGTTGAGGAGGAGGGATGATTATCTGCATTGTTCAGTTTCTTTATAAGAATAAAGTACCTAATTTTTATAGATAAAGTGAATCGAAAATAACATTGTATTATTAAACGACTACCCCATAATAACAAAAATATCTATAAATAGTGAAAATAGTTTGAGGGTGGGGGATATTTTTTTATTGAACCAAATTCAAGTAAATGATTTTAAATGTAAGTTTAAGAACATGGAAGATATGTTTAGTTCTCCATATCAATATTTTTATTGTTGTTGTTGTTATTATTATTACTTTATTTTTTTTTCATAAGGAGGCTAGATTGTAATGCTGATTTGTTAATGTGATACAGTGTGTTGTTACAAGTGTGTATTTGTAGTAATAATATAGGCTATGTATTAGCAAGTTTCTACTTGTTAAATGTCTTGTGTTAAAAAATTGCCTTGTTACTCCAAATAACTGTGAGACATTCACACAAAATACATTTGATTTGACATAATATGATCTTTACAGGTGGTGCCACAACAGTTCATCCTGGTTTATCCTCAGCATACTACCTCAATTACATGGGATGTCTACAAAGATTAGTAGTTGACAAGAAATCTATCAACTTGTTACGCCTTAATTCTTTGCTACCAACAAATGACTGCTTTGATGTATGATACACTTTCCCAAGGTAATATTATTATCTGTGAATTTTACAGACAGTAGATGCTATTTTATGAATAATGTTTCTTGTACTTTGTTGTCCATGACATGTCCATTTATTAACTAAATATAAGTACTGGTATATCACTACCAACTCGGAACACAATATGTCTTCCGAGTCAGTAGTGATATACAGAATAATTTTTACTAATAAACTGTATCTCTCTCTTGGGCTTTGTGTTCTGATGTGTATGGGTTCTCTCATTGTAGATATTTGAGCTGTAGCTTGTCTTCTGTTTTTGCTGTGTTATACACATAACACAAGTTATGTGTCTTGCATTATAACAAAGTTTTGTGTTATACATTTCTGCATTGTGGTTGTAATAATTAAATATCAAAGCAGAACAAAACTTTACAATGTAAAATATATACTGTATAACACCTGATTCACATGCACTATGGGTTTACTGCAGAAACAGAAATAATCTTGTCTAATTGCAGACAGAAACAAAACAGACCATGAAGTTACTTAAAGTAAACAATATGGACAGATACCCATAGCAATAATGAAAATATTGTTACTTATTAATTGGTAAAAATATACAATCAGAAATACTGATTTCACTTATACACAGAAGTCAACATTTTCAATGTATTAATTTAAAGAAAATATTTTAAAATCGTATTTGTGTTTTTCTGTTTTAGGATTATACAAGTGAGAAGATTGCTTCTAAAACTATAGTAAAACTATTTACAGACAATCTTCAAATTTTAATTCAATTTTTTGTGATAAATATAAAAACAAATTGTCTAAAAATTTAGTGGTGTTACATGATATGATTCCTGTATAATGCAATTCTTGTTATTAGTAGACACATTTAATAAACAACATAATAAGTTTAAAGAAACAACAAATTAGGACACTGCAGTTACAAGAAGGACAACTGAATGTGAGAAGCTTCATGTGATTTAAGTGTTTACTTCTGTAAGTGTCGAGGAATAAATTAATATATCAACAATGTTGTAGTGAAAACAATGCTTAAGAGGGAGTTGTACTATTTTTTTTGTAATTTTTATGAAAATTATTACTAAGTTTTGTCATAGAGATGTTGCTGAGTGTAGAAACGGTAACTATAAGATACAGTTCCACAAAAAATATTGTGGTTATAACCAATAAATTTTCAAGAAAAAATCAGTACTTAGTGACTGCTGATAGACCATACATGAAGGAAAACTTCAAACATATAAAAAAATCGGTATGGAGAACCATCATACATGACTTCCATATTCTAAGATTTATATTTAAAATCATTTTTGAAATGAAATATTACCATAGAAACTACTTCTTTCTACTTACTGCTTCAGCCTTAACCACAGTACTGTGGTCACTAACGTATACCACCTCACGTTATTGCACTCGATTTTCACTGATGATGGAAGTCGATGGCATTGCTGAAACGTCTGGTTTTGTAGAAAACATTGGACTACGGCCAAATATCCCGGGAAGGAATTTTAACAAAAACTACTTCTTTGTTGCCGATAACGTTGTACACATATATATAAAAAATATGCATAAAATTAATTTCTTGTATAAGTTAATGATTGATCTCCATTAAGTAGTGCTCAAGTTTCCAAAGTTTTAATATTATGATGTCCGTAATTAAAACATCAGAGCAGGTTTAGTGTGAATGAGGGTACACTGTGGGCAAAAATTTTCAACATTTCCTATTGAGCATTGCTTAGAGTAAAGCTGCGAATCTACAGTGTATGTTTCACAGAACAAACACGCGAAAAAGAAGGAGCGCTCCGAAGTCACTCATGGACCCTCAGCATCTTGTAGAGGGTTCATTCCCTAAAGACGAAAAGTCTGTTTATGAATCGTTCCTCTGTAAATACGTGCAGTTACACTGCCCAGCGATCCACAGGAAGCAAATCGCTATCCACGCTGGACACTTTTTCGGCTTGCACGCGTTATGTTGGTATGGGTTTCAGCACTTTCCATTTAAAAAGTGTGCAAATGTAAGAAAATAAACATGAATGAGGCCAGAAATAATGCGAATTTGTGTGTGTGTGTGTGTGTGTGTGTGTGTGTGTGTGTGTGTGTGTGTGTGTGTGTGTGTGTGTGTGTGTGTGTGTGTGTCTTCCATGCCTTTTTATTGCGGTAGTCATAATAATAAAATGGAAACGTAAACATTACATAACTGAGATATGCTTGCCTGCCACGAACGATATATTTTCTCTCATACATGATTTACATTAAAATGAAAAAATTATAATTTTATTTCCTGGCAACAAAATTATTTTATTTTTAACAATTACCATTGTTTGAAAAAGTTTAAATGAATTTTCAAGTACTTTACTGTTTTTAAAACGTAAAATGTTGCCCGTAAACTACCCCTCCCCCTTAACTGATCTTCACCAAAATCAATAGGCCCTGAGTCCTCTACAACTCAGCCACATATACAAATAATAATTTGATTCTGTTTGAATTTGCGGCTGTTATCGTTTGCCATAGAAAATACCCTTGTTAAAACATAAAACGTTGCAGGTAAACTACCCCTTTCCCTTAACCGATCTTCGACAAAAACAATAGGTCTTGAGAACTCTATAATTCAGTGCTGTATGCAAATAATCTTTTGATTCTGTTTGAATTTGCGGCTGTTATCGTTTGCCATAGAAATACCCTTGTTAAAACATAAAACGTTGCTGGTAAACTACCCCTTTCCCTTAACCGATCTTCACCAAAAACAATAGGTGTTGAGAACTCCATAATACAGGGCTGTATGCGAAACATTATTTGATTCTGTTTGAATTTGCGGCTGTTATCCTTTGCCAAAAAAAAAAAAAAAACCCTTGATAAAAAAAACCGTTGCAGGTAAACTACCCCTTTCCCTCAACCGATCTTCACCAAAAACAATAGGTCTTGAGTACTCTACAAATCAGGGCTGTACGCAAAAAATTATTTGATTCTGTTTGAATTTGTGGCAGTTATTGTTTGCCATAGAAAAAAAATCAGACACACACACACACACACAGACAGACAGAAGACAGACAGACAGACACACACACAGACACTTTTCGAAAAACGACTTTTTTTCATGTTTTGAGTGTAGTACAATCAGAATCTGCAATAATGTCGAACACGATTTTTTTGCCATCACCATACTTCCATTTCCTTAAGGAATATGAAAGTAAAATGATCTGAAATTTACAGTTACATAATCCTTAGTTTATAACCTTAAATATAAAACATTCAAAGTATTTGTTTTTGTTAATCTTGAACCAATATTTACTTGAAAACAATACAGTTTTACAAAAAATAAAAAATAAAATAAAATATCATAGCACTTTATATAAGTTTTTACATTTCCTATAGATTGATTAAAAATTGTATTTATTTTTTGGCAGGGCAAAACTATGTATCTGTGCAGGATACATTCATATATGTGTTATATGAAATTTATCAAATGTATTCGCCCATAGAATTCAGCTACAACATTTATTGATAGCAAATTTAAAAATAGTGGTCGAGTAGAAAATTCATGCTTTGATCACAATACTTAAATTAAAAAACGTAAAAATAACAAAATCTGAATAAAAAAATGAATGAGTGATAAATAAAATACTTTCTCTTCTGAAAGAAAACGAGGCAACACATCCTCCTGAAAAGTCATGTGATTACTTGTACAGATCATGTTTTTAAATTTGTTAATTTGTTTTAGCTTTCATTATTTACTATGAAAGTGGATACTTATATCTTAAGGCTAATTCATATGTTTTATTAATAGTGTCTATAAAAATATTTAAACAGTCACTGTTAACTAAAATATCAAATAAACTAATTTATTTATATATACAAGTATAATTTAATTTCATAATTGTTAATAGTAAGTGTAATTCTTTATTTGTATAACTGCATTGTCAACTAAAGCCATAGACATATTTATTTCCTCAGACTGAAAATAAATGCTTTCAATATATACAATCAAAACAACATCAGAATAAATGAGATTTAAAATGTATATAACATGAATATGTGTTATATTCATATTTCTTGTATTTAATAATTATAGAAAGTTACAATGAACACTAAAGTGATACTGTGTGTTTCATATCGGCTTTAAGCAAATTTAAATGAACGTTATTTTAAACTAATGTTTGTACAAATGTTGTATTAATACTTGTAATATGTTTTTGTAAGTTTTAATTAAATATTGTAAAATATGTACATAAATTTTGTAAATTTTTGTAAAAATACAAACAAATTATTTTTATTGAAAAAATCAACTTGGTTGTTTTCATTACCATTTAATTTATGAAACTGCCTTACTTTGGTGTCAACTATACAACAATATCCCCCACGAGAAGTTATACCTCTAGTAAACCCTTATTTTTACGAAATGGAATAGGCCTAATGCAAATTCATTTTGGTTCAAAGAGACATAACAGTAATGTAAGATATAAAATAGAAGAAAGTACAAATCTAAAATAATAACATTCAAAATTTGTTCTTTAGTCATTAGGTACACAGATGTCGTTTTACAGGATTTTGGTGCCCTTAAATCCGATAGTGGATAACTGCATCCACTTTAAGTTTGCTTCTGGCATCAGAGTTAAGGCTATTGGATCCAGTCTAACCAGTTTCAGTTGATATTATTATTAGACACCTTCCAATTTTATCTCCAAGGTTATTAGTGTGTAAACGAGTTAACTATATGACTACTATGGCAGTACATATTACACATTTGTACACTTTACAAAATGATTAAGGGACTGAAAAGATAACGATGGTGACACATCATATATCATAGCTGAAATTCTCTTACCACTGATCTTGGTTAAGTGATATTTATGTTTGTTATATATAGATTTTACAGACATGAATAAAATGTTTTTATTCCAGCCATGCATTGTTATTCACACAATCACAGCTCACTTTTGTCCAGTAAGCAGTGGACTGTTTGTACTTTGAAAAATATAAATTTTTAACAAAAGCATAGTGTTTTGTTTCCAGTTTTAATTTACAGTAGAATCCCATGAATCCGAACCCCACAAGTCCGAAATTTCGGATAATCGAAACAGGTTTTTGAAAAATAAAACTCAGATGGAACACAATAATATGCACAACTTTATGACAGCAAATAAGACGAAATTATTATAAACGAAAACAGTTGTACATGGTAATTAACAATAGCTGTATTTATAATATAAATCAAACAATAAAGTTTAAACATTATTTTAAATTATTTTAAATTAAAAAACCTAGTCTTTTAAAAAAAAAATTCAGTCAATTTCTTCCGGTGAAATTTGAACATTTGGGACAACGCACCAATATCTCGCTAGTGCTTCATAAACATGACATCAGTTGGCATAGCTTTGCTGTGCTGTTCAATGTATCGTAGTGCCATCTCCATTGCTGAAGTGCATTCTGTTTGTGAAACTGGTTCCGACTCAGGATCTGCATCATCACTTTTTTGGAGCCAGCTTCTGCTTGAACATAAGCTGCGATATCTACATCTTCTTCTGGCACTACGGTCCCAGGGTAGAACCCCGGCCTGCTTAATGATTCTCCTCCATTCTTCTCTGTCCAGAGCCTTACTCCTGCAATCTGTCACTTGCATCTCTCTCAAATCCCCTTCAACATCTTCATACCATCTTCTTCTCGGACGTTCTCTCTTCCTTACTCCCTCTGGCTTCCTTTCCAATTCAATTTTTGGGCCTCGATCACTTTTCATTCTCACCACGTGACCCAACGATCTCAACCTTTGAGCCTTCATGGCCACAACTATATCCACTCCTCCATACAGGTCTCTTAGTTCAAGATTCTTTCTTATCCTCCACATATATCCATCCCACACTGGTCCATAAATTCTTCTTAGAATGGTGCTCTCGAAAACACCAAGGTTTTTCATATCTTCCAACTTCAGTACCCATGTCTCGCTTGCATATGTTACTATATGTCTGATTACTATGGTGCATATTTCCTTTTTTGACATTTTTTGATACCTTCCTGAAGCCACAGTATCACTGTCTGAATAGTCCTGGTGGCCTTTGTCAGCATTAACCCACTTAATAATGTCATTCTTGTCACTTTCTTCACAACCTGGTACCTGCTTCACCATCGGAAGTATGGATTTTGTTTCACATATGTCTTTCATTGACGTTCATTGATCAGCATCTATAACATCAGGCAATAAGGATTTCTCCAGATTTATTATGGTCTCACCCTTTAAACTATTCCATGATTCAGCAATCCAATAAATAACATCTTGATAGTAATTTCCTTTAATTTCTGAGATAAAGAACGATTTTCATAATCACCATCAATGAGCGACCAAAGAAGCTTTTTCCTGTACATGCATTTCATGCTGTGCAGCACACCCTGATCCATAGGTTGAACTAATGGTGTTACATTTGGATGAAGAAATACAGCCCTTATATTGCCACAGATTAATTCAGACTCTTTGGTGTGTGATGGAGCATTGTCAACAACTAGCAATGCTTTAACAGGCAGCCCGTTTTTCTTGGAATAGATTTTTACTGAAGGTACAAATTGTTGATGAAACCACTCCTTAAATAACTGTGCATTCATCCAAGCTTTATTATGATTTTTGTAATAAAGTGGAAGTGAATTCATATTGACATTTCTAAAAGCTCTCAGTTTAGCTGATTTTCCAGTGATTGTTATTTGTTTTTGGTCCCAATTAGTTAGGATTTGCGGGGTTACACTGTACTATTAATTTTAACTTTTAATAAGTGGCATTTTATTTGTCCCTGTTACATTGATACATGCTAATACCATTAAGCGCTCTTTGCTTACTTTGTATCCACAAGAGCAGGCTTCATTTTGAGGCACCAAATGTTTAGATGGAAGCATTAAAAATTTTAAACCTGTCTCATCACAGTTGTAAACTTGCTCTATAGGCATGTTTAAAGAAGATAGCAAATTTTTTAAATTAATTTTATAATCATCAGCGGCAGTTTGATCAGGAGATAAAATTTTGCCACACACGGATAGCTGACGAATTCCTTGACTCTTCTTCCATCGATATAACCAACCATTACTCATGATAAATGAAATATCGCCCTTTAAAAGAGAGTTCAATTGTTTAGCCTTTCTTGTATGAACTTAAGGGAGTTCTTTTTTCCCTTTATTCTGTAAACCATAAATACAACGCTTCGTCAATTTTACCAAATGCTGACATATTTGAATTTCGTAGTTTTTTGACATCAGCAAATGTTTCTGCACAGAGCTGTTCAATTGTAGCATGGTCCTTTTTCCAATCTCTGATAATTGCTTTTCTGACACCAAACTCTGTAGCCAATTTAGTAGCACTTTCACCTTTCCTTATCACTTCTTTCACTTCCTAAACATCTTATCACTTCTAACTTGTCTTTTAATGAACACGAATTATGTTTACGCTTACTCGACATTTTTACTGTACCGTAACGTAAAGTTAATAAAATCGTTGTAATAAAAACAAGATTACAATACACAGTAGATTATTAGTTGATTCATACTTGCGAACAGAAGACAGTACCGTAGGAGTACGTAAACAGACAATTGTTTATAACGAACTGAAGAGAGTTGCAACAGCGCTACTTGTCATTGACACTGACGGGCAAACCATTTGTAGTCTGCAGTGAAATTAACACACATTCCACATAACTTACCTTTTACGTCCGCTTAATCCGAACAGTGGTCGGTCCCAATTATTTTGGATTTGCGGGATTTCACCGTACTATTAATTTTAACTTTTAGTTAATTGGACTATTAGTTAATTGAACTACAATTCATTTCGACTATTAGTTAATTGGTCAATTATTAAATTTAACTACTATTAATTTAAACTATTAGTTGATTAGGCTAATGTTTAATTGGCTACTACTAATTTTATCTAATAGTTAATTGGAATCTTAGTTAATCGAGCTATTAGTTAATTGCGGTATCATTTAATCGGGCTATGAATTAAAATTAGTATTATTTCATTGCGCTATTAGTCAATCGGACCAGTAGTTAATTGCGCTATTTGTTACTCGGATGATTAGTTAATCGGGATATTAGTTAAATGCGCTATTATAGATAATCGGCCTATTAGTTAATTGGAGAGTTATTTAATCGGACTTCTAGTTAATTGCGCTATATTAGTTGATTGCGCCATTAGTTAACCGGGCCATTAGTTAATTGCGCTATTAGTTAATTGGGCTATTAGTTAATCGCGCTACTAGTTAATTGCTCTATTAGTTAATCGGGATTATAGTTGATTGCACTATTATTTAATCGTGGTCTTAGTTAATTCTGCTTTTGGTTAATTGATCTATTGGTTAATTTTTCTATTAGTTAACTGGACTATTAGTTAATTGCGCTATTATTTCATGGGGCTATTAGGAAATTTGGCTACTAGTTGATCAAACTATTTGTTAATTGCTCTATTAGTTAATCGAGCTAGTAGTTAATTGCGCTATTAGGTAATTGGCACATTAGTTAGTAGCGCTATTATCTATTGAGCTATTTGTTAATCGTGATATTATTTAATTGCGATATTTGAATAATTGGGCTATTAGTTGATTGAGCTATTAGTTAATTGCGCTATTATATAAATGCACTGTAATTTAAAAGGACTATTGGGAAATTATTGTTATATTAGTATTTGTTAATTGCGCTACTGTTTAATCACAGTATTAGTTAATTGCTCTCTTAGTTAATCGGGCTATTAGTTAATTGCGCTATTATTTAATTGGACAGTTTGTTAACTACGCTATTAGATAATCGAACTATTAGTTAATTGCTCTGTTAGTTACCGGGATAGTAGTTGATTGCGCTATTAGTTAACAGGGCTATTAGTTAATTTCAGTATTATTTAATCAGGCTATGAGTTCAACGTGGTATTATTTAATAGCGCTATTAGTTAATTCCGCTATTTGTTACTTGGGCTATTAGTTAATCCGAATATTAGTTAATTGCGCTATTAGATAATCAGGCTGTTGGATGATTGCACCGTTAATTAACCGGGCCATTGGTTTCTTGCGCCATTATTTAACAGAGACATTAGTCAATTGCGCTATTATTTAATTGGACAATTTGTTAATTGCGCTACTTGTTAATCAAACTATTAGTTAACTGCTCACTTAGTTAATAGGCCTATTAGTTTAACGGGCTACTAGTTAATTCCGCTATTAGTTACTCGAGATATTAGTTAACTGCACTATTATTTAATCGGGCAAATAGTTAATTGGTCTATTGATTAATAGGGCTATTAGGTAATTTCGGTATTGTTTAATTGGGGTATTAGATAATTGCGCCACTAGTTATTAGTTAATCGGGCTATTAGTTAACTGCACTCTTATTAAACGGGCTATTAGTTCACTGAGCTATTAGATAATAGATCTATTAGTTGATTGTGCTGTTAGTTTATTGCACTATTTGTTAATCTGGTCATTAGTTAATTGCGCTATTTGTTACTCGGACTATTAGGTAATCGGCAAATTAGTTAATTGCATTATTATTTAATAGGGCTTTTAGTTAATTGTTCTATTAGGTAATTGCAGTATTGTTTAATCGTGGTATTAGTTGATAGCACTATTATTATTCTGGCTATGAGTTGATTGCGCTATTATTTAATAGTGCTATTAGTTAATCGGCCTATTGGTTAATTTCTCTATTAGTGAATTGTGCTAATATTTCATGGGGCTACTAGTTGATCAAACTATTTGTTAATTGCTCTATTAGTTAATCGGGCTATTAGTTAGTTGCACTATTAGTTAATCGGTCAATTAGTTAGTTGCGCTATTATCTATCGGACTGTTTGTTAATCGTGGTATTATTTAATTGCGGTATTAGATAATCGGCTATTAGTTGATTGCGCTATTAGTTAATCGTGGTGTTTTTTAATTGCGCTATTATTTAATCGGGTAGTAGTTAATTGATCTATTTGTTATTTTGCAGTATTAGTTAATTGTTCTATTAGTTAATTACTCATTTAAATAATAAAGCTACTAGTTAATTGCGCTATTATTTAGATGAGTATTAGTTAATTGCGCTATTAGTTAACCGGGTTATTAGTGTATTGCACTATTATTTAATAGAGCCATTAGTTAATTGCGTTATTATCGACCCATTAGTTAATTACGTTATTAGTTAAACGGCCCATTAGTTATTCAGGCTATTGTTTAATTGCACTATTATTTAATAGGACTATTAGTTATTGGCGCTATTATTTATTTGGACAATTTGTTAACTACGTTACTAGATAATCGAACTATTAGTTAATCGTTCTCTTAGTTAACCGGGCTATTAGTTAATCGGGCTAGTAGTTAATGGCGCTATTAGTTAATAGGTCTATTAGTTAATTGTGCTATTAGTTAAATGTTCAAATATTAGTTGTTCAAGTCAATTGGGCTATTCAACTCTTAGTTAATTGGACTCTATATCATTAAAATATTATTTAATTGACATACAACTTTTTTTAAATATTAGTTAATTGTCCTATTAGTTAATTGAACTACTAGTAACTAAGACTATTAGTTAGTTGTACTACTATTAATTTCTACTAATCGTCATTTTGTGCTATTAGTTAATTCAACTACTTTTCATTTCAACTATTAGTCAATTGGGCTATTAGTTAACTGGGCTGTTAAATAATTGGGCTATTAGATAAATGAACAAGCATTAATTTCAAGTATTAGTTGTTCAACATATGGAGGGTATTATTTCATTGAACTACTACTACTACTTTCTACTACTATTTAATAGAAATACTATAAAATTCAACTATTAGTTGATTGGACAATTATTTAATTGAACTACCATTAATTTCAACTGTTAGTCAATTGGGATATTATGTAATTGAACTACTATTAATTTTGATTATTAGTTAATTGAGGTATTACTTAACTGAACTAATATTAAGTTAGAATATTAGATAATTTTGGGTATTAGTTGTCTGAATTACTATTAATTTCGACTATTATTTGAGTAGTAATTTACTTAATACAACTACTATTAATTTCAACTGTTAGTCTATTGGGATATTATTTAATTCAGCGACTATTAATTTCAACTATTAGTTAATCGGGCTATTAGTTGACTAAACTATTATTTCCTTGACCTATTATTATTTTAAACTATTAGTTAATTTGCTATTAGTTAAATGAACTACTATTAATTTCAACTATTAGTAAATTAGACTTTTAGTTAATTGTGGTGTTAGTTTATAGGGCTATTAGATTAATGAACAAGTATTAATTTATTGAAAGTATTAGTTGCTCAAGTTGATGGGGCAATTATTTAACTGAATGACTATTAATTTCAACTGTTAGTCTATTGGGATATTATTTAATTCAGCTAGTATTATTTTAACTATTAGTTAATCGGGCTATTAGTTAATTGCATTTTTAGTTGAATGGGATATTAGTTAATTTGCTGTTAGTTAATCGGGCTATTAGTTAATTGGACCATTACTAAATTTTGTTGTTAATTAATTAAGCTATTAGATAAATGAACTAGTATTAATTTGAAGTATTAGTTGTCCAAGTTAATTGGGCTGTTATTTAATGGAACTACTATGAAATCCAACTTTATGTTGAATGGGGTATTATTTAATTGAACTACTATTAACTTCAACTATTAGTTAATTGGGCTATTAGTTGACTAAACGATTATTTCCTTGACCTATTATTATTTTAAACTATTAGTTAATTTGCTATTAGTTAACTGAAATATTAATTTTATATTAATTTCAGCTATCAGTTAATAGGACTATTAGTAAATTGGACTATTAGTTAATTGTGCTGTTAGTTAATTGGTCTATTAGATAAATGCACAGATATTAATTGCAAGTATTGGTTGCTCAAGTTAATGGGACAATTATTTAACTAAACTACTATTAATTTCAACTGTTAGTCAATTGGGCTGTTATGTAACTGAACTACTGTTATGATAGACTATTAGTTATATGGGGTATTAGTTAATTAAGCTATTAGATAAATGAACTAGTATTACTTTCAAGTATTAGTTGTTCAAGTTAATTGGGCTATTATTTAATTGAATTAACATTAATATCAAGTACTATTTAATTGAACTACTATGAAATTCAACTATTAGTTGATTGGGCTATTATTTAATTGAACTACAGTTTATTTCTATATATTCCAGTTTTCGAAGTGAAATTGATCACTCTGGAACGTTTTCTTCTGTTGTGACTTCTGTGTTAAGGGAAGTCATATATAGTCAAAGAAAATTAATTATAATGTGTATAAGTTAATAGTGTATATAATTATTGAAATTAATGGTAAAGAAGTGTCAGAAAGAAAGTCACAGGAAAAGAAAAGCAGAAAGAAATTTATAGGAAGTGGAATGGCACAAGCATGTGGTATGTCTCTGTTGGTTTGAGAATTATTAAAGAAATTTATTCAATTTATGGGGGATATAAAATCTTTCAACACTGTCACTTCCCATGGAAAGCATCCAAGAAAGAAAGTAGACATCAAGTTAGATGTTTTCAACAAGTGTACTATTTGTTGAATTATTCACGAGTATCACACAGTGGAAGGGAAAGACCAACACTAAAAATGATTTTAATAGTTTTAAAGAATTACTCGTAATTAATTATAATATTGAGTATTCAGTCTGGGTCACATTATTCTTCAAATTGTGTTTTGATGGAAACTTTCAAAAGCAATAAGAACATTTAATAGTAAAACTCGACATCAGAAATTTATGAGATCATTATATTAGAAAAATATGGCAATATAGAGGAGAAACATGTCCCATAATATATGGATAGAACTTAGTTTCACAGTTCAATGCCAGTTACAAAAGCATGGAGAAATAATGACAAAATGGCCAGGGAACCCGAATAAACAAAGAACAGTGGGTGTTTGTAATACATACACAGCTGTGTGGTAAAAATAGCTCTCAAGAGTCTAAAAAGTAATATACACTCTCTCGATTGAATGAGAATTACAGAATTTTAAGATTCCAAGGCCCCTGGAGGTACTGTAATGCAAAACTTGAGCAATTGCTAATTTTACTCAATCAACTATGCTGAACGCAAAGAAATGGGTGTGTTTTAGAAAGCGGAGAGGTGACGAGACGCCTGAACCGTAGGCGGCATTACTTTAAAGAATTAACTTGTAAAAAGGCAGTAGAGTAGAACGGTAGGTTAATAACGCCAGCTTTGGGGCTGACGACTATAATGAATGTACTTTTAGGCTAAGTCACGTTTTGGGACAGAACTGTCATAAAATTGTATTATTCGCTAAGATAGTAAGGGTATTCGCCAACGTTGTAAACTTAAGTGCATGTAACAATAGGTACCGTTAGACGAGAGAGAGAGAGAGAGATGTGTGAGAGAGATAACTATAGACGCTAGTTTTTTAAGCACATGGAACACGGAAAAACGTTGGGCGAATCAGAAAAAGCGTCATGTGTTGCGCGGGAGGTTTTAGTTAAGCAGATTGGGTGAATTTATATTTAGCGGTAGTTTAAACCTATAGGAACGTTTTGCTGTAGATCGTAGGTAAGGGAAACTCAAAGCAAGTATATATTATGAACATAGAGGGAAATAAGTTAGTCTTCTTTATATCGCCGAAATTACACGAAGAGACTCGCGTACGCTGTTTTGCGTTAACAGCAAAACTAATTATTTTAATAATTAATGTAAAGAATAAGTAAATTCGCAGAAGTAACCGAAGTACTGGAAAGCGATAATTACTAACACTAAAGTTATAAAGTTTCATAAACCGTAATAAGTAAATGAGTGGATGATCGGAGTAATAACAAACAACAAAAAGTAATAATACATATAAAGTTCCATTAATTCAATACGTTGTGGTAAATCACGGAAGAAGGCGAATTAGTTCGGATTAAAGTCACGACGGTGTGAGATAGTCGAGCTGCACGCGACGCGAACTGTGTTAGATGCACTTAAGGTCAATTCAATAATCTTTGTGTCCAGAGTGTATAAGTATACAACATAATTATATGTATAACCAATATGTCAAGTGTAGTGTACATCTGTGATAAAGTGAATTAGTGCATTCTTAACCAGGATTAAACACGCAACAAACGGCTGCTGATGACTCATCGACCTGCAACATCTTCAGGACTACACACTTCGGAAGAATTATTACGCAAGTAACGAATAAATGAACATTTGATTATATATTGTTTTGATAAATATATGTTTTTTATTCAATATAGTGACTCAGTTTGTCAGAAAAGAACTCATTGCTATTTAATAATGTTCTAATTGTAAGATAACACGATCAAAGTCATATTAAGAAATTTTGTAATATATAAATGCAAAGGATTCATTAAAAGTTGATTAAATATTTTAATTTGTGTTTATTATTACTGGCGCCCTGAGTTATAACCAAGAGTCGGTACACTGGAATAAGTGTTATAGACTATTAAATACATTATTAATATTATTATTGATCAAGGTAGTTTGTAATCTTATTTCTCACATGCTCATAGACCAACATAATTTGCAATTAAATAATTTAAATCTTTTATAAAGGCCTATCAAGAAGTGTATTACAGTACTTGTGACAGAACATTAAAGAAGGAAGACTAACATCTCTAAATTAGCTGACAATGTATGGGATGAGCAGTATAAAATCCTGTGGGATCAAGTAGTTATTGTTAGGTGCAAAACTAATACTCATAAATGTGAAATCATAGAGTCATCTTTTACAGCTGTAAATGACAATTGTATTAGCTAGCCTAGTAAAGATGTATCTGGGATTTGTATAAGGACTTTGAAAGAGTGTTTGCTGTGGTGGGATTAACTGTGGTGGGCACAGGGTGGTGAGTTAGGTATTTAAATAGGGTGTTGTTATCTTTGAAGTTGTTCTTTGTGTGAACTTGTGTCAAGCCTGTCCAGCAAACTCATAGGGTAAATAGTGTTTATTTATTTTTTTATTTTTTTATGCTTGTATTTTACTTTTGTAATATGGTAGTGGCTTTATTCTTTTGATGGTTTATGCTTGCTGGTGAATGAATCTCGGGAAGGTCTAAGTTAGTTTTTTATGTATTTGTTTAACTTAGAGACAACCACAGATTTTGTGGTGTAAGTAAATCTGAAATCTGGACAATGGTAATAGTCTGATGAAACCCTTCTGATAACAAGAACACAACACCACTTCCCTATATGCATCTTACCATTAATACTGATTCTATTTCATGATGGTGCAGCATGAGCTGAACTGTGGTTAGATGGTACAACGGTGCATGTGTCTAATGCCTGAGGGAAGAAGACAAGGTTACACTTCCATTCTTGAAACAAAAGTGAAAATTAATATTAAGAAACTGAAATAGTTATAACATTAAGAATTAACTTACAAAATAATTGTAAATGATTTTTGTCTGCAATAATTGTCATTGCAACAAATATATTTGATGAACAGCCATGAATTCAGTAAAAGTAAATCAAATTATTATCTAACGTCTGATTGAATAAATTAAAACATAATCAAAATAAAAAATAACTTATTATTTTAACTATACTTAACTGAACTCTTTATACAATACTTTATATAATAATGAAACTTTCAACTTGTGAACTTACTTGTCTTTCCTTATCGAACGCGTTTCGGCGTGGTGTTCGCCTTCGTCAGCTTTGAGACAGACTCAAGTAAGTTCACAAGTTGAAAGTTTAATTATTATATAAAGTGTAGTGCTGTGAAAAAAGATGATGAACAATCAAGACAACTTTAACTGAACTCATCTTACGCTCAGTACCCCTAGTTAATGGAAGGAGATGATGGAAGAATATACCAGTTAATGGAAGAATATAAACCTGGTACAATTACTAATGTCAGATCCGCCTTTGCGGGCCTAAGCGCGAACTTAGTCACGCTGGCCTGCTTTAATCCCCATATCCTTTCAAAACCAATCAACAATCTCTCCAACCCACTTCTCACATAATTAACGAAATCAAAATTGAGATTTATTTTTAATGTTAGATAATGAAGTCAAAATACAACAAGAAGTCGACAAACTCAAGTATCTAGATGTTTACATTGACAAGAAAAATAGCCCAGATGAAACTGAAGATGACAATCAATGCATCAAAATCGGACAGTTATTCGTTGCTTGGACTGGAGGACGTTGTAGGACGTTGATTCGTTGTAGGACGGGAGGGGTCGTAACATCTCAGACGAAATCCCGAAGCGAGTAGGGTGTGTGACAGTGGAATCGGTGTTGTGGTTATGGACTTGAAATACTAAACGCGGACCTTGAAAGCAAGTTAAGAGAAAAATTGTTGAACTAGCTAAACGTAGTGTTAGAATATCGAGAACGGAAAGAAATAACAGAAAGACTTTTAAAATTTGTGGAAGCAAATACATAAGTTTTGGTGAAAGAGAAATTCATGGACACAATTTCATTCGAGGAATGAGGATGAAAGACGTACACGGTAGAATAGCGTAATACGGTAAATTAATGCTTTGGACTGATGGCCCTGGCAAAGAAGAACGGGAATGCGGCGGTAAGCCGCAAATAGCGTGAACGTATTAAGCATTTACAATAACTCCAATAACTCCACCCGTTTTTGTATGTAGGCCTACAGGGAAGATAAGTTACATAGGTTATAAGACTTTATACCCTATAGCATAAAGTGTATTCATAGAAGTATGTATTCAGTAGGTCTATCTATATCTTTACATGTAATTTCCTAAGATTATTAATAATTACTAATATAATTGCTAAGATTCGTTTAAAGTTACTATTAACCGCCGGACAATCCACCTCGGCCTCCCAGCAACAACCCGACCAGCCCCGGTTCATTCCGCCGCTGATCTTCGCCCGGCCTTCGGACTGGGCGAACTTCGTGCGGCGCCTGCACGGATGCGCTCCTGCTGTCACCTTGACTGGCTCGGCACAGGGTGACAGCTCCATCCGCCTCAACACCACGACCGTGGAGAGCTTTAGTACAGCGCAAAAGTTCTTCACGGACGCCGGTGTACACTACCACAACTTTGCCTTGCCGGAGGAGAAGGAGTTGAAGGTACAGATTATCGGCATACCCGCCGACACAACGCCTGAGTTCATTCATAATGAGCTCAACCACATGGGTTTCTTTGTTCATAGCGTTACGCCACTCTTCTCCCCCGGCAAGAAAGTAGCCCGTAATGCTTTCCTGGTAAAAATCCGCAAGATAGGTGACTATCAGGCCATTTATGACATCGATATGGTCTTCTTCTTGAAGGTTAGGGTTGAACCCTTCGAGACCCACGCCGGACCGAAGCAGTGTTACAACTGCCAGAGGTACGCCCATTCGTCGGCGTTCTGCCAACGTTACCCAACCCGCTGTGTGCGCTGTGATGAAAGCCATCGCAAGGATAGTTGTCCTCGCGAAAGTGCTGCCACCACTTGCGCTAACTGCGGGAAACCCCACCCGGAGTCATCAAGAGCCTGCAAGCACTATGCTGCGGTCTTGAAGAAACTTTCAAGGTCCTAGCAGGAGAGTGCTCCTGCACCTCCAAGTAGACCCCAACCATCGAGACCTGCCTCCTCGGCGGTACCTACCACCGCTGCGGCACCTGTAACTGCACCTGTCCCAGCCCGTCCGGCGCCTGCCGGGGCGCCCAGCTATGCGGCAGCCGCTGCTTCTCAGCCTGCCGCCCAGCCCGCGGCCCAGCAGCCAAAAACTGCAGCGCCGAAAAAGAAAAAGACCAAGCCATCGCCCCTTGCTTCCTCGCAGCAAACGCCCGCCGCACCTCAGCCACCATCGACTCCCGTCGTCCAAGGTCCGAGGCAGCCGAAACAAAAGGCCCCTGCCAAAAACGGCATCATGCTTACACACCCAGCGCCCAAGCCTCAGGCGGCACCGGAGTCAGCCGCGTCCTCGGATGCGACTTTCGCCGACCGCGTGCGTGCTTGGATCAACGCTCTCATCCCGCAAATTCTTGCTGCCAAGGACAGTCCAGTCCTTACTCGTTACTATTCTCACTTCCGTGACCTCGTTACTCCCTATCGATGGCTAAGCCCCTTCGGCTGGTGGCATGGAACGCATGTGGCGTTCTAACTCGCCGTACCGAATATGACCTAGACGTCATACTCCTCTGCGAAACCCACCTAACTCCCGCTCACACGTTCCAGCTCCCGGCATGCACTACGTACCGCACCGACCGGCCTGCCCAGAACCGGTTGAACGCCAGTGGCGGCACAGCCATTCTGGTTCACAGGCGCATCGCCCACCGCCCCCGCCGCCTCCGACGACTCGTCGTCTGGAGGTGACAGCGGTTGCTCTCTGCATCGGGGACCGAGAGGTTCGACTGGTTTCAGCCTACCTCCCGCCCCGAGGCGGAAAACCGCCCGACGAGGAAGACCTCTTACCAACTATCGCAGCCGGTGTCTTTAATGGTAAGCATCCCCTGTGGAACAGCCGTGTCTCAAAGCCTTACGGCCGCTCGTTATACCAATACGTTCAACGCCATCCTCAGGTGAACGTTCTAGGTCCTGTATCACCGACCCACGTCCGCAATCTCGTCTGATCACGACCCGGTACTAATCACTGTTCGGCCTACGCTGGACGCACCTCTCCAGCCTCCCCATCGTGTAACAAGAGTCAATTGGCGACCGTTCCACGACGAACTGGGTCGAACAATACCATCTGACACCCCGGTCGCCATCTCCAGCCCGGACGATGTAGACCGCATGGCCAACTACCTTCAAGAAGTCGTCACGTCCGCCATGGACAAACACACCTATCAAGTCCCTGCGCCCAACAGACGGTCGCAGTTACCTGAAGAGGTGATTCTAGCCATCCGGAAACGGCGCCAGCTCCGCCGGCGATGGCAGCAAACCCGGGACCCTGCCGTAAAACGCAGGCTTAACGCCCAATCTGACCTCGTCAAGCAGCTTCTGCTTGATGCCAATGTCGATCGTTGGGATTCATATCTTGAGTCTCTGGAAGTCAGGCCCGAGTCTGTTTTTCAGGCTGCGAGCCGACTCACTGGCGAGAAAAGGACCCCCCACCCCCTACGATCACCGAACGGGATTGTGTACTCCGCGGCCGGCAAAGCAGAAGTCTTTGCCGATACCACGGAGGAACAATTTTCCATTCACAGAGGCGTCTGTGACCCCGGCCACTCGGCCGCGGTCGCAGACTGCCTATCTGGTTATTTTTCCCGCCCTCCCACGGATCTAATTGACCCGTTCGAGAAGGCTGATGTGGAATCGGCCATTCGTCGACTGCACCCCAAGCGGGCGCCCGGCGAGGACCGTATTGACGCAGCGGCCCTACTCAACGCCCCATCAAATCTCGTTTCGCTTATACACGAGCTGTTCAATGGATGTCTCTGGCTCCATTACTTTCCCTGCCCTTGAAAACGAGCAAAGGTCATCATGATACCAAAGCCTCGCAAGCTGCGTACACTCCCGGAGAACCATCGCCCAATATCGCTCTTCTTGCCAGTCATATCGAAGGTGTTAGAGCGCCTCCTGCATCGCCGAGTTACTCCCCTGCTGGATAATTTCATTCGGCAGGAACAACTCGGCTTCCGCAGGCAGCATTCGACCACTCTTCAACTTGTCCGAGTTGTCACGCAACTCACTGACGCCATCAACAGACATCATTCAACAGTCGCCGTCCTTCTGGACGTGAGCAAGGCCTTCGACAAAGTCTGGCACGAAGGCCTTCTCTACAAACTAGCCACTTCCCCACTCCCGGCCTCATTTGTACATCTGATGTGGTCGTGTCTCTGCGACCACACGTTTAGGATCTGCGCCGACGGGACGTACTCTTCCGTCCGCCCTGTCGCCGCCGGCGTTCCTCAAGGATCTGTCCTCGGCCCCGTTCTGTACCTAGTGTACACGAACAACCTGCCAGTATTGTCGATGCCAATGCTGTCACTCTATGCGGACGACGCGATGTACCACACCAGTTCTGCAAATCTTCATTTTGCGACTGACGTGGTGCAGGGCCAGCGGCCTGGCTAAGGAAATGGCGGGTGGCAATCAATACGGAGAAATCCGAGGCGATTGCCTTCTACCGTCAGTTCACTTCTCGATGCCGGACCCTCTCCCTTGAAGGGAGTCCAATCGCTTGGCAACGTACTGTGAAGTACTTGAGCGTCACGCTTGATCGACGCCTAAGCTTCAGACCTCACGTATCCAACGTGCTCCAGCGCGCCCGAGGTGTCAAAGCCAAACTATACCCGTTTTTATCTACTCGAGGGCCACTGCCTGTGCGCACGAAACTCTCGATATATCTGCTCTTTCTCAGAGCCGTCCTTATGTACGCAGCCCTGCATTTTGGACCCAACTTGCCCCCGACGTAATCGCACCTGGAAGTTTTCCAGTCCCGCACCCTCCGCCATATCTCCGGATCACCCTGGTACGTCAGAAATGATTCTATCAGGCGAGGGTTGAAGATACCGTCGCTCGATGGATTTGCGCGAACTCTTACGTTCAACCTCTTCGATCGAGCATCCAAATCAGCCTTTCCTCACCTCCGTCGCCTTAGTAACGATGATGGACCACCCACCTGTAAAACGTAGACGCCCTCGATCCCTACTCGACGACCCGCCATAAATACCACACACCGTCTGCCCACACACCGACCTTTCAGATTTAACGATTTCCTTCCTGTAAAATTTCTGGTCCGTTGCATGCCGACATATGGATCGGGCGTTGCGCCAGCTTTAGGTGTGCCAAGCGCCACCTTCAGTCGACGACTTCCTCCCTCCAATCTCTCGCCTGCCTCGGTATCGCCTTACGGCAGTTTACCGGAAGTGTGTCGACCCGTTGTCGCCGCCTTACTGGGCAGGCGGAAGTGTATCGACCCGTTGTGGGCGAACAAATGCCGCCTGTCCATGCGAAGAGTTCGCGTAAACTTCCCTCTCCGGCCATTGGTGGATCGCGCCAACGGTTCAGCCAATCGCCAATCACAGCCCGTCTCCTTCACCTCCGCCAAAATAAAAAAGGGGGTACTTCAATTTTCCTGCGATGATCATCACCGCGTCCTCTTGCCGCAATTGACTCACCTGAGGGTCACTGCTGTGGAGATGTTGAACACTCTGGGCAGTGTCCTCTTGGTAGCGGCGTACAATCCGCCGCAAAAAGAGCTCCTTCACCCCGATCTAGCGGTCGCGTTCGATGAACACGAGGGTCATCATGGCCGGCGACCTGAATTGTAAGCATCGCGATTGGAACAGTCGCTTGACTGCCCCAAACGGGAAGCGCTTACGCAGGCTTGCAGATTCACGCAGGGTGACAGTGATTGGACCTGCCCGACCTACATTCTACCCCTCGTCAACTCCGCGCGGCTCCCGATGTCTTGGACATAGCGGTGATCCAAGGAATTGACTGCCCGGTCCATGTGTCAGCGCTAACGGAACTATCGTCCGATCATCTCCCCATCTTGATACACGTCGCTACCCAGCACGTCGTACGCAGAGATGTCAGGAAGGTGGTAGAATGGGACCGCTATGGCCCGGCGTTAAGTCGCCGATTGCCAGAGGCGGGACCACTATAAAACCGTACGCCAAATCGACGAGGCAGTTGCCGCGTTTGACGAGGCTGTCGTATCTGTGATCGACGGGTCTTCAAGGATGAAGGCTGGCGTCACGGAGAAATCGCCTCCGGGGACGCTGGCAGCGGACCCGTGATCCGGCCGACAAGGCAGCGTACAAGCGGGCGACCGGCATTTTACGTCGTGAAATGCAGGCCTACCGGAGACGCTGTTGGGAACTCGCCGTGGCTCAAGCGGGGGACGGATCGGACGAAAGTAGCCCTTACCGTATACCTTCGGCGTTGGTAGGGAAGAGGCGCCGACCTCGTATCCCAGCCACTGCTGAACCTTTCGGTCAAATCCTGTCTCGCCCGGAGGCGAAGGCCGAGTACTTGGGCGCGTGTTTCGAGCGTCAGTTCGCTCCAAACCCGCCCATGGACTGGGACTTCGATGAAGAAGTCGAGAACGAAGTGGAAGACTTTCTGTCTCTTCCGATCACTGCGGAGCCCGAACCCATTACTAGGGAAGAGGTCTCAGATCGGCACGTTGAACTCGTACCGAGAAAAGCTCCTGGCCCGGACGGCGTCTAATTCGACTCCCGGAGCTAGGAATAGTCTACTTTTCTTGGTTGCACTGTTCAACGCGTGTCTTAGACTGGCCTATTGTCCCCAGAAATGTCGAAAGGCGACGGTCATAGTGATTCCGAAGCAGGGAAAGGATGCTTCCCGTCCCGACAACCTCCGGCCCATTAGTCTACTGTCAGCCACGTCAAAAGTCCTCGAACGTCTTGTACAACGGAGAGTCCTAGACCATCTAAGAAACTTCGATGTACTGGTCCCCGAACAGTTCGGTTTCCGTGTGGGGCATTCCACCACTCATCAGCTGATGAGACTGGTGGAATACATCACGGGCGCCGGCTGTAAGTAAAGAGCAGACTGTCGCCTGTTTCTTAGATGTGGAGAAGGCCTTTGATAGTGTCTGGCACGACGGGCTCTTGTTCAAGCTCCGGGAAATCCAGCTCCCCGATTGCTAGCTTCGCTTGATTGCTAGCTTTCTGACGGAGAGGACTTTCTGCGTGAGAATAGACGACCACGGCTCTTCCGAGAGACGCATTACAGCCGGGATACCTCAAGGTAGCGTGCTAGGGCCTCTCCTGTTCTCCATGTTCGTCAACGACGCACCCAGAGAGCCTGGAGTCCAGATGGCCATGTTTGCACACAGGAAGCATCAGGCAGTCATCGCGCTTGCCCGGACGCTGCCGTCACCGGGGCACGCACAGTATTGTGCCCCTGTATCTGGATTCTGGATTCTGGATTCGTTTCCTTGGAGGTCCGAAGCCTCTGGACCCGCCCAATAGAGGCATGACGACCTCCGATTATTAATTTTTCTTAAAATGTTTTGATATGCCAGTAACATTATTATTTTAAAATAAGTTTTTTTTTACATCGGAAAGGAATATTTATTAACAATACTAAAATGATGATTACCATGGAAACATATTTCAACCATCATAAAGTGGGCCGTTCATAGAAACTTGCAACGACACATGTGACATGTTTCAATGAGGTTTCACAGTGTGTGGGATGGTTTCTTCGAAACAACCCGGTATCGGCTGAGGGAATTTCAGCATCCCTTCGCTGAAAGGAGATTGTGAAACACTACAATTGATAATGCCAGTGCCTCTACGGCTTAATAATTGTTTAACAGTAGAGGATGCGTCAGCTTGCGGCAACCACAAATATTTTGTTGTAATTTAATTATTTTACTTTTATCAAGTTTTAGTTTTACTATTTTGGGTTATATGAGTAGGACAAGAAGTTTTTAGAAGAATTTATTTATAATTTGATCATTTTATATCCTTGTTTATGATTCTCTAAATGTTGGCCAAATGAATTTTCAGACACGCAATTAGAAATGACTCTTGTAATGAGTTGTTGCGAAATGCAAAGCAAGATATGAATAGGCATATAAGCCAGAGCTTTGCGTAAATGTTGTTCAGTAGTAACTTCATCCTTCATCAATGTATTGCGTGTAATAATGATAATATCAGGAATGATCAATCAGAAATCCATACTTTATAAATTATAAAATAGGTAATTAGAATGGTGATATAAATAAATTACCAGGATGGTTCTGGCGCAAAACTATACTATAAAGATGTCTCATCCATATGGAAATGGAAACACTTATTAATCATCAGATTCATGTAACCCCAGTTTGAGTAAAAGTTATTCGTTTTAAAAGCATTTTATCATGAAACCACTCACTTATCACACGACTTATTTAAAGCTGAACCAGTGGCGACTCCTTCTTCCTTTCCATCCCTCTATGAGATTTAGACTCCTCAACAATCCTACACCATTCTCTTCTGTTCTCAGCAACAATTTCCATCCTCTGATCCCCATGGTTCGCATGTCCTCCTCAACACACTCCATCCATCTCTTTCTCGGTCTTCCTCTGGGCCTAAACTCCAAGCGTTTCCATTCGGTGATAGCTCTCGTATTTCTGGTCTTCTCCATTCTATACATATGTCCTAGCCATCTGATTCTCTGTCACTTAATAAACTTTCCTATTTTTTCGCTGTTTATTAATGTACTAGCAAAATACCCGTGCTTCGCTACGGAGTTTCACGTTGTACGTAATTGTACAATTATTGCTTGCTTAATAGTACAGGATTAGATAGATTGTACAAATTCTCAACTCTTAGTTTGTCTATTTACATTCATAGCAACAGCTATTTATTATTTATTTCGAGAAAATCGTTAGAGCCGTTTCCGAGAAAAAAAGGACATACATTTATTAATTAATTGAACTTCGAAATTTTCTCGACTATAAGAACCTGCAAACAATGAAGTTTTTTCAATATAAAACAATGATTAAAAACTCAGGACTAAATGTATTCGGGGTTTCCAGTAAACTGAGATGTCAACCACTTCATTTACCAAGTATGCAATTCCCGCTATAAATTTCAGTATTTGGTTTTTTGCCCCTTAGGAGTGAAAGTTTTTAAAACCGTTTCTTAGTGAGCACCTAAGACCTATGATGAACCTATGTTCAAAGTTTCATTGATATCCATTCAGTGGTTTCAGAGATAACGTGATCAGTGAGTCAGTCAGTGGTATTTGGCTTATATAGATATCTATATCTAGCCGATTTACCCAGCGTTGCTGGGGTTCATAATTTATTCATAGGCTCATAGGCACCTATTCTTGTTCTAACGTTATATTACTTGTATACTGTATAATCTTCCTTATATTGTTACGTTCGCATTCTCACTGGAGGAATACTCTGTAACGCACCTGTTTAAGAACATGTCATAAACTGTATTCTTATATCTGGAGAAGAATTCTGTTGCGCGTGATGCTCCTGCTCGATTTCTAACTCTGGGAGCTAAATTAGTTTTCAATAAAATGTCTACAGTACTTGTACGTGCTGCGTATTTAACTGTCGTTTTATAATTCATTGTGTTAATGTTGAAATAAGGCATTTGTTAAATTAGTCTCTCCTAAACTTATTCTAACAATACAATACCTCTATAGATTTCAGCTTATCAATGTTTAAATTCAAACTGAAGCAAGTGCATTTATATTGTCTGAGCTCTATGATCTGAATACATTCGCTATCAAAACGTTGTTTTTTGTACTCGCTTATAACTTACTTCGATCATAACTTATCCACTTTTAAATTCAAACTGAAACAACTCTGAATTCACACACTATTACGACGTTTCTTAAGATGTATACACCACCTTTGATATCATAACCTATATCTTTATTTATAAGAACCGTGGACTCTGGCCCCGCCGTCTTTCGCGGGATCCGACCTAAGACTCCCCGGGTTCCGTGGATGAACTCCGGGGAAGGCCCGTCGGACGACTCCCGCGCTATTTCCTACGTGGGAGACTTCCACCGATGCTATGGAAACAAGAATCTATTCTATTGGGTTGCCATAGTAACCAGATGTAATAGTTGTTTAAGACCCAAAGGACTCCCCAGAGGATCGTATCGAAAAAAAAACACCTGTCCTATGTTGGTTCTCCTGTTGCGTAAAATATTTGTGACAAGTTTGGTTGAAATAGGTCCAGTGGTTTAGGAGGAGATGTGGAAGACCCCAAAGGACCCCCCGAAGTTCGAAAAAACACCTATCTTATGTTGGTTCTCCCGTCGCGTAAAATATTTGTGCCAAGTTTGGTTGAAATCGGTCCAGTGGTTCAGGAAGAGATGTGGAACATACATACATAGATACAATGGGGGGGGGGTTTGCCCCTTAGGAGTGAAAGTTTTTAAAACCGTTTCTTAGTGAGCACCTAAGACCTATGATGAAGCTATGTTCAAAGTTTCATTGATATCCATTCAGTAGTTTTTGCTCTACGTTGATTCTATGTCAGTCAGGCAGGCAAACTTTCCCCCCCATTTTTCCCCCTTTAAAGGTCGAATTTCCAAAAATCCCTTCTTAGCGGATACCTACATCACATAAGGAACCTACATGCCAAATTTTAAGTTTCTAGGTGTTATAGTTTCGGAGATTTCGTGATGAATCAGTCAGTGAGTCAGTGGTATTTCTCTTTTATATATATAGATATAGAGAAAGAAACAGCTTTAGAAACAGCTACATGAAATATGAGACTGAAAAGGAGTGTTGATAATGCACCAACCTGCCACACACCACTACCAGTTTCAAAGTTATCAGTTCTTATTCTTTTAATGATCACTGCCACTTTAGAGCCATATAATGTTGCTTGTACTAGCTTAACCAGCTTACTAGGGATACCCAACAGCCTTATGCTTTAAACCAACTTTTGTCTATTAATGCTAATACCATACTCATAACCTTTCACAAATATCTGCCTTATCACGTGTATGTGGTCTATGGTAGAGCAGTTTGGTTGAAATCCTGCTTGGTAGTCACCAAAGATTTCCTCTGCATATATATTCAGTCTCTTATATAATAAAGAAGAGAACACCTTGTATTTAATAATGTAATCACTATAGTTTTCACAAACCTGTTTTATCTCCTTTTTTGTGTATAGGGTGTATAATGCCCCATTTACACCCTTCAGGCATAGTTTCTTTATGGCAAATTAGTTCTAACAGTTTGTGTGAGTTCGTTTCCATAGACTCCGACTTCCATGCTTTAAACGTTCTGCAGTGATTGTGTCATACCCAGGTGCTTTATTTTTGTTAATATTTTTTTTATATCTACGACTTCCTCTAGTGATGGTCCTTCTAGCAGTGGTTCTACAGTTACATACTTTTCATCACCATACTCTTCATTACTTTTATTATTCAGTAAAGTAGCAACTCCAGCATTTCAAAAACAGGGGTGAGGGTGATCCACACTGTAAGAATTTTTTGGATGATACAAATTTTGGTTCATAAATAGAATCAAACCCTTCATGCTGTGTTTTTGCAACAAGAATGTTTGACATCCACACTGTTACTATGCACTGTATATTATTAAAATATATTTACTCTAATGTATTATTTCAACACAAAATCTTAAAACATATAGTATATACTCTAATATTCAGTAGAATCAGGTTCTCTTATTATGGCTGATAGCAGTGTTATATAATATACTAGTCAGGTCAAGTTTTTATCCCATTCCTTTTCGACTGCTATTATGTCAAGACAGGCCATTAAGCTGTTCACTATATATTATACTCTGTAAGTAGGCTTTTGATCTTTTAAAGCACAGATATGACATCTGATTTAATGCAGTTGATAGAGGGATAAGAAAGACTACCTACTTGTGTCAAATTGTACATTTTGCTTAAAGGTAATTTTTAGCTTTCCATTAACTAAAGAGGAGCAGACAAATTTTGACTTACTATACTACTTTCCCTGCCATGCCTGAAAATCAGGTTCTTTAAAATTTTGATTTCCACATCCCTAGAACCCATATCAAACATATATAATGAACTGCTAACTGCTTCAATAAATCTGCACATATAAAAGTTTCACTGTTTGGCTCGAGACAACTTACACTATTAACAATTTCCAAATTGTGATTGAAACATTTATAAAGTCTGATCTAATTAAACTTAAAAGTTTTCAATAAACATTAGACATGTAGGGTATAGAGGATAGGGATAGGGAATTAAGATTAGGACAGACTTGTAAGTCACAATAATAATCTACATGTGCTTTAGCAATATGTTACTCTTCATTGTGCAGAACATTCAGTTGCACAAGATTTTATATAATCTGTTTCAATTTTTGCATTCAGTTTTGTAAATGCCATTTTTTTAGAGGATGTTTTTTGTAATTCATGTTTTGCATGTTGTTATTGTGTATTGTAAATGCTGTTTTAATATCTGTGTTTTTTAATAGTTTTTTAACTTCTTTGATACTGATGTTTATGACTGTAAATGTTGACGACTTCTTTACACGGTTATTCTGTGCATTTGTTTATGGTTAAGTTCTCTGTTTACATTTTATACTTTATTTTCTATTTCATTTATAATAGATTTATTTAGTCCATTGTCTTAATTAGTCCAATAATCTTTTTCTTATACTATCCTGTTTGCCTTTAGAGGTGTTTTGTACATTTTATTGAATATGTTTGTATTTAAACCTATGAAGATGTACATTGTAAGTTTGCATCTATGAAACATATGTAAGGTGGCATGTACAGTGTTATATCCTTGCAGAAAAAAATGTATTCTTTGCTAATACAGTATATAGCATTCTATTTAATAGTGTGTGAAAAGTTGGCACTTAATGCTGTGATAAATGGTCTGAATCAGTAAGAATAGTTTGGAGTAAGTAAAAATTGCTACCAGGGGCAGATGCAGCAATCATTGGTGAGGGATGTGAAAAGTTGGGCCATTCTATAATGGTCTAAAGTATAAATTATATGAATGAATGAAGATAAAAATACAGTGTGTTATTATCAACACAAGTTTATTATTGTACGAGTATAAAATCATTTCTATGTTTGTAATAACATTTGCTTACAGTTTAAAATACACACTACTCACTAAGTTATGTGTCAAACAATAATTAAGATGGTGGTAAGGTGCAGTTACAATTTTAAGTAATTTTAGACCATGAACCTACTATACCATTATATAAATTTTGTTTCACATTCACAATCACAAGACAACAAAAAGACTTCGTCTGACATGACCATTGGGGGGGGGGATTTCTCCCATTTCACTCCCCCTCCCACACGGATTGCCTGATTGTTAGTCTCACTTAGCAAGACATGCCACAAAAATATTAAATTCCCTATTCTGTATAAACAGAAACACTAAAATGCAGCCTCCTTTTAAACAGAAGTTAACTTTAGTGCTTCCCACTTAACAAGTCAGTAGCAGGAGACAACTGAATGATGACCAATCAGAGCACATTGGCAAAAGTCAAATTGAAAAAATAAACATACCTGCTATACAATATTTTTGGCCTCATCAAGTCACTCGCCAGTGTCATAGTAATGCTACGAATCATAACATGGAATGTCTTCACCAGTTGTTTGAGCTAGCTTGAGTAAAGCAAGTTGCGGAGTTTTAGTCTTCTAATAAAATTAACAATGTATGTAAATTCTTAATAAACTTTTTGTACTTTGATCTTTAGGTTTTGAAGCTAGCTGGAATATACATTCCTGGTCAAAACTCAAACTAGTAAATCCATAAATAGATATGATAAAGAATGTCTAACTAAAATACCAGTGTATGTCTTAGTCACTGAACTTTGTAACAATTCATTTTATAAGTTTATAACTTTGTAACTTTATAAACTTACTTTGTGTTACATACAATACATTTTACATTCAAACAGAACTGATCTGTGGTTAGCCTTGGGCACACAGTAGACAATGCATCCAAGTTTGTAGAATATGGTAGCCTACTTGTAATTTAGTGACAAAATGTAAACAAGAGGAAAAACTGTACCTCTGACGAAGCTTGTAATAAGCGAAAACTGGTTCAGGTTATAAGTTAAAATTTTACATTTTTACCAATAAAAAACTTAGTGTTCCGAGTCAGTAGTATTATACTCATAATTAAATAAAACATCTCTCTCTCTCTCTCCCCCTACACACACACACACACACGTGCGCATGTGCATAAAGAATTTTGATGAAACCGAAACATCGTAGCATGATGTTTTGCAAACAAAAGATTTCTAGACTGTGGGGAATTGAAAGTGTGGAGGCGTTACATTTTTCGATGACGATTTTGTGGAATGACCCCCAGCCTAAAAACATTATCATGTTAAAAGAACTAATTTGCATGTTTAACATATTTACGTTACTTCATACTTTAACAGTACAATCTTTATTATGTCAATATAATAATGAAAATATAAAAAAGATATTAAACATTGCATGTTTATATTAAATCATTTGAAAGAATGTACTAACTGGGATATTTTTCATTCTATGATAGTCTGCTTTTGCCAGTTCTGCCAGAGTGGTTTAGCATATTCACCAGCTCCCAACTTATTATTGAATTTTGATTAATATTTAATGATTATTACCAGAAAACACAGATTCGATGTGTTTACCAGATAACACGTACTGGTAATTATATTACTTTTTTATTTATATTGATACCAAAATCATGTACAACCACTAAAATATAGTGCTGCTATGATAAATGGCCACCTCAATCAATCTTTTGTGCAGGTCAATTCTGTCTGCTCAAGTCTATGTGACCAGAACTTCATAAATAACTGGTAACCATCCACATCTAGGTAGCTTATTTACGTGTACTTGTTGATCATATTTGCTAACTGAAAATTTTAAAGTGACATTTTATGACAGTCCTAAGAAATGTTAAATTTTTTGCATCCAATTACGTCTAAATCAGCCTATTATGGAAAATCCCTGTGAAGCATAATTTGGCAACAGTAACAATTTGAAAAGAGGATTCTGACTGTTACGTGTCTAAATAAATGCCATATTTAATGTCATATTGTGTGGAGCATAGGTGATCTATAGATCTGAGTAATCAAATATAGGGAAAAGTGGCACAGAATTACTAAAGGCTTTTGATATGAGCTTGTGTGTATTATAGAGAATTTCATTGTATGATGAAGGTGAGAGATGATGTAATGTTTAAAAAGGATACATGAAAATGAAAAGTGGGAAAAGCCATACAAAAAGGCTAGTGGTTGGGGGGATGACTATGGGATTAGGAAGAAGAGTTGATAGAAGAAAGAGATATATGTTGAGGAGTTAAACACATTAAAAATAACACTTGTCAATAAAAATAAATTGTTTTGTATTTAGTTTTTACCAAAAATTTACAAAATTTATATACATAATTTACAAAATTAGTTATACTTATAAAAATTTCCTACAATACATTATTTGTACAGACATTAGGTTAAAACAACATTAGTTTAAATCAGCTGGATAAAGCAACTGTTGAACAAACAGTACCGGTAAACTGTAGTTACTCCTTGTAATTTCCTAAATTAGCATACATACATTTATATTCTACATTTTTAATTACATTAAATACCTACTACAATTCTGGAATATACATATTATAGTATACATATGTTTTTATTTTAAAACGTCTTTTATTATAACATAAAATTATTTCAGTTTCAGTCTCTCAAATGAAGTCATTTGCAACTGTAGTTTCCAATGCATACTGTTATTATGTTCACAACAAAAAAACTTTTTGAGTATTAATTAATTTGTATTTCAAACGTTATAGTAATCATTTTGTATTGTATTCACAGTTTTAATATTGTATTTAGAACATTTCTATTAAAGTCTCATGGAATGTTTAGTTTGATTTTATGGAATTGGCTTAAAAATAATGTTTGCAGACCAAAAACAGTAGCCCTTTTTAATAAAGATTTTTAAGAAACAGTACTAGTACTCATATCCTTTAGACAGTGTCTTTCATAACAACTATCTGTTACACCTTTGTAATATGTAAATACATGAATACGTTTCGTATTCATTAAGACATTTTTGAAATCTGATCCATTTAACATTTTAGAATGTAACTGCAATCAGTAGATAATAAAATCAGAAAATAAACTTTAATATCGTAATCCTTGCTTTCTCCAATTAGTTCTCCTTAACAAGACACAAAATCTTATGTATAGATGTTTAAAGTAGATTGCTGTGTTGAAATCTCTGACATTCAATTTATTGCAAAGCATTGTGACAATATTTAATGATATCAACATACTCTGAATTCAAAATGAATTTGATTTTATAAAAATAAGTGTTTTTAACATTCAACACTGTCCAATCATCATTTTACTGGGATGGTAAAAAGTTGGCAGATTGAAAGTTGTTCTGTTTAACAAATAGTGTATATTAATCAGGAAATTAAATATACCGGTATCTAAATTCAGTGGTAATATATTCACTGATTAGTTATTAAGATTTACATTGCTTTATATAAACCCATGTGTGTTTATGTACGTGCACACACACACACACACACACACACTCTCTCTCTCTCTCTCTCTCTCTCTCTCTCTCACATAAACACAAATCAACTCTTGATAATTGGAGTGCATGTTAACTATGGTCATAGGTGGAACTTTAGTACCGGTACTTTCACACAAGACAAACTGCCAGTTTACTTCAGCCACTAAGATGAAACTCTGGAACATGGGTAACTCTTATTCTCTTTACTAATTGGTCTATACATTTCTGTTCTGTAACAATACCAGGTTCTATACTGTATTTTGCATACTTGAGTGTATGATGTTTGGTAATGTATTAACGTTTGATAAGTTTAACATCATGCTTAGAATATTAAATTATGAAACTGGTACACTGTATTGAAGAAACATGTTTAATGAAACTTGCAAAGGATGAAAAGAAGAAATGCTGATACAATTCATGGTTAAACAACAACTATAATTGCATATCATGATGAAGAAAAAAGTATTAAACATTTGATTGGTTCTGTATTAGCACATAAACATATTGTATAGATAATAAAATTAAAACAAACTTTCATCTTTTTCTGTAACAATTAAATTGGTTTGTGATGAAAAAAGCCAAGTTTTAAATAGAAATTCCATTTCCATATCTATTTTTATAAACAACATTAGCTTATGTATTACATTTTGAACCAGTCTAGATGAAGCTGATAGGCTTTGTAGTCACAGATCTATGCACATGCTTTCCAGGCTTATACATTTACTGGTTCATAGCCACACATCTAAACATATTTTTAAATTCGCAAAGGATCTAGCTGATTCTGTTCAACACCATTATAGATAAAACATATTCAGAGGACAACTCATTTACGTGAAGGAGAACATGAAAAATTTATTGAGGAGAAGTTGTTTATCTTTATGAATAATTATATAGTAATAATATTAAAAATAATAATATATACAGCATGGCAAAAAAAAAAACAAAAGTATTAATATAAACAAGCCAGGCTGGCCCAAGCAATAGTAATTATAAAATGATTTTTAAGTCTGTGCTACACTTATTACAGCCCTACAGAGAGTGTAAGTATAATGTTTTAGTCTTCAATGAATACAGAAGTGAGACTGACATGAGTGGTTTTACCGAGGGGCATGGGAGACTAAGCCCCACCCCAAAAGTTTTCCACCAATTGTTAATAAATAATGTTGAATTTATAACCCAGGTATTTTTCTTTAGAGGTTTAGAGACTTATTTTAAGGGGTTCTTTAATCACCCAGAGAGTAATTATGATTACCACAATTTAAAAAAGAAAACATTTTTCATACCTCATGTTACTTATTTTTTTAAAATACATTTCCCATCCATATAACCATAAGGCTATATTATGTTTATAAATATATACTTCATAAAAATCTGATTTATCTTTTACCTCATGTAAATTTGCTAAAGTATCTAGTAGTTTGTCTAGCTCCCACCAGAGAACTACAGTCAGTAGTCAGTAACAGATTGGTTACTATTACCACTATATGACTTGGTTTTTGATTAACAAGGCAGAACAAGTGACAATAACAGTGAATGTTCTATGTCAATGGTACTGCCTTCTACACCACCACCATATTTTAAAACCTACACCTAGCACATCATCAGTATCTACATCATCAGTATCTACTGAACCTAGGTACCACTGATTCAGAACTGGTTCCAATTAAATTAAATGTATATCTTATCACTTCAATTAGCAATTAACAATGATAATTTTATAATTCTTATTTTGAGAAGTACAGTTGGTTAGAATATAGCATAAAAAGATGAAGTATTTTCTCATGTTTTTCACATATTTGATACAAACTCTTCCTTTAAAGATGTTTTTATGAAAACTGGTTTTCGAAATTTTAAGAAAAAACAGAAAGAAACATTGACAAGCAAGAAAAAAGCAGTAATCACCCCGCCAGCTTTGAAAAGTAGCAAATACACGAAAAATGCAAAGAGACAGGGAGTGGCATGTATATGGTGTTTAGTCCATATGGGCAACAGAAATAATAAAAAATTGTTTATTGTTTAAATAAAATCTTTGGTATCATTACACTCCTTTGCAAGCAAAGTATAGCATTTAGACAAAGTGACGAAAACCAAAATTCAGACTACAGGTGTAACTGTCTTAAATTTTGCCAATTTTTTATCTAGACACAATCATTATTTTAAGGAAAGTTTTGATAAAAACATATTTCTTGCAGCAAAATTGTACAAAATGAAGTTATAGTGATAATCCATACCCTGACAGTAGAAAAACTTCTTGAGAAGATTAAGACTTATAGATTTTTTCTGTGATAAAATAGAACTGTAGCTATCACTGTACATTTGCGAAGTTGAGAATAAACTCATCTATTATGAACGATTTTTAATGGTCAAAGACTGTTCTAGTAAGTGAACAGCATTGTGACTTTGAGTAAGCAGAGAACTAACTGGCTTGAAAACATCAGTCCTTGAGAATTTAAGTATTGCACTCTTGTAAAAGGTTGCACTAACTGGTACTTCCCAACTCCCAGTTCAATCCTGCCCTTATAAAGCCCCTCCCCTGAAATAAAGACACTATAGCTGCCCATGAATACTGATGAATACTTCAATAATACCAGTCACAACAGTGTTAGAGAGAATATTCTATGTTTCAGCAATGAGAACATTGTCAGTGATTAAATCCAAGAATACACTGTTTACCTATGCTATTGTAGATATCATGCTCACATTCACTACTGTTGAATATTGACAGATGATTTAAGAACTTACTACTAGATGATTTAAGATGTTTTAGAATACTACTTCTCCTGATATATGAATCACCTTATATCTATTCCTCCTACTGGACTACTGAATCAACCTCCTGATATCACATAGTTTTTGATTAAATTATTCTGTGCAATCAAATTCTGTTTGTCAGCAGTCTTCAGATCATGATCATTATGATTATATGTTATCTTAATTTTTGCATATTCTGGTGACTGGATTAAAATATAACTTGTAGGCTGAAACTGGATTAAAATTGAGTAAGGAAATATTAATAGTGTGTCCATCAGTGTTTTATGGCACCTCTTACCCAGATATCAAGAGTTGGTGTGTGTGGTGGAAAAGTAAATACAAGTCATTTTGTAACTACTAAGAAAATTAAAATAATCTATTATGTTTTGAATTTAAAACTTTTTACATAATTACAGAAAGTTTGTTTTTAAATGTATATTTCACACTGTTATGTGTCATACATTCTTCAAACCAATATAAAACCCTCATATACCAGTACTTGGTTTAACTACCTACATTTAATTTTAGCAGAGAAATGTCATTTTCATAATTAATTTTTCAATTGGTAATTTATTGCTTTAAATTTGGTCATGAATATTTTTTCAAATACATAATAGCATTTATTTAACAGAATTTAAATTAAATTTTAACAATGATATGTTAAAGTAATCTTAATTTTTGATATGTTTCAGTGATATAATTGTTTTACTTGATTCCTTTTAACATGATAATTTTTAATTAAATAGGTTTGTTTGACATAAATAAATATTTACATTATTTGTCAAAATAAAGAGAAATGCTTTCACTTTATTTACCACAAGCTTAATTATTATATAGCTGTTCATGATAATAAAATCATGAGAACAATATGTCTTTTAGAAATTATAGAAACATTTTTGTGGTAATATTGTATTGTTTACAACAAAGATTAAGTTTTTATAATGCATAATATATTTGAATTTTTGTCAGTTGGATTTATAAATTTTAATTTTGTATTTTATGATAAAGTTTTACACAGTTCTTTCATATTTCAAAATAGAGTTTAGATATAAATTAAAGGACTTGTCATGGTGGCATACAACCTTTTTAACAATTCCCAAACAAGGGTTAGTTAACAAAAAAGTAGTAATATCACGCTCAAAATATATTTAAAAAAAAACATATTCAGTAAAGCCTTGTTTGGCTCTATTGTGATGTTACTCACCTTTTGCACTTAAATAAAATGACCCCAAAATTGACACGTTACACTATCAGGCTCTCAGTAATATGGTTATGGAATAGTAATAATACAATCGTTTTTAAGTCTGTGCTATAATTATTACAGCACTACAGGGAGTTGAAGCATAATGTTTTAATCTTCAGTGAGTACAGAAGTAATGAATACTGCTGAATACTTCAATAATTCCACCCACAGCAATGCTGGAGAGAATATTCTAAGCTTCACCAATAAGTAGATTATCACTGATTAACATCAGTTGTCAGAAATGCTGTTGTAGCTTATATATCACTAGTCTTATATACTTGATGTCTACAGGCTACTTATCTGCTTTTAGCATCTAAAATGTATGATTCAATGCAACTTCATCTTGCATTATGACTCCTCTCCATGTAATTCACATTCTAACATCAATGTGGCAAATAAAAATGAATGACACTGTTAACAATTTTTTATATATAAATAACTAATACTTCTCGAATACTGGTTTCTTTATAAGTATGATATTTACACACATTAATAACTCCACATTTACAAAAGTATAGTGCTGCACTTAACTGCATGGAAAACTTTCTGCTCCTATGATCGTTCTTTCACACACATTTTTAACATTAAAGTCACTTATAAATTAAAATTTTCATTATTAAGTCCATTCATCTAAGAACTAAAATAACTTTATGTAGGAATTGTATTGTGTAACATCACATCTGCAGATATTACACTTTGTTTTCATCTTCATCACAACACACTGAGACAACATGTTGATCACATATTTCTACTGCAGTTTTATAGGTAATCTTCTCACTCGTGTTGCCCTAGAACAAAGAAGTATAATCGAATTGAATTATAATACAAAAAAATTAAACATTTTATTGAGAAGTACTTTCTTAGTATAAAAACAAATCTTGCAACAACTGAGAAAATCAAACTGTTTGGCTACAGTAAAAGGGTTTGCTGGCTATTGAAAAATCTGATTTTGTTAATAGGTGTCTTACGTAGAAAATAAATTTTCTTCTGTTTTATTTTGTTATTGTACTTAAACAACAATTGTCACTTAAACTGTGTTATATTTTAAAACTTCACTGCCAACTGTTATTGTTCATGTTATCACCGCACTTCTGCAATTTGTAAGCAACTAGAAAGCAACCATCCTTTCAATGTTAACTCAGCTGCAGCTACAGTGGACATTTCTTAATGATTGCCTATGCATTTTATGGTAAACACCAATCAAATAACCAATTAACTTTAACTTGTTCAGTACATTTTCCATTTGTTTATTCTGTCTTGTTCACTTAAAGAAAACTCAATATTCATTGTTTTTCAAATGTTTTTAGTGTTACTTGGAAATTAATATGACTCTGTGACAGTTCATTCCTTTCCCCTACATTGTGTAGGTTGCTTAAGTCACAAAATCTAGGTTTGCCCAAGTGACAGAACTTTCCATGAAGAAGAGAAGGTATTGCCAGCAATACAATTTTGTCAACTTTTTACAACCATACTACCATGAGAATGAAATGTAATTTTGTATTCATGGATTTTGCTGTCCATAACGTGTCTGTTGATTAACTATTATAAATATATCACTATTGACTCAGATCACTATTGGTAAAAGTTTAACATTTTTACCAATAAAAAAATTAGTGATCCTAGTCAGTAGTAGTGATATATTTATAATTAGTAATTAGGTAGTTTTTAAATTATGAGTACATTATTTTCTTTAGATTTTAAATTAAATATTAATAGTTTGGGTCGAAGCTTCAAAACTATAGCGTATTTATCTGCACAAATTTTAGCACTGAATGGTTTTGCTATGCATTAGAATCACACAAAACAATAGAAACTGACATACAAAAAATAGACAATGGTTGGAGATTAACATAACAGCTAATGTGTAGTATATAGCATATGCGCTACAACTATTTCAGCATATTAAGCATATTGTAGCTTCTTAACCACTAAGTCATTCAGCTTTATGCTGTAGAATGTAAAACACAATAATGAATTCCATAGGCTTTGAGTAGACAGCAGTAGTCATCAGGCAGTGTATATGGATGAGTTGTATTCATCCAAATAAATCACTGTTAACTTTCAAAACATTCTATTTACAATTGATTAATATTAACTAATTTTGTTTATTCAGATTTTAGGATTTTGCCCTGATCCACTGATTGTAGAAAAATTAGTGGATATAATAAAAATAACATTTGTTCTATTTTTAAATTGTAAGCAGCCTTTATACCGAGTGAGCCAGAAGTCACGCAACCCTAAACATATTGTGGCAGGAAATTTAGTTTCTTGCTGGCGGGAGTGTTTGTGTTGGCAACGGATGACCTTGTGGGAGACACATAGCATATGATATCCAAGTAATTTCCCTCCTTTTTGATGTCAGTGGTGAGTTAGCTGTGTGCGGACAAACATGGGTTTTTTCCAGGCTGAACGTGCGTTCATTCTTGAAAGTTACTTTAAATCACAATCATTCTTACAATGTCAGGAAGGCTTTACGGTAGCTTTTCCTGAAACACGGGTGCCTAATAAATCAACGATTTCACGCATAGTCGCTCGTTTCCGAAAAACTGGTAGTGTGAATGATTGTTTATGTTCCGGCCGACCTTCGGTGTTAAGTGATGCCTCATTGGAAAATATCTGCGCATCCGTGCTACGTTCACCAACTAAGTTGATATGTAAACTGTGTCAGCAAACCGGAATGTCTTACGGGAGTGTTCGCAGAGCCACAAAGAAGCTGAAACTCCGTCCGTATCGCATTCACGTTGTGCATGAGCTTCAAGAACCTGATAGGGGAAGAAGACTACATTACTGTCAATGGTTTTTGCGTTTTATTCGCAACAGTGTTCGGGTGTTGGATTATGTTTTCTACTCTGATGACGCATGGTTTCATCTAAGTGGCTATGTAAACAGCCAGAACGACAGATATTGGAGTTCAGAAAACCCTCACGTTTTCCACGAGACCCCATTACATTCACAGAAGGTTGGTTGGAGTTTGGTGTACAATTTCGCACAAAAGAATTGTAGGCCCAATTTTTTTCATGGAAACGATAACAGCTGAACGTTACCAGGACATCATCATGCAATTCGTAGCATTGTTAGAGGCTGATGAATGAGACTGCTGGCTGCAGCAAGATGGTGCAACAACGCACACAGCGAATAGCACAATGATAATGTAGCGTGAGTTCTTTGGGGGACACATCATTTCACGTGGACTGTGGCCGCCTAGGTCCCCAGATTTAACTCCCCCCGACTTTTTTCTTTGGGGACATCTGAAGGATAACGTCTATAAGAACAACCCTCACACATTCGACCACCTGAAGCACAACATTGAAGACGAAATATCCCGCATAGGTGTACCGACCATCCAAAAAGTAGCAACTAACATGACGAAACGTGTTAAGGCGTGTGTTACAGCTGATGGAGGACATTTCTAGCATCTATTGTGAGAAAATTGTGAAAAACTGTGAGTATATTACATTAATAAAGATTTTTTGAGATTATTAATTACTGGGTTGCGTGACTTCTGGCTCACTCTGTATAGTGTATATAGGACTTTGCCACTGGACTGTGCTAGTTTGAGAAACACAGTTCTTACTGTCTAGCCACTAATGTTTATGGATAGTGTCCCTAATTTATGAGGACACTTATAGTTAGAGAGCAAATTGAGCAAGTTAATTTGTTTCTGTATTTAGAAATAACATCTGAAGTAAGTTCATGTTAAGCTGTAGACATAAGAGAACAAGCAAACAAATAATTAAAACTGTAAGAACATTGTAGACCATCAAGAAAAACTACTAGTTCACAACAAATTTAAAGAAACTGAAGTGATATATTTAATACACCAATGTGTTAAATATACAGTCATCCTGACATACACTGTATAAACCCTGAAATAGTTGTATTTGAATATGAACCTTGAGAGTTGTCAAAAGAGATAATAGTATAATACAGGCAGTGAGATGAAGCCTGAACATAGAGTGAAAGTGGTGATCATTACAGGCAAAAATAACTTTTTAGCAAACATGTTAGTTTATGATAAATTGGATTATTTTAATTATAGATTAAACTTAAATTAATAAATAATATACATAGTAAATAATTTACCATGGAAAACTGTATCATACATCGAGGCAGTCATTTGTTGGTAATGAAGAATTAAGGCGTAACAAATTGATAGATTTCTTGTCAACTACTAATCTTTGTAGACATCCAATGTAATTGAGGTAGTATGATGAGGATAAGCCAGGAGGCAACGTTGCAGCACCACCTATATTAAGAATACAATAAAATTACTATTATTATTATTATGACTGCAGACAAACACCTGAAGACATCAGGCAGAGACAGGCACTTTGTTATGTAATATATTGATTTGTTAAAAGACGTCATCGTTGTTGCCACTTCACGGTGTAGGCTTATAGCCTGTTCCACTGCAGCTATCTCTTTCAGGGGTTACCCACAGATCTTCTGCCAACTGGTTTGTAGTATACAGTGTGCTTTACTAGCCTCTGGTGGTCCATTCTGTAGATGTGCTCCATCCACTACTGCTTTCATTATTCTATCTTATCATTGATGGAGAATATACCCAGATCGGCCCTTATATGTTCATACAAGGCATACTGCCATACAAGCCAGTATGGGGCAGTGCTTATTTCATTGGTACCACTTACTCGCCATGTCACAGCATTGTCATAGGGATTATGTGGATTTTAGCTGGTGTGAACACGCCACCGTTTACCCCACCACACCCTACTAATGCTGCCACCTCTGTTTGGGACTTTTTATTTGGTGTAGCCTTAATTGCAGCTGTCCATCATATCTGATGTAACCTTCGTTATCCACCAACTGTAACCCTCCCAGTAGCTGGGGCTGGCCAGCTGTTAAAACACTTTATACATAAATAAACACAATTTTTAATGAAAATAATGTTCCATTTTATTGCATTTGTTATTGTACCTTATTTAAGGTTTTAACTTTAATTTATACAGTAGTTTTAGCTGTAAATCTATACTGTACTGTGTAACAGTACATAATGACCCAGTACCTTTAATTATGGGATTTAAAGGTATTTTTTTATGTTTTATTGTTTAATCATTAAAATACAGAATGGTTAGGTCCATTGTCCCTATATACGAAGGAACAAAGCAGATTCAGCAAGAGTACCATACCAAGGTCACCGTTGGACGTGCGAGAGCCGGTAAAAGACATGGCGGTGTTTGTGACGAATGACTGTAAATATGCATTGTGATTGGATAATAACACTGTTCCGTCATAACAAAAAAACAATGACGCACTGACTACAACGCATACACTTAGGCGTTGTCCTGTATGACAAAGCTTGATGACGTAAAATACACACACACAAGCGCAAATTTACATTTGCCTCGGTCTCAATTCAGCGTAGTTCTTCAAGGGATCAACAGCGATGTATCGCTGTATGATCAGTTTCAAATTAAAAGCTTAAAAAACAACTCACGACTCTAGTAAAATTCTTATGGTGGAGCGACAGATGCTCAAGTGTAATAACAGTTAGAACTTAACATGTAGAATCAGTGTAACATCTTTAAGTAAAAAACAACAAAACATGAGGCGAACACCGGCCATACACCTTGGAACCGACAAACGCCAGCGAGGGAGCAGCGCAGACCACAATTAAGAGAAGTCCACTTTTACCATTTCTTTATTATTGTAATGAGCTCACTAATTCAAAAATAAAACAACTGAACAAATGTACTGGTAATAAGGCGAATGTGGGTGAGAATGTGTGAGTGAGCTCATGGCCATGAACATATATGCCGAGGGCATTGGTTTGTGTATGAACGAGACTTAAACATAATAAGTAATTAGAGCTGCAGCTAAAGATAAAAGTACATAATAATCTTGCTTGGAGATAAAATGAGAATCGTAAGAATTAACAGAGTAAATTCAAATAGCCACCATTTTGTTTTATAACATTATATGACACCATTTTGGCCACATGGTTGTATATGCAAATTCTATTTGGGAAATTAAAAATTTTGATAGTTACTTTCAATCTAAAACAGTGTTATCATTTGTGTCACCTTCTTTGTATCAAAAATCTTGCTGTTAATGAATCCTGGCCCCTTAGGTAAAAAGCACATTAAAAAGAAGAGTACGAGTCCGGCAATGATTGAAATCGGTAAGTACCCAGATGTACCATATTATGGTAATAAGTATACATACATAATTTTAAATAAATTTTGTGTAATAGAAAGGTAGAGTGACAACTGGCAATGTCAAAACTTGTGCATGCTAATTATTTTTACAATTTGTGTTGATATTATTACTACAATTGCTGTAAATAATAATAACAACAATACAATAGTGTTAGGAGAAGCCTACCGAACAACCCAGAACATTCTCCCCCCCTCCTGTGTGGTCTCATTCAAGTAGGTGTTCTAGTGTGTTCAAGGACACTTGAAATACCCATTAAGCCAGTGCATGAAGTAAGGAGGGAAAGCTGTACTGGACCTATGCGTGGCCTATATAAAGCCATAGCAGCCGGGTTGTCAGCTCAGTTACATGAGCGATTTTCATTAGCATGGATCAAGTGTTTGTCAAAGTGAAGAATTATTGTTACGTGTTTTATAATTGTGCAAGACTCTATTAGTAGACATTGTTATTGCATGTGAACAGTTTTTATTTGATTTATTTGCAAGAGACTGTCTTGTTCATTACAAACTGTTTAATTGTGATAATTAAAGCTGGTGATTAGTGACTTAATTGGTGTATTTTATTTTGTTTTGTACGGAATGAGGAAGTATTGAGAAGAGTGAGAGAGAAAAGAGAAATATTAAAAACAATAAGGAAAAGAAAGAAGAACTGGATAGGACACTGTTTAAGAAGAAATTCTATTATAAAAGACAGTCTAGAAGGTATGGTTAGCGGAAAAAGAAGAAGAGGAAGAAAGAGACGACAGTTGATGGACAACATCAAGGTAGAAAACTACATTACCACGAAAAGGCTGGCAGAAGACAGAGAACAGTGGAGGAGTTCATAAAGAAAACCTGCTATACAGCAGATGAACCTATAATGATGATGATATTTTGTTTTCCACTGTACCATACGACGTCAGTTAGACTGTCATAACAGTGCTGTCAGAAGTGAGATAGAATGGTTAACAGTGGAAGCAGAGGATACTTCGTAGAAGCGTGGTGTTAGTGGTAGTTGACAAAAATAAAATGGATACCAGTCAGATGATAGATGCATTCCGAACAATGCTACAGCAAAGACAGGAACAACAAAAAGAAGAATGAAGACAAAAAAGACACGAAGCAGAGGAAAGGCGCTGACAGGAAGCAGAAGAAGCAGTAAGATGACATGACGAAAAACATAAATATGAAAATGAAACACCAGAGAAACGGCAAAAAGAAGAATTTAGTTGTCAAGGAGACGACGTTAAGGCATTTTTACATGATGATAACACTGCAAAATTCGTCCTTCTATGAGGTGAGCTAAACAAACAAGTTTTGACAGACTATCTGAAATAGAAAAATCTATGTCAACCAGGGGCGGACTGGCCAAGTCGCCTGGTCAACGATCGCCGAAGGCCTGGGCCCTGAGGAGGCTTAGGGGGCCCCTGAGCCATGAAAATTTTATTTCAAGAAAAAAACAAGATATATATACAGTGCCGTATTTACGTACGGGCGAATATGTGCGCCGCACAGGGCGGCAAAATTTTGGGGGCAGCAAATTTTTCAAAAATCGCGCGGTTGGGTGTCGCCGTTTGTTATTGCCTCTTTCTGTTTGTTAACCGCTTCCCGGTAAAGCGCTTCTCAAAATTTTGGCTTCTCCAGCGTGCCCCTCCAAAGTCAGCACAGCGCGGAGAAACGGCTCCACATTGGCTGATGCATTGACCGCTTGGAGACGGTGACCATGACCCAAGGCTTAGTCGTTGAGTGTTAATTCAGGTTGCTAGTTGAAGTGGATTTGTTCTTTGTGGAAAATCTAATTGGTATTTTGTATTTGCAGTATCATACTTATTGTTTATATTTAGTGGTTGGTGTCGAAAATAATTATAAACTTTGTATAGTCAACAATTTGTTTATTCTTTTCATTTCTAATTGATTCATGAACAATGAGTGACGGGAGGAAAAGGCTGAGTGGGTCGCAGTATCGAAAGTCAGCAAAGGTGAAGAAGGAAAAAGAAGACGAAGTAATAAGGAAAAGTCGGAAGGTGGAGTCTTATTTTCATAAAGTGGACAGTGACGTTTCGGAACCAAACGAACTTAGTACAGTAAATCAGTTATTTTCATTGAAAGCTACGGAGAATAGTGGGGGATCTTCCGGCGGCAGAGAAGTAGTGGATAAAGGAAATAATTCTTCTAACTTAATTGCTGGCAGTGACAATTGCTATTCTAAAAGTGAACAGGATTTGTGCGAAATTCTTGTGTGTGAAAATTACAAAACTGATCCAGGAAAATGTGGGGTAGTTTAGAATTGGTGAGTAGTGACCCAGCGAAATGGATTTGTAATGAAGAGACACGTGATTACATTGCCACACATGGCATATCCTTTCAGAATAGTGGGGCAGATTTTTCAAAATCGAAATGCATGTATGCAGGTGGGCCACAATATTGTTCGAAGAATATTTTCGAACGGAAACTTCGTAATGGAGAAACAGTGAAACGTCAATACCTTGTATATTCAGAGAGTGAAGGTTGTGTACTCTGCGTGCCGTGCCGGCTTTTTGGTGGAACCACAGTTTTTGGACAAACAGGTTTCAGTGATTGGCGAAATGCTACAGAGAGACTTAATGAACACGAAAGTTCACAAGCTCATAGAAACTGCATTATGACTCTCAAAGAAAGGGGAAAGAAATTAGGAAAAATCGACGAAAAGCTAACTAAGCAGCTTGATGTTGAGATTGAATACTGGAGAAATGTACTAAAATGTGTAGTTGCTGTTGTCAAAGCACTGGCCACACATGGACTCGCCTTTCGCGGAACAACGGAAATTTTATGATGTCGCTGGAACTGATTGCACAGTTCGACACATTTTTGGCAGAACATTTTAAAAAACATGGCAATCCTGGAAAAGGGAATACATCTTATATTTCCTTCGCTACCTACGAGCAGTTTATACAAATAATGGGGGAAGAAGTTGTGAGCACCATTGTGGCAGAATGTCAGGCAGCTAAGCACTTCTCTATCAGTGTAGATTCCACACCAGATGTTTCTCATACAGATCAGCTGACTTTCATTGTTAGATATGTAAAACAAAATGTTGAACCTGTAGAACGTTTTCTTTGTTTTATTCCAAATGCAGGTCATAAATCATCCGAGCTTGCCGACACAGTGTTCACAATTCTATCAAAATACAAGTTGGATATAACTAATCTCAGGGCCCAGTCATATGATAATGCTAGGAACTTGTCCGGAAAATATACAGGACTTCAAGCAAGAATTCTAGAAAAGAATAATTTAGCTGTTTACTCTCCTTGTTCGGCTCACTCTTTGAATCTCATAGGAACTTGTGCCGCCGAATGCTGTATTGAAGCTTGCAATTTTTTTGACATGTTGCAAAAATTGTACAATTTTTTCACTTCTTCTACATATCGGTGGAAACTGTTGCAGGAGTCTCAGGACATAGTTCAGGACAAATCAGACATGGCCGCAACCTCCAAAGTCACTGTAAAAGGCTTATCCAGTACTCGCTGCAGTGCTCGAGAAGATACATGCCGGAGTTTAAATCGCAACTGGAGCATGATCATAAGAGCTTTGGAGAAAATTGAAGCAGATGACAATGAGAAATTAACAACACGACTTGAAGCTAGAGGATTGCTGAAGAAATTGTCATGACTCGAAACAGCAATCTCAGCTAGAGTATGGGATGCGATCCTAGGGCGATTTAATGCAGAGAGTCGACATAGATATCAGTGATGTAGTCCAACAGTATGACGCTTTAGCAGTGTTTGTAGCAGAATGTAAAACATCATTTGAAGTTTACGAAGAAGAAGCGAAAGCGAAGTCAGGTCTTCAGGATTACGACTTGAGCAAACGTAAAATTAAGAAGAAGACTTTCTTCGATGATGATGATGACGATAGTCAAAATAAGGAATCATTCCAGACGAGTTCAAAAACTCCCCGAGAAACATTTGTTGATCATACTTATTTGACTATATTATCGAAGTTGGAATATGAACTGAAGAGAAGGTCAGAAGCATACAGAATCATTAATGATAAATTCGGATTTTTGTCTCACTTAAGAAATACACCAGCTTCAGAAGTTGCAAGTGAAGCTAAGAAGTTGAAGGAATTATACAAAGACGACCTCGAAGAAGAATTTGTGAACGAGTGTCTTCATCTTCGGGGACATTTAATAAAAAGGGAACAAGTTGAAATGTCCCCACTCAGATTAAGCAAGATTCTCCGTGAAGACGATCTACAAGGAGCATTCCCTAATGTTGACATTGCACTGAGAATTTTTTTGTGTACTCCTGCGTCGAATTGTTCAGGCGAGCGTTCTTTTTCCGTGTTGAAAAGAGTGAAGAATTATCTCCGATCTTCCATGCTGCAGGAGCGCTTAAATGCTTTGGCAATTCTCAATATAGAGTCAGAAATGGTGCAAGCCACGGATACTAGAATAGACGGTAGGGGTCACGGGGTGTGTGAGCAGTAGCAAGCCGCGCCGCTGACGTCACCGCGAACCCAGCCACCGCTCCACTGCCATAACCTATTGTGTTGTTACTGTGTTTATGAGTGAATACAACGTTGTTTACGTGAGTGTGAATTCTTATCGGTGATTGACGATTAAGTGCAGAGTTACTCTGCAGCTATCAGTGTATTGAGGGGTTTTTGAGAGTAAGTTTGAAGTTGTTTTGAGTGAAAAATAATGGTTTGTTGTGCGATCGCGAGTTGTACTAACCACGGCAGACAAGGAAGTAAGTTAGGAATTAATTTTCATACATTTCCTAAGAACAATGAGACGAAACAAAAATGGATAAACGTGTCGATTCGTTTTCAGTTGATAATGCTCGTGTGTGCTCAATACATTTTGCTGATTTTGATTATGAAAGGGATTTGAAAAGTGAACTGTTGAATCTTCCTCCGAAACGCAAGTTGAAACCTGATGCTGTTCCAACTTTACATCTCCCATCCTCCAGTGTTGATTTACGGGGTAGTAATGAGCCTAATAATGAGAGAAAAATTCGGGCACAAAAACGAAGTTACCGTAAAGAAGTAGAAGAGATTTTACAGGTAAATATATTACCAACTAATGAAGAAACTACTAGTAGAGAAAACATCAACTATGAAAACAAACAATGCTGTAAATGCGACACTGTGGGCTTATGTCAAAAATTAGAAATTATGGAGAAAGAAATAAAAGAACTTAGGCAAAAGAATACAAATTTACAGGATCGCTCTCTCAGTGTAATGATGAGTTACTTAAAACAAAACATTCGCTAAAAGTGGTTGAGGGTTCTTTTTCTGACTGTCAACAACAAGTGGTTATGAAAGGACGGTACACTAATTGGTCATCTGAAGATATTGCAAAGGCTGCGACTTTACGTTGTATATCTTATAAAGCGTTATCTTTTGTCAGGGATGTATTGAAATATCCTCTTCCTAGTGAAGTCACTATTAAAAGAAGACTCAGGCAGTTTAGTGTTCCACCAGGTTTTATTGATTTAAGCCTTACTGTCATGAAAACCCAATCAAAGCTACTAACTACATTTGAAAAAGACGTAATTCTTAGCTTTGATGAAATGAAAGTTAACAGTGACTTATGTTTTGACCAGGTAGAGGAGATTATCAGAGGACCCCACAACAATGCTCAAGTTGCGGTCATCAGAAGTTTAGTAGGAAAATGGATGCAGCCCATTTATTATAACTTTGACACGGCCGTTTCTAATGACTTGTTGACTGAAATGATTAAAGTCATAGAAAATGTTGAATTTAAAGTGAGAGCAATTGTGTGTGATATGGGGCCATCAAACAGAAAACTTATAGGGAATCTAAAGGTTACATTTGATGACTCAGGATTCGAAAATCCATCAAATCAAAACAGAAAAGTATGGGTTTTTTGTGATGTGCCTCATGCCTTAAAACTGTTAAGGAATCATCTGCTTGACGATGGTTATCGACTTAAATCTGGTAGTTTGCTCACAAAAGAAGCATTCATTAAGTTAGTTGAACTTCAAGACACCGGCATAGATTTACAATACGCTCATAAACTAACCATGAACCATTTGCTTGTTGCTGGTACGGAAAGGCAAAATGTAAGGAAAGCAGCTGAGCAGTTTTCTCTCACTGTAGGACAAGCCATCTGTTATAACCTTCCTGAGTTCAGTTATGTTGGTGAGCCTGTAAAGGTCATAAACAATGGATTTGATGTGCTGAACTCCAGAGCTCCTGTTGATGGATATAAATTAAAAAGTGCATACGGAAATTGTTTACCAGAACAAGTTAGACAAGCTGTATGACCTCATTCTCACAATGAGAGTAATAAAACACATACCAAAAGGAAATGAGAAGAAAGAAAAGAGTTAATCCAAAAGAAAAAGAAAAGAAACCTACTGATGATTTGCTCCCTTTTCAGAAGGGGTTTTTAATGTCTATAAACAGTCTACGCTCTTTGTTTAAGGAGTTAACATTGGAAGGCTACACGTACGTCATGTCATCAAGATGCAATCAGGATATACTTGAGAGTTACTTTTCTAAAGTAAGAGGATTGGGGAGATTCTATGACCACCCTTTGCCTACCACCGTCTCCGAAAGAATCAAGTCTTTGATTTTGAGCCGTAATGCGAGGGAACTCATATCAGGTGGCACATGCAAGAATGAGAAAGAAATTGATATTTTAAGTGCTAATACTTTGTCAGAAACTGAAGATACGACTGTAGAACCGTCATCTTCTAAGAAGCAAGACACTTCATGTCTACAGGATAGCTTAGACAGCGAGTGCGACAACAAGGAGGTTGAAGAAATCACTTCAGAAGTGGGCGACATTTTTGAGAATTGCACCGAATACGAAGAGGAAAATGTTTCAGATTTGAAGGAAAATGTTGAGTTGTTAGAGATGATTGCAGGATATGTTGCTTATAGAGTTAAACGTAAACACCCCAAATTAGCACATTTGTATGGTAACATAACTGAACACGTAAATTTTTCAGGAAAGAACTGGCTTCAAACAATTTCAAGAGGATCTTTAATAAACCCAACTGAACGGTTAATGGAATTCGCTTTGAAAATGGAAAGAGAATTTCAACGATTCCACGGCAATTCCATTGATGGTAATCCAAAAGTTTTTGTAAGATTAAAGGACATTATAAATGCGAAATATCCAGGAATAGAGGACTTTGCTGTGATGTGTTTTGTAAGGACCTGCACTTTCATCAGAATGAAAGCTATCAACAAGAAAAAAAAATGCAAAGGTAATACGCGAACTGAGGGCGAACAAAGACAAAAAGTGAAGAAAATGAAAAAAGTTGCAACATAACTTTCCAGAATAAAGAAAAGGAAACACATTAGTCTAATACAGTTAAAGGCTTTGGTGTGAAAGTAGAAAAGTTGATTTATATTATGTATATAAATATAATTGGTATGTACAATTTGTAAAGATAAATTAAAATTTACTGTTTTAAAGAGTTTAAAATGACATTGTTGGGGGTTTCTCCGTACCACAGGTCTATGTGGTCTAAGCCTGTGCGAGCCTCTTCCCCCAGCAAAAAAAAGTAGTGCCCCCGAGATGGTGAAAGAGGTTGACGTCCTTCGGAGGCTGTATACTAGCATTTCACCGATCATAGAAAAAATATATTTGTTTATTTAACTAATAAATAACTTAGTAATAATAATAATACACTAAAACATGAAAAATCTTGATTATATTCACAAACGTGTATGAGTTAAACATGTGCGCGCGGTGTGCCTATAAGATTCGATGTGGTGCGGCAAGGCGAGTGGGTACGCGGTGACGTCAACGCTCACAGCCCACCTGCGCGTGACCCCTACCATGTATTCTAGTATCAGTGGTGCAAGCCTTGGATTTCGACCGCCTTGTGACGTCATTCGCGGAAAAGCGAAGTCAGCGGAGAAGGATCATGTAATGGTGAGTTTTAAAAAATGTTAATTAAAATTATTTTTAAAATAATTTTTTTGGGGGTGGGGCGTTACCCTATGGCCCCACAGGGCAGCACTTCCGGTAAATACGGCCCTGTATATATATATATATATATATATATATATATATATATATATTATAACGATTCATATTAGCGTCCTATCTGAGCGTTATATGAAAGTGTTAGACTGTACGAGTATAGCAGCGTAAGCAAGAGAGAGAGCGTACAATCGCAGCCATCTCACTCTAACCTCGTCACAGCGACGTCCGCAACTGGTACGAACATGAAACTTTACTCAATTCAAATTATCAGTTCAACCTGCAATAACTTCAAAACTAATAAATATACAGCAATTCTGAAAACAGCATTGTGTTCAGCAAGTAAAGCTTTATAAGTAGCCGCAATCTCAGTTAATATAATTTACAATTGAAGAAGTTATAAGGAAGACGAACGCCAAAAGGAATAACAAGAGAATTATGCTATGCAGGAATAAGGTGTTTTCACACACACACAGATAAAGACCTAAGCAACAATATTCTGTGGTCAGATCTTTGAAAACACATTTGCAAATACCTGTAATCAATCAATCTGCAAATACAGGAAGTACGATTTTGTCTAGAAATTCTCTGCCATTTCAAACCTGTCATGGGGTGTTTGCTCGACCTGTTCGAGATTGTCGAGACTGGAAAAATGTATGATTTATTTGAACAACCAATCAGAAGCCTGTATTTAAAACAGACGCCAACTCAAACCGAGGGGTAGCGTTACTCTTCGTTCGAATCTTCAAGGCGCTAGTCGTGTATAAATTACGTGCAGAAATTTTACAATCATGCAAAGTTGTATTTAAGTAGAAGTTCGAGAAGTAGTCCGCAGTAGAGGAACTACTACAGTTCAACAACACTCGCTGTGTAAAACAACACATTAATTAATTAAATTATTAATTAATTAATTAATAATCAGCCGTGAAGTGACCTGAGCAACAGAAAGCTACAGCATCTGTAATTGCCAGAGCATCTTTCTACCGGATTGATCAACATCATTTCTTCTGGGCTAAACCATCAAAAGGAGGACCTCTACGGATTCCTATCTTCGGTCGACGCATCAAACAGTAAGAAATAGATTCATTGATCAATGAAATAAGTACTAAACAAATAATAAAAAGCAATAAACAATTTTTAAAGACACTAAGAAGCGCACACTTTGTATTTAATGTGTAAGATTAGCTATAAAATAGTATAGGAGTGTAGAATGGAAAGTGAGGTGTAGTATTGGACGTCCAAATTATTGTAGACCTGTTCTTTAGCACTGGTTTGGGAGATATCAATCTCTAAATTAAACCAGATAAGAGCAATAGGTCGTTTGAATGTCTTAATCTTTACTTTTCACATTCACTCGCTAATTATAAGAGTTAGGGTAGCAATAAGTCCTACAATTAAAATTTTCATGAAGTTTAAAAATAATTAAAATGTTAATTAAACATACTCAAGTAAAACTTTAAAGTGTTATTTGTAACGATTCCCCTTGAATCCACAATCACTGAACGAATCCTGAGAATTTGTGTCTCTATGCTCTGAGCTAAGCTGGAACCGTGTCATTAGTATCTGGGATTTGTTCTGGTGCCCAGGTAAAGTAATCTCATGGGTAAGTAACGTTTTATCTAACATTCAAAATATTAGATAAGTGGGTTAGATAAAAGGAGCGTTGTAATATATATATTTTACCGGTATTAGAAACCTTTTCTTGTCTGAATATTGTTGGAAATAATTCTTCAGGATTTATTTTGATCAGACTGGAAGTGATCACTTCTCAGCCTTGTTTATATACAGCCTACTTAGTATTTACTAATGGAGGAAGGTGAAGGAGGTTACTGTAGAGTATTGAAGAAAGGTTTAATCCCAACAATGAAATTTTGAAAGACTATTCCTGGCTGGGCCATAAAAATTCTATGAAATCGTAAAAGTTGATAGTTTTTCTACCGAAGTGCTATGTAGCATTTCTAAACTATCTAAAGTCGACAGAAGTCTTTTAGTAATACAGCTGAAACAGTTTGCAGAGTAGTATGAAAGATTCATAAAGACCGAAAGGGATGAGAATGAAAAAACAAGATAGGCCTAATCTGAACGAAGACGAAGAAGACAGTGAGGATGATGATTTAGAATCAGAAGAAGAGGACGATTATGTTTACTGCTCTGAGAAGAAAAAAATGTTTTAAATGTTTAGCATGTGCCTTTTCTGTTGTTTTTAAATTATCTCAAGCTGGGGTCTTTACCAATCTTTACGTAGCCTATAAGTTTGTATTAACTCTTCCTTGCAAGTAACCTATGAGAGGGTGTTTTCTAAACTTAAAATTGTCAAGAATAGACTTAGGTCAACTTTAAATCAAGAGTGTCTAATTTACTGTTTATTAATATAAAACGAGACTTATTTGTCAATTTATGAAATAAAAATGCAATTATAGATGAAATAGCAATGACCAGTGAAGAAGTTAGGAAAAAGGTGTTAGGTTAGTGCAATGTTATATGTAGAATAAAGATTTTAAAGTCATTGTATCAATCCTTAAGTTTATGACATCCTACTGCTGCTATTAGGATATTAATCTTCTGTTGGTTTTCCAGCATGAAAGTATTAGATTTTATAATTTTACAGGATGATGATTTCGAAATCCATAAGTTGTTTTTCTGTGTGGATTCAAGTACTTTATATTATTTGTTCTTTGAGATAAATTACATTTTAGATTTAATTTTTTTATGATTTTGTATTACTTTTAAATCTGTATTGTAAGTTTCATTGAATAAATAGCGTGATTATTTCCAGTAGTATTTATTGGTAACTTACCCTATATGTATCATTGACATACAGTAGGTAGTTATGGTTTTGAAGCTTGTTATGTTAAAATCTAAATAATCACATAAACTGTCCTGTATGTTTTGTATTAAAACGTTCACTTACATAAATACTGTACATAGCATGTACCTATAAAGAGTAACTAAATAATTTAAAAAAAGTATATACACACAAATACGTGCATGTGGGTTTGTGCGTGTAGCTGCAGGGGTCCCTTGACTGCTTCTAGTCGAGGGCCCCCAGGGATGTCCCCCCCCCTGGTGTTAACTACGAAAACAAGTATGTCAAGTTTAGAAGATTCTATTACAAATTCAATAAAACAAATTAAAAGGAAGTTGAACATTTAGTAAAAGAAATAGTTGATAAAGAAAGACCATCAATAAATGCTGATGATGATTCAAAATATCAGAGAAAACAAACTGTAGTAGGGCCAGTGTATGCAAAGGCCCCAACGTTTAGGCAACTTATATTTGCCAATTTGAAGCTGCCACTTGCCTAAATAAATGGACGGAAGAAGAGAAAGGACTGTCATTAATTCTTGCTTTAAAAGGGCCTGCCGCAGAGCTAATACAGAAAGTGCCATCTGACAGTCAGAACATCTATGCTGAATTAACAAAAGCTCTGGAATTACAGTATAGTGACCAGTATTTGTGTGAAGTATACCGTGTTCAACTTAAAGCGAGGCGACAGTGTTCAGGGGAGAGCCTTCAAGAGTTTGAAGCAAATGTCGACCAACTGACGAGATTGGCTTACCCCAAAGAATTGGAGGACTTCTGGAAGTGGATTTCTCTCATTATGTTTGTTGATGGTATCAGAGATAGTCAGTTACAACAAGTGTTAAGAATGGCATGGAATGATAATAAGTCAGATGCTCTTCTTCATGCTCCCCGTTTTGAAGCTGCCAAGTCGGTGACCTACATTAATCAAATTATGCCACCACATTGTAGCCAAATGGATCCAATATCACAGTATTGTCATAATGGACAGAATAAAGAGACAGTTCAAGAACAACAGTTTAAGAAGTCAGCAGTGCCACAACGATTTTAACAATGGGAAAAAGACAAAAGACCAAAGTGTTACAACTGTGGGAAATGTGGTCACCTACAGGTAGATTGTTGGGAGAAGAAAATACCGAGAGAAGAGAGTGATTGCACTAATTGGAGAAGTAAAGCCCCACAGTTTCCAAGCTACATAAGACTAGTGGAAACCTGATCGTTAATGGATTTGCGGAAGGTAAACAAACATAATTTACAGTTGACACAGGCACTACAGTGTCTATTGTGTGCCCTGACTTAATCAGCAACTGACAGCCTCAAATTAGCTCTTGTACAATACAAACTGTGACTGGAAGCCCTGTCAATGTATTAGGAAAGATAGACGTACGTGTATGCCTGGGTCTTCTCTAGTTCAGCCACCAAATGCTTGTTGCCGACATTGTTGATGAAGTGATTCTTGGTATGGACATTATGAATGCCTACAGATTCATTGTGGACTTAAGAGAGAATGTCCTGAAGGTTGGCCAGGAGAAGATAAATCTTTGCATGGCTAAAATTACAGGGTCTGCCAACCATTCAACTAAGCAAGTGCCATTGGCCGAAGAAGAAGTCAATAAGTCTGGTCAAGAGGGACCTTTCCTGTTGCAGGCGGAAATGGAAGAAGAACTATCAGTGGAAGTACAAATAAGTGTAACGACAAAAGAAGTGATTGGAAAGCCAACTATGAGTGTCAAGGAAAACCCTTGTTTGTTCCTCAGTTAACAGAAGCGCCCGAGGAAAAGTTGCTGAAGATGAAGTTACAGAAGAGGTTGTTGACGAGAACCAAACAGACTTGGATCAGTCAGTGGTGTTTAGGTCATCAGTACATCATGCAACTGGAGTGATTCGAGCAAAACTAGTGGTTGAGCGGAAGACTCGTATTCCTGGGACCTTTATGTTTGGATCACACGAGTCTGAATTCAAAGAACAGGAGAACTATCTTTTTCAAGGACGTCCACCTAGATCGCCTGGCCAAGTATTACTTCAGAGAGGTTTGCTAGTTTGGGAGGAAGATGCTTTAGGAGGGGCAGTGTTACGAGAAGCCTACTGAACACCCCAGAACATTCTCCACTCCCCCCCGTCCAGTGTGGCCTCATTCAAGTAGGTGTTCTAGTGTGTTCAAGGACACTTGAGATACACATTAAGACAGTGCATGAACTAAGGGAAAGAAAGCTGTACTGGGCCTATATAAAGCCATAGCAGCCAGGTTGTCAGCTCAGTTACGTGAGCAATTTTTGTTAGCGCGGATCGAGTGCTTGTTAAAGTGAAGAATTATTGTGTTACGTGTTTTATAGTTGTGCAAGACTCTATTAGTAGACATTATTATTGTGTGTATCAAATTTTTATTTGATTTGTTGCAAGAGACTGTCTTGTTCATTACAAACTGTTTAATTGTGATAATGAAAGCTGGTGATTAGTGACTTAATTGGTGTCTTTTATTTTGTTTTCCATACGACCATACAACATCAGTTAGACCATCATAACAATAGTAATAATATAATAATAATAATAAAAAAATAGTAGTAACAATAACACATAGATTTCGTTGACCCGTGTCCGTTACTTAACTAAATATAATTATTTCACTAACGACTCGGATCACAAAGTTTTTTATGGGTAAAAACATAAAGTTTTACCTTATAACCCGAACCTGTTTTCGCTTTTAAACTTCTAAACCGGTTCAGGTTATAAGGTAAAACTTTACATTTTTACCCATAAAAAACTTTGTGATCCGAGTCGTTAGTGAAATAATTATATTTACAATAACACAAGATTGACAATTGAAAAAAGTGCAATTTAAAAGTCTGACTATATAGGATTGTAAGTGAAAAACCGTAGTGTCCAGCCAAATAATGAACAAAGATTTAAATAAAATAATAAAAATAAAAATAGTAGTAAAAACCATATCCGTTATAAGACTCATGCAGGGATTTAAATGATTGAAGGGACTACAACCCTATCTTACAAGGAAAACACATAATTAAAACATTAGGCAATACTTTAAAAAATATAGAACTTTAAGGAATAAGAACAAAGAACAAAAAAACAATTAAGAATTACCTATCCACAATCCAGAACTAATACTAAGTAGTGTAGATGTTTCACTTTTGGCTTGTGTTTTTATTGGAATTTCATTATCAACTTGAATGTATGCCATTCGTTTCCGTCGATGGACCAACAGTGTGTGCCATTCACCATCGCTCACTTGAACCTATAATAAAATAAAGCAGAAAGTAGTTTTACATATTTGTGGCCTTCACTTTTTTAAATAAACTTTTGCAGTAACTACTTATATTATCAATTTATTAAATCCAAATATTTTTATGATTTTTAATTTATTAATTCACTTATTTTGATTTAAAAAATTTTCTAGATGCTGTATATCTTGACATCCAATATTTAAATTTAATTTAAAAAACAATGACAGAGACAGACATGTGTCTTGGCTCTGGTTAGTGTGCGTTGTCTAGGTTAGAGCATGATGAGTGCCAGGTTCTAAAGGTGCAGTGCAGTGCGGTCATTTGCCCAGCACCAGGACTTAGGTTGCAGTCCAGCTATACACAATTGGCATGTATTATGAGTGCTTGGAGAAACAATGACAACTATGGGAAGATATAAATACATTTTATTTGTTATCTGGAGTAAAAACAATTGTGCTGAGTCAATTTTAATAGGTACAAAAGAGGACAGGATTAACAACAAAATTGATTAACTGGTGTATCTGCATTATACCCTTTTACTACAGCTTTCTATTCATATTATACATTTTTAAAAATTTGAAATAATTTTCCTATTACCTTAAACGTTCATCATTTTTCAGAATCAAATTGTACTAATTTATATTAACTAAAGAATTTAGGTAATTTTATTATATATCTACTAGTCTAATTAGTTCATTTAGTTTAAATTTTATACTACACACACACACACACATCCATTTTAATATATCCACTATTCCAACAGGAATGCTTAAAGTTTTCAGAAATCTAATAGACTGCACCTTTCCATACAAAACTGACATTACATAAAACATAAGTTTAAGCTAAATGACTGACATGCAGATTAGTTGGATAATCTATATTCCATTCAATCTCATTGTATGAAAAAATTAAGAAGCAATAAGACATTGTTCTGAGAGTTTCAGTTTTAGGACTTCCATTCTTACCTTATTTACAAGTATATTTTTAAAATAAAAATCTTTAGATAACATTTGTAAATCTTCATTAAACACTGTGTAGAACAACACATACAGATTAAAGTGAGGTTGTAAAGTAAAGAAATTAAAATGTTCAGGCAATTGGGGTGCAAAGGCAAATTAACCATAGATAAGTATAAAAAACAGAAACAAAAATTTTGAAAATTAATTTTATTTTTAGACATGATTACAAATTATAAAAGTTAACTTGAATAAAAGCAAACAATATTATAGCCACTTTTAAGGTAAAGTGTGTGGGCCCACTGCAAGAAAGAATACACACTTACTAACATTTGTGTTCACATTATTATTGTTCAATTGACTTATAAACAGACTTTGTACTTTTCTTATTGTATTGTGGCAGAACCATAAAAAAATGCTACATATGAGATTTTGTTAATAGTATTAATGGTTCTAGAAGTTTTATTGAACATCTTTAGTACTGCAGTGTTGAGAGTTTCCATGGAGAGTAATACTGACACAAATTCTATGCATAAGCAGTCCACTGTTACAACAACAAAAACATTCAGAGCTTAGTCCATGTGATTTGTTTATTATTGTTAATTTCGTACTTATTCCTTTCAAAAATATGAGCACTTGACATTACTTGACATTATTTTTATAAAAATATAGCAGCCTTAAATGTAGTACCATATGCACTGTGGAACCACACACGCAAGATTGTTGAGTAAATTGGCTAGATTAGGAAATGATTTTTTTGTTTTAATGTGCCACCGTTTTCGCCCCTGTACTCAGTATGGCCTTCTCACTTCTACAGATTTTTATAGTTTTATGTACTGATTAATAGTACAGAAAATACATGGACAATGTGATAATACCGTTTTCTACAAAAATTAATTCAAAACATGGGCAAATGCAGAGGAGCGTTTAAAAAAAGTGTAGGGATAAATTTTATGGTCACTCATCTCCTAACAATATTTATGTAATTACACAGAATTAATTATAATTGCTTACTATAAAATATTTAGACTTACCAGAACATAAGATACAATAAAATGATACAGTGTTACAGTTTTTTTTCTGAGTAGGAAAATTCAAGGGGGTTTAAAATAACAAATCAGATCCCTTCTGGCTAAATCCATAATTAAAAAGAAACAGTAAAATCTTTTAAATTCATTGTGCAGGGAATTTTCACGTTTGTGCTTACAGGGACTGATATTCTTACCTTTGATTTAACTGTTTGGAAAGATTCTTCTTTTCCTAGGCTGAAGCAGAGCTCTGGAAACCCATCAACAATGGCAACTGCCAGGAAGGTATTACGTAATGTTTTTCCTTTGTTTATCCATAGCAACAGTCCATTTGGTTCATTTGTTCTCAGTGAAAGTTCAAAACGATTTGTTCTTTTACCTTTCCGCCTGAAAGAAGATGTAAAAAAATGTATTCGGTTAACTGTTGGATCTGTGTTTGATTCTTGGATTTAGGAAAAGTGAAACATTTCTCCAACATTTATTTTAGCATTTTGATATCTTCCATGTGTGTGTATTTGAGAGAGAGAGAGAGAGAGAGAGAGAGAGAGAGAGAGAGAGAGAGAGAGAGAGAGAGAGAGAGAGAGAGAGAGAGAGAGAGAGAAGGAGGGAGGGGGAGAAAGAGAGGGAGTTATAAGTTTTACAAGTTTACTATTTATTCCTACTACCCACTACTTCCACACTTTCTTGAAAAATAATGTAGGATAATTTAATCACAAAGTTAGGAATCTAGGAAATTTATTCAAAATCTACAAATTTGTTGTCTATGATATCATTAGTTTTCCACTAATATAAGTATTAACTGTAATGTTTGTTATTTAGTTCAGTTTTCTTCTTTTTAGCTTACAGCTATGAGTAATCTCTTAGTAATTCAATTAGTTTCTGATAAATTTTTTGAACTTTTTTGCATTTCATAATTTATTTAATCTCTTTATATTGTATGATCTCTAATGAAATACCACTCAAATATATCACACAAAATTCAGCACGATTAACAAGAATCACTAGACATACTTTAAAGAATATTATATGTTCATTTGAAAAAGATATTACTCAATTAAAACCTGATGCAATAATCCTACAAAAAAGGCGCGCACGCGCGCACACACCCACACACACAAACACAAATTTATTATAAATAATTTTCCAAATTGGTGTGGTGGCATATTAATTTGTTTACTAATGTGAGAGTTTAACCATACAGTTGAGACATTAAGAAGTGACGATTTGAAAACAACAATTGTTTAGAATTGATTATCACAGTAACTATATAAAGCTTCAGTTTACAACAAACAATTATTACTTACTCATCAAAAAATTCATAATCTTCTTCATCATACATATCACCTTCATAATTTTCTATTTCATCCTCCATTTCAATTTCTTGTTCTAGATCATCTTCTTCCCAATAATCTTCTATTAGGTTAGTGAAGTTAGTATAAATGGACATGTTAGAACTGATAAACAAGCAATACCAACACCATGTTATAATCTTTATTAGTCAACATGCATTAAGAAATTACTGTTATGCAAGAAATATATGCAGGAGGGTAAGCATAGATTTAAAAATACTTACAGTAGAAAGTTATTAATTAAAACTAATTGGATAGTTAAAATTATTGATTTGTCCAGATTTTTGGTCATAAGCAATCCAAAAATTAATAAGAAAACTGTATGCAACTACAGACTTTAATAAAGACAGCATTGATATGCTGAGTGCAGATGTGCTTCCACATTTGTATAGTTACTGAATGACTCAGCTTTATAACCAACTGCTGACTCATATGTGACTACCTATATCACCAAAAGCTAGTTAATCTATGATTCTTTCATAAGTCACTATACACTATATATATATACATGTATGTACAAACATGGAATCGAAAGATAACTTTCTTGTAGATGCAAAATTTGTTTAGTATTTCAACACGAGTTCAATAGATATATGCTGTTAAATTCAAAGTTATTAACCTACATATTTCTGGTATACATACAATATTGTAGTTTACTACTCATACACAGGGGTGGATTAGAAGCGCGTGGTGCCCTATGCTGCCATCAGAATAGTGCCCTCACCAATTCAAAATTCAACCTTTTTTCCATTATTTACACTGATAAATGGCATACACAATTTCGAAAATTAACAATTATTTTATTAAACTCTCAAATTACAATAAATATTTAGCTAAATAGTCATTACAATAAGCGTAGTAGTACTTGAGCTTAGAAAATACTAATCGATACATTTTTTTCTAGAGTTTGCCTTAACTAAGTCTTGTATAATTTCTTCTAAATCGAGCGATTCAAGTATCTCACTTCCAATATTCAACCTTGCTTATGAAGATAATCTCATCTTCCATAGTTGAACTCAACATCTCTTTAATGCGTTTTAATACAGAAAACAATCTTTCAAATTCCCAGTTAGCTATTGGAATAATTGTCAAAAGCAGACAGTAAGAAATGTTTATTTGGAAATACATCAATCATTTTATAATCAATAATAAAGTTTAATACTATAAATAAAAGCGGACAAACTGTAGTGTCATGGAATCTATCATCGTAGTTCAAACGATTTAAAAAAAAACTCTTTTTTGCAGTTTTACTCATGGCACAAAGTGCTTCAATTCTATTACAAGATCGTTATTCACATTGTCTGAGTAAACTTCTATATGAGTTTTCGCTTGGTTTTCCAACTCAGCATTCTCCACGATTAATAACTGCATAAGAAAACCAAACAATTGCATAATGTGATCATAAGCTTTGCTTTGCTTAGTCAATTCAGCTGGATGGTGCCCCCTCTGACAGCTGAGGCCCTGGTGCATGGGGGTGCAGCATACCCTAGTGTTATGGGTAATCCACCACTGCTTATATAGTTGTATGAATGCAGCAAATCATGTTGTAGTTATAAATCCAGTAAAAAATTGTTACTATTGTACTAGCAGCTGCATTAAGAGTACAATATTTCATGAGTTAAGGTAAATCAAAAAACAATGTTTTAGAATGCTCTAAAAATCTATTGTGAAGATTTCCAAATTACCGATGGTTCATGTCACCAATGTTTTGATTATCAGCATTGCACTAAAACTTGTAAAAGAAGAAATATTCCTATAAAAATGAGGTGGTGATAAATGTACTACTACTGTCCTACATTAATACCCAAAACCCAATATTATAAATGTAATTCTTTTTAATTACCTTCTGTGTGCAGGAAGTTTCTTTGGATAATGTACATATGTTCCACCATCAAACCTCACTGGTATATCAAAGTCTTTAGTTTGTTCTTGTTCCACTGAAACATAAAAAGCTTAAATAAATTGATTAGAAGTGATAAAGAATTGAGTTAGTTGGTACTCATGTAATCCTCATTTAATGTTACAGAAGTTAGTGAATAAATTACATACATTTAAAGAAATTACTGTTAGCAAGAAATCCATGCAGTTACCAAACAAGCATGGATGATTTGTTCAAAACATTAAAAATATTACTCACACTTTTGTGAGTGTATAAATTTATATATTTTAATTATAAACCTATATTTTATTTTTTATTATTGATCTTATTACTATCTGCATTAAGAACTTGCATGAACCTATAATTTGGTTAATAATAATGATAACAGTAACGGTAATAAATAATTTTTTAACTTTATGGTGCAATAAATCTTCTTATATTTAATAAAACATATGCATACACATTTGCACATACCATAAACAAAATTTACTTACACTTATTACAGTGTCTACCGCTATAACCGGCTTGACACTTGCACAGAAAAGAGTCTAAAATGGGAATGCAGATGCCACCATTTTGACAAGGGCTGTCAATTATTGGACAAGGTGGTCCCTCATATTTGTTCACTTTGTATCCTTCAATGTTAAGATTTGTCCATGGTTGACCATTAACAAAAATTCGTTGTATAACACCTGTAAATCCTATAACAATCCCAGAGTCTCTGCTGGTATCTGTGATATTGCTAGAAATAGAAAAGTTCATTGTCTCAATTTGATTGTATCTTATGAAATATTATTACTTAAATAGTAAAGAGATTAAATATCTGTAGAGAAATAGATGTCATTGTACATTTTTGCACAAATTACATGATGTTTTGTAATTACTGCACTAATTGCTTTGCTTTTGAAGTATGCCTGATATACATGGTCATGGGCCAAGATTATGATTTTGTGAGAGTATTATATTGTTTTTAAGTGAAACTTACTCCTTTAATAATTTTAGTGCCTAGGATATCAAATTTGTGATGTCTTATTTTTGTTAGGGATAGTCAGCTTTATATAGTCTATCATTTATGAGAATTTACAATATAATATGATGAGAATATAATGTAGTAATTATGATATAATTATCTATTTTATACTATGTTTTAATTTTTAAAAAATCTGAAAATTTTGAAATACACCCAAGGCTGGCTTTGGAATATATTGTACACAAGTATGTATATTAGCAGAACATCTAATAGGTATACTGCTTTGACATTTTTAGTTATGAATAGTGAGTGAAAATATTTAGTTTCACTTCTTTATACCCAGGAATATATATTTTGAAACCGACTCTTTGAGGACATCGTGTTATTGTAAGTAAAGAACAATTTTTCTTTCACATCTGAAGAGTATGCAGAATATAAACTGCTATGATGCATCAAGAAACAACTTGTTGCATAATGGGCTGTAAAATTTTAGAAGATTAAAGAATTGCATACTAACAGCTCCAGAATTATTTCATATCTCATTGGTGACTCTGAATGTGATCTGTAAGCCTATATAGTTAGATAAATACAAAAGTTAGTTTATTTATAATGAGTAGACTATAAATTATGATTTGTGTGAAGTGGTAGTATTTATTGGTTTTAATTTGATTCTGTGAACGTTTTGCTTGACCATAAAGGGTTAATGTAATTCTGAAGGAAAATTGTTGAATTAATTGTGATTTGGATAAATGTTTAATAAAACCAGTGTTTGGTTTACTGTCTCTGGTGGTGGGTTGAGTTTTCACCTCAAAGATTGCTACTATGTAACAGGATTTATTTATAATAATTTATAAATAATAAATTTATTTATTATGTACACAAAAAATTTATAAATTTGTTCATAAGCAAATTAATCTTTATAATTTCTCAGAAATGAATATTTAAAATTCCTATAAATTTGGTTATACACTTCCTATAATATACTTACGGAACTCCAGCAATGTAAAGAGGTAATTCTACATTAAGCTCGGTGAGTGGTGGTCCAGATACTCCATGAGCTATAGTTCCATTATCTAGTTGAAGGGTTCCATCTTTATCTAGTCTGCTAGCTCGCACACTGTGCCACTTTCCTATGGTTATTGTTTCAGGAGTCCTATATGAAACATACATTATAAATAGTTTTGTACACAATGAAAGTCTGATGAAAAATAATATACATTTTTCAGGTCTAAAAAACAAACAAGAAGTAATTATTATAATGTTCATCATATTAATTCCTCTGTATATGCATTCAATGACCTGGAATTTTTTGATAATAACAATTATTTTTATTGTTTAAAAATAATTAATATGTCTCTAATACATCAGCCCATACATTGAAACACGAAACATATTATTTCCACATTTTCAGCTGACATTTCAACCTTCTAGAAACTTACAACTAAGTTCAATATTTTCTTCCTTCAAATTAGGATTATAAATTCTATACATTCTTTACAACTTACAATGTAATTTATTGTACTCCCTAAATGTTGAATGTCTACATACCTTATAATGCTGACAACTCTTTACAGTAGAAGCCCGATATAGCGCGGTTGTCGGGAGACATACTTTCCCCCGCGTTATAGGCGTAACCGCGGTATATCGGAAAGTGACCTGTACAGTGACAAATGATGGGGAGGGAGGACCGGGAAAAAGGCTACAGCATAATGCACTACTATATACTGTACGTAAATTACGTCACCAAATGTAGAAATAAAAAATAAGAAAACTGTATTTTAATCCAATATTTTAATCTATTTTAATCCAATGGAATATAAAATACACTATTTATACATTGCTCACTCGACCTACTGTAGGCCTAATTGTTGGTCTTAAAAAAGTCCGTAATTGTTGTTTGACGGGATAATGCACAGCGTTTCTTTTCCGCGTATTGTTTTATAAACGCGAGGTGCAGCAGATGAACATTATTAGATTCACTTTGCCTCTCCATCCACGAAATTACTTTGTTTATGTGTATTATCACTTCACTAACATTTGGAATAACTTCTTTCACTTCCACCCCATTTTCATTTCCATCATCGTCATCGTCTTTTTTTTCTTCGCAATTTGCATTTCGGACTGCATCGATGATATCTTTATCTCCTATACATTCTGTAACAGGCTCACCGTTGTCAACTTCTGCCCAGTCATTCAAGTCATCTAGAGTGAAGTTGCAATGCAGAGTACTACTCGCAGACTGTACATCACTATTAGTGAATCCGGCAACAGAGCAATTTCCATCATCGATGTTTTGTTCAAAGGAACATTTCTTCCAGCAATTCTGAATCGTAGCCGTGCTAATACTTTCCTATGCAAGACCTATTGAATACGCAACTGTTTTCAGGTTTATTGACTTAAGGTAAATTTCCATTTCCTCATCAGAATTCACTATAGCACGCAGAAGTTCATGGCGGTAATGCGCTTTAAATGCTTTTATGATGCCTTGATCTAATGGCTGGATCAGTGCTGTAGTGTTTTTCGGCAAGAACATGACTCTGATTTTCCCATCTCTTAACTGTAGCATATCAGCAGGTGGATGTGCTGGACAGTGGTCAAGGGTCAGTACAGCTTTTCTTCGAGGTTGAGTGACCGCAGGTGGCTTCTCACAGATGGAACAAATTCTTCATGGAACCATTTACCTAAAATATCACTTGTCATCCAAGCATTTTTTGTATTACGATATGTGATGGGTAATGACGTCATGTTAACATGTTGAAAGCATCTAGGATTTTGGCTTTTCCCTATACAGAGTGTAACGGTACAGAAATGGGAATTTTATTTTATATAAATCAGTATTTAATCCAGTAATTAATAAATTCACTTTCCCCTGTAAGGAGCCCCAAGCAGCAGTGTACATACAGCTAGTCTAAACAATTGCCAGACGCATTGCGTAACCACCAGCAGCAGCCTTGTGACACAGTCTACAGTCTGCTGTGTGTCATTAGAGAGTGCACAACAGACAGCCAGCCTCAGACAGTAAAGTTTTGTGAATTGAAAAATAGTGGCCTCGGGAGTGTAAGATAGGCTGAAATAATTAGTAGGCCTATCTATCTATCTATACATAAAAACAGTATAACGCGCGGCCAGCCTACAACAATTTCTAAGTGCGAATAAAATTACGTCGGCCAACTTAATCATAATGTATAATGTGGAACCAATAAAACAGTGAGGGCCTTTAAACACAAACAGTAAACGTATTAAACGAGTACCGGAGTGCGTGAGATTGAAGTAAGTATTCAACACCAGTTCGCGCAACCAACCCTAGGAGTACGCTGCGTATGGGTAACTAGAAACATTTAATATGCATATTAAAACCAATGCCAACTGACCGGTGATTATTCGTTATAAAAGGAAAATATATAACACCAATACTTTGTACGATAGAGTTCTCTCAGGGGCGGAGTTTATTTAAAGATCAATGTAACAGAATGAGTGTGCGTGTGCTAAGATAGAGGTTATCCACTGGTTCATTTTCAATGCTTTAATTATTTAACAATTCACTTATAATAGTAATCAAAATAAAACTCAATAGAGATAAGAAATAATTTCAACCGGTTGTACTATCGTTGAAGGATTGTAATAACGTAAAAGAAAGGCGAATTTTTGATAAATAAAAATAAGTATGTGTTTTAGACAGTATCACATGTGTTAATGTAATTATTGAACATATCAAATCCAAGTAATCCTTTTTGCAGCAGTTTCGTCTGAACGACCCTTGGAATAGAAACCCTAAGGTAAGAGTTAATTTAATTAATTTGTAATTAATTCTTAGAGTTTCAAGAGAGGTTTAACTTTGTGGCTGCCTGATTTATTTGTGGCAAACAGAAGGGTAACTCTATCCTTATTTATTTTTAATCCAGATTTATTTATTGAATTATTCACATCCAGAGTTCTGGTAGGAAGCATTCGAAAATACAGAGCAGTTTCATCACAGTTATACACTTGATGGTCATTTAAGTCGTTATCGATCATTACTTTGTTTAATGCCTGAGGAAAAAGTGTTGCAGCTTCACTGTCACATGATCGTGCTTCCCCTTCAATGCTTATCTGGCTTATACCATGATGAGATTTCCATCGCGAAAACCACCCATCAGATGCATTAAAGTCACTGTTGCCATGTAAATCACTATGGAATTTCACAGCTTGAGCTCTAATAACTGGTCCTGACAGTGGCACACCTTCACTTCATTTTATTAAAAACCACCTGTACAGACACTCATCTACTTCACTATCCTTACCTACTGTAGTCTTTTTTCTTTGCAACCCCACTTCACTTTCAACTGTGTTCACAAAAATTTTAAGTTTATCTTCTTCCTTCATCCACCCTCTAATTGTTCCTTCTGGGATGCCACACTCACGTGATAAACTTGCCTTTGACTCTCCGTTCTTCACACGATCAATTATTTTGAGTTTATCACTCACAGAATATGCTTTTCTTTTCTGCGACATCACAAAACTCTACACTATGCGAATTTATGACAAAGACTATACACTTTGATAAGATAATATCAGAGTATGATCTTATACTGTAATATAAGAGTATGAGGGAGAGAAGGGATTTAGTTGGCTGCTTGCCTTGGCATGAATTCTTAGAAATGTAGAGACTGTAAATACGGGGCAATTGTTTATGTCTACAGGTACACTTGAACTGGCAATTCTGGCTGTTGTTTACAACGCCGTTTCCAACAACAAGCCTTTGTTTACAATAAACGCAACACATTCCAATGTGGCTACGGAAGTCACGATAAACAATTCATAATTTACTCACTCTCTACAAGTAAGAATTTTCGCTAATAACGGGCGACATACTCTTCACCGCGTTATATCCGAATCCGCGGTATATCGGACCGCGCTATATCGGGCTTCTACTGTACTTAATTTATAAAACTTCACATTCAGAGTCCGTAATGAAGTATTTTGTCATATGAACAATTACATTTTTATCTGTTTCTAATGCTGTGCTTAATGGAATGGGCAAAGCTCTTGACATCTATCATAAAATAATTTTAAGCAAAACATGTTTTTATCAATGAAAGTTACATAACAATAATTTCCACTTACGTGATATTTGCAAATCCACTTCCTAAATCAAATCTAAATTGAACGTGTCCATTTACAAGATTGAGTGAAATAAAATCACCCTTGCCAGTTGTCAGTTGTCCATTATATATGAGCATTCCATTATCAGATAAAGGAAGAAACCAGACTTCAAGTGAGAAAGCACGACCAACATTTTCTAATTTGGGTGCTTCTATATATGAATTTCCCAAAAATTCTGGCATGCCAAACTCTGCATATTCAGTGTCAACTAGAAACAATTCAATTGATATTATGTTATATTAACATTTATGTTGTGCATGTACTTAGGTGAGTATAATGGAAGTATTTAGTAAAAGTATCTTCAATATTATTTAGTTTAACATTCTTAAAATTGTAGATTGTGACTAAATTAGTAGGAACTCAGAATTTTTTATAGACATCACATATAATGTACTATTACTTGTTTATTACACTTTGTGTACAGCTTGTGAGGTAAGTGAAAATTCAGTTGTCAGGATGCACTGAAACATAAGTCACTGGAAGTCACTAGTGCAGGATGTTGTCTAGTGTAAACCTCGCTATACCATTTATTTCTGACCCTGATATGTAGCAGACCAATGTAACAGTACTTTTCAAAAACACAAATTGGACAATTTATATAAATAATTAATTTTACATGCATTGACAATATGTATCGTACTCACACACACACACACACACACACACACACACACACACACACACACACACACACACACACACACACACACACACACACACACACACACACACACACACACACACACACACACACACACACACACGTTTGTAGAGAAAAGTAGGCACTTACAGGTATATTTTTATTATGACAAAAACATCTATTTTGTTAGTCCCACTTAGCACAAAAATCATTGGAAGCCTTTACCAGATGAAAATTAGCATTAATGATGTTTAACATAATAGATGTTAATAATGCCTTTTCAGCAGGTCTCATAAGCTGACCTTTTTAGGCAGTCTATAAGCAGCGAGTAAAAACAATCCTGCTATGAAGAAGAGACTTGCACAGAATTGTGCATGCTTTCATAAGTAATCATAAGTAACATCCATTTTACCATAATATTAAGTTTCTTCTTTTGTAATAAATCATTTTCTCACTTAACTTTAATTTTTTCATATTATCTAAAATATATATTTTATAAATTTAATAACACAAACATCTTCTTAAAAGATGTTTATGTTAGAGTATGTTATTCCTTAAATAAAATTTCACACTACATGTAAATTGTGTAATTAAAAAACCTCATTATGTACTCACAATGTTGACAGATGTGGCCTTTGTGTCCAGGCAGACACTTGCAAGTAAAACCTCCCTGAGGTAAAGGCTCACATGTAGAACCGTGGATGCACGGATTTGAGACACATGGGTTTACTCGTGTTTCACACAGCTCACCTAGAATGACAGAATATCTTATGACATCCAGTGAAAAAAATTGTACGAAAATGTATAACATTAAAAAGAAAAGTAATTATATAAAACAAGTACCATAGTGTATAAAATAAAATTCATTGTTCACTCCTAACAGTAAATATAACTATAAAGGTAATGAAATAAAAACAAAAAGGCAACTAGGAACCCTGTTGGAAAATGTCTGTAGTAACAGTACAGGAAAGAATAAGCTGTCTATGTAACTTGGGCAGTGAAGATAGCAGAAGTGTGAGTCACACTCACTATTTCATGTTATAGAAGTTATAGTATATAGAAGGTATTATATAAATATTTAAATTATATCAATATATATTAAACTTATATAAACACACACACACACACACACACACACACACACACACACACACACACACACACACACACACACACACACACACACACACACACACACACACACACACACACACACACACACACACACACACACACACACACACACACACACACACACACACACACACACACACACACACACACACACACACACACACACACACACACACACACACACACCTTCATGTTATAGAAGGTAAAATATAGAATATAAAGTAAGCTTATGTAGGCCTACATCTGTAGTACCGTATGTTTTAGAAATCTAAGTTGATATATAATCTTAGTTAAGCATCTCAATTTACTCAATTTATACCTGTGAAATTTGAAGAGCAAGCACATCTAAATTTGTGAGCATCAATAGGATGACATGTGGCTCCATTGTGACAGGGTAAGTTTGCACAAGGGTTGTCTCCACATTCCTTAATATTATTAACTTCTTCCACCATAGAATCTCTTCCTTCATGTAACTCAACAACTTTACGCCCAATCTTTAGTCTCCGAATACAGCCCATTAAACCTGTTGATGTTCCCAGATTTTCAAATACTCTGAAATACAAAATGAAATATTTTCTTAATAATCAATTAACAACCATTTAAATAATAATTGTTTTGAAAATCTGTTAGGTGGCCATATGAAAATGGAAATTATGGAAATTGTAGAATTGATTTAAATTATTTTTACTTCATTTTCTTTCATATCTACATCATTTTTTACTACAGTTTCATAAATTCAGTAAATTTTGTGTTGTAGTCTACATTAGTGTACTTATTGTTAATTTAATATACATTAGTGTACATTTTTCTGGATTTATTTATTTGTTATCAGTATAAATGTTAGGCCAGTGTCAGTATTAGCAGCAATTTCTGTACATCTGGTTTATCACTAAATTCCATTACTAATTTCATGATATTTGGTTCACTAATTATTTTTTGTAATCACAGTCCACTACAAACTGTAGTGTATATTCACATATCTAAATTGAACTGAGACAGCAGAGATGTTTTGAAACACAATAATAAGTTATCTGTATGGTCTAGTTGTTACATTCACTGTTGCGACAACTAAACAGCTAGGTTAAAAAATGAACTTACTTAGAGGTAGTGGTAGGAACATATCCAACATATGCATCTTCTAGCAGATCAAGAGCACGAAGAGTACCCTGTGACTGACCAGCAACAGAGTCATTGTTATCCAACTGTAGAAGTCCATCACGTTGATATCGTTTTGCTATTACCCTATGAAACTTGCGCATCTGAACCTTTTCAAGAGATTGCAGAACAACAGGACCATTTCCCAGGTTATAACGAAATTCCACAAATCTGAAATCATTTTAAACTTACTTCTATAATTAATATTTACTATGAACAATATTTTTTATATTTCTTTTATAGTCTATGTGTATCTACACTGAGAAGAAATTTTTCTCTTTGACCTGCTAGATTAATATAACATAAAAATGATTGAATAACTTCAGGTAACTTTGTAACACAAGCACTTATTTAAAATATTGTAGAGTTTAACTGTATTTGCACTAATGTCATATTAAAGTTAAATTTTTCTAAATTAAAAAAATTTAAACACATTAATTTTTTAAATTGCAGTTAATTTATACTAATAGGAAATATTTTATTGACTAGTTTTGTGACATAAACTAATTATAAGATTAATTAATTAAGATTAATTAATCTTAATTTTTTAAAATCTAATCAAAACATTCATAATCAGCCTTCAGCTAAATATATTTTGTACAAGTCACAAAGTCAACGTTTTTATTTATTTTTATGTTATAAGACTTACTTAAAGTACAAATTAATTAAAATAAGTTGTATGTAACAACTACATTTGGGATTACAAAATTGAACATAAACAAATAAATTTGTGGTTGACACAATTTATATTTATGTTAATATTAGAAACCAATAAGGTAGAGAATCTATGAAGCAAATATTATTATAAATATAATAATATATTAATATAAAAAGTTATCTATTTTCAAGGTAAACAGATTGTAAGGAACAGCAGAGGGTGTTAGTTGTCTTGTCTCTGATTTAATAGTTAAGTTCTAACAAATGGCCTTTAAAAGTAAATAATATTTAGTCCAGTGAGGACTAAGATAGTTATAAACAATAGCACTTAAGAACAAGCAAGTACTTCGAGCACTTAGTGGCGAAGCTAGTAGTTAATGAATGGGTAGGCAAAAATCTTATCTTCAATTTTTTTTAAGGAATCACTAAAAGGACGGTGGTTCAAATCGGATGCTGAGGTAGAGTTTGCTGTAAGCGAATGGTTCCACAAACAGCCGTAAGAATTTTACTAGCAGGGAATCTACAGGGTAGTTAATGGAGACTTCTTTTAAAATCGTTGAATAAAAACTGCTTTACAGCTCTATATGTCTTTCTATTGAACAATCCTTGTATTAGTCATACACAATAATACAACTGATTGAACTTCAAAATTTTAAACTTGATTAGTTTCTATATATATGTTTAATGTTACAAATAATTCAAATAACAATCTTGATCATCTGTTAGTTCAGCGGAATAACAGCGACACTTTTAATAACCGCATAAAATAAACACACTTATAAACAACACAGGCACTTTAACTTAACTGTTTGGACCACAGAAGTGAGGCATGCCTCAACGCTCTATGTGTACAGCGCGGGACAATCCCCCCTCCCTTCACTTCCCTATCGCGCCCACACATTGCTTAGATACGATGTATACAAAAAACGCTGAGGCAAGTTCAGGTTGCCTTATTCGCTTTAAACTAGCTATGCCAAATCTCACCTGTCACCATCTAGCGGTCGCTCAGTAAAGCACGTTTCGGTTTAATAAATTCGACAGTCATGGTAACAATGTATAATCTTTACGTTATGTAGTTCATACGTATTTATAATTTTTATTCTACAGAATTTTTTAGGGTAGGCATTGCCTCAATTGCCTCCATGTAACTTCGCCACTGCTGTGCAGTAAGCTATGAATCTGAGTATGATATAAGAGAGAAGATAAATAAATTTAGGAATATTTCTGGTACGATTCATAGAAATCTTAGAAATAAAACAAGACACAGTTCAAGGATTAAATTTTATAAGACAATTGCAATACCAACATTGATTTACGCAAGTGAGGTGTGGGTTACGACACAAAAGGAAAGTGGCAAGATTCATAGTGCTGAAATGCAGTTTCTTCAAAATATTTTAAAGATTCAAGATAGAATAAGGAATGAAGATATCAGAACAGAACTCGAAGTAAAGGGACATAAATGAAATTACTTCAACTTACAGAAGACAATGGTGGGATCATCTGCAAAGGATGACAGAGGATCGACTGCCAAAAGCAGCACTGAACTATAAAGCCATTGGTAGAAGAGACGTGGGTCGTCCAAGGATGAGATGAGTCAAAGAACAGGTTTATATAACTTAATCCTTGAAGAGGAGAAGAAGAAGTTCTGAACAAGTAGATAAAATTAAGATTTCCATTGATTTTGTGTTTTGTAGATTTGTTAAGTAGATTTTGCCTAGTTTATGAGCATCTTTAAGCTAAAATTGGATGTCACTGCATAGATGTGTACAACAATATTACTTATTATATGACTTATTTTAAATCAACATGCTTTCTATTTTACTTTTATACACAAATGGTAAAAATTTTAAATTACAAAGTTAACTTTTATATGACAATATGTGCTACAACAGGTACCTTAATTTATTTACTAGACAGACATTGACATGACAGGACTTACCCATTCACAATTGCAAGAGACACAAAATCACCAGTTCCATCAGCATGTTGTTGATTGTAAAATAATATACCATCATTTGCATAAGTCTTAAATTCAATTTCTAGGCTCAGCTTATGGTAAGCTTTTAATTTCTTCAGTCGAACATATGAGTTACCATTAAATGCTGCAATTTCATAAGCTGGAAACAAATTAAAATAATTAATTTTTATAAGCCTAATTACTTGTCAAGTTAAGGTGAAATAATATGTTATTATTATCAAGTGAATAAACTTTGTTTTTTACCCTTTTAACACACACATACACACACACGCACACACACACACACACACACACACAATAATTAATAATTTTTATTATGATAATGAAGAAGAAGAAGAAGATAATGATGATGATGCTGTTTAATAATAATTAATTGTTGGTTAGTAAGTTGTAAGAAAATCTGGTCAATAATATTAAAGTTTTTCAAATGATATGGTTATCAAAGATGCCATTCATGGCACTGTTGCTTGAAGAGAGAGACTTTGAATTTCCTCTTTATTATGTTTCCCATTTGTATAACAAAGCAAACATTCTTCGTACTGGTGAAGTAACAGTAAACAACAACTAACTATAATAACATGTATCATTACCAAGTGTGCACATATATGAAAGCTATACTTTTAACCAAACACTATGCTTTATATTGTGTGTACTAGTCTTTTACACAAACTGTGTAGCTCAGTGTTGAAATTAAAATGAACTGTGCATGCATTTGAGTCATGTCACTCATCTGAGTATGAGAGGTTAGTGAAAGTATCCTTGATAAAGTCCAAGAATAAAAATTTTGAATTCTTTGATTACAGGTTGAGAGTAAAGACACTTACTTTTTGGAACAAGCAGTTCTCCACATACATCCCCAGTATAACCAGGAGGACAAATACACATGAAATCTTCAAGACCAAATCCTTCACATGTTCCACCATTCTCACAGGGCTGTGAACTACAAGGATGGAGTTGTGATGTTGGTGAGATTTCTTCTAGATTACCTACAGCAAAATGATATTTTAAAACCTACCTACAGCAACTATTACTGCAAAGTAAAATGTTATATATTACATTAATCTTATTTAAATGACTATATTTTGATGTTTCACACAAATTAAAATGTATACTTATGTAACATCAAGTGGAACATCAAAAGCGTAAATTAATTACACTTCTAACTTACTGTAATCAACAAGTTATAAAGGGATTTGAAAAAACTGTTGAAAAATGTATTTGCTACTATTTTCAAAATTATGATTTGTAAATTACTTTTGATGCTCAGTTGTTGAAATGAAACAGATTTCATTTGTGAAATGAAATAGCATGTTAAAAATTAGCTGAAAATTGTATAATCACATTTTATTTATGAATTAGTAACTTCAATTTATGCATTCCATTCTGCGAGTGCATTTTTTTTTTGAGGCTGCCTATTTATGAAAATCTTTTATTAATTTCTATAGCAAAACAAGTAGACCTATTTAACTGTGAAGTTTTAAAAAATTTGTAAAAAACATTTAACACTGTCAGCATCTGCATAAATAGATGCACTTTTATGCCACTTTTCTTGTGTTATTTTTATTTTATTTATATAGCCATTTAAGGTGTCATCTTTGTTGTTTCATGGTTTGTTATAATTTAAATATCTATTAATGTAACCCTTAAGTTTTCGATTATTTTTTTATTACATAAAATACTGGCAAATAATGTTTTTTTTTAAAATATTTTTATAGTTTTATTCAAATGAATCTAACCTTCCCCACAACCCCCTAGGAGGAAAGCCTGGCTGAACTCACGCATTCTCAGTAATATTCATGTGTGTGTGTGTGTGTGTGTGTGATGCTATTTTCTGATGTTTCATCCCCTAAGGGAGATTTTGGGATGGTTCAGTAGTTTGATCATCTTCAGGCCATTTCTTGATGTTTCTCATTGAAATATAGAACAGCTAGGAATATACAGACTGAACATTTAGATGTAAATACTGTACAAAACTCTTTGGGGAAAAGAAGCAAACTTCCACATAGGATTAAATCCAGACTACCAGACTATATTACACTTTTGAAACATAAGGACTTATAGTTTTAAGTTGAAAACTCAATAGATGAATTCCAATCAAAACTAATATTTTAATAGAAACCATTGTAGGGAAACATAAAAATTACAAAGTGTTTTAAAATGATTATATTCTAAAAACATACAATTTTTATAAAATGCAGTAAATTATAAATGAGTTTGTTTAAAATATTTGTTAGCAAAACATAGAATTAATTTGTTGTTAATACATAGAATGAAAAACTATCCTGTATAACACTGCTACACTTTCCTTCAATAATTTATTTACATGGAATTTATATACTATATAATAATTCTGATCAACTGGTTAAGTAGATACTCACGTATACATTGCTGACGATCAGATGTTTCTGTAAAATTAATATCACAAGTGCAGGCTCCAGCTGTACAGACACTGTTTTCAATGGTGCAGTCAAAGTCAACTGAGCATAGATCTCCTAACAATGCTGTGTACACTTGTACTGTGGCAGGTGTTGGCTTATATCCTGGTATATGGAAACCTCCTGAAAAACATAATTGTTTTCATTTCAGAGACTTAAAAGGTGAGAAATTGATAATCAACATTATATATTTGATATGATAGGAAACAGTGCTGATTAACAAAACATACATTTTTACCAAACTTTGTGTAGCACAATACATTATTGTTTTTCTTTTTGAATGTGATAACTGACATTCTTAAAGAAAAACTGTCACATCATTTCATCATTTTAATTTATGCTTATTAGTATTAGTATTAGTACACATTTTTAGGTCTTTATATGGATAATAGCATTGTAACATTAAAGTAACCCTTATGTTTTCACTTATAATTATTACATGAAAAACAGCAAATAATGGGGTTTTTTATATTTTTTTTAGTTTTCTTCAAATGAATCTAACCTCCCCCACAACCCCCTTAGGAGGAAAGCCTGGCTGCACCCCCATTCTCAGTAATATGTAGTATCTATCTCATAAATAGTAGTATCTATTAGTTACTGAAGCTGAACAGAAGTGGGTTTATATCTGAAACAGGATTAATATAATTGTTTAAATAATTTTTGTATTCTGAAAAGCATGTGATCGCTGACTGTTTCTAAAAAATAATCGCACAAAGACAATGTTTTTTTTCAAAAATATAATTTAAATTATACAATTTTACTAATATTGAAACAGTATTTAGATGAAACAGTATTATATGAAGTTGTATCTATTCATGTAACCAATTATGCTTGTGTTTAGCATTCTGTTAATCAAATAACTTAAACACCAATAATCACCTAAAGTACAGATCATTAGAAGATAGAACACCAACCCTTACAGGAATGCTATTCACATTATTTCTTAATATCTATAATAGCTACAATGTGTTACAATTCCACTTAGCAGGAGAATAGATATGCTTATCAGCTGAATATTTTTCAATGCAGTATTTAGTTTTATTGAACTGGATTTACTATATGGAATTTAGTAGATCTTTTTGAAACCCTTTTTTTTAATTATTTTTAAGACTACCTGTACTAATTTTTTTTTGTGCGTAATTAATTTTATAGCATGCACAAAAGGAAAAACTTATTGTTTCAGACTTAATTATATGATTTTTGGCACAATAATAGGTTTCCTGTGGATTATTGTTTTATAGTAGAGTTCTAGTAAGATCTCATGAATAAAATCCATTTCCCCATGAATTTAAAAATAGTTTCTGTGTTCAGTTATGAGCAAGTTAAATCACATTAAAATATGCAGTTATTATGTATGTGATGTAGTTAATTATGCCATTGTGATGTCCCATATGTTCACTGCTTGCATGAATTTCAATGTTCTAGATCATTTTTGTGTCTGGGTATATTTTAAATATAAACAAGACTTTTGAAATTGAAATGAGATACTTTAAAGTTATTAATAGAATTTTAACAGCAGAATTTAACCTCATTTTCAAATTAATAAGACAAAAATTGTAATGAAAATTTAAAAGAATTTTAAATAATACATATTTTGAAAGGGTTTTAAGTGGTACACATTGACTTTTTAATATTTAACTATTTAGTATTAATATAACCAGTATCTACTACCACTAAAAGATGAAGTTGAATGTTTAGTTCACCTATTTATATGAAATCATTAATCCTTTTGGCACTGAAAGAGACTAGTAGAAATAAACATATTTATTCTAAACTTGGATTAAAGAATGTTAAAATCATGCATTATTGCTCTTTTTTTTTAATAATATAGTTGAACTGCTTTATTTTATGTAATTTAAATAAGATTCTGCTATTGAATAACCTTTTGGCCGGCCTGAAGTAATCAGGTTGTTAATTTCTTCCCCATATCGATTGTAATAGTATCTCTGATCTGGTACAAGCAGATGCCTTGTTGATTTAGAGAGAGGAGAGCTCACATCTTCAGGTTCAGTAAATCGATTTCCTGAAGTCCAGCGGCGTACTGGCCATTCAGTACCAGCAAACATGTCTTCTAATGGTTAGAGAAAAATTGCTGTTATTCATATGCTTGAGACTTCAATACATTTTACAGTATACTCATAAAATGAATTTTCTGATAAACTGAACATAGGACTTATAAAATGTTCCTAACTGAAAAGTAGTAAAACCACTCTAAACACTCAAATATACAAGGAGCATTTGGGCTCATGTCTTTTTCAGAAGCTGACATTAACTTCAAACCAGTTATGAATTACACTATTCATGGTCGGTGGTTTTACTCTTTTTTGTCTAGTAATAAAAATATACTAAAAATCTGAGTAAATGAAGTATTGTTTCTGCACAAGTCTATGTTACTGGTGAGTTGTATTTGTGGTGAAACAGAAATGGTGTCAGTATGATATCAGCACAGATGTTTCACTTTTATAGTTTTGTGTCAGTGGCAAATAGTAAGTTGTGAAAGTTTTGTTTATTTGGTCTCTAGATTTTGAAATTAAACCTATTATGAAAATGAAGTTATTGAAAGATATGCTTGTTAGACACCCACTTTGTAGCTGGTTAGATCAGAGGAAAGACTTAATTTCTTTAGAATAAAAGTAAACTATTCTAAAAAGGTTTTCTTCAAATAAAGAGGATGAAATATTAAACTGAGGTAAGAATAAAATTTAGTGAAAGTTCCTTTTCAATATTGTGAGAAGTGGATTTAGTACATGAAAAATTGAAAATGTTTGTTATAGATAACATGCTGAAGCATTATACTACTGCATTCTGATATCAGTACCAGCAGCACAATGTAATTTGCTAGACTGTCCAGATTGTTGAAATCCCAGATTAACACATCACCTTTACCATATGTTAATATTTTTTTAGTGTATACAGTTATCAGAAATAAAGTTAATTTCATCTGATTTGAATATAACAGGCAAATAGGTAATATAAAATATAATAGAATGTAATAGACAAAACAGAACTTACAACATAAATTTTCTTGGATTTCGTTGTCCATGACGTGTCCGTTACTTAACTAAATATCACTATAATATTGACGACTCGGAACACAAAGTTTTTTATAAGTAAAAACGTAAAGTTTTACCTTACAGCCTAAACTATACAGGGGAAACAAAAGACAATGTGAACAGTTACTAACGCACATAAACAAAATACATAAAAACATAACCTTCACTGCCGAATACGAACACAACAATACCATAAACTTCTTAGACCTCTCCATCACAAAACTAGAACACAGGCACAAATTCAGTATATACAGAAAACCAACTACAACTGACACACTAATACACAACACCTCCAATCACCCAATACAACACAAACTAGCTGCTTTTAGAACCATGATACATAGACTTAACAACATCCCCTTAGATGAAATAGACTACAAAGACGAACTAAACACGATAAAATATCTAGCAGAATCTAACGGTTATGACAGAACAATAGTCAGTAAACTCCTACACAAAACACAAAACAAACAACAGACAAAGACAGAAAACAACAAATTCATAACACTAACATACATCAACAAACAAACAGAAAAAATTGCCCACAAATTCAAAAAAGCAGGATACAGAATCGCTTACAAAACTACTAACAAAACAGAACACACACTATCAAAACGCATGCCCAAAGCACAAAACAAATTCGATCTACCCGGTGTATATAAACTAAATTGTTCAAATTGCAGTAAATTCTACATAGGCCAGACAGGACGTAGCTTCAAACAGAGATACATTGAACACACAAAAGCACTCCACACCACTACAGAATCTACCTTCGCAAACCACCTCATTGAAGCAAACCACACATATAAAAACATCGACAATAACATGAACATACTACACGTACACACAAAAGGCCGAAAACTAGACACTCTAGAACAATTAGAAATATACAAACACACAAAAACAAATAAAAACGACATCCTAAACGAACAGACACAATTCAAATCGCACGCATTATTCGAACACATCTCACCACACACACACAGCTTCAATCTTTCGAAACACTTTCTCGTCACCAACAACAAGACGAGCAGCGCTACTAACGACAGCCTCTGATGAAGCCTTCTATAGGTGAAAGCCGGTTTAGGCTGTAAGGTAAAACTTTACGTTTTTACTTATAAAAAACTTTGTGTTCCGAGTCGTCAATATTATAGTGATATTTACATAAATTTTGTTCCTGCTATTCATTTTAGCAAAGACAGTTTTAGGGATCAGGAAATATTTCACAAAAGTGTATTTTACATCACTTTCCATCTTCCGTTATTTGACTCATAAGCATTTTTTATTTTTATTATAGTAGATGACACAGTTTTTAACACACACAAATCAAAATTTTGAATTTAATTTTCTTTCACTCATTCTATGATGAAACATCCTCAAAAACTTTACTAAGCCTGGTATGAAGAGTGCTTATGACAGTGTACAGTAAAGTTGAGATACTCTATAAAAACTGATGTGCGATGTACTAAAAAGGTTTGCTTACCTTTACAGGGGCCGAGAGCTTGAACTGCTATATCTTTTTGATACCTGCAGGCATACAGTTTAAGTTGGCATTCTGAGCCAAAGGTCTGTCCATCGTTACCACATACTACTTGCTGAAACAAAATTGTGACAAACATTTTTCTTTAATAAATTTATTATTTTATTATGATTGGTTCTTTACGATAAAATGATTTCAATACTGTATGTTTATAAAAAAGAAAATGTGTTACAATACTATAAATATGTGCATAATTATGTCAAAAATACATCATAATATGGTACTATAAAATTTAGTTAAAAAGTTATTGATATGGAACTTCTATGAAGTTTACATATATACTTGACAAGTTATGTTAAAAAATAGTTGTTTCAATAAGGTCTGACATTTTTTAGACTAGTTGTTTTCCCAGTTGTTTTGAAAAATAATTAACAAGTCACATTTTTTCAAATTTCAGAGAATATAATTTGCACTAATTTGAAGAAAAATATGTCATTTATTTTTTAAGTGATCTTAAATAGTGTTGGTAATATTCTCTTGGCTGTCTCGGAAATCAGTCAGGATGATCATATTATATATGGTTTATTACATACAATATATAAAAGACTGCAATAAATATTATACAGGCCCAGCTTAAGTGTTAAGATCTATAAGGTATTGGCTACAATCTAATGATGTTAAAAATTATTACCAGTAATTGAAGTTACAATTCATTTATTTTGTTTGCTAATTGCAAACTGATACTAATATTAATTCTAATACTAATACTTACTAAAATTTCTTGTCAGTTATAAGAGTTTTTAAGAATTAACTTTTGGCATATATTTTATTCATTCAAAATTTTTCTCTGATACTTATTTCCAAGTTTCCAGTCCCTTATTTCACAGATCACAGTAGCATTACACAAGTGTTTCAAGGTGTTGAGAAATCAGAATTTTAGGAGAACATGTGAAAAAGATTACCAGTTAATTATTTATTACTATTATGGTTCATGACCCAGTGGTAATAATAGATTTATTCACTAATAATAGGTAATAATAGACAAGCACAGATGTTAAAAATATATATCATTTGTAAGAAAATATATAGTTTTAACCATTAACATAAACCAACACTGATATTTTATTTTTTATGACTCTTGTAGCTTACTGGTAGGTAACGTCCAACTGATACACTGGTAGTTATGTATTTTTAAATAATAAGGTGTGTACCAAAGTGAAATATTTTAAATTTCCGTAATGCAGGTGCTGTTTAGAAGTCAGTTTCAACTAGAAAATTGTGTTTTAATGCACTTAAATGAAGGTTACAAGTATACTGTACCTAATTATTATTAAAGCAGTTAACATACTTTACTACACCTTTCCTGATACTGTAGTCTATTAACATCTTAATTTGTTCAATAGAAACATGGGAAGTGATACCTGAGGTTTGCTTGAATCACTCGAACAAGTGATGGAGCACACACATTCAGCATGACCTTCATTTTCCTCACATACAGCACCAAAGTAGCAATTGAGATCAGCACAAGATGTTGGGGCTGGTGTTGTAATATCAGCTGAAAACAGATAGAAATATTTACATGATAAATATAAAAAAGGTTTTCTCAAATAAATAAAATAATGCATTTAAATACCTTGTTAATACTACTTATTATTTTTTATAATGCAGTATGAATATTAACTTATGTATAAAACATATATATATATATATATATTTTATATAGTTTTAAATAGTCATGCCCTTAAATTTATTTCAGATAAGTTACCTACAAAATTTATTCAGCTGGTTATTACTTTAATTTTTTTGATAACCACAAAATTATTGTTGTAATGATTGTATTTTGTTAACTAATTTTAATAACTTGTAGGCTTTATAGAAATATGTTCTTAATTTCTAATACCCTGACTAAGCAATGGTATGTACTCATAAAATCTCATTACAATAGATTGAGTTTGATTAGTGGGTTAGTTTGAAGATGAATATTTGTGTTGTTTAGGCTTATAACAGTTGATAGTTTACTTCAAAAATTAAAAGTAATCTGTATATGTACTGCTCTCTTTAGAAGTGATTGCTAATTAAAAATGTTTTTGATTCAGAAAAATGGTTGAAAATGTTGACAATTTAAATGTGACAATGACATTTGTGTACCTGCTTTGCCTCACCCTTACCAAATTGTTTAACCAGCTTTTTTGAATAGCAAAATAAACAGGGTCTTCTGATTCCTATCATTGATCACAGTTTTACAAAGTAATTGGAACAAATAATGTTCAAATTAATGGTAAATTTGTTTAAAGGGAAAACCGAACATAAGAATACTGAGCCATACTGAACATTCTGCTGAGCCAATTAGTTTTATTACATTTCATAAGAAAATCTTGAAGATCTGCAATTACAATGGTCACATCTGAAATAATTCAAAATTAAATTAAATTCAAAATTAAGTTACACTACATGGAACGTTTGGCACTACATATCCAATTTTTTTCACCAATTTCAACAATAAATGTTTCATATCTTTCAGAATATTGAAACTAATAAACTTAAAGATATTACTGAATCAATAGGGAAGTCCGGAAAGAAAAGTTAAGACACAAGACACCAAATAATTACAATCCATCACAGAAAATTATACCTATAGGTATTGTAATGCCTACACAACTATGCAGACTTATTAAATATTTGGCGATTGTGGCTGGAGAGAACTGATCTAAAAACAGAATTACAAAATAACTATTCATGACTGAATTTATCATGAGAAAACATAACTTTTTGTATAATTGTAAAAAAAAGTTACTCTAAGTACAAATCACTGATCAGGAAATACTTGGAGACCTGAGACAATGTTTGATGTGTGTTTGTGCATGTGTGTAAAGGATTCACCTGAGACACAGCCATTTGGTCCAAGAACCTGCTTGGGGCCAGAACAAACTGTACATTTCTGACCCTGAACTCCTGGTTTACATACACAGCGGCCTGTCATCTGTTCACAGTCCTCTCTAACTGATCCAAATAGTGAACATCCACATGCTGTAAATTAGAAACAGAATGTCAATGACTATCAACAAACTCAATGACAGATGTTATCTGAAGTGTATGGTTTTTTATCGAAATTCCTGATGTCAATTTCTTCCATTATGGACTACCAGTGCTTCTGTGCTGAATTTGAACTATGGTAAGTTAGTGATTGATGTCTTTCACAATGAGACTAAATGTTTTAACTACAAATTTTGAATACAAACATTCGAACTTTAAATATAAGTAAAACTTTATCAGTATCAGTGAAAGTAATGATGTGATCTATAACGGGAAAACTTTCATGTAAAGAGAAAGTGGCTCTAAAAACATTAAAATTTTCATTTTACTTCGTATTACTTTATAATATAGTTAGCTGCAAAGTTTTGTAAATTACCTTTGAGCTTCAATGATTGTGGATATATGACAAAATGTTCAAGTTTGACATAAATTATATGCCTGAACTGTTAGATGAAAACTGATTATTACTTCCCTATATTCATATATTATTTTACAAATATCATGCCAATAGACTGATTATTTTACAGTATTTAATATACTTACGAAGGCAGCCTTGGTGACCACTAGTAATTTTAGGCAAACCCCAATATCCTGGTTCACAACGATCACATTTTAAACCTCCAACTCCTGGCTTACATTGACACTGTTCGGTATCAGGATTACAGGTGTCTGAATATGACCCTAGGCAGCAAACCAATGATATTTTATGACACAGAATTCTCATAAAAACTTATAAAAATTCACAAACATTACAAAATGATAATAGTAAAGTTATTTAGACATTAGAGAGGAAAAATTATTTTCTTATCAGTATTATGATAATTACGAATGTTGTTTGTTTTACATAATTTTTTTTGTTCCTTGTTTATGTGTACATACATTGAGGATATGTGGAACCCCTGGTAAGGTAAAACATTTTTGGATAAGATTTATACCAGTGGTTCAGATATGAGCCATGTTTAGATGTGTAGATCTAACATGTTTAGATGTGTAGCCAAGTAACATATGTAATACCATCTTATTTATATACATTTTCTTTATTTCTGCTGCTGTATATATCTGAAACCCATTGAAATAATAATTTGACAGCCTAAATTTAAAATCTAAAAGCCATAAAAATGTACCAAAGACAGTATTTAAACTTGGTGTATAGTTAGTTATCATACCGAGTTTGTTGCAGCCACACATTGAAGGGCATCCAGCATTATCAGGACCCTGAGCTGGAGTTTTGTTATCTGGACAACAACCATACCATGAATCCTCACAGCTTTTCAGGTACACCCCAGTATCTGGAACAGGCAACGCCAACTCTAATATGCATTAAATATCAGAATCATGTTATTTGTGTATGAAATAACTTTATTTATTGTATGAGTATTGTTACTAGTTTATTTTTTATGGAAATATGGTGTTATGTTTCTCTTTGTGCATCTAAACTTATAATAATTAAAATTTTTTTTTTACCTTAATCCGTCACTGTGACCGCTTGGTTTTCGTCTTCTAACGCGTTTCGGATTAGATTTAATCCATCATCAGAGTAAAAATTCGTCAGTTGACTTCGTTAAAACATTAAAAAGACACTTAAATACATCTATTTTAAATAATGCCCTTGGCAGTACGTCGTCAACCGGTGTCGAGTGCGCACTCACATCCGCGTACGTCGCTGTGTTTGTACAACATATACATAGATGTATTTTAGTGTCTTTTTAATGTTTTAATGTTTTAATGAAGTCAACTGACGAATTTTTACTCTGATGATGGATTAAATCTAATCCGAAACGCGTTAGAAGACGAAAACCAAGCGGTCACAGTGACGTGTTAAGGTAAAAAATTTTAATTATAATAATTGTGACGCGGATACCAGTACAATGACTTTAAACTTATAAATATGATAACAAAACTGAATAACAAGACTATACAGCTTTTAATTTAATAAAGTTTTGGTTTACAAAAGCAATATTATATAAATTTTACTGCTGTCCTAATGCATGTTTAACTATAATATATGGGGTATGAAAGTAGTATCATATAAAATATTACACTTAACAAATTCATAAGGATAAAGAAAATTGCTTGGGTTTGAGAAATCTTCAGATATATGTGTACACTCCCCCCCCCACACATACACACGTGCACTCACACAGTGCCATGTGATGATGCAATGTGTATATCAATTGTAATTGCAATGGCATTAATTGATTTTGTATTAAGTTAATTGCAGTTCCGGACTGTAGATAAATTGAAAAGATCTATGAACGATAAGACATTTCTGGTGTTTTATCTGACTAACTACTGACTAACTATAAAACAGGTAATGTCAATATATTATTTATAATATTATAAAACTGTTTATACAAAATGCATACTGAAGTATCTCTGTATGGATTTAAAATTCATGAGCTTCATATTTACAGTGCTGTATTCTTCGTATTTGTAGTGCTGCAGTGCTTTGTATTTATTAAGTACAGTTTAGGCAGATAAAATATAAAGTGAATGTTTTTTTTATAACTGATAGAGTATTATACTGATTAATTATTATACTGAGAACACTTAGAATAACTGAAATAATCTAGAACAGTTATAATGTAAGACAATCTCAATGGGAATTTACCTTTACGACAGCATTTTGCAAAGTGTGGTGTTTGATGGCAGTAACTATCTGATGGGCAGTCCTGTCTTAGAGGTCCATTGCCACAGTCAAGGTCCTGTCCAGTAGATGGGTCCACAACAGGCAGCTCACCATTACATGGTTTAACCTCCATTCCTATATAAATCACAAGCACGTGTGTAAACACACAAGTTTATTCTAAAGTGTTGAAATAAATAAATAATTTTTAAAGTTATTTCCCAGACATTAAAACTACAAGAAATGTATTAAGCATTAAGTATTTTACTTACATATTAAGTATGATCTTTAAACATTTAAAAAATTTTACTGCCATTTAAGTTATGAATTATATGTGTAAAATGCACAGGTTTTATGTTGAAATTTTTATGTTTGCCCAAGTCAAGTGTTTTAACAACACATGTTTTAAGAGTTAATGAGAAAATACTAAAGTGCAATTTGAAAATATTATTACAGGTGTTATCTGACATTTATAAATGGAATTATATGTACATTTATATGGCATATCTGAATTTTAAATGTTATTTAAAATATTGTTTATAAAAAGTTAAAAATTTGTTATTTATTCAATAAATAATTGCACTGATCATATAATTTTATTTGAAGTACCAGTACAAACCTTGACAAAGTTCAAGAGGCCTTAACCTCAACTCATTCTGCCTCTGGCATGCTTCCATCTTCATAGCACACATTGATTGGTATATTCTTAGATCAGATCCACATATGAGATTTGTTTCTTCTTTTGAACAGTCAAACAAGCATGAACACCTGGGATATCCATCTGGACCAAGCTCACATGTAGCTTCAAAATCACAGCGGATGTCTCGACATGCATCACCACCATGCTTAGATATGTCAGTTGCTCGGGGTGGAGGTTGAGGAATTGAGCCAGGTGTTAATGGAGTAGCTACAAGGAATTAATCACAATTATTAATTTAGATATTTTGTTTAATGATATCAATAATATTTTTGACACAATTTAACATTTAGTGTTATACTACTCACTGATCTGTCCAGCTCCAAATCTGTCATTACAGTCTCCATAGAACAGAACAGTGAGTTTAAGTGGCGGGTCTGCTAAACAAGATTGTTTCTGCATCTCACATTCGCTGGAGTATGTTTCCATATTAGAAGCACAAACAGGTTCTTCTGGAGATGTGCCTGATGACAGACATTCAGTAGGACACACACAGATTCCTGCCTCACATCGAGCTCCAAGTTTGCATTTTACTCCTTGACATTGATCTTAAATACAGCCATGATAATTAAAATGTGAAATACTATAATTAATATGTGTCATTTATATACAAACATAAGTAAATCTACATGCATGTGCTTTACTCTGTGTGTGTGTGTGTGTGTGTGTGTGTGTGTGTGTGTGTGTGTGTGTGTGTGTGTGTGTGTGTGTGTGTGTGTAGAAACAGTGGTGCCCAGAAAGGGGGTGCATGGCGCAAGTTGTAGCATCAAAATTTGGGGGGTGGGGCATGTTTTTACAGCATTTTTGATGATAAAAGGGGGGCAAATAAATAAAAGACTATTTGAAAAATAACTTGTAATAACCCTCCTTATTTTAATTATTCATAAAATGGTAAATTTATTCGCAAAGGGTTCAGTGTAGCACTGCGTGGCAGCCTGATTCGACGTAGCCCCCCCCCCCGCGTTCTGCACGACAATCAGCTGTCAACTCAACTGATCTGACTGAAGCGCATGCAGTCCTTGCCATGTCCAGCAGTAGCCTCTTCATGGCGCACTAACCTCAATGTTTCATTTTCATTTTATGTGTGCATGGGGAGAAGTAGGGTTCTGTCGATAACTGTTTTGATTTTGTTTTTTAGCATGTTTAATCACCGAACATTTAAGTTGAACTGAACTTATATTTTATATTTTCACTTTCTGAATAAATTGTAAAAATATAGTTTATCTTGTAACTCAAAACACTTCTACATATTTTTGGTTACCTTTATACCACCATTTAAATATCAAATGTGTGAACACATGCACCGCTGGGCACCATTCAGGTGGCCTGAGAGGATAACAATTTGGGGGGTGCATGCGCCATAGCCTTGGAGGGGATGGTCACCCCTGTGTAGAAATGTATGGACTATAGGTATAAATAAGTATTTAGTATAGTAGTATCTAATGATTTATTGAGGGCTATTCAAAAACTAACTTCTGATTGGCTGGCAAAAAAAAAAAAATTAGAATAATATTTTGTTATGTAATAAATACGAGGTCTGTAAATTAAGTAATGGCATTATTTCAGTAAAACCTTTTATTTACAGTCAAACTATATATAGACTCTATCGCCTTCAAAACAGTTCCCTTGAGAAGCCACACAGCGCTTTAGACGGGTTTTCCACTCTTCATAGCAGTGGTGGAGAAACTCAGAAACTGGAATCATCTTCAACTGGTTAGTTACAATTTTTTAATGTTGTCTATTGTCCCAAATTGGTGTCCTTTGAGATGTTTTTTCAATCTCGGGAAGAGAAAGTAGTCACAGGGACTCAAATCATGTGAATAAGATTACTGAGGAAAAACAGGGATATTTTTCTTTGCCAAAACTCATTAACCGAGAGTGCTGTGTGACAAGGTGAATTGTCATGATTCAGCATCCAGGTGTTCATGCTAAATTTAATTTTTCAAAATTTGATGAACTGTAGTGTGGTTAAAATTTAGTTGTTCTGAGATAATTTTGACAGTTAGTCGATGGTCAGACCTCACCAAATCCTTGATTCGATCAACATTGTCATCAGTTCTTGATGTTGATGGTCTTGCAAAGCATGGATCACCCTTAATTGATTCCCGGCCATCTGAAAATGCTTTAAACCATTTGAAAACCCGTGCTCTTGACAAAGCTTTATCTCCATACACCTTTTCAATTTTTTGAAAGTTTCAGTAGCATTGTGGCCAAGTTTAACACAAAACTTGATTGTACAACGTTGCTCATAATTTATGTCACTCATTTTTATAACGCACAACAGAAATTCACTTCACAAAAAGCTTGTTTACGTTTCACGTAGCAATAATAGACAATAAATATTAATACTCAATATCAATCATCTGTTTATCTAACCATCTGTGTTATTGGAAACTTACAGTGTTGCCATATTGACTGCTACATGATTAGTCTCATTACTTAATTTACAGACCTTGTATATACACATATCTATATTGTGTTTACACATAATTATCACGTATACACAGGTGTCTGTTATATCACTGCACCAGCTTTTGTATTCCTTGTTGCTGCTGCCAAGATCCAGCCAAGTTTTAATGGTATTAATATGATCCATATTGGTTTCACAATGTTGTTTAGCCAGGCAGATCTCTGTTTTCTGACCTGGTGGCACCGTTTCCAGTCTGGCAGTGTGCTTGTCTCAATTCAGCTGCCACAGGATATGACCATCTGCTAATCTCATTTGTGAACTTTTCTTTTGTGTGAACTTTCGAATATTCTGCATAAGTCCTATGCAACACTCTTGATTATGATAACAGGTCACTGACAAATGTAACTGACAGCTAATAAAGTCATACTGACCACTTAGGGGTCTGTACTATCTTCGATCTGCCAGTGATTGGTCAAGACAATGCCATACACACTGGGCCTTTTGCAACACGATTCCACATGGTTCTAGTAGGTACCAGATAGTTTCAATATTGTCATCCATGGTATTCCTTGTCATCCAACAACACCAAGAAAGTGGCAAACATACCCAACAGATGGCAGGATGTTTCAACAAAACCACCAACAGTTGGCAGAAGAGTCAGTGACAGGCCTCCATGTTTCATTAGCCATTTTCTACTTGAATAGAAATAACAGAACAGACCATGAATATTATTACCTACCAAGATTCTCCCCTCTTGAATTATTTTGAAATCTTTTCAAGCCCCGAGTTGGAAGCCAATTCGATTACAAACCTTCGTTGTATGTACCTTTTGTGTAGATCTGGTCACATCTGTATGTCTGTAATGGTTACACTAATTGTTGTGGTATTGAATAAAATAATTGAATTGTTTGAATTATAAGAATTACCACTAGCTGAATGGTTTGATAGTGGTTAAAAATTGTATTTGGGGGCCATATGGAATCTTGTTACGTACTCCATAAATTTAATTTGATAAATAAAAAAATTTAATTTATGTTGTTGGTTAAGCTATTAATTTTAGTTCAACTAAAATCTTATTTACTTTAATATTACTTCGCTTGTTGTTGATCTGACAATTTGAATAAGGTTGGCGCTTCAAAAGTCAGCGCTGCCAACGTAACCGTTTGAGTGGCTTGAAAGATACAGCTTTTGTAAACAAAAAAATTAGTTGGAATTACTAAAATAATGCTTGACACTGTTTTAAATTTATCTATAATTCTTTTATTTTCCACTTAAGGTTATTTTCTCTCTTTTAAAACAATTAAACAATAATTAAATAGTTAATGAGTGACCCGGCTTATTATGTTATTAACCCAGCAGGTTGGCAATATTGACTTCGATAATAATTTTTATTTATATTTTGAATCTCAGAGGTGAATTCTTTTGATCTACAAGATAAAACTCAAATGCCGCGAATTACGATGCTTTACAATGAATCTTCTATTAGGGTAGACACCATTATTAACTTATAACTAATAACAATTGGTTGTTCGTCTTTGCTGAACTTTGAGGTTAATTACGGTTAAGTATAATGATCATTTACAGCATGGAATTCTATTAATGAACAATTAAAAAGGTGTTCACAATAATTATTTGTGGTGATATTATTGTATAGTGATGCAGTACATAGGTGTATACAAGTGAATGTAGTTTTAATAATATTACAACAATAATATAATTATGTTCAATTATTTTTCACTCTACTCCCTTGTTAATAATCCTTACTGATTATTTTCACTTCACTTTCGATCTCACTTAATTGCCCATGAAATTTCCACTGTTCACATAATACGCATTCGATGTGCTGACTTTGTTTACTCGCACACCTAACCTCGTTACGTACTGGTCCGCCCTGCTGACTTAAATGATACTGTTATTTGATGACTTCACTTGCTTCCGTATTTAATTAAACTGTATACTTGTTTACTATTAGCTTTAAGTAAACCTCACTACTTCTTCTGCTGATAATTACTTTTAGGTTATAATTTTGATATTGAGCGGCATGGATCTTGCTTCTGAATAGTCCGAAAGAAATTAAAAAACTGTTGTTGGTGCTCGGTGCGTCTTCTTTATATAGTCCCAGCATTGTCGCTGAATTCTAATTTGTGATTGGCTAAAAATGATGTAATGTCATGTGACATTACGTCATTTTGTGGTCGTCATTATGTCATTTTACTTAAAGGGATGATTTTGGTGTGGGGTGTCGTTTATATTAGTATTACCTCTTGGATTCTAAATTCACAGAATTTTATACAAAATGCTGATAATTAACTTAAGTTTCTCCTTTATTCTAATTACAAAGTTTATTATTTTATTAGCATCGTATTGTTTGCTTCCTGCTGGTTAATTTAAGTCCAATAGTGGCCAGTTTTAATACATTATTAATTAATAAAACAAATCTTAATGGTGGAGTATGCTAATGCATAGTTTTACAATGAGTGTTTTTTGTTACAATCTGTAGTTTATTTTCTTGTGTATAGTATAGTATTTAATTAATAGTTACTTTTTAAGAACATTCAATAAAATTATAATCCTTAAAAAAACTCTAAAATGCTGTACTCAGTTCAACATTGATGATTCTTATAATTAATTTGCCCTATTGTAATCAACTGACAGTTATATTCTACTTTTAAGCAATTTATGCAAAAACTATTACATATTATCAACTTTTATTACAAGTTTGGTGATAGGACACCCCTTATATTTTACAATTAATTAAATTTTACTATATCCAGTATAGTCATGACTTTCTAGTTCACATGTCTGTCTATTTGATAATACTTTCTTATGAGTTTACATTCATTTTAAAATTAACTCTATCTTACTCTATGTACGTTAGTTCCTTCTTTATACATGGTATATTGATTGTCATAAGTTTTATGACTTATTATGTCATTATTCTTTTATCTAGTATAGGCATTTTGCTGTATGGCATTGATTTCTGTCTAATCATATTATTTTCTACTCAAATACCATAATTTTAGTTGGTATATGACTGTTAGTCATTATTCAGTTCTATTATCATTCTTTTATTTACAAGGTGAGGTACTTTACTTCCTCTTTTGTAACTTTATTATTATTTAATAAACAAAATTAAACTCTCTTCACCTCATATTTGAATACATTGTTTTATAAAATTAACATGTTTATGATATACTTATAACATAACATTCTTCACATTACTTGTCTCCTGTATACAATATTTAATCACAATATAATATAAAATCGATATTTTCAGTGTTTTATCTTTAATCAGTAATTATAATGCCTTGGCATACCCTTTCATCAAGGTTAGGTTATCAATTCTTATTCCTACTTGCTTAATCTTACTTTACATTTTCATTTATCATTGTTTATCAATTATTTCATTTAATACTTAAGATTGTTGATCTACAATTTATTTATTATAATAACTATTCTCACTTTCATTCTCAGCTAATATGCTTGTCATATGACTTTATGTTATTTTCAAGTATAAATCATTTTATATATTATTTATTTATGATATTTCCTTTGTCATTCTTTATATATTTTCACTTAACTAACCTTTTGGGTAACTAGTATTTGTCAAAGTCATAGTCTGTTTGTCAATTTATTTAATGTGTGTCTTATAATGCTGCTTGTTGACTTCCTACTGTTCATGATTTGTTACTAGTCTGCTTCATTTGTTCAAAGCTCATAGATTTGTTTAATATCATTCTTCATTTTTATATTTTAATTCCTTCCAGTAATTCACAATCCTTAACTAATTTTAACGTTCCTTTTGAGTTTATTTGTATGGAACAATTTGTGATGTTACAATATGCATGTAACTAAGTAAAAGAATTCTGGTCACTACTGTGTATATTCAAAGTACTATGTTGCTATGGCAAGTACTTTCTGTTTGTGTGTGTAGTGACCTAATCAGCTGCTAATTTTTGGATAGCCTTCATATATTTGTTTGTCAAATTTTAATAGCATGAGGACGCTCGCGCGCGCGCGCGCGCACACACACACACACACACACACACACACACAACATATTATGAGTGTAGGTTACTGTTACTAGAATATAGAATAAATGTTTTTACATATAATTCTGAATGAACCTCCTGAAAAAATGATTCTTGTTAATCAGTTCTTAAAAGGAAATACGTGTTATATTAAGAAAAGACAAACAACCAAATCTTGTACACAGCTTAGTTATGCAAATAGTAATGTTAAAAAACATATTTTAAATATTGCTATATAAAACTAATGAGAACTGACATGCTGTACTAACCACAGTTGCCTTTGTATGCTACTTGAATGGATAACTTATTGTTGCATACAGTCTTCCTCAGTTCACAGTCATTCTTATATGTCACCCCATCAGTTCCACAAACTGGACCTCCAATCTACCAACAAACAATTTATTAACGTTTATTTTGGTCATAACTGCATGTACTACTTACTGATTTCAATACAGATTACTATACAGATTAAAATTGTACTTACATGTAATACCATAAAAATAATTTGAAAAATATGAAGTGACAAATTTTATAAAAGCAATATTTGAGTTTTAAATTTGTTACAGACATTATTTTGATGTTTATTTCAGTTTATCAGATACCGTAGCCATTCCAGTCAACAAGAATATCTTTGTGAAGTACCAGCAAAACCTATTTTATAGATTGATGAAGAGAAACCATCATTGTTTGGCTTTTCATTGCTTTCAGAGTATTAGTTGTTTTTTTAAGTTTTTCTGACTCTGGCTGATTGAATTTTTCTTGGGTCCATGAGGTGACTGAGTATTATTAATATAGCAATTTTAAACATTTTTACCTTATCGCCTGAGCCAACTTTCGCTCATTGTGAGCTTTCCAGAGGTTGCCGCTAGGAGCGCTGCTAGATCTGTTTTGGAGATGGCGCTATTGTTTGAAACATCGTTGTTGGAAGTGTGTAATGTTTTCAAACAACGGTGCCACCTCCAAAACAGATCTGTCAGTGCTCTTAGCGGCAGCCTCTGACGAAGCTCACGATGAGCGAAATCTAGCTCAGCCAATAAGGTAAAAATTGTTTATGATTTTAATTTAAAATACTAGTGTTCCGGCTCTGAACAGTGCTTGCAAATCATTAGTTTTTTTTTTTGTAATTGACGTAACATGTCAGATGAAAAGCATTTTAGACCTGACATGTGATTAAAATCGGATCGATAAATACTCCCAGAAAAAGTTCTGATAACATTTACGGAAAGAATATGTCATTAGATATTGAAATCACTTAACGAGAAAGGAAGGTACGAAATGATGGAAGGTAATGATGGTATCATTGATACAACTGATATTAATGTATATCCTTATGTCCTTAAGTATCAACATAAAATACTATCATATAAAAAAATAATTAAAAACAGCATTAGATTAGCCTATATTCTGATGTGTCATTAGAAGAACATGGTGAAGTCTATATTATCAGCACGTAGCAGAGAATACATTCAAGTATAATCTAGTACATCGAAAACTATCGTCATCCACAATGTTTGAGAATAACCAAAATCTGGATTATAGTTAACTTTACGTGCAGTGAGGTTAACCAAAACAGTACAAAACATTATTAGTATAAATTAATACTTACATCAGGGCACAGTTGCGGACACACACACTTTGCTTCTCCGAGATTGTCAATTTCACAAATTGAGTAATGTTCACACTTCTTATTTTCACAGCCATCTAAAGACAAACGCAAATACAGTTATTAAATACATACATACGAAAAACATATTGTGTAAATATATATTCAGCATACAGTTCACTTGTCCTTCAATTTTAAATTTTCATATAATTAAATTACCTTATTCGGTCCACCTTAGTGACACTGGCTTCCGTCGTTTAATGACGCGTTTCGGGATAAAATCCCATCTTCAGTACACAATAATCAAAACGTAAATGTATACCACATTTTGTGGTTTGTCATAATTTAAAATGTTTTAAAATCTTTTAAATAAAATATATACAAACGTAACAACAGAATCGCTCGGAGCGCTCGCATGCATGCACACTGTACCACGATCTCCTCACCTTTAAATTTTCCCCTTGATTATTTCTTTATATTGTCATAAACAAAACCTATTGGAAGTGCACATTAAGGTGACAATGACTCAGTGACCCATTGGGTCTTCAGCATTAAGGTGATAAAGACCCAAAAAGCTGATTAAAAAAAATCAGCTGTATCGACTTAAAATACAAAGCCTATATTAAGACTTTTCCTTACAGCTTAAAGTAGTCCGTGAAGAGACTGAAAAATGCATACATGTGTATGCAAAATGCAAAATTTGTAAATTTGGCCACTAAAATAAGGTACGAGGAGCAGTCAAAACGTTAGGCGCACTTGCCCACATTATTTTGTTCTGAAAGAGATATTTTAATGAAAATTGTTGGCAACACTGGTGAACTTCCGTTTCCGTCAGCTGTAGTAACGTTTCCTACTTGGTAGTAACGGTAAGTCCATTTTTAGGCGCGTGGAAACGTTTTCAAGTAGCATCCAAATTAGAAATCAGCGTAGTAATTTGTTTTCTGTAGGCAAGGAGGTGTAAAATTACTGAAGTTCATCGCCAGTTAAGGGAAGTATATATGACGACTTATCATTTTTGCGCCAGGCGATCTCAAAATGACGCGAATTGTTCGAAAATAACCTCACGGATATCGAGGATGATTTACGACATGGAAGGCCATCAGCTTCGAAAAAGGTGAAACGTTGAACGCTTTACCAATTGTTGTTTGTAAATAGATGAATCATAGTGGACAAAATTGCGGCTGATTTTAGTATTTCGCATGGAAGCTGCACTACATCATGTCTGAGCGTCTGCAATGTCGAAAAATTTGCGACCATCATTCGACATGCATCACAAAGGAGGACATCTTCTAGGAGGATCTCCTAGAAAAAGTTGAGTGGGAACACCCTCCTTTTAGCCTTGGCCTTGCGCTGTGTGATTTCCACGTGTACAGAACTATTGAAGAGACCTTGCGAAGCGGCGCCGGTGGGGAAGCCCAAAATGTTATCAGATGTTGGATGGGAATCTTTCAGCAACGATCCTGAAAAGTTCATGTCACTCATAAACAAAAATTAAATAAACTTGGCGATTTTGTAGAAAAATATACGTAGTTCTTCAATTGTACTTACAGATAAAGAAAAAAAAAGTTCATAAATATTCGATGTGCTGTTCGTTTCTTTTGTTCTATTGCAACTAACGTTTTGACTGCTCCGTATATTTTTATAATGACTTTTAATTTTATAAAAAAATTAACTGAAAGAAAAAATGTATACAGTTTTGTATACTTTTATTCTGTTTTGCAACTTACTACATAGTCCTTTATATAGCACAGTGATATCACGCATATGCTGGCAAGCCTCTAGTCGTAATTTACAGTCGTTGCCGTAGGAAATGCCATCCGAACCACAAACGGGGTCAAACTCTGCAGAGCACTGTGGACACTCACATGACGCAGTTCCTCCTTTCTCCACACAAACTGCTCCTTGTTCACATATGTGGTTACTGCAAGGCCCACTTATCCCTATAGAACATGTAAGTTATTGTTTTAGAAGTGACAAATGTAAATATAACATTCTACTACATTTTCACACACTGACACACTCATGCATGTATGCAAAGTCACAGACATAAATGCAAAGACTCGCCGAAAAAGTTCATAGTAACTTCATCTTCTTAGACTTACCACATTCTCCAGTGTAAGCAACTTTGACTTCTGTCTTGGTCAGGCATACTTTTTGCTGAAGGTGACATACACTGTCGTACGTCTGACCATTTGTACCACACACCAGTCTAATGACAGGCTCACACTCGGACGGACACTCGCACTGTGCAATACCATATTTGGATATAACGCACTCCTCTCCATGAAGACACATGACACTGCTGCACGGATTAACACCTGAAACATAATAATGTTTAGACTGTTTACTATTATCTGTTTCATGGAATATACGATTTATAGTTATTTTTTTACAAAAATTGGGTATCACTGTATCATTTTATCCTTGCTGGTAGGAAAACAAATTTGGTCATAAAAACATTACTGGCTTAGGTGAAAATTACAAAATGTTCAATGCCATTCGAATATAGGTTACTGTATAACTTAATATTTACACACAAACACACACATTCATACACATGACATATAATGTTTTGTTATACACATGCATTCAATCATTTTTTGTAAAATTGTTTTGAGAGAATTTTCACATTTTATTAACTATTAGTATGATGTAGCTAATGAATATGTGATGACATAAAAATTTTTATTATTACAATTTATAAGTATTTGAAGTAAATTTTGTGCATTATTTAAAAATGTTTCTACATAAAAGATCCGCATATGTGGTTATTAAATAAATAACTTTAAAATGATGTTTTTAGAATTGTTTAAAAAAATACAAAATATTTACTGGTAGTTAAGACTTTTCTTTGTAAGATATTCAGACATTAGTAAATGTTAGAGTTAAATGATGGTTTGGTAGGGTACGGTACAAAAGAAAACAAAGTCTGAGATAGATGTAAAATTTAAATAAAATCTTTTGTTGATATAAAAGACCAACACGAGATTGATTTTAGATTGTAGTCGAGTTTGTAAAGATTTAATGACTAATTTTATTTTATTTGAGTTGTCAATTCAGTGTAATTGTAACTACGTAATTAAACTATGTAATTAATATTACTTATTTTAATTTTAAAACGTTTTCAAATAAAAATGATAATTATTGAAAAGTAAATAAACAAAAGAAATCATATAATTACATGTAACAAGTGTACTGTAAATTACGGCAGCTGGCACTTACCTCACACTTATATAAAATAAATACAGACACTGTTCTGAATTTTTCTAGAAAAATACCATTAACTACCAACTGTAATGAAGAAACAAGAGAGACCACTTTGTGCTCCAGATGTAATTAGCGAGTGGGAGAATTTTATATACCATTAGAGTTATACAAAAAAAAGCCAGTTTTGCTTCGCTCAGTAAGAAACGTAGTATGGCTGAAGTTTAACAGCACTTGTGGGGGGAAAGCATGGATTAACTTGTGGCCTCATTTTTCATTCTATTCTATGATTTTACTGAAGAAAACAAACAAGATTCCGATATATTTAAAATAGTTTCGCTCAGCTGACTGCTGTACAAACAAAGAGTAATACAAACATTTTTCCTTCTCTCTACAAACGTTTTAAAGAAGAACAGAAAGAATTTAGAACATAATGTTTTTAATAACATAAGTGAATGAGGAAGATTCTACTGGTTTTTATATGTATGTTATTCTACTAAGAGCTGCTTGTTGCACTTTAGGAGAATTAAGAAACATATTGACACTCGTTTACATTACACTTCCAAAAATAGCCTTTAGATTTCAGCTTACAAAAATGAGTAGACGATTAGAAAAACTAAACTTTATACTATCAGGTTTCATGCACTGTTTTACAAAAGACTAATATTGTAATATTATTGTTAATAAATCTGACCTGACAATGATAAAATAAAACACATCAAATGGTTCAGTAAAACAAATAAAACGAATGCTCTACCAGCTAAACAAAACAAAAACGGGGTTTCTCCAGATTTCTCATACGAATACAAATTAGTTTTTCAATCAGTTTTACTTGAAAAATCAGTACTATATTCAAACAGAATGTATTACATATTTTTTCACCATCAGTGCAAAGCCCTGTTAAATGGCATGCCTCCCAAGTAGTTACACCTAGTCTTTTTAGTTTACTGTATAAATTCCATTTTCTAAGGTAATCCTAGCAAAAAATTAATTATTTTTATGTAAATCAGTTGACAACGTTAACAAATATCTAATATGGATAATTCACTATAATCTGTAAAGTAGTTTTTGTTTATTTCAATGGTGTACTGTAACATTCCACAAGGAAAGTTTTTTGCAACGTGCGAATCAAAGCGGAAAGCTTTTTGAGGTCGCACCTTGTTTACGCCTGCGAAAAGTTTCTTGTGTACTAGAAATAATTATATTGCGGTTTTTGTAAGTTTCGTGACGGCTAGTGACCAGGTTGTGAACTGTTATCGAGACACTTATGCAAATTGGTGGGTGGTTTGTACAGTTATGGATACCGTCTATGTCGTTAAAAATGATCATGTTATTGAAGCAAACAGATCTGACTTTTTTTTGTAAGAGAAAAATAATGCAGTCATGGTAACAAAACGGAACAAGATAAGATGTATTCAAGATTGGTAATATGCTCCCCGGTATGGAGACAGTTCTGTCCTTAGCCGGCTGAAGAAGAGAAAGGCCTCTGGCCCCGATCGCATCGGTGCCGCTGCGTTGCAGAATCTCCCGCCTTCGGCAGTTGACGTTCTTCTTGAGCTGTTCAACTCCTGTCTCCGGCTGAGGTACTTCCCTCGCCTGTGGAAACCACCAACGTCATCATGATTCCGAAACCCAAAAAGCCGCCCACGCTTCCTGGAAGCTACCGCCCGATATCGCTATTGCCAGCAATCTCGAAGGTATTCGAGCGTCTTCTCCTGGCCCGTATTCGGCCCCTGGTGGATGGTTTCATCCGCGAGGAGCAGTTTGGGTTTAGGCCGAGGCACTCGGCTATTCTTCAGCTAGTACGGGTTGTCACCTGTCTAGCCGACGCCGCCAACAATCATCAGGCAACAGGCGCCGTCCTTTTGGATGTGAGGAAAGCCTTCGATAGTCTGGCACGAAGGCCTGCTCTACAAACTGGCGCATTCGCCACTCCCGGCATCTATCGTCCACTTGTTCCGATCCTATCTGACAGATCGCACCTTCAGGATCAGCGTCGATGGGGCGTTCTCTCGGGTTCGCCCTGTCGCCGCCGGCGTCCCTCAACGATCTGTCCTCGGCCCCGTTCTGTACGTCCTGTACACGAACGATCTGCCTGTTTATCTCGGGGTTACGTTGTCTCTATTTGCCGACGACGCATGTTTCATTTTAGTTCGCTTTCGCCTTGGCGGACGAGCGTAATGTTACAACGCCAGTTGGCTATGCTTCCGGACTGGCTAAGGACATGGCGGGTAGCGATCAATACGGAGAAATCCGAGGCGATCTGCTTTACTCGTAAGTCGATTTCCCGATGCCGATCCCTCTCCTTGGAGGGGAGACCCATCAACTGGACCGCGACGGTGAAGTACCTAGGCGTTCGGCTTGATCGGCGCCTAAACTTCAACGCCCACGTGACCGCAACCCTCAACAAGGCTCGTGGCGTCAGAGCCAAGCTATTACCTATGCTTTCGCGGAACAGCCGCCTGGCTGTCCGTACTAAACTGACGATATATCTACCGTTCCTCCGGACAGTACTTACGTATGCGGCGCCCGCTTGGTGGCCCTTCCTGTCGGCCACCAAGAGGCATAGGCTGACGACGTTCCAGAACTGGACATTACGATCCCTCACGGGGTCCCCGTGGTTTGTGCGAAATTCTGCCATTCACCGGGGTCTCCGTGTTCCCACCTTAGAGGCCTTCGTCTGGTCCTTGGCAACGAATTTGTTCGCCAAGGCCGGCGAGTCCCCTTATACGCACCTCCAAAGGCTGAACAGCATGGACAATACACCGCCCCCTCGCCGCGTCAGGCGCCCTAGGGCGCTGTTAGACGACCCCCCTTAGTTCATCACATTCACCCCTCAGCAACGAACCCCCCAACCTTCTGGAATTCTGAACCGATCACCTATCATTCCCTACCTGCACCTGCCGACTCTGTAGTCAATCATGCTGCGGCAGATTGGACAGAATAAAATTGCCAGCATCGGCTTTGCCGACTCGGCAGGGCAGTGATCCGGGACACGGGCTCCCGCGAGGTTGTGCAAATGCCTTCTTTGCGTGAGCCGTCTGCCCCAGTGTTGCGTCCCTTCGACTCGGCCGCCGCCTTCGGGCGGTCGAACCTCTTGTCCTCGTCAGCGCGCCTCTAAGCTTCCGTGGGCGATGTCCTCGGGGACCACGGAGCCGCGCCCAAGCGTGGCAATTGGCTGAAGCCATTTCAATTGTGATCCCCGTCAGCACCTGCTTTGCTGACTCGGCAGGGTAATGATCCGAGACACGGGCTCCCGCGAGGTTGTGCAAGTGCCTTCATGGCGCGTGCTGGCTGTCTCGGAGTCATTCCCCATCGTTTCGCCCGACGCCCTAGGGCGCTCGAGCCTCTTGTTCTCGCCAGTGCGTCACTATGTTCCCAAAGACGATGCCCGAGGGGACCATGGTGCCGCGCCTCGGCGTGACAATTGGCTGAAGCAAAAGCACATGCTTGTTCCCGTGGTGGCCATGTTAATTAATCATGTACCCGCGGACTGCATCATAACTCCCTTGTGCTGACCTGTTGGCACCTGGCGTTCATCAGGCCTAGGTCTGGACAACGCACACAAATTAGGGCGCAAGACGCCCGTGCATCCTCTGTCTCTGTCTGTCTGGAGACAGTACTGCACTCGTTTGAACCTGGCGTTCATCGGGCTTGAACCCAGACAAATCAGGGGCAAGACGCCCCGTGCACCTTCTGTTTTTCTGTATTGTTAACATGTTGGAATGAAAAGTAACCAATAAAGATCGTACCAATCTTATAACTTTGCGTAAAGGATTATTTAGGATTAGTGGCTATGGTGAACTAATGGTTGGGCAAACACATAACCGCTTTACTGTCACAGAAAATGTTAGGCAGCAGAGCAACCAGTTCTCTTTTGGTGCTTTACCACTTCATGCAGCGTTTCTTGCTTTCATCAGTCGGTCTATGCTCATGAAACGGTGTTGGTTTCACAAGCAATGATAATTACCTGATTTTCATTGCACGGTAACTGTAGAGTTGTGGTTTTGGCAGACTTTGAATACTCGTCGTTTGCAAATAAGAGTAGAAACAGAATAATAATAATATTGATAGTAAAAATATCAACATCAATGATCCAACGAAGGTAATACTAAACAACATACAGTTTGTAATAACAACAATAATAATAATAGTTATACATTTTAATAATATAGGAATGCTTTAACGTGTATAGTTAATGGATTTTATAGGTTTATACCTTTATATACACTGACAGGGCTTAAGGTCAAAGTGGGTTGTGCAGCATTGTTTTAGCCAATATACTTATGTAGTAACACAGGGAATGTAGCTAGTTCTTTGCCTTGCAAAGTCCACCTGTAGGTTGTGCAGTTTGTTCACTGTTAGAGTAGATTATGATGTAAACAAAGCGGAGTAATACAACACAGGGGCATTCACAATACGAAATTGAAACTTTTTTAACAAAACAAACATATCCTAAAGAAGCATAAAAATCACTTACCTTATTGTTCGTTGTATCAATCTGAATTATATTAAACACAAGCTTGCTGATATTTTGATATTTTTTTAGTCAAATAACACTAATCAATTGTGAACTACTTTATTTCTAGCGGAGGATTTAGTGATGCGACCACTCATCTAACCAATCCCGTTTAAGTACAAACACATGGTTTTGTTTACATCAGATTCCATACTAAGGAGGAACAAATTCGAACCTACGCTCCTCAATTTGAAAATGAGGCACCACTGCGTCATCGAGATTCAATTATTATCTGCTATCAACAATTTTTACAAGTCGTTAATAACATGTAGTTGCTATTACACTGATTTCTTGATTTGTTTAATTGAAACAGCCAACTGATTAGCGATAAGAGTACCATTACCTTTTCTTTGCATAGATTAAATATTCGTCGTCGTCGTCATCATTTACGGCTTAGGCTAGTAGATTAAATATTATGATTTATAATCACACAGATAAAAGATACATAAATAGATTCAATATTTAATTAATAGTCAAACCATTCAGTCAAATAAATATGAATTTAAAGATAAGATGTGTGAAAAGTTCTCAACTTTAAATTTAATTCACCTGAGCTACATTTTCCTCTGTAGATTATTCTAAGATTTTTCTTAGCCCTGCACGATTCCTGACGTAAACTGCATTCGTTGGAGTAAGTTTTGCCGTCAGACCCGCACACTGGGGTGAACTCCAGCGAGCAGGTATCTCCACAGCGGCACACCGGGTTGCGGTCGGAATCCATCTGACACACTTCCGGCTCCACACACTGCACGTTCTCACACGGATCTGAAACGTTTACAGTGTTCAAATAATCGATGTGTTTTTTTCACAAATTTGCGTTATTTACTACGTTGCATATTTAAAATGGTTACCTAGGCCACAGATACATGACCATAAAGTACATGCAAACGTTTGCTGTTATAGTAAAACAGCCCTGTTCTTCTATAAAATATTAAAATTTTTCAACACATAGGACTATATGCCCCTCAACATTTTAACATATACATCAGTTTTTTAAGACACAAAACTCTAAAAGTACAGCAACAAGTATTAATTGTAAAGAAGTGTGGTGCGTGCGAGCGTGCGTGCACGCGCGCGTGTACTGTAACAAAGTTTTTGTAGAGTGACGTTGAGTGATTACTGTTTCTGCCAGATACACAGCTCAAAGAGATTTAAGATGGTGGCACTTAAGCCCCTTCTACAAGCAATAAAAACACGCTTAACACCCTTTGATAGCTTAATATATTGTACTACAGTTGGGGAAAATGTCCAGGCTTTACGCCGCTAACAAGTGAGAGAGATGGGAGAGAAGATAGAGTGGGTGAGAGATGTATACAACTAATGTAAGTAGATAAACTTTACATTTACAAAAAACACGCTGAAACGTCTATAGAATGGTGGTCACACTTATTGACCTTTACACGATTATAAGCTGAATGTGTAAAATTAAGTGTATTCAGAAATTTGATACACATTTCTGAAGAAATACTTCGTCATTCATCAAGCTAATACTATGTTCCGATCTCTTAAAAGTTACAACTGGAAATGAATTACCAATGTTGATGATAATTAGGACACGTTAATGATTATATTACTAATTTATAACGTGATATTAAATGAGAATAATGTGTACAGTTAAAAGAACTTTAAGTTTAAGAGCCTAACTGAACGTACTCAGATAAACGAGTCATTCCATCTCAATTGGCCCTGTGTTTAAGTAGTCTTCATTTTCCACGGAAGTTCTACGTATTTACATAACTAAAAAGAATCCGGTCTATGAAAAATTTGTTACTGGATTTATTTTTCACTTTAAATTACGTATTATACCGTAATTTACTTTTTTCATTTCCTGTTGAAGCATTCGTGTATTGCTTCAATATCTACTCGTGTTGAATACACTAAAACTAAAACTACTGTCCTGCAGCTATACGCATCTTAAATAAGGGATCATTTAGCACATTACTATACGCAGATGACCAAATAATTATAGGAAAGATTGAAAATGAGTTACAAAGGTCTATTTTTACGTTGCATACAACTGCCAGAAATAGAGATCGGCTACGAAACGACGACAGAAGGAAAGACCTGAAGTCACAGTCGGTTCTGGAGAGAATAAAGGAATACAGGCAGAATTGGAAGTCCCATGTGGAACGCATGGTAGACACGCGTATTCCTAAACAAGCGTTTGAATACAGGCTAGTGGGGACGAGAGATTGTGGAAGACCCTGGAAAAAATGGTCAGAGTCTCTGTGAAGTCGGAACGGGCTATAGCCCAACCCATGGAGTGAAGAAGAAGAAATTATTGTACTTTCCAGATGTTGTAAGCAAATAATTAAAACCTCATTTTTGAAATAAGTCTTGAACAGATAACGTTTTCTAAAAAGCCTTTAAAGACAAAAAAGAAATAGTCTATTATTTCAAACTTACTAATTAATAGAATCACTAAATTTTATTAATCGCTTATAGCACGCGATGCAAATGGAAAATTGTATCAGCCCCTTAGTACCATGCTCTCCCCTTTCCTTCTTACATAATACACACAGGCTGATCAAAAAGTCATGTAAATTTCAAAATAGTTTTTACCAATACTAATAACTGTCTATAAATTTAAAACAAAAATTTGAAACAAATAAACAGAAAACACAATAAATCTTACCATAGATGCTAAATACGTTCACCGTGCTTGTCAACACATGCATTAACGTGTTGTTTAAGCACTAGGTGCAACCCTTTATCGTGCATTGACATTCGCTGCACTGGCAGATCTTCAATACGATTTTGAATTTTCTCAGATGTATGCGGACTGGCTCAGTACACATTATCTTTTTAAAGAATCCGACAAATAAAGGTCTCAGCCGCTTTAACTTAGAGGGCCAAATGCCATGAGAAATGTCCCTCATTAAAAATTGTGTCAACTCACTATCAGCCTCTAGGAGAGCTAAGAAACGCGTGAGTGTTCCTAGGTGGGTTGAACTGTGATCATATCAAATAAAAAAGACCAAAAATTCTCCGACGAGATGCGGCTGTGGCCACATCGCTCCCCGATTTTCGAAGTATGTAATGGTGGCATGCGCATTGGTCAGAAACCGTATCATTTAATTCTGATTGCTCGCATTCTCGTTGAGATGGAATCAAACTTTGTTGTTAAAAAAACAACTTTTTCTAATATAGATTTTTTGTTTCAAATGAAACTTCCAAACCACTATTAATAATGCAGTAGGGTTTTATTCTCTGGTTCTTGGAATTGATTCATTACGTCAAAAGCACTTTATAACCACCGTATTTTTATGAAAACTGTCTTGCCATAAACAATTATTACTAGGACATTTGTGAAGAACAAAACAATGTTTACGCATACTCCTCGCGTTATTTTTAGTCAAAACACTTTGAAAGGCCGAAACACTTACTGTCTCCCAAAAATGCGTTACTAAAAAACTTATATTGGAATTTTTGGGCACATAAACATTTGGAAAAAATCTAAAAAATCTTCTTGTAGTTCGATGCACAACTGGGATTTGAAATACGTCTTAGCAAAGCTTTGTTACTGAGTTATCAGAGGTATCGCTGCTCGGTTAAACGAAATTGGGGACGATGAGCCCGTTGTTGACTATCAGCGTTATCTATCAGTGTTGTCACAAGTAGTACAGAAAAAATAAAAGAAATTACCTATTTAGCAAATGTTGTAGAAATTTAACTGATATTCCAATAATGTACTGAGATTTGTGTTGCGCGACTTTCCGATCACTCATAGTTTCCATACTGGAAGGGTGAAAAGGATAAAGGTATTAATTACTGTCTTTTGTATTTTTGTATGAGCATTTTAGATCAATAGTATGTAGCTAAAATACATTTTGGCCTAAAATATACATTACTTATATAAAAGATGTCACGTAACAGTTTCTAATTAATCCTTGGAATCAATTAATCAACAGTCACAACCGTTTATGTGCTGCAACTTTGTGCAACTGTCCGTATAAGGGAAGTACTTTGTCTAACAGGTTTATCAGTGAAGGCCAAGTTTACAAACTATACCGATACCTCCATCGTATCGGTCTTCACGGTAACGATACTAGTAGACGTTTAGTGGTAAAAATAAAACTGACTTACTAAAGGACTTAGTACAAGACAAAATAATAAACAACATGCATTACGCACAATTAGTAAATTTAAAGAAAAATATAAAAACATGAATTTTAGACGTGATATACAAATTAAGGTCAAATTAATACACATTTTAAAAGAAATCAATGAGAAAAAAGGATGCCCTTTTAGACATTTGATAAGTTGTCAGCCTAGATCAAATGAATGTGTTAAAAAGAAGGCTTTATTCTCTACAGAGTAAAAGTTCATCAACCGTTCTTTTTAATCTGTTTGTGACGGAATTGTTAGGATTTGGCTTAACAGTGTAAATGGAGGATTCAGACTTGCGGGGAAAATGCTTAAGACTGCTGTTTGTAGGTGATCAGATTTTATTGGCCACAGATAAAGATGACCAGCAAAGGATGCTCCACTCCTTAACTAACATTGCGAATGAATTTAATATGGAAATATCTGAAAAAAAAAAAAAAAAAAAAATGTATGGCTTTTAAAGGAACATGGTTAGTTACATCTAAAATTGTTTTGGATAATAAAATTATAGAAAAAGTCTCAGAATTTAACTATTTACGCTGTAAGAGTTCATATAAAAACGAAGAAGATATTAAAGGGGGAAATTAATAAATTTAACCAGATAACAGGAACTCTCCGACGTGCTCTAAAACACAAGGAAGGAAAGAGTCCATAATAAAATTATACAAATCCATGGCAGTTCCTACCCTTACTTATGGTTTAGAAACGTGTACAATGTCTTTATATTAGACAAATATCAAGAATTCAGGCTACGGAAATGAATTACTTGCGTTCCATAGCTGGGTACACAAAATTAGATATGTGCACAAAATTAGATACACACAAAATTAGATATGTACACAAAATTAGACATTTCTTGACGCCGACAACACATTGGCAGAATGGGCACTGACAGATTCCTCAAGATAGCCTTATTGTATCAGCCGAAAGGGAAGAGAAGGCTGGGATGACAGAAGAAGAGATGGTCCTACCGGTTTGGAGCCGGAACAGACTAAACAGTCTAAACCGTAAAAGAAGAAGAAGAAGAAGAAGAAGAAGAAGAAATAAAAGTTCATGTAGGTGCTTTGCAGGTGAGGCCTCTTTCTCACTCCTTTCTCATTCTGAAGCGCTATAGCTCATCTTATTTTGTGACTTGTTGCTATCGGTTACGGTTCCACTTTGACGTTAAATCAACCTGTATGCCCAGCTTTCTCATATCGTGAGCTACTTCGTTAATACGTCTTAATTTAGGCGCGTCTTTGTTTTTCGGGACATCAACCATGCTAAACATGAACATGAAAACGAGACATTAGATCTTACATAAAGTAAATAATTAAAGAAGATTAAAATTTAAATACTTACCACACGCTCCGTGGTACTTCACAGCTACTTCGATGCCCCTTTCGCAGGCACTCTTCCTCATCTCACACTGGTCCTTGTAGTCCCTGTTGTCTGTCCCGCAGACGGGTCTGGAAGCGGTGTGGTCTCCGTACTGAGGACAGTACTTGGGGCAGACACAGGTGGCCGACCGACCGTCAGGAGTGGGCACACATCTCGCGCCGACGGGGCACAGTTTGTCTCGGCACGGGTCCGTCGAGTCTATCGGAAACACATAACAACTCCATGTTGGTTTCATTATCGTTATCACTAATACAAAAATCGCCGACACAATCACCCTATATTCATACATTCTTCTGGTTTCTGTTGGACCACTTCGACATTTTAACGAACATTTGATTTATTTTCGTAAATATAAAAGTATAAATTCCAGAATCGCTCACTTCTGTTCATTATTTACAACCGATAATTTTTGTTGTACTTTAGTTTATACTCGTATTTGTTTTGATTGTTAAGTTTAATTTTTTTTTATTGTTTTCAAAAAATTTCTTGTAATGACCAGTCTAATAAATTGTACACGGAGAAGATTAAATTACTAAATACGTCTTTCCAAAACATGAAACTGAATGAATTTATGTATGTTTATGTATCACCAATAAACAAAAAATCCCGCAAAATATAAACAAACAAAAAATGAAATAAACGAACGTATTCCACATATATGTCTGTATGCGTGTGCTCATTCGAAGATGCGTCTGTAGATTTATTAACGTGCAAAATTAAGTCTGTGTTGAATTATATTTTTAAAATTCTATATAAATATTACATAAAACAAAGTATAAAATTACAGAAGACCTTCGATACTGCGTGTAGCAAAGCTGGGCTGGACATGAAGGAGAAGAGCTATTATAATTTTCTTACATAATGACAGGACATTTGTTTGAAGAATTGGTGTGTTTTTGTGTAGAGTTTCTTAGATTGTGAAAATGTTTAAGCCAGAGTTTTTGTATTAGCCTTAAAACTGCTTTTATGTAGCAATATAGCCTATGGTTTAGACGTTTCGTTTTCGACTTTGTGAGTGCTAAGTTACAAATTCTTTCACTGCCAATGTCACCACAGTTATTATAAAAACTTCCTGTCGGATTGGCCGTAGTCTATTGTTAAAATTTCTTGGCACCGACGTTTTGACATCATGCGAGGCAAGCCATCTTCAGAACGAGGAACTACATGGACTGTGTCCCAAACACTTCCAGCAGTTGGGGGCATGGGGTTAATGACCTGGGGCAAGAGGTGGGAGCTATATCGTCGTCCACGGTGGCTATTTCTGTCATGCTCCATCTAACACAGACCGGGTCGGGGTTGAACACAGATCTCATCGTGACGCAAGGGTGAACCGGTATTTTGGCTGAATTGGGTCTGATATTAACTAGGCTAAAGTGTGTGTCTTGCGTACGGGAACCGAAGTTGTTCTCGTCCCTGACAAGGTTACAGCTCTTGTACCGGTGGCCTTCGCGATATCAAAGGACAGTGAAGTCTAGTAGAATAGCCTGTCCACGCAGCGTATCCCTGTTCAGTGCAGGAGGGCAGTTTAAGTCTATGAGTGGCTGGCTGGGCTTTGGAAGCTGGTGCTATACCGCTGGTTACCGGTGGTTCCTTCTACTTTCAAAACATCCACAATGCCACACGCTGCCTTCCGGAATGCGGGGTTAACCGGCAGTATCGGGGGTGATAATCGGAATAAACCGTGCGTCTAGCGTTCAGTGGCGCGACTTTAGGGTCTGTGTAACTGGCTTTTATGGAGCCTGTACTTGGCTATTTTGGGGGGATTGGCCTAGGCCTGGGGGGTTGTCTGGGTAACGAAACGCTGCCTCCTTGAAGCCCCCGCTGGACAAAGTTACGTCCTGTATCAACATATAATTTTACATGCTACAGCGGCGAAGTGTGTTAGTCTCCTTGTAAGGAAAGGGTTCCAGCCAGCTCGTTTATGTATCCAGTGGATTGAGAGCGGGGAATATTTCTTGTCTTTTCCTGGTAAGTTCAAGTGGGTTACGTCGATGTTGATAACTTATGGGTTGAAAAGGGTCTTCCAAGCTGGTAGGATCTATCAAAGATAAGGTACAGCGATGGCGGTAGGTCATGCCCTACAATGTATGTATCCCGAACACTGGAAACACCAGTCGTTTCAGCCGGTATGAAGATGGCTGCAGTGAGTGCTGCCGAAACGTCGGACCAAAATGATAGACCACAGCCAATGTGCCCGGAAATTTTTTATGGTATTTGTAAACATGTGTAGCTGGATTCATAGTTTAAACAGGACATAAATGTCGTTTTAAGACATTATATATACTGCAGTAATTTTATGTTCAGATAAGCCAAAATGTTTGTGTGTGTGTGTGTGTGTGTGTGTGTTTGTTTATGTATATACACATACATACATACATACATACATACACACACATATAAGACTATTAAAGTTTGATATGAAATTAATTATACTTAAAGAAACTAGACGTCAATCATTATCAATATTTTTTTATCAATCGTACTAATTTATTATAGAAATCATTGCTTTTTTTGTAAAACAAATTTTTATCCATATTAAACTTTAATACTTGTATACCAAATTATTTATTTTTTAATTATTATATACATTCAAATGCCTATTGAAGTGCCTACTGTACACAAGATCGAGAAAAATATAAAAACATAATTGGAATGGGAGTCGCAACGCTTGATTAGGCAGGGAACTAAAAGAAAAAGATATACATTGTAATAGAAATTAAAGAAGTACAATTTTACTACACACAACCACCCCACCTATCGACCCCCCCACACACAAACACACACAAATACGCATATAGGTAATAGAATTAGAATCAGGTAACAGAATGCCTGAAGAAGGATCTTGAGACGAAGAGATCCAAACCAGTAAATCAAATCCGGAAGAAAAAGAATCCCAATACACCGATTCTGGAAGTCCAAATTTTACATCGTATATGTATTTATATATTAATTATATATGTATACAATAAATAATTAACACTCAGGTATTTATAGTTTATAATGCAGCTTATTATCAGTCAACGTAGAGGTCCTGAAGGGGCTACATATGTTGGTTAAGAATTTAAAAATAAATTATTAGATGTCATTAAACAAAAAATATGTAAGAATAGGCGTACTAGTATGGAAATGAAACTTAATGAAAGATAAAATGCAGTAATAATAATGATGATGATTATGATGATTATGATTATGATCTCAAGTACTCGTTTTTACGTAAAATGCATGCTAATTTTATTGTGCTACTGGGGAACTGAATCTGGGATTTCTAGGTTAATAAGCACGCACCGCAACTACTGGCTCATTAAGCTTCCAGTTATTTGTTTATTCGTGGTATAAGTAAATAACTACATGCATATACCTTTCTGTTTAAGGTATTTAGTTGGAAACTAAAGTTACGAAATGATTGTAACTTTTTTTTCGCTGAGGTGCGATTAATCGGAAAGCCAGCACAGGGCGTCCGTCTCACGTAACCACAATGTTGACGACACGAGGAATACAGAACCGCTGAAGGATGTGTATTGGCCGTATAATTTAACTCCAGTATCCGGGCCGGGTCGAACCATAAAAATGTAAAATACGCGATACACAGCATGTTTGGCGACGAGTAAATCGCCACTACGTGCCCCGTTGCGACCATAAAGCGCTGCTATCATTTATCAGTAGTTTTATGGCACTGCATAAAACACACTCACGCATACTTACAGATAAAAATCGTCGTTAACCGGCTAAAGTGTAGCACCCATTAAGTTTGTATGCATTTTAATAGCGTACATTTTTTTGAGCAGAAGTTTTTTTTATTGAACCACTGATAAAAAATTCTACAGGTGTCGCCCGAGAAAGGGAAGGTAATAACAACCGACATGGTTATCAAACACGTATGTTATGTTTCTCCAACAGACAACTAATTTAAGTGTAGGCTTTGCGTACACTTAATGTTTGTTTGCAGGCTCCAACTACATTCCAACTTCGTCGTGCTTATTTGGTAAACTGCTAAATGTCATGTTCTGGACGAGGCCTTTCAGTGTTTCCACCACTTTCAAGTCCTAAACACAATTAGAGTTATTGCGATAGTTGTCGTAGTTTAGGACATGAAAATGGTGGAAACACTGAAAGGCCTCGTCCAGAACATGACATTTAGCAGTTTACCAAATAAGCACGACGAAGTTAGAGTTACAGGGAATGCAAATTCAAATAACATGATTAACAATGCAACTAAATTGAGTGTGGTCTATAAGTTGTGTCTATAATTTCAGTGACAAATTATTGAGACAGAGAAAGCATAAGTTTTAGAATAATATTTACAAAAAATATAAGGGTAATAATAATACTGTATTGCCATAAACATTATAATTGCATATGGAACGTAGCAGATATGGAGCGTATGCATATGACAGCATATAAAGACGCTATATGAATGAGTACAGACTGCAGGTTTGAACATTGTAAATCAGTTGATAAGGAACATTGTGCACATCAGGAGCTGGGAGTAGAAAGGGCGAATATGAAAATCATGGTGTTGGGAAATCGCGTTTAAAGTTTGTGAATACTCTCAGGATGCAAAGGGCGAATAAATATGTATTTTAGTGTTAAAAAAGAGATTCTGATTATTTTACACTTATTTATAAATAATTAACGATAAGTAAAATAAAAAATAATAATATAAAAACATTAAAAATTAAGATTATTCTAAAATTTAAATTAATTGAATGAAAATTCAAAATGTTGATAACTTAACACTAGGTATTAATATCAGACTTTTAGTAAATTACATACCCTACTACTGTGTAAAAAATGTAGAGTCTAGTATATTCCTTGAAATTAAAATTAAATAATAATTAGTATGCATTATTGAAAGTATGTTAAAAAAATTATTTAAATGAAAGAAAACTAAAAGGTAAAAATAGAAACAATTAACATTAATGATTAACATACGCACAAATTGAAAATAATTATGAATGTTATCATTAAAAACTCTGAAATCAAAGTAAATTATGTTATATTTTTTAAATTTCTTGCATTTATTAACAATCCAATTATCTGTATGTTTCTGTCTTTTCCTTGACCTACTGTTACTTGCCATGTTACAAAAAAAAACTCACTCACACCCACTGTTGTAATGGCATTATTATAATAAGCTACTATTAGGGTATTAGGATAATAAAGAAAAAATGTATGCAGTATAAGAAAGAACGAACTAATCATATCGAAATACCGACTCATGCTGTCCAAACTTTTCGTAGACACGTCAGGTCAAGTATAACTATGACTAAACGCGGTGGAGAAAGGGCGAACCTAAGTAAAACATAATACCGGAGTGCAGTATATTCTCCACTACTCCTTCAATATTACAGCACTAAGCTCTCAGCTGGTTTTATGCAGTCCATATATTTCAATGGTATTTACAAAATACTAAGGGCAAATATAGACGTGATAGTGGTATTACCGTGTTCTTAACATGTCAGAAAATAAGATTCTGTAAAAAAAAAAAATTCGATTTTTTTTATTCGTCCTTTCACCTCTGAGCTCCTGAAATGTTAGTTTTAAGTATTTTTAGACTTGTAAAACAACTTTAAGTGCAGTGATATAGTTTGTAATGATACTGAGCTGCGTGTTCGAGGGCACTTAATTATTTTACGGGACATTCTGAAAAAAAAAAGTTAATTTGAATAACTATCGAAATATGGGAAATTTTGAGATGGGGCTCGTATCAGAATACTTGTAATAAAAAGACCTACCTGATAACGGTAGTTGTTGTAAAAATTAGTAACTGAATGTATGCGTTTTTTAAGTAAAAAGGTTTTATAGCCCATAAAATCGGTCATAAAATATTTCAGGTTTTTTGAATATAAATTTTCTGTACAGTACGTTCTTGTATAGGAACATTTATTATCTGTAAGAAAATCATGAAATGGGGTTACCGAAGAACCAATCAGATTTCGTAAAACTCAGTTTTAGAATAAGAATTTTAAACGTACGCTACTATCAGCGTCTCTTCGGAATCGATAGCGAGTAAACGTACTCTGGTCCGTGACGTTAGGTCTGCTAGTTGCGACGAATGCAAATAAGAGTTACTGCATAGTTGTTATAATTGTGTGCTATCTGCGAAAATGCAAGATATGCTGGTTAGGGTATATAGACACTTCAAACTTACTGGAAAGGTGTAAGCCTAAAACACCAGTTAATCAGTAGCAGAATCGGTTCGCGGTGTGAAATTATATGTAACCGTCTCCCGAGAGATATCTACACGCCCGAAAGCGAATCTGAAGCTGGTTATCTATATATGTAAAACTCAAAATCTGAGGATTTATGGGTACTGAATACAAATCCACACCTTACACCGATGGCCACCAAATTTTGCACAGATAACACAAGGCGAAAAATACTGGCTAACTTGGAATTTTATATTTGCCCCGTTCGCACGATTTAGGCCCTTTTAATTATGCCTTTTCGTTGATGCGTATAAAGATATCAGCAACACCATGGAGACCAGAACTGTTTATTTACCATAGTAAGAAGTAAATAAACAAATGGTATTTAGCGGCATCAGAACTGTAAGTTTATCCGTTCCTGCAGTTTTTAATGTTTTTAGTATGCGATTGTATCGATATATTTTGTAATTTTGTATACAAATAAGTCTATATATTTTGTAATTGTCTTAAAGGATTATAAAATGTATGTTTATACGTATTTGTGATGATGCAATGAATAAGTAATGAAATATGTTAAATACTACTACTAAAGATGTCAAAACACCATGGAGACCAGAATTAATTATCACAGTAACAAGTAAATAAACAAAAGCTATTTAGCGGCATCGGAACTGTACATTTAACTATTCCTGCAGTGAATTTTTGATGTTTCATATAATATGCGATTGTATCGATATATTACGATGTGGAAAAGAAGTGTACTAATTTTAAATTGTCCTATTACTTAATGCAAAGCGAAAATACGTGTTGTTTTAATTTGTGAGGTTAGATGACAACGGTTTTTGGTTTTTAGTTTACTGCTGAAATAAATAAAAGCCGTGGTTGAGGGAAACATAACGTTTAATGTGTTATACAATGCTTCTAACACATTAACACTTAAAATAAAGAATTTAGCGTTTTTGATTTAACAGTTACGGTACTTCATAAATATCTCCAAAGGCTTTATAAACGGGTACTTTTAAATCTTCAAAGGCTGTTGCACCAACATAATAATTTAGTACAAGTTAAAATAGTACAAGTGTTGAGAGTACAAAATTGTTATACGAGCTGACAGAACGCCATATAGACATAGACAATAAAAATTATATTAAAATACTTATTAAAAGTCAAGTATTCGCGTGTGAAGCCGCGGGCAACAGCTGGTAGTAAATAAACCTACGCTTTCATCCAGATAGTATCAACCTGTCTTCTGAAGTATCTGCAGCCGACATAAAATGGTAAAGTTATATTATTTATACACACTATGAAAACAAGACTCTATTACAAGTTACAGCAGTAAAGACTGTATAGTTTAAATTAAAAAAAAAACTTTGTAGATATTAATTTATTTATTGTAGAAAAATTTAATTTTAGTTTGTGTTACCAATGTGAACAGACACAGATTAACTTTTTTAAACTGTATTAAAAGAAGTATACTGTCAGAAATCTAATAGCATCCTTAATGAATCCGCTTCATTCCAATAACATATATCTCGACTACTTAGTCTATACGACCTAATACATCGCAGTATGTAATAACGGTTTGGATCGTGTAAGTTTGGGATTTTACAAAAGATATTACGTAAGTTAAAATTACAAATTTCAGAGCTTCGAAATTGTTAACTTTAACTTGTAGTGCCGCTTCAACTTCTGATTCTTTTGCATACATTTCGATTAGAGCTACGTCATACATCTTCACTCGTCTTACAGATTCAGTCGACCCCCCTGCCGCAAACTCTAAACACGGCTCGAGTGACAAATTTACGCAATAGAACAATTAGAAAGATGAAGAGTATTATAAATGTATTTTTAAAAATTAAGAAAAGGAAAGGCTCGTGTTTTAATTTTGTAATTAATTGCTTGAATTAAAAAAAGTCATATGAGCAATGGAATTAACACATTAGAAATAACGTTGAAAAAAAATAGTAGTAATAATAGTAGTAGTAGTAGTAGTAGTAGTAGTAGTAGTAGTAGTAGTAGTAGTAGTAGTAGTAGTAGTAGTAGTAGTAGTAGTAATAACAACAACAACAACTCACACACTCATACACACAAATATTTGTATATTTTTCTTTGTAGTATCTATTCAAGGTTGTTGTAGCAATTATATATTATATTGCATCAACAGAATAACAACACATTTCTACTACAAATATATTTTTTATTTTGTCACATTACGTACGTTTCGCAGAATAATCAACATCACTGACGTTTTATAATATTTACAGATGTATGTATGTAATTAATTGACATTTATAATCCTTTAATGATGCAGATTTTCGTCTGTGAAGTGAAATGTTCTCAAGGTGACAAAATAAAATATATTTGTGGAGCAAATTTATTATTATTTCGTTAATACAATAATAACGTATATGTAAGCTTATAAATAAATAAATAAATAAAGAAATAAAGAAAGAACGAAAGAAAGAAAGAAAGAAAGAAAGAAAGAAAGAAAGAAAGAAAGAAAGAAAGAAAGAAAGAAAGAAAGAAAAAATATCACATAATATATACGTATGAGAATATATATATGCATGAATGTGAATGAGTGTGTGTGTGTGTGTGCGTGCGCGCGCGCGCGTAACACCAATAGAGTTTGGTGTTTTGCCGATCGGAAATCTACGTGGTCTTGAGAAAGAAGTATAGACAACTTCTGATGCACCAGTTGCGTCTTAAAGTGTCTTCTAGTGGGAAAATACAGACAAACAATGCAACTCCCTATTACAGTTTATGCCAGACATTTTCTGCGGTCACCAGTTTCTTGCCGAACATCATAATTTGCTAGTTCCCGAAAGTTATTCTTTTTCTTTAGAATCGAGTAATAGGTTTTAAAATAAGCGCGCTGAAGAATCAGAGTCACAAAACTTTCTAATTGAATTAGAATAAATATATTAAGTTATTTTGTTGATATTTAATACGAAAAAAGGAAGAAATTACAAAACGTTTTTCTTGTAACTAGATTATTTTATAATGCATTTTTTAATAGATATGAAAAAGTAAATACGCACAAAATGAAACGAATAATACAAATAATTCAACACAAAACAGTATATAGATCCACAAACCAACTATAGTCTTTATCTTAAATCGCTCTTCATTATTGTTTCCTCTTAACATAATTTTAATAATTATTAAGATTAATTTATCGATAAAGATCAGAAAATACGCTACGGTCAATAAGCGGTTAATGATTAACGCCACACTAAAAAAACAATAATTTTATATATTATTTTTATTTATTCTAAATATAACTTTAAACGTTAAATAAAAAAAAAATGGAAACTGAAAAAAAAGGTTTATTACATTTTGTAATTCTGCACACGTAAGTGGGACGAGATACTGATAACAAGAACAAAAACAATAACAAACGTAAAATGTTAATGATGATGAGGTTGGTTTAAATGGCAGTAGAGCCACCAGTTATAAAGGTAGTAATGTTATTAAAAATTATTACTATTAATAAAGTTGTTGCAGTCTGTGTTAATGAAGGAAGAAAATAAGAGAGTTTTCTCGGAGCACTTACAGATAATTACTTGTCGTTAAACGCTTTAGCAATCACTCCTTCCCCGGCAGAGCGGCCAATAAAATACAAAAAAAAAAAAAAAAATTAATTTCTCCGCTGAACTCCGTCTGTTTTTAGAAAGCTTTTTGCTTTTGTAAATAGACTCCAGGCGGTTATTTACAATTATACGAAATTTCACTTGCATTAAATTTTTTTAATTAGTAAAACCTTTGCTTGTCTGCCCAGTTTCTTGAATGTATAATAAATGTTTTATAACTTTTAAGAAGTAAAAGAAATTAAAAGACGAAATGAAATCTACAATCTTGGAAGTTTGTGTGCATTAATGATTAATGAATGCACTTGAAATATTTTTAATGTTTTCAACAGAATAGTACGGCGCTCCAAGTTTTTGTGCGTCGCAGTTATTCAATTGACAGAAAATAAAACTGATTAACATTTTAAAGATTAATTGGATGTGCGTTCTGATCTTAAATTTTTTTATATTAATTACAAATAGAATAATTTTTTGAGTTAGGAGAACCAAAAGGGAGTCTTCTTAATTTGGTAGCCTTCCCTTAATGTCCGAAAACAAGCACAAAAAAGCTTTCAACTGAGCTGAACTGGCTTGACACTTTTTGTGGAAGCTCTGTAACATGCACGTGTCAAGTAATTGACGACCTAAATTACCTTTCCGAAGAAGGGGCGGCTACGGAGTAAGGGAGGTGGGATTATGAAGGCGGTATTGCCCGGGGGCTGTTGGAGGTTTAAGAGACGTCACCAGGACAATTTGTATACTTTGATATATAAACATGATACTGAAGATAATAATTACAAAAAGATTCTCTAATTAGAGATTAGAGAACTGTCATTAGAGAAAACTTCACAGGCTCAGATAGAAATACCCACACATACACGCGCACACAACAGTGCGCCACTATTAATAAAATATTGCAACTCAAATATAACATATTGTACTTTCGCTATGTTATTTATTTACTAGAGTAGTGGTTTATTGTAAATTGCAATAACAAAGTCTAAGTAATTAATCATTTACTTGTTGTCTTTCTAAGAACAACTGATGAAAACGTTTTCTTTTTGTGCGGAGAGAGAACTAAATTCAAAGCTCAAGAGAGTTCGCGTACTCCATCTTGTAAGAGCAATATTGTGTTGTACGTTTTATATAGCGAGGTTAATAAAGGCAAACACAATAACAAAATTAATTGCATACAGACAATACGCAGACACTGGGAGCATTTACTGCATTAGAGTTATTTAAAAAATGTAGCATTAATTACTATTAACATTCACGTGTTAAAATTAATGTTCTTTGATAAATAAAAAAATCGTATTGTGATCTCAAATGTCAAAATGGCGGGTACTTTAATTTTTTGATCTCCAATAGAACCGTTAAATTTTAATTTTATAAAATTATAGTTTATTAAATAAAACGTTGAGCATTTTATTGTGAATACAATGATATCTTGTTTGTTTAAATTTGATAACAAATAACCGATTTATGGCGGACAACAACCTGTCCATAAGTTCTTACTACTTGATTTATGGCGGAAAACAACCTGTCCATAAGTTCTTGCTACTTGATTTTTTTTTGTGACGGACTTCGATTCCTCCAATACAGAAAAAAAATATTAAGTTGTTACTACTTTTTAAAATTAAATCAGAAACAGTAATTTATAACAAAGAAAAGGATCGATTTTCAACGAAATTAATAACTTTCAACAAATTTAGCACATCTTAATTTGAATCACAAGAACTAAAATTTTTTATAGAAAATGATAAATGAAATTCATAAAATTAAAAATGGTATGTTTTGATTTGTAAATTATTTGTTTACTTTAGCGAGTCCAGTTAAAACATATTTAGTTTAACTAAATAATATTGTCAGTTACCTTTCTGAAAGACAGTTGTTAAAATAATTTTATTGTAATTATGCTCTTGTTGCTTACTATGTAATTGTCGAGAATGGCTAATTTCAGTTTTGCTGAAACTTCAGATATCTGTATCATGTATGAGAAGATCTTTATAAATCAAAAGATGGTATTATCACTTTCTGTGAGTTGCAAATAATTTTAATTTTTGTGATTCAAATTACGATGTGTAAATAGATGCAGTTACATTTGTTAAAACTTATTAATTTAATTGAACACCGACACTTTTCTTTAATATAAATTACTGTTACCGAGTTAATTAAAAAAAAAGTAATAACTTTAAATAAAATTTTCTTATTTTGGGAGGAATCGAAGTCCGGCACAAAAAACTCAAGTACGTAGTCAGAATTTATGGGTAGGTTGTTTCCGGCAATAACTAGGTTATTTGTTATTGAACTTCTACAAAAGATACATATGTCATTGTGTTCATAATAATGTGGTAAACATTTTGCTTAATAAACTATAATTTGATTAAAATTAATATTTGCAAAGCTATTAGTGATCAAAAAAGTAAAGTGGAGGGCATGTTGATATTTAAGATCTCAAAATAACCATGATTTTATATATTTATTAAAGAACTTTACCATAAACGTGTGCAACAGATTTAATTAAGATATTTTAAACTCTTCCTGAGATATAAATTTTTCCATAAAAAACAAAATGGTGGCTAGATGGAAAACGCCAAGTTTTCAAACCTTTGTCGATTGGAACATTTTTCCTTACATTTTTATGTATACATTCCAAATATTTATAGTGAGGACACTTTTTACGTTATACACTTTAGATAAACGTATATACATACAAGCTTATTTTACTTTTTAAAAAATCGTTTAGTTGTTTTGAAACCAACACCACCAAACTTAACACCATCAAAATTGTTTTAACTTGAAGATGGGACTTGGAGCACAGAAAGAGTAGTTTACGAACGACTTCTTTAACAGTTGCAAGAAAAATTAACATTATTCTTTAAAGAAAATGATTTGTAGGACCGGGTAATATGGCTCAGGGTCTATGAACACCCCCCCCGCAATGAAAGAAGAAGAAAGAACACGTTTAAGCAACACAATACACAAGCGGTGAATGGAACGACTTAGTTCAGAGTATAGAGAACGTCTTTCCTTTAAATCGAACACTAGCTGAGAGCGTGTCTAGCTACCGTGACATGCGACTGTGTCTAGAAAGTTCGTGTCTGGTAACTTTAGTTGTGTGTGTACCAATCCACCATCATTATACTGTCGGCTGTGTTAGTTTATTTTCACGCCATCTATGTGCATATCTCTCCTCAACCGTTTCCGACTATGAGTTCTAAAATCAGTTTATATACTAAAATATGTCTTATATTCATGAAGTTCTACTTACAAAATAAAGCAACAATTTCTAAAACGCCCTTAATAAATATGTCAGAGTGACTAAAGTTCCCTACTTAAAAACATGTAAACCGCAAACGTCTTCCTCTCGAGTAACGATCACGAGCGGTTCTCATGCACGCGATAAGTTGCATTCCTCGATTTACGTAACAAAAGCGTTTCTAAGCGGCGGCGGGTTTTGTTTTCGAAAGACGTAATCTCTTCCCTTTCTCTCTTTCGCCTGACAGCGAACGCGCGCACATGCGTGTAAGCGTGTTTAAAAGTTTATTAAAGTTTCAAGTTGTATTAAGTTGGTGGGTTAGAGATTACGAAGGGAAGCAGCTGTGTACACGAACCAACCATCAGTTATTAACTGCACTCAACGCGGCCCTTCATCAACCCTTAAACCGAAAGGGGTGTTGTTCTTCTCACCGTTTCATTCTATCCAATTAGTTCTCACTTTTTCAATTAAGGGATTAGCTTTTTCTACCGCCTAGGTTCATATTTTTAATTTTCATTTCTTTTTTGCGGTTCTCTTTTTTCTTGGGCTTGGAAAAACGGGAGGATGCTGAAGTAGATATTGAATAATTGACAAAAATTATGTAATTATATTTATCTGTTTATTAAAACGTTACTAACCGTCGAACTTTCCTAAACATTTACTATTACTTTAAGTGCCATTTTGACATTTAAAATCACAAAATAACCACGATTTTGTACTTATTAAAGAACGTTAATGTAATCGTGTGCACCAAATTTCATTAAAATAAATCTTAAAAATTCTTGTTGAAATATTAATTTTTCTATAAATCAGATGGTGGTGAGATGGAAAACGCCGCGTTTTTGGACCTTGCTTTATAGGAACATTTGTCTTTATGTTATGAGAACTACGGCTTGCCGAGCTGTAAGGCCGTGGTCCATGGTTGTTTTGTGCAAACGTTTCGGCCGTGCCTTCAACGGCCATCTTCAGTGCAGAAGGCTGCAAAACACTGACAAAGATTTCGTAGTCAGTGACCACTGAACTGTGGTTAAGGCTGATTATAATAACTGGACCACGACCTTACAGCCGAAGTTCTCATAACATTAAAGCCGGCCGTGAAAGCCTCGGACATAACTTTTCTGTATATTTTTGCATACATTCCGCATATGTATAGTGAAGACACTTTTTACGTTATACACTCTACATACATACAAACAAGTTGTACTAAATACATGTATATGTACGGCTACAAGAACGAATAATTAATTGAAATTAAAGGTAACAAAAACAACCACAGTTATTTACAAGTTTTGGACTGATTGATCACGGCCAATTGTTGTCACAATTTCTTAAGAACTATGCCGCAGCTATCTTCAGGGAAGGGACTGGATTGTGTATATCTCAAACACTGAAAACAAGAATACATCACGTTATGATAACTCGGGCAGTAAAAGTCTTTGTCACTTAAAACAAGAAGTAAGTCTATTACTAAATTTATGTAACAAATTCACTATAGTCAGTTCAAGACTGGATACTGTGCAGAAAAAGTCACGCAACTATACCGCTGACAATGCACAGTAATGTTATTTCTGCAAATTATATTTCTTAATCTCGTAAGTTATATAAAACTGAAGTCAAAGATAACGAGAGCGATAGTCTCCGATAACAAACCAACCGCGTTATCCGGATTCACGAAAACCCCAAAATTAGTGAACGCAGACCAAACATCTGAATAATTTACTACCACGTCAACCTGTTACAGATATTTTTAACAAAAACGTTACTGAGAAATGTCCTTCTTTTACAACTTTACAGTATCAAGTGTTAAACTATCCTGTTTGTAATCAAACAAACAACGCTCGTTCCAGAGTCTACGCTATGCAACAGAAAGACACTATGATTTATCGTTTAGACGATTACTTCGATTCTAAAATTCTATAATAAGTCGGTTACAATTTATTTGATTTGCTTACATAAGAGTTGACAAAACCGTCTTCCAGCTTAACCGACGTTAACGGTGGTCAGCCATATTCAGAGCGTGGACTGGATTGCGTATGTTCCAAGAATACAAAACGTTATGGTGACGGGGGCCAAAAAGCCTTTGCTGTTTAATAACAAGAAGTAAGTCTGCTTTTAAATGAACGCTAATACGGAGAAAAAAATGACACACAATTATACCGCTGAGTAGACACACAGTAATGTTATGTCTGTAGTTAAGCAGTTACGAATTCCTGAGAAGTTTGTTCACAGTTTGTTTCAAATTAGCATATTATTAATGAAAACAGTCTTTCATCGGCTTCGAAAACGCGTTTGATAGGGTGAATCGGAGCAAGCTATGAGCAATAATGGCAAGGAAAGGGATTCCAAAACATCTAGTTAGAGCTATACAGAGTCTTTATGCGGAGAATAAAATCTTAATTGAAGCAGGGAAACCGAGAAAAGCTCCTAGAGTTGGCCTGGTCAATTGCAGAGTACGACAAGTGTGTCCATTGTCACCTACTCTTTTTAATTTACCCGATATGTAACAGGTTGCAGATGGGTATACATTTGTTAAATCGAATCATCAAAGACTAGATTACAAATATCCACACTTAAGGCCACGCTTTTCTTAGAACTGATCTCGTACGGACAAAAATTGTTATAGATGGTACTGTCCTGGAACAAGTCAGCACATTAGAATACCTGGGCTACAGTGTGTCTTATAATACAAGCAATGACGTTAATAAGTTGCATAAGTTCAACCTTATGTGAAAGACCATCAGGCGAACTCTTAAGTCAGCAAGTAAAGAAACACGCCTAAAATTCTACAAGGTGATGGCCCTTCCCGCACTTCTTTATGGGTCTGAGAATTGGACTTTGACGAAAGACCAGGGCAGTCGTATCCAAGCGGCTGACATGAGATTTCTGAGGCACGTGGCAGGGTATACTCTTCGTGATCATACAAGAAACACAGATATACGGCGGGAACTGAATATTATGAGTGTATTTGACAGGATTGACCAGTATCGGCTAAATTGGTGGGAATGTCTTTGCAGAATGGATGACTGCCTCATCCCCAAACAACTATGGAACTCTAAACCGAAGGGACGGAGAGGTGTGGGACGTCCGAGGAAGCGCTGGAGTGACCAGGTCTATACTTCGCCTGTTTGAGACCGGAACAGACCATCCTTGGTTTAATCCTTGCAGATGATGATGTTGACATGAAAATAGTTGAACAAACCGTACATACGATCCAGGGATTCTTTCATGTCTGTATTCTAACAGATGGTAACATTTTAGAAAATTTTTAAATAAAAATTATATTTACTGAAAACTATACAAATTACAAATGGAATTAAATCAAATATAGTAAAAAGTTACAATGAATTCAAGGGGATTTTAGTTTGTAAACTTATGTGTCCGGAATTGTTAATAACACTTTATTCAGTTGAAAACCAAGTTTGGCTGACGTTATTACTAACACTATACGGTCGCCCTTTCTACCGTACGCCATCCTCACTAGTAGGCACTCTTATTTTTACACACCGGATGCCGGATCACACGATAGGTGGAATTTATTGTGTTAGTAATTTTTATATTAATAAAGTGTAATTTGTTAATTGGAAAAAGTTTTGTCATTAAAGCTAAGAGGTCTAGATGATTATTGTTACATTTTACACTGTAATACATGTTCGGGCTTGCTTATTGTTTTTGAAACATTGGTGTTTTGTTGAAAACTTGTTAACAAACCTATTGTTTAGAAGAATATTAATGATAATTCAGCTTAAAGTATGCCGCAAAATTTACGCCCTAATTAAATAAAAAAAAATATTCTTAAACATATGTAACAGAATATACCGTAAAAGAAGACAATATATTTTTATTGTTATTATTAAATACAGTGGTATTTACTATATTATTAAAAGTTTATTAAAAAACATCGTAAAATACAGAAGGGGGTATTGCCTATAGAAATGGTAAGTATTGACAGAATTCTTATAAGATTGAAGAAAAAGTCAATTAAAAAAAATAACAGCGTAGCTGTAAGTCGTAAATCAGGATATTGGAGATATAGATCTCAACAAGTAATACTTAACCTAGGTCTTGGAGCAAAGAAGAAGGATACTCTGGCGAAACGCCATTTGGCAGGAAAATGTTCTGTGTAACATCTAGTGGAAAATAGGTGTAAATTTTCTTCACTTAATAGCGCTTTCTCTGTCTCTGTTTTTCTCCCTCCTGCCTCCCGCTCTATATATACAGAGCTTTTTTGTGACAGATCGGTATGCCGGCACTTTTTTGGAAATAGTTTTTCATTCGCATTAGAACAAATTTTAAATCGTATTGTAATTCGATTTAAAAAATATCTTAAAAATAATTAAAAATGTCACGCTATTAAAATATTCTAGTGCGCTAAAAGTACTCGTGGCTTTTCATATATTAAAACATGTGGTAGCAATGAAACTAACATTTGTCAGTCATTAAAAGTAATTGTATTGTTTTTATCCTTTACGATCAGTTTTTTATGGCAGTGTTATTACTAATGTAATAACATGTGTTTACTAATGTACCTCATGTTATTTTTTATGTATTTGTGTACTTTATGAGTGATTCTATTCTTGTTTGTGTCGTTAGTTTTTATCGTTTTTCGGCAGTGTACGTTATAGGCCTGTATCGCATTATTTTTATATTTCATACGAAAAAAGCTTCATACTCGCAAAATAATTTCTATCATATGGACAGCGCTGGCCATAAGGCTGCAGTGAAAATTGATGACGAATAAAAAAACAGCTTGAAGTAGTCTGTTTAAAATCAATTGCTAAATAAAAGGACTAACATTATACAACTGTATAATGGAAAAAATGCCGTCTCAATTCACTGATTATCCAGTGGAAAAAGCAAAACACGTGCGTGGATGAGATGAATTGCATTTAGCTTTATTGAAGCCAACATATGAACCACAACACCTGATTTAGAATTGGCATTATTAGAGATAGTCGATACTAAGTGCACAGATGTAGACTCACGTGAATAAAACTGGCCTATCTGCTGGACTGTGTCACAGAAGGACGAATTTGTGAAGAAGAACGATTAGCTGTCTTTTAAAGAAGAACAGGTGGCCTGCTCATTTCGGCAGAAGGTGGGTAGTCTTGGGGTTGAGATGGAAATGAGAGTGAGGATTGCAGGAGAGTTGGTTAATGTTAAAGTTTTTTCTTATGGTGGAAACAAGAAAAAGCAACTCACAACATTAAGAAAATATTTTTCATCAGCGTGCTGGCCATAAGGTTGCAGTGAAAATTGATAATGAATTAAAAAAAACAGCTTAAAGCATTTTTTTATACTGCTTTTATACACTTTAGATACGTTTTAAAATCAGTTGCTAAAGAAAAGGAAATTATTTGTATTTGTATAACTAACGCACAGCTTATGAAGTTTCAAAAAAATCAGTCATTCAGTAATTCTGAAGATGAGCTGAACCTACAAGAACTTAGTGGTTTAGATATGAGGTGGGTTTATCATTAAACAAACGCTTGTATTAACATTGTTAACTATATAGGACAGGAAATGAGAAAAGTTACTGACCAAGAAAGTTATTAATTCAAGAAATAGATTATTAATTTTTATTTTTGAGTCAACAAAATCAGCCAGAAATGTGTGCTAATCGTAAATTTCTGAATTTTTCTTGAACGTATGGGAAACTAAGTCCTATTGAACGTTTTTGTAAACCTGATTGAACTTGACAAAGTCACTGCTAGTGAAATATTCAGGTGTTTGACGTCTCGTCTTGGGGAACTGGCCTTATCAGGAGACTTTTTGAAATATTATCTGGTATCTTCAACTTGTGGTAAAGCTGCTGTACGCTGGATTTTCGAGGGGATTTTGCTGCTCTCTTTAAAGAAAGATTTCTTGTCATTATTATTTGGCACTATGATAGCCATAGACTAGAGCTCTCTGCCAAAATTATAGTCAGAAATATTGGTACAGTAATTCCCCGTAATTAGTCTGTAATTTTGCAGTGTTTCAATACATAAGACAGTCAAAGCAAGCAACCCGTCAACATCTCCAAATGTGATCTACACATTCAGCCTTGAGCAGTCTGTAAGGAAATGGCTTCTTTCAACAGAAGATTGAGAACTGTCAAGATACGCTCAAGTATTGGTCTGATAAAACTAAGGGTGACATTCTATTTGGAGAAAAACAAGTTAACTACTTATCTCAAAAGTTTATATATAGAACGAAAACCATCTGGGGGGTTAGAGATTTCTGCAGTCTCCAATTGAGATTCCTGAGCAATTCAGTTGTCTACAACGTAGTTGCGCACTGCGACTATTTACTCAAGTGAATGTGAATGAGGCTTCTTCCATGTTAACTTAATTGTAACTCCACAAAAATCAAGCCTGCTAATTGAAAGAATGAAGAGCTTTCTTTTTACTAGACTTGCTGGGCGTCCGTTGACTATTTTCAATTCTGACAGGCATAAGTGAATTCTCAAAGATCGTCGTGCTGCAACCGACACAAGATGCAAAGATCGTGACAGGAAAGAAAAGAATACTAAAGAAATGGATATATTATGAAATATATAATACTCATCGTATATTAACTAAGAAGTTCAAGTTTATTTAATCTGTTTAGAAATTAAAAATTTATAATTAATTTAATCCAAGTTGATTACATTTCTGTTAGAATATAATGTGGACTACAAAAACAAAATAATTAAAGGTTAATAATTTGTAATGTGAATTAATTTTCTTTTTATTTCTGAATTCTGCTTACAACTTGAAAGTTTTAATTTTACATTACTTATGATTAAAAAGTTACTGTACATTGAAGACAATAACCCTCTTCATGCTCCACATTTCAACCATGAGTTTCAGCACCTTTTGTACTATAAAAAAGTCCTGCACACACACACACACACACACACACACACACACACACACACACACACACACACACACACACACACACACACACACACACACGAGTATAACTAAAAAATAGCAAATAGGTAGGTCTATCGTAAAATGTTTTCCCAAACGTTAGGAAAATTTTGTGTTTCAACTTCATTTAGCTGAAAATTTTTTCACTTGTTTCCAACGCGTATCACATTAGGAAGTCTCCTGTATTTCGGGTAAAAGAAAAGATAAGTTAGATGGAATTAGGTATTTGAATCTAACCGTAACTGTCGGCACGGATATCCCGGTTGCTGTTCACATGTTTTCCATGTGTCCCTTAACACAAAATCACATGACATTATTAATTGAGTGATATATTTTTAGAAACAACAAGAATTGAAAGCAGACCTAAGCGTAACAGAAAATAATTTGAAAAACTAAATCTACAATATAGGACGGCAACGATAGTGGTAATTGCAGCCGTATCTCTTCAAAATGTCCAACAGTGATGTGTGTGATTCAACGAGTCCAGTTAATCAGTGGCTTGATACTAAATCTTGATGAAACATAGTCTCAGATGGCAGTAATAGTTTAAATGAGAATAGTTCATAGAAACAATTTCTTTAAATTCGTGTGCTTCCCAATATTTTAAAGGGACGTTTGGTTTTTTCATTAAATATTTATTAAAGCGTTCCTTGAAGATGTACTGTGCAAACGTATTTTATAGACAAATTTTATGAAATAGGTTTACCAGATTTCATCTGCAAAAGGACGTCATTATATTATGTGCGCTGATGAATATAGAGCTTAGTGCTATTTAGTACACTGGTCGCTGAGTTGAAGAGAACCGGTTTTAGTAATTATTATATTAGTATGAAATGAAACTTAGATAATAAAAAGTTTCTATATAATATATGATTTGAATTTTATTAAACTGTGCCAACATGTCAGCAACGCTAGCGACATGTTTTTAGATTTAATGAAGTTTTCAATTCAAAAAATTAAGTTAATTTTTATGTAAGTTAATGCTGCCTTGTAAAGTGAGGAAATAATGATTAGAGAAATTAGAGACCCTGTGAGTATGTCATCTAAATACGAAGATATCAAACATAGAAGGTGAAGGAAGGCCCTTCAGAAAGAACTTAGTTTTAAGAAAGTTAATTGATTTTTAAATAACAAATTATTATTATTTGTATCAAAAAAAAGTCATGTGATACATAACAGGTTAATACGTACATAACTGGTCAGTAGGCCTAAGTGATATACGAAGAAGACAAATGTATAGGATACCAGACAAATGTCTTCCCAATGTTTGACCACATTAAAGACAAACATTTGATATTCCTGCACCTAAAACTCATTACTCTGTTAATAATACGTGCTGGTTGGTTATAGGTTAATTTAAGAATCGTAAGTCGTATCCTTACTATAATTACATTATTTTTGGCCGTAATACAAACATGACGTTTGTAGTTAATTACGCGAGCATGTATATATAGGTCAAGCTGTACGAAGGTCAAAGTAAAATATACAATTTTGTATATAGTTCTAATTAAAATTTTCTTCAATTATACTAATTATAATCAGACGCGTGTAAATTTATATTTAATATTTTAATTTCCTATTGTCATTATACCCCTAATAGTTTGATTTATTCTTAGAAAACAAAACATGACTCACTTTACCTACTAAATTTTTTTAACAGAAGTAAATATTGCACGAGTTCAATACATATTATGTGTTGTCTATAATGGTCAGCAATATAATTATTATAGAATATTTTATGTAACTACATTATGAAACAAAAAATCATTGCGTCTTCAAATATTTTATTTTTTGCCAGTTATTTAAAGGTAGAAGTGTTAATGTTTGATGGTCAGTTTAATATTTTAAAACTATTGTAAATACGACTGTGTACAACTCTAAAGTAAAAATAACAATCTAACTCTTTGTTAAATTAATTTAGCGTGAAAATACTTTTTTGTATTACCGTAAACTAAATTAATCGTTAATATATATCTCTTAGTATGAAATATATTTGTTTACGTGCTGATAATCACTCTAATCAGAAAGAGCTTTCCTTACCTTTCGTATTCTTAACTTTCATTAAATTTTAAGGACATGAAAAATTAGAGATAATTAAATACCTACAGACCCTTCTTAACAATAAATTAAATATAATTTATTTGTTTAAAAATAAATTAAAAAATATATAAATGTAGGCATTTTTAGGTTATGTTAATAATTCACTTAAATACAAGCTCTGCGTTGGAAAGACGTCACTGTAGCGGCTTAACGCTCCGTTTAAAACGTAACACACAAATTACTACGAAACCGTTATTAAAGAAAAAGCACGACACACGAACAGATACGCAAAACAACGGACCGATTGTGTTTTGGTCACAAAAAGAATTATGAATAAAGTACAGAGAAAGATGGAACGATAGGGAGAGAAAACAGTGGCGTACGCATGCGCGGTATTGATTGACCACCTATTGCCGGGGAGGAGGCTCAACAATCTCGGCTCCTCGTTTGAATTATTCAACTTGTAACACTGTATTTGTTTCCCGAATATTAATCATAAAGGGAAATTAGCGGGCTGGCTGTATCCGTGAAGAAGGAGAAATATTATTCCACCGGTGCCATACAACATGGTAGGGTGAAAATACTGCCTAAACGTGGTTGCGAGGCGAATAAAATGTACCACGAGAAGTCTGACAAAAACATATTTTAAAGTTAAAAAAACATTGTGAAGTACTGTGCAACAGAGTGGAATCAAGTTTAACAGGGTAAAGTTCATTTGTAAATAACAGTGACTGGAGAATCCAATAACCGAATTGAAAACTTCTATTAAATATTTATTTTGTATCACATCGCGAGGCTACCTTGAATATTAATACAAACTATTTAGCTTCCCCTTTTTTATGAATCTATGCAAATTTTCTAGCAAATCTATGAATCTTTTCTTTTCTAGCGAATTATAAGTCTATGGATTGCTCCGTTGCCATAAGAAACTGATCAGGCAATCTTTATCAAGTCCCCTCTACTATGTTCGAAATAGTTACGTTTTGCCTTCAGAATTAATCTTTTAATATACATTAAGAGACGTAAGCATATTACGCATGAGCATGTAGAAAACGTACTTTTTGTTAGTAATCTTCCTTTTAGAAATTATTTTTATTCTAATTTGTCTACTTTTTACTTTGTCTTTGCCTCTATTTTATGTTGTATTGTACATCGTAACCTCAATTCTCCAAATTCTCTATAGAATTGTTTTCCTTTTGAAGTGTCTTCTATTAATACTTGAGTACAAATAAGTGAAATATATTAATCAATCTTACTATTAACCTTTCTGTACTTCCAATACATCCGGCGTATATAATCGAATTCTGTTATTGTTATTATCTCAGTTTATTGTTAGATTTATTTGTAGATTAACAAACAAATTTGAATATATGAACAAGCGAAGCTAGTTCTCAGTTTTAAATCGCCCGTCTCCACTTTGTCTGTCTGTCTACGTGTCTGACTGTCTATTTGGGGTATGTCACATGATAATTTTTGAATCAATTGACCGATTTTTGTAAAACGTAGTATGCACGTCCATACTTTTGCCTCCTTCAAAAACCTCTCGTTTTTGAGATTGATCCTCAAAAAACAGGAGAACAAAAATGTGACGGGTAAAAATTATGAAAATTTTGCAAACTCAAATGTAAGGAATCAAATTAAAGAGAACAAAAATCTAAAAATAGTATTCAGCTTTGGAAATCTCAAAATTTTGAGATACCAGTGTAGATCCAATATAGATCAAAAGTAGATCAAAATGGATTTGTTAAAATTATATAAATATACGTTAGGTATTAAATTAAAGAGAATGTTAACTAAAATCTGAATATGGTGTTCAGTTTCAGAAATTCAAATTTTTAGAACTTAAAGCCTTGAAAAAAGATTAAAGTTTAAAAAAAATTAAAAAAAATCTGTGCCGGGTATCAGACGAAATGAATTTAACTCAAATCCAAATAATATAGCGTGTGCTTTAAAACTGTTTTAACTTTAGGAGACCGCGGGCCAAAAATTAAAGTAAAAGCTGAAAACACATCGTAAAAATTTATGTGGGTCATCTAATTATGAGGAAATTTATTCAAACTACGAATTTGGTTGCTTTAATAATTTTACAAATTATTTGCTTTACTCCTTGCAAATTTTTGATTGCTTTCTAAATGTTTGTAATCTATATTTGCAAAAAACCTTTTAGTAAAAAATATAAATGTATGTGGTAATAGATATCTATGAAACATACATAAACTTAAGATTTATCAATCAGTTTATTTGCCATTTAGGTAATATGGTTATAAAATTTGACTAAAAAAATCTGTTTTTTCTTTTGCCTTATTAAGGTATAGAGAAACCTCCATTTACGATGGTAATGAGGGGAAAGGTCACGTCCGGAAAATAGTGAATCACGGATAATGGAATTGGCGTGTTTTAACGGGAACTCGAAAGGATTCCAAAGGTGAATGCTGGGACAGTTGGATTGTGTATTAAACATGTTTATATACACTACACTGCAGTTGGGTCTTCATTGAAAACACAAATAAATTTGTTTCGTTTCAACAAATATCAAGAGATTTTATACTGTAACACGGTGTAACAGGTGACTTAATGTAAAGGGCATAGCATACATATTTTATAAGAAATGAAAAAATATTGTTTACATTGAGACATAAAATTTTAGATTTTAAGTTGGTAGTTGTTAAAACAGTTCAGGTAACTGGCAAAAGAGTAGGTAAAGCAGCAAGTGTATTTATCAGTTTTATAATGCTGGAAAACATTTTGTATAAAGTTGTATGTGAAATACTAGGTGTAAAATTGATAAATTGTAGTAAAAATAAAATAATTTTCTATTTATTTTGAACAATAAAATTTTATACTTATATTGTTAATTATTATTTTTCTTTATTTCTCTTTTCATATTTTACAAAATAATAATAATTATGTTATAATCACAACTATACTATTCACAAAATAGTTTAAAAAGTGTTTATGGCGTCCACTACTTTAAGAGGTTTGATAGTTTCTTCACTAGTTTCAAAACTATCTTCACTATTGTCACTTTATGAGTCATTTTGTTGAGGTGCCATGTCTTTTCCACGGAGAATTGCTTGCGACGTCTGAACCAGTGATATGAATTTATTTATCTTAGTCGCGTGCTAATGTTTTCTCGGAATTGTGGCGTCGAGACATGAACACAAATGTCAAATGGTTCCTTTGTAAACGTAGATAATCAATAACTTATTGTATTGTACAATACACATAATATAGTCGCCCTTCCTTTCAGTAGCACAGAAACCCGACCATGATAAGATCCAAGTCATCAAGTCTTAGAGGAAGTCGAAACATAAACATGCGACCTGTACCAAGGTTAACCGATTTGGTAGCCTTAATATGAATTAAGTTTAAGCCTACATTTTAAGTAAATGTAATAAATCGATATCTTTGTACGTATTCAGTTTTACCACCGCAGCGTGAACGGTGTGGACAGACAGACATATGAACCTAACATACGAAGACCTTTATTCATATCTTTAAAAAATTTTAAATTTATTAATTTAATTTTGTTGAATAAATGTACTTTGTTCAAAATAGTGAGGGAGTTCTACAACTCAGGAGCTTACTGGTTTGTTTTGAATTCGGCAAAGAATCTAATACAAAAGTAGATTTTGAAAAAAAAAAGAAAATTTTATATTGTCCTACACTTGTTTTTACGTACTAACATAAGTGCAAGAAATGAATATAATCTTTGTCATTTGAAAGCGTATAGGTTATTGTATGAGATCACCTGTGAGACGTTTAGTTTGTGTAAGCAGTGTTATAATAGGCACGTTAGTTTATAAATTTTGAGTTAGTCTGTAAGGCATATTAGGCATCAATCATGTTAGTTTATCTAAAATATTTTATTTAATATCTATTTAAAAATTTCTTGTCATCCCTTTAGCTAAAGTAATAACATGATTTGTGTAATGTAGGAACAACGCTTTATGTTAATAATAAAATTTATAAGAACTGTTAGAAAACATGGCCAAAGTAGTCAGAAATATTGACAATACAATTTTTCCCATTTTATCTTTTGATATAAACACAATAATGACTACTTTAGAGTGTTCGAGTGGAAGTTAACAAATTAGGCTCATCTCATGTCTACGTTTCAAAAACAACAGCTGTTTAAATAAATTTAAATTATTAAATTAAGTAAAGAATACATAAGAAAATGTAGACAAACGATAGAAAGTTTGTTTCGAGCATTAGGATTTTAAGCGCTGAAAATAAAATCTGAGCATTAAGTAGACTAAGTTGTGCAGGACTTCCAAGAGACAGTAAACCATGTTGCCACAAGCCTAATTGAAAACTATTTAACTAAAGACAAACTAAATTATATAGCAGACTGAAAATCTTACTGAAAGGAATGACGGAGAATGTAGCTGTTTGAACAATGGGTGACAATATGTAAACCATGTTGATGAGAACATGAATCGTAACGCATGTGTTGTAACGAGTAAGTTGTCACGTGACGAGAAGAAGTTAAGCGCCTCAATATACAATACAGAGGAAGATACTTTGAAAAATTATCGGGCTGTGGTAAGTTTAATATTAACCTACATGAGTTATTACATTAATTTAATCGTTGAATTTTGTAAATTTATAAATTTCATTTCTACAAATTGAGGTTTGTGTCTAAAAACATAAATGGCAATACCAAACTTCTAAATTAAGTTTCTCGGTGGTTTTATTAGCTAACGTAATCTTTACTTTAAATTACAAAAAAAAAAGAATTTAAGAATCAAAGACAAAACTATAATTATTTAAAGTTGCAAAAAGTGTATGTGTTGTAATACAATTTTAATTACGTCTGAACTTAAAAATGTACTGTAAACTATTTTGCAAACAGGATAGAGTGTCCATCATAAATATCAATTTTACTCAATAGGAATTAGTTTAGGGTTGACTGCAGTGCCTAGGAAAAGAAGAGTAAAGAAAAACGTAATATAAAAACAACTCGGTTAAAAAAATTACCAAAATATAATTTATGAATTTCGGTTGTTAAGGATTTTCTGCTTTAAGAAGGCTTCGTGTTATTAATACTTCGTAGGGGCAATGAAAATTTGATTACAATATTTAAATGGGTTCTAGACAAAAACAGTAGGATCAGGTCTCGTATTGGTTCGAGCTCATTTAACTTGTGGTGAGATTTATCTTGGGAACGCTTTAACCGGGGGCCAAATTATTATGGGAAAGAGCGGATCTGGGGTCGTTTTGTTTTCGTGCCCTTCCTGATTTAGTATAATTCCCTACCTCGTACCGTATTACCATAACAGTAACCACAGTAGAAGCAATCTAAAGGGAAGCAGCTAACCAGTGTAATATTTGTCGTTTGGATAGAAATGTTTTGTTGTGCAATTCGTTAACCCTTTATGAATAATACGTAACTAATTTTTGTAAACTTTATCTCTTTAACGTAGCTGATAAAACGCTGATTACACAAAATATGCTTGTGGTGTGTACTCAAACACAAGTCCAGCGTATTTAGGTCAAAAATCATTATGTCGTATTTGCGCTTATTTTAGTACTTTGCGACTGAATCAAGATTGTACATATCACATAAAAATGTTGTTATTGTCTTTAAAATCAGAAATCCAATTTAAATATATACCTGATAATTATATTCATTATAGTATATCTCATTGTATTATATTTTATTAATTAAATGTTGAAAATTATTCAGTGTTTTAAACTCTGTGTTCGGAACACAACAATTTTTCAGTGAGTTATCTTTGTAAATCTTTGACACAGTGGAACTAAGTCTAAAATTAAAAAAAAAAAGAAAGTTGTAAAAAAAATCATGCTTCATGTATCCAACTGCATTGTAGGCTACATATTTGCAGATACCCGTTTGGTGTGTTCATAATTTGTCTCGTCAGTGTATGGAACCTACAGTTTAAGCAGGCTCGAAAAGAATAATTAGAGATGTGCTGATGGGCAAGGATATTTCTGGCTGGCCTACAGGGTAGACTCATTACCTGAAAACTAGATTTTCAAAATGACTAGATTCAAAACCAAGCTGTTTAGTCTAGCGAGCCAAAACTCTAGCTAATATACAGCACTGTAACTACTCAAAACTCTTATTACTTTAATCACTTTTGCCTGCTAGATTGCCTACGAATGATACGATTTATGTTTGTAAGCCTGAAATAATATTATTATTGAAACCGCAGTACGTGACACAAGCATGTATCCATGGGTGTAAAGGTTTACGTAAACCGAAATTCGCTTAAGAGGTGTGAGGTACTTGTACCATGAATAATATATCGATATTTAGAAGCGTAACGCGTTAAAAATCTAACGAAACTGAATACATTAAATGCATTGTAGTTTTAGTTTACTTTATAATGTTTTTAGAAGATTTTGGGCATTTTCATGAAGTGTGTTTTTCTAAATTAAATAGTATAGTAATTCTATCTCATTAAAACGAAAAAACCCTATCTAGCTCATTGACTTTTCAAATTTACTCTTTTCAGTAACTGACTTTGGAATCAGCTAATTCTGTCGAAAGTATCTGACCAGATGTCTGCTCAAGAGTTCCTTCTACTGTTCTTGTTTATGTATATTTGAAGACTCCTGTTTCAGCCGCATTCCGATTTGGTGGCTGTGAATGTTTACAAGTTTTAGTAATTTGAATATTTTGACTAGCCCCTTACATGTAGTCACCCCTTACAAATTTTAACATTGAAAATGTTTATAAAGACGTGTCGCACATTTGAAAACGACCGCTGGTGCGTGATCGAAAATGAGAACCGGTGAGTTTCCATAGAAACTACTTCTTTGTTGTCAGTAACGTAGTACACATACAAAACTTCGCTTATGAATGCGACTACATTTAACTTATAATCTGTACATTGGTAAATGAAGAATGAATACATTGATTGGTGAATGAAGAATGAATTTATTGATTGGTGAATGAACATAAATAAATATATATATTTTTTAGATTTATTGAAGCATTTTCAATGCCCTTGTCTGTGCATTGCATTTGTGCAATGCCTGTAAATTTTTTTGTTAATCTTTCACATTCCTACTAAGGGTTTCCTCCAGCAAGTGGTCTTACGTGATAATACCACCATAAATAAATGTTTTCCAACACTTTACAATTGTTCCATTTTTAAATTTTCATAAAAACGTTTAATGTTAAAAAAATAATTTTAAATGACAATGCAGAAACAATTTATTTTTAACACAAATCTTTTGCATTTTAAAATTTCGTTACCATTTTTTCGGAAAAATGTTGTAAAAAGACTAAGAAAAATAAGTTAGAAAAAACACTGTAAAAATAGATTATCAAAAAAGTTACTAGAATTAGGAAAAATGACTGGAATTAGGGAACGATTAGAATAGGGAAAAGTTTTTAGAAAGATCAATTAGTAGTTGAAATGAGCGTTTATTCTATTTATTCTTAATTCATTAAGCACTAATTTGGTCAGCGTACTTTAGAACTTTAGAACTAATTGTAAAGTCTACTTCACAATTTTACGCCTGCCTTGTTTCAAACCATCATTGCTCTTACCAGTCTGTATAGTAAACGTATGTTATAGTTGATATCGTACGGTACATTTTTACAGTATTTCCGATTATATAGCAACTTATCATGACAAATCACTAATTATGTCAACATAATATGGAAGTTGCATTCCATAAAGTTTGCAGGAAAAACGTTAAAGGAAATTTAGATTTCATATATGGATATGGACAGATAGAGAATATAAGAACCAACAGGTTTTTTTTTTTTAATGAAATATAACTAAATGTTTTGATTAACTGTAGAATTAGTCGAGTCACTGTCCCGTGTAGTACCGTGTGTAGTTATTTGGATTACAAGAAAGTAGCTCTATGCTAAAATCGTTACTTGCTTGGTAGACAACATAGTTTGTTAACTCTGAAATCAACTAATTTGTCACTAATAAATTATAATATCTATTTTCTCTTGTTCTGACCTGGTAACAAATATCGATTTTTTTTAAATTTAGTATCAAAATAGATAGATTAGTTTAATTTATCTAAGTGTGTATATTACTTGTGTTCATTTATTTTGATAAATAAACTACAGCTTTAAAAATGTTGGTTTTATATCACTGTTTTAGTATTTATTTTATTTTTTATGTGTGTAATAAGTCGAAAATGTTTGACGAGTGGAAGGTTGCATTCTACTAGTCAGTTTTATACTAATTTGAACAAACAGTATTAATATTTTATTTTTTAAATAAAACGTAAAAACAAGCCAAGTAAACAAATAACATTATTTCTTTTCCTTAATCGGAACTGACTGTACTTTGTAAGTACGACTGACCAGAGGCTTTAAAGGACTGTCAAAGCCGGTGCTGAAACAGTTTGTACTAGCGACACTATTGATTTCTGTCCGTAATAAATGGTTTAGAGAACTCGGTAAACGTTTGTCTAGATAAATGAACGGCACAGTAGAATGCCAGTTATGTCATACGCTGGGACATTTTGTATCCATCCATCTGCTTCCAGGGTCTCCGAAATAATTCATTCCAAGTGCTTACAGTTAGGTCGCGCCGTAACATAGCAGTTTCAATATTTTCCATGTAATTTTACTTATTCTTCTACCCTATCTTGCTCTTTATTCACAGTTAAAATATATATTATGGTTAGGTAATACAACACACGGATTTTGATTGCTTATAAAAACAAAAGTAAGACTTATTTCAGAACTATTAAACTCTTCCTCGGTTTACAAAAACACAATTTATGTTATGTATTTTGAGGTTTTTGTAGGCGGGAGTTGAAAATTTGGTTCACTTTATATGCGATTAAGATTACATTTATACCGATTTTATATAAAGAATAGAACACAAAAATATTTCAGAGAAATTATTATAAAAGTCATTAACATTAAGCTACAAACCCGAGGTCCCGACGCCTGTTCCCGACAGTGCCTTAATTTTATATAAGACACATACTATTAGTTCTGTCCTAGATTTATCCTGTAAAAATGAGTACATGTGTAATATCGTGTAATGGATGGGAGGAGCTGATGTTGGTAACATGACATTTGTTTGTAAACCATGACGTTTGGAAAAACGTTTTTGAGTTACAATGTAAGAGACAAAAACAGTTTTCCGAAAGCTAATAATTAAATTAAGTTTCATAAAAGTTTTGTTTTTGCAAATACACGTGTAGAGTAAATAATTTCTGATGACAATTAGTACACACGTTATCTGTGTAAGAGGGTGATAGTCACATTAATAACAATAATGTTACCAGTCGCTGTTATATGAGTCGTAAGGGCAATTATCTAAAATTGTTTATGTGCCAGAATGTCCGCCGTTACTTAGTTTCTGTAGCAACAATCTGAAAATACCTAAAACTAAAAACGGTATACTAAACATCTGAAGTTTACGCATCCCAAATTCTTAGATGTATAGGAAGTTAGGAAAATTATTCTGGGAAAGAAAAAAAACAAAATATCACAATTTTAATTGATCAATTATGCAAGAACGGTCGATAGTGATAGTTTGAAGGAAATTAAAGAAGAAGAATAAGACGATGGAGCAAAAATAAGGTCATGTAAACTAAGTAAAGGTTGAGAAGTAGAAGATTTTTAGTTAAATATTGAATTGCGATGTAAACCCAAACTCAATCTCAACCAGCGTGCCACTTGTTCTTGTATTTTTATTGTATTTTAAGTTTGTTTAAAATTAACATGGCTACTTATTGATATCGAAAAACCCGTTTAGTGTATTGCTCTTATCGTGACGTTAACAAAATTTTATATTTTATCAAAGAAATATCGTTATAATAATTTTTTCACAACACATAATTAAAAACTTTAAAAAATTTGTTTATTCTTAAAAAGTTACTATTTATATAACTACCATTGTTCCCTCATCCGAAAACTGGTAGTTGAAGGTAGCTGTTTACGGACTTTCCTCATTAATGTCAGTCTAGTCCATTTTCATACTCGTACAACAGTACTTACTTAATTTTCGAAGACATGCGTATTTTTAATAATGATCACCATCACATCTTTATCAGGAATTAAACCAAAAAATGGTTCGTTCCGGTCCCAAGCTGATAGAGTAGAGCTAGTCACTCCAACGCTTTTCGAAAGACCCGCACCTGTCCGTCATTTCGGCTTATAGTTGAATAGTTGTTTGGGGATGCGGCAGTCATCCGTTCGGTTGAGATGGTCCATTTTAGCCGATATTGGGCAGTCCTATCGAAACGTTACGTCCAATACTCATAATATTTAGTTCTTGCTAAATATCTGTATTTCATCTACGATCTTCAAGAGTATAGCGTGACACGTGTCTGAGATATATCATTTCGGGCTGCCTGAGTACGATTGACCTGGGATTTCGTTAAAGTCAAATTTTCAGATCTCATACGTAGAGAAGCTGGGGAGTGCCATCACGTTGTAGAATTGCAGGTGTGTTTCTTTACTCTTTAATTTTAGAATTTTCCTGATGGTCCTGAACATGTGGTTGAATTTACGTAGATTAATTCACAACGTTATTGCTCGCAATATAAGACACATTACAATATAGATATTCAAAATTGCTGTCCCGCTCCAGAACAGTAGTATCTACGACAGTGTTTGTTCTTATGGGATCAGCTTAGAAAATCCATCACTAAAACCCATCACCTTGGTCTTGAACGTAGAGGATCTGTAACCTGTAATCTGTAATTGCACATTTGAGTGCACAGACATTTGCAAGCCTCTTTTTGAGTTCTACAGGATAGCTTGTTTGTCAGCAAAAACACCCTGTTAACTGCAGAGTTACCATTGATAAACTCTGGTCCTGAAGTATAATTTGCCCATTGTGAATGACATATTCTTTATACAGATGAAAAAGATAAAGTGATAATGAGCACCCAGGGCTCCACAATTGATCAGGCCCACGCTAGGAGTTGTGCTCTGTCTTCCTGTCTCAATAAGGATTTTTTCTACATATAGACTTTGTATGACTCTAATGAAACGCTTCGGGATCCATTTCTCTCCCAGTATTGCCTATAGCCTGCCCCTAATTGAAGGAGGAAAGCATGTTCTCATTTTAACTCGACAGTCTGACATTTGTCTGTCTATCTATCTATCTGTCTACTTGGGGTTTGTCTTACGATAACTTTAGAACGCTTCAACTGATTTTTGTAAAACTTGACAACATGCGTGTCGATAGTTTTACCGTACAGAACCCTATTGTTTTCGAAATTGATTCTTCAAAAAATGAGGGGCAGAAGGCAAAAATGTGAGAAGGTCAAAATTATGAAAAAATCAGATAAGCCCATTCGGGGTATGAAATAAAAGACAATTTTAACCAAAATCTGAATATACTATGTATTTTTCAGAAACTAACTATGTTTAGACGTCAGACCCCCAAAAGTGGGTGAAAATTGTCATAAATGGAAAAAAATCATGTGGGGTATCAAATTAAAGGGAATTTCAACTAACATCTAAATGTAGTATTCAATTTTGGAAATTTAAAAATTTTTGGACCACAGGGTCCTAAAAAAGAGATACAAAATTTAAAGAATTGTGTAGAAACAGCTGGGTGTGAGACTAAAAGAAATTTTAACCCAAGTACGAATGTTTCAAATTTTTAATGTTTTATTTTATAATAGTGTGCTCTGCAGTTGTTATATTATTGAAGAAATAGTAGTAGAATCGAGATATTTGTAATTTTTTCATAATTGAAAAATTATATAACATCCAAAATTTATCTAGTGTTATACATACTTTGTTCAAATGGGTGGGCGAGTTCTGCTGCTCAGGGAAGCGTACTAGTATAATATTGATAAAACATTAATATCAATATTTAATATACGTTAAATGAGTGAGACACGTCTAAAAAACAAACTTCTTGATATTACAAAGGAAATAGAAAAATAGGATGTCATACAAATGACGTGACACAAAATACAAAATACAAATGGAAAGTGACACAAAAGAAGCCACGAGAGATGGGATCTTTACAAAAACACGTGGACAATAGAAAGAGTCGTAGTTGGTACCGAAGGGTGACGTAACATGCTTTAATCAAAAATACGTAAAAAATTTCTGTAATACAAAGAACAGTATAAATGACTAATTATTTTGGATACTAGTATTAGTTACTTAGAATCCGTATACGGAAGTGGAGAGAAGTATATAGGTAGAAGAGATAATAGGATAAGTGGCGTTGGAATAAATTGTATCTAGTTATTAAACTAGTGATAATAATAAGAATTATAATTTTCTAGTAATAACAATAATAATAATAATATAGCAATTTCAACGACGATGGTAACTGTATTAGAGCAAGCAACTAAGACATCAACAAGAATGTGAAGAATCACAGACATCAACAAAGATGTATAGAATCACTACGGCGCACGTATGCAAAAAGCGAGTTACAGTTCTACTACTGTACGTCTTACAAAGCGCTGCGTCACGCCGGTCATAAATTAAATGCGAGTACAGAACGTAAGGCAGAATTAGGAAGTTCCTATTGTATTATATCATGAAATTGGAATATTTCTTATGCCTTATTCACACTTTAACCTCCACAGAAACCAATTCAGTAATTTTGTTAGATCAAACCAAAAAGCCAATTGAAAAAAAAGATAATATTTTAAAAAGCATAACTGGTTTCAATTTAAACGTATCGTTTCATACATATAGTAAAAAACGTGGACAACGTATGTTTACGAATAAAAACTTTCTGCTAGCGAGGGAGATCCATAACTTCAACGTGGAATTTTTTCATCGTTCATCACCCTCAACTGCATGTGTTGTTTCCCTTTTTCATGCTTTTACCAGTACAGGAGCGCGGGACTGCACAGCTGTTCTCTGTGGGTTTAAACAAAAACCTCACTTTTAATTGTTCGTAATACACGATTAAGTACCTCTGTAGATATTTTTGTATTTTATTAACATTATGAAAATACAACTTTTTATTTTTAGGTGATGTTTATTTTTAATTAATAATAATTAATATTTATATTTATATAGTGTTTACTAATTTAATAAATATTTAAAAAGAAAATTATACAAAAATTAAGCACCTCAGATTTTTAATAAAGAAACGTTTTAGCAAATATTTTGTGCATTTAGCAAAAGATATATAGATTGTCTTTTAAAAACACGACTTATTAATAAAAGTAAGGGCGTATATAATTATTATTAACTTCACCAGTATTAATGAAACTAATTACTAATTACTAGCAACGTATTAGTAACTTGGGGTTATTGATGTAAACTCTTTTACATTTCAAAGAGTTGTATTAAAAGAATTCTATAAAAAATGCATTTTTAAGTCGTTTGTTTAGGCTTTAAAAGAAGTGTTTTGGCGACTTGAAAAAGATTAAATCCATGATGTATTGCGTGTAACATATGGCTGAAAAATGTTATGTGCTTGTTAATGGGAACCTGTTAGTTCCGATCAAAAAGGAATGCTATCCATCAATCGTGTCCTTTTGAAACTGGCCTTACCGGCCAAGAGTTTGTTGCTAACAAATCGTTGCTGTCGTCAACATTCAATGTTGATCACTATTGTACTGAACGACGTACACTTTTAAACAAGACTCTTATAGCTTTTTAAACAAATTTTTAAAATATTTTATGTCCTAGATAAATAACGAAACTAATTTTGCATTCAATAAAGAATATTGATTTGCATGTTTTTAAAACGCGCATATGATACTATTTCTCACTTGTTCGATATGTTTTTTAATATTAATGTTTTATGACAAGTTAAGTCATAAAACTTATTTTTTACCTCAGAAACTCTGTAAAAGAAAGAAAGAAGAATTTTGTTCAAAAGGCATATTTGTTGTTGCCTGTTATTAAAGCAACCTATGTTATTTCGTGTTGTTTACTGACTTTCATGATGGCCACGGCATCGCGCGAGAGAGGGAGTCCAGTAACAAAATGTGATATATAAAACAACAAATTTTATAAAAAAATAATTGCACATATTTTGTCTTTTTCTCAATGTTATACCTATGTGTATAAGTGTCCTTTCCGTGAAATAAATTATTTTAACAATTAATGAAACTAACAAGCAATAGCAACGAATTAGTTGCTATTGTTGGTCGATGAATCTGACACATTTGTAAAAATTTGTTAGTCACATCTACCACATTCGTAGACTTGAGATATTATGCACGTGCAATATTATATAGTTTTTTGATGTTAATGATATGTTTAATTGCAGTTATAATATTAATTACAATTTTAACACACAGTAATAAAATAATGTATTTTTTTAAATTCACATAAAGTAAAGATTGTCTAAAGAAGTGCATCACGTGATTATAATAAAGAAGTTACCTTATAGTGACATGACTCACTAGCGTGATTTGGTGATTTATATGAAAATGTGTTTGCTTGCACCAATTGCGAAAACGTGACGCAACCCGATCAGACGAAAACGAATTGTAACAGCTACTTTGTTATGAACGTTTGTCAGTGATATAACGCAAAATGACGTTTAATACGGACTGTTTCATATATATAGAATACATTTTGCATTTAGTACAAATATTTTTATACGCATAATGTCTAAATTTAGTTAAAATTTTGTATCACTGACGTTGAAAATATAAAAAACATTGTTTCGTAATACTTAATTTATTGTTTTTAATTCATTATCATCATTATCACCACTCCAAGGATTAGGCCCTAGACCTGTTCTGGTACCCATTTCCTCCTCGTTCTACAGATATCTCTCTTCCCAGTAGGATGATAACTCTAGGCAGCCACGGGTAGACGGGTATCAGCTATGCGGTTCAAGTATTCACACCATCTCCTCCATCTCCTTGTTTTTAATTAAATTCAAAACTATTTTTAATTATTAATCAAAATATTACTTAAAAAATGTTAACATAGTAATATTATGTATTATATATAAAATAATAACAATTTATTTTAATATAACAATATTTAAAAATGGTATATTGTAATTAAAAATATTGAAACATTATTTTATTTTAAAGATTTTTAAATGTAAAGGATGCCTTATACTCAACAGGCCATCCTGACAATATGCAGTTTTATTTATAATAAAAAAATAGTTTTTGTTGTGTATTAACTTAAATGAATGCACGTAATTTATATCGCAACATACTGAAGACACAGACTGACGTAATGTTAACACGTCTGTACTTTACAAAATTTACAAGCCTAAAGAAGCAGTGACGTTTTATATTAATATGTCTTATTATCACCACAAGTGTAACAATTATTGTAAGCTAGCATTATGGAAAAATGAATAGGAATAATGGAAAAGGAAAAGGTAAAAAGGAAAATATTTTTTTAAAACTATTTCATAAATAATAAACTTTAGAAGTTACTTCGAATGATAGGAAGAAAAAGTGAATCATCAGGATATCTCATACTTTTGTTTTGTATATTTTCACATTACTTTATTTGGTTTGTTGGGCAATTAAATTACAATACAGTAGAGGGCTGTAAAGATTTTGTCGTCCTAAATCGTAAAAATGACAAAAAAGTTTTTGTTATAACATACGAAGACTAAACTGATTTTACTAAAGTAACGTGTGTCGAGAGAAAGCTAAACCTCATACGTATAAGTATAATTTCTCTAATAAGCGTCATAAATATTCTCGTCTTCAATAAAATACCAAATGAATCACACACACACATACACACACACACAAACACAAAGCAGTGTATTAAGTTGACTGTACACTGTCATCAATCATACGTTGGCAGCCTCGTTCATTAAGATTTTCCCTTTGAATCAGCTGACAGTTTTGCGGTTTGCAAACAGCTGACACGTTCTAGCTCCCATCCCACAACAACTGCCTGATATGTAATTCACTAATTGATGACGTTACCGATATTGCATAGCATTTTACCTCATCAATAAATGTCACATGAGCCTGATTTTGTTTATGTGTGCTTCTAAACTACAAAAAATCACCATACACCCAACTTATACATTTCTTCACTTAATACTCTTCTCTGCTTAAACTTTACTGCATAGTTATGTATTGTAAATAAATATTGGTAAATAATTATTCTTTTATATAAAAATTGTATATTTTATATTAGTAATAACTGATGGATATAAAAGGTACATTCTACTTAATGTTTCTAGGGTTCTGCAAAATATTTGTAAGATATTTCATTGAAATTTCATAGATTTTTATTTTGCAGACGTATTAGAGATGAATTTGGGTAGGATTGTAGGCGTGCACTATTATCACCGCACAAGAGATCCATTTAAATTTAAAAACGAAACTGGAGAAAGTACGTACTTTTTAAATTGCTTGGTCATTTGATTATTGCCTACGGTTAATGATTATTATTAATAATGGCACGACTCATTAAAAATTTTAAATATGCATCAATTTTTAATAATAATTATAATTATTATTATTATTAAATTATTTTTATTAATATCATTATTATATATTTACGCCGAATATAATTATTTTTTAAATTGTTACGAGTATAATGATTATTTGCTTCGCTATGTTGGTAACAACAACAGTAATATAATATAATATTAATTCGCTATTATTTTAAATAAGATCACACTACATGCGTACACGTTTATGTTTGAGAATATTGTTACGACGGTCTACTCGATCGTCGTAGGTACAGTGGAAACAAAATAAGTACAAGACAACAATTAAGTCACTAATAACACCTTTAATTGTTACAGTAAAACAGTTCGTAATTAACAACACAGTCTCTACAACAAATCGAATGAAAATTGTTCACACGCAATAAAATTTCCACTAATATTAAAACTCAATTGTATTACAATTATACCATCCGATTATAAAACGCAATACTTCACTAATAACTACTTGAACGTACACAGTAATAACTCGAACCGTTCTGGAAATATATCGCATTAATACTCTCGAACCGCAGTATCCAATATCGCAACTGATACTGAACTGAACGTCGTTTGATACCGGTATTTATAGCTAGTCGAATATCTAGACGATTCCTAATTGCGTCGTAGTGTGCGTATGAACTACGTAATTAACTGCGGCCTTGACACAGTCCGCACGGCTGGCGGCATCGAGAACTTTCTCGTAGATGCGGATACACGCACGTACACCACACGCATACACTCTGGATGCCTCTGGAACGTTCGATAAACACGTAGATTGTTTGTGATGCCGTAACAATATTGTATCAATAAAAAAGAAATCCCGTATCGCAAGAAAATAACATAAAATAAAAGATGGCGTTGGCTTTAGGTATTTCATTTACGTTTTCTATCGTTCACGTAAAGAATCTGAATTTTTAAAAGGATCGCTGAGCATATTTTACATTTTAGAGTGAAGAGCATGAAAATAACAATATCGCGTTGTCACATCGTTCGTTTTCAGTGCTCTCTCTCCTTTCTGTATTGGGTTGGGTGGGTTGGAGGCAATTTTTCCCTCTCCCCCAATATATTTCCTTCGACATTTCCGGCCGGATGTGACGTAGTTCAACGTAAATGTCGTCGACAACTTGTCATTTCTTATCTTTTCCGGTTGACAGAATTCAAATATAAGATTACAATCATTTTCCAGCTAGCAGACGAGAGAATATTTCAATAGGGCTCGGAAACAACCAGACCACTTTAAAAAAGTCACTCTAGTGAGCGTAACGTTTTTAATTAATTTTAATGTACACAGAAGTGAAATGGGAAAGCAATTTGATTGTCTGTTAATAACTTCTGCAATACAGACAAAGTATTGACACGTGAAGTGAATAATATAAAAATAAAATTGAAACGTAAATAAACGTATTGAAATAAAATTCTTACGTAAATTGCAACCATTTTATTTTTATTTTCGCAAAAAAACACTAAAAATTTGTAACTAATTTTAATTAACTATAACGTTAGTTATGGACTAACTGTACTTTATATTGACAGATTATCAGCAGTTGTATTTATTTAGTGCAGATAATAGCACTTGTACTTAATAATCAAGATGTAATAATGACTAATAACAATTATCAATAATTAATGTATTAATCAAGATTAATAATAATGAATCAAGATGTAAACACTACGAATCCCATTTGTTGTCTCGCAAATAGTTTAAAACCATTAAGAACATTACGAGTCTTGAATAATTAATTTTGTCTTATAGATCTACTAGGTTCCTGACTGAAGAGTAGTTGCCTGGAACGTTAGCGAGGAAAATTCTTTGGTCTACTGTCTTTTGGTTTTATCCCACATAATGAATCCTTTCACGTAAAGGACACTTTACACTCCTCAATCAGGACACTCATTTTTTCTCTTTTCTTGTCTTAGCAATTTATTTCCTCTTCCTCTCTCTTCTTTCTGTTCTTTCTCTTGCTTCCTCAAACTGTATTCCTTCCTCCTGTTAGACACTTCTCGCAGAAAACCTTGTATATGGAAGTTATAGTTAAAAGAAAACTACTCCCAAGTACTACTTTGCTTTTTACTTTGCTTTTACTAAATTTTTGAACCTTGTCCAAGACATTGCTCGTGGTGCTTTGTCCCAGCAACCCATTCTCCCTTCATGAAAACCTTCTCAACTAAGGATACTCTTTCAACAAAGGCTTTTTGTAAATGGTATTTTTACTCGTTCGACAACAACAATAATTTAACTACAATATGATATATGATGTTATAGAATTATTTTTGATTAAAGATTCCTCTCTATTTCCATACAACAATTAATTCGTTGTCACTGTTAACGGATTGAGAGTAGTGGTGTGTGTGTGTGTGTGTGTGTGTGTTATAGACTTGATCACGGATATGTACGAGTATAATAAATAAGTAATAATAATTGGTATAACAAAACATAGAAAAAATATTTTATTATTATTATTAGTATTTTTATAATTTGACAAAATACAAAACTGGTGGCGTTATTTCTGCCTAGCAGCACATCTCTTCTGAGCTGTTTTTAGCTCGCTGTCAAACTGTATGAGATACGAACCACACACACACACACACACACACACACACACACACACACACACACACACACACACACACACACACACACACACACACACACACACACACACACACACACACACACACACACACACACACACACACACACACACACACACACACACACACACACACACACACACACACACACACACACACACACACACACACACACATATATATTGTAACGCAACAGAAATGCGGTCCTCAACGTTACATAAATAGAATTATTAAAAATATAATAAGTAAATAAATATTTAACCCCCATAATAATACAAAAGGTCAAATAAATACATTTATAATTGTGTAAAAATGAATAAGGATGCAAGGTAGAGATAACAATAAAAAACAAACCTGTAAAATAGACAATAGTAAGAAATCAATGTTCAGTGAAAAGTAAATAAATCAAATATACTTGTAAGAATTGTAGAAAAGAAACCAATATCGAAAATGTTAAAGTAAATGACAGTGAAATTAGATAAAAACGAGTCAATAATTTACATTACTAATTAATCGAAAGTAATGATTCTGAATTGAATGATGTTAGTTTGTTACCATGAATGTTATGTTAAAGTTTGTGTTAGATTATGCAACTTACTTGTTGATGTAATAGCAAGTAATGAAGCAAAATGTATTATTTGATTACTGTTGTAGAAAGGTGGAGGAAAGCAGTTAATTAGTGTTAATTGATCTCAATTTTCTTATATGTGATCCATAGATCAAGATAAAGTTGTTGTTAGTTATAAAAAGAATAATTATTTGTGTAAATGTAAATAGTTAAGGTTTGATTATATTTATAAACTTATGTAAAAAGGCTATAGTTGTTAACCAGTTATAATCAAAGGTAGGTCCATATATAATAAAAGGCCTAACAGCCAATAACACTATATAACAACTCAAAACATAAAGGTTAGGTAAAGAAGTTAATAATAATTAATGAATACAGTTCAAGGAGTTAGAACAAACATTTGATAATTAATAATAAATAATAAACCAACTCAATATAAACAAAGTATGATATTGCCATAGTGTAATGATATCGATTGATAACGTTTGATATCGGAAAAATAATAATTATGAAAAGAAACAGACTAAGATTGAAAAACCAGCAGAATATATGTAGAAATTAGTAAACAAGCTATAAATAAAGTTATATTCCGATATAATGGAAGATTAATAAGGAATGGAAGAATAATATATGAAATTATCACTATATAAAAAACATTGAAAAAGAATAAAAATAAATTTGTTGCTAGGGACAACAAAAATTGAGATAATTTGTTGATAGGTATTATTGCATTTTATGATCTGAACGTGATGAGATTAAAACCCAAAGAAATGGTTAATATAATTCACCTATTCTAAATTATTTCGATACAGTTGCAAATCACAATATATTAATAGTTATTTGTCTTAATTATGCCAGCAACATTTAACCAAATTGTATAATGGTATCGTCTAATAATAATAATAAGTAATTGACTTCCACAAGGAAGGACTTGGATTGTCCAACATCAGAAGAAGAATTATTGAAAATTTAATGAAATATTAATAAAATATAAAGAACCAACTGTGTAAAGAACTAATACTACACACCACACTGAAAATCATAACCATTTAACTACATTGGACATCACTATTTACTTCATACGATAGAAAAAACGTATTTGGATCCAGAATTTGCCGAAGAACACAATCACCAGTCTGGCCGTAAATAAACCAAGGAAGCAGTATTTCCGAGTTAACCAGGACTAAGGATTCCACTTTATTGAACTTGAAGAAAAGAATAAAGAAAACCATCTCCTTGCTGATCGACACGAGGCATCATTTCACGAGGTTAGAAATCAACCGCCTTCAAGAGCCGCTTCGTTCTACGTCTGGTAATTTGCAATTGTATAAATAATATTAAACAACACAACACTTTAAATTTGTAATATCTTGCATTCTTATCTATGTATTTTTAATCTTCCCCGCAGTTACAAGAACCTTCACACCCTGAATTAAATTAATTATAAAATAACAAAGTATATAACTGAATCTAAAATAAAATATTGGACCGAACAATAATCGATTAACGCAACATATAGCCTTTCGTATGTCAGTTAAAACCAATCTTATTTAATGTTAACAAGATGAAGTAATAAAGAAACCTTGTAGAATTTCAGCATCTTATTATTGGGGTATTATTTAATGAGTTGGGAATAAGAATTAACAGACTAAGTGTATAATAACTAGTTACCGTACACGGTGAATTAACCTATAAATTTCGTTGTTCCGGAACTGCAGCGCTTGTTGCGGAATTCTCTGACACCAAAGAGAATAGAATTAAACACGAAATTTCAATAATTCTCTGCAATGTAGACTAGGGCTGAGCGGAATTTTAGAATAAAACACTAATTATTTAATTTATTTCACACTAACACTGGTATCTTAAATAGAAGGATAAGTTAATCATAATTAACGAGATTATTATATCCCACAACCCCAGATATCTAAGAAATTGAATTATATTAACATAATAGAAGAGAGGATAGACAGAGAGACGTACCCGGTCGGATAACAAATTGGCTTCCATCGCGGGGCTCGAACGAGACGCACGTAATCGTCAGATAACAATATATATATATATAGATAGATAGATAGATAATTTTGAATTAATATGAACTTAATTATAAACAATCGAACTGTTGGTCGGGGTCCTGAAAGAGGTACTGGAATATCGGGGTATGGGGATAATATGTCAATAGCGTCTACTTAGTGAACAAGGGTAGAGGAGTTAATGTCGACCGTTAAGAAAGTGCGGATCGTGTTGTCTATTGTGTCAATGGTCTGGAAGTAATCCAGCGGCTGAAGTTTAAAGTCGACGGTTAACGCCGATTCTTAGATGTCGACGGAAACCAGACAATAGTCGGCACGGCGTAATTATGGCGATGGTCGGACATCACAAAAGCGTAATGGGCGAACAACCATTTACCATTATTGTCTGCCGGCGTGGCTTTCTATTCATTGGCCGACTTCAATAAAATGCATTTCAATTTTACATCCCCTGACAACCGATGCTGCTTTTTGCAGTACGAACAATTCTGTTCTTACTGAAGTCAAACAATGAAACGATAAACGTTTTTAACCAAACTATGTAGTGCACGAGTTTGAAGTACTAATGGCCATCTGCTATGTGAACAGCAATTCATATTTTCATATTTGTTTGTAAATGCGTTTCTGTTTGTTGGCAGAACTGTGTATCTTATGAATCAGCTAACAATTTAGTTATCATATTTTTTGAGCTACGCATTTAATGAAAACTACTCTGCCCAGTCAATAAAAGAGAAAACATAACTTTTTATTAAAAAATGGTCAAGTTATAATTGAGCCCTTGGTGCAATAATGGTGTTCGTAAATTTTTCACGAATTTTGGTTAAAGTCATACAAAGATAGCTCTACCTTTATTCAGTACGGTATATAAGTTGTGTAAGTCCAGCTTCACTAGTAACTCAACTATTCTATAAGGATTTTACCATAACAAAATTAACTCAGACATCAGACCATTAAAAACAAAAACAAGAATCTAATTTAAAAAAAAGAATACACTTTATGGAACGGTAATGACATCAATTTTTGTACAATATTTTATTCAGTTCAAATTTTAATAAACAGGGCTCGAATACCATTTAAACAAAATTATTTATTATAATTTAAACAGATTTATTTACATATTAATTTTTATTTCTTAGTTACTGATTATTTATTTTATTTTTATTGGTTTCAACGTTAGTCAACCAATGAAATAATCCAATATAATAGAGAAAGTTTAAAATCAGTAATGGCGTAAGTCAGAAAATAATTTAAAGTAAGAAATTTAGGTTATAACGTGATGTTTCCCTCAACATAAAGAATATCCCTTAATATAAAAAATTGTATTACTAAAATAATGAAGGACAAAACAATAATTGAGTAATGAACTCACATAATGAGATATATATGTTAAACCATAAATTTAAGATCAATGTAAAACAAAATAATAAAACTAAGATACCATATATAACTATCTGGAACTTTGTAACAAATGACTCCAGTAGAATGAATAAGAAATATGACAAAATAGATGAAAGCCTATTCAGCAGAACCTAACTGGATTACCAATTAGGAAGGTGTTAATAAACTAAATAAGAATTTAATGAAACCAAACAATAAAGCTAGAGGATAATTCTACCTGAGTGTGAATGAAATCACATAGACAATTCAGAGAATAATTATTATAAGTGTAATAACAGTTTTAATTTTGTATGAACATATTACAATGTAGGTTAGGTTAAGAACCAATGTTATATGTTAAAGAAAGAGAAGAATATGAAGAAGATAGTAACGTAAAGAATGTCATAATAGAAAGTATAACCAATAAACTGAATAATAGCTAAGACAATGATACATAACTATGGTGGGTTATGAATCAATAATAATATAAATAGTAAGAAACTCATGTTACACCTAAGGCCTACACATACTGGGTAGGAAAAAAAGGAAACAAATTGTATATATAAAACATGTTAAATCATAGACCTACTCTATGGATTAAAAGATAATGTATGTTAGTAGAGTAAGTTATTAGCAATCAAAGGTGTTAATAATGGACCATACATAATGTAAATAATAACAAAACAACTTGGACAACCAACTTACACCTACTGTATAAGTTAGTAATGAACATTACAAGTAATAAAGAGGGTATTAGTTTATAAGATATATAGTAAAAGTTCAACTAGTTCATAAGGAATAAGTAATAACTGTTGAATTGTATTAGAGTTAAGTAATTTTGTTTAAAGAAAAGAATTATAGTCCATGGAACAAGGGACATTATGGTGCCTAGAGGGCAAGTTACTGTTTTGTTAAAAAAGTTAATGTTTATAGATATCAGTACTAATTTTAAAATATCTTTTATTAGCATAAGATAGAAGGTACAACCACAAACATTTAGGTATGTACAAATAGGACTAGATTTAAACAAAAATGTTAGAATAGGCCATCAGTTAAAAATGTTATTTTTGTTATTACTGAACAGAAATATGGCTTAAGAGATCTCAAAACGATCAGCATAAAAAATGAAGTTTAATGGTGGTAATATCTTTGTTATATTCAGTAGCATAAGGAAAATATGTCAATTTTAAGATTTTTTAATATATTTGATCAAAAAAGGGACGCTTAGGTTGGCGTCTGTTGGTGAGCATCAAACCATAAAACGGAATTTTTATGATTAAAACGGAATGCTTGGTAAATTCCATCAATCAGAAGCCTTCACCATGTTAGGTGAATCCACCCAGAATGCACCGCCAAAGAGACAGCCTTTCGCCGGTCATCATACAGTAAAGAACACCTCCTCTGTGACAAGGAAATTGTAAATAGTCTCCAACCCAAAGTGTAAAATAATCTTGTTCCCAAAGTCTCTAACCAGAGTGAGGTTAGGTAAAGTGCAAACAAATGACGATCTAACCTTCAAGCGGGGACATAGCCTAACAGTGAACAAGTGTCATGCAGTTATATTTAAAGGACATTATGGTGAATAAATAATAACAGTGAATTATATTAAATGTATAGGAAAGTATATAGTGCATCTAAGAAATTTCGAACCCAACTTAATATTTAAGTATCACTATACTACGGCAACTTTTTTATACACTTGTGAACTAAGTTTAATACCATCACAGTATGAAAACACACACTATTATAATTATTTTGTGTTTAACTATTATTTCGTTGTACTTAATATTTAAACTTGAATAACATAGCCATCAAGAGTTAACCTCGAAAGCGAACTCTGTCCATACACGAACTGTTCGTCACTTTATATTTAAGTTGTTATTTTATAATATTATAATTAATTTTGGTATTGTAATGTTTTGTTCTTCAAAAAGGCATTTTTGGTTAATTATTGTAGTCAAAATAACCCAAAAGGTTATTTTTTCCTAACGTAAATTGTTACCTATATCTCTGAAAATCTGAACTCATGCTACCAAGCTATAATTGAAACAAGCATTATTATTACAAGAAATGTTATTCATTTTTATATCAGAAAAATAGAAGAGAATTCTAAAATAAAATAAAGGCAAAGTGAAAGTAATTAATGGTGTATGAATTATCATTTTAATAATTAATATTTTATTAAAAATATATGAACATTGTGTTTAAATCAACTCCAGAAGGATAAGTTGGCAGTATCTATTAGGGAACAAAACGTGCTTTTTAAATCATTTAACTAGATCAGTGAACTCTAATAAAGTAAAAAGAATAAATTAAATAAAACTTACGAATAACAATTACTACAAACTTTTAAAATCTCAATTAGTAATAAACAAAACTAGGGCATTTATTGAACAATTACTAATAAATAACAAAGGAAAATTAGAACATTCTAGTTACAAAAACAATCACACTACGAAAATAATTTTATTTCAGCATTAGTATTATTTTGTAAATAGTGAGTTTTACAAGGTTAATGTTAATATGTATACTTGGCTTTTAAGTGATAATTATATTTTGAACAGAAAATACAAAAGTTATGTTTCCAATCATCCAAAATTATATAAATAGTTATGTTTAGGTTTTTAAAGACCTCTAAACATCCTAAAATAAAATTTATGCCCATCTACAGTCCATCTATCTTTGGGGCATATCTTACAACAACGTTGGAATGCATCAACCGATTATCGTTAAACATGGCGAACTTTTTTTTTTTTTATATTTACAACTGCCGTTTATCAGTTTACACCTAGATTCCTTTTTCACCAGGACAAAAAAAAAGACTTTAAAATTTGTAAATATTATACACATTGATAGATTGTAAAAATCTATCTGATACATGCCAGATATTAAATTAAAGAGAGTTTTAACCAAATTCTAAATATAGTGTTCGGTTTTGGAAACTTACAAATCTTGTAAGGATTCTCTGTCACCAGAGCCCGAACAAGATCAAAACTTTGGAAAAATGTAAAACTCTTATACAAATATCAGACTAAATATTTCAGTTAAATCGAAATGTAATGTTTACTCTCAAAATTTTTTAAATTAATAGAATCACGGGTCAAAAACGGAAGTCAAAATTATGACAAAATTGTAAACGTGAATGTAAGGCAGCATTCTGCCAACACCCATTGTCAATATTTGGCCAACTTCAAAACATTGTAATATGTGTTTGCAAGAGAACTTTACATAATATAATCGTTTACAATGAAAAATGTATAGCCTACATGAAACAGGTGAAATATTTTTCTCTTCTGCGCGTATTCAACTAAATTGCTTACAAACTAGATGACAGCTCATTAATTCTTAAACATTCATTTAAAATTAGTTTTGAGTTAGGCTTCTTTTGTTAATAACGAAACCTGAATACAAGAAAGTAATGCAGAAATCTTGTACTGATAATTTTTCTGTGAAAGTGAATGCCGGTCTGCAGTATACTATTCTCGGGTGCATACGTGTAGACACTGTCTCTGGAAGACGCTTTACATATTAATTTAATTAAGTTTAACACCAATTTTAGATGTCTGTAAACACCAATAATTTGTAGACACTAATGAAAGTAATGTAGTTAGTTTACATTACGCGAGCAGGGCAGTACGATATGAAGTTTGGCTTGTCGACAACGGTTTAAAAGGGAGTGGCGCCCGCTGGTTAGCCATAACTGTAATCATCTTGCGGGAAGTACTACCTGTTTGTACCAATATAGTTCCATGACAGAGATAGACACTGTACAAACTTCTCGTGCATCGAGAAGCAGACGCAACCAAGCCCGGAAGGTGAATTTAGCCAAGATGCGGGGTTCGAGCACGGTGGAACTCGGTGGAGTTGAGGACGATGTGTTTGACTTGATAACTTAGAAAGTTAAACCTAATTAATTCAGTACATGGCTATTAACTCAATATTCGTAATGATGCTACTTTTTTACATGATAGTTTTGCACCGTTGTATTAGTATTCGAAGTAAAGTAATTTTTACACAGTACAATGCAATCACTTAAATGGCTGCCGTGATTTTGCTTACGTAAAAAAATGCAACTAATTGCAGACGTTGTTGTAGTCCAGTGAATTTTGCCAACATAAAAAAGAATATTTCCCTCGGGGGAGCGTGTAACCTCAAGAGGGCGCATCCCCAGGTGGCGGATAGGGGAGCGCCCTAACCGATCTGGTTCTTGCTAGATCGGCGGGTAGGAGGGAAATAAAATACCTCCCGCGGAGCAACAGGCGGGGTAGGTAGGGCTCCTCAGCCGCAGAGAAGGCAACCTACCTAAGAGAAGGACACTTTGAAATCGAACCCTGGCCCTCCAGGATGGGGGTTGAGTCGTTAGGCTAGCGACCTAAACTTGTAAAAGACATAAGATGCTAACAAACCCAACAAAAACCAGCCTTGGATGGTGGACAGGGATTTTGGTAGACGAACACAGCAACGGAAATGGACTTTGAGTTTGGCTATATCGAATATTCAAGGAATCAGAAATAAACAGCAAAAAATACTACAAGAATGCCTGAAACGGAAAATAGATCATATTGTCCTCTCGGAAACGAAGAAAAAAGGAAATGGGAATGAAAATCTAAAAGAATACATACACTTCTTTTCGGGTGTAAAGAAAGATCAAAGAGCTCATGCAGGGGTATCCATATTTATTCATAAAAAATACCGGAATCGGGTAAAATCATGGGAGCCCATTAATGAAAGGTTTTTAGAAATGACAATTCAGCAAAGAGGGAGAATTATTACAATAACTGGCATGTATGCTTTAACTGAGGACGCCACAGTTCAAACCAAAGACAATTTTGATGAAGCTCTGAGAGAAATCATAGAGGACATTCCAAACAATCACGAAATAATCCTTGCAAGAGATCTTAATGCAAGAGTCGGAAAACAAAGAAACAGTAAGGTAGTTGGCACACACGGAGAAGAGACAGTTAATAACAATGGTGAGAGATTAATCGATTTATGTGAACAATATGAATTGAAAATAATGAATACCTTCTATGCTCACAAAGTCATCCATAAGTATACGTGGTACCAGAACACAAGAGGTCTAAGATCTATAATAGATTATGTAATATTGAGACAAAGATCTGGTTTGAGAGTGCGGAATGTGACAGGGGAGCTGAATGTGGGTCAGATTACAGATTGGTCGTTGCTAAACTGTATATTTCCTTCATAGGAGCTCATGTAGAAAGAGCAGAAAATGTTGGCCCGAAAATTAAAGACGCAAAATATAATTTGAAGAGTTTTCAGCACGATAGTACAAGAATGCTGTATTCGTGGAGATTAGAACAAAAGTTAATGACAGCAACCAGATCCACTTTAGAAGAATACGAGCATATAAAGAAATGTATTAGAGAAGCGGCTGAGGAAGCCCTAGGAAGACAGGATCGGAAATCAAATAAACCATTCTGGTGGGATAGTGAAATAGAAAATCAAAAAGAAAAAGGAAACATATTTGAAACTACTACAAACTAAAGATGAAGAGACTAAAGAAGGTTATAAAAGAATGAACAGAGAAGTTAAACAACAAGTAGTGAAGAAGAAAAATAATGCTTGGGAGAAAAGATGTGAATACATAGAAAATCAGCTGGGAGGTACACAAAGCTCAGAAGCTTGGAAGACAATTAAAGCCATTAAAACTACAAACCGGACACAGATATTTTTGAACAACATACCTGAAACAAAATGGATACAATATTTTATGGAGCTATTGGTTGAAACAAGGAATAAATTCATTCCAAATGACTATGAAATGAAAGTATCTGGAGAAATTACACTAAGTACTGAAGAAGTTCAAGAGGCAATAAAAGGTACAAAATTGAGGAAATCCCCAGGTCCGGGAGGAATAAACCCAGAATTAGTTAGATATGGGCCCCCCAAGCTGTTTGAAATGCTCAGAAATTATTTGAAAGATGTCTAAATGGAGAAGAAGTGCCGGTGGAGTGGCGAACATCGTATATCTCACCAGTCCATAAGAAGGGTTCAAAGTTGGACCTTAGAAATTACAGAGGAATTGCTGTGATCCCGACCATCGGGAGAATATACTCAAGGATTTTGAAAAACTTAATCGAAGAAGACATCAAGACCAAGCAGCCCGAAGAACAATCAGGTTTTAGAGCGGGGCGATCCACGGTAGACAACACTTTACAATCAAAATAGCAGTTGAAAAGAGAGTACAGCATAATAGAGAAACGCATATAGCTTTAATAGATTTAGAAAAGGCATACGATAGCATCTCAATCTCACAGTTATGGAAGGAGATGGAGCATTTGAACATAAATGCAAATTTGATTGCAGCCACCAGAAGATACTATCGACAAAATATCACCAGGGTCAAACTGGGAAACAATCTCACTCTCCCATTCGAAACTACAAAAGGCGTAAGACAAGGATGCTGCTTGTCCCCTACCCTCTTTAAAATATACTTAGACAGATCTCTAGTAAGGTGGACAAAGAAGTGTAAAAGCATGGGGCTGAGAGTAGGAGATGACAATCTGTTCACTCTATACTTTGCCGATGACCAGATTGTGGTAGCAGAGAATGACGAAGACCTCGAGTATATGGTTAGAAAGTTGAAAGAGGAATATAACGCAGCTGGTTTGACGATGAAAATGGCAAAATGTGAGTTACCTGATAGAGGGCAATGAAGAAGTTAAGGACTTAAAATTGGATGTGGACAGGATAAGAGGTGTTGAAAAAAGTAAATATTTAGGCGTTATTTTCAGCAAACAGGGAAGCAGCAAAGATGAAATTCAAGAACGTGTTAACAAGGGGCGAACCGTTATAAGAACGCTGAATTCGCTTCTATGGGAAAGGAGTATAACCAGAAATACAAAGAAACATATATATAATAGCTTGGTGGGAAGTGTAATCCTTTATGGAGCAGAAGTTTGGAACGTTTCAAACGTAAATAAGAAAAAACTGATGGCAGCGGAAATGGACTTCTTTAGGAGGTGTTGTAGAAGATCAAAATTAGACAGGGTTAGAAATGAGACTATTAGAGCCGAGATGAATATTGACAGGACAATAATAGATGAAATAGAAAGGAGACAATTGACTTGGTTTGGGCATGTGAAGAGATTGGAAGATGACAGATGGCCCCGCAAAATATTGGAATGGATACTACCGGTGAGGAGGAAAAGAGGACGTCCACGGAGGAGTTGGCGAGATGACGTAGCGGAAGCAATGGTTGCAAGAAATTTAGAACTTACATGCTACGGTAGGTTACAGTGGAAGTTGGGGACGGAGAAACGGCGACAGCTGTAAAGATCCGTTATATATATATATATATATATATATATATATATATATATATAAAAGAATATTTACTCCATATTCCGTTTAGTATATTCAGATTTTAGGATTGTTTTATCGATATATTTTGCATGTAGAAAATCTTAGATAATATGTTAGAGCAAATAAAGTATATTTAAAAATGTTATAATTCTATTTGGCAATCGGTCAACAAACTATTGAATTAGATGTTAAAATGTGCTGTCCTATTAGAAGGTCAATTATTGTAGTATTTGCGTTACTACTTAATTTGATTTCTGTTAGCTAACTTTTGATTTTTATAAATATAGTAATAATTGGCATAATTACACAAATGATATAAAAATTATAAATGTAATAGTAGTTAGAAGGAAGATAATAATTAATGTTTACTAGATAATTATGAAATTTCTGTTCGGGAATTTTAATACGTAAAGCTGGTTGTACACCAATGATGATTTATATATTGTTGAATAAATGTTTCAGTTCACTAATGTGTAACGCTTATTACTGTCCATCTAACTCCCCCACTCCCCCCATAAACACACAGCCACACACGTGTCTGTATAATATTAACATTTTAAATGAATTAAAAATAGTAGTGAAGGTTGCGTGAATATTTCACTGAGTAATGGCTGAAAATATTAACGCCAGAGATATTTTAAAATAAAAATAAAAGTGCCGTCGTAGCGACCGCGTCTCATCTAGGCAATGATGAAACGTAATACATCAGGGAGGGGAGTAGCCGGCGAGCGAACAAACAAGGAAGAGAGCACAGGTGATGGACGTGAAAAATGACCGACGTTTTTTCATCGTTATTTCTTCCCTCGTATCATTTTTAAGAGGAAAACTGACCTTTTTTAGTTGTTGACAAGATGTTAGGGTGACATTAAAGGGACGGTAAAGGGTGGCGCGCTTCATGCATTTCAAGAATGTACGTGTGAGAGGGGAAATGTTTGCGCGTACTCTTTTTGAAGCCCTCGCCGTTTTATAACCACCACCTGCGTACAAACAAGCTAGACACTTCCTCTTCAGATATACTAATTGATTCTGTGATTTAGTTTTATAGTTTTGTTTATAATTATTTATTATAATACATTTAAGTTTATAAATATTTTAAAAATTAAGTATTTTTAAAACGTATGATATGCTTGCTTTTTGTTATACAGTTTATAATTAAAATACGCATGAATTATTAACACACGCACACACCACACACACACAGTAGTAATCAATCACTCGTTCCGTTTTTTACAAACTGGCAATTTCATCGTAGCTTGTTCCTTTTTACTCTTCGGTTGCTCGTATACAGGCCGAATCTTTAACCGGTAAATAAATAAACATAATTATTTTTTAAATCTACATTATGAATATAAAATGGTAACTGGAACGTAGATTTTTAACATTACATAAAGGAATACGCTTATAATATCAGATTATTTTTGACAAAAAATAAAATCGAATCTCCGAATGTAATTTGAAGAAGGAAAAATTTAAGACATTGTAACGGAAACTATAATTTTCACATAGAATGTAATATTTAATATGTTGACGCAACAAGGGAAGCGTGGACTGAGGGTTGGCACGGTACGAGTCGTTTGATATTAAAACAGCCGTCCACTGCGAGCGGCTCTAAAAACATACATTTGATGGATAACATTTAGTACCGACCAATATGTTTTAGCATGAAACACATCTACATGAAGTTCACATATATACGCACGACTAAGGAATGACTGAAACATGTCTGCTTGCACACATGTGACATTTGCATTCAATGTATCAGAAAATAACGGCAATAGACAATTCTTAATCTGTAACAGTTAGCAGGTAAAAAACTGTTCTCACAAGTTCAGTACATTTTACAGACCTGTATTAAAAAAAAATAAAATCAAAATTTTTGTTTTCACTTCATATGCCTATATATCCCTTTAATAAAACACATTTCTATAGACGTTACCGTGTATTTCATAAAAAAGAATCAATATTTGAAAGTTACAAAACATTTTAAATAAATAAAAAATAAATGGAATAATTAAGGAAATAAAAGAAGGAATAAGTAAAAAGGCAAGTACAAAGTAAAAAGAAATTAAGTAAATATTAGTTAAGTAGGTAGCTAGGTAAATAAGTAAGTAAGTAAGAAGGTAGATAAATAAATAAGAAGGTGGAATTATTTTTATTTAATTTTCACTTCAATAATTTTGAATTCAATAACTTCAATATAACCCAATGTTGTGCTCCAGTGTTCACAAGAGGTGTGGGTTGTTACCTCCCCCTCCTCCGGTTAAAAGGATTTAGTTAGCTGTCAAATCCTGTTTGCGTCTGTTTTAAGTAACATACTTATTAAAACACTCGCAGAAGTGTCATCAATTTATTTACAGATTTGACTGTCTTGTCTAATATAAAAAGGGTTGCTACTTAATGCTTATTTTACAAATCTCATTTGTAGTTATAGATTGGTTGTATTACTCAGGTAATGTACTTTTTCTCTGCCACTCCTTTCTGCAATAATCTGGTGTTATAATGTTCTTTTTCTTACTTTCATCACGGACCATATATTTAATACGTTCTGCATATTTTACACTTAAAATCTAAAGTACGTGTTGATTATTATTATTATTCCTGTGTCTTTTTTGTGTTTAAAGATGTTGTCAGTGTAATAATTTGAATAAAATTCACACACAAACTTTGAGTAATCAAGCTTTCTCGATTTATCGACTTTTCAACACAAAAATGTTTCCAAGCAATAGCGTTTATCTTAAAACATTATAAAAATGTATTATCCTAATAAATACAATAATTACAATTCGGATTAAATTAGTAAAATGTGTAACTTTCAAGACAGAAGGTGAAAAAATTAGCAATAACTGTAATAGGTATATCTACATTTACTACTCATAATATGTATATGTACGTATAATATAAAATATTTCAAATACGTGTAATAACGTATAAAATAAAATATAGTCTGTATAAAAAAATAAAACTCTTACAAACATTGTAACTATTTTTAGAGAACAAAACCTTAATGTTGTTTTTGACGAACTGTGAATTGTTTTACTTTTCATTATGTGTTGCACCAAATACTGCATAAGTCTTGTTTTGTGTTGTAATGGAGTTCTATTTTTCCAGCTGTAGAAGAATATTACAATAACTACAATTTTATCTGAATACAATTTCCTTGTTTGTCGCTGAAGTCACAAGATTTCCAAAAATCAAACGTGCCTTGTTACCTTAGGAACAGAATAGCATGATTATCAATTGAGGTAGTATATGATTATGAATAGCTCTTGTGAATAATTTCCGAGTCTTCAAAACTTGTTACAGTAGAATTTATCTTTGTACAGAACACTGTATTAAGAACTATTCTATCGTCACTTTGTTTGCGTTTGCAACCCAAACGCCTCGAAGTTGTTTCGCGCATTGCTTTCATTTCTTGGTAGCTGGCGTAGGCCTACTAACTGTAGTCATTACTCGGCACTAATTGCTGTATTAAGATTAACAAGTTGTTTACCTTGTGAGAGTATTGTTTAGGGTTTTACAAATTGCTGTATTAAGATTAACAAGTTGTTTACCTTGCGAGAGTATTGTTTAGGGTTTTACAAATTTGTAAATAATTATTGGAACAAGTATCATAGTCTATGAACAATGAAGTGTCATTTGTCACTTAAGGCTTCAGACAGTTGACAGCAGTGAAAACAAAGAAGGCACAGTTTCATATCAGAATGACAGTAATTGCATGTAGATTCGCAGGCGACATTACACGCGCTGGATAGGAGAGAAAATTTCGTGTCTGCTCTGCCGGTGATATTTTGACAACTCTTGCTTTCAGTTAGAGTACGAAGTTTCGTTGTTATCTGCACGCGAGAGTGTCACGTCAAACGTAGCGAGAGGTACCGTAATTACGGACGTCTAGAGAAACGTTGAAGGTAAATATTGTGCTATTTGAATCGCATAGAAAAAGAAGATACAACACGCAAAGAATCTGAGCTTAAGTTTTGTTTACTTACGCTTTTGTTCAAGATTTTATTTTGCATAGTGAGATTGTACACAGAAGTACTTATTGTAGTGAATAGTTTAAAACCTCTGAAAGTTGTTGCTTCTAGAAAAGTTAATAGTTTCATACATTACTTTTTCAGCTGTATTTTATAAAATAATGTATGTCCGTCTTAAATTTAAACTTTTTTAATAAACACACAGATCCATAACATTTTATATTTAATAATATAATAAGTACAAACTCATCCAAGCGATATCTGACTTCTAGCTAATAGTTGACAAAATTAATTTTTTTCCTGAATTAAATGATTCTAACACATAAACAATTTAATACTATAGAATAAATTAAAAGCATTTTAACGACAGTGTTTTAAGTTAGTTATTGTGATGTGTAGATTTTTAATTAAACTAGATGATAAATCTTTATTTAACAGCAATTTGCGCAAAGGGAACGGTGATATAAATGATTTAAATCACTATTGAAATTGCTTGAAGCTTCGAAGACTATAATAAATTAAAATAAAATTGCTCATATGTATGTTTAGATGGTAAACGTACAGAATATTACTGCTTAAATATGACTGTCCATTGATAGATTATTTAGATTTTCATGTAGAGTTGCATATATTTATTAACAGTTGGATATATTTATTTTAATTAGCAAAGATTAGTTTGTGTAAAAGTAACACGTAAATTTTGACAGATCACCTTGTGAATCAACCCGTCAGACGATTGCTCAGTATTTTGTATTTTCACTACAATCTTTGGCCTTATATAGCGTTACATATAATTTTAATTACAGTAATAATTTGATTAAGAAAGTTGTATTAGTGGTTATAATCACAAACAGAATTAACACTGTTGCACACCATTATAAAAAAACTATTCTGATTAGCACTTTCAAGCTTTACAGCTCATCATCATATCGAAAATTATTTCCGATCTGATGATGAGCTGTGAAGCTTGAAAGCGCTAATCGAAATAAATTTTCTATAGTGGTGTGCAACAGTGTTAATTCTGTTAGTAATGATTTGGGGAAAAGACTGTTAAAATACCGAAAACTTGCATAAGGTGCATAATACAATAAGGGAACAAGAAGAAAGAGCAAAGACAGAGAGAGAGCAAACACGGGTAAAAGAAAATGTCGGACGGACGTGAAAGACAAACGTTACTAGCAAAAAACGGGGATGTGTCTACGCAAACACGGTTACGCTTGTTTTTGGTAAAGGTAACTCTGTTTAACTAACTCAGAATATAAAGTTTTTCTGTTGCAGAAGGTTGTGTGCTTCTTTTTTTTTGTGAAACACTCTGCCTCTTACAAATGTGTTCAATGTTGGTGAGAGGACCTTTTTTTGCTTCATCTTATAACAATAATAGAATATTTTCTGTTATTACGTTTTCTGTTTTCGTGATTTATGAGTCAGAAAGTCTTCGACTTTGTATCTCAAAGGCACGTTTTTTACTTATATTTTTGTTCGTACCACTGTTCTTTTTTTTTTATATTTTTGTTCTTTGTAATACGTTTTCATGTAGTTTTATGTTATTATAAGATCTGTGTTACTAACTTAGATAGCTCATGTGTGCAACAAAGATGTGCTCAACTCAGCACCGTATAGTCTTTGTTAAGGAATGTTAAATAATTTAAAATGAATAAAAACGCGCATGTAACAGTAATTTTACTATACTAGTTCCGATATCTTATATTAGTTGTTACTAAAATTAGATTGCTTAAATCAAAAGAATAAAACGGGTTGGAATCAGTAAATAGTAGACAAAATTTGTGCAAGAACGAGAATAAATAACGAACATATTAAGTCTACTAAAAATGTTACATAAAATACCACAACAAATTACTGGGTTAAAATGAGGTGTCAAACTCCATAACAGGATACAGAGTACTTTTAACACATATTAAAAAACGTACACATACATACATACATACACCAACACAAACACACACACAACGTGTCTTTACTAAATGTAGTTTTACACTTCCTTATCATCCCTTCAATCATTGCAACCCGTACCTTATCATCCCTTCAATCATCGCAAGCCGGCTTGAGAAAGAAGAGGAGAGAGCGTTGACAGAAGAGTTTGGGCTCTGATAGATGTGCACCACAAACTGTTTATAACACAGCAAAATTCCGGAAACCTTATCTAAACGCGAGTGTTTGACCCTAAGTTCGTTTTCTTTCGGGCAAAAGATGAAGATCGAGACAGAAATCTCTGTTTCCTTCGACATAGCTATAGGTCTATCTGTAAACAACGCAGTAAAGAAATATCATTGTTAAAAGGGAAAAAAATAAAGAAAAACAGTGGGAACTCACATTATTGGAGAGGACTAGCAGCCGGTCAGTAAACAATTATTCTGTAATTAGAAGTTATATTTTTTATACTCTAACGGTGTATGAGGTTAACGATTAAAATGATTATTCCGTTTGAAATAACAAATACGAAAACAAGTTTAATATAAAGCTAACGTACGTTACTTGAACACTAATTGAGCCAGTTCTAAATGCTCATCAGCAAATATAACTAACAGTAAAAAAATTACTTATTGTAAACATGCACATCTATAAATTCATCACACTTGGAAAAATAAATAGACAACATTTGTACAATAATATTTTACAATTAAAATGTTTGTAGTTAAGCAATTTTTCTACTACAACGGATGCAATTTTTAATTGTGTGTTGGTGTGTTGTCAATAAGCGTTTTCTCTTTAGATCATTCGTTTTCTGACTATTTGTTTGTAATAGTTGTATTGAAAATTGCACTTTACCGTTTTATACTTACTTTTGTAATAAATTAATAGAATATTATTATACTATTACATAAACGTACAGAAGTGCAAACTACAAATTGTTTTTGAAGTAGCTGCTAGTAAAAAAGTCTATAGACAAGGATTAAACAAAAATAAAACCAGCACGAAGAAACATTTCACAGATCTAAAAGGAGTAAAGCAAACTTCATAATCAATAGTAGTAGGCGTTCCCAACAAAAACTAAGGACAAATTCTATGGAAACAGTAAGTATAAAACAGAGTGTTCTATATTTCGTAAGATTTGCGAGTTTTCTATTTTGAATTTTGGCTAATTTACTTTTTCCTCATTTGTATCTTCGCAGTTTTTCTGGACGTAAATGTTGTATCGATATAAAATGTATAGAAATTTTATTGCTACGCAGTAGAATGAGACTAATGACTATAAAAGTAATATAGACAGCGACGATATTCTACAACATTTTAGTCATATATAAATGTTAACTTCGGTTTAGTGTATTTTGCTTGACTTTTACCGAGAATTTTGGAAACAAATTTAATACATATTAGTTTTATAATTTATCTTGAAATAAATCCGACATGGAGATATAGTAAAATGTGTATGTGTTACTGTAAAAGTGTGAATTAAGTTAAATCTTAAGATTTACCGGTATAGGCCTAACCTAAAATCTACCGTTTTATGATGGTAAATGTCCGAAGATCCTTTTAAACTGTTTGCGTTTCAGACTTTTACCAACAGCTAGTGGTAAATGTCAAGATTTACCGCTGCGTTGTGGTAAAAGCGTAATGTTTTAAATTTTAAAGAAATTTATAGTTAATAATAATAAAAAAATCACTTTCTTTAAAAACGCATGAAGAAAGGATAACATTTTCTGTACACAGCGTGAACTGGTTTCTTGTAGCCTATATAAAGATGTAAGTTTGCCAATTGTGGTACCAAGTTGATAAAATTTATCATTTTCAGTATTCAGTACGACAGCTATGATAGATTTTGGGTCCACCTTTGTCCGGTCTACATCTAGCACTTTGACCCTCACATTCTGTCCAACTAAAGGTTTAGTTTACAACTATTTTTTTACAAGGGACAACTGTCATTATTTTCTGCTTGTTTTTGAAGCCCTTCGGCGGCTCTCTTTCGAAAGCGCTTCACTGTGTCGATCCTGCTTGCTGTAGCGGTTACATCACTCGTTTTAGGTTGTTCCACTATTTCAGGATCATCTGTTATTGAAGATTTAGCTTGTATTTCCATTCTACTTGAACAATCTTGCGGAAAACTATCTCCGTGCACAATTTTAACATCTTCCCACATGTCAGCTAACCTTGTTATAACTTGGTTACAGAACTCACGCCCATTATCGGAATGAAGAACATTAGGAGCGCCAAAAGTAGTTTAAATAGCCAACAGTTGATAAGCCACTTCCTCAGCTCTTTTTGATTGAAGTGCTCGTAAAAGAACGAATTTAGATAATGGTCCTGATATAGGCCTACTAATATAAATTTCGACCGATTTTATGGGTTGGCTTGCATGTCGATTAAATCGATTTGACAACGAGAATTCATTCCGTTATGTAACAGGCCTATAGGTTTCACAACAATTCCCTTTATTAACGTTATTTGTTTCTTTTGACACGGCTTACATAATTTTAAATAAGTAGCAATTGACTATATTAGGCTAACGTTTTTATATTTGCGATTTAGTTCCACTATAATTCGCGTTCTGCCTCCGTAACCAATACCAATATGATTGTCGTGTATTACTTTAAATAGTTTATCAAAACAAACGTAGTAAAGGATCTCTTCTCGTCCCGCAGAAACAGGTGCTATGAGTTTTATCTTCACCACCGATGTTAAGAATATCATAACGTTTCAAACGCCTGTAGTCCACAGGTTGTTTATAAGCCACAGTTTTTGCTGTTTTTACTTCACCTAACAAAGTATTATATTTTCCTTTGGGTAAATAAAAGTTGTTATAAAGTTGTACAAAAGTTGTTAAAGTTGTTATACTGTCCTTTTTATTACGCACCGATTCCCCTAAAAGTTCATACAATCTTTTACTCAATATGTCACTAAGGTTTTTGGACCGAAAACCGAACAAATATCAAATATAATATTAATAAACAAAAGATACAAAGCTTTTTATCTTCGATTGCAGCTTTTACTACAACGCAGCGGTAAATCTTGACATTTACCACTAACTGTTGGTAAAAGTCTAAAATGAAAACATTTTAAAATGATCTTCGAACATTTACCATCATAAAACGGTAAATCTTAGGATATACCGGTAAATCTTAAGATTTACCTTACTTCGCACTTTTACAGCAACATATGGTTTACAACGGTAACTATAATAACAGTTTTTTTAAGAAAAAGATTTTATCTCACATTTACCATAAATATAAACTGTAACATAATCAAGTGTAATGTAAGGTTAAGACCAAGGATATCAGTTTACATTTTTTTTATGCAACACCGAAACTGGAAACAGCAAAACTCAAATTGGTTCGGGTGCTGTCAAACAGTATTTCGTGTAGTCTGTTCATTTATTTAGTCTTCCCTTCTCTAAACCATTTGTTACAGACAGAATCAATAGTGTCCCAAGTTACAGTCCCAAGGCCGGTATTACTAACATTCAGTGTTACCAAGATACAAAGATATTAAAAATCTCGACTAAAAACTCATAATTAACTAGAATTTGTTTCCGTGTATTAATGTTCCGCCGTGAGCCTTGATACGGTATGTGACATGCATTAGTCATAAATTAACGCACATTGTTTTCCCTTCTGTAACAGCACAAGAAATAAGGGACAGCAAAGGGATTAAACATTTTATATAAAATTTTTAGATAAATGTTACTACTGTTCAGTCTATACCGCTGAATTTAAAATTGTGTGGTTTTTATTACTACTATCTTAGAATTACTGACTAGTTCATTTCCAGTTTAATATATCAATGACCCCGACGGCTTTAAATTCATTGCTTACCTCTCTTTTATGGAACAACAACGTTCCATAAAAGACTTATAGAAGTGAAATCTTTTATTACATAAAATACATTTTATAAATCTTGAATACTTAGATACAATTAAATAAACAGCTAGCTAGGCTACAGATTAAATGATTGCAAATGTTGATTGTAAGGTTTACAGTTTCATTACAAAATAAATTTAATTCATATATAACGTTTATGTAAAAGACCATTTTTATTTTTAATTATAGAGCAGTTAGAAATTGTAGCATAACATAAAAACAGACATCTACGTTTTCAGAACGATAATAAAGATTATTTATAAAACAAATTAAAATTGTGTTTTGAACTTAAATATGTACTGCAAACTATTGACTATAAGTGGATGCACATTAAAAGACAAAGCGCACTACTTTTTTACCGTTATTTTATTTTGGTAAAATGAACAGGAGAAATGGATAATTTCATGCCGAATATCTTAGTGCGGCAATTCGAAGCCTGTAGCAATTCGAAGCCTCCTCAAATTGGAGGAGTGGAAAGACAGCGACAAAGCTTGGCACGGCAGAGGAAAAATTACAGGTTTGATTTTGATTACATTTCAGTGTCTGCTTTTGAACAGTCAAACGGTAATATCATTTACACGGTTTCTAAGGAACAAATAAGCTGGATAAATGTGTCTGACTTATATTAATGAAAAGAAATAAGCTGAATAACAAAAATATAGTATTTCATTTACTATTGCCTAGAGATAAAGCAAAATTAATAATTATACATTCTCGTAGAGCTTTAACAAAAAGAAAAGTGGGAAATATGGTAAATTTAATATGTCAATGGAAAACTGGTGAACAAGTCTGAAGCAATAATCCATATGTAGACACAGTAAATGAACACAATATATCCATATAAAAGTGAGAAAGAAATTTATTTTTAAAAGTGCTGAGCAGGTGTGCTACAACTTGCTGGTATGTTGTGGAATTATCCATTGCGTTATGAAGAACGGCATTACGCGATGAACGCAGGTATTCGCGTGGGAGGCGTGTCTGTCATGTGGCTTTACAAAATGAAACCGCGCGCGTCAGGGTTGAATCAATGGCACAGCAGTTACGTCATCGCTTGTAAATTAATGCTGCAATTGCTCAAACATAGTTGCCCCTTTGCATCTGTACACGTCAACAACGGTCTCGAGCATTTTAACTGTCTCATGCTAATCGTCGGAGGCTTTTGTACACGAGTCTTTTGTTTGTTTCAATATTTAATATTTTCCTGTAGTTTGTTTACTGATACTTCTGTATATGTTATTAAATTTCAGATTGAGGTATCTGGTAGTCTTCAATGTACCAGTGAATGTATTTAGCGCCTTCATATATCGCTGTATGCAGTAAGCACTATTGCAGTGTACTTAAATAGCCAGCGACGCCTTGTTAAGATTGTTAAATGATTCAGATGGATGGAAAATTCACACTTGGTAAAAGAACACAGAATTAACAATTTTTGGATGAAATGATAACAGAAAATGCCTATGTATATAATAGATGTATATATGTACAGCCAAAACACATTTTTCATTGTAAATGTAAAGTATCGTATTGTAACTCCTACATTTTACAGTTTTAACACAGTAATTAAAAAAATAATTTCACGTTGTCCAATTGTCAAAATAAGTAATTACTTTAAGATCAAAGTTAAAATTTTTAACATTCACGCAAGAAAATAATAATTTTTTACAATTACTATATAAACATATGTACCTGCGAAAGTTAATTTTTGTATGAATAAAAAATTTACCTAATTATACATAACTTTAATGTACGTTGATTCTCTAGCTAGGAAAATTAGCTTTTAATACATGTTATGAATTTTAGTTTATAATATCATTTGTTGGTACGAAAAGTATTTGTTTTATTAGGAGTTGGTCTTCTAAAAGCTTTCGCATTTCAGCGTGATTTGTTTACGTAAGTTATCCAAAATAAATTTTATGTACAGTAATTGAAATACTGTATAGGCTCAGGTGTAATATTTCATAAAAATAAAAACATTACAATAACATTTTATATAATTTAAATTACAAACACATTTGCATATTAATAAGTAATTCTTACTTAACTTCAGATAACATATACCCGTAGTAATGTGTCCGTAAGCTTAAAAATGTTACGGAAAATATACTGCAACGATACAGCCATATGCTCAATTGAGCATTGATTTAATAAATCTAAAATTTGTTTAATTAATATAAGTTTGGGGTAAATGGACAGGTCTGGGATTGTAAAAATGTTTCATTGTTATACTAGTGGAGAAATTAACCTGTTTCAACAGGCAAGGAACACCTGCTCGATTATATGTGTGTTACGCGTGTATCTTGTGTGTGTTAGTGATGCATGTACAAACAGGAATCTCAGCTACTATAACGTCCCGTCGTTATAATATCGGGAACCTGGTTAATTGGCTCAGGTCAATTAAACAGGCTGCCATAATCTTAACAAACTCATAATTAACTGGAATGTAAACAAATGTTAAATAGGATCCCGTGAATTGAGGGATATTGATAGGGGTTTATAGATTTATTCACTCACTATTTTGGACCATGCCATCTCTTTATTATATAATGTATTAACATCTCCGAAGAAATTTAGCAATGAGTATATTAAAAGTAAAAACATTTGCACCTCTTGTACAAATAGAATTAGATTAATTAATGAGTTAACATAGCTTTTACTGCCCTCGGATCCGAGTATTTTGTTTCAGTATATGATATTAAAATTATAATCTTTATTTTGTGCCATCTGAAGAATGGGCTTATTTAACTTTAACGTGTTATATTCATAAAAGCATTAAACTTAACACATACTATTACTAAGCATGAAATTACAATTTTATGTTAATTAAGTCAGTCTTTCGTGTTTTACTTTACTTTCACTTGTTAATTAAGTGTCTATCATGTATTATTTTAAGTTAAGTTCTGAACCACGGAAGTTGAACTTCCGTGTCACCTGAGTGTAACATCGTCGGCGAATCGGCGCTTCTATCGGTTGTGCAGGGTGTCTTGGAGATCTTCTGGCTATCGTGTTTTGGTAAAATCTTCTGTCATTCCTAAAGATGAGTCGTCTGTCGGGTCTGTAGATTCTTGTAGTAGGTTTTGGGTTGTAACTTTCACTGGTGTTCACATTGTTGTACCGCACGTATTACTTACGGTTAACAGTTACATGTTAAAAGTTTAACATCACATTTAGGTGATGTTAGTTCGTTACAGAGATGTCATTGTCATACGCTCACGTCATTTACGACATTTTTACATCATCCGGCTATCTCACACAAGCTTCTCCTCGTTTACAGGTTTTATATTGACTACATACTTTTGTACGCTGTATCAGCAGATGAGTCTGAGATACAACTGAACTAATTTACTATAGGGGTGAAGAGGCTGTCCGCGCGCGGGTAGTTTATCAGCGCGAAAAGTAGTTCTCACTTATTATTAATTATATTGCTTTAATTCGCTTACAACTTAATGACATCGCTCTTGACTTTTATTACTCTTTTATGTGACGAGGGGTAGTTACGGATTTATTTATTTTCTCAAAACTAATATTATTAACTGCTACATTGGAAAATCGGCAGGTTACTACCGGTTTGGGGCATGGAGAATGGTTCATTCGTACCTTATTAAAACCAATATTAGTATAATAAAATTTTTTTATTTTGGGGGATTTAGGCTTATTAAATCGTCACACTACCCTCCCCAAGTAATTACTAAAATAATTATTTTAGTTCACTGTGTGAAAACTAATTAGTGTATAAACAAACAAAAGGCACCAAAGTGTGTGTAAATTTTATAGTTATCCACAGTAAGAAAATTACGTTAATAGGACACACTACGCGAAGACAGTGCAAAATAAATGTGCCAAAAATATGCAAATTACCCTAACACGCTCAAATTAATACAGTGAGTGCTTAATCAAATGAGCTATGATTTGTGCTATCTCGATTCCGTGCAAAACATTGCCATTTGCAAGAAATTGCAAATATATGAAAAGGTTCTGGAGTGGGGGCTAGCATGTGATCTGCAAGTCTCGACAAGATGATTTCGGAACCAACAGGTGCGGAATCTCGCGAGGGTATAAATTAAGGGTTTGACTGAAAACCCTTCTCTTCGTTTCAAGACACAGTTGCAGTCGGACACGCTGTCCGTCGGCAGAACAGTTTTATTTTATTATAAGTCTCATCTATGAACAAATAAAGACGTTCAGTAATTATGTTTACGATATTTCGGGAAACGTAAAGTACCGGGATCGTTTGAGTCAGCAGAGTATCTACGGAGAAGCTACAAGAGCGACGCGGGATGCTGGAGGTTAGAAGATGCTTTTTAGACGCCTAACCGACGACTGAGATCCACCTTGCAGCAGATAGTAATTCTCTGGGACGGACCACATACTGCTGGAGAACGACGCTGGACTCTGGACATATCCAGGACCACGCCAAGCCAGGAGTAACGGAAACCCAACTCTGGACAACGCTGGACCCCGTCAATAAGTCGTAAGGTCATCAAAACTCGAGGTGACATGCATAATGCATTTATAAATGATTTTTTTTAAAGAGCTCATAAAGACTATATAAAAAGACAATGAATTAAAACAAAAAAAGTTTATAATTAGAAATAATGTATTAGAATCTTAGATAAATGTTTTAGTCGTAAGAATGAGCGATCGCATATAGAGAAATATAGAAAAAAAGAGTTTAAATTTGAGATAGTATATTTTTATTTATCAAAGTAAATAACTGAAATGATTTGATATTTGCATTTTGTAGAAAAGAATAATTTAAATTTTGAATATTAAACAAATGCCAGTCTAAGAGTAATTAATATAATTTTAAATTTAATTTGTTTAAACATTGGTATAGACTGAGCAAGCTGAGGTCAGATCTGCATTAAATGAATTCAATTAAAATTACATTTAAATTTTATTTTGCTTTAGTTAATCACATTGAATAAATGTCTAGATTAAGATTATTAACATGTCTAGATGTAAGAGTGTTTAAAATGTGTGTAACACCGTATAGTTTAAGAGATAAACATTTAATAATGAGTGATATCTTGAGATTATTAACAATGTTTTATTATTTATAATGTTTGATAAAACAATAAATATGAATTTTTAACTACTCATAAATCTACTACTCTTATTATAGTTACACCTGGTATTGTTATAATTACTTACAACCTGCATATATAATTTGTGTTGTTATATAGTTTTGTCGCCCGTTAACTTGGGGCTCGACACGCTTACATTTAATAATATGTATCGTTGTATAGAATTGTCGTCCCAAAGAACGTGGGGCTATACAAATTAAAATACATTTAAATTTGTTCACAATTTATGTATATGTACCGTTGTAATACATTGCTCTTAAACTATGAAACTTAAGAAACCGTAGAAACAAAGATCATTAGTCAAATTAGTAATACTGCAGTGTGAAGACAAGTAACGTTTGCGTGGTAAATGGAAGAGATACTTTCCATATTATTATTAAAAAGTTAATAATGTTAGTATGTTTTTGTGTTTCACTTTCCGTTTATTTTATTTAGAACTTTACGGTTTATCCAACGTTTTCATAATCTTAATGTATTCATCACAACTATTAACAATTTCTATGCTGAAAATTAACAAATATACTAATTATTTGTTGTATAGGGTACTTTGGTTATAGTAAAACACTGTGCAGAATAAAGAAAACTGTATTGTTACTTATTCAAAATTGTTGTTATTATTTTTACAAAAATAAAATACACAAAAATCTCAATAAATACAAGTTTTAATATCAAATCCACAATTTGATCTTGTATTAATAGAGTCGTAATTTGATTTAGACATGTTATGCTGTCGTAATATCAGTGATAGATGATTCCTCAAATGGTAATTGTTTTATACTGGACTAAACTTTAAGGGTGAGAGTATGCCATTACCAAGTCGTAAATAACGACAGTTAATTAACTCTTAATATTTTAATTCTTTATTGAATTATGTGAGAGAAAGAGAAGATATGAGCAAATTCAAGGTTGTTCGGTGTTCAGTAATTTAAATTTTGAAGAAAGAGGTAATAAAATAATAAAAAACTTAATACTTAAGATATTATAATGGCGGAGATATCAAAAGACCTCGTCGAGTAGAAGCAATTAGCAGTTCTGTAACAAGTTACGACAAAATTATCATAAATTTTAATTACCAATTTACTTCTTGTAATACGATTATATTAAATCAATAAATTCATCATACTTTTCTTCTAATTGTATCTCGTTCTATACAATGAGAAGCAATTGGTTTCATTTATTTCTTTCATTTTTGTTTCATTCAATTATACGTGTGTGTGTGTGTCTGCATGTGCGTGATAAAGGGAAGATATAAGACCAAATAAGATTGTACAGGCAAAAGTAACTCAAACTCGTAAAGAAATATACTAAAATAAACTACAAAATGAATTACAGGGTACTGAATGGCGCTGACGACATGAATTTTACTACGCCCAACAAAGTACGGCAGACGCGATTCACATAGTAAAAGCGGAATACTTTTACACGCCGACTCATTCAGAATACAAGTTAATGTTTTAAAGAAGTGTTTGAAAACTGAGTGTAAGTGGATCTGTAGGGAACGAGGTCACCGTATTTTTTCCGTTTGCTAGAGTGTGTATGGTGTTCAGAATTCCAAAACGTGCAGCAGGTAATATCAGGGGAAATACACAACTTACAGAACGTATGACATCCGCGTTTGTCACACTTCTGGCAGTAATCCAAATTTCTACGTCCGGTGTAGAAACTTTTGCATTACATTTTGTTTTGTTTTCTCTGTTGCATACTTTTTGTGTTTTGTTGCACTTATTAGTTTGCAGTTAGGTATTTTATGAGATTCTGTATGATACACGCACCTGTATGTACCTAGCTTTTTATTTTACAGCTGCTAATACAGAAAATTAATATTTTATTTTCTATAAGGATTTACTGTTTTATCTTTTTCCTTTACACGCTGTGTAAGAGAAATCAGCAGCTTAAATTCCAACACTGTATAGAGCTAACAAACTTTGATACAGTACTGAAATATTTTTAAATTACTGAAATGGTTTCTATAAAAGTTTGTATACCTTTAAGCATTTGGACTAGCTTCAATTTTCCTGATTCAAGTAAGTGTGTTTTATAAAGCGGTCTAAAGTAATATTACTTTATAATTTACAGTTATACATTTTGAACTTGTTAATATTGTTAATTTTATGTAAGCTTACAGTACTGATAGTTAATAAATAACAGGGTTACACGGTAATAATAACGTAATCATTACTAACGTTTAATATTTTACTAAAAAATATAAGATACTGTATAAACGTGTATCTAACTGCTTCATTAGTATCCTTACAAAAATTTCTGCTATACCATCACATTGTTTACTTTTAACGCATTTCGGTTATTATACCATTATCAGGTCATAATAAATCACCATCACTTATTCTTATAAGTTAGTCCTCCCACTAAATTTTCTATCCAACCATTGTAAGTTTCCCAGAAAAGTATCAGAAATATAAAACTGTATGAATACATCTCACGTAATCACAAATAAGCCATAAGAATCAACATACCCTGTATGTTTGCAGTATGTAGTTTTATGTTAGTATGGCTAGTCATAATCACGCAGGGTAGTGTATCTTCTAATCAGCTTTCTTGAAAATAACGAGCCCTGTGCTTTGAATTCATCGTGGGGGTTACCAGATTCTGCCAAGTTAGTGTTTGATTTTGGTCTGAACATAAAGATTTTTTTTAGGAATATTTTGAATGCAAAAAGGACATTATTAAGGACAAGTGTGTCACTAGAAACAAGAACGATATTCCTTCTTACTTTAGATTTACTTAAATTACTATTAAGGTTTAATTTTTATTTGGTGCTAATAAGTGAAGATTACAACTGACGAAGAGGTACTGTATACAGTTAGCACAAAAATATTGTAAACGTAAGCCAAATATAAATGTTCAGTGTCACCAGTTTAAGAATTTATATTATTTTTTACTGAAGCAGCAGCCGACGAGCACAAGCTACATTATGAAAAACTACAAAATAAAACCACAATAACCTTGTGGTAATTTCATTTTGTCTGCTGGACCTTGTGTGTGAATTTAATGAAGACGAATGTGTGCGGCATAATACAAGCGAATATGTAATTTTTCAGAAGAGTTTTACTCTGCAAAACTCAGACAGTAACTTTAAAAACGTTAAAATTAAATACGCTACGGTGTGCTTCGGTGTTAAAGTGCGCATATGTTTATTGTACTGTCTCAGAATTATAGTTCGCGCTTCTCGACTAACAATTGCCTCATCATCACAGTATGTCACATAAATTTAGTCACAATGATGCCACTTACAGATAAAGAACGTCTGACCTTCCAGGGTTTTTAATTTTTGTTTTTGTAACAGACCTAAAGTAACGAAGGTAGCTTAGTAGCTTAGTAGTAGTAGCTTTTAAAGAACTAGCATAAATCTGTAATCGCTCGTAGACAATCACGAATCATAGTAATTAGCAGCATATAGCACTTATTTTGATATATATTGCAATTAACATATGCCTATTAATTTGACTTTCCGGTTCTATACTTAGTTCTAAGATACATTAAAATCGTATGTGTAATTTAATTTCCTTAACTTGTGTTACCAAAAATTTTAATAATAATTATTTATTATATTATATTTTCTTGATAAATTTCTGAAAAGAATTTATGTTACTTATTCTTCCTTTTTCCGAAATGCAGTGTTTGGAATTGTCTTTAGAGTAAAGCTTAATCTTACCGTTAGTTTTTCTTTATTTAAGATAATAGTCTTCTTACTTATATAAAGTCACTAATTACAAGCTTCAATTAGACACAAACAACATTAAAAATCAACAAAGGCACTCTTACACAATAATTCAAGGTAAAGCTGACCAAATATATTTCGATTACAAATCCATTCTCATTTCGCAAAATTAATTGCAGAATAATCTAATTCAACTACAGTTTCTAAATTTAATTTAAACATTTTAAATAATTTAAATAAATCATTTGTAATAGCACAAGTACCTATAAGACTGTTTAACATTATATATTACTGAGATTATATAGTCACGGCGTAATCGTTACAGAAAAAGCATACGGATTTGTTATGTATTTTGTTACTAAAAAAAAAGTATTATCATCAGTTAAAAGAAGATTAGTTAACACATTTACAACTTTCTTATTAGGTTTATAAATGTATTAAATGTGTTTATAGGTATAAATACGTATCTGACATAATGTTCTATGTAACATGACCCATAAATGGGTTAACAATAAATATTAGAAACCCAAGTCATAAGAAAGTTTGCAATGCTTTTACAGTGTTACAAAAAAATAGAAACTTAAGTAAAAGAATTTAATTAATTAAGTTATAAGAAAGCACTAACTTCAGTTTAAATTAAACTATAAGAAATTGAAAAGTTTTGAGAGGTAAGTGGTTTCTCCTGTTCCACTGAATATTACAAAAGCCTACTCCTGTATTGTGGATGCATATTTAAAGAACCAGATTTGGTTGTTGCAATCCCTTTTGTTTTGCAGGTATGTTTGTCAGCTTTACGCACAAAAACGTTGCTTATTCGTAACGTCTTATTGGTAAAGAATAGTAATTTAAAATTATCATACTGAAATTAAGCCTACATTGGTTATGTGGGAGTTTAATTTGCAATTAATATTGATGCCATAAATATTGCACGCACACCCATACACACAAACACATTAGAATTTTGTAAACATGTATGCATATATGCGTACACACACACACACACACACACACACACACACACACACACACACACACACACACACACACACACACACACACACACACACACACACACACACACACACACACACACACACACACACACACACACACACACACACACACACACACACACACACACACACACATCTAACTGTAAAAGAAGCTCGTCTTATAAAGGGGAAAAGTTTATTGTAAAAGACTTATTGTAAAAAGAAAAATTTACTTATTGTGGAAAAATTAATGTACAAAACGCGATTAAATATTATCATAACATTAGAGTAAATTAATAAAAGGACAAAATAATGGAATAAATAACGTAATATTTGTTAATAAAACATGTAATATTGAACTGATAAAATTGTAGAATGAGAAAGTCGGTTGTCATGGTTACTATAAAGCTCTTAACCTATCATTAAATAATTAAATTGTTTCTATCAAAATATTTTAAATAAATTAGATCAAACGGTGCTAATCACTATAAATATTTTGCTTTTAAGGAGTGATGTAAATAGTTGTTTCTACTTAACTATTATGTATATCGAAAGGAAATTTATGTACTGCACTTAGTTTTACACGCACAAAAGCCTCTTCTGTTTGTGAAGTCTTACTCAGCCAAGGAAACAACGTTTTAATACATACGCTTAATTAGAGCACGAAATGAGTAAATGTCTCGACAATCTTAGTAAAATTGACTCTACGTTGCGCGCGCGAGCGCGCACACACACACACACACACACACACACACACACACACACACACTGCCACGTGCAGCGCAAGCCAATGCATTATCGCTACATGCTCCTTCGTGAAGACGTCACATGCTTTTCAAGTCTGTCACGCCATCACGCCATGCACTCAGCTGTCACAGCATTGGATTCGATAGACTGAAAAAGTATTTGACTCTGACATCGTGTGATGGTAGTGCATCTTGAGATATCATCGCTGGCAGATTCAATTTAGTCATCATCCGAGTCAAAAACTCCCTGACGCTGTTTTCAACAAATTCTAGTTGACAAAACAAGAAAAGTTTAAGGAAATCCTGATACTTCAGTTTGCAGTTTATTACAGCCGACTCTGTTTAAATAGTTCGGATTTTTTCCACAGCGTCGTATTATCCACTGATTATATCAAAATAAGTCGTATAATTAGAGAATATACATACCACGAATCATATATTATAAAATAAAATGCATGCCTTAAATAGGGATTTGAAGTCTGTTATAAAAGAATGGAAGGAATAATATAAATCATGGTAGTGATTAGTAATAGTTGATACAAAAAAATAATATTAGAAAACTCGCATAAATTGAACGAAATTCGAACATATACCGTGACCAATGATCATTACTTAATAAAACAATGTAAAGTACAAAGCGTGCAAAAAAATCCTATTTTTCATTATTATGAAGACAGATTTAATAATGATAATACCAATTAAGAACAAAAATATTTTTAGGTCAAATTAATTTTTTATATATTGTTAATTATATTTTACAACTTACTGCAATTCAAACATTATTAATAATTAATATATTGAATTTTGTCCTACGAAGTAACTGAGCAAATGATTAAACAAATATTTAGGGTGTATGAAAGGCAAATTCTTGTTCAATATTACAGAAATCGTTTGCAGTTTATAATTTTTGTCATGTCTCTGGTAGTTGAACAGAACTAGGTACAGGGCTGTGAAAACTTCTAACGTCCGGAGACAGTAAAAAATTAACGCAGCGCCACCGTATCAGGCGACGACGCTGACAGTTGTAAGCTGTCGTCCTACACGAGGTCTCTAACCAGCAAAAAACTATTATTGTTCTGTTCTCATACGCGTAAAGCAGATCCGCAAAACATTGTTTTACTTACTAGAAACAATTTCAGGTATATAAACTGTGTAGCGTGTAACGGTGAGTAATATATCTACTTCAAATATCCACATACGTATAGTTTCTGTCTGTGCGTCAACAGCTCCACAAGTCCGTTTATCAAAAATAAGTGAAATTAAAGAGATTCAATATGTTACATGTAGACTGTGTGAACCGGACTGAAAATATGTCCGCAATATAAAATACGTTACATCTTAGAAAACGTGTCAAAAAATTGTTTTTTATACACATTTTATTCAAAATACAGAATATGCTTTACAGAAATCTATTACATCAGATTTTTGCAAACAATACAATATAAAAATCGTCACTATAAAAGCAAAGGTAATGGAATTTCAAGGCAAAGACCCAATAAGAACAAATATAATGAATAACGATCAAATTCTAAAACAGGTGACTATTTGAGAAATAATGTACGCAATGATAAGAATTATGATATTGATGTTAAGATAGGTACGTTCCAGACGATCTAGATCTATAGGACAATCAACCGTATCTTTAACAAACACATTTACGTCAAGATACGAAATTATAGTTCTACAAAGTTTTGCCGGTCCCTGTACTGTCCTATGGGTGTGAACTATAGACAACAACAAAGGAACAAGAAAGTAAAATACAGGCCTTGGAAATGGCGTTCTTAAGAGGAGTTAAAAGGTGTTCTAAACTTGACCGTATAAAGAGTGAGGCCATAAGGGAAGAGTTACACATTTTTAACTTCAATGAAAAATTAATAGATTACAAACAACGGTGGAAAGAATACTTGTAAAGGATGTCAGATTTCAAACTGGCCAAACAAGTCTGGAAATACAAACGTATAGGACACAGGTGTGTGGGTAGACCCAAGAAGAGATGGCTGGAGGATATTTGAAGGCGGATTATTAGCACCTTGCCTATGCGTGTTGTGAAGGTAATGTCAATGGTACAGATTACTGCAGTGGCTTATAATATGGAAGTAAACAATTAAGGACATACATTTTAGATTTAAGTAACGTACAGACACCAAGTTCAAATGCTACCGCCTAATGTTATCGGATCACAATGTATTGTGTCTAAATCAAAGTGACTCTTCATGTTTTATCACGTGATATATTTTGTCATACCTATATGGCAATCGCCGGTAATTGACACTGGCAGGTTGCATAAACAGTAATTTGCCGTGTCAGAACAGTCGTCCAACACTAGACGCTGAGGTATTTGAAAATAAAACTTCAAGTCTCGGTCGCGGATTAACGCAGACTCTTGTTACTTAAAAGACTGTGACTTTTAAAGACAAATCTATATAATTGTAAGTGATTAATACTGTACTATATTTACTGATTCAATTCGCACAACTTTAAATCGTTATTAAAACGTTTATTATTAAATAACCTGTACCAATGTGTAAATAGAGATGTGTCAATCTGCAATGTGTAAGGCCTGTATTTCTGAAGTGGCCAGGGATTGACAAAGGATAACATCTGAAGTAAAACATTAAGCACAGGAGATGCAGGGAATTTGGTTGCGAGAAGGAGGATCGCATTAGCAGTGTACAACAAGAACTTAAATCAATTAGCAAAGCACACATTACCGAGCCTCCTCAAAGATGGGATACAACGTGTCACTGCTAGTCTCAAACTATTAGCTGATTCAATGAAGAAAGCTTAATGGAAGAAACTGTCAAGGTATGATTGATGACGCTTAGTTAAGGTTAATGTACTGCTTTTGTGTATTGTATTCATTTGGTTTACTAATTTATTGAATAAACATATCAAGGTTGTGGTGAGAGAACTTCTAATATATCTCTCTTTGTAAGACAGACGTTTATTAAACAAATAATAATTTTTCAAAGCGTCGACTAGTATAGTATTATGTTCTACTACAATTTGCAATGTTACGAGTACCGTATAGAAACTACTTTTAAACAGTTATGAGTTGTCTCTGTCATACAAGATTTTGATAGTAGAGCAATGGAAAAATGAATAGTAGGCAAAATGTTTATTATATCTCTTGTTAGTAAAGAAAAAAATGTGAATCAGATAAGTGCCATTTGTATTAATGCTTTTGTTGTAAAGAGATATTTTAAAATGCATGAGCACTAAAATAAATAAAATATATTAAAAACGTTTAACTGAAACTTATTTTAAATAAAGGTAAATAAAGGTTCTTTATTGTTGAAATTATTATTACCAGCCAGGCTGTTAGGCCATGGTTCACAGTTGTTACTATTGAAAATCATTTCGACCCCACCGTCGTGGGCCATCATTAGTGTGTAGATTGGCACGGTGTCCGCCAATTCACCTCAGAGATGAGGTAGAGCCTGTGTATTTTGCCTGAGAGCCCACTTGTATAAAAGATTCTTTATTTTCAAAACAAAACTCAAAGAGGATGAATTCATTATTTCTGTATTTATTACTTTAAACAGACAAGAAACTCATTATTTGTTTTGTTTTCATTTTGCACGCCTAAATAATAAAGGATATTTAGAGTGATTCTATATTTTCTTCTCTATATTTTCTATCAGGGACTAGGCTAATCACCTGTCCCGTTCTCAAGGGGACATATCCACTACGCCAATGCTTCCTAGGTAATGTATTAGTCTTCCTTATTAGGTTGCCCAATAGGCGTGTATTGCCAAACTTCCTTAGGCAAGCTGCCGTCTGGCATCCCATTCAGAAGAGCAATCCATTTTTCTTTGTTTTCTTCAATACGATCTTGGATAATAAAACTGTTCAAGTATTTACGAATGTCTTCGTTGTAGTCTATATCTTTGTGTGCAACGTTTAACAGATCGCAAGTATCTCACCTCCGATGCCTGTACTCTACTCAGATGTTTTCGTCGGAAACCAAGTTTCAGGACCACACAATAACACTGACATACAAACATATCAACATACAAAATTTTATTTGAATCTCTGTCATTGTGGTTCAATTTTAATTAATTTCTACATTCGTAGAAGAGTCTGAAATGTTACTTGTGGAACGTTTTGTAAGATTAACGTGTAAACGTTTATATCTACAAAGTTAGCTGCTATCGTTTAGATAGAACAAACATAGTTCTGAACGTTTCTTCCTTTCTAAAATGTTCTTTCTATTTTTAATTTTTTATCCATTATTTTAAACCAATATTCTTGTGCCATCTCATTTTTCCAGGATTGCTAATCTTCCTAAGATTACTTTATCAGCAAGTTTGTCGCTAGATGCCAGTAACAGTAGGCTACGTTTTTGGAGACTAACGCGTATTTATTTCTGTAAACAAACTTATTCATTATTTGTTTGTGATATAAATCTGATGAATATTTAACATATGTGTCTAATACATTATGGATAATTGATTTTGTTTGCTTTCAGAGAACTTTGGATAATGTTATAAACTGACGTGTCGGCAAAGAATAAGCACACATTAGAAGTCATCGTAATTGAATAAAAGCTTAAGCGACTGCTTTTCGGTCAGAACGCGCAAAAGGTTTGTTTTGAAGAGCAAAGTGGAACAGATTGATACGTAACTGCGACAAGAAACCTTTAATACAATGAATGCTGGAATCAAGTTCTTAGATTGTCCTGGGGTTAAATAAAAGTGAGACACAATAATGAAATGTAAAATATTTATGTACTGTCGTACCTGCAGCATACATAATGGAACACGTATACACTGCATTTATGGAACTGTACTGAATTTGATCCATGTTCAGTACTTAAGTATTGATGTGCAACATTCCGGTTCACTCTGTGTGTTATAGAAAATGAGTCAATTTTATTAACTTTACAGTAGGTAGGAAGAACATAAAAAATACCATAAGGATTACAGGGGAAATGCATGTGTATTGAATGCAGTTTTGTTATAGAAGTTATTAGAAGACACTGAACGGAAAAGTGGTAAACACGAATTAAAATATAAAAGTATTAAATAGGAATTAAAATAGCCTATTAAACCCAAAATACTATATTAGCAAGTACATGGATCCCACGCGCTGAAAAATGGATCATAATAACTTCTAGGAGAATGGCCAAACAGCGTGATTTTACTCCAAAGAAGGTCGCCAGCTAGAGTGGGGGCCGAGATCCCCGTTCGTTAGCTGGTTTTCACGCTCAGTGTGGATGTGTGTTGTTACGCTTAGACACGACACACTACTGAGGTGTCCTTTTGTAAATTATGTACCACATTAAACAAATTTGCTGCACGTAACTGTGTATTGTATGTTGTATTTATTGAGTTACATTAAAGTATACATAATGAATCACAATACTAGGAAAACTTGCCTGGAAGTTCTTTCAGTCTGTTAAATAGAAGAACAGATTTCCCTTTGCTGTCTTAGTATTGGATGGGTCCAATATTTACTTAGTCGTCGGAGTACACGTTGATAAACAAGTAACGCGGCAGACAGTATATAGTGATTTCATTCTTATTTAACGAAATACCATTCATAAGTACAAATTGTTTTGAACGACCTCTACGTAAATATTTTACCAGTCAGCCTCTACACTAAACTGGAAACACGTGGCTTTTACAAAGTTTCCAGCGGTTGTAGGTCGTGCACCTTTCACTTCGAGTCAAGGTCGTATTCTACTTCATATAGGCCTATACTTGCGAGAAAATCGAGAAGCTAAGTTTCTGCACTGCTGACCTTAGCATATCTCACAGCCAAGGTTGTCAGAAATTTCATCGAGATAGCAAATCAATTCACTATTGTGCTTTATGGATGAAATAGGCTTAGACACTAATGTGCCTGCGATTGTTCTGATCTTCGATACTTCTGTCATTGGGGTCAACCGTGTTATGGTCGAGTCGTAGCTTTCCTAGCTCGATCGTTTTGCAGCGAGTACTGTTCTACGAAAGTGATGCGATTATCTTCGGCCGACGCTCTTTTATACCAGTTTATGGTTCGTCGCTTCTCTGTTGTTGCATAACGTGTTAACTACTGAGGGATAAAACGCAAGTGCGTCCATAGGCGTTGCAGGATTCCGATGTTTATGAAGAAAACGCTTGTTGTACAACTTGAAGAAAGCTAGTTGGCCGTAATCTTAAAGTGCTAAAATGTCGTTATCACAAGTAAAAACATACAATTTTTAAGAAAGTTCCAAGGACACGGTCATTATGTTGTTATTAATAACAAAATAAATAGTGGCTGGAAAATGTTTAACTTTAGATAATTAACATAGTAATAAAAATTATTCAAATTGTACTATAACTTAAAAATTCTAAGCACCTGTATAAAAAAGTATCTCTGAACAGTGTAATGTGTAAACTATCTCTCCAGTATATGGAGACGAAGTTTTTGACGCTGCATCAATATGATTCTAAGGAAATTCTCCTGAATCGCCGATTCTTAAGAAATTCTCAAAACATCTCTCCTGATTTCTTATTACGATGTCAGATATAAGATATCGTTTATTTCTTACGTAGTTGTTCCTCCGAGACAAAAGAGGCAACCGCAAAACCCTACTCTTACATTTTAATTAATAATTAATTACAAATTTACTGTAGTGTAAGGAGTTTCTGATCTTTCGCTCAAAACATTAATGTTATTTTTTAAACTTTGCCTGTCAATACACTTATAGTACAGACAACAATTTAAAGTTATTGTAAACTTATTTTTCCATAAATATTATTGTTAGGTTGTTTTATCTACCTAGAGTTTACAAATCAAAATAACAACATTTATATGATGCTACATATAGAAAACTTGTATATGAGATTACCGCTCCTTAATTTGATTTTATCATGTCGGCCGGGAGTGATACACTAAATATAAATGACGAGCAACTGAATCCAATCCAAATACACACATAGTTTTCATTAGTCCACTATATTTTACAAAGTAGGAATTATTTGTGTATTTTTATAATTATTTTTCTTTTAATAAGTTGTAGTCAAAGTGAAATGGAAAAACGCTTGAAAAGGCATCAGGCAGGATGGCTACCTGCCCCGTAATGGAAGATAGTTATCTACAAAAACCCAGCTTTATTGCCCACGATACCCTCAGTCTGGGATCGCTTCCGCGTTATTTCAGACTAAGGCATTCTGTTACTAAACCTTTCCAAGAGCTATTCAGTTTACTTAGCCTCTCGTCTTACGCAAGACTTCCATAATCTCTTCTGCGAGGTAGAACGGACTCAACAACGCCGCGACGACTTCCTAGTTGTCCTCGCCCTTTAGTATCACTCCGACAATATTATCAGGAGTCAGTTCTCCTAACATGGCTTGAGAACTAACCGATTTTTCTGTGCACTACGCGCAGTCGAAAAACGTGTGGAGAACATAATCTTTCTTCGCTCCGCAATCCTCGTTCACAAAAGGTGTTTTCTAAAGTATCCATGGCCTGTTAGGTACTGAATGAAGGAAAGTTAACCTCTCCGTTGTTACGCTTCATTCACGGGCCCAGATTCCTTGTCAACCTGGCCGTCCAGCGTACGGTCGTGTCATTGACCTGCCGATGCTACCACAGGGTACATGCAAGTCCCTGGGCTATCGCCTGTGCTTTGGTTAACTCACTAATGAGTGCTAAACAGACTTACATCATTAGGCAAGCAGGTCGATAGGGATCACGGCAGCAACTACCACCACAGCCAGCTCAGGTACGGAGCGGTTCGAGCACGCTATGTGCAGTGCTTCTCGTTGCTGAACAGATGCTATGCGCTTTTGGTACTTTCCGACCTTTATCACGTTACCACACAGCTGCATGCCATAAAAGTAATATGGCTTGTACCTTTAACATCATGAACCATCTTTCTCCGAAGACTTCCCCCGAGATTGGCTGTCAAGTCAACCTGTTGAGCGAAGAGTTACCTCCCCTGCCATCACACTCCTTACGGATGGGTCACACGTCCAGTAGGTGAGATTGCTATCCTGGATCATCCTCACGTACTTGACCGACTTCCTGGTCTAGACCACTGTGTCTGGCACTGTCATTATTATTATTATTATCATTATTATTTTTATTATAATTATATTTGACCCCTTATATATAACCGTAGTATATTATTGTTATTGTTGTTTTCGGGGCGTTATTTTGTAAGTTTAGTTACATTCTGAAATCAGTGTTTTTATAATATTAGGTTAGTAAATTTTTATAACGAATACGTTTCTGTACTAAACACCGTATATGAAGGCCTGAACGAGGTACAAAGATTGTTGTATGACTTTTCCTAATCTCAGACGCAATCCTGTAACCGGGTGAGGTTACTTAGATATTGTGTGTATCAAAACTTCAGTGTTATCGGTATTAGTTTTAAGTTTTAGTACTTTTAAAATTGTCTAGAAGGCGAGCAAATTTAAAAATGCAGCCAGAAAGCGGGAGAATAAATAGATAATGGTTCTCTATTTCCTCAGATATGTTTGACGTGTAACGTTTCCAATAACAGCTCAAAATCTGAGCTCATACACTGTATAACAATTTACAGTGGTCGTAGTTATAATTTGCCACCGTTTCCGGACACAGTTACGAAGGTAACCGACTGTTCATAAATACAGGGGGACGTGACAGTGGCCAAGATTTATTGGGTCACAGGAGTGCACAGTTCGCGCAGGATTTGCATATTCACGCCATTGTAATGCGACGGTGTTTGCGAAAACAGTTACTCATTAGTTTCAGAATATAACGTGTATCAAACTTATTATTATAATGAGTAGCGTTAACAACTGTAAGGAGATTCAGAAATAATTCTATAAAATTAAAGAATACATTTAAAAAGCTATTCAAAGGAAAGTTTGAAGTTAGAATGCAGAGGTGCAATTTTAATGCAATGAGGCAATATAGAGTTAGTGTAAGACAGAATACAATACTTTATTTACATGATATAAAACTAAGTTAAATTAGCAGGAAGAAGCTCCTTAAACCCCTTTTAGACTACCTAGGTGATGGGGATACAGCATAGCCGATATAGTTATTATTAGATTATTTAACAATATTAAACGTTATTATTACAACTTATAGTATTATTAACATAATATTAAAATAATGTAGATTATTAATAGCATAGATTGTTAAGTAATATATTAATAAAATGTTTTCAATAATACTATACAAACAAGCAAGTATAATAATATTATTATTAAACAAAAATGTGCTGGGTATCGTTTAAGAAAAGCCATATTAAAGAAATGTCTTACAAACAGTTCTGAATTATATGCTATTTCACTCAAAGGTTTATAATTATATTTATAGTCATAGTATAGCCTAATATTTATACTTATGACAGGAACAAAAGGTGAAAACGTATCGTTCTTACGACTTCCAGTTATTTTCAAAATTAGCTATTTTACGTGTTGTAATAGTATAGCCAAAACAGCAAAAAAATGTGCATAAAGATATTAAATATTTGAAATTACTTCTCTTCAGTTTTTCATAAATGTATTTGTAATTAGTACAGAATTTTTTGAGAAGTGTTGGTTGTTTTACGTATTGTGTGCATAAGTAATTGCAAATTTACTGTAAGACCTGATAATCTGGAAATCTAACAATTTAGAAACACTGTCCTTGGCGACTAATGTAGGAAACTTACAACAGAACTTATATTCTGTGACGACAAAAAAGGACGTAAGAAGAGGAAACGAAAAGCAGGAAAAAACAGGAAGAAGAAAAAGTAAGGAAATAGAACGTAATCGAATGTATTGTATTTATACTTTGTTAAGTAAAGATAAAATTTTGTTCACAAAAGGCAAGTGTTACAGAAAGGCCTAGTGTCAAAAATCCAGCAGTTTAAATATAAATTTTTTAGTGAAGAAGTGTCTATGCTAGTAATAAATTTTTGTGGAGCGTATTAGAACAAAATAAAGAGTAACACATTTCTCTCTCTCTCTCTTCCTGGAGCCTATATCAGTTAATGATAATGTGATGTATTTATAATATACACACACTTATTGTTTACTAATGGTACCTATAATCTCAATTTTCTATTGTATTGTATTTATTGTTCATAGCCTAAAGGTACCATACATATAAGTATGAATATACTATATAAGTTGAAATCCGTGCCCAGGGTAACTGAGTAAAGAGTAACTAGGTGAAAGTTATTGCACTTTACCCTAAAGGACGAGTTGCGGCTAAACTTTCTCAGTGAAATGAAGACGATGGTTCAAGGTAATTTGGGGGCGTACGGTATAATTTGTGGGCGGGGAACATTTTAAACTTTCACTACAGCGTTTGTCCTGACAAATGTCGGTGCTGAGACTACGTATTCCACTTGTAAAATTTTGGTAAAATGGTAAACTAAAAAACAGTTTACTTTGTCTTTAAATTAAACGCTTTCGTTTTTCTATTCTAATTTTAATTTCTGCTTTTTTACACACGTGGCTTTTTGCATTCTTATATAAAATGTACTGACTTACATTGTTGTATACGTTAGAGCGCCTGTGTTTACGCTGTACGTGTACTTGCGTGTAAACGGTGTATATTGTGACTGAGAGCTCTGTAGAACTTTGGATGAGTTCCAGGTGTTTACTTTATATTCATATCCTATATTTAAGACCATTTTTCTTTCTGGAGTTGATTTCATATATACGGAAGCCTTAAATTTAATTATAAGAAATATCGCATGCTGACAAATTATCTTAAAATATGAGAATACAATTTAAAAGATAAAGGTGTGAAAAATTTTTTTAGCTTTAACGTTGGACTGCGTTGACACACAAGTTAGTACTGTAATTTTTCTTAATTTTGCTAAAACTACTATCGGGGCTGTAAGGCTGTGGTCTTCCATTTTCTTCTTCAGACGATTCGGCCTCGCCTCTGGAGGCCATCTGTGCCCGTTACCACAGTACTGTGCTGTACCGACGGACATCTTGTCAGCGCGTGTCCTTTGACACTGAAGATGGGCTCCAGAGGGGAGGTCAAAACGTCTGTCTGTAGACGAAAATGGAAGACCACTGCCTTACAGCCCCGATAGTAGTTTCAGCAATTAGACGCCGGCCCTGAAAGCCTAAGGAATAGATTTTCTTAATTTTGTTTAAGAGTAACACACACACACACACACACACACACACACACACACACACACACACACACACACACACACACACACACACACACACACACACACACACACACACACACACACACACACACACACACACACACACACACACACACACACACACACACACACACACATTTTATAACGTACTTCTGTATCTCTTTTAAAAGGCCAAGTTGTTGGCGTCAATTTATAAAGAAGCCGATAGCGTCCTTCAATATATTATGTTCGATCAGTAATTGATTATGTAACGTGACTCGCCTCGGCGTTGATCTTCAGTCTGTCGCTAACGATGACGATCGCGAACGCACTAATAACCAGTACCGAATGTGTATCGTTCTTCTCCTTACCTGTCCTTATATTAATGTACCTTAATTCCCGATAGGCGTCAAATTGTTTTACTAAAAACAATTAAAAGTTTCTTCCTGCATCGTCTTCTTTTTCTTCGACAATAATTTAAACTTACCGAAACGGACTGGCGCGAATTCAAATCTCGAGTGGAGTCTGAAGTGTTGCCAACCTATAATTCTGGTAAACAATTTTCTTCACTGCTAAAGTACACAATTATTAAGACATATACAAAGTAAAACAAGGAACGATTATTAGTGTTCAGTACTAATTTATTAGTGTCCAGATTCGCTGATTATTTATAAGTTAAGTACAAAATATTTGTTATTATAAAAAAGTTTGCTCCGGCTATTAAATTTTACTCGCTCATCGGGTGGTCAGGCGTGTCTTCAAGCGTTCTGGTTAATGATACAATGTTTTGTTCAGAACGATGAATAATTTCTTTGGATTACAACAACATAAAGCAAGATGTTTATGAAAGTACACAACCTTACATCAATGTTAATTAAATACTATAGAGGCTTACTTACAACTCGGTTCTTAGTGTCTAAAAAGTGTGTCGACTTATAGGCGTCGCATAGAGGTTAAGTTACAGTTTCAAATAGGCTGATGCAGTTTTAAATAATTTTTCAATAATGGTTTGTGAAGTTTTTCAGTTTTTTTTTTAAGATATAGTTTCAACTAATCTTTGAAAGAATTTATTATACCAAGTTCAGAGTGAGAGTTATTGTGTTGTGGAAAAGCTAATTAATTTTATTCGCAATTACATAGAATTCATTTATACTTAACAAAATCTTGTTGTTTCATCTGATTAGTCCCAGGTAATTCTTCAAAATATTGTTGATCATAGTATTTAGTTCTTCATCATTCGGGTTTTCTTTTTCTCTATTTTATTTAGTCAATGTTTTTTTAATTTCAATCACTGAATTTTGATTTATGGTTTCATCATGTGTTCAAAGGATCCAGATTCAATTTCTATTATTCATATTTGTTCATTTTGAGTACATTTCCCTCTTATTACTTTTTAATTAGAGCGGATTCAGTTTGGCATCTGCATACCTTGAGCGTTAATAATGGACTGTCTAAAAATTCTAACGGTTTTCTTAATTCCAGCGTAATTCCCTGCTTCTGATTGGTTAAGAATTTTGTTTACATTGTTATGAAAGCTTGGGTTTTTGGCCCCAAATTGACCTAATATTTTATAATTGCTATAATTCGTTGGTGTTATTACCAATGTGTGAGATATTAACATCAATGTCTTTATTTTCTTTCATAGATTAATTTGATATCCCATAATGCTGGGTTTGGTCCTGTATCAACGTTTTGACCAATTTGCTAATGTTATTTTATTACATATTTCACTTATTTTTTATGTTTACTCTATTTCTGACATACTCTTATGTTAGATAATTGAAATTAACAAGACACTTTGTCTTATTTCTCAAATACAATGGTTAATTTCTTATAAATTGCTTTTTCTGAATTTCGACAGTTAGGCATTTTATAGGCCTAAGCTATAAATGTCTGGAATTTCTTAATTTACACAATTTAAACATTACCTATTACTTTCATAGGTTCTGCTTGCCATTACTGAGTTATAGTGTCTACTTTTGAATGACTTTGGGCCATTTTACAATAAATAAATGTTATTATAATTTTAAAAAATCTTTCCTTGACCTTTGCTAGTTCATTTGTCTAACATCCTTTTTTCCTATCTTATTACAATTGTGAGTTCTATTGTGATTATTAAACTTATACAATTGCTTGTCTGTATTTTCTAATATTTCTTACACAAACTTTTTACCACTTAATCTTTCTATGGTAACATATAAGATTAAAATGGTTTATGGTCTTCTCATGATCCAGCCCCATTCCTTCTTTTAAAATACAACTTTTTTACATAAACTAACAACAACTTTGGTGCATGGTGCAATGTAGATAACCCCATTTACAATATTGTGATCACCATCCTTGTTACTATGTTGTAACATAGGATGTTTTACTATTATTCAAATCATAAGTAATTTGTATCTTAGTTATTAATACAATAAAATTGGTTGACATACTAACTTTGTTGTCTACCATTTGTATGAACATTTAACATTATTTCTTAATTGAACAAAAGAATTCCTTTAATTAAATCTAACAATATGGTTTTTAAATTGATCTTGTTTTCTACTAAAACTTATCTTTTTATAATCGGCTAACATAATTCTTATACCATAGGTTCTACACAATACTAATGTTTCTTATTGTTTATCTATCAACATTTTAGTATTGTTTATTGTTTATTACCACTGTTCTTTTCTTTTATTACTACTATTAATTGTTTATATTAACTCATCCCTATCCTATCTATCACCTTCACTGATTACACTGGTTAAGTGTTTATTAATTAAATTAGTCACATTTGTAATACACTCTGTTAAAATTCACAGTAGTGATTTATCTTCAAATTCTTTAAGTTTTACAATCACTGTTTCTATCATATATTGTTTGGTTCACTGGCTATCATTAACACTCACTACCTATCACTCTTGGTTTAAATTAGTTTTGACAAATCTAATTTTAAAGTCAGTTTTTAAGACCTCATGTGTTTGTTTTTATATTAATAATGTTATTTTAAACACATAACATTCTAAATCACAAAGTTAGTCATACAACTTTGTATAAAGTTAGTTTTTTGGGCTATTAACATTAGTCCCTATAATTCCTTCATCAAGTCTTTACAATTCGATTCTATTCTGCCCTTTCTTGGTAGTATTTTTATCATCATAATATAATAACAATGGGTTTACATATTTATTACTGGTGGTGTACTTTATTTTACATAACTTGGGTAATACATGCTACAATATGAAATATTAGTTAGGGTTTTTATTCATTTACTTTTTATTTTATAGCCTTAATCTGGCCAATCACTGCGGTTGGGTCACAGTCATTTGTCTGTCAGTCTAGTCTATTCACTCATTTATTATCTTTGTCTACTATTTTTCTTTTTATTGTCTCATTACCTTTGTATAGTTATTGATCATTATGCTTCAAATTAGTTTACTTCTCTTACAGCTATATTATATTTGTGGATCCCTTATAGGGTCTGAGTTCTGCAAAGTTATATAATATATTTATACATAAGAGTAAATTTGTGATTTAGGTTATTAGGTGTTTAGAAATTACTGAATATTGTAGACCTATTATTACAAATATGTATAAAGAATATATTGAAACTAACTAATATGGTAGTAGAAAGGTAAATTTACTGGGGAATAAAACTCTTTGGCAGGTGGATTCTTCTGAAGGTGCAGTACGTGAATATGACGCATCGACAAATTCAAAATAAAGCAACTGAATTTGTAATGTACTCAGATAAAATCGTCAGCTTAGGTTTCCCCATGTGTATCGTAATCTCATAAAAGCTTTTGTAGAACTCGTATAACATTTTTCAGAACAATCATTAGAATACTGGGAACTAACAGCACGCCGGCCAGTATAATAGCACAAAACTTGCCTTTAGTGCCTTGTTTGTGATATGTGAGTTGGTAAACGTAAAGACAGATTGTTCTACTTGTGTGTGTTTTCTTCATAAGATCTGGAAGATTTAAACTTTTCTGTTTAATGACAAATTATTCTAAATGATACAGGATTGCCAAAGAAATGAATTTATTTTCACAGAAAAATCGGACAAACGATGAATATTAATTTGTGATGTTGTTACAAACCTAGATGCTTGAATATATTTTTGTAATAGAGTTTTAAAAAATCAATATTTAATAAAGCAAGTCCAAAATGACACACTACTTCAACGGGAGGCAAGTGATCTCGGGACATTGCCCTACACTCTTGGCTTCCAAGATCTCCAGATATTACACCATGCAACTTCTTATTCTGGGGATATGTTAAAGACCGTGTTTTTGTTTCACCGTTAGTTCGTGACCTGGACGACCTCAAAAACAGGATATCAGCACCAGTAGCTTCAGTCAAAGATGTTACCTTGCGAAAAGAGTGTGATGAATTTAGCTATCGTCTTGATGTCCGTGCGGCTGGTGGAGGACACATAGAGCATTTTTAATAACGTTGCTGAAACTTTATGGTTTGTGAGTATTTTGTACTTTGTTCCATTATTGTAATGTGTTTTCATCAATAAATATAACTGTTTAAAATTGGGTAATTATTTTTGAAACACCCTGTATTTCAACTTGCTTTTTGTGAAGAGAGAGTATAATGTCAATTAAAAACAATTATTTAAACTTTACAGCAGTGGTAATAAAATAGGTGGAAAAAACTAAAATTAAATTTTTGCTACTCCCAAGAATATTATTGCCTTAATAAAATATTTCGTAACGCGACCTACTAATTTTTGGTTGCTCTACGACTTGTTGTTTGGCTAGTTTGGATACAGCTTTAACCGGTTTGACTGTATACATTTAAAATAAAAATAAAAACTTATGGGAATTGTAATATTGATATTGAATGTCAAAAAAAATTATATTTTATAGACAAAATTTACTAAAAATATAAGGTCAAATGTTTATACTACATAATCATGTACAATGGTTGGTGAATTGTGAAAGATTCATTTTGTTTTAATTGTCTCCAAATCACGTTACTAAATATTTAGAATTAATATTAGGTAATTACCTGTATTAACTTCCGTCTTGTGACTTATTTAGTTTTTCTTAAAACAACGCGTTTCGAGAATAAATTCTCATCATCAGGTTTAAAAATACTATAAAAACATCAAATTCACCCAAAAGGGGTCGTCAACTATTTAAAATACACAAACACAAAAACACCACACCGACTGTGTCGGTGTTTAATTATGTGTGGTGTTTTTGTGTTTGTGTATTTTAAATAGTTGACGACCCCTTTTGGGTGAATTTGATGTTTTTATAGTATTTTTAAACCTGATAATGAGAATTTATTCTCGAAACGCGTTGTTTTAAGAAAAACTAAATAAGTCACAAGACGGAAGTTAATACAGGTAATTGCCTAATATTAATTCTAAATAATTGTGAAAGTATAATCTAATGGTATTATAGTCGTTATTCTGTTTACAAAATTTTAATGATAACTACTTCGTATACGATCAGCATTATTTTGGTACCACGTTATTAGACGGGGCTGTAGCGCTGCGGAATAACCGCTGTCCCTAGTCTGGTGTGAATCAATGGAACATTAGGCTGTTAGGAACGCACCCAACAAGAGGCTATTTGTCATTAGTTCAACGTCCAACTTGAAATTAATTCCGTTTGATGTGAGTGACATATGCTATAGAATGGAAAGACAATTTCAACTTTGCATCAACTGCAATTGCTAAAGTTTTGTGAAGTAGAAAGCTATTGAAAACTTAGTTGACAAATGTTTGTATGTAATAAAGCACAGACACTATCAGACAAAGACGTCTTTATAGAAAATCTGCATAAATGTATCACCATTGTGCTTATCCCCAAATGTATAAATTACGTTTGATTGTTGTAAGACACTGTGAAACAATCTCTTTCTATTTATTGCCAAGTTCGTCTCTCTTTATTTATCTGAAATACAATTAAATTTATTTATTTTTGAGAAGATAAGAAAAATTAAATGTTAAAAATTTCAGAAAGGATCATTTTATTACGAACCTGCTTAAAATTATTTCATAATATTGTTTTAGTACAACGGAAGGCAAAATGCTTGAGATCTGGAACACAATTGAAACTTTGAATGAGCAGAACCATGAGTAAGAGGGAATTTCGTAAGGACTCGTGTGAAATTAGAGAGGTTGGGTATTGGGTGTGCATGGTTGTATGGGTAGTACGTGAATGTTGCGAGTACGGGTTATCAATAGCGACACTAATATTATTTTGTTTTTTTGGAATCTACAAGTTTGACATTTTATTGGACCTCTTTATATGTGAATACGATTTATGTTAGGTATTATTTTCATATTTTGATCTTCTGGACATGAATAAACACATACAAGCACAGATTTAAAGCTTATAAAGTTGCAGCATTATAATGAACACATCATTGATGGTATGTTATACTTTTATCTAAAAGCATGGTTTATAAAATGAGAAAAAATATTTTACAAAAAATGGTGTTTTTATCTGCTTATTCAGAGTATTAACTTACTTCTGCTCCATATCGGTCGGTATTGTAAAACATTCTTAGATTAAATTTACTATTGGATAAATTTCGGTTTCAAGACGCACAAGCTCTTTCTATTTGCCTATTTGTCTGTCTGTCTCTCTCTCTCTCTCTCTCTCTCACACACACACACACACACACACACACACACACACACACACACACACACACACACACACACACACACACACACACACACACACACACACACACACACACACACACAAGGCGAGATATTAATTTGTTATTCAGGATTATTAATTTATAATAACCAACGAAAATTAACCGATTACGCAGACAGCAGTTATTTAAGTCTACAGAGCAACAGTCAACTTTCAGTAAAAACGTTTAACAATTTAGTAAAAGGTATTACATAATGTGTTAAACTGTATTCTATTGTTCGTAGCAGTCGGGTGGTGGTTTAACAGAAATTAATTGTTACAGCATGATACAGTTATGCTTTGTTTTCGAAATAGGGTTACGTTTTTCAGGAAATTGAAATAAATGTACGGATATTTAAATGTAATCCATTACAGTCTGTAGCGGATTGAGGAAGCCGTGAATATTTTAAATTAATATTAAAGGCTAGAATGTTTTGATAAGACACATGATTTAGTAAATTATGTAATTTGATATCGTCATCACCATTACGTCATCACCATCACCTTTACACCTCTTTCAAACATATAACCGCTCTTTGAACTCTTCTAACTCACGAAAACATGAGGAACTGACGAATTACTTCATCTAAGGGTATTTTTATATATCGTACAGATGATTACGATTTGTTTAATTATAACGTTTTTTAATAATTTAATTATTTTATTTTATATTTTTTAATTGCTATCAAAAATTTAATATTTTATATTTAATTCATTTAATATTTATAAATGCTTTACCTCATGATGTTTTATTATATATTATTATTAATATTATATATATGCTAGGGGTCACCAGCGGTTTTAGGTAGCTCAGGGTTGTTTCCTCATGGATGGTAATGAACTGTATCATTAAATCCTTGAATTCGTAGTGACCGTCAATGAATGAATTTTTCAGTTGAGGTTAGTGAGGATCGGTAAAAATAACACAAATTTTAATTTATTTATGTAGACGTTTCGACAATGTTTATTGTCATCTTCAGGACCTGTGTATGAAATACAAAAGAAATGTCAAACGCAACAGAAAATTAAATATTTGGGTGAACGTGTTCGTGTACGTGAGTGTGTGTGCGTGCGTATGTATGTATCATTGTATGTGTGAATACTTAAGATAGTTTGTTTACATCTTCCAATACTATCTTTAAGAAAACGAGAAAATTATAGTATGACAGAACTTAATTTATACAGTATTACAATTTAAATTACTATATGTAATGATATTTTAATTAATTAAACAAACAGTAATCATCAATTGGATATTAGATTGGTACACAAATTGTTTATACATAGTACCTATAACTAGAATATTTGCTATGCTATATGTCGACTGCTTGTGTATAAACAATTTGTGTACGAATCTAATATCCAATTGTTGATTACTGTTTGTTTAATTAATTAAAATATCATTACATATAGTAATTTAAATTGTAATACTGTATAAATTAAGTTCTGTCATACTATAATTTTCTCGTTTTCTTAAAGATAGTATTGGAAGATGTAAATAAACTATCTTAAGTATTCACATATACAATGATAGATACATACGCACGCACACACACTCACATACACGAACACGTTCACCCAAATATTAAATTGTTCTGTTGTGTGTGACATTTCTTTTGTATTTCATACATAGGTCCTGAAGATGACAATAAACATTGTCGAAACGTCGACATAAATAAATTAAAATTTGTGTTATTTTTGACCGATCCTCACTAACCTCCACTGAAAAATGTATAATTAAAGTGAATTCTTAAATTTTTAAAATTTATTTCAGATTATTGTGATTTACAAATATTTTTTTTCGTTTGTTTATGGTAGAGAATTTATGATAGAAAAGGTGAAGATGTGACCATATGAGTTAATATTGAAAATACGGAAGGAAGGTACTAAATAAGGTACAATGTAACATAACAGACATATTAACAACGCAATGTGGTAGAAAGATCATTTACATGTAACACTAAAAAACTATAAGGCTAAGCCTACTAGAGGTTTAGTAGTACGGTGTGCGACCGAGTGAAACTATAGAAAGCGAGGTCATTGTGTTTTGACCCTTTGTTGCGGTCTGTGATACGGTGTATCGTGTTCAGAATTTCAAAGTGAGCAGCAGGTAATACCTAGGGAAATACAATGTCCACGTTTGTCATACATCTGGCGTTAATCCAACTTTTTGTTTCCGGTGTAGTAACTTTTGCATTACACTACATCTTGGTTTCTCTCTTGGATGTTACATTCACTGGCCAGCGGTTATATGTTTGTGGAAGTGCGCACGGGATGAAAACGTCAACGACCGACTAGAAAACTTTCAGTAAAATTGATGAACACTCCCTGAATTGAAATCTTGTAATTTTATATTTATAAACAGCAATTTTTATTACTGCCTAGCTTCTACAAGTTTCCAACATGATAAGTTACTTTTTAATTTTACTGTGGCGATACTAATCGACTGTGCGATTATATACATACATTATATAATACATACATTATATATTATGTAATGGACTGTGTTCAGATACTAAACATTAGAAAGGCTGATAAGGTTGGAAAAAATTAATAAATTAATAAATGTTTTATTTTACTAAAATAATTGTCAAAGCATTGGAGTGAATGATTTGATAACTGACCTTCTGTTATTAAAAATGGATTTGTGTTTTACACATTTTAAATGACATTTTTATAAATTTTGCCCTTTAAAGAAGCTAAAAAATTTGTGATAACGTCAGCTGTTAGGTTGTATTTTTTAATTATTATTTTATTTTGGCTATCTATTACCATTCTTTTCCTTTTCTTTGACAGTCACTAACAATTTGATAATTAATTTCCAATTATACGATAGTCACTATTGTTTTCCTTTCTTCTAATTTCGATTAAGCCAAAAATAATCGAATTTTATTACATATATTTCTGTATTTTTAATAATTTATTAAAACTCCGTTCTGTTGACGACTTGACCAAGAACAAGATAAGTTTCAGCAACAATTAATAATTTTAAAAACTATAAAAAACTTAAAATTTTTTTAAAATTTTACTAGTAATTTTAAGTATGATACTAGTAATTTTAAAATAAAAACACATTGTAAAAGCACAGAAAATTGTATGTATACCTTAGAAAATTTAGACATGTATTTGAATGGTGTTAGGATTATCTGTCTGGACACAATGATGCAAAGACGAATTTCTTAAATATGAAATTCAGTAGTCGCAAGTCAAAACAGTTGAAAGGAATTCACTGTAGCTCATGTAAATATTAATATACTAAAACAAATACAGGATAACACATATCTCAACGTTCCAGTAACTAATAAGTAGAACTAATGTCATTTTGATGAGTGAACAAATAAGTATAAGGAATAAAAGCTAAAATAGATAACACAATTTAAAAGTAAACAAAGAAATGGCAAACGTAACAATAATAAAAATAAAGTAGAGTAATAATAATAATAATAGTAGTAATAAAAATCGGTTAAATGGTTTTCTACATATAATTAATTTCAAGCAGAATTATCACTGTTGTACACCACTATAGGAAAATCATTCCGATTAGCGCTTTCGTCAGATTTCCGATCTGACGATAAGCTGTGAGGCTTGAAAGCGCTAATCGGAATAATTTTTCTATAGTGGTGTGCAAGAGTGGTAATTATGTTTGTGATTATAACCACTAACACAACTTTCTTAATTAAATTTATAATTAATTTAAACAGAATTTTAATTATAACATTTTTTAACTTGCTTATAGTTTATATTAAAATTTAACTTCAAAATTATATAATAATAGTTTATTTATACTTTTTTATGGAATATTGTAAAAAAAACAAGTTGTCCTAATATTTATGGTTAATAATAATAAAAGATTTATTTTATTTTATAACACTTAAAGTGGAGTGTTACAGGGAGTATAGTGATGACGATCGAATGAGTTCTATGATAAAATAATTGAATGCCCACAATGAATGTGCTGCTTAGTGTGAAAGATGTAACTAAAAAAGTACCAAGTGATTACAGTCATTACAAAATGATTATAATCAATTGATAAACAGTCCGGCTTACACGTGAGCAGAATGTCTACAAGAAATCCGTCAGCTGACATAGCGTAAAGGGTGGTTCGATAATCTGAGATAACAAACAGCTGGCCGTTCGATCAGGATACGTTTCTCACACCGTTGACACCTAATACGTTGTTATCGATTTGGGTGTTTAGAGAAAACGCGTTCTCACACCAGTCGTGTATTCAGTATTACATACTGCTTGTCTTCGTTCAAGCTTCGTGCAAGCAGGTTTTTAAACGAAAAAACATAGTTCAGCAGTTCAACAATTATTGGTAACAAAGATAAATTGTCTATATATTTATTTGTTTTTCGCAAAATTTATGTAATTAAATAGAGACCCACATCTATGCTTATATTAAGCACGAAAAAGCAACATGCATACAAAATAATTTTAACCATTAAATGATATGGCAGGCTGTCTTTGGTAACATGATCCAGTTTGGTCGTGCTGCTGTTACGGCTTAGAAACATGGGTTTAGAGCAGAAGCAGTGAAAACAGGCTGTGGTTATTATTAACAAAAGTATTACCATAAAAATACAGTCTTGTAAATAAAGCAGTACTTTGGAGAAAAAGAACCATTGGGCAACTACACACGTTGCACGGCATGGCCATAACTTAAATACAACGGTGGAACGGTTTAAATGGTCTGTTTATATTTATTGTAAGGACGGACGTCGGACTTTGTGAAGCGTCTCTTCTTGTACGTATAACGCAGATGGGAAAATAAAAGTAGAAAAACCAAAGCTGGGGTGGCAAGAAGGTGTGCAGCGAGATGTGAAAGGAGCTGGAATCCTCAAATTGAAAATGGTTGCAATGGTCAAATGTTGTAGGAGAAGTTTTTTTCAGGAGGCAAGAACCCGACCAGAATTCAAAACCCCTTATGAAATCTAATATCGATGCTTAATGAATCATCGTTAACTAAACATTACTACATGTTATATTTTCTGCATGTTGTCATTATTACTTTTTCCGTTAGTCACGTTTAGTTTCAGACCACGTAATTATGTTTGTCATTACGTAAGGGTTCTGGATTTTATTTTAATTTTTAGTTTTCGATTGTTTTCAGTGATTATATACAACAATTATGTAACATTCTGAATGCAACAATGAGATTTTTAAGATCGTGTAAGCCAGTGAAGTAAGAGTAATGTTTATCCTTTCTTACAATTACACGTATTTAATTTCTTGGGTTCTGAACAAATTGTAAAGTGTAAAGTAAATAATTGTGTGTCTACAACATTTCCAAATGTTAATTTTGTTGGATCAGAAACTGCTTTCAATATAATTTTTTTTCATCTTAAATACTTCTTGGTCGTACAACTTATAGAGAACTTATAGAGAATCGATAATACGTAAATAAAAACAATAAAACGTAAAAATTACATATTCTGTACTAAAAAATGTAAAACTAAGAAAATCTGACAAACTGAGTGGATATAGCTCAGGTTTCTTTTTGTGTACTATGCTGTTAATGTTCAAAGGTAAAAGTAACATACCGACTTTAACCTTGTCAGTAATTCCTTCTTGTCTGCTGCTGGGTATTGTGTATGAGTTTGTGGAGACGAATGCGCATGCAAGCGAATGTGTACTTTTCAACAGCACTCTGTCTGCAAAACTCAGACAGTAACTTCTCAGCGTTAAAATTACATACGATGTGGTGTGTTTACGTAACACCACGTAGGCCTACATGTGTTATTGTACTTTCTGAAGGTCACGTTTAGTACTTATATCGTCGTCACAATATATCATATAGAAGTCTCATCAACTTGTGTACGCCTACTAACCAAACATTCTTGCGTCAAATATTCATAGGATTTTCTATTGTCCGTTACCTAGAGTTTAATAATTTTGTTTAGAATTTCAGTTACAATGTATTACAAAATAATTAAAATTATTTAAATATATATTGTCATAAACATTACATTTATTCGACATTTTTTCACTGGTTTTATATATTAGGTATTACATAAAATTTGTGTCAGTAATTAACTACTAATTACATGTATTAGCTGTTTACTTACTCAAAAATATTAATATATTGTCTCTACATCAAAAAGTTACTAGAGAAATATGTTACGTATTCTGAAAAGGAAAATTTCTAGTTTTTCAATTTATATAAAATGTGTACTGAGCTGATAAATAATTATTTCCATTTGCCTGATATTTGGACGAAAATATTTATACGACAGTGGAGTGTTCAAACGCCCGGAGACAGTACAAATTGACACTGCATCAGACCGCTCCGACAGGCTGGGGAGAGTTTCCAAATAAGGTAGTGGAGTTTCCAAACTGGTAAAAATTATTACTGATCTCAAATGTAGAAAAAAGTCTGTAAAAGCTTTCTTTATTTATCAGAAACTGTAGCAGAGATGTGAAATACGTGATCTCCGAACAATGTAACAATAACAAGTGTAATTCATATACACATATTCTAGCATCCACATTTGTAAACATTTGTTTAATATATAAAATAGAATTCTATTATTTTACTCCATTACTTGTGCACATTAGTGTCAGTCAAATTTATGAATATGAATTTCTACTACAGTTTATTTTACTGGAAAATTTCGTTATATAAATTGAATTGCTCGTAATTTAAACGGAAAAAGTGAAATTTTAAGTAAGCCATAATTGCATAATAATCTTCAGTTACATCGGTATTGATTCAAGAAACCACGTTTGGTCATCTTACTCTCCACTCCATAACGGTTAATGAAACTCCAAAAATAGGTATAAGACGATGAAGTGGTGTTATTTACATTACGTACAGTATACATAAAGTATAATTGACGATTATGACGATTTGCTACATAGTGATTTACATAATTATGCCAACGCTATTGTAATTTTGTAACCGTGTGGTCTGGAGAAATTGGTTAACTACGACAAAAATAATAATGTCCTTTGTTTCTAACTGAATGTGTGAATACACTATTAAGTATATTAAAACAGAATTATTATAATTTTCCCATCGATAACTGGATGAATGTTTGTTCCTGTCGATGTAGATTGATATCTTATACACTTACACTTAAAATATAAAATTGGCCTCTAAAATAATGTAACGACTTTAACAATTGTTTTTTGTAACTTAAGCTGCAGACTGTTAGCTAATTAGCTTGTGAGTGCAAAGAATATAAATTTTGGACGTAACATACGCTTGAAGATTATAGTTGCTAACGAACATTTTCCACATGGGGTAAATGTGGTAGGAGAAAACTGTTAAGGACATTATCAAAGTAAGAGAAGAAAACAAAAACATTCAGAAAAAGGTGCAATATGTGTTAATGGCAGTTTAAAAAAGAAAAGCACATAAATTACAAAGAAACGATAGAGAATTATAAGGATAAACATTAAAGCTAAAAACGTAGACGGCCTACTAAAAAGCTTTAATCTGTAACTTGTCAAGTGATGAGTTATTTGTTTAACACGTATCATTCAAGCATTGTAATAAATAATGGGTAACCATCAATAAATTATTTTATTCTGTGAATAAAACTAGCCCATTCAGAAAGTTGATGAGTTTTGTTACGAAGGAAATACAGCGTTAGCATTAGCATAAGACAGTAAAGTAATTAGCGTAGCAATCATTTATGAACCTCAAGAATGGAATACTACGTGTCGTGTCACAGTTCGCAAGTCGCGAACTATCAGCTGAATCAAAAAGGAAAGCTTAATGGAAGGAACTGACAAGATATGATTGATGAGACTTCGTTATGTTTAATGCACTCCTTTGTGCTTTGTACGTTGTAATTCATTTGCTACTTCACTGAAGAATATGTCTCACCCAAGAATCGCAGTGAGAGAACTTATAATACGTCTTCCGCTTTTCACACCAAATTAACAAAATTTCTTTCTCTTAGCGCGTGGAATCACATTTGTTATCATCCAAGAAAAAGGTGTTAAGAAAAATATTGTTTCATGTGGATTGACAGAGGTTTGATAGTTAAACTCTGTATAAAATAATGCAGAGTAAGATCTGGATGTGTACGCGTATAAAAAGTGTAATTTTTCCAGCAATAACCGTAACCGCATAACAGGTAATCAGACGTGACTTGAGTTAGCCTTAGAAGTGACAGCTGATAAATCTAATCAAACATGGCCTCTTTGGAACATAATGCATATTTTGAAAACTAGACAATTAACTAACTACTAAACATATAACTTGCTTGCCATATAGTTCTTTGTGTTATGCTAGATTTAATTAATTGTGAGCGTAATGAACATTATTTTTAAAGAATTATTTATAACATGCAATGGTAAACAAGAATTTCCTCATGACAGCAACAAGCCAAAATGAAAGTAAAGTACCCAAGGAGTAAGTACCCAATATGGATATAGTTTAAACCGATGCCGGGAACGTGTACATACAATATTTTAAAACACGATCGCTATTTCGATTATCTGAGACATAAAACTTATTTGAAAAGAACTGTGAGACTTCAGAAAAATTTATAGAGATATTTGTCACTTTGTGAGACTGGACAAAACGATACCCTACAGAGCTGTGCACTACAGTCTATTATGAACTAAGGATTAAGATTTGATATATTTTTAGCTTTGTATATTTATATCATTTTTTATACGTATTCTTGAGCTATGTTAAAAAGAAAGTAGCCATAGATGCGGGAATGGCATTTAGAAGAAACGTACTGACACTGTTGGGTGAAATTTCCAAATAATAAACAAAAAAGCCTCTTTTATATGTAGTCTTTTTAAAAATATGTGTAAATGTCTCAGCGGTGTAAAATAAGTCAAAATACAACTTGAACGGCTTGGAGCAAACCAGTACCTAATAACATGGGTAACGAGGTAACAAGAGACTTCTAAGACCATGAATTTTGGAAGAAACATTTTTGGATTAAAGTGAGGAGAGAATCAGTGATATGTAAGAGTTTGGTGGACTTGCATGTCTTCTTTCTTCTCCACATATTGCACACATTGGACCTTACTAGGTTTCAAGTTTCTGTAGTGACGCTGGTTCCACATTTTCTCTCCATCGCTTTCTTAAGTCTTCCAAAACGTTTTACACATTTTGCTTTGCCCAATATTGTAATGTCACCTTGAGAGACAGTGTGGCTCCATTCAATTGATACTGCTAATATTAAGCAATTTTATTGTGCAAAATTTCTATATTACGTTCTTTCCGTATTTCGGCATTTCTCTTTCTGCCGTTTCTTCTTAAGCCTGTTAGTGATCTCAAGAATTTTGTTTCTGCAACTTGAATTTTCCTTTCGTTTGCGTTAGTTAGTAGAATACGGCTTTCTATTCCATAAAAAAAACAGAGGTGGGTACTACGTTATGAAATATCATCCTTGTTTTTGATCAAGCAGATTTATTCCACAATGTAGTCCAATGCCTTATCAAAGTATTAAACAATTAAAAGTAATTATATTTTAATATCTGTGGTAGGTTGTGGAACCTAAGAAAATATAGGTGTTGACCCATTCTAATATTCATTATTTGTTACTGTTTTCGGTCTTGTGTGTTCGTCGGCTTTAAAAGCCATATAAAATTTATATGTTGAAATCCTTTGTTACATTTTATAATTCAGACTGCCATTTAAAGAGAAGGTTAGGTGACAGAATAAAATGAGACTCGTCTTTTCAGAAGGCATGTCGTTATGAGTAATCAATACGACATGGATTAATTATCTTGACATATATAACATGTAACATGCAGTAGGTATTGTCTTTACGACGTTGTCTTACCATATTTATAGCCCAGGCGCGTTTGATGTACAACATACTTGTATACTGTATGTACTCATGTAACTGTGATGAGTATATTAACCTTAATGTAAACAACATAGCGTAACACTCTCTTTACAGAGCAAAGTTTCTAAATCATATATGTAGGAAAAATTATGTAAAACGAAAGGATGTCGTTCTGCCATCAGACTCACCAGTAAGAATATTTTAAGAACGTTAGGAAACGTTTACATTTAGGAAACTTTAGATAATTAACCCATTTAGAGTAGTGACAAAGAATTAAATTACAAAACGTTTACAATTCCTTAACGTTTAAGTTTTAACGTTTAATTTATTAAATTTAATGTAACGTAAAATGTTTTAGCAAAAGACGTCAGCACTACTGAGACATGTAAAGTTTTACTTCACTAAACGTACGTTTTATGTACAGATTTGAAAACTGTTATTAAATAAATTATGCATATTCGCAGTTTTACAAACTAACTACAAATTTACCTTGTGCTGTGACTTACGTAAGTTATAGTAAAAAGGATTATTCTCGACAAATTTTTAATAGAAATCTAATTATTCTAGGTAATGCTGAATAGTTTATAAGACAATTGTGCACAAAACTAAAGTAATGAGCTCTAAAATATTACAGAGGCCTCATATCCATAGTCGTAACTTAATTTACTACGTATTCGAAGTAATTAATGAATTAAGCGACAACTCAATGAAAACAAGAAACCCTACTAGGATTCATACGAGACCTTCACGGAGGGCTAATGAAAAAAACGAGTTGTTACAAAGTGGCTTTATTTTTACATAATTCACTTCGTAGACACTTTGTTGAACTTACCGCCATCACATCGTCAGCAAGGATTAAATCGAAAATGAATTGTTCCGGTCCCAAGCAGTCATACTAGAGCTGGTCCTCCAACGCTTCTTTGGACTCCCCACACCTCTCCATCTGTTTGGCTTATAATTGGCTAAGTTGTTTAGGGATGCGGTAGTCATCCATTCGATGAAGGTATTCCAAACATTTTAGCCGATATTGGCCAAATCTATCAAGTATATTCATAATATTTAGCTCCTGCGATGTTGAACAGCAAATCCTGTCTCGTGCCTGAGAAATCTCATTTGGGACTTCGTTAAAGTCAAATACATTTAGAGAAGTGTAGGGAGGGCCATCATCTTGTAGAACTTTAGGCGTGCTTCTTTCCTCGTTGACTTTAGAGTTCTCCTGATGACCCCACACATATCGTTGAACTTAAGCAGCTTCTTCACCACATCATTGTTTGTAATATAAAGTACATTACGGCCCATAAAAACCCATTACTATTCAAGATGGTTGAACTTTTATTTAATAATGAAGAAAGATTACTAAAGTCAGAATCTCTACATTGAAGTGAGATTCTGGAAGATTTGAAAAATTTGTAGCTTACCTATTTAATGTCCCTCTAAAATATTTAATTCGGTAAAAATCAAAAGGAATTAACTCTGGTAAACAGAGTAGCTAGTACAGTAACTCTTACCTCATATCTCTAATTTTACCCATGACCAAGACAGTTTTGTGAGCATTCTTTTCCAAGACAGTAGAAATTTATGTTTTGTTCCGTAAGCCAGGTCTTTTCTTACGAATTTATGTATTCAGTTGTTCAAAAAGATTTCAATAGAATTCTCCGTTATCGATTTGGATTTATTGAGGTAATAAATTAATTATACTCTTTTGCATCTAAGGAAAACAATGGCTTGCCCTTTTCTAACGATGGGACTACCTTCTCTTAATTTGGGGCCTTTTGCTCGGTTGGCGTGTAATGGTTGTACATATTTTGAACGTTATTTTGTATTTGGTGAGTAATTGTTGGCAAAATTGCATACAATTTTTGTTTTCATACCATGTTCTTTAGTTAATAAAACCTATCAGCCCATGTGAAGTACCTGTGATATGAGAAATGCCATCTAATCTCACTCGCTGGTCTGCCAATACAGGTATATAAAGATTTTTTAATGATATCTGGAGTTGCGTTTTCTGGGATCCACTGCGGGGTTTATCTTCCACCAATATTATAAACACGTTTAAACTCAATTGCCAACTTACAAACCATTGTTGTGAAAGAGCTATATCTCCTAATACATTTACCATTTCGTTAACTTTTCATTGGCACCAGACCTTTCTTAACAAAGAATTCGATTGCAGCATACTTTATACGCCAGATTCAGGGAGTCCGAAAACAATAAATAAATTGACAAACAGATTTTTACTCGAAAGATTAATCTTACAACACACTACTGTTTTTGGCAGAAGTATACATCCTGAGCTGGTAAAGATAAGTAGATACGTTGTATTTAGAAAATTATAGGTTACGTAACTTGCTATTACAAAAACTAAATGCTTTTAAATACTGGAAATTTACATTACTACACAAAACGTCTATACAATTAGAAAGAAAAATATTACGACAAAGTCAACACGTAAAACATACATGTACTTTATTATTGTTGTCATATTATTAAAAATATCGGTATGGAGAACCATACATGACTTCCATATTCTAAGATTTATATTTAAAATCATTTTCAGCCAAACAGCCAGGCTGTGTCTTACCTGCTTTTTTATTGCTGTATTAAATGAAAAATATTATATTACATTAAAATGAAAAAATTATAATTTTATTGCCTGGCAACAAAATTATTTTATTTTTAACAATTACCATTGTTTCAAAAAGTTTAAATAAATTTTCAAGTACTTTACTCTTGTTAAAACGTAAAAGGTTGCAGGTAAACTACCCCTTCCCCTTAACCGATCTTCACCAAAATCGAAAGTCATTGAGACCTATACAATTCAGGGACGTATGCAAACAATTACTTGATTCTGTTTGAATTTGCGGCTGTTATCGTTTGCCATAGAAAATACGCTTGATAAAAAAACGTTGCAGGTAAACTACCCCTTCCCCTTAACCGATCTTCACCAAAAACAATAGGTCTTGAGTACTCTACAAATCAGGGCTGTATGCAAAACATTATTTGATTCTGTTTGAATTTGCGGCTGTTATCGTTTGCCATAGAAAATACCCTTGTTAAAAAAACGTTGCTGGTAAACTACCCCTTTCCCTCAACCGATCTTCACCAAAAACAACAGGTCTTGAGAACTCTACAATTTAGGGCTGTATACAAATAATCTTTTGATTCTGTTTGCATTTGCGGCTGTTATCGTTTGCCATAGGAAATACCCTTGTTAAAACATAAAACGTTACAGGTAAACTACCCCTTTCCCTTAACCGATCTTCACCAAAAACAATAGGTCTTGAGTACTCTACAAATCAGGGCTGTATGCAAAACATTATTTGATTCTGTTTGAATTTGCGGCTGTTATCGTTTGCCATAGAAAATACCCTTGTTAAAAAAACGTTGCAGGTAAACTACCCCTTTCCCTCAACCGAACTTCACCAAAAACAACAGGTCTTGAGAACTCTACAATTTAGGGCTGTATGCAAATAATCTTTTGATTCTGTTTGAATTTGCGGCTGTTATCGTTTGCCATAGGAAATGCCCTTGTTAAAACATAAAACGTTACAGGTAAACTACCCCTTTCCCTTAACCGATCTTCACCAAAATCAACAGATCTTGAGAACTCTACAATTCAGGGCTGTATGCGAAACATTATTTGATTCTGTTTGAATTTGCGGCTGTTATCGTTTGCCAAACAAACAAAATTACCCTTGCTAAAAAAAAACCGTTGTAGGTAAACTACCCCTTTCCCTCAACCGATCTTCACCAAAAACAATAGGTCGCGAGTACTCTGCAAATCAGGGCTGCATGCAAAAAATTATTTGATTCTGTTTGCATTTGCGGCTGTTATCGTTTGCCATAGAAAATACCCTTGTTAAAAAAACGTTGCAGGTAAACTACCCCTTTCCCTCAACCGATCTTCACCAAAAACAACAGGTCTTGAGAACTCTACAATTTAGGGCTGTATGCAAATAATCTTTTGATTCTGTTTGAATTTGCGGCTGTTATCGTTTGCCATAGGAAATACCCTTGTTAAAACATAAAACGTTACAGGTAAACTACCCCTTTCCCTTAACCGATCTTCACCAAAAACAATAGGTCTTGAGTACTCTAGAAATCAGGACTGTATGCAAAACATTATTTGATTCTGTTTGAATTTGCGGCTGTTATCGTTTGCCATATAAAATACCCTTGTTAAAAAAACGTTGCAGGTAAACTACCCCTTTCCCTCAACCGAACTTCACCAAAAACAATAGGTCTTGAGAACTCTACAATTTAGGGCTGTATGCAAATAATCTTTTGATTCTGTTTGAATTTGCGGCTGTTATCGTTTGCCATAGGAAATACCCTTGTTAAAACATAAAACGTTACAGGTAAACTACCCCTTTCCCTTAACCGATCTTCACCAAAATCAACAGATCTTGAGAACTCTACAATTCAGGGCTGTATGCGAAACATTATTTGATTCTGTTTGAATTTGCGGCTGTTATCGTTTGCCAAACAAACAAAATTACCCTTGCTAAAAAAAACCGTTGTAGGTAAACTACCCCTTTCCCTCAACCGATCTTCACCAAAAACAATGGGTCGCGAGTACTCTGCAAATCAGGGCTGCATGCAAAAAATTATTTGATTCTGTTCGAATTTGCGGCAGTTATCGTTTGCCATAGAAAAAAAATCTACAGACACACAGACACACAGACAGACAGACAGACAGACAGACAGACAGACAGACAGACACACAGACACTTTTCGGAAAACGACTTTTTTTCATGTTTTGAGTGTAGTAGAATCAGAATCTGCAATAATCTCGAACACGATTTTTTTTGCCATCACCATACTTCCATTCCTTAAGGAATATGGAAGCAATAATATTAAAATTACGTTTCTCAACACTAATAATGAATAATTATTTAATGGTAATAACAATACATGATATAAATTAATTATAAGTAATAATTTATCATAATTCTAAATTATAATAAACATAATTGCTTTATTTTTGTTGAAGTCGTTTTTACGTTTTTACTTAGGATATTACATCACTATTAAACGTAAGGAAATTGCATCATTTAAATACGTGTGTAATAAATTTAGTTAAGTTAAATTACATATATACCTTCGTTAATTATTTTTAGACTCTGTTTCTGTAATGATAATGCGCAAATGCTGCATGACTCTTTATTTTAAAACAAAGAAAAGTTAGCTAGATGAAATTAAATTAATATATTAGGTGTCTGGATCTATGTTTCCAGTAGTATTTAATTTGGTTCAACGATTTACAGTACGGCCAAGAAGATAAACGGAACAGCGTATGAAGAGAAAGTGAGATATTTTGTTGGTAACATCTATTTAGCAATGTAAAGAGAATTGTTTGCAATTACAGTTCAAAATAAGAATTCAGACAACGTGTAACAATTTACAGTGTTTGGTGTTATAATTTGCCGACATTTCCTGACACAGTTACAAAGGTAACCGACTGTTCATAAATACAGGGGGAGCGTGACAGAGGGCAAGATTTATTGGGTCATAGGAGAGCACGGCGCGGGATTTGCATATTCACGCCATTGCTATGCGACGCTGTTTGAGTTAACAGTTACTCATCTCTTTGGGACTTTAACGTGTATCAAACGTCCTTAGAAATATGAATAATATTTACGGATATAAGAAATTTTGTCAGGAATGCTGAGAAATTAACAAAACTAGATTTCATTACGACGTGAATACAGCAACTGTGTCTATAGTTGAAGTTAACAGTTTCAGTTACTCCTTTAATACGACTCAATATAGGTTTGGTGTGGCATGAGGTTGTAGTACAATAAAAATAAGATAAATTAGCACAAACCCTATGTCACTTTTAAGTAACTTCCTCACGGACAGGCATTAATATGTCAAGTTATGATAAGATCAGCTACTATTTCGATTGAAATATGCCACACATATAAACCTCACTCACTGTATATGGCGAATTATTTGCATCTATTATTCACATTATTAGCGTTTGAAAAACCAAAAACCGCAAATCTTCCAAGTCTTAAATACTTAAAAGTATATCCTTTTAAAGTTCTTATTTTTTGTGAAAACTTAACTTTTAGAAAACTGGATTGAATATAGCAATTATTATATAAAAAGAAGATTTACAGGGGCATCGTCGTAAAGATTTACACTTGTGTAAATTTAACACTTCAAAAGACAGTATATTCGACCTTAATAATTAAAGGGGTATGACGCTTGGCTACTAATCGAGAGATACCGATTCAATTCCCGGACATACCGTAAAATCAAGGTGTGCTCTCCACCTAGGACGTCGACTATGCCTGTGGAAATGAGTACTTGGTATAGTATCCTACCATAATAATGGAAAACTGAAGCGTAGTGCCGGTTTAGTGTACACTGCTTACTCCTTCTCTGCTTAGACAGTGAAAAAGGAGCCACTGTTATTGCAAAAATAGTGTAATATGGTAATCTGTACAGTAGTAAATCAGAAGTAAACGAAAACACTATGGAAGGTGTCTGTCTAATGTGGTAATGAGAATACGTTATGATTCGACAGGAAAAAATAATCTCTCAAGTTACAAAGGAAACAGGTCGCTTAAAGAACGCTTGGTTTTACTAGGAAACGTCTAGTTTTAACGCACGCAGCAGAAACAAAACCACACATCGCACAGCTAGAGCATCATAAGTTGCTAAAATAAGAAACTAAGAAGAAATTAAGCAAAACTCAAAAAAATAAAATGTAAACGAATGAAATGTGGACAGTTGAGGAATGTGAAAAATAACAGACTGGGAAAAGGCAACACTTCTGGGACGACCTAGGCGTAGGATAAATAAATGAGAACAGACTACTTGGGCTGAGGCCAGACATAATTGCCTGGTAGTATTATTATTATTGTACTACTATTATTGTTATTGGAGTACCAAGAATGAGATGGAGGAACTGCACAGGGAAACAAAAGGAGTTTTTACTAAGTGAAGAGAAGGGGAAGGAGAAAATAAACCTTAATATATATATAAGTTTCTCCATCTATGCAGTGGCCGATAAACTGCAAAAGGAACCATAAATCTAACAGTATCCAAAACAGCCAATTTTAAAATATTTTTAATGGGTAACTTTCTTTGTCATATTAAGTGTATACGTCATATTAACGTATAAACGTTTAAAAAAATACCGTGTTAATGGATGCAGTGCTGCAGCCCGATGTAGGTCAATGATGGAAGGTACGCCAACCAGCCAGAAAGGAATGCATCCAACAAGGGACTATTTGTCAGCGTCCAACTTGAAACGAATTCCATTCCCATGCGATTGAAATGTGCCGTTGAATTGAAAGACAATCCACGGTTTGCATCTGCGGCTGTCGCTAGTTTAAAAAAATAACGGCTACAGATAATCTTGCTATAACGGCTATCCATTTTTATACACACACACACACACACACATATATATATATATTGACAAATATAAAAATAAATACGTAAATACGTTTATACATAAACGAAGAAAGAGACTGAGAGCAAAGAGATACATACATAAAAATAACTAGTATATGTTAAGGAACGCATTCCACTATATTTTGTGTTTTATAATACAAAATATGCATTTGAAGTACGTTTGGAGTAATGCTACAGCAATATATCACATTTACTAAAAAAGAAAAAAAACAATTAAACAGGAAAAATGGGATAACCGAAAATCAATGGAAGTAGTTTAAAAGACAAATTTCTTTTCACATATCCTTTTAACTAGTGTTTTATTGGTAGTAAAAATAGGTTTTGTAATGGACAGTTCTTTCCAGAACCGTACATCCTGCTCCAAATGCATTGCTTCATACAGAGAATGTACTGTTGGTTCTTTATGTCTACCCGCCTATCTCATTGGAGATCTACACCTTAATCTTCTCTGTTGTACAACAAGGATAGATAGATAGGCACATAAAAATATAGCTGTACAACTAGAACTGAGAATCAGTCAAAATGACTGAGAAAACGATATCATAAAAATATTCAGATATTAATATACAGATGTGTGTGTGTGAGTGTTCCGGTTTTACAAATATTACTGCACGTTAAAGTAAGACCATAAAGCTGCACTGTTTACGCAAGTGTTGGGTAGACTGAAAATTGTAATATAACTGTTAAGTAAAAATTCTAGAATGTATTCTATTCTAGAAGAAAAAAATTTTATATTAAATAGTAGTGCATAACACACAAATGTGTGTAAGTTAGATTTACTATAGTCGGGTGCGCGTAAGGTAGTTACGCTGAGAAAATTTGATGACAAGTAACGACTATTTCAAGTATTATTTAATAGTATTACGTAACGAGTTCCTGTATATGAATTCAGCAATGCTTCACGGACGGTCGTATTGTTCTGCGATTCAGCTGTACTACGAATAGACATTGTAAATAAATTAATTTAATTGTGATGCAGTTCGCGCGCGACCTCCGCATATTAGTCTGTGCATTGTTGTGTATCATCCTTCATTGTCACGATTCTAAAGACTTTCTGTCACAAAACAGTGACCGCGTATTGTTAGGAATACAATAAACGTAGGAACGTAATGTAACAATGGATCCGTAAATGTATGTAGTCCCATACATACCCACTTATAAAAGCAGACAATGCAAATAGAAACTGATAAATATACATAGGTTATGTCGCGGAAAGAAGGATTTTCATTGATATGGTCTGTGATAAAAGCACCACGTGTCTCTAACATGAACAACACTTGTGAGGGGGGTTGAGTTGTGGACAATCACTGTAACAAGAAATAAGACATACGCGTATGGTTAGCTGGTAATACACAGGTATTGATATATTTCTAAACCTTGGAAGATTTAAGTTTTATAACTACAGTTAAAAGTTTTTTATACTTATTTATATTTTGAAATGTATTTTATAGTAACGCAAATGATTTATTACTTTTAACTCTAGTCTGAAACTTTGCAAGTCTCTATAAATTTTATATTCTTGAAAATATGATTCGCAAAAGATACGATTTTGCAAGTTATACAGAATGGCCCATAAGTCAGTTGGCAAAATTGCAAATAGCACTTTCATTGTAGAGGTGCAGCAGGGATACAGATACAGATAACGCATACAGATAGTTAATAGCATAGTTCTCATGACCTACAAGAAATGCTCAAAGTGGCCTCCATCCTTTTCTATGCAAATTTGACATCTTCGAAGCACTGAAGCACAAATTATGTCCGAAATATTCAGGGACTGTAGGTGTTCAAATTCAGATTGAATGCATTCCTTCAATTGTTCCACATCACGAATCTTCACGGAGTACACTGCATTTTTTAGTATACCCCAGACCGAGAAGTCCATCGGGGTAAGATCAGGAGAACGTGGAGGCCATTCAACACGACCCCGTCTGCCAATCCATTCATCGAACGTTGCATTCAAAAAGTCTCTCACAATCAGTCCATAGTGAGGGTGATGGGTGAGGGCCCCATCTTGTTGCCATATCAACTTTTCTCGAATTGGCTGCAGGTGTTCAAAAAGTGGACTGTTTTCTAGTTCCATCAACACTTCGTGAAACATTTGTAGGTAACTTTCAGCATTCACTGTACCATTAAAAAAGTATGGTCCGTTGATCCCACCGGCAAAGATCCCTGCCCAAACAGTAACACCCGGAGCATTTAACTCTGTCTCTATCACCACATGTGGATTCGCAGTATCCCAGTAAACACAGTTGTGCCTATTCACTGTACCATTCAGCTTAAAAGTAGCCTCGTCACTCCAAAGAATGCTTTAGTAAAATTGTGGATAGGCTTCTTGTCGTATTGCGTACCATTCGCAGAATTCTGTACGCCTACAACACGAACAACAAACAACGAACAAGCGCTAACAACAGCATACACATCAACATCGACCTAACCTCATAACCTCAAATCTCAACTGAATTATGGGAACTACTGCTCTAGTCAAGTCAAGTAACTACTATGCTAGTCAATCGAGCGTCTACATACTGCTAGTGCCAACTGACTTATGGGCCACCCGGTACAATTATAAATTTCAAGTGTCTAATCATATTTCAGCCATAAACGGACACACACATTCATACACACACGTAATTTAATTTTTATAACATATTCATTGTTACTAAATAATTACTATTTAGAACTTACTTCTCATGAATTGTTTACAACGTTCTCAGATCTTTACCTAATACCAGTTTCCATCACTTTTGGTTGTTCCATAAATCAACATCAAAATTTCTCTACCGTATATCCTTGTCTATAACTTCTGTCCACTTATTCTTTAGTCTGTCTACTCCTTTTTGCATTTGAGTTCTAAAATCAACACTTCCTTTGCCATTATTTCTTCTTCCGAAATTTTACTGTTCCTCGTGTTAAAAAATACATTTTTCTTACTCTTAATACCTGTAGTAAGAGTACACTTCACTGTAGTATGTTTCAATTAACAAATATTCAAACAGCACATTTTATACTATTTTTGCGTCTAAAAGTTTCTTTTTATGTTAATTTGTGGTGTTATTATTTCATAAAATAGAAAATCGTATATTAAGGAAATAGTTCTCTTCCAAAAGTTATAATTATAGCAGGATTATTTAAGTTTGTTGAGAAAATTAATTATTAACGGTAATAAAAATTATCGTACTTTGAAACAAATTAAAATATATGCCAAATCAATATAATCATGTTCATTAATTTACTCTTTGTTGTATGTTTTTAGTAAAATGAATACAGTGCGCACAAAAGAAGCATTGAATGTGATATCTGTGTTTGTTATCCAAGAAAAATGAATTATGAAAATATTTATTCTGAGAAAATGCTTCTAACAGGAGAATGTCTGTCATGATTGCTTATATAGTTACATTATATAAATTGTGTTATGCAAATGCAAAAAAGACGACTTGCAATCAGACAGAATGTTTTTTTTACTACTCAAAGATGTTGTAAAGCCGACGTTCTTGAAACACTATCAATTTGTTATTCGTTCCAGATATCCTTATTTATCGCTAGTAATTATATCAGTCAGCTAGTGAAATACAGCAAGCTTGAGTTTAAGATTTAAGGTAAATTAACGCTGTAAGACGCGCAAACAAACAAACACACACACACACACACACACATGAGGAGAAATTTATTTTTTGTATTTTCTATTTGAAATTGATTTGTATAACTTTACTACAATGATTTATGGATTACAAAAGAGTATAATGGATTTATAATATATGTAACATTACTTGATTATTTCCTAAACTTCATATGAATTCTGAAGTACGGATGTCGAAGAACATCTCTTACTCACCGTATCTGATTGTGTATAATTTAGGTTAAAACTGTAAAGAAAATATAATAACAGTTATTGTGAAATAACGAGAAGCTCGTTGTCTTTGAACAATTCTCGTCATTCCGTTCTTCTTCTACCTAAGTTTTATGTATTATATAAAGTCTGGGATGTAGGTTAAACATACGCTGTATTACTCATCTTAAATTAAGATTTAGTTTTAAAAATCGTCAATCGAAAATAATTGCCTCCTACAGCAGACATAAAGAATACGTCAGAATACAATCTGACGCACTTTTGTTCAGCATTTTATGGATAGCTATGTGTATTGGAAATTTCAATTAATTTTTACCTAAAGCGATATTTTGGCCAGCAAGTTTCTGTTCCCAACATTAACCTGTTTTCTCTGTACTATGTTGCCTTAAAGTTTTTTATAAATAGTATACCGTGCTATGATGTAATATTTAATATTCACTTTTAGAGAAATGATAAAACAGGTCTTTTCAATTTTTTTCAAGATTATTCCGTTTTCCATTCTACATTCTTTAGAGAGAAATGTTATCATTTAGTAATTTATGTCGTAGAACTGAGAATTTAAGAGATAGGGCACGGGTGAAGATGTAGACAAAGTTCTAGGCTGTCATTTGTTTAACAGTGAAAAATGAAATAATAAAACTTGCGAAAGTTAAGTGACAATTTCTGACGCAACATCATAGTACGATTGACGTGTGTAGTAAAATTGTTTTAATAAATTAACTCAACATTAAATCATTGCACTGAATTACAGTGTCTATATATAGATGAATTTAGCAAATATGGCAAGGAACTTAATAAAATGTAGGCCGCGTTATGTAGAAATAATGACTGTAAGTGGAAATTTAGGAAACTAGGTTACTACATTTTAATCTTTTTACTACAGCGTACCGTGTTTAGAATTTCAAAGCGTGCAGCAGGTACAGAGGGAAATACAATGTACAGCGTGCCCGGTTGTTATACTTCTGGTAATAATCCAACTTTTTGTTTTCGGTATAGAAACTGTTTTCCCCCTATTGGATGGAGTTTAGGTTATGTTGCAGTCACGAACCAGCAGTTACATGTTTGTGGGCGAAACGGATTCTGTACGCTTTGAAAACGTAAACATTAACCAAATATTTTTATTAAACAATAGACAAATTGATCAGCAAATATTGTATTTTTTAAATATAGATTTGTAAATTTACAATAAAACTTAATGAGTTTAATAACAATCACTTTAAACAGGGTTTACAAGTTTTCCACGTGGCAAATGAATATTTACTTACTCATATTTCTTTTCTCTCTAAACATAACTTGAGCGCAAGGTGAATGTCAACAAGACAAAAAGAATGTTTTTATACTTAATTGTCGATCAATGAAATCTCAAATTGAGTTTACATAATTTTTTTATTTTTCAATAATATATTATACAAAGAAACTCAAACTTTTTTATTCTATTTTTTATGATTTTCAGTTGCAAGATTACTAGAATATTTGTAATAGTCTAAAAAAGGTATAAAAGTGTTGGGACACCCAGAGACTTGTTAAAAGAAATAGGCTGTCGTAAATCTGTTAAAAAACCCAAATGTGATTTATAAACGAAGATTGACGGAACAGGGTATGTTATGGGATGACAAGATAAGTAAACAAATTATTGAAGGAGATGTACCTTGAATAGCTACTGGTTGTAAAGCCCGTGTGTAAAAATTAAGAAGAAATAGAAAAAGATGAAATAGGTAGTTCATATTTAATTCTTATAAACAGTAATAATATTTTATAAATTTTTTTATATCTTGTATTTTTAACTACATTGAGTTACGCTCTTTTTTACACAAAAATCACACGGAAAAAGTATACGGAAGGTACATTATGTTGTAAGATTTTGATAACGTAGATGTTTTGGGACCCAATGTATATAATATTTATATGCCTCATTTATCACCTGTAAATTTTAAAGCTAGCTTGAACTGAAGTTTGTATACGTGACAGAAAAACTTATAAAGCAATAAATCAGGTCCTACGAGCTTAAATTCCGACAGTTTAAAATGTTGGACAAACGTTATATCTGAAATGTATAAAACCTCATTTAAAATCAGTACACAATCTATTATTCCAAATTTTTGTAGCAGACACTAAAAGAAAGGTTTTGGTTAAGACTTTCTGTGAGTACTTAAAGCATATTTAATATTAACATTTTTAGTAAATTAATTTATTTATTAATTATAAATACTACAAAATTACTTAATAGGAAGATACCTGCACAGAGACACCCTCTGAAAAACTACCGTTAGGAAAGTTCTATAAATTCAGATGATGTAAGTAAGATACATTTTTAATCATATTTGTTTAATAGGGTGTTGCAGTTATATAGATGAGTTATATATTAGCGCAGAAAATTATTAGTTTTAAAATTTATAATAGCTTTTAGCTAACAGCTTTGTAAATTTGACAGTTACTTTTCCCTAGTTTAGAAAACAATCTTGATTCGCTTTTTCTTCATTAGTAAATATGAGACAAAACTTGTTTGGAATCTCAATTATTAACCTACTGGAAAGACTGTACAAATATTTTAAAGAATATTTAAACCATTAGTAATAAACTGAATTAGTCGAAACTGAGGCCACAAAAAGTATATTCCTGTGTTTGGGTTGTTGCCAACTGAATTACATTGGATGTTTCGTATAGGACAAAATACAAAGCAAACATTAAAACAAACGACGTGGCTGGAAAAGCCACCAGACAAAAGATGCAAACTATATATTATAGGAAAAAGTACAAATAAAAGAACAACGTAGTCTGTAACTTTGGAGGTAATTTCTTCTTGCCTGCTGAGTTTAGTATGTGTGTGTGTGTTTTATGAAGACGGATGTGCACACCGTAATACGGGGCATGTACATTTTTCAGCAACGCTGTCTGTAACTTTACAAAGCGCTGAAATTACATACGGTACGGTGCGCACCGGTGACACTGTGTACATGTGTTATTGTACTGTCTCAAGGTCACAGTTCGTGGGTGGGTCCCGTCTGACACAACATATCATACAAAACGTTGTACGCTGAATAAATAGACGGTGTTCAACATTTATAGGATTTTCTTTTTTAATTTTATACTCGTCTACGCGTATATTCACGTTAAATGCATATCAAAATAATTTTATTTACACGTCAAGTTGCCAGTTCAATAACAATTAACAATTTTATTTTGCTAATATCGTCTTAATGAACAATAATTATTAATAAGAGTTGATAATTTTTTTCAGAAGCATAATTACAGTTCTAGTGTGTGTGTGTGTGTGTGTACACATATATGTACAAACAATGTGCAGTATATATAGTTTGTACAGTGTGTGACAATTTACGTTGTGTTATAAGTAGCTGCCAATTTCGATAAATTTACAAGGAGCACCTACTGTTCATAAATTCATTGTCACTGTGATAGCCGCATAGTGCATTAAAGCATTAATCAAACTTATATCAAATAGCGCATCTAGGATACGTTTTTTTTTGTGGGGTTTATCTATAAATATTTGACGTTTTCGTGGAACACGATGACGATTTAGTTGTGACGATGTGGAGGAAATTATGTGTAAAGAGACGATAGGCAGCTGCAGTCAACTTGATTGCCTCACTGAATAGCCTATGCCCTAAACCGTTAAGGGAAGTAGGCATGTTTTATTAAATAGTTTTGATTAGAATAAAACTCAAAATGTAAAATGTTTATTTTATTATCAATAAAATCAAACATACGGTGAAACAAATAAATTAGATTAGTACCATAGACAATCCTCCACAAACAGAGATATTCAGTATTTAAGTTGATATCATGGTTAGTGTCCCGGAATACATAAATCCAAGTGTGACTAAAATTTAGATTACGAGACTGTTTTGGTAAACACAGCAAATAATAAATGTAATGCTTGTGATTACAGTTTAAAACGAGTTTATACATTGTGTGACAATCTACGTTATTGTGATAAGTAGCTACCAATTCCGAGAAAATTTTCAAAGGTCACCAACTGCTCACAAACAGACGGGAACGTAACGGTGGCTACATATATTTATACGAGTGTAGATTCACACAAGCTTTTTATTTTCAAATGTTAAATGATGATATATTAAAACGACAAGGTATTGAATTGTTATTAATTAAGTAAACAATAAATTAATATTTTAAACAATTATATACGTACAAATTTCGACCGAAATATGGAATAAGAGATTTCATTATAGTTATATAAAATAAGATTATGTATAAAGTTGAATTGAGTTAATTCTGTAATGACTCTGGCATAATTTAGGGTCCGTGTCAAGCACTGGGTAAGCTCGTCACCCGCGATCGGTAACGATGTTCAAACAGAACTACCGCCGCGTGTACTGGGATCTGTAGGGCACTGTTCGGAAGGTATGTTCTGTTGTCGGACGTGGAAGATCTAATAGTACGTACTATATAAACTGTAAATGCCAGTCTGTCTAGACTATCTTTAACTTCCCTTGCTGACGTAGCGACACGCCGATTAAGGCAAAATAGATCAAGAATTCCCCATATAAATCACTGAGACGAATTCGAAACCAAGAGTTGATTGTAAATGTACTGACCTGAAACATGTGATAAAATTAACTTTAAATTCCTTTAGTTAAGAATTTAATGTTCTATGGATGAGCAAAAAGATCACTTTATTGATTATTCGAAAACAAAAACACATCAATTTAATTGTATACAATCAATTGTGTTTTAAAATTATTTTGTTTTAACGAATGCTAGAAATAATTTGAATACGAGGAAAGTAAGGAAAGAATATGAGTATGGAATAAGGAATCTCGTTATGAAGTATGGTAAGGTACATGAGAATTCAATCACTTCTGAAATATTTAGTTCCTAAAAACGTGTGAACATTGTACAGCCGGAATAATAATAATTATGAAGTATGGACAGAATTTTATATTTACTGTACTATCCGTTGAAACATGCAAGTATATATGTATTTATAAAGTACATGTAGCGTAAATAAATAGAACCAGAATAAATAGAATTGAGTTTACTAAGTAATGCAGAGGAACTTCTATAGTGACATGACTGTGTTGGTAAGAAGAAAATTGAAAGAAGGAAGATGATCAAGCAAAAAGAAGAAACAAAATAAAGACGAGTTTAAGAAGTAAAGATACTATTTTTTTTCACTGTAATGAAATGTTCGTAAAGAACGAAGGTCATAGGAAACTTGTTGCACGTTTGTAAATAAGAAAACTTGTAAATACTAGCTTATAAAAACAATTAAAAAATAATTTGGCGATGACAAAAAAAAGTTTAACGGCAAAATGTGAATGTGAAGCTTACTGGGTTAGAGTAGTACGTTTTTCTCTCTTTCTGAATATAAGTTGTAATCCGCGCTCAGGGTAACTGAGTAAGGGGTAATGAGGTGAAAGTTATTGCACTTCATCCTAAAAGACTACTTGAGTTGTGGCTGAACTTTCTCAGAGAAATGGAGACGATGATTCAAGGTAATTTGGGGGCGAGTTGTATACTCTGTGGGTGGGGCAGGATTTAAACTTGGAGAACAGCGTTAGTCCTGATAAATGTTACTGCCGAGACTGGGTGTTCCATTTGTGAATTGTCGCTAACTGGCGGATTACAAACAATTATAATCTTATTTTTTTATCTACCATTTCCTGTTTTCTACACTAATTTGTGAAATGTGTTTTGCTCCCGGAAGTCAAGCTTGCATATGCAACGTGTGAATGATTACATTTGTTTCAACGTAAATTCTGTTCATGTAAGTTGTGCATAATGTATTGTTAAAACGGGCCTGTCCGCAACGGTAATAGCTGTATATTGTTCGATTCACAGTTACCACTGTTAATGTTCTGTCATCCGAATATTAGTGCATTGTGTCAGTTGGCATTTATTTCCCACATAATATGATGTTACGGACTGCCATATATCGCTAAATAGTTGTGAACTATTGACTCTGAGAATTACAATTGTCAAGGTAAATAAAAAGTTAAATAAATATATACGTGTTTGAAATGACAAATGCTACAGTGTGAAGTTACGACTTTTTTACGATTTGTGAATGTTCTTACAAAACAACTGCCAGAATCGCAGTATTAAAACCACGTGATAAGATTAGTGCTAATGATATCATTGTAACGTGTGATATCCATATAAAAATTACTTAAAAACAGATAATTAAGTCTGCAACAATTTTTGTAAATTTAAGCCACCAATAAAATAATTACAAAATAATACATGTAAAAACTCCATGATAAATCGATATTTTAGCCTTGTGTGATTCTGACAAGGCTTATAGTTAAAAAAGTCCATAAGATCTGCGATCCAGGAAAATTTGGTTACTCTGCTGGTTGCTCACTCGCCAGTGGTATTAAATCTTTCTGTTTGTTTCTCATGAGCAATGAAGTAGATGAAAAAGAAAAAGAAAGAGAAGAAGAAGGAGAAGAAGAAGCATTATGATTATGATTTTAAAAAATATTTTCTTTCAGACGATTGCTAGTATTCCAGACGGTTTTGAGTATAGTAAAATTTGAATGCAACGTTCTGTTAGCAAGCTTAAAAGTATCACTCGTGTTACCTCTCTAACTCTGGGAATGCAAGAATGCCCTGCAGGCGTTTCTATTGTTCTATGATTTAGCGGCAATGAATAGTCGTTGTAAATAATTTAATTTAATTGTAACTAACAATTCGCATGCGACCTCAGCAAATTCATCTATGCATTGTTTAGGAAAAGCCTTCGTTTCTTGTTTCAATACGTTTTGTGTCTCAAAACAATGAATGCGTGTATTGTTTTGAAGTAAAATAAACGTTGTAATGTATCATAACAATGGAGCAATACGTTCACGTAGTCAAACAGCATACAGTCCCACGTTATACATTCAACGTGCATATATGCACTGTGATAAATATTTACAAATTGCAGCACAAAAAGGTTATCCTCATTTACGAGTGAGTGTATTATACTGTGTATTTGTGTTACAATAGCAGGAAAATGTCATTAGCAACTACTTATAAACCAATGATTAGAATTGCTCAATGTGTAGATAACAAAATAAAACACAAAAATAAAGAAAATGATGCGTTTATTACTTACATAAAGTTTAATGTAAGTTGATATTATTCATAATTTAAGTATAATTTGAAGGAAAGTATTTTAAGTATAAATATTGTGAAGAAGGTCTGAACGAAAGTACTATATTATTATCAAATTAATATATGACATTTGCTCTTATATCCCTTGCAAAGACTGTATTATTTCTGTCTACACATCCAGAATAAAATCACAATAATAAGTGCGTATGTTTTACAAGAAACAGTAACGACAAAAAAATCTTCCTCCTGAAAAAATTTTCCATTTTCATATTCCAATGTCCATTCATAAATAATATTTTCATCATAAAATCTGATTATCAAGCGTGGTACGAAGATACGTTACATAAAACTTGTGACCGGTTATGCAAATGTTATGGGGCTAATCTGAAATATGACAAACTGTCTTTTCACTACTCAAGAATTTGTAAGGCCATTTTTCTTAAAAAAATGTCAGTTCACTGTCTAGTTTAGTTGTAGTTGTCTATTTTTGATCGCGTCAGTAGAAATTGTAAACTGTAATTAATCTTAATGAAATTATCAACCAAAGACCTTCCTTCCCCTGCGCATAGAAAAATACACAAGGAAATCACTATATTCAAGCGAAAGATATTTAAAAAAATGTTATGATTTATGAATTGCAATCGCCTAATCTAAAATGTATATTATCGTTTCTGCTTCGGTCATGTTAAGTTAGTAAATGGTGTCATGTAGAGAACGGTATCATGGTAAATTAAAATACAAACCATTTTTCGAAGCATCCGGGTGGTTTAACAGAAATTGATTGTTACAGGGTGATACAGTTACTCACTGTTTTCAATACAGAGACTGCACTTTACAGAAGATTAAAACTAATGGTCTTCTATTAAAGTATATTTAATTACATTCTGTAATAGATCACATAAATCAAATATAAATAAATTTGTATACCGATTTATTTATTTGATATTTGTTCTTTATCATTTGACCGTCACCCTCACCGTCGCCGTCATAGTCATCATCATCATCATCATCATCATCATCATCATCATCATCATCATCATCAAAAACAATATAATGTCTCTAGTCTGTACCCACTGGCGAGCAGAATACTTTTCAGCGCTATCCGCTAACTATAAATGTTTGTTTACAGTACATGTATAACAGTATTTGTTACAATTTAGAAGAAGTACGTTTAGCAAAAAATCAGACTCCACCGGTAAGGAAGGTATACAGAAACTTGGTATACTTTGTTAAACTTGTGGATACCATTTATTAAAATATAAGTTGCTCATATTTCTAATTATTTGCTTTTTTGAGGAAATAGAGGAATCTGAAGAGAGGAGCTCGTACTTGAAGTGTTCCGTTATCGCACATATACGGTTATTTAAGGTATATTAAGTAGTTGTACTTGTAGTTGTATTAAGTAGATGGTCGGATGATGTGCTAGATCTTAGAAGAATGGATGTGAGGGGTTACACTGAGATGGCAATGTATAGGGGACATTGGAGAAGATTGCTGTTGGAAGCTAGGACTCACGTTGGGTTGTAGTGCTAATAAAGGAGAAGAAGAAGAAGACGAAGAAGAAGAAGAAGAAGAAGAAGAAGAAGAAGAAGAAGAAGAAGAAGAAGAAGAAGAAGAAGAAGAAGAAGAAGAAGAAGAAGAAGAAGAAGAAGAAGAAGAAGAAGAAGAAATAATTGTACTCAAATTCAGTTTTTCTATGCAAAGTACACTAAGTAATCAAACACCATTAATATTTCTTAAAGTGTTTACAATTTAAAGAAATAGGTAAATATTTAGTAGAAAGACTGTGTATATTAAAAAATAAGAAAAATAAAATTAAAAAAATAGTAGTATATGAAGTCTCATCAAGAAACGGATGTGTAACGGTTGGTGCCGATATTAATAATGTTGAATATACTGGTAGTGGTGACGGTTTTGAAGGCTCTGATGATACCAGTATATCTGTAATGTTTCTATATATAATTATAACGTGACAATAAAATAACGAAGTACTCACTATCTCACTATTTGTTATAAAACATATTATATTACTCTAAATATTAAGATTAAACTACACAAATTTGTGTTTACTTCAATGTGAAATTAAATTTTAATATAAACTTGGTAACACTCAACGAACTTTGTATATTAATGCTTCGTCCTTAAAGTCTGATTACTGTTTATTATATTTATTGTGAAAAATATATTTTATTTTTTAAATGTATTTAGAATATTATTAACAAATAAGTATTTAGAATATAAATTTGTTACTGTAGAATATAAGATTTATTTAATGTTAAATGTACTGCAACATTTGAACGTTTCAACAATAGTGAATATTTATGGCGAAGTAGTTGAGATTTTTAAACACACTTGTGTTTTATAAATAAAATTATGAAAACTCGTTACAATTAAATCAATGACTACTCTTATTACCATTACACCCAAACTTCATTACTTGATACACTTTACCAGTAATGTTATAATATATTAGAATTTAATAGCTTATGATAACAATAAATAAACTTCAGTTCCGTAAGAGAACAAATGTAAGACAGATAAGATTCAGTATAATTGAGCAAAATCCAATACTCTCTGAGCGTAACAGATAGCAGTAAGAGTACGGTACGTGTATAAGTTAGATCTATAGTTTACCGAATGAAACTTTAATATTCTTGCATGCTCAGCAGAAGTACGGTGGAGGGTTTGGCAAGTTTTCAGTAATGCAATTCAAAATATCGGTATGGAGAACCATACGTAAATTCCATGGTCTAAAATTTATATTTAAAATCATTTTTGAAATGAAATATTTCCATATAAACTACTTCTTTCTTCAGCCAAAACGACAGTATTGTGGTCACTAACGTATACCACCTCACGTTAGCGCATTCGTTTTTCACTGATGGTGGCAGTCGATGGCAGTGCCGAAACGTCTGGTTTTGCAGAAAACATTGGACCACGGCCAAACAGCCCGGGAAGGAATTTTAACAAAAAACTACTTGTTTTTTGCCGATTACGTAGTACACATATAAAAAGTTATCCCCTCTCCCTTCAGCTATCATTTTCATTTATAGAAAATTACCCCCTCCTCCTTCAAATACCCTTTTCATTTATAGATATTTCATCTACCATTCTACAGCGGGTTATTTTGACCTTCTTTTCAGGATACTTTATCTATCAAAATTAAGTACTTTACTCTTGTTAAAACATAAAACGTTCCAGGCAAACTACCCCTTCCCCTTAACCGTTTCACCAAAATCAATAGGCCTTGAGTCCTCTAAAACTCAGCCACATACGCAAAACATTGTTTGATTCCGTTTGAATTTGCGGCGGTTATCGTTCGCCATAGGAAAAATTCTACACACAGACACACAGACACACATACACACAGACACACATAAACTTTTCGGAAAATGACTTTTCTTCATAGTTTGAGGATAGTACAATCAGAATCAGCCCTTATCTTGAACACGATTTTTTTCGCCATCACCATACTTCCATTTCCTTATGGAACGTGGAGGTAAAATTAAAGCACTTACGTATGGAATTATTGGTACATGTTAATGTACGAACAAAGATTGTGATAGGCGAACGTAATCTGAACTGCAGGAAACGAGGTGACCCTTCACGTGTTCAGAATTTCAAAGCGTGCAGCAGGTAGTGCCGGGGGAAATACAGTTTACAACGTACGACATCCCCGTTTGTCATACTTTTGGCGTTAATCCAACTTTTTGTTTGCGGTGTAGAAACTTTTGCATTACACTGCACATCCACCTATTTCCTCTCCCGGACTCGGTTAGCTTTGAGTTGCATTTACTAGCCAGCAGTTACGTGTTTGTGGGTAAATTACAATTCGCTTTCGTTGCAAGTGTGAGGCTGACGTGAGACTTTTCATTAGAATCACGGAACAAACTAATTGAATAGCAAATATAATATTACCTAATTATAAAATTATAATTCCATATTTATTCTAAAACATTAAAAAATTACTTGTTTTGTACAAATTGGGAACATAAAAAATTAATATTTGTTGTTATTGTAGCATTAATTTTTCCTAACTAAAAATAGAATCTTTGTTCTAAATAGCTAAGATCGCACGATATGAAAAGATGAACCTTATACAGAGAATGACTATTTGGTGTTCTATATATTCAATTTTATTGAAGCAATTACTTAATAAATATTTGTTTAAAACATCTATATGTAGTTTCACATGATTATGTTCTTGGAAAAAAATTGACTGTTTTTATGAAAGAGTATGTTATGTCTTTTGCAAGTATTTATGGTAATGTATTTTGTAATAGTTACTACCCTGTATTGTGCTTTCTAAATTTTCTAAATTAATTTCAATAAATTTTTCTAAATACGTAATCTATTCATTGGTGTCATTTTGTACGTTTTCCACTCATCTATTCTTTTTATAAGCAGAATGATCACTGTTGCACACCACTATATAAAAATTATCCCGATTAGCGCTTTCAAGCTTCACAGCTTATCGTCAGATGGAATTGAAAGAAATTATGTGAAAACAAAACAAACCCTTCACCCCTCTCACCGCTCCCTGCTCACACACAACAAGCTATAATTCAAATGTCCCTTCCCCACCCCCTGAGCCCTGTCCCACCATCTGTACAGTTACATATTTTTCTAGCAAATTCCTTGTGTTTCAGTGTTGTGTGTGTGTGTGTGTGTGTGTGTGTGTGTGTGTGTGTGTACATTCCTATTAAACCTACCCTCTTCCTCTCCACACACGTGGGTCAGTCACACACCCTTATTTTAAAACATCCAATTAGTACTATGCAATTTAATTCTTAATCTTATCTATCTGTACTCTATCATTTACTTCTTAATTATGTTATAAAATATTTCTTCATTATCAAATTTAATTTTAATATTAATTAAATTGTCTAACCCTTTTTCTATTTCTTTCACGTGAATGGGTTTTTTTCACATAATTTCTTTCAATTCCGATCTGACGATGAGCTGTGAAGCTTGAAAGCGCTAATCGGGATAATTTTTATATAGTGGTGTGCAACAGTGATCATTCTGCTTGTGATTTCAACCACTAACACAACTTTCTTCATTAATATTCTTTTTATGGTGAGTGAGAAATATTTTATTTCATTAAACTGATAATCGTTTGGTTGAGCTTCTTTGTGAATGTGGCAACTTCTCATCCCCTAACCTCTTCAACTTGCACATATAGTCTATGTTTAGTTGGGTCTAAAGCTGTGTTTAATCAGAGACTGAAATTACTAAAATCCTCTTAAAAATTAGTGCGGCAAAGATAACTCTATTGGCTATGAAAAATGAGAGGAGTAACTTTTATATAAATTGATGTGTAACTTACGTAACCGAGGAGGAGATGGGTTCCTGAACAGGTCTAAGGCCTAGTCCTTGGATTGGTGATGATGATGTGTAACTTGACACAACTGCAGTGTTTTAAACATGAGTTATTGATAGTAGTCACAATAGACGACATAATTAATTTTACAGTGGATTAATATTATAAAATACGCGATAAAAACCAACAAAAATAAATAATAATAAAATTAATTTGGTAATTTTAATTTTCTAATTTTAGTGTTTTTATTTTTTATTATATTTACATTTTACTTTTAATTTATTCATATCAGTTTATTTTTAGCATTATGCGAAGATTTGACCAATAGGAACTTTTACAGTAAACGAGTTAGTTTTACAGTAGTTTTACAGTAAACAGTAACTTTTACAGTAGGAATTTTACAGTAAACGAGTTATAGAGTAGAAATTGAGTTAAACAGAATAACTAATAACACGACAGAATATATTCTATTAGAAAGTGTTAAATCGATAATACAATTTCTACACAGTAAAGCCGTGAAAAAGCGGAATCTGTTGAATACACGTAAGCTCCAAAGGCTTGCACGTGAGCAGAATGTCTATAAGAAGTCATGTCAGCTGACATAAAGGAACGTGGTGACCCGAGATAACAAACAGCTGACCGTTCGATCAGCTGTTTGTTATTGGCTTTGTGGTTTTTGTTACACGCGTTCTGATACTAGTTGTGTATTGAGTATACAATTTTCAAGAAACATGCAATTAGGTGTTTGTAATCACTAATTTATATAATAAAATTGACAGCGTTTTTTATAAATTTAGTCGATCCGAACAAATGCGTTTTCAGTACAAATAGCTATCCTCTATTTCACTGTTATATAAACATTTGAAGTTTTACAACGGTAAGGATAAGAACAAAAAGGAATAGCAACAGAGATATGTGACGTTACACATAGAAAATAAATTGTTACATCGAAATTCAAGTACGGAAACTTGACAAAAACAAAAACAATTTACCAATCAAAAATTGAAATGTAAATCAAGATAGTAAACAGCGTAATATGCTAACGCAACAAAAACTATTATAAATTCTGGTAAAAATATATTACACATATAGTAAACGTAAGTCGTTATAGTCGCTTACCAAACAAAATGAAGTCTTGGAGATTGGTTTAATTTAATTTTTAAATCTTAATATAGCATGTTCCTCTTGTGAAAAAGGAATAACTGAAAGTTATATTTATTAAATCAAATGATCATAATGATAATGAAAATAATGTTCCCATTTTAGCAGCGCTCCCCCTTATGTATACACCATGCCAATACACACACTGGGGACAAGATGCTTGTAGACGATCAGGACAAGTGTGATAGAACGATTAATCTCCAACTCTGGTATGTCACATTTGCTGTAAATATTAATTATCAAGGATTTTAAGCCTTAATTTAAGGGCAAGAGAAAAGTGAAAATGAAGTAAACTTACATTTCACTTTTTACTAAAGTGAGAAAATGTCTTGTGTCAGTAAAGCAGTTGGGACGGCTAATTTTGAAGTTGGCAATGTCAGTCGGACTACGTGTAGCTGCGTAACCATCTATTGATAGTTAGTGTTTTGACGGGTTAAAAGATGGGAATTTATAACACAGTACGGGTTAAAACAGTACTTATAACACTGCCCTGTAATACTTAATAACGTAAGTCCGTGAAGAAAACTATGATAAAAAGATTAAGCAATGTAAGTTCTTCTGGTTGAAAAAAAGGAGTAAAACTGTAAGCTTTCATATTCTCCATTTTACAATCCAATAATTTGTACTTGTTGGTCATCTAAGACAAGAAACGCCTCTGAATTTTGTTATTGTAACTTTCTCTTTAATGACACAGCGGCATAATACACAAGGTGGAGTCTCTTTATGTTACTTTAACAAGTAATTATAAAAGGTATAGAGAACTATAAAATTGTGATCATCCACAGGCAATTGTAATCTACCGTAAAAATTTGCTTGTGGATAAGTTTGATTGTCCAAACTTTGCAAAATTAATCACCAATCACTAGTTTTATTAATTAATTCATAAATTATTCACAACGATTGTTAAATAATAGAAATAATATTTGATCGAGTTTTCAGTGGTCAATAGAATCAATGGATTTAAGTACTTCTTGATCATAGATGTATGATGGATGTGTGATGGCTAGTGAAAAAACAGCCTGGTTTAATGGTTTCCTGATTAAACTTTCTCCAAGTGTAGTTTAGCTTTACGTGTCTTTATTTTATTTCTAACTTTGTATGTGCTTTAGTTGTATAAGTTATTTAATTATAGATTAATTATATTATACAAAGTACAGATTAATTATGCAAAGTGATAATTGTAACGTTTTTTCTACAATATAATTTTTTGTCTAATTTTAATTACAATTTTGCGCAAACAACTGTTACAACGAAGTCACGAAGAAAACATTTCATGTTAAAAGTGAGTATTCAGTATAACACCGAATAGTGAGAAAAATCTGGAATAAAAAATTGAAACTGCCCTATGGAAAAAGTGCACATAAAGAAACAAGAGAGACTGTAACCTTGTAGGTAATTCCTTCTGTCTGCTGGATCTTGTATGTGTGCGAGTTTTATGAAGACGACGGTGCACAGCAGTACAAGCAAATGTGAATCGCGCTTTGTCTGCAAAGTTCAGGCAATAAGTTCACAAAGCGTCGACGTCACACACGCAACGGTGCGCACTACTGAGAATACATACTGTACATGTGTTTTGTACTGTCTCAAGGTCAGTGCTGGCGCTCTATAGTCTGACACTTGTATCTTCGTCACAACGTATCACATACCGAGTCGTCAAAGTATCGTGCAGAGTTACGAAAATGTTACTCAATACAGATCTAAAGTCAGGTGTTTACAGGATTTTCCTTCTTATCAGGTTCTGTATTCTGATGTTTATTCGTTGCAATTTTATTTACAGCTAAAAAATTATAATGTTTTCATATTTCTATCCACAATTCGTAAATAAAAACTTTAGATTTTAAACTTGAGAATCGAAATTTAGAGTGTTCTCAAACATTTGACAAAAGATTTCTTAGATTACTGTAAATAAATTTTGTTTTTTAAAAATAATAATATATTTCTTTCCAGCAGATATAGTACATTTTATGTATACCATAAGTCCATAATTATTGATTTAACATGTTTCCAGAATTATTAACACATTTACTCCTGGCCTTTTTAGTTGCCCATATTGCCAAACGAATAGTTAAGACTAAATCGTTACGCGATTTTTTTAAAACTAAACAACTTTAGTAGCACAGGTCAAATAGTTCGTTGACGGAAAATAGTTTGTTGACTGACATCTACTAGAAAAAAAAAGACATAATAAGTGTCCAATGAATACGTCACCCCTGTTTCGTACACTTGTTGTACATAATACATTTACTCCAATTCGTGGTTTATTAAAAATTTATTCCCAGAAATTATGTAACTAATTAATGCAAACATGAAACAAACTAAAAAAAAACACAAAAGAAGAAAAGAAGATGCAAAAGAGAAGATGAAGTGCTGATATAGAGGCCTGTTTCCGTGACTTTTCAATTTGTCTATAGGCCTTTTATTGAAGAGGTTGCAGTAATAGTTAAAGAAGTATGAAATTAAGAAATCGTTTTCGATTATAATGAAATTAATTAAATTACATGTAACTTATCGATAATTAATTATGCGATAGATAACTTAATTTATAACTTATAAATTATAATACAACTTAATTTTTGTGTTCCTCTGTTTGCCAAAATTAAAACTTTTTTGGCTTCGTTCGACGAAGTAATTAGAAAATGGTTTAATACATGCTGAAAATAAAAGAAAAGCAGCATTAAAATTCACAAAAAAAAAAAAATTTTTCTCAGTTCGTGAGTAATTCTCTTTGCCCGTCTGACAGTTGAACGAAACTGGTTATACGGCTGTGAAAAATTCAACCGACCGGAGACAGTAAAAACTGACGCAACGCCGTATCAGGTCGCGCTGACAGTTGTGGAGTGTCCCCATACGGGGTCGCTTACCAGCAAAAACTATTACTGTTCTCATACGCATAAAGCACGTCTGTACAATACTTTTTTGTTCACAGGAAACAAAACCAGGTCGGTGATCTAAACAAACATGTATAATAATACATCTCCCACATATAACATTCTAGTATACATACGTTTAATCATTAGTGGTTAAGCAGAATTATAAGGATATGATTATTCTGTAAGCCTACATATCAGAAGAAGTAATATACACATAATGTTTATGCATAAATTTTTGCCACACGTGTCTGTATGCCTCATTTAGTAAATTAAATCGCCAATTGATATAAACAGAAAGTTAGGTGTGTATTTGGTAATTACATCTTTCAAGGAACCGTTCTCCCAAATGTTTCTTTAAAATAGTTGCCAAACAAATTATGTGTTACCGAATACAGCAACAATAAATTTACATTCGTTATTTGGACTTCATATTACACGTTAAATGCATCTATCAGCGCTATAATTGGGTAAGGTTTTAACAAAACTGAGCAAAATCGGTTGATTATTTTAACCTAAATGGACTATAATCTATAATCTGCAGAAAAATACGATTTATTCACCAATAGGTAGGACTACAAGTAAATTTGGTTGAAGTGGTTAAATTATAAAATTATACTCATAACTCAGTAAGAAAAAAATAAAACCTAATGATTTACTATCTTCATTTTGTATTAAAGATAAAGCACCCTATAGTTCGTTTTAACAGTTTTGTATGTACAAATAATATGAATGATTTGTTATTTTTGTTATTAGCTAACACAAAACACTCTGAAATGTAAGTGAGTAGCAGTTGTAAAGGAATAAACTTTATGGCGCTGTAATAAGAAATCGCGTATTCAAGAACTGACTTGTGAGGTATCGATTTTTTCAGAGAGCAGGCCTTTCCAAAAGGTAGTATCTTAAATTGTAAGAGATTTAGTGACGCTAGGAGAGCTAGAGGCTGTAAATCAATTAGCGGGGAACACACACTACTGAGTTTTGGGAAAGGTATTCAACATATCACAGTTTACAAGTCGCGAACTGTAAATAGGAAAGCATAATGGAAGTAACTGCCAGCCTATGATTGATGATGTTTTGTTAAGCTCAGTGAGTACTGCTGTCGTGTAGTAAATTCATTTGTTGTTTTACTGAATGAAAATACAGGTGCTGAGAATAGGTGTGAGAGAATGTTTATTATGTGTCCTGTTGTAAGACCAAAAATTGAAATATAATGCAACAATACATATATTTGCACATTTGCCCAGGGCGGTATGTTTTATATTGTAATTAGTGTAAATAGAATAAGGAACAGTTTTATAAAATTTTGTGCAGATGGCTCTGTCATGTCGAGAGTGCACCTGCTTCGATAGTTAAAAATACGGCGTGTGTGTGTTTGTGTGCGTGAAGCCAGCTGCGACAAGGATATGGGGTGACGCGTACGAATTGTTTGTTGTCAATTAATCAGGTCTTAACAGGATTATAATAAACTAATTACTTGTGTTAAACCTGTAAACAAAGACTTACACTAATTATAAAGACACCATTACATTAAGGAATTTTTAATGAGTATGGTGATGTAAAATTTATTGCCAAAGGTGCAATATTAAAGATGCTAACTAATTAATATTAATTACTAGTGTAATTGAAGATTAATTAATATGTGTGGTATATGTGAGTGACCAGAAAAAAATTACGTAAACAATGATATCGCTCGTGTGACGAGTATGTTCATGAGTTCGCGATAATTAACCAAAAAGTGAGTGTAATAAAAAGGACGCTCTGGCGCGAACTGACAATTTCTAGCTTGTCGAAAACAGGCCTGTACCTGTCAAATCGCCACCAGTATGAATACCAATGGCAATTTTGGGCGATCCCACACTTAGACTCAAGAAATCTACACACGACGTCACGCTGCCCGATTGCAGATCGACCAGGACACACACACACACACACACTGTACCACACTCACACCAAGTCGTAAGGAGGAACTCTGGAGCATCACCAACAGCAACAAAAACCGCATCAGCTTAGTCATCATCATCATCATCATCATCATCATCAACATCATCATCACCATCATACTCTCAGGATTCTGGATACAAACAAGCACGCAACTGTAACGACAGATATACGCAGGTGATAAAAAACCATTATATTTTTTATTGTGAAGAGAGCTCTCGAAAAGAACTTAAATATGAACAGATAATAATTAAAGTTTTTAAAGTTAAATAAGAGAGTTTAATTTAACAAGCAAATCTAGAAAAGAAACACTAATCTTTTGTTGTATTTTTGGGGGTGACAGTATAAACAATAATAGATTGGAAGTAAATGTAATATCATTTTTATTTGTGTATAGCAACGATAAATTCATTCTTGAAGCTTAATATTATTTTGTTTGTAAATGAGTTGCTATCATTATTTAAATTTCGAGTTAATTTCAGACACACTAAAATAAAAAAGAATTTAAATAACTTGTTTAACATGTTTGTTTAGTTAGTAAGATTATATGGGTGTTTATTTTTGTTGTGTGTTATGAATAGCATAGCAGGTTACAGATCTGTAAAGCTTATAAAGGTGAATATTGTAACGTCTCCGCGTCTAACCGGCGTATTCGTCGTCTAGATTTGTTACGTCTTTTTTATACTCTGATAGTGTTATTTATTTTTATTTTGGTGTGTGTAATTCTTTAGTATTGACAAATAAACCACGGTATTCTTTATTATGTATTATATCTTCTTACAGGTATTACTATTCAGTTGTTTGTAAAAGGGTAGGAGAGAGAGAGAGAGAGAGAGAGAGAGAGAGAGAGAGAGAGAGAGAGAGAGAGAGAGAGAGAGAGAGAGAGAGAGAGAGAGAGAGGTATTCCTCTCTTTGAGTACGATTTGATCGTTTGTTTTTTACGCGCGTTGCATCAGCTGTTTTCAATTTGCTAACCAATTGAAAGGTTATGTTGTCCGTAGTACTTCACAAGTTCTGATGTCGGATCTAACTTTCTTACTCTTCTCTGCTATTCACTTGTTTCCTGTAACAAAGCTGCTATCTACAAGAAACAATACAAAGTCAATTACCTAAAAGAAAGGTATTTATTGATTGAATTTGGTTTATTTTTCTGGAAATTATTACCTCCAATTCATCGGTTTACAAATCGATTATTTTCGAAAATCACAACATTTTGTCGATATTAGTTTTTTTTTATATAACACAACAGATATATTCAATTACAGTTACTATTAAAATTAAAAAATTATGTATCTCAGGGTTATTTGGGGATTCTCTGAGCTATAAGAAAGTCAGAAATGCTTAGTTTATAGTATCATACTTAACAATAATTAATATTTGTTTTCTTAAAGTCTGATTCAACAAGTTCGTTTTTTAAACGCCAGAGCGCAGATTACGTATTCATACAGAAAGCGAAAAAATAAAGATGGCTGCAGTAGATTCCTAATAAACACACGTTTTTACTATTTTTGGTTAAATAAATGAAGTTTATAATGTTCACACTAAGTTTTCTTATAAATTGAAAGATGTTGTACTGTTTCTAGTGTTCGTTACTTGTTGGTGATGTGTAATTTTTTAGTTTATTAAGGTAGGCGTTCTCACCCGAGTAGTGACAGTTCAAAATTTTCAGGCCATCAGATGGTTAGATGAATTTTCTATGTTCTTCGAGTTTCTGGCATTAATTATTGAGGTTCAACGGATGTCTCAGATGTAGTGGCTTGTGCTGAATCGTTTCATTAATTTAGAATGGTGTTTTTTCCGAATTGTAGTTACTAAATTTTTAAAATTTGCTGGACATTATTTTTGGTCATCTACTCTCTTGAAATCCAATTTAACAATTAACAATTCTTGTTGATTATGTTACTCTTAGTAACCAAGAAGTTGATTAGTTTTTATTGGCTAACCTAGGTACAGTTTTAGTAAATAGGCTAGTATTAATTATTATTAGTTCTTCCCTGTTTTAGGAAAAATACTGCTTTATAATGTTTAACTATAATTACATTTAATTTATACAAGTTTTTCTTCACATCTTTACATAAACTTAGATACTTGTATTTTATAATTCAGGGGTTTTTAACTTGGTTTATTTCTAACTTATACTTCTGTAAATGTATTATTGTTCTAGGCACTATTTTAATTTCCACCATCTCTTTACTTTATTTTAATTAGCAATTATTAATTTCTTATATAACCCTGTATCCTTTAAACATAAACAAAATAATCTTTTAATCACATTGATATTGCCTTTGTGGCCTAACAAAACAAAACTACAACAACTTATTATTAAACTTATAGTTTATTACTATAGTCCTGTATCTTCACTATTTGTGATTGATGTCTTTTTCAGAATTAAAATTTACACATATCATACTATGTTGCACTTTGTACACACCGCACTTTTATGGTAACACTTAGTACATTGTTTTTTAATTGCTAAAGTGTTTTATGGTACAAATGTTTCATAGTATGATACTTAATCATACATTCTGACTTTTGGAATGGGGTAACTACTGACTTTTTATTATTATTATTTTACAAATACTTCTTTATTTTTTATCAGTACTGAGCACTGGTTATGTAATGTTACAATATTCATTTGTATAATGTTTGAAATTTTAATAGTTAAATATTTTTCTCTCAAGTAATAAATCTTAGAATGATTATTTTGAAACGGGTTTAATTAATTATTTCATGTCAACAACATCTCACTCCTCTTTAAAAATTATTTAATTATTGTGCAACTACATATACTTGACGCAACGAGAAAGAAAATCCTGCGACCTGGCCGGTGTAATACACTTTATAGTTGCGTTGAGTTCATGATAATATATTTGTATAATTGTTGTAACGTTGCAATAAAATACCAAGGTGTAGATGAGTATTTATCTTCTCGAGAATATTCAGTATTTATATACAATATGGAAACAATTTTCATTCTGGAATTTTGACTTCCTCCTTTGAAAAAATAATAAATCTTCATCATATTATCCACAACACGACATAGGAAAGGTGCAAGACAAGGTGGCTGTTCCGCCTTCAAAGATCCTCCAGCCTGGATATATCCACACGCCTGTCTCCTATAGGCTTGTATTTCCAGACTTGTTTGGCCAGTCTCGAATCTCACATTCTTCCTAAGTGTTCTTTCCACCGTTGTTAAAGAAAGATGCAGCCCCTTCAGATGACTTACAGATCTATACGTTGGTACCCTATAATGGGAAAGTTCATTTACTCAGAATTTTTAAAGACTCAGCCGGACGAAAAAAATAATAAATAACAGACGCAAAGGCCAGTAATATTCCAGTGATATCTTACGATTATATAGATTTTTTTACATTGCTTTGTTAGTGAAGAAAAAATGGTAGAGGGAAAGGAAATTTAAGGAGTCAGATATTTTATTTTGGAGTCGAGTAAGATTTAGTTGTTAACTGAGCTTAGGTCAAGTAAATTTTTAAGTGACACATTCTTGCCAACAGTTTATTAATAAGTGGTTCAAAATAAAAGCCGAAGATAATAAATTCATTGCAATTTATACATATTAAAACTATAAAAAATAATGTTTATATTTTGTTCTCTAACACACACACACACGCGCGCGCGCGCGCAGCGATACAATATTTAAAGCAACTCAGACAGACAATTTTCTAAGGTAGACGTTTAAAACTCCATTTCATCACCGCTAACTGCTATCGTTTGTGATACACGGTTTAGTAGATTTAGTTTTGTAGTATGGTAACAAATATTGCAGTCTGATATGAGAAAGTTTCTAGAAACAACACGAAACAGAGGTAGAATTACGTTCCCCTCCAACGATTTGAGATTACCTAAAATAACGAGTATACACAAAAATGCAACTTGCTAGTTCGATGTAAATTTCTTTTTGTTATACTGATAACGCGTTAATATTATATGAGTCACAGATACTCAACTACATATTTCAGGATAACAATGACAATTTTAGAACGACTGGTGGTGGTTTCTGGAGTAAATATGTAATAGAGGTATATCGCTGATAGCGAGGTATGTACGATACGTACACTGCTCTAAAGCAGTGCAAAAATCACAATAAGTGAGGTCAGTTACTAGTATAATATAGTAGGTTATGTTTCTGTCGTGTCCTATACTTTTTTACACTTTCTTAAATTAAGTCACTTTCTTCTTAGTCCTCATAAGATTTTTTCTTGTAAAAATGTAATTAGTTCCTTAATAACTATGAAATCTGTAAACGACCGAAGTAGTTTAACGGTTACGCTGGGTAGGCAGCATACAAGTAGTGCAAGGAAGGGTGTGACTAGCAGTCCCATTATTACCACAGGATGTTATCCCAGGCATTCATTCCCGAAGACCGAGTCAACCTGGAGGCTGAAAACACAACTTATTTTATGTAATCGAATCTGAGACCTAGGCTCTAGGCTATAATCGAATCTAGGCTAACAGATTGACTATAGTGAGTGGTCTATACCATAGTGATTGGTCTACTAAGGACGCCAGAATGTCCCCGTCAGTCGATTGTATCCCGCCACAGTGCTCTTCACTGAGCGAAGTAGCTCGACACGTTTACTTTGAAGAAATTAGAATCGATCTGAAGGAAATGGCTCTCAAAACGACGCGACGTGGAAAAAATACTTACAGGGACAAACTTCTCAACCTACCATAAATCTCTACCTAATAAGAGAGAGAGAGAGAGAGACAGACAGACAGAGCCAGAGACACAGACAGAGACAGAAAGACAGATATATATATATATATATATATATATATATATAGAGAGAGAGAGTGAGAGAAAGAGGGGGAAACGTGTGATGACACATTTTCTTGCATAACCACACGTAATATCAAAAGTATGTGCGAATGCCTTGTCTTGTTCCATTTTAAACGTAGTCCAGACGTGTTTTAAGTTCACAAGGTACTAGTATATTTTATGTTTGTACGCAAATTAAACCAACCATATTAATGTAATAAAATAAAACTAAGAACAGAGTATGGTGTGAACACTTGAATCGCATGGCTGATATCCGTCGACCCTTGGCTGCCTTGGGTTATCACCCTACAGCCAAAGATAATAAAAGGTGTAGATGTGTATTAGAAGTTAAATAAGAGAGTTTAATTTAACAAGCAAATCTAGAAAAGAAACACTAATCTTTTGTTGTATTTTTGGGTGTGTCAGTATAAATGTAGATACTGATTGCAGATCGACCAGGACACACACACACTGTACCACACTCACACAAAGACGTAAGGAGGAACTCTGGAGCATCACCAACAGCAACAACCCATAGAGACAACAAACACCGCATCAGCATAGTGTTCTTGTAGTAAGATTTAGTAGATTTAGTTTTGTAGTGTGGTAACAAACATTGCAGTCTGATATGAGAAAGTTTCTAGAAACAACACGAAACAGAGGTAGAATTAAGTTTCCCTCCGACGATTTGAGATTACCTAAAATAACGAGTATACACAAAAATGCAACTTGCTAGTTCCATATAAATTTCTTTTTGCTACCTCATGTGTAATGAGGCTTACATAAGGGTGGCAAGAGAGATGTCGGTAGACCAAGGAGGAGATGGGTTCCAGAACAGATCTAAGGCCTAGCCCTTGGAGTAGTGATGATGAAAACACTGTAATAAGTTGCATACATCATAATAGTGTTCTTGAAATATGTGAGTTTTTAAGTTTATATAGAAATTAGAATTAGAATTCTGATCCAACATTAAACTTTAAAATAATTATAATTTTTGAATTTGAAAATACAACATTAGTAATAAAGTTTTGACGCTAAAGTTATTAGCTTGATTCTTACCAAGCCTAGAGTAAACGGTTTTTTTAAGCTAAAATTACCTGTAATCTATAAGTACAAGACTCTAGTTGGCTGTAGACTTGTTGAAAAAACCTGGATGTGACACAGGTTTTCAAATAAAAATGGCTAACACGAAGCAATTATAAATAATATTGAATAAATAACAAATAACTTGTATTGTCAGTATTATGTAATTTGTAGGTGTTAAATAAGGTTTATTTATTAACAAATTATGAAAACGTCAGTTATTATAAACTTTACTGATTATGAAATGTAGAAATTTATAAAGGTGAACTCAATGTTGGCTGCAGCGTTTTTTGATTCCAAACAAACCTTAAATGTTTATGTCTAAGTTACACTATTTTAAAGAAATCAGAAATTTTGGACAAAGATCATTATGGATTAGTTATAACGCATAGAACAATAAGAAGAATAAGCAACTAAGAAAAATAAGTTTACGTTATTCAGTTTCTCATCTCATAGACCGGTGGGGAAGAGATGTAGGACGCCCGAGAGCTAAGTGGATCCCGGAACAGGTTAAGGATAGAGGCTAATCCTTGAGGTTGATGATGATGAATATACAGTTTCTAATCAGTATAAACATTTTATACCAAATTAGTTTTGAACGCTAAAATTTTGAGTTGTATATTAACAAATTTGTGACTATCGATTTTAAGAAAATAAGAATAAATGTTAAACTTGAACGTGATGGATTTTAGAATTTTGCTTTGAAGAAAATATGTGACATAGTGTTTAAACAAATAGTACGTAAATTTACGTTTTTCGTCGTCGACGTCAAACAAAATTGATACGTCGTTAGTGCTTGTCACTTTGAATTCTGTTTTGTGATTTTCGTGTTTGACGCTGTTCCCGGTAGTCAAATTGATGTGACATTTTCACAATATTCGTGTCGTTTCCTTTAACGTAACGTTTGCTTCCACAATAAAGAAGCGGCCACGAACGTCTCCTTTATTTGTAAATAACGGAAAATCTTATTACAGCAAAACGATTTTTTTGCTTTATTCAAAAACGCTTTTTATCGTTAATTTAAGTTTCAGAGATCGTACTCTCAGTGAGAGTATTTTGGTCTTTAGTTTTATCGACAGCATTAAAATGCCACACACATTGAATTATAATACTATTACTAATATTATAACAGGGTGTTATAGAAATAGAAAAGTTTGGAAACACATCGGTACGGTTATTTAATTAATTTATGTATACAAAACTCAATTAAATACTTGGAAGATTTCACTTAAAAAATTATAATTAATTAAAAAATATTAAAGTATTATAATGTACACAGTCAACCTAATCCTTCCGAGAATAAATGCTGGAAGCTTTGAAAATGCATGTTAAGAGCTCCAGTTACATAAAATTTTGTTACATTTCACAAATTATACGGGTTTATTTATATTGCTTTAAAGCGTATAAGGAATATCTCTAAGAAAAGTAGGTAGTTTTATTAGTTTTATATTAATGAAGCGTTTATGTACGTCTATATACGTACATGTCTCATACATAATAAACTTTGTACATATAAAGTTCTGGTGCGAGCGTGTCTGTGTGTTGAAAGTATTTATAATACATTTACATACCCAACCAGGCCATGGGATTTGATCTTATTTGAGTCTGGCCAAACACTTAGTCACATGTAAAAGTTAATTTGTATAGAGGAGAGAGCATCGTAAAATGAGATAACTAAGGTAGATTTAAAAAGTTTTTACATTTTGTTCTATTTCAAACAAAACTAAATTTAAAAAAATAAATACCCCTTCTAGGAAGTATGGCATGTATGTGCAAATAATTATTATATTAAGAATTTAAATTTATAAATGTAAACCTAGTGTTGATGTAAAATAAAACTAATTTTTACTTTATCTAGGATGACTGATAGACATTAAGAAATCAATGAGAATTTACCAATTTAAATTCTCATAATAAATATTTTTACGTAGAATCATTCTAATAGCAATGGTAAGGACTCACAGATTTAATTAAATGTTCAGAATGTTTGATCTTTATATAAAAGATTGATCTTTTCAGGAATTTATATTCTTAAAAAAATGGTTCTATCGATTACTCTATTTAGAATTTACACATTCTATTTACAAATTTAAATTTTTTTTACAGATGTTTTGTTATGTTATTATTGTGTCTGTTTTAAATTAAGTTTTATTGTAAAATAATCAGTTCATCGTCACCTGATACTGCTGATCGCTCTACCCTAGTATGGGTGTGTTTATTGTAGTTCTTCTAGAAGTTGCGTAAGTGCCCGCGCGCGTGCGCGATCGAGCTTTGTCAGACGTTTTGGAAATAAGCTACTGATCAACAAAACACACGACGTTTACCAGCGACAATCTGATTCCAAAGAGAGAGAGAATGGTTTACCAACCTTGGGTATATGCAGGCCTGGCATTCCATTCTTGTCCAAGATTGACTAAACAGTTTCAAACCTCTCGGTTTGTCACAACATTTTGGGGTCACTTTTAATATTATATAATAATATTTGCCTACTTGGCGATTTTCATCCTCTGTAGAACACTCTTGTCAAACACAACAGTTGCCCTTGATAAGCGACATTTTGCACTTCATCAGAGTGTTTTTAATTATTCAGTAATTATTTGTTTAGAGTAGTAATGAGCAAATAACTCCTCTATCACCTTATACGGTACGCTCACGAATTACTACTATCGTAGGCACGTAACCTTTTTGACAACCCGTTAATAAACATTGTGTCCTTGTGGTATAAATCAGTTTTGCATATTCTGCTAAAAACATGTCGTTTTGCGTGCGCCAAATTCATGTCTGTAGCGGATTTACGCACACAAACGCTATTAGGTTCTAAACCGTGTGTGTGTGTGTGTGTGTGTGTGTGTGTGTGTGTGTGTGTGTGTGTATGCATGCACGCGTAAGTGTTAATTTGAAACTACTTTCTCAAAGAACTTATTTTAATTTAAGCCTGCTCAGCGCCTTCGGGAACTGGTTTCATCTCCTGTCCTTGACAACGCTTTGCATAATTACATTACAGTAAGGTTTATAAGAAAGTGGCTTTGAATGAATAGCTTATAAGTGGCTTCAAGAACAGCAAAACATTTGTGAAATTTATATAAGTGTGTATTCAATTATATTACTTGCAGTTGGAAACAAATTCTAAATAAAATAAAACATTATAATGAAAGAAATAGACGTAAATGTGTTCACGTGCATATTAAATAATTAGGTATTTATCTGAGCGTATAGCAGAGACAAAAAGCTATGTGTAATAGAAAGAGTGACATATTTCTAAAAAATGAACGTATTTAAGAGAAAGAGGGCATATACTGTAGATGTCAAGTGTAAAGTATTGGAAACACCGAAGTTACAAGACAAACAGGAACAAAATACGTCTGTCAAATTCAATTGATTACATAATTTGTTAGCTGATTTATACGTTTGGAGCATAACTGAGCCAAAACCGTGTCCAATTCTATACCCGTCACTGTCACTTATACAATTATCTATAACATTTCTGTCTGCAGGTATTCGGTCGGGAGTGACATGTCAGATTTCGTATAAAATATATCTGATACACCAGCAGTAAATCAGCGGTTACGTCAGGTAGTAATGTACTGTGGGAATTTTCGTTTACGGATATAACGTACAGTTTGTTGGTAGTTGCAATAAGTCATGGTGTTCTACCTACACTTGTTTTGGACTTTTTTTGTGCATGACAATCACGCATGTTATTTACTTTTTCCGGCAAAATAAAATTTTTATTTTCAATTTTGGAAAGTTTTAATTCACTTTTGCTTAGAAATTAACGTAACTGCTAGATTAAATTATCTATTTGACTATAATGGATGTGACTGAATGATTTTAACCATTTTATTTTAGGCATTAGTTCATTGCTGTTATGTAAAAGTCCTTGAATTGAATTTTAAGTAAAGTTGCCATGATGAACTCGTAATGTGGCGATCAGATACACAGGATATTTCTCATCGTAGGTTGTACACGTGCATAAGATTCGTTACTAGGATAATTCGCCTCTCCCATACTAAGAAAGCTTATTTATCACTTTCTCCAAGCAGGATGTTATCATATTATAGCGTGAACACAAACGGCCGACTTTCAGAACCTTCTGTACATTAACCCACGTACAGTCGCAAAACACTCTGATCGACAAGGGCTTCGGAATTTGCAATCAGGCATAAATAAGACAGCAATTGTCATTTACACAGCACATGCACGCATTAAGGCACAAAAGTCATAGGTATAATCCCGTAAGAATAGGGTGATATTAAACAGATGCCGTCGAGTGCCTTTCACTAACGGACGAAAATGGAAACTTCTCGAAGCTCACTCAGTTGGCAAACGAAACAAAACTGGAACCTTCTAGATAGTTATTAGAATGTAGTAATTTAATAGTGAAGTGGACAGCGTTTCAGACTTTTCCGTCATCTGGACACCAGGATAAATACTACGACGTTACCTCCACACGTCCACACTCTTACTCAGGCTCTCTCGGTCTCTGAGACACTTTCAGAGACAAAGAGTCGAGAGTCGAAAACAAATTAATAAGTTTGTTTTGAACGTAATGCAACTAATAAAGTGTACAGTATACAGAGGTTAATTAAAGTTATAAAAAATAGTACACTCTATCTGCAGAAGTAATTATAACTCGATAAAAAAATAATAATACGATGAGTAGAAAGAAAGCATTTTCAAGCGAAATTGCGTGAATTTCTTGTCTCAGCCATCAGCGGGAATTTGTAGATGTACCTACAGTTATGTTTACGGAAAAAAAATGGAATTCCCTTTTGTAATAGAAAATAACTTTATTTAACTCTGTACGTGCTGCGCAAAATGTCATGTAGAGATATCTACAAAAGATGCAGATACTTTTTCTATACTTTATCTTATAATTAAGATAAAGGCAAAATATTTACTTCCGGTCAAATACCAAATACAGTTACAATTTTTTAAAATGTGTCTTGTTTAGTCACCATATTTTGTGTATTGGTATTACTACTTTTGATTTTGGTACGGAATAATCATATGAGTATTGTAATTAACATTGTACGATTACGTAGACATGCATTACTAAGGACGTAGGGGACTGATGAAGGTGTCAGAAAAACTAAAACCTATTCATGATTTCGTAATTAAAACATACTTATGGAAAATATATTAAAGTAAATTAGACTTAAATGAATAACACTAATGATGGGGTATCTACGTATACCTAACATAGTTATAGCGAAGCGTTTATCAAAATGAAGGGAGCCGGGGACGTCGCTCGCTGTCGATTGTAGTGCTGAATGACCGTTATCGGGCTCCAGGAACAGCTGGATGCGTAGGTTGAGTGGGCGTAAAAATGGAAGGTCGCCATTAACGCGGCCAAGAGTACAACCGAGTCTTCTCCCTCCCAGACTCTACACAGGTGTTATTCGACTGCTTGATCTGTTATGAAGTATCTAAGGTTTCTCCTCGACAGACTTCTCATCTTCCGGACCCATTCCTTATGAGTAGCCTGTAAAACTGGTCTTGGGCTATTCATCTCCATTTTCTGATCTGCAACAATTTAAGAGACTGCCGTCTAGGCAGTCCCATAGTTGCCACGAATTTGACACCGATTGTTAGCTACGAGATCCTAGTATGGGGCTACTCGGCAAGGACCCATAAGCGAAAGCTACAGTCTACTGAAAGCTCAAGTCGGTCAACAATCACCTTGAAGTAGAATTGTCTAATTGAAAGTCCACGGCCGGTCGGCAGCAGACCACACGTAAAAACCACCTGTTATCGTTGTCCCCGCGGCGGGAGCTAATCTGAAGCTCAGAACGAGGCGTAAATACGGGCGACGGACATACCCGTTCTTGCACAACCCCTAAAGTCGTCGGGAAAGCAAGATAACACAATGCAAGATATTTTTGTCTGCAGACTGTACATGTATTGTTGAAGCATGATTAAAAAATATAGAGCTTAGTTAAGTGGGCCTGAAGGAAACGAGATCAACGTATTTACAGCGTGTGATGTGTATCGTGGTTAGCAATTCAAAGCAAGGAGCAGGTAATACAATGTACGGCATACTACGTACTTGTGTGTCATATTCTTGCGTTAATTCAACTTTTTGTTTGCGGTGTAGAAACTTTTTTTATTACAGTGCACATTGTTTCTCTCTCTCTCTCTCTCTCTCTCTCTCTCTCTCTCTCTCTCTCTCACTCTCTCTCTCTCTCTCTCTCTCTCTCTCTCTCTCTCGAATTCGGTTTGAATAATGCTGCATTTACTAGCCAGCAGTGTGTTTGTGAACGAAAAGGATTCCGTGTGTGGTGCAAACGTGACAGACTAACCACTGTACTTTTCGTTAGGATAAACAACGAAATTATTTGATCAGTTAATATTATATTCTTTAATTCAAAACTTGTAATTATGAAACACGATCCGTATTTATCTACGAAGCTTATAAGGAGTATGCGCTTTGAAGTAATAATTAAGTAGTTTTATGTATTATATTTTACCAATGAAAATACAAAAGTACTTGTATATTACATATTTCCTTCCTTGTGGTTATATGTGTGAATATTGTTTCACAGGAACGTATTTATTGTTTCGGAGGAAACAAGTTTGACTTTTGTAATGAAAAAACTTACATAAAGTTACAAAATATAATTTGAATTATCCGTTAGTAGCAAATAATAAATATTTGAGTCAGTTAACAGTTAGTATTTTTAATTATCTTTAATACGTTCTGAACAGTTATATAATCTCTGGTTTTGCTGAATAGTAAGTAGTTTTCTGTCTATGAGTAAAATTACCAGAAGTACAGTATATAGTAAACTGCTTCAGAGAAATTCCAAGTTACTGCACAATTGCCTGTGTAATTTAACTTTTTCTTTCACACCTGCCAGTTTTTGAATCTCACACTCCGTTCAACTCTTTTATCTGGATACGTCCTGCTCACATTAGCTTCTCAGAACGTGGCCGATTCAATTTATTTCCAGAAATTCTTCGGAAGACGTCTTTCCGTTATATTTTCTTCTTTTGTCATACAATGTTTTCTATGTTACTTCACAGTCATATGAAAACCTTTTGTAATTTTCTCTGCTCTGTGTTGTTCTGTGTTTATATTTTTGAGTTACATAAAACAAACCATCAAATAAAGTGTAATACCGTTTACTTTGTCCAGAGTTTATGTTCTTAGCACTCAGTAGGTATTGCACTTTACTAAAAACACGTTCTTTTTTAATTCTTCTGTACAATTTTTATTCTAAGTGAGTGTTATTTCAGTTTATTTTCTAATGAAATTAGACACTAGTTTCAATGAATCTAGGCCTTGTTCAATACTTCGATAATCTTGAAAAATGGTATTATGGATCCCAATTTCATCAAATTTGTCTTTCCACTGTTTCTATTACTATCTGATGATCTATATAACTTTCTATAGATACAACATAATTGTTTCAAATGGTTTTCTTCCAACTTGTAACCAGCCTGTATTATTCGAAGTACCATACGAGTTTGTCAGCATAGGCATTACCTGGCTTGTCATACTCTTACCGACATTTGTTTGTTTTATTCCTAGTTCTCCATTCTTATCACTTTTGCAATTTTCTGTTATTATCAATCAATAAATTTCCAGCTTCTGTCTCTAAAACACACAAACAGCTCCTCATATGCTCTCATCACACTATCTTTCAATATGATTATACAACTAATGACATATAAAGGTCCCTTTTACTCATATGTTGCCAAATTGGTTACTTATACAGAATAATGAGTAGCATGAGTTTAAACAATTCAAGAGAAAGGTTGCAACAATTCTGCAATTTTAGTTGCAATCGATAAACTTAGCTATTCAATTGAAAAACACTCTAATGAATAACACTAATGTAGACTGTAAATATAACACGAAATAAAAACAATAAATATAGAAATTATTAACAAGACGGAAATAAGTTAGAACTTTTATATTCCTAATTTGTTAGAATTATTCAGTTTTAACTTGTTTTTATAATAATTTCCCAACTTATTTCGTTTCCTTATTTAAAACGTATGTTTATGAGCATATTTCTGCCTAATGTGCAAAGAAATAAGCACATCACATTAGCATATGTGTAGTAAGTTAGAATAAAAAGATTTATTACCTAAAAACTGAAATTGAATGTTTATAGAATCTCTTTGGTGATGATATGTTGAATTCTACGAGAAACTAATACATCGATAATACAACGGACTCGGTGTGAAACGCCTGATAGAAAAAGAGATCCTATTGAATGCACGTAAGCTGTACGGCTTATACGTGAGCAGAATGTATACAAGAAATCTGTCAGCTGACATAATGTAACGGGGCATCGGTAACCTGAGATAACAAACAGCTGCCCATTCGATCAGGGCACGTTTCCCACACCGTTGACATCTAATACTTTTGTATCGACTCGGTTGTTCTGGACAAATGCGTTCTTGTACACTTGCGTTCTAACACTCAATTTTGTATAGCGGCAAGTGATAACGTTTTAATAACAATAAGTAACACCAAAATAATGGCAACAATAATTTATACTTTATAACGAAAAGCATGCTTTGTGTTCGTCAAGTCTTTCCCTCGTTGCCTCACGTTGGATTCGTCAATTTTATAACGAATTGAAATTGTGTTGTTGTTTTGTTTTGTGATGTCGGGTGTTACACTCCGCGCACTTTTAATACTTACTAATTGCTGGTTTCTCTGGGACGATGTTGTCCTGCAAACACAACTTATGCTAATATGTGTATGTGGGCGCCACTTGGATATTTGTTCCAAGAAATTATTATTATTAAAAATTGATTTTGTAGTTGTTAAATTAATTATATAAGAAAATGTGAACAAGACAGTTTGAATTATAAATAACGTATGTTTAATGATCTTTCTTTTCATAAAAATCGTCTGAAGGACTAACACTCAAATTAAACAAAATTGCAGAGTTACAAAAAAGTTATTGACAAGTTTTTTATTAATCATCGGCTAATAAAAATTTTATTGCTCAGTTGAATAGCATGAATTTAATGTATGAAAAAACTTTATACTCAGGACGTGACTCCTTTGAACTATCAAGACAAATCAGTGGGATGCTTTACAAAAATTGTGTGATTTGAAGGTGTTTGACATGTGTAGTACAAATGTGTGACAAGGATACCAGGTAAAAATGATTTTAACTTTTGAACAACTCACGTTCCGGTGGGTAAGTATCTCCTTCACTGGACACTGTTCTTGGGGACGTTTCCTATCTTGCGCCTCTTCGTGTTTACGTTCCTCACGCACTGGTAATTATTTATAAGTCAAATTACGGTTTTAAAAATTGATTTTCTCTATTAAAATCGGTCCTTTTCAGGGCCGCTGGATATCTGGCTGTGTGCGTTTCTATTAAATATGGCGTGTTGCTGTTCTATTCAACAACACGTTAGCGATTAGCGATATACTCCTTATATAGGTTAAGTCAGACTTTTGTCATGTACGGGAAAAAGCCTTTCTGTGTTCTCGGGTTGAATTCTTGTTCTTCGACTTCGCCTTGGACGAGATGATCGGATTCGTAGGTGATGTGCCTCTTGCGGATTCAAAGCATAAAGTGTTTCTGTGTCAAATTTCGTCTTCCTTTTATACTCTGTAAGGTGCATTGTTTTAATTTAAACATGGACTTCCGGTATTTTTGAGTACAATTTTCTTCTGGAACGTTCGAGAATATGCAAATAGAACATCATAGAACAAATTTGACTTCCGTAGAAGCTTTAGAACAAAAACTTCTTATTCTTCATACTAAAGGATATTACTGATATTATTCTGGTATTTGTCAAACAATTTTACAGAACTACTTACAATCGGCATGCCATTATTATTTTTGGATTCTCTGCTTTCAACTGAATAAAATGATACCATTCACGATTGGTTTTGAACAAATTAAATCTAATAAATTAACATAAAATACAATTCTTACCTTGTAGTGTTTGCACAAAATTCTAATTTTCTAATTATTAAAATGTTATGAAGTTGCTTGGTTCCTGCTATAACATTAATACATAACATAATTATCTTTTCATAACAAAATAAACAAATATTAAAACATATAACATATAAATAAGTTCATTTTTGTGTAGGCAATATATATATATATATAATAACATAACAAAGATACACCTCAAAGGAAAAACAAATGTACCATCATCAAGGTAAAATATGCATAAACGCAATCCATTTAAGTAATCAAAACAAACAGAGAAATAGTATAATAACTAAATAATTTGGAAATAGAGAATGAAAACTCAGGGAGTAAGTAATTTAATGACAGTGACAAACAATGACTGACGATGACCAAAATACCCAGAAGTGGAGATCAAATGACAAAAAAAATGTACATAGTAATTTATAAATAGAAATATATTACATAAATGTGTAAAACTAGAATGTAAGAAATAATTGTGAATAAACCTATTTAACTATGAGGAGGTCTGCGCACCTCAGACAGTTATTTTGTATCATGGAACTACATAAAGTGAATGATATAAAATTTTACAAATATAATAAGATCAAACTATAATTATAAAAGTTGTATAATGTGACAGTGCGTGAAGGTGAGAATAACAGTGAAATACGGTAAAAAGGAAAAATTGTGTATAATTAAAGTGATGTACATAATTATAATGAGCATTGACGGGGATATATAATCTATATGAACCAGTTATATAATCCATATAGTGAAATAAAACAAAGTAAAAGGTTAAGAAATAGAAAATCTTACGTTAAAAAAACTTATTTTAATATAATGATGAAGAAAAAATAAAGGTCAATAGAAACATGTGAATTAGAAATTGTGAAACCGAACCTGGGACCCATAACATATGATAACCAAAGCCTTCACTGAAGTAATTAATGTTTTGGTAAAAAGAAGGGATATTGTTGGAAAAAATCTAAAAACAAGGGAGAACATAATAATATTACTGCTGAACGTTGAAACAAATTAATGACCGATGAAAGATGAGATGATCCAGGAAAACCATTCAAAAACCTAGAAGAATAATCGAAGGTACAAAAAATTTGAAGTCCAGGAGTGAAGAATTAAGCAATAAATGCACAAGAGAACTACCAGATTGGCGAGATTGCTTCAATGCTAAGCTAGATATTTGAAATACATTACTACATTAATGATCGAGTTAAAACTAAATAATATGACCAAAAAATATAAACACTATAAAATTGAATGTTTATTTGTACACTTGTATACGATAGTTATTAGTATTAAGAATTCTCTTTTTAATTATTATTTTGTATGATCCAAAGAACCTACCATTATTCATCAGACATTCACAACACATAATTACCAAATCTCATTCATAAATATTATATTTATAACTTGTACCATACTTTAACTATACTTTTACGTTAACCCTGAGATTCAGATTGTTCATGTTCTACAACCTAATGAGTCACCACTGTTAGAAGGGGACTTTGAATGTCCATATGATTAATCAACGTCAAAATAAAAGGAGTAAAATAAAGAAACAATTGAGTTTGAGAAAAAACGAGAATAAGGGGTTTGACTATTTATTTTAACAATAAAAATGATAAAATCAAGGGTATAACTTGATAACGTTGATAAAAATCAAGGAAGGGTATAACTTCGTTTAGTTACAATATTATATATATAGGGATGTGTAAGTAATTGGTCTACCTTGCGAAACTTTAAGTTTGATAATTTGATAAGTTTGATAATAACATTCGTGAATTTGTTTTTTGAGATTTAATAAATAGTAATGAAACGTCCAATGTGATTTAATGCTCTCAGTTTACACCCCATGTGACGTCTAGGTTCTATATTCAGTATTTTTCTTATCCAAAACATACTTTACAATTCATAAACAGTTAACTATTAACAATATACGTCTAGTAAGTATGTCTATGTATGCCTAATGTAAGTTTAGTCTTTGCTTAATGTCACAGTTTTCCCATGTAGATTTTATTAATTCCTTAGTTTAGTTTAATTATATTAGCTGTTTTAAAACTCGTATTTAAATTTTGTGAGAACTGATATCTATCTACAGTAATTTCATCTACAGTAATATCTATTTAAACTAATATCTAATATACAGTAATTTTGTATTACTGATCTATCAACTTAAAAGTTAAAGTATCCTCTTTTAGGATAAAACAATTTGTATGTCTTAAATAGTGACATCATTAGACCTATGTGATACAAGGAACACATTTTACTTAAAAATTTCTACTCAAATTCTAAAAAAAAATGTTTAAAAAAATGTTGGAAAACAGTAGAATACAAAAAGTAAGGTACATTGTGGAGATACTGACAAATAAGAATAAAATAAAGATTTTGGCCTTGTAGGTAAATCTTTCTTGTCTACTGAGGTTTCATATGCGAGTTTCATGAAGACGAATGTGCGCACCTTTAATACAAGGATATTTTTAGTTTTTCTGGAAGCGCTCTGTCGGAAAGTTCAATATATTACCAAAAAGATACGCGCTCCGGTGACAACATGTACATACGTTATATTACTGTCTTAAGGTCAAAGTTAACACTTGATTCCTCGCGTTACATCTGATCAAATTGTCATGTATCAACAAAATGTTTTTTCTCACAGAATTTTTGTTTTCTCAGATTTTCTATTTTCAACTGTTTATGGCCTTATAATTTTGTTTTTAATCAAGTTACAAGATTTTTGTAGAAAATAATTTAAAAAATATTTGATTAATTAATTTTACAGTATATCTTTACATACACGTATTTCAAGTTTTCTATAATGAATAACCAGATATTATTTGGAGTTTTTCACAATTTTAACATGTGTTAAAATTTAACTTTCTGAATTTTTAGGTGGGTATAGAGAGTAGAAGAAATTTGTGGAAAAGGAGGAAAACAGTAAAGGAATTAGAAAAATGATAAGAGACGGTGATCGGGTAGGGGGGGGGGCGGCAGAAAAGGCAATCGAGTCGTACATAAATCTAGTGCTCTATAAGTCATGAGGAAATGAAAAGTGAAAGTTGATTTAACAATTTTTATATATAGTTATAATAAATCCTTACTTATTTAGCTTAGAAAGCGTTATACAAATTTACTTTCCATGGTAATAGTATACCATCGTAATGGTATGTACATACTTTGAAATGTACACATTTTTTCAGAAAAAGTCTATTCATTACCGAGATAATAATAGCTTTAATGTAATTTGGAAAACGACTACGCTTAAGGAACGAAAGTAATTATGCAAACGTTTTAAAACTCATGCTAAATATGCTGCTAATAGCCTACATGTGGTGGCTTAAATAGCCTTTAAATAATAATCAAGGTTGTTTATTATTATTAACAAAATCTGTAAGGGACACTGTAGGGACCTAGATATTATATACCCACTGTATATATCACAGCATCCGCTGATTAGTGTGACACTTACATAAAGATGAACAAATTGATGAGGGACACAGAGTTACGTCGCTCTAAATGAGCCCAAATCCGTAGACTTAACATCAGTTACGGGAGGCTCTGAACTACACGGAAACAGCAACTCGGCCATCCCTGTTAAGGGAAAGGGTGATCGTGTTTTGTTTAATATTTTAGAAGAAAATTATATCCCATTAAATAATGATAATGAATTTTTTTAACAAATTTTCTAGAAACATAAACATTGTGGAGACATAAATTTCTCTGGATTGAAAAATTAAATAAAAGATGTACATTCATAAGATGCGTGTAATTTATATCGAATTAGCTAATTAAATGTTGAGGCCTGTATGTAATTATCGCTTTGTATGACAAGGAATATTGAAAACGCAGATAATGTTTAATGTTCGTACACTATCAGTGCTTGTTAATTAAAACTTTCTGATTCTCGTATTTACGGCTGTTGCTGTTACTCAAATTTGATGTGACGTTTTGCAGGTCGTTTATTTCTTACGCAGTGTTTCCTTTGAGACAATACAGGCAACCACATATATCAGTCTTTCATTTAAATAAATAATGAAAAGGCTTATTATGATGATCGATAATTTCTAGTCTTTGCTCTGAAACGTTATTTCATCAGACTCTCATTTTAGTACACCCAAAGCGCTTGTGGTGTTTGAGAGTGATTTTAATCTTCAGTTTTTCTGTAGCAGTTCTACTGACTACTTACTTAAGGTAGGTCAAGTAACTGCATTATAATGGGTACGCAAAATATTATGTTTAGTGTGTTCATTGTGTTTTTGAATTTTCGTCTTCAACTTTTAAACCAGGTAAAATAATGAGGGATTTACACAAAAATATTATATGTTCAAGGTTACACCTCGCTAATTTACCACGCGGCGCGGAGTATTTAAATATGAAACACTTTGGCATATGACTGAAACTTCGGCTTAATTTTACATAAGTTTTTGACACGACTTTCACACTTCCTATCTCAGAACTCACATAAGCTAATATGGACTTATCTATCAATAAGTGAAAAATGTTGGTCGTACAATGAAAATTCAGCACATTGAATATCTCAATATAAACACTGACTATTAAGTGAAATGTTGCTAACTGAAAATTGAGTTCATACGCTGTATAACAATTTACACTGTTTGATGCTTAATTTGCCGTCTTTTCCGGATACAGTTACGAAGGTAACCGACTGTTCATAAATACAGGGGAACATGACAGAGGCCAAAGATTTACTGGCCCATACGAGGACACGATTTGCATATTTGCTCTATGACATTACTATGTGCCTCTGTTTGACAAGACAGCTGCTGATCTGTTAGGAATTATAACGTATAATAAACATACTAGCATAAGCATAACGAAGTTTTACGTTATAAAAATGTTTACCGCACTCACTGTAAAATTAGTTATTAGATGTCAATAAATGTATCGCGGTGATTAGGGTATGCAAGTGAAATAAAACTTTAGAAGTAGTTTTTTAATACCAGTAAGGTAGCTTAAGATTGTATAGACCAGGATGCAATGTTTTATCAATAAATCCAAAATTAAGTTATTGCACTTTCCCAACAAAGATTTCAGGACCTCATTAGAGCAAATTCGATCAAAAATTAAAAATTTTGATCATTCGTAACCTTAGCGTCATGTTAAATTATGAGATCAAGGCGTCAAAGCGAGTGCACTGACCACCGTGCTTATGTGACACAAAGGATTATATTTTTTCAGTATAAAGGAAATCTCAAACGTTTCTACAACTATTAGATTATTTTCAGAAATTTAGCGGTAATAAGTGTTGTGTTTTTTGATAAGGACAATAGTTTTGCAGAAAGCAAATTATAACTCGTCTATAACAATAATAAATATATACCACAAAATATGGGAGATAGGAGATATCTAAACAAGCGTATCTTCAAATTTACGTCGGGAGAACATACAGAATGTCGAATAAGTAATACGGTGAAGAGAACATTTTTATTAATAAACATAAAATTGCAAAAAATATGGAAAATTTGACGCAGAAACATGAATTGGCAAAAACCTACCCAAAGAGCAAGCGAAGAGATAAGAAGATAGAGCATAAAAAGAGAAACCGAAGTCATAGTAATCAATTCAATTGTTTTAAATTTACACATTCACTAATATAAGTACCAGCTTAAAACATTGTTTAAGCTAAGTACTTGTGTACCAAAAAGTTTATAAATAATATAAATTAATAACATTGTATTAAGCTTAAAAAAAGTTGCTTATATTCTTTTCCAAAGTAGGCCAGCACTTTTTAATTCGTGCCGTGAATACAAGGATTAAGGAGTAACAAGATGAAAGTTATTGTACTCCTCGTAAACGACTACTTGAGTTGTGGCTGAACTTTCTCAGGGAAATGGAGACGATGAGTCAAGGTAATTTGGGGGCGAGTTATATAATCAGTGGGTGTGGAAGAAGGTAAACTTACGAGCACTGCATTAGTCCTGATAAATGTTGCCACTGAGACTACGTGTTCCATTTGTAAATTGGCGGGTCTAGACAACGATTGTCGCGCAAGGGGATGAATAACAAACAATAATTCATCCCTCTTATTATTCTACTCTCATTGTTTTTACTATTCCATTTCAGTTAAAAAATTAATCCTACATTATTAAATTATACATATACATTATGTTTGTCATCACATAAAGTACATTGATATGTAAAATTATTGTGACTTTTGTTTTGCTCAATGTTCGTTTTTTTTAGATGTAGGGTACCAAATATTTGCATTAGAGTACCAGGTCTTATTCACAGTTAACATGACTCGTTATTCCTCCAATCACTGTCATCGTTGACTAAGTTGCATGCAAACTGATACTAAATTGATCTATAAAAGTAAATTTTGTACTAAAAAAGGAGGATTTTAGATGGCCTAAGAGTACTTTGGAATGGAACGGGCAGAAAAATGGGAGCGGAGAAGACCCCAAAGAACTTTCGCACGGAATGATGCGAAGAAAGCAACAATATCTAGAGGCCTGGATGTGAACATTTGGAAACTGGGGACGAAGAAGCGGCGGCTGAGGCTATAGAAATCTGTTATGTATATGTAAGCATACGTAAATTTTGTTGAATTATTTTACACTGTGAGAACAAAATGAAAACATTTAAGGACCTGAACGATTTCTTCTAAAATACTTAATAGTTATATTAGTAATAAACTGTACTTTCCTCACAGAAATTATGATAATATATGGTTCTTATTTACGTGATTATCAGTTTGCCTTAGAACAATTTGTACTATTAGAAATAGCTGATGTGTAATATTGCTTTCTCATAAACATCTTACTTCATCTAGACAAACAGGGAAAGAGTTCTATAGCGAAATTTGTAAAGATGTAGTATATGAATGTCACTAGTGAACAGATTGTGAATAGAGTATATGAATACAATTGAATCCATGATTTTATGAATACTTTTCATGTTAAAGAAAAAAAAAAATTTTTCAGAATTTTAATATAAATAAATGTTAATTAAAATTGCTGATTAATTATTATTCTGCTATTATTATCATAAAACATATTGTATACATTTGATGTATTATCTTAAATAAATACACTTTAAATAAATATCTTTAAATAAATATTTTTAATTTTAGTACGTAGGCTTTCACGGCCGGTGTCACTATAATTACTTAAAACTTCCGGGCTGAAAGGCCGTGGTCGAATGCTTGATGTTGTGTAGCTAGACGTTTCGGCCACACCACCGGTGGCCATCTTCAGTAGCCAAAATGTTCGTGATAGGTGGTATGCCGAACAAGTCGCCCAATGAACTGGGAACAAGCAACCGGGCCTTTCAGCCCGGAAGTTTTAAGTAATTATAAATATTTTTAAATTTTTTCGATTTTAAGCGAAACATTCAATTAAAATTCAAACAAACCTCTGAGGATAGAGAATAATTTCTGTGAAACGTGAGTTAGGTGAAAATAAACCTACTTGCAGTGTATTTATTTGAAAATATTACATGGGAGACCTGCAGGAAACTCAACGAGTTACTTATATATAAAAATTTTATATATTGTACATAATATGAATAAGCGCTCTTACTTAAATACATACAATTATACATACCAAAGACGTACACGAGGTATGTCCAGAAATATAGGCACAAAAGCTTTCAAATTTGTAAACTATTTATTTCCAAATCGTTGACAATAAAGTTAGTTAAAAATATGTACTTACAACAAGACGTCCCTTCAAGTGCAGAAACTTGCGGAAATGACTGGGTACGAAGTCCGGGATTACTGTAGATGATCCAAAATACCCAATTTCATTGTCGAATAGCGCAGAGGTGACTTCTGCAATATGCTTCCGAATAGTGTCGCCTGCTGCAGCAGGCAGATGCCAATCCATTTTTCAGACCTAATTTTTTCTCCTATTTTCATGAATCATAGTCCTAGGTATTTAAGGAATGAATTAAAGATATTGTCTCATACTCAATTGCTATGAAGATCGTCTGAGATGAGACTGCCTGCCGCTCCTTTGTTTCTCAAAAATTAGCTGTATCGCTTCAAAAAGCTTTGTGAGTCATAATGTAATAATAAATAGCTGTGATTTGTCTGTGAATTTCTAGCTTTTTATGCGTATCGAAGAAAAGAATTTTTACTTGGCGAAATATTGTTTTGACGCTGTTATTTGAAGAATGTGTAACATGAGCTAATCAATGCAAGTTATCTTGGTGAATATGGGGAATAGAGTCAATTGAAAAAATAGCAGTGTAAATACAACATGGAAAAAATCCCTCATTGCCTAGTTTTAAATTTATGGACTCTTATTTTGGCCAATACATTAATTAATAAATGAAAAAGTAAATAAAAAACCTAAAATTATTAAAACAATTTAAAATAAGTATAAAGTATAAATATAAAGTAACGTCGATATCTGGTATTAATTGTAAGTAAGAACTGATATCTGGTCATCAAAAAATCTGGTATTTACCTCATCGGCATGACGATTAAAAACAAAACTCCATGATCGATGGCTTGCTGGATGGTCAGCTAAGAATGTGACATTAACACCAAGCCACAGAAACTGATTATTTCTAGTGCAGGCTTAGTTGCATTGCCCACCACCGTTTAAAGGCTGCACGTTCTTTTTCAGGTCCTAACTAGCAACGAAGCATCTCGACGTACAATGTGGCAACAGAATATATTAGAATCATCTGTACATCTAAATGCTTTTTAAATATCTGAAAGGAATAAACCTTTTCTTATATTATAGAAATATGAAATTGTTCTTGGGAAAATGTGACGTTGTTTTGTTAGACATAATATACAATAGGATTTTTAAATATCTTATTGCCGCCAGTATTGACGTAAATATTTGTACTGAGTTTTATTTAACAGCTCAAGTTTACTTATGGTTTTTACTGGCTGGTAAATTGTTATTAATAATATTTAAAACAGATGTCGCATATTCTTATATTCCAGAGAAATATAATAATACAACAGAGAATTCATTGTGTTACTAACATTTATTTCTTTAATATCCAGAAGTAATATTTTACAAAAATAATATAAAAGTTATTTGTAAGTGTCTAAAAAAAAAATATATATTTCATTCACAGACAAGTAACAAAATCTTCAGTTGCCATACATCTTAAACGTATACAATAATATTACTTTTTATTTTAATATTCTATAATTTTCAATGTTTATATTGGTATATGAAAGTTACTAAAAAAATTTAAAAACTACAAAATTTCCATTTCAAAAATGTAAATGATTGCCGTGTCGCACACGTTATGCGATGCGTCGAGGCATGCAAATGTACAACAGATATCACGTTATTGGATTCAGCACTGCAGAATAAATTTTGTAGCGAGCCCGATGTAGGTCAACGCTAGAGATACGTCAAGCTGTCAGGAAGGAACGCGCCCAACAAGGGACTATTTGTCATTAGTTCAACGTCCAACTTGAAATGAATTCCGTCCGGGCCGATTGAAATGTGCTGTTGAATCGAAAGACAATTCCACGTTTTGTATCAATCACAATTGCTAAAGTTTTGAAAAAGCTAGAAAGCTGTCAAGAGTCTGAGATTGAAAATGCATGTTAGTTAAATAGTTAGTCACAATAATATGCGCACAGAATAACTAGAATTTGAAAACGTTTTCATTAAACTGTACTGTGTAAACTATGATTATGATACAAAATATACTTCAGTATTTCGGTTTCACATAATATCATTACTCTTTCTTTTACTGTTCTCGAAAATATTTATTATATTAATTGAAATTACGTTTTCAAAGAACTTACGTCAATCTACTTACGTCAAAGAACTTATTAATTGAAATCGACGTCCTTTGTGAAAACGCCCTCAATTAATGTAATAACTCTTGTATTTGTACTTAAAAAATTTGGTATTAGCAATTTTGAGTACCTGGGCTACAGTGTGTCTTATAATGCACGCAACGACGTTGTGAATAAGTTGCATAAGTTCAACCTTATGTGCGGGACCATTAGGCGAACTCTTAAGTCAGCAAGTAAAGGAACACGCCTAATATTCTACAAGGTGATGGCTCTTCCCACACTTCTTTATGGGTCTGAGAATTGGACTTTAACGAAAGGCCAGGGCAGTCTCACCCAAGCGGCTGAAATGAGATTTCTCAGGCACGTGGCAGGGTATACTCTCCATTTATACGGCAAGAATTGAATATTATGAATATACTCGACAGGATCGCCCAGCATCGGCTGAATTGGTGAGAACATCTTTGCCGAATGGATGACTTCCGCATACCCAAACAACTCTGGAACTATAAGCCAAGGGAACGGAGAGGTGTGGGACGTCCAAGGAAGGGCTGGAGTGACCAGCTCTAATCTTTTCCTATTTGAGACCGGAACAAACCATTTTTGGTTTAATCCGTGAAGATGTTGATGATGATGATGAAATTTAGTATTATGTAATGTAATGTTTAGTATGTCAACATTTTCTGTAAGGTGTATAACATTGCAGTTAATAGCAAAAGATGAAACTGTCTAAACAATATATATAAATAAATCAGACAGGTACGTCACGTACGTAGGAAGTGATCACTGTTGCACCGTGTTCCTTTCCCAAGAAAACTGAAGAATAGAAAAATCTTTATTTCAGAAGAGAATTCTTTAAGCAAGCTGTCTGTCAAGATTGCCTACACAGTTACATTATATAAATTGAGTTTGGTTATGCAAAATACAAAGTACGACTCCGCAATCAGACAAAATGTCTTTTTACAAAAGCCTTTGTGAAGCCACTTTTCTTGAAACACTGTCAATCGTTGCTCATTTCAGCTTTCCGTAATTTATTGAAGGTTCGTGCCTGTCGGCGCTCAAAAGCATACTTAGTTTTAATTTACACTAAACCAAATTAAAACAATTTTAGAACAAAGCGCACACGTGCCCCATCACACACACACATGCAAGCACGCAAAATTTAAAAGAAATCTCTTTCTTTAGTTTAAGTTCAAATAATTTAGCCTACCGGCGCATTAAATAAAAATATTTAAAATCTTACTTCCTTCATCTGAAAAATACATTATAGCTACGAATACAGCCAGTTTTGTCAGTCAAAGCATTAACTGGTAAACTACATAACTATACTGTAATAACCACGTAATATTCTAAAACTGGAGCATTTCTCCTAGCATCCGGGAGGTTAAACAGCTGACTATTGTTATAGTCAGATACAGTCAGCCATTGTTTAGGACGATGCTTTAGGCTGCTGACACACGGGCCACTCTGTGACGCCACTCAGACGCGCTAAGTACCAGTGGCTCGTGTGCAAGGGTTCGCTTCAGAGACGCGCCACTCTCCATTTGCTCAGTGATAAAAGATTGTTTCATTTAGTATTTACATCAGTTTCATCATGGACTCTGACGAGGAAGTTCTTCGTCCTACCGAATTCTTTTGTACACAAGAAGGATCAGTACCATGGCAGGACAGAATGATATATTGACCTTTTTCAGAGAAACCTTGTCTGATACAGTTTCACTATCAAACCATAGTCATAATAAAAACTATTTTAATAATTTATTTTGTGTCTTATTGTGTTTTCCCTAAAATATATCTCTTAGTAGAAATATTTATTTAACAATAAAAATGGTTTCTATTTATATGAATATTGTTCGTTTGTCGCATCTAATTTGTTTCAAAGATTTTGATAGATTATGTTAAGAACGTTACACCCACGTCGTACATTCTCTTTACCTTCCTCCTCCCTCCTAACATCCCTCTCTCTTTCACACGCACACGCGCGTGCGCGCACACACACATACACACACATGCAATAATCGTATTTCAGTAGACGAAATATTAACCAGTTTGGTGTTGAGTAATCGATTAAAACTCAACGGTCAGCCAGACCTAAACTTGTTTGCAACTGTAAACTGTGTGCATTGTTCAAAAGATTGTTTCGGCTCAGAAGTATGTGCTCAAGTAGTGTTTGCATAAAACATTGTTGAGACCGTCCCGCCTGAATTCGCTAATATGCTATGTAATTTAGAAGTCATTACTCTTTTTCTTGTGTTGTAATTATGATACTCAACAGTAAACTATGGCTAGAGACTGATCTTGCAGGGAGAATATTGTTATATAATTATTTGTCACTTGTAGGAGTCATATGGGCTAGACGCAAATGTATACGATTGTTGCAGAGACTGATGTTAAATTTTTTATGGTGCAATTCCATACAATACCATAGTTATTAAAGAAAATATTACATTCATAATTACTCAATTATTATTGTATTATTTTTATATTATTATTATTAATAATAATAAAACTTTTCATACAAGAATATATTTTGTATTATTTTTTCAATATGACACTGTTTAATTACTGTTAATTTAAATAATTTTTTATTTGTATATCTGATGATGTTTGTTAAATACTATTGAAACTGTGTCATATTAAAAAAAAAATAATTAAAAATATATTCTTGAACGAAACGTTTTATTATTATTAATAATAGAGAAAATATATAAAGAAAAACTTGTTCAAAGCGGAATTGCATGGGACCGACGTTTTTTCGGATTCCATAAGTTCTCGCATTATACAAACTTGGACATTAGTCAAATACTGCACTTCGTAGACCTTGTATATGTATTTTGTTTCTATTCTATTATATACACCCACATTTCTGTCATAATATAATTACACAATATAACGTCTACAAACTTTAGGTATTTATGACTTTAGTTGTTTTATTAAGTTTACACTTTAGTTTATTGTAGTAGGCCTACCTTATTATTATTACTGTTATTATAATTTTTATTACATACTTTACTACAGTACTGATTAGAAACATAACTGATTTATTTTTCATCAGGCTGTCTATTTCACTGAAGCCTGATACAAAAATATAACAGAGCTGTTCCCATGCTCTCCCTTTTGCCATTTTGTTTGCATATTCATTGCATCTCGGGTCCCAAATTGCCGGTCTCTGTTCCACTTCAATTATAAATCGATCAGAATCAAAATCCGACATGATAGTTAAAGTTTTTAAATAGCTTTTAGAAACAAGAAAGTCCTATAAATTTTAAAAACAAATAGTATGAAACCTCCAAAAGTTTTATAGAAATTGCAGTGTTAGTATACGCTTCACAACACTACTCTGAACACTGCTGTGGCGCGACTGAAAGTGGCCCGTGTGTAAGCTCCAACGCCACAAAGCGTCTCCATTCGTGGCGGGGACTGGCTTCTGCCTGCCACAGTCGCGAGTCACAGTCGCTCGTGTGCAAGGGTACAATTTAAAACCATGAAAAACAACCGGGCGCGACTGAGTGGCGCCACAGAGTGGCCCGTGTGTCAGCAGCCTTAGTTTTTTTTAGAAAATTCAAACAAAGAACTCGTATTAATACTTAAATGATTTCACTATTTACAGATAAAGAGTTTTGCACTAAATTAATAAAGCCACTTGTCAAGAACTTTTTGTTTTGATTTCTCGTAGCTCTTCCGAGGACTGGTGCTGCCCCATTCGTCGGCGCCACCGAATTACGTTGCAATAATGAAACTGCTATTCAACTTTCTTTTGTTCTTTTCAATTTACATTTTATTATTTTTGCTATAGTAAGATTGTATGCTTTTGCAGGAGTTCGAGAGTGATACTTTTCTGTAAAAACAATTTATAATTGAATATAATTATTAATTCGTTACTTTACTATTCATTTCAATATGGATTGTCTTTAGTCTTTATCTCTATATATTCGGTAATTAATCTACTGTGTTTGTAATTTACAAAACACGTTAAGGTTCCTAAGATGTCTATTTTCCATTTACACTTTTTCCAGTGTTTTAAAAGTTTGGTTTTTTACACATTACGGTAAGAGTATTAGTGTTTTTTTGGGGCGTGTGATGCGAGGTGGATTTTCTGTGTTGTTAGTCCAACGAAACCTGTGTTTGTGTTTAAAGCCCCAAAAAAATCATTGACTTTCATAAATCGCACATACATACTTTACTGAATTTAGTACAGTCTATTTTGTATACACCGTTTTGGTTAGGTGAAATTTATGATAAATTGGATGGTACATTCGTTTGTTTTGTATTCTGTTTTAGCGATTAACATGTGGTATAGGAAAAAGGGAAACGATTATGAGTAAAACTATTAAATAAGGAATCAAACAAAAAAGTAATTTACTTTATAGCTATTACGATTAAAGAAATCCTTAAAAACACGTCAAAAAAGTAGAAATAAGATTAGCTCTTGCTAAGTTTTTAAAATATAACATATTTCTCACTAATAATCGTATGGCTGTAGAGGCTTTTGCAAAAGGGTTTGAAATACCTTGATTTACTACAGTGAACCTTAGACGCTGAGGAGAAAAGAGGCCCTACAGAAATGGGTATATGTGGAATGGAAAAGGATGCCAAAGACTGTCGAGTAGAAAGGAAAACAAATACTAAAGGTCGAAAAAAGTAAAAGAAAAACAATACTAATAAAAAGCAGGAAGATAAATTTTTAGGTCATGTGTAAAATATAATTATTTTTTTTTAAACTTGTTTGGAGACAAAAAGAGTCAGAGAAAATCCGCATCTGACAATGGGAGCTGGAAGTTATGATGAATTAAAAGAATAGCGGGATACAAGGGTTCTGTGGTGCTACGACAACGTCGGAAATGTCCTTTTGAGGACATTTCGTTGCATTCATCTGGAGATTGAAAACAATGATTGGTTTAAGTAATGACATCATGGACTTGAATGTGTGGTACAGGCTTTGACACTGATGATGATACTGATACACGTGCTATAGAGATCATGAAGATGATCATGTGTTTAACATTTCTCAGGATTCTGCATCAGGCTTCACTAATATATTCAAGTCTTTCGTTTAGTTAACTATTATGAAACACTTAGTAAAACGAATCAAACTTTATCAAAGTCGAAACGAGAGGAATGAGAATTTCATAACTTCGAAAGTACCACTGGATTTTTAGCAGAATTCAGATTTTCAGTAGAACATTTTTATTATAATACTGATAAAAAAGTTTTTGCTAGTTTTATATTCAAAACTGACAGTTATAATAATGGTGATTAAACATTTTCAAAAAGTCAACATTCTTTTTATCGAATGCGGCATTTCACGAAGGCTGGCCTTAAAAGTAGTTGCAGTAAGAGTCAGCATATGTTTGGAGCTGAAAGTTTAAAATGAAACCACGAACAATACGTGTGAATGTAAAAGTATTAATTTTGTTATTACAATATTTAAAAATGACTTTAAAAAACAATGATATTGAAAAAACAAATACAGAATAGCGTCAATAATTCACACTAATACTTTCTCGGCTTAGTCCGAGTTATCGATTTGTCCGTAATTAGTTGCGGGGCGTCAGTTCTGTTGCGCGAACTGTATCTTTGATGGGTCTGTATTATCTGTATAAGAAATGTATAACTTAAGTAACGACAAACGTATATGAGTAATTGATTTTTGAAAGTGTTTTGTAAGGTCGAGGACTATTGTGAAGCAGCGTAACGATGGTAGAAGCTGCATTCAGAGAATCCAGATATATAAAGGCACGAATAAAAATATATTAAAATTATACTTTTAGAATATAATTTAATTTAATTTATCGCCTTGACTTTACGATATTTATTAATACTTACTGATGGAAAGTATGAATTATAGTGTTTATAAAGCATAGAAGAGACGCTCTCAATTTAGGCTTGATACGGTAAATTATTTACAGTAGATCAACAATCCAATAAAAATATATACTTTGCACAACTTGAGTAAAAGAAGTATTATTGCCCGTTCAGTGTTCACACACACACACACACACACACACACACACACACACACACACACACACACACACACACACACACACACACACACACACACACACACACACACACACACACACACACACACACACACACACACACACACACACACACACACACACACACACACACACACACACACACACACACACACACACACACACACACACACACACACACACACACACACACACACACACACACACACACACACACACACACACACACACACACACACACACGCACGCACGCACGCACGCACGCACGCACACACACACACACACACACACACACTTTTAGGCAGCTTATCTACGCACTGTATATTCTACAATAGGAAACGCGTTTCTTAACAAAGACAGATAATAAGTTCTAAACCTTTTTATAGGATATTTCTGTCTCACACAGGCTTGTGGTTTACAGAATTTACTAGTTTTAAATTGTATTGTGCAAGACAAAATGAGAAGAAAATAACGTCAAAAACAAAGACAATTCAGTGCCAGTTGAAGAGAAATTCTTCTCTCGTGTTTTGAAAGTTTTTACTGTTGTATATCAAGATAAATGTGTTCTGTTGAAGTTAAGACTTCGATATTATGTTGGGGAGGAACAGATCAGTGATGGAGAGAGAGGGAAAGAGATCAATACATATACTTTGTAACTTTGATGGGAAAGAAATAAAGAAAGTGAAAAAACAATAAGAAAAGTTTCTAGAGAAAAAGTTTTAAGCTGCTTGTTCTTCCGATAAGATCATAAGCGGACACGTGAAAAAATTCTGTTAAGTAGAATTAATCATCGTAGAGTTTCTTTTTTGTTTACAGGTATTTACAGAAGAAATTAAATTTCTTCATCGCGTATCAGTTGTAGTCTATCACAATCCTTAAAAATATATATTTTCACAGACTTTAAGAGGGTATAAAGTAGAATATTGTTTATACCGCTCGACGAATGACAGTAATAATACAAACTCGACCTTAGCGTAATATGCCTTGACAACAAAAGACTGTCTTATTAAGCCATAGACTGTAGCTTGTGAAACAGGTTTATGATGATGACGTAATATAAATTGTTGGCCATAATACGGCGAGAGAACAGTTCAAGTCATCACGTCGTATACAGTCTGTCATTTTACCTTTTATTCAGAAATCAATCAAAATGTCGTTGCTTGTAGTTGAAATAAAATTATATAAGATATTAAAAAATAAATTTGAGTGGTATCCGTCTATTTTTCAGCAATACGTTTTATGGTCTCTTTGTAAAAAGCAGTTAAATTGATTTTTTTAAACTATTAAATTCGTAAACTGCTTCGTAAACTGCGTGGCGTATAAAGCCAAATTGATATCAAACTAAAACTACATCATTACACGAAACATAAACATATATACTTGGGTGTTTAAAACAAAAAACCTGAATAATTTGTTATGATTTATCTAATGTGTCTAATGTGTTTACGTTTCCATTTTCATATCCAACTTGACCCTTGAATTTTTTATTGTTTCTCTGCTATTATGCACCCTAGTTATTTACGTATAGATCTGACCTTATCGAGTATTGAGATATGCCATATTTCTTCATTGTTTCTCATAGTATACATTGTTGGCTTTGTTAAATGCTTTTTCGTAACGTTATGTGGGATAATCATATTTTCTTTTGTATTTCTCAATTATGTGGAAAACAGATAATCACAATTTATACAAACTTTTTCTCATCTAAAATCAACTCCATCCTCTTAAAAAAAACACTTCTGCGAATACATTTAATCTGTCTGCGAATATTTATGCATATATTAAATATGTTGGGCCGAGGAGACTAATTCCATTGTAGTTATTAGACTGTCTGCAACCAAAAGGCATACTTAAAGTTAGCTTGTTTTAAGTGACGGGATAATGTCTGTTGTTGCATTTTTCAGTTACTGCATTTTAGCATTAAGTGATATTTATTTAAAAATCAAGTTTATAAGTCAAATAGACTAATATGTAAAAGAAAGTAAAAGTTTGGGTTTTAATTTTCATAAAACTAGAATGTAGAAACTGGTATTTTTCAATATGTACGGTAAGTGGTAAAAGACCCAACCAATTAATCAATATGCGATAAATGTTCTATTTCTCTGTCTTGGTGTTTTGTTAATTGTTCTTAATGTAATTGGGGCAAGTTGTAGGCCTGCGTAACGGCAACGGTCTGCATCCTTTATCATAATTAGGATCAAGACGCTGTAGTAATAGAAGGAAATACTAAGTGAAAGAGGAATAGGATCTGATTAATTTATTAAAATGTTGGTAATCGTTATACGTATTTTGTTTGCCTGCGTTAAGTTGTTTACAAGACAGAGACACGTGCATAACGTAAAGTGAGTGCTGTCGACGGGATTATGCCTTAGCTTTGCCAATCGCACAGCCTAAGCCTTATAGCTGATCGGCTGTGTTATACTGAGTGTTCATTTGAGAAAGCAAAGCTTTGTTATTTTATGGCTATTCATATCTAAATATTAGCCTTCGTTTTGTGTGTGTGTGTGTGTGTGTGCGTGCGCGTATACACACCAAAAATATATATAGCGGATCCGTTTCCTGTACAATATAGAATACAGTCACAAAGTTTAATATAATCATGTTACGTGTTCATTTGATATGCGCTTACCGCATTCACCAGGGTGTTGCACTCGTGTGTTTTTCTTGTTCTTGCACGACTGCATTCGCAGCGAGCACAGGTTGCTGTATGTCTTCCCGTCGGTACCGCAGACGGGGGCAAACACGGACGGACATTCGGCAGGACACCTGCAGGTTGCCCGTCCATCGCTTCCCGTAGTACAGCTGGCGCCGTGAGCGCAGTATGTTTTCTCACATGGCTCTGTAACAAAAAATAAACATAATTGCAGTATACTTTAAAGAAGGGTTCCAAGGGGATGGATGTGACTCAAGACCTGATGAAGAAGGTCCTTTTAACCTCTCCATCTCAACTCCACTCTCACCGACTCGTTGGTGGACCCTGCTAAGTCGAGTAACCCATTCCAAGATTGTGGTAAGCAATCCATTTGGCGGACGAGGTCGACGAGCAAACGAGATATGGGGATCCTAGCAGATTTGCATCTACCAGGATGGCGTCTGGTGGCAGCAGGATAGACACCTAATGTGGTAGCGGAACGGTTAGAAGGCTTACTGAGTGCGTAGACAGGCCTCATAAGCCACGGTGAAGGCAATCTATTTAAGGGAAGGAGACCCTGAAATGAAAACCCAATCCTCCAGGTTGGGGGTTATACGATGGGTTGGTATTCTATCTATGTAAAAATTACAATAGTCATAAGTTTCATAGGAATACATACTGTAAAGCCAGAACAGGTCACCAAGGCCTAATCTTTATTGGGGAATTAGAAGACATTTAATGAAGCTATTTTTTTCATTACGCACCTACATGACCAGGATAATGTAATGAAATATAATAAGGAAATAATTCAACATATTTCAATGAAATAATTTTTCGAAAATTACATTTGTTATTAACACTGTAAAAATAACACGTGTCTAAAGAAACTATTTCACTTTAAAAAAGGAAAGTACATGTAGGCCTACATATACACAAAACTATCACTAAAAGCTAAAATTTATTATTATGTTAATATACAATTATATTTCGTCAGTTGAATTGCTTTTTAACGATATTGCCGATAGTGAAACATATTAGTAACGCACGAGATAGTAAGCGTATTAAATAAAATTTATTGTAACAAAAATTCATGTATGTATCGATTTGCACGTTGATAAGAATTTCTGCTGCTCCGTTGTGTGATATTGAGAACATAAGGTAATCTGTATTCAAGTTTGTACATGTGGCAGCGTTCATCACAAAGCAATGCCCCCGATACAATTATGAACAAGCTGGTGAGATCCTTTTAACCTAATGGATACTGGATTACACCTACATCAATAAGGTAGATTTTACATTCTACATTCTGCTGTAGATTTTCATTGTCATCTGTCAAAATTTATACTCGAAGGAACGTCTAAATATTGGAAGAATATGACTTGAAATTGCCTCTTTTTAGAACTCAACTTGAATTTGATTCATTTTTAAGCATATAAAGCTGTGAGGCAAAAACACACACACACAGACAAATAAGATGTATAAAACTATAAGTTTCATATACTTTGATGTACTATTCCCTACTGAAGGAGCTTATTTCAACGCGTGAGAAAGACAATTAGCATCTTTTATCTCACATAGTACCTCTTAATGAACCACCACTTTTTAGTGCCCACCAACGCAGTCTCGTATTTTTGTGGGTTATAACAATTTACAATTAAGTAGCTTTCTTTTGCTTTTATGAAATAATCTTAGTTTCAATCATCCTGTCATAATGATAAACACTATATTCCTTTTTCACCTTTCAGTTAAACACACATTCCTACATCTGATGTTATTATAAATTAACATCTTAAAAATGGTATCCAAATTATGAAGTTTACACTTTTTATAATAATTTTAATAGTTCTATACTTATGCTTGAAGCGTTTTTATTAATTGCCCCTAACGCAGTTATATACACAAAATTTATCAGGAACAATAATTTAAATTCAATATCGTATACTACTAAATGTCTAGATTTTTTTTGCCTAAAAATTTTGTTTTTTTTAGTACTTTTCTTTAAATATACTTTTCTTTTCTTAGATTTCTAAATTAAAATTTTGTATTATAACTTTTACAATCTTGTTGTAAAGACTCTCTCTTTCGTTCCAGCTGATTGTCGTCACTTCTTGAATGGTGTTATTAAATTTATATTGTATACCATCCATCAATGAAAGCAGTAAAAATGTAGCGGTATTCTTATGTTCGTATGAATTTTTTAATTTTACACATTTATAAATTGTATTTTCCAAGTCGATGCAACTATACTCACATTGTAAGATTTTGTAAACGAAATTTTGAAAGTGGGTTACTACAAATTTTTGAACCAGGAATTAAAAAATAAATTCTTTTCTAGTAATTGAAAACGTATTATTCTTTGCCCTCGTTAAGATGCGTTTTAATATTTTTTTACATGGGAACGAAATTTCGTGTTGAGGTAACACTTTAGCACGCGACCTTTGTAATCATTACAAGGAACGCGCAGTAAAAACAGAACTTTCATATACGAATACGGTAAAAAATAAGGTTGTACAACGTTCTGCTTTTTATCGTACACTCTACGTGACTCTACTGTAACACACTACGCGTTATTCTTATAACAACTTGTTTGTTTTATAATATAACAAGGTATTACAATAAGTTGGTTAAGGTAGTTTGAGTAGTGACTGGTACTGGTTAAAGTGTTTATACGAATTGATTTTAATGTTGGTTAGTTTGCTTGGCTGCCATGTAGAGAATCGTTTGTTGCTGATTCTAGCTATAAAACAGAAAGTTTTTCTTACATTTGTTAAACTAAAAATTAGTAAACGTAAATTAAATTTTATACCTTTAATTAAACTTATACATTAACTATGATTTAAATTAAACAAATGATACAAATAGTACAGATATTTAATTTATTGTTACAAGTCATAAATGAAAATAAATAAATGAAATACTGAGGAGGTCTATATTTAAACACCTTAAGAGCTTAACTGACTTGCAGAAAAATTTATAGACCCACAAATTTTATAATTTCATTTAACATCTTCTTATGGACTAGTAAGGTTCTGATGTAACAATTAATACAATTGAGGTTCGAGACTATTACTTGTACTCATCAAAACACAATGTACTGAAAAAACAGATGCACACAAATATTAAATTTACAAATATTTTATGATTAAAGTGCGAGACTTTTGAGTTACCAAACATAAAGATAATCACAGCCAATTAGTTTAAATTAATTCTGATTAGTATACGATGGTCATTCAATAATTAAAGAGACAAATATCTGTAGAGGAAAATTGGCAGGCGAAGAACGATAGTTTCAGAATTGTAGGCTCATAACTGAAACCAGTATGAGTTCTGATTAGCTGTTTGATTAGAATTGTTTTGTTTATAGCCTTAAATTCCTATTTAACAATGGCAAGTCCACTTGAGGTATCGGAATTAGTTGAAGAACGTGCAGTGATCCGTTTTTTTCTTTCCAAAGGTGAAAAACTAGCTAATATTTATTTTCGTATGACTGAAAAATACAGAAGAAAGTTATGTGTACTGCAGAAAACTTGTAAGTGGGTAGAACAGTTTAATCTTGTAAGTGGTAGAACAGTTTAAAAATTTCAGTTAAACGAACTTCAGTGGCTGACGAGAACCGTTCTGGATGTCCAGTTGAGGATTCAACTCCAGTGCTTAAAACTCACATAGGCACTCTCATCCAAGAAGACCAACGGATTACAGGTAAACTTATAGCTGAAAAAATACAAGTAAGTGTTGGCACAGTTCATAACTTTATCAGTCAAAAGCTCAAACAGGCGCAAGTTAGGTTCCAAGAGTTTACCAACCATCACATAGAGACTAGACGTCGAGTGTGTACAGAATTAAAACAAAGCTATATGCATGAAGGTGATACTTTTTGGAATATAATTCTAACATGTGATGGAACATGGATTCATCATTTTGAGTCGGAATCTAAAAGACAAAGCAAGGAATGGAAGCATACGAGTTCATGTATCAGGAAAACTTCAGAGCCCAGCCATTAGAGGTAAAAATTATGTCCGACGATATTTCGTGATGCTGAAGGGCCAGTTTTTGTAATTTTTTAGAAGGTAGAAGGTTGGACGATTATAAACAGTACATATACTACTTTGATATGCTTATCAATAAAGTAAAGCCGGGAGTGATGCGGAAACGTCCTGGATTTCTGTGCAAAAGTCATTCTCCTTCCCGATAACGCCCAACTACACACATCTCACTTTACACTTGAAACCATCAATAAACTGGCTTGGAAGTCTACACCCCACCCACCCTACAGTCCACTCAAGGAGGCGTTACATGGTATGACGTTTTATGACAACGAGAAAGTTTTCTGTGAAAGAAAATGTCCTAAAATGGCTTTGACATCAACATAAAGATTTCTTTGCAGCAGGAATAAGAAAGATTATTCAGAGAAGGGACAAGTGTATTTATGTTGCTATTTATGTTGAAAGGTGAACAAAATTGTCATACTGATTAAATAAACTTTTTTTTCCCACAGCTATTTGGCTCTTTAATTATTGAATAACCCTCGTAGTAAATTATTTAATTAATTACTAAGTGCCGTTGGAATAAAATTTCCATTTAATACCGCAAACAGAAACAATTACGTTATTATTGAAGTGATGGCCAAACTTTAAGTCAATTTGAGTAGCCGATACAAATTCCAGACACTCCTGTATAAATTAATTAATTAAAATCCAAACGGATTTGTAGAGGGAGAGTAATGGACTCAAGAAAACTAGATGTTTGTTTTTCATTAGTAAACGCTACGTTGAAATATTTTTATATTAAACATCGCTGAAAAAAATGCAACGTTAAATATTGAAATTTAATGACTACGGTCAGTGAAATTTATAATGTGTGCTGGAATGTGTAATTGCTAGTGTGACTGAAAATTTGAATACTCATATGCTCAGTTTTACATGTGAAAAATTCGCAGTACACTGTTCAGGAAACGTATGATTCGGCGCAAAGGAAAATCGAGTATAATTTCAGTTGTTGCAAATAAAACGTTTAAAAGCGGAAAAATTAATAATTCATTGTGTAACTACTGCTGACACTGTGCTGAATTATTCAGTTAGTTTTAATTACCCACTACGGAATATAAAATCGTCAGTTAGCTCCGACCAGTCTATAACGAATATAGGGTCACTGTCACCCCCCTAAAGTTGTGTGGTCACTATATGTTCAATTAAATTTTACCGATATAAATATAATTGATACAATTACACAAGATTGCCGATATTCGAGCCGTAGAATTCTGACAGTGTCTTTATTTTGATACTGTGATACTAATTGTGACACATGCCACAACGACAAAAAGCCAGTAAATGTTTTAACTCCTTTACAAACGGCGAGTTTATACATACATTTCAATTGTACACTGTTAATGAAACATGAAGACGGAAGCCCGTCAGATGAAACCTGTACTGAGACATATTATACTTTATGGCAATTATGAATGTAGAAACACAGACAGAATGTGGTGTGTGCACAAGATAGTTTAAAATTTAGTATCAACATTCATGATTCACAAGAAAAAAGTCAAAGCTAAATCTTTGCTCTAGCATTATTACTTGTTCTCCTGTTATTAAGATAATTGATCTGAAAAAGTCGTAAACACAACTAAATCCTTATAAATTGTTGTACTACTTTTAGCTTAGATTCATTACGATTAGATCTGTCACATTAGATTTACTATTCAGGACGTCTCGTGTGGCAACTCTTAATATAATTCTGATGTTGAAAAACTGTAAAGACTTTTCAAAAATTACACGTTTTAATCATTCATACGAGGTGCACATTCCTTAGAGAAATTTATCATTATTGTAGCAATATAGTGTATACAAATGAATAATTGTGGAATTATGAACTTGTGTGAATTCGTAAGTCCACAAAATGTGCTTTAAACAGTAAGTATCTAGAATTTCATATATACTAAAATATATGTTATTTAATTACTTTTCGTATAAAATACATAACTGAATTTAATTTTGCCGATTCTAAATTGTCTCTCAAACAAAACAGTTAATTAATTTTTCCGTCGTTTGTCAATTTGTGTACAGGATGATATTTTAGGATGCGGAGAGTTTTCATTTGAGGCATTCTTTTGAAATATTGTCGAAACTCTAATAATATTTTTTTGAAATCATTTGTAGTATTTGATAGCTACTGATATCCTCGTTAAATTCTCTTAATTTTGATTACCCATATCAACTGTTAAACTATACCCTATGAAAAGGTCATTTCGCTACAGGCTGTATAGAACTATATATTCAAAGTTACGAATAAATGAATAAGGTATGAATATTAACAAAAAATTAGTGAGCATTCCTTCGCAGGATACAATTTTATTATTTTTGTGATTCTGTCGTAACGTGTTTTGACTATTAAAAATTTCCGCATAAGACACGTGAGAAAGAATTATATTGAGTTTAAATTGCTCTTTATAGCAGATAAATAGCAAATTCTTTTTAATACACTGTGAGAAAAAAATTTTTATCATTCACGGTATAAGTATAAATGCGAATAATTTTACTCTGCGTGCAGGCACTGGAATTTAAGAGAGTTGTTTTAATATTCGCGCAAGCATGTGCGGTCGTCAGATTGTGTTCGCGTGTTTGCAACGATCTGTTTTCCAAGTATGTAATGGGTTGGCGAAAATTCAAGAGCTTATACTGGAAGTTATTTTTCTCGAACTATCAAAGAGAAATTTCTTCTCGTAAAAGTTGTATAAATGGTAATTTTATGGAGACCTATTTAGAATAGGCGGCGTGAGAACAGCGAACCTATTTAAAGTTTTCTTCATAACCCAAAGGCAGTCAGCGGACCTTTTCAAAACAGCAATAAAGGCGACAACAATCTGACAATAAAGCCCCACCCGCGACATAAGCTGCTGACTTAATGGCACATCCCCCATCCCTGTTTGCATCCTTTCACTTGGAGTCTATAATTACGTACTACAACACAACGACCTGAGTTTACAAGCTGTTCAGAACACTTCTGAAACACTGTCGATTGGTTACTATACAAGACACTTTTATGTAATCAGTATATTACTTAGAAATTCCGAAACGATGTGTTTCTGTCAATAACGCTATGTAAATAAATTATCAATTAATACAAATTAGAGGTAACTATATTAATCGGAATGATTTTAAAATAATTTGGTATGGTAAATAAAAAACTTATCTACTGAATGAATTTAATGGATTTTTTAAAGCCAATGTACTGCTTACCATTGTTTTTCTTGATTATTATTTTAATTTTTGGGCATAGGGACAAGTGAATGCTTGTCTGCTTGCTTAAGGCTACTACTGTTTCCGCGTAGAGTTGATTTTACAATTACTCCTGTTTACTCTTATCTGAGACGTTAGGTATATATTTATTGTATACACTGTTTATGTCGGTTATTCTATGTCTAAGTTAATCTTAAATCTTTGCCCCTTTAAGATTCAAAGGAGCAAGTTCACAAATCTTATCTCCTTTGAATTTCTTTAGGTTTCAATAATTTGTTCAACATTTTTCGCCACTCTTATATGATGTCTTCTACGATGGGACACTCTTCCACAGTTATCTTAACTATTATCTGAGAAACAGTGAAGTCATCTGTTTTGTTTGCAAAACGATCATATACAGAACTGAAAGTGTGACTTTATTGCACAAATGGCAGTGTGGCCCTTATACATTACGACTGTAGAATAAAATTTAAACTACGGTTTTTTATTAATCTTGAAAGACGATACAAGTAGAGGTTCAACAACTATGTAGGCTAATATAAAGTTTTAAAAACGTGACGGCTTTATGTTTCGATACAGTATTGTTTCCATAGCGAATGTGTGTAAAAGAGATATGGATATTACGTTTCAACTATTCGAAGGTTTTTTTTGAAACTTGTTGTAATTTTATTGGTAATAACAAAGAACTATTGCAAACGTACAATTAAGATAAGTAATAATCAGAGCTCAAAGAACAGATATCACAAAAACACCATGTTGGAACGGCACTGAAATGTAATAATTTGAGTAGATTATTAGAATCAGAATAAGTTTGAAACATTTTAATACCTTAAAATGCATAGACGTTTATCTAGTTAACAATTAAATTTAGAGTTTGATGATAAATTGTCAATTACAACTTGACAGTAAAGGTAGGAAGTAAAGATGAAAATCAATCAAATATTAGGTGAGATAAAGGTATAAAACGAAGAAACAAACAACCAGAAAGCAATTATTTTCTACGAATTTTTGTCTGGTACTTACTTCGTTAGACTATTTTGTAAGTGACGTTACGCACAAATATAGTATCATTTTTTAAATAACAACGTATCACATTTGAGTAACCGTACGCACACAGATTAGGATCTAGTTTTAAGTTTACAGGGTTTGTTCTTGGTGTAACGACTGCCCTAATCATTTTGTTTTAACTAGACTCACAATTGCTGGAACTAAACGAGCGGCACTGCGGTAGTCAAATTACATTCACTGTAAACTTTGGATTAAAAGTACGCCTACGTACTAGTTTTGTCTCAATTTGTTTAACAATTTCAGAGAAGCGACTCTGTAACTAAAGAATACTCCAAGTTAATTTTAGGCAGGCCTACTAATTATACGAGTCTCACTGACGTTAGCCATTACAGTTTTAAGCCACACTGGGAAAATGTAAAACATGTTAAGTTTGTACTAGTAAACACTGAGCTAAAAAACAACCTCAGCTCAAATAACTACAGTTGGGCGGACGTATGATTTTAAAGTGAAATTATGATTTTAAAGTGTGTTGTGGCAATATATAACATAACAAAATTGTAGAACTAATGATTTATATACACTATTCCGACCGAAACATTAATATTTAAATTAACATTTTAAAGTAGTTTTACCTTTTTGCCTGAGCCATCTTTCGTTAGTATTGAGCTTCGCCACTAGGAGCACTGTTAGGTTCCGTTTTAGGGTTAGCGCCGTTGTTTGAATTGGGTGACAGATCTTTGTTGTGTATGCGCTCAAAGATTATTTGTGATTTCGATTGTGTCTGTTCATTTAGGATATTCATTTCATTCATTCCGTATATTTATGGGTGTTTGTATATTTATAGTTATTCAAGTGTATCTAGTTTTCAACCCTTTGTGTATACATGTGGGATGTTTATGTTGTTGATGTTTGTGCTAAGTGGTCTGCTTTAATGAGATGGTTTTTTAAAAGTGGATTCAGTGGCGAAGTGTAACGCTTGTTTCATGTGTTTATTGTATCTTTGTTTGAGGCTGTGTCCTCAATGTAGAATTTATTTAATCGTTTGTGTGTTTTTTGACAATGCGTGATCTGTTTTATTTGTGATTCCGTATGCAATGATGTATGTGAGTGTTACGGATTTGTTGTGGTTTTCTGTCTTTGTTTGTTGTTTTTTATGGGTTTTGCGTATGTGTCGGTCAGTTTATGTTCTGTTGTGTTCGTTGGCTTCAGCTAAATGTTTAACTGTGTTTAATTTGTCCTGATAGTCTTTCAGTGGTAGTGAATTGTTTCTTGTAGTGTTTATTCTGTGTATTATGGATCTGAAAGCTGAAAGTTTGTGTTGCATGGGGTGATTACAGGAGCTATATATCAGTGTGTCAGTTTTAGTGGGTTTTATGTATGCCTATACATATTGAAACGTATAATTTCAAATCTGTATGGGTTTTATGGTTTACCCAGCCACACGTTGGTTAAGTCAATTTGAAACATAAAATTTCAAATCTATAAATGTTTTCGTTATTTAAATTCGTGTTTGCTTGTCGAAAATATTGGTCAAAAAAAATTTTATTTTTATTCGAAAAAAAATTTGTATTTTAATTTTTTGTTCTCTTTTATTTATTTTAATTAATTTTAATTAATTTCGTGTAATTCTTCCCAAAATTTATCTTTATTAGTAAGAAAACTGGCTAATTATTATTCCATTCATTCTCTCCGAGTGGTAAAATTTATTTGAAACAAATGGTTTGTGTAAATCCCGTTCGATTTCCGTATCGATTCGGTAGAACTAAAAGTTATGTCGCTGGCTCCTTGGGTTGAATCTAATTCCAATGGCCGCTGTAAGTTTTCTCTTATTTACCATAATTTAATAAGAAAACCCTCAACCATAATTTAATTAAAAAAATAATACTCGATGTACCAATTTAATTAGTTTTTATTAAAACGTTTCTTTATTCAGAGTTGATTCGACAACTATTGGGTCGAAATGTATTCTGCCCGTATCGACTCACACTCAGTTGGGTCGTTACAAATTTTATAAAATATTTAATAATGTTATTTAGTTAGGTTCTTTTCTGACTGCTATTATAAAGTAAGAAACACAGTTTGTAAGTACAATACCTACCTCTTATTGACTAAAAATGGTTTAAACTAATTTTATTTGTCTAGAACAAAATGTTAATGTATTTTTTCAATTTTCTACCGAAAACTGAACAGTCGTCGCTCTGAGTGAAGGCTACAGAAAATCAAAGATGGCCGCTTGTTGACCAGCTCACGTTGTATGGAAAAATGCTGCTACGTTATTTTGTTTAAATAAATGTTTTTTCCTAATAAAGTTTACTGTGCCTATTTGCAATTGCTTTTATTTACTTTTGTGCTGTTATGAAGTAGTGCAGTTTATCTTGATGTTGGTGTAGTTTATTAAAGCGTTTATTAATATAAGGATATTTTCGATCTCACCGTCTTATATTTCTCTCCTTTACCGTTATTGTTTTATATTAGCTTCTTCTAATAGACTTCAGGTTGGTTATTTCTTATTATTTTGTTATATTTTTATTGAATCTTCTGTCACTTTATATTTTTTTTCTTTTTTATATTCTGGTATTTTTTCCGTTACATTCGGATCTGATCCTCTCCAACACTCTGGCTATTAGCTTCACTGAGTTGATGTTGATACCTTGAGATTTAACAATAGACTGTAATGTTTTTTCTTCCTCTTCAACGAGTTTGAGCAAATTTCTAAAATTCCTCATTGGTTAATCCCAATGAAATTAGGTGTCACATGACCCTTATTATTTCAATTATAAGATTTTTACACTTCCACTCTAATTTACTCCCTAATTATCATATAATTATAGTTAAACCTAATTACATAGTGTTTTTTCTTATAAAATTACAAAGATTTCGATATCGCTTTTGATAGGTGTCTGTTTCCTAATAGATGAATTACCATCTTTACAAAATTTTGGTCTTTACACTATTTTCATATAGGTTTACATTTACTGAAGATATTTTCTGTTTGGCTTGTGTGTTTAAACATTGTAATTACCTTTATACTGACATCATCTGGTCTCGTAGTTATATCATTTATGATTAATTAATTTATTATATTACTAGTTATTTTACTAATAGTTGATTTCTTTTACTTTTAGTGTAAGTCATTGTGACTTCCTTAGTATTACCTTCTACTAAACTATTTAACATTTTGTTTTGTTGATTAGGATATTTATTACTGTTTATATTATGTTTATAATGGTTTATCTGAAATTAATGCTTCTATTACCTTCCAACACTAATATTACCTTAAAACAGGAATTATAGACAAGCTACTTTAGGCCTACTTTGTGACTTTGTGGCTGGGATTACATTGATTGATGGGATTATTACTTATTAAAACTGGTTTACATAGTAGTAATTTTTTCCTTAGTTTGCCAAATTTTGTTGCTGATTAATTCTATTTAGTGTGTCTGAGCCTAATTTAGGTATCTATGGTATTTTATACATAACAGTGTGTCTATTTTCTTACAACATTTTTCTTCTTTGACAATTCATAATAGCCATAATAGCATAATATTTTTAATAGCAATATTACTAAGATTATTACACACAAAACATATTTAAACCTATGTAACGGTTGTTACATTTCGTAATTCCCCCTCCCCGTAATGTGTGTGTTGATCCGCGAGGTAGATGCAAAGTAAAAGCATAGACGCCCGTTATCTCGCGGGGTGAGGTAGTGAGTCAGTAGCGGAGTGAGCGGGGCTTTCGGGCTGTAGCCTTGCATCTGTGTACAATTACAGCTGTGTAATCCATTCTGTCTTACGAGGCTGTAAGTGTGACCCCTAACTAATGTTATATTCTGGGGAGCTAAGCCGTAATAGTGTGACGATTTAAGATGCCTAAATCCCACAAATAAAAAAAAATTAAAAATTATAATACTAAAATAATTTAATAAGGTACTGATGAAACCCTTTCTCCATGCCCCAAGCCGGTAGTAACATGCCAATTTGCCAATGTATCAATTAATAAAATTAGAATTAAGAAACCCAATAAATCCATAACGACCTCGCGTTACATAAAAGAATAATAAAAGTATAGAGTGATGTAATTAAATTGCAAGCTAATTAAAGGAAAATAATTAATAATAATTGAGAACTACTTTTAGCGCTAAGAAACTACCGCGCGCGGACAGCCCCATCACCCCTATAGTTAGTTAGTTCAGTTGAATCAGAGAGTCCGCTGGTATACAGCGTACAGAAAGTTATGTTGACAATATAAAACATGTAGACTAGGTAAAGCTTGTGTAATTGCCGAATGATGTGAATGTTGTAAATGACTTGAGTGTGCGACGATGACATCTCTATAATTAAAAAAATCATCATCTAAATGTGATGTTAAACTTTTAGAATGTAACTGTTAACCATAAGCAGTATGTGCGGTACAACAATGTGAACACCAGTGAAAGTTACCACCAAGAAACAGACCACAAGAATCTACAGAAGAGACAGACTACTCATCTTTAAGAATGACACCAAACTTCACCAACACACGATAGACAGAAGATCTCCCAGACACCCTGCACAACAGACAGAAGCGCCGATCCGCCGAGGATATGTTACACACAGGTGACACGGAAGTTCTACTTCCGTGGTTCAGAAATTAACTTAAACTAATGTATGAAAGACACTTAAATAACAATATAAGAGTAAAATAAAACACAAAAGACTGACCTAATTATTATAAAATTATAATTTCATAATATGTAAAAAGATGTGTTAAGTTTAATGAGTTTAATGAGTATAACACTCTAAAGTTAAATAAGCCCATTCTTCAAATGGCACAAATTAAAGATTATTATTTGTAATATCATATCCAGGAACAAACAACTCGGATCCGATGGCATTATATGCTATGTTCACCTATGACTTACACTAATTTCAATTGTACGAAATGTGCAAATATTTTTGTTTTTAGTATACACATTACTAATTTTCTTCTATGATGTTAAAACAGTATGTAATAAAGAGATGTCATGGTCCAAAAAGGTGAGTGAATAAATTTACAAACCCCTGTCAAAATTCCTGAATTCACGGGATCTTATTTGGCGTTTGTTTATATTTCAGTTAATTATGAGTTTGTTAATATTATGGCAGCCTGTTTAATTGACCTGAGCCAAGTAACCAGGTTCCCGATATTATAACGTAAAGACGTTATAAATTGCGCCACTCTGCTTTCTAATTCTGCTTTGCTTTTGCTTTTCTGCTATTGTCATTTAATACCTTGTAGAGTTATTCACTCTGATAGTTTAACTAGCATGTTAATTTAAAATTTCTCTCTTGCGTGAAGTAAAATAATAAAGACTACTTGGAACTACGATAATAAATATAAATAAAGAAAAAGGTCAGATATTAACTCCTATTAACCAGTAAATTATTGAGGGTTAATAATAAGAAATAAAAATAAATTATAAAAAAAATTGTATTAGAATAAGAACTTGTATTTAATAAAGTAAAATCATAAATTAGGATAAAGGGTTTTATAATAATTATAACGCAAAATAATATAGGTAAGGATATTTAAATGTTGTAACCCCAGGTTCTTTCTGTACAAAAAGTCATTCCCCAACCTGTCGGTTTGACGACAATCTTAGACAGGAAAATAACGTGTTACAGTCTGTAGGAAACAATCCCATTGTTAACTGCTGCAAAGTCGAGCTAGACAATACACTGCCTACCTCTATTGTCTACTACAAAGCGTGTGACCCCCTTGCCGAGTAACAACATATGGTTAAAATATATTATGTCTGTGTGAAAATTCCTCTTCTCTCTCTGAAGCGAGATTAGATTCTCTCGTATCGTCTATTTGTAAATATCCCTCATGTATTTAAATTTTACTAAACCGAAAGATAGGAAAATAGAGTGTTTAGTATAAGTAGAATAAGTAGTGTATAAGATTTAGCATCTTAAGAGCATGGCTCAATTCAATCCAAATTTATTGTTAAAAGATGAATTATGCTAGGAAGCACTGTTGCGCGGGCTACCTTACGCGAACGTAACGGTCGCGGAACTACGCAAAACGTTACGCGAAAGTAGGCAAGATACACCCGCACAGTTAGGTCGATTAAGCGAAATAGATCTCGATAGCGAAAGAAAAACATGTTATGCGAAGTATAGGGAACTGACCTCAATATCGCAATCTCTGCACGATGAGAAGTCACCCCCCGCTATAATCTTACGTACCACACAGAGAATAGAGCATTTAACCCGTCGGATAAATAATTTATTAAATTGGCCCAGAGTTACTGTAATTCCCCCTGATGTGCAAACGTTTGCTGACAAAGCATTACAGCAATTACCCACAATAATAAGAGAATTACGTAGAAAGTCTGACTCATTTAAAATGGAGAAAATTGAAGAAGCTCTGACTAAATTATATATCTCCCCAGTTCAATCACCTACTCTAGAACAGCGACGCACTATCGTGAATTTCGAATCCCCCCAGGTATCGAGAATAGAACCGAGTAATGATCAGTTTTTGAATAGCAACGTGAATATCCTACCGATAGCTGGAGCATCACTTCCAAATGCCCACCACAATCTCATCAATAATTATGCGTTACCACCCTCAGCGATGACAAATCAAGTATCGGGACATCCTAGAATAACATCTCACGTAAACTTTAGTGCGGACCTCTACGGAAAGATAACTCACCCCGTAGAAAAAATTTTATCAGAAATCCCATACACGGATTAATTGAGTATCACCAAACTATTAGCTTTTATAAAATACCTGCTACAAATAAAAGACTTACAGCAACTAAGCGATCGCGAAATATTACAAGTCCTTCTGCCCAAATATAGACCACCATTAAAGGACCGTGTACAGGTGTCATTAAGTTCACAACATCCAGTAGAAGAACTCCATACAACTCTGATAAGACATTTTATTCCAACGGGAATTTACGAAGAGCTGAAACGAAACACAGTACTTCGAGTACAAGGAGCTCACGAGAGACTCGTCCACTAGGCCTATATCTCTGAAATAAGAGAAGCTTCCTTATTACTGCAAGTAAACTGGAGCGAACATCAGTTAGTAGAAACAATCTTGGTAGGATTATCCCCGGAAGAGAGATCTCGCTTAGCACTTATAAATAAACCCAACACGTTCGCAGAATTAGAACAATGCTGTATCCACTCATCCAACGTATGGTATTCGGATCAGAACCGACGTGCGTTACTCCCCCAGACACAACGTAGAAATGAAACACAACCCCTGGTATCAGATACAAGAACACACCGCCGATAGGCGACCATTCGAATTCCTGAAACTTCACACTACCAAGCTAAATCGAATCATCAACTGAAACCTCAACAGAATACGAGTGATACCGTAAGTAGAGAAAAAAGACGTTATAACTGCGGGAAATTAGGACACATCAGTAGATACTGCAAACAGAAACAGCACTACCAAAAACCCTCTTATTCAAAAAACATGTAAGGCAGGGAGATCCGAAATCCTGTGTGTCCCGCAGCATCGTGAAAATAGGTAAAACCCGGGAGTACAAAAAATAAAATAAAAAAATAATAAAAAAAATTAGACCCCTACGTAGAGAAATTTATCGATAAATGCAACTCAATAACTACATGCAAGTCCAGTATGTGTCAATTACCATACATACAAGTAGATCTTGGCGTTACTACCACATTAGGATTAATTCTGGATCGACACGGAGCTTAATCAGCCAACAGCTAGCAGATAAATTAACTAAACACAATCTTGTTAAACGTAGTCAACCGGTGAACTTAAAATGCGCTACCGCTAACAAACAAATCATAAAACTCAGCGTTACGATTAAACTAAAAATTAAAAATTTAGCGTGGTATATTCCAGTGTTAGTATAAGACGGATTAGGACCAAACTTAATGTTAGGAGCGGATTTTATCAGTAAAACAGGTATAATTCATGACATGTACGATAAGCAGTATTATTTTAGATTCGACCGTACTCGAAGATATAATTTTGATTATGAAATAAACAACAGTGGAGATATGGAAACTTCTGCAACGCACCTAGAACACCAAGTGTCTGCATTGGATCACTTAGAAAGTAAAGATAGACTGAAAATACAGAAACTAATAAAAGAATTTTCCACCGTCCTCACCCCAAAGTTAGGATTAACGAATCTTATACAGTACAAGATCAACCTGAGTGACAAAAAAGTAAGACGACTGCACCCATACAAATTATCTCCACCAAAAATGGAAATAATGAGAAATCAAGTCAATAAATTGTTAGAACAACAAGTCATAGAACCTTCCACTTCACCGTATTCATCACCTGCGTTTTTAGTACCTAAAGGCATCGATAAACATAGATTAGTTGTGGACTGTAGACAATTAAATAAACGAATAGAATTCGAGTCCATACCACTCCCCGACATCCACAGCGCCTTCCATTACTTTACAAAAGCTAATGTTTTCACCATAATGGACCTCAATCAGGCATTTCATCAAATACCGCTATCGGAAGAATCCAAACGCCTAACCGCCTTCGCCGTCCCATTCAATCTGTCCAATTTACTAGAGTACCCTTTGGAATATCCCAAGGAAGTTCTGTATGTAGCCGATTATTAGAGAAAATATTCCACGACGTAAAATTTAAATTTGTATATCACTACCAAGATGACATAGTAATCTACAGCGAATATATGGATCAACATCTGCATCATTTACGTGAAGTATTATCACGATTAAAGAAAGCCGGATTAACAGTAAACCCGGGTAAGGTAAATTTTGCTGTTAAACAATTTTCATTTTTAGGTCACATAGTAAAGGCCGACGGAAAGGTAAGCATAGACCCAGAACGCACTCGTGCTATCAGAGAATTTTTATCACCACGGGATACGAAAGGAATAGCCCGATTTTTGGGAATGATAAATTACTTCCACAAGTATGTCCCTCACCTAGCTGATATAGCAGCACCGTTGAACGCGTTAAGAAAAAAAGGAGCGAAATTTGAATGGACTCCACAACACCAATCGGCATTTGAAACACTGAAAGAGAGCATAATATCACCCCCAGTATTACAATTAGCTGATTTCACTAAACCATTTGTAGTACAGACGGACAGTTCAAGTGTAGCACTAGGAGCAGTAATATATCAGGAAGTAGATAATTCTAGATTACCGATCAGTTATGCCTCGCGAACTCTAACCGACCAGGAAAAGAAATTCTCCGCATACGAATTAGAATGTTTAGCTGTAGTATTCGCATTTGAGAAATTCAAACCCTTTTTAGAACATAAAGAATTTCTGTTAGAAACTGATAATCAAGCCTTATCTTGGTTATTAAATCACCCAAAACAGTTAGGTCGTATCGGAAGATGGGTATTGAGATTAAATTGTTACAAGTTTAAGGTACAGCACATTCGTGGCACCCAAAATGTAGTTGCCAATACGCTGTCCCGTATGTTCCAGCCGCCTAATAAAATATCCGAAAATAAGGAAAGTGGTGAAACATCGATAATAATCAATACGTTAATTACTGCATTCCCACTGGCATTTACTGAAATAGCTCAGTATCAACAACAAGACCCGTATTTAAATAAAATAATAGAACAGTTAGATAAAGGAAATAATTCAGAGAAATATATTTTATATTGAGTAAGAGAGTATTATGTTACAAAGTAGCTAATGGAAAATCCTTGAGAATAATGGCCCCGGATATTATTAAACCAATGCTTATGGAATACTACCACTCATCCACCAATGGAGCACATATGGGAATAAATAAAACTATACATCGTATTCGAAAAGATTATCATTAGGAAAATATGAACAGCGAGATAGCTAAATTTGTAAAACAGTGTAAGTTGTGTGCACTGAGCAAGCCAGCGAGGAACAGCCACATAGGTAAATTAATCTCGGAGACTCCAACGACACCCTTTTCTAAAATTTACTTAGACTTTTCTGGCCCCTACCCACGTTCAAAATCAGGTAATACCATGCTACTCATTTGTGTAGACTCATTTACCAAATTCGTCTGGATGTATCCCATGCGACGAGCGTTAGCATCTACCACAGTAAAGATTTTGCAAGATAGATTATTTAAAGACTTCGGTACACCAGTACATCTAGTGTCAGATAACGGACCCCAGTTTAAGTCTAAAGAATTCAAGGAGATGTGTTTCAGACTAGGCATAGACCACATTACCGTTACAGAGTATCGTCCACAAGGTAATATAAGCTGAAAGGTATTTGCGAAACCTAAAATCCGCTTTAATAGCCTACCATGCAAACGACCAACCATCTTGGGACCAGAACCTATCCTGGATACAATTTGCCTTCAACTCAGCATATCATGAAGGACATAAATCGACACCTTTTGATTTGTTTTATAAATATAAACCAAATCACAAATTATTAAATAATTTAATAAGGTACTGATGAAACCCTTTCTCCATGCCCCAAACCGGTAGTAACATGCCGATTTGCCAATGTATCAGTTAATAAAATTATCCACCAAGTGGAAAATACATGAATTGCTACCCCGCGAAAAAAGAGTAAAAATATAAAAAAGATATGCAACGAAGCTCGCGCTAACTTAAGAGTGAACTTGAGAAAATCGCGAAAATATCACGAGCGGGATAGTAAAGAAATAAAGTATCAAGTCGGACATTTAGTGATGTACAAAACTCAGCCGATGAGTAGTGCAGTTGATAAGACCACCTACAAATTATCTTACCGATGGTGTGGCCCTTACAAAATTTACAGATACTTAACTCCCGTAACTGTAGCACTGTATGAACCCACTACGAATAATTATGTACGTAGAAGTCATGTTTCCCAGATAAAATATTATCACGGAAATAAACATGCTAGTGAGCAAGAAAAGAAACGAAGTAGAAAAGGATAGATGTAGTAAGACGTATATTTGCTATATTGTAATTGAGTCGCTACTTAATTACCAAATCGTATAAATAGGAATGAGGCCTGATCAACCTTAGATCCTGTTCACCGAGAAAGAATAAGCAAAGTGAGAAGTCAGCTGACACAAAATATAAGTAACGTTACATTACAAGTACTTTACCAGTACTTTAATAAAATGATTCGTCAACTACGATTCAACTAAACCCTTGAAAGAGAAAAGGAAACACCGTAAGGATGTGAAACATACTCTGTGAAGAGTAACTCCATGAAAAGAGTAGTAAAAAGCTAAACAGAAACACCGGTAGTAGTCTTAAGTAGTAGAATTAAAATGAATTTTGTGTATTCTATATATTTTATAAACTTTGATTTTTATGTATTTTAAGTATTAGTTAATATGGTATTGTATCTCTTGTTAATAGTAAATAGTAAATTGAGAGTGATTCATGTACCTCATGAGGAAATTGCTTAAAGAGAAAAAAGGAATTTCACACGGAAATTCCGAGCTAATTCCCAGTGCTATTCCAATCTATTTCCCCGTTGAAAACACATCGGTCCCTGACCCTGTGTTTTCTTTAAGTGGAGGAGTATGTGACGATTTAAGATGCCTAAATCCCACAAAAAAAAAATTATAATACTAAAATAATTTAATAAGGTACTGATGAAACCCTTTCTCCATGCCCCAAACTGGTAGTAACATGCCGATTTGCCAATGTATCAGTTAATGAAATTAGAATTAAGAAACCCAATAAATCCATAACGACCTCGCGTTACATAAAAGAATAATAAAAGTATAGAGTGATGTAATTAAATTGCCAGCTAATTAAAGGAAAATAATTAATAATAATTGAGAACTACTTTTCGCGCTAAGAAACTACCGCGCGCGGACAGCCCCATCACCCCTATAGTTAGTTAGTTCAGTTGAATCAGAGAGTCCGCTGGTGATACAGCGTACAGAAAGTTATGTTGACAATATAAAACATGTAGACTAGGTAAAGCTTGTGTAATTGCCGAATGATGTGAATGTTATAAATGACTTGAGTGTGCGGCGATGACATCTCTATAATTAAAAAAATCATCACCTAAATGTGATGTTAAACTTTTAGAATGTAACTGTTAACCATAAGCAGTATGTGCGGTACAACAATGTGAATACCAGTGAAAGTTACCACCAAGAAACAGACCACAAGAATCTACAGAAGAGACAGACTACTCATGTTTAAGAATGACACCAAACTTCACCAACACACGATAGACAGAAGCTCTCCCAGACACCCTGCACAACATACAGAAGCGCCGATTCGCCGAGGATATGTTACACACAGGTGACACGGAAGTTCTACTTCCGTGGTTCAGAAATTAACTTAAACTAATATATGAAAGACACTTAAATAACAAAATAAGCGTAAAATAAAACACAAAAGACTGACCTAATTACTATAAAATTGTAATTTCATAATATGTAATAAGATGTGTTAAGTTTAATGAGTATAACACTCTAAAGTTAAATAAGCCCATTCTTCAGATGGCACAAATTAAAGATTATTATTTGTAATATCATATCCAGTAACAAACAACTCGGATCCGAGGGCAGTACATGCTATGTTCACCCATGACTTACACTAATTTTAATTGTACGAAATGTGCAAATATTTTTGTCTTTAGTATACACATTACTAATTTTCTTCTATGATGTTAAAACAGTATGTAATAAAGAGATGTCATGGTCCAATAAGGTGAGTGAATAAAACTACAAACACCTGTCAAAATTCCTGAATTCACGGGATCCTATTTGGCGTTTGTTTATATTTCAGTTAATTATGAGTTTGTTAATATTATGGCAGCCTATTTAATTGACCCGAACCAATTAACCAGGTTCCCGATATATAACGTAAAGACGTTATAATAGAAGTTTCCTACATGAAGCATCTATTATTAAAAAAATAAAATAAAAACAATTGAATTAGTTGGGACTTACTCTGGTGGTGTGTGTGTGTGACATAGTGAACGAGACCGTAGTTGATCACTCTAAATGTACTACTGTAGGCTATAGATTGTAAGGTTAATATAATAAGGAAACTAAATTTTGGTAAAAAGGTGCACCTGACAAAATAGTGAACTAAAAAAAAATCGTAATGTGATAGTGTAAAACCAAATGTAAAACAATTGTAAAACAAAGTTTTCTAAAAGCATTTTTGTAAAGTCGAGAGCCTTAGCCGCTCGCTATAATTTCGGTGTCTCGTTGAATAATGTACTGTTAGCTATTATCACGTTTTACATGTTGTATACATGGCAGCCCTCTCGGGGCTCCCTAAGGTGTAATCCTGAGCACAAGGGGGTTACAAATTGCGCAACTCTGCTTTAAAAAAAAATAAATAAAAAATATATATAAAAATAACGGTCCCATATTGGATATGAAGGGGCTTGTAGTTTAAGACCAGTATATACTATAAGTGCATAGTTAGAAGTCAAGAAGCAGGTAGGTCTGATCACTGCGTGTCAACACACATACAGTGACGTAAATTTATAAAAAGAAAAAAAGGAAAAAATTTATTTAAGTAAATATGAAAGTTTCCTAAAATGGAAACATGTTCGGGTAGTGTTCATGTTTGCGATTGTATAGATGTTGTAACGTATCAAAATTGTCGTTACATAAAAATAATATCAAATACCCAAAATAAGAATCTACCATGTACATGTCTAAGCCAAAATGACCAAAAAACTCTAAAATATCGAAATCAATCGTATATCCATGGGTAAATAATGTCGAAGTAAATAAGCACCGTAGAAGGAAGAAATATAATTGAATGGATCATCAATGTTATCAGAAGAGGAAAAATAAACCGAACAACTACGTTAGCAACCAGGACCCAGTAGATCATATAAGTGAGGGAACATATCACATAAGTGAGGGAACGTATCATATAAGTGAGGGAACATACCCAATAAGTGAGAAACCTATATATAAGAAGAGGAAGAAGCCTATATATAAGAAGAAGAAGAAACCTGTATATACGAAGAGGGAAAGTTTATGTAATTAAGAAGAGGAAAAGTGTATAATAAACAATGAAAAATATTTAACAAGGAACAAGACAATCACATTACCAGTGTGAGGAAGACACAGTAAATAAGGAAGGTATTTATTAAATGGAACAAATACTAAAATGTCACAGTCCCAAACTAAACAACACAAACAATGAAAGTGCAATGTTTATGGAAGATGAAGATAAGAAGTGATAACAAAGATATATAACAACCTCAAATAAATAACACAGACAATTAGTGTATAATTTATGAGACAAGAATATAACAAAATAAAACATAAAAAGGTCCACAAAAGTACTTATAATAAAGAGAGAAATAATTGCTCAATAATGACTGAATTTGAATGTAAAATCCTTAATAAAATATAGGTTTAAATATCAGGAGAGTGAAGGGTAAAATCAATACAGAATGTAATCACTAATGTATTAAAGATAAGACAACCTGTAGTAGAAAAACAAAACAGTTTACCCAAACCCAAATGTAAACACATAATATCTATGACAATAACAAGTTAGAATTAAATAATAATGTGTGAACAAATAGTATATATAACAATTAAAATAAGGAAACTATTTTACCAGATAATAGTAATAACATATCATAGTGAAAATATAAGAATTACGCAAGAAAGTAAACAAATCCATATAAGCATTGTTGTCAATTCTGTAGGATACACATAACCTCAACTGAACAGAATCTGCAACACAGAATCACAAATAACAATTAGAAAAATGCAGACAAAAGTAATTACCTGAGTCAACAACCAAATTAGAATAAATGTTTAACATAATAAACCTAGTATGAATTAAGAAACACAAATATATGCTCTATATTGTTTAAACAAATCATAGACAAATTACCAAAACACAAGGTGACTATCAGAATTACATAAAATACTCATTTAAACTTAATAAAGTAGAGGAAAGTAGCATGACAGTAGTTACTAGAATACTCAATACTTCTTTGAGAACCATTAACAGACATTAAACACATACATTTATATGAAAATAATAATAAACAAATATACATGTAAAATGGGACTAGATGTAAATAGCAATCCTACAGAGAATTATGAATAATTAACACAGCAGGGAGTATTAAATACACAAGACAAACTGTAGGCAAAGTCTAAGGACACATTAATGGATGAAAATACATCCCTAATGCACAAATAATAATAAAACATGAATATCAGTATGACAGAAACTATGACATGGTGTATTAAAACCATGCAGTGTAAATAAATGAAGCAACATTAATGGAAACAAAGCTTCACAAAAGATGTATTAATCTCTAATGTACAAGATAAACCCCAAGAAATTGTATTATTATAAGATATATGTTAGAATTAATAAGTATTAATGCAAGGACATGTAGGGCCTACACGCCTGAAAATGCATTTGGAAAAATTGTACATAATTTAGTATTTAAGGAGTAGTTAATAAGAGATAATGACTCTAAATATCTACAGTGAGTGTTAGAAATAACATGTATTATAATAAAGTGGAAAAAAAACTTATGTATAATTAAGAACCACGAAAAGTGCATCGTCAAAAAGATAATTAGGTTAATCATGGACGAATTTATAGCTTGAGTGGACTCAAAATAAAGAGCCGAGTATCCGCAAAATAGTGATACCATTAATTTCTTAATCCGAAATATACTAAAAAAGTTGTAAACGATAATAAATTTTCCTTAAATTCCAAAAGAATTGATAGCATCACCTCCGTACTCTCAAACCCAAAACTAGATGCTTAGAAATAAAATTTCTTAATTTATTAAGGCATATGGGTACGAGATTAACAGATTTTCAACCAATAAGAAGAGCTGATTTCAACAGACGCCGAGAGCGGCATCGAAGGAGAACACTACTAGCAAACTGACCACCAAAGCATACGGAACGAGTCTTCGACGGGAGTAAATTTTAAAAATGTGCGCGCTCCCTAGTGTAAACAAATACATCTAACCTAACTAAAGTGTTTATAACCTATAGCGAGTGAAGTGCAACGAGTGATGTGAGATAATAAACAAACCATTGCCAGTGTAATATCAGCAATGATGAGTGGGAAAATAAGGGAGTATCTAGTTTTAGCAACATTTTAATGAATACTAATGTTTATCAAATAATAAATTTTTACGTTGGTACTACTTTAGTCAAGTACAGTTGTACATGGCTAAACTAAATAATAATTATTAATTAACCAGTAATTGAACAGAAGTTCTCAATTTTAATTATTTAAATAAAATATTATTAATTTTAGAAAGAGATGACAATCGAATTTAATATTTTAACCAACATTGATGTAAACAAGGTTAAACCTAGATGCTGAGTTGACTATAACCAAAACGAAAGTCAATTCATTTATAAATAATAACCGAGAACTATCAATACAGTTAATGAATAATGAACATACCATGAACAAATATTATGTATAGTTATAAGATTTCAATGCCATCAATTTAAATATTTTAATAATTAACTTAGAGTAAATGCCACTCTAACCTACCTGTTACGAAAAGGTGTAACAACCATACAGAGCTGTGCTTTAAAATTAAACAAGCTTAAATATACTCAATTGAAATGAGATTAAGAATTAATTATTATATTTTTGTTATTAATAACCAGTCAAGGAACATTATTCCGACACACAGAAATTTTAATCGTATCGTACATTCCACAACATAACCTACGAGGTTGATAGCAGGTGGACCAGATACGATAATCTTTAATATTATAATTAAATTTGTTTTGTTAATTTTGTAATCACTCTCTATAATACGCCATTGTCGTATTTTAGCATTTTTGTATCCAGTATCTTTTACACTAAAAGAATTCACGACTTTTGGTAATTATAAACAAAAATCTAACCAAACCAGGTTAGCACAATACAATATAAATAATCAGTGTTACCAGCCCTGAGTTTTAAGAATCTCGGTGACGAGTTGAATTACTTTTTGATGTTTATAAATTGTTTTAAAGGGTTTTAATTGAAATTAACTTATTGTTAATAAACTACCAATTTACTTACACTTGAATCAGTCTTTCATTTCAAAGTAGATAATAACGACAACATTAACAGAGCAATTATTTTACAAAGTGGCAGTACAGCGAACGAGCGGCCAATATTTGAAATTTCAAACCAGTCTCAAAAATACAAAATAATTTTATTTACTGTGCATACACATATACACTTGTGAAGAATTTCATAAACTGTGTTGTGTCATTTTAGTGCATTACAGGATCTACTTTGGAAGGGCGACAACAATAATAAGTGGTAAGTGAAAGGTAAATCTACCAGTGTTCTAGGAGAGAATTAAAACATTACTTATCAGCTTTTAAACCTTTTGAACAAATAAACCATAAATAATAATAATAATTAAAAATCTCTACACACATAATAAAAGGTGTGACCTATTATACTTCAACTCATAGTAATTACAACGTGATAATACAAGGTGTGAATTATTACTACTACAATTATACATTCAAAAAATTAGTTGTATTATTACAATGTTTACATGTTTGCGTGGTTATCAGCTAAGTACATTACCTATATTGCGGGTGAAGTCGTATCTGTGATAGTCGTTATCGTCATTATCGTTATTTGTTATTATATTGTTGTATTTATTTTGTTAATGAGTAGTTAGAGTTTATCAGGAGTTATGCATAAATAGTATAATATTAGGTTTAAGTGGTTTCATTGTTGGATTCTATTATTTAACGGTTGAATTGTGAGAGACATGTGTTTGTATTTAGCGATAGGTGGTCTCGATGTAATGTCTGGCGTACATAACGTGACGTGTCTCGTGAGGTGGTATATTGTTGATGAAATACATCGCAAATAAATACGTTGTTGCAGCCTTAATATAATCCGCCCTATCTTGGCGGTCAGTGCTACAGGTTAGTTTCTTGTTGTGCCCATCATGGCCAATTTAATCCCGATCTACTCCTGGTGGATGAGCTGGAATATGAGGTCCTACTAAGGGGCATTCCCCACAAAAACAATGTAGCTAACTTACGAAAGAGCTTAAGGGACCATCTGAATGATCCTACAGACTTAAAGCATTTAAAGTCTCTTGATATTGTAACTGAAATTCAGCTGTGTTCCAAAAAATTAATCGAAGTACAAGAAATTGTCAGCAGTATCGGGTCCAATGAATCACCTATGGCCGAACAGCGAGCCACCTACCGAATTAACCACCTGATGAGACGAGTATCAAATTTAGCACGAGGATTTAATCATGGTGAGTTGCCAGAATCTGCAGCGAAATTAATCCAATCCACCGAAAATCCTACCAAGCCTCCTTCGCGAAATCCAGGATGCCTCCTTACACAGTCTTGGGAATAAGGAAGAGTATTGTCAATACGTCACTTTACCTGTAACCATTACCGTTCCCGTGAGGACGATCAATTATGATCATAACCTTCCTACCATTCCTCTTCCGCATTACCTCCCCACCCTCTCATCATCTTCCACAACTACTGTAACTTGGGCCACCACTACCACTCCGTCTGCCACCGCTACTCGGCCCATGGCGAACCTTCAATTCACGAAATTCCCAGCACCGTACCGTGGATAGATCCACCACCCCTGTCTTCCTCTGAACCCACCCATCCAAATCAAAGTAATATCGTTAACAACAACCCCGTGTCATTCCCTAGTAACTCGGGTCTTTGCGTTCACTCCTCCTCACCGTTTTGTCTTTTTGGCAAAATTACCCATCCCGCAGAGAGGTATCTTGCTGAGATTCCCCCTACTGATGGTTTGCACCTAAGTGAATTACTACAGTTTCTGGGTACCTTGATTGAATTAACTCATTTACCCCAAATGCCTGACAATCAGCTGTTGCAGTTGTTGACATCATATGTCCTTTGAGCCATAAACTCTTTGAGTCGATTACCAACTGCGACACTGTCGATCAGTTCCACCGTAAAGTGATTAAAACATTTATCCCGTCCGCCATATACGAGCAATTTAAACAATCGTATGTACGTCGCGGACAAGGAGAAAATGAAATGTTCGCCCATTATATCTCCGACGTTCGTCAGTATTCAGAGATATTGAAAGTGTCGATGAGCGAATCGGAGATTGTCGAAGCCATCCTGGTGGGTTTGTGTCCGGCAGAGAGGTCACGGCTAGTGCTCATGAGTAGACCTACAAACTTCCGGGAATTGGAGCAGTTGTGCGTGCATTCTTCGAACATTTATTATGCGGATCAGCTACGCCTAGACCCTTGTAGACAACCTTCCCCGTTATTTTCACCTCTTCCTGACAGTCAATACTCAAGCAGTAATTCCTCACCTCAGCGTATGCCCTGTAGGGAACAGAGGTATCCTCCTCGTACGAATGAGGGCAATCAAAATCATCGGTCTTTCAATCATCCCAGACCGTATAACCCTACACAGCACGGTTCTCGCAATACGCCGTGCCCCCGGCAGGACCAAAATACCCAGTCACATTCAAAAAACACATAGTGCCGGGAAGCACGGCGGTGCAAAATCACAGGGGTGCTTCCCGGATTGGTCGTGTTCAGGAATCTAATCGCGCACAGCGCACCTTGGTATCTGTCAACTCAAAATTTAAAAAACAATATTGTCCTACTTCTACGCGCATTATGAGCCATGGCAAAAGTAAAAGATATAGAAAGATGGCTGCCCATCATTTGACAGAAACCAAATTCCCAGTTCGTCCTGTGCTAGCACCTCCAAAAAATGGAAAACCATTGGGTAATACAACTTTTGGGCAGCTTGACAGTACTGGAAGTTTTGTGGAAAATAAATTACCTCGTTCTCAGTCTCTTGGGAAGATAGGAGGAAAGAGGAAACCACTACCACGACCTCCTCCTCCTAAGGCTGCTCCAAAGCTTACTCAGAATAACGGACGGAAACAGCCATCACAACTTTCATCAAGCCTATTCAATCGGAAATCTGGGCGCAGTAAAAATGGAAACAGTTTAACAGGAGAACTGACAGATCCATCTAATCTTCAAAGTGGAGCTCTTATTAATTTGCATTCTCCTCCTAGTTCTCCAACACCGACTATTCGTTCAAGCAGTGATTGTGTTAGTATTGATAGTTTTATAGTTTTGGGAGTGATGGAAATGCTCCAGCAATTAACAGCAGTGGCTCGCAGGGTGAAAGTGGGTTTGAAGATGATTTTGATTTGTTTATGGCTTCAGGTGGTACCACACCAAATGCTTCAGACCCTTGGGCAGACCTTGATCCATTTGCTGTGCCACATAGGACTTCATCTCATTCAAATGTGCCTCCAACCATTTACGAATTAAGTAATGAAGATCCCCAGATCACAGCATCAAAATGTCAGTTATCCTGAAAAAGTAGATTTACCTCCAACTATTATAGGAACTAAAAGCAATAAACGAGCTAGGGCACCACCCCCCAAAAAAGTAGGGACACCTACCAGTTCTTCACATGATCCAGAACCTCCTCTTGACTGGTCCCCCCTATGCCTAGTTGCCCGCCTCCAGCCCCACCACCTGAAGTGTTAGAGGTATTGGGGGAGGGACCATTTTGTATAGATCGTTATGTGTCACCTGTGACCCATTCACTAATAAATTTGTGCGGCGTGCCCATGTTACCCAATTGAAGCCGTTTAATGGGCCGGCTTCGTGTGATAGATGACCATGAGTCTGTCGTCACTAAACGTTGAAAGATTTATAGATGTATATAGATGTATGTGGTTACACGTTGGGAGATATTATAAAAAAAAAGGGGTAGCTCAATTTGGGGTGGGAGTATGTAACGGTTGTTACATTTCGTCATCCCCCCCCCGTAATGTGTGTGTTGATCCGCGAGGTTGATGCGAAGTAAAAGCAGACGCGCGTTATCTCGCGGGGTGAGGTAGTGAGTCAGTAGCGAGTGAGCGGGGCTTTCGGGCTGTAGCCTTGCATCTGTGTACAATTACAGCTGTGTAATCCATTCTGCCTTACGAGGCTGTAAGTGTGTGGCGGTAGTATACCTTGAGACAGATTCAGTGAACGACAGGGTAGCTCACGGTGCGAGTTCCCAAAACTGTGACTTTGGCACCGTGCTGCTGCTTCGTGAGTCGCCATGAACATCTCAGTACCTGACGGTTGGGCACTTCCTGGGGTGCAGGATATCAGGTGACCCCTAACTAATGTTACATTCTGGAGAGCTAAGCCGTAATAGGAATTTCCTACATGAAGCATCTATTATTAAAAAAATAAAAAAAACAATTGAATTAGTTGGGACTTACTCTGGTGGTGTGTGTGTGACATAGTGAACGAGACCGTAGTTGATCACTCTAAATGTACTGCTGTAGGCTATAGATTGTAAGGTTAATATAATAAGGAAGCTAAATTTTGGTAAAAAAGGTGCACCTGACAAAATAGTGAACTAAAAAAAAAAAATCGTAATGTGATAGTGTAAAACCAAATGTAAAACCATTGTAAGACAAAGTTTTGTAAAAGCATTTTTGTAAAGTCGAGAGCCTTAGCCGATCGCTATAATTTCGGTGTCTCGTTGAATAAAGTATTGTTAGCTATTATCACGTTTTACATGTTGTATACATGGCAGCCCTCTCGGGGCTCCCTAGGGTGTAATCCTGAGCACAAGGGGGTTACACTAACTAACTCTTAATATAATTATTTAAACAAATTGAACCTTCTATTTGTAGTCTTTTCCCTTGAAACAAATATGGGACTTGGCTTTAAATCCTAATTAATACAATGTTGCTGAACTTTCAAAATAATATAAATCATGTCTCCCTTAATCTTACTTATAGTCTATGTTTCTTTTGTTTCATACATTTGGGGTGAATCATTAATTTTAACACTCTTTTGTGTTATTACTGATCACTCATTATATTACACTTTTTCTTCCTTCACTTATCACTTGTTTTCCACAGTGTTCAGCTTATAATTATTTACAATATTGTTCTTACTTGGTATTGTACCTCTGTGTTGGATTTTACATTTTTTTTAACTTTATACTCTTACTTATTTTATAGTTTTATTTTCTATTTTCTATTATTTTTCCTTGATAGAGGTAGTTTTCTGTTTATTTTGTAGGATTGGTCATTTTATTTTGTTTGACTGGGCATGTAATGTTTGTCACATTACAATATAGATTAGGTGTCTGTGTAATGGTAAGGTCTACGAAATTTTTGCCATTCGTCTTTTTACATTTTAGAGTTAAGGTGATGTTTTGCGGGCTTGGTTAATGCGGCTTAGTAGCTTTAAACAACGGCGCTAACTCCACAAACGAAACTGACGGCTCTCCTCGCGGCCGCCTCTGGCAAAGCTCACAACGAGCGAAAGCTGGCTCAACAATAAGGTAAACATTTTTATTTAAATATTAGAGTGTTAATCGGACATTTAGAGTGGTGTATATAAGTCATTAGTGATACTCCATGATATAAGTCATATCGTGGACAGCAAATACCAAGAAAACTGTAGGCTTACAAACGACAGACAGAAGCTTTGCAAGTACACTTATTGCGGTACATACTAATTGTGGAATCTGATTTCCGTTATTGTGTATTATTTGGTGTTCTGCTCTAAGGCAGGTAAGAGCTCAAATGGTAAGAGCTCTCCAAGCTGTCCTATTGCATGCCAGTCTTTTTGTTTCTCCGTAACACCTCTGATTTTAATGCTCTCTATATCAACTTCATTCTTCTACGCCCTCTTTTTTCCTCCTTCTATGACACCCTCCATGGCAGTTGTAAACAAGCAGTCTGTTCTTAAACAATGACCTAACCAATTCCTTTTCCCATTTCCTATTACCTTCAGGATTCTTCTCTCTTCCCCTATTCTACTTAAAACTTAATCATACTTTATCATTGTGTATTGTGTAAGCATACATAATTTACAAAAATTTTAAAAGAAACATTAAAAACGATATAACATTAAACTAATATTATTTCTGAAATTATTACGTGAAGGAATCATACGTTTTTATGAGATAAACCATTTAAAATTGCTAAAATCATTCCTGAGACGACAAGATATAATATGTATTCTCCAAGGTCACCTTAAATTTATGTGACTCGAGTCTTTGTTTTGCTGACAGCAGTAGAGTAAACAAAAGTTAGCAAGGCATTTAAAACAAACAAAAGGGGTGTGTATTGCTCTATTGATCAAGTTTTACCGTCTTGCTGAGAAAGTTTTACCGTCTTGACCCACTGAAAGCTTTCAACCTAGCGTACGTTATTGTTCGCTTCTTGATGTGTGTTCCACTCAGGAAGAACTATTATGTAAATGCACGCACGCGCGCGCGCACAACGCACACACAACACACAATTACGCTTACCGAGGCGTATAATGGCACCAGGTGTTGTATGGTATCAAATTTGGATTTTGTAAGTCGCTACAATCAGTTGACGCTAGCGTTATGTATCTTTAAAGTACATCTGATATGTAACTATTCAGGCTTAGCGTACTTAATGAATGTCGCTAAGAGAGAAGCGCGACCAAATCCATAGCACTGGGAAAAACTTGATTAAAAGTTTTTTTGACGACAAGTTTTTGGACAGAAGGTACCAATATGAGAAAGCTATTTGTCCTTCTCTAAGACAAAGTTAACAGGCTCAAAGTTATTATTTTTAGAAACAAGTGTAGAGATTAGGATTTAAACAATATTTTACAGTATGTATGTCTCCTGAACGGAAAACGTTGTGCCATTCAGTGCTTAAGGAAGCAGTAGGCCTACGTATAGCAGAAATAGCACAAGTTTTCAGTTTACTTGCAGTTACCTTGGGAACATTGGAAAATCAACAGTGGAGTAATTATAATCTTGAATATATTCCAATTTTAATAGCTTCTAATATAAAAACGTTTATATAAAAAAGGTTAAATAAGGTTACTGTTGCGGTTTGGAAGCTCTTGAAGAATCGCGAGTTATTCCAAAGACGCTAATAAGGAAAGCTGGATTGTTTGTTAGAAAGAAGTGGACTGTATTTGAGATATTGAACATGCGTTTATTGAATAATTTGGTTTGTTAGTTACGATCGGCACGTGCGGAAGCATTTGAGGCGAAAATGCCCGAGATTAATTTTGAATGAAATCGTGGTCCATTGCAGATGGACGCAGGTAGACGATTAAAGTGAAATGTTATAAATGCATGCTGTATAATAGCCAAAAGCCGCGGCTGTGCGAGAAGTGTTTAACGAGAGTTGCGCTCGGAGTCGTGTTATAAACTAAAACTAATACTGGCTTGCAGTCGGCTAGGCTGGCCGATTGCAAGGTTTGATAAAAGCGTGACGTCATCCGCGCGTGCCGTGCAATGTTAGTAGGCTGCTTACAACTGACAAAACAGTACAAAGTTTAAACATACTGCCCGCCAAAATCGGGACGATTTTGTACATTAACGGTTAAATTGAACAATATAATAATTAGACTTACATGTCGTAAGCGATACAATAATTGGCGCACTGGCCAGAGAGCATAGACATAATAAACATAATATACTTAAAGACTTATACATAAAATTTGTAAAAAACAAAAATCATTAATCTAGCACAAAGCTTAAGTCAAAACAAAACAATTTCTGTGCTAGAAAAGGTACAACAAATAAAAAATCGTGATAAAAATGAACCTTTACATAACTGAGCATGATCTCTCTTGAAGCATAACATGTGGATAAAAAATACATATATTTAAACCTTGACAAACCTAAATAATATTCTTAAATTATATAAGAGAAACCATCTTGATCACTGCTTCATATATAGTAATAGAAATGATAGAAACATAATGTTTTGACCCTTAGAAAATACAATACATATATAGAATAATTGCCACTATAACTGACACTTGTGGTTCTCAGAATTTGAATCACACAAACATATTAACGATACACAACATTCATAATGATTGATAGTACATAGTAGACATAGTCACTGTTGCTGTAATAGCTAGCGACACTTAACAATGTTACAATGCTTATGATACAATTGACTTGTATGCTCGCCCCGGAGAATGTCCCGGGCGTGTTCCATGTAATGACACGCACACACTCACACACACACACACACACACACACCGTAAGGCACGCAAACGACTAGCTTGTTGCCACCGGAAGGGGGCATAATTTGTGGATGGGTCGGCGTAAGATACCTAGCGCGGTGCGTACTTCTGCGACGCGTACTAAGGAATCTTGACCCGGAAAAACATTGGTAATTACCCCACGCTTCCATTCTAGAGGGGGGGAATTGTCATCCAAAATGAGGACAAGTTGTCCGACCTTCAAATTTTTAAATGGGGTGCGCCATTTGTTGCGCTGCTGCAGCTGGTGCAGATAATCCCTAGACCACCGTTTCCAGATGGTCTGCGTAAATTTTTGGAGCAGAAGCCATCTGCCCAAATGAGTATTATTGCCTTGTGTATAGTCGGGTTCCGGAAGTGCCGTCAGTGGAGCACCGACCAAAAAATGAGCGGGTGTTAAGGGTTCAGGGTCTCTAGCATCGTCGGACACGGCGCATAACGGGCGTGAATTAAGGCAAGCCTCAATTTGAGAAAGAAGGGTAGAATATTCCTCAAAATTCAAGATCGTACCGCCAATTACGCGACGTAAATGGAATTTAACACTCCTTACACCACTTTCCCACAAACCACCGAAATGAGGGGCTGAAGGGGGGATAAAGGACCATTTGATGCCGTGGAGACCGCAAAACTCCAGAGAAGATTGTTCAACTTCCTTGGAGGTTAAAAATTTGTACCAATCATGCAACGTGTGGTTGGCACGACGAAAATTCGTGCCATTATCCGAAAATATTTGCGCGGGAATACCTCTGCGCGATATGAACCTTTTTAAAGCCGCTATAAAGGCGTTGGAAGTAAGATCCGACACCAATTCTAAATGGATGGCCCTAGTACACATGCATATAAATAGAGCGATATATGCCTTGGTCGTGGACTTAGAGCGCTGCCCGCCATGGCGCAAAAACACCGGACCTGCGTAATCCACGGCCGACTGTGAGAATGGCCTTGACGGCGTGACCCTAGAAGAGGGTAATTGACCGAGTAATTGATTCGCGCCTTTAGCCCGGAAACGAAAACAAGTGACACACTTATGTATCACTGAGCGGATATAGGACTTATCGTGTATGATCCAATACTTACGCCTAAGCGAAGCTTGAGTTGATTGCACTCCAGCGTGCAACAAACGGATGTGTTCGTATTCAATTATTAATCTCGTGAGATGAGAGTGCGGGTGTAAAATTATTTGGTGTTTAGTCTCGTAGCTAAGTGGGGAGAATTGCAAAGCGTCCACCCACTCTTAAAATGCCTGATTTATCCAGGAATGGGTTGAGAGCAAGAATTTTACTACTGCGTGGAAGGCACCGGTGTGCCTCAAGTTCCCTAACCTCTACGTCGAAATGCAACTTCTGAGATTGCCGGACAAAAACCAAGAGCGTGTCAGACAATTCTTGAGCCGACAAAAAGGACGTGTCTCTTTCAACCACCGCGAGCCTAGAATTGCGAAGAAATCGACGGCAATATGCGAAGACGCGAATAAGCCTCGTAAGAGATGAATAGTTTTCAATGTAACTATGTGTTGAGGACGCGACAATTAGTGAGGTTTGAGCCTGCTTGTGACGCTCCTCTTCAATGTCGGGAAAGGTACAGGGAGTATTAATGTCGAACGCGCTGACCGGCCATGAGGCCGCATCACGAGCCAACCAGGAGGGACCATGCCACCATTGAGCATGACAGTGCAGACTACGAGGGAGGCAACCGCGCGATAAAACGTCGGCAGGGTTGTCATTCGATACTACATGACGCCAAATTCCCCTGCTGCTAACAAGACGCTGTATTTCTGCGACACGGTTAGCCACAAATACCTTCCAGCGGGAAGATTGCTGATGTATCCAGTACAACGCTATCATCGAATCCGAATAAAGATATAATCCGTCAAAATTGTAATCGACGGCATTTAAAACCTTGGACGTTAATTGAGCCAACAATAAACAAGCACAAAGTTCAAGTCTAGGAAGCGTTATCTGTTTCAGCGGAGCGACCCTAGATTTAGCACACAACAAGTTTGATGATATGGCGCCGTTCGAATAGACCGCCCGCACATAAATGCAACACGCGTAACCTTTAACCGAAGCGTCGGCGAATCCGTGCAGCTGCAATGAACTAACTGGGTAACTGTTCGAACTCTTAACCGACCTCGTAATCTCAAAATGGGTGTCAGAAACTAATTGGGCGTATAATTCCGACCATTGATCGGCTAGTGACCCGGACAAGGGTTCGTCCCAATCAGTGCCCGCCAACCACAACTGCTGCACGAAATGCTTGCAGCAAAATGTGATGGGAGCAATTAGACCTAGTGGATCATATATCCCGGCAATGATTGATAACACGCTTCTCTTGTTGAGAACGGTTAGATTGTCATCACCCCTAACGGTGTACAAAAAGTTATCCCCCTCAACATTCCACTGTATGCCCAAGGTACGCACGTTTTGACCCTTGCTGAAGTCACGGGTTACTTGGGCGCGAAGAGTCATAATCTTATGGTGGTTAGAGAACCATTTGTGTAACGAAAAACCATACCTCCTCAACAACTTCTCGATCTCGCCTTTCATTTCAGCTAAGCTGTTCGGATCATCCGAACCCGTTATGAGATCGTCTACGTAAAAGTCATTTGCTATGGCCTTAGCAGCGGTAGGGTAGTCGGCTTTGTTTTCATATGCTATTTGAGCCAGACAACGCGTAGCAAGGAAGGAGGCACTAGCAGTGCCATATGTAACCGTCCTTAACGCGTAATGTCGCAATTCCTTATGCGGTGCATCACGCCAAACAATGCGTTGCAAGTTTGAATCCTTAGGATTAACAATGATCTGGCGATACATCTTTTCAATGTCCGCAATAAGTACGTATCGGTGGGTGCGGAACCGAACCATTATCGAAAACAGATCCTGCTGGATCGTAGGACCGACCATTAAAGTGTCGTTAAGGGACAAATTATTGGTGGTTTTAGCGGATGCGTCAAATACCACGCGCAATTTAGTGGTTAAGCTAGAGTCTTTGAAGACTGCGTGATGGGGCAGATAAAAGATCTCTGACCTGTCAAGCGACAGATCGTATTCATTAAGCGGCGACATGTGGCCAAGTCTTAAGTAGTCATTCATGAACTCACTATAATCCTTATAAAGGGTAGGGTTCTGCTTGAATTTGAATTCTAACGATTGGAATCTTCGTATTGCTCCGCGGAGAGAATCTCCCAAATAAGATTTATCAGATCTGCGGGGCAGGGCTACCACGAATCTCCCGTCGCGATTGCGGCTAGTGTTTTTCACGAAATGCCTTTCACACGGTGAGTCCTCAGATCGGGTTTCGCGACTAGAGATTTCCTCCAACTTCCAAAATTCCTTTAGTTGCGAGGAAACCTGATTATCATCCTTACAGACCATAAATGAAGAAACCGTTTTAGTCACATCGACGTTGAATGGTAAGTCACCGGCCAAAATAAATCCTAACTTGGTTTCCTGAATTATAGGAAAGTGTGGTCCGCGCGTATATTTCACAGGTTCAATTAATTGTAGAAAATATTGAGCGCCGATTAATATATCGACTTGCGATGGGCAATGTAGGTGAGGATCCGCCAGGAATATGCGCTTGGGTAAATTTAAAGAGGTAAGATTGAATGACTCCGCCGGTAAATTATTAGTTATACTGGGTAGTACGGCACAATGTACGTTTAACGTGAAGGGTTTATAGCGTGAATGTAGCCTTACATTAGTGCTGAATTCAGCCTGGGAAAGCGAGTTGTTTATACCCGTGATGGGCAATTGCGATTTAACTAATTGGAGGCCCATCCTGCGGGCGAAATCCATTGTGCAAAAGTTCGCTTGAGAACCGGAATCCAGTAATATCCTAACGGGAAATTTTTTGCCGACCTTATTGTATGTCATACAGACGGCGGTAGATAACAATACCGATTTATTGGTCTGTGATTTCAGTGAGCACTGGTTGTTAACAGAAGTTACGTCCCTGTTGGGGACATGAATCATGGTGTGGTGACGCCTAGAACATTTTTTACACGAAAATTTGGAGGGACATTTTGAACCCTCGTGTCCCGAACGGAGACAGTTTAAGCAAAGTTTGTTTTTTAGTAACGCATTTTTTCTATCAGGGATAGACAGCGATATAAACTGTGGGCAATCGCTAAGTCTATGTTCACCGTTACATAGCCTGCATAAATTATTTCTAATATGTGAGTGCAATGCGCCCTTTGGATTGCTTATCTGTTTAACTGCCTTGCGATAAGGAGACTTATCGCTTTTGTTCAACCTGCTCGTTGTGCTAGTCGCGTTATCGATATTTTGCAGTAGTTTCCTACGTGAATTTAAAAAATTTATAAAATTATTAAAATCAGGGAGTTTATGCTCCGATAAACTCTCTTTCCACAAACGTAAAGTGTAACTGTCAAGTTTTTTGGCTAGATAATTTACGACAATAATTTCAAACGTGTTGACTGGCAGTTTGAGATTATTTAAAGCGTTTAGATTTGCAGAGATTTGATCAATAAATTGCGATATGCTACCTTGGGATTCCTGCTGAACTAATGGTACGTCTAGTACATTCCACACGTGGTGAGCGGAGACAATCAGCTTACTATCATATCTATTCCTCAACAGATCGATAGCCACCGCGTAATTTTCATGTGTTTGGGTAATGATTTTATTACGTTAAGCGCCTCGCCATGTAATGACGAGTGTAAATAATGAAGCTTCTGTATATCTGTCAGGTCTGTTCTGACATGAATTAGTTCCATAAAAATATGGTAATAATGTTGCCATTCCACAATACTACCCTCGAACCGTGGTAATTTTATTGGTTCCAATTGAATGGGGGTTGTTTTAGGCTGTTTACCATCAGTATTAATTAGTGGTTTTTGGTTCAAGTGCTCAGATTGCTCCAACAAGTGTTGCAATTTACATTCTATAGCACAGAGATCGTCCTCCGTTTGCACTCTATCACTTGTTGACGCAACGTCTGCTTCCTCAGCCTCGATTTGTGACTGTATCTCGTCATATTTGGTGGATAATTCCATCAAATGACGCAGTTTTATTTTGAGCGCATGGGGATCGCTGTTTAACAAATCAAAATTATCCGCGAAGGTATTTATTCGGGATATTGAGGCCTTAGTTGTACCTCGTTTTTTTATCAGAGCCCTTACATCGGCCATTATTACAGTTTGAGATAAAAAAAGGGAAAGATATTTAGAAACAATTGAGCATCGAGCATGTGAACCACAAACTTAATTTTGAATGAGTTTAAATACGTTTGGTAGCTAGCGATCGTTGGTTTGAACATAAACTTACTCTCTCTAACTAATCAAACTCGTTGGCAGTTAAATTATTGAAATTATAAATCTAAATGATTACAAAGTATAGCTTTATCTTTAAAGTTCTGACTGATAATGAGCTGCCAACCATCTATTAATTTATATTGTGTAATAAGTTAATTGTTTATATAAATATGTCAAAAATACACACTGGGTGAAATATTATTAAAAATAAATCAAATATAGGTAAAGTTTATAGTCACGTGGCCGTCGATCCATTCGTGATGAAGCTGGCTTCGATCCCGTTTGGAGCTGCTACACCTCCTGTCTCTGCCGGTTAGCCGTTGCCTCATGTTGTACCCTCCATCATTTAAAGCTGTGGAATCTCGAAAATGTTGTCCTGTTTCGTCCCGTCGTCTCTGGTCTACTGCTTGGCTGAATCTTGTCGAGATGACTGCTACGTGCTTCACGATAATGGTGTCGCTCAGGACGAAAATGATGCCCGTCTGTCGTGATTAACTTCAGATTGGTTTTTCCAGAAATGATGTATATAAATAAATGCTGTCGCCTGTATACTCAGGTATGAGAAATCTGTGCCGTTGGGACCAAAAATGATGTAGTTTGTTTTGGCCTGAAAATGTGAAATCCGGTCCGGTGGGACCAAAAATGTTGCGGTTTGGAAGCTCTTGAAGAATCGCGAGTTATTCCAAAGACGCTAATAAGGAAAGCTGGATTGTTTGTTAGAAAGAAGTGGACTGTATTTGAGATATTGAACATGCGTTTATTGAATAATTTGGTTTGTTAGTTACGATCGGCACGTGCGGAAGCATTTGAGGCGAAAATGCCCGAGATTAATTTTAAATGAAATCGTGGTCCATTGCAGATGGACGCAGGTAGACGATTAAAGTGAAATGTTATAAATGCATGCTGTATAATAGCCAAAAGCCGCGGCTGTGCGAGAAGTGTTTAACGAGAGTTGCGCTCGGAGTCGTGTTATAAACTAAAACTAATACTGGCTTGCAGTCGGCTAGGCTGGCCGATTGCAAGGTTTGATAAAAGCGTGACGTCATCCGCGCGTGCCGTGCAATGTTAGTAGGCTGCTTACAACTGACAAAACAGTACAAAGTTTAAACAGTTACCGTGTAAAGTATAACGTCAGTTACGTAATCTACATAACTTGGCCGGTGAACGATCGGCCATTTTGAAACCGGTTAATAAAAATCAGGCGGTGCAGGGTCTCCTTTAGTACGATGTCAGCATACTCGTTCTAATTATCATTAATAGACATAATAGAAACAAAGACAGGACTAATGCGTTATTGCGTTGCAATATAATGTAATGTAAATACAATGCAAATACTTTGTGTTTCATTTTTGAACGAAACTGACCAAGTCAAAAGAAGTGCTATATGTTAGACGACAAACGTACGACACTTATACCTGCAATACTCGGACACGTCACATTTCTTTTCTCTTTTTCCAATTATAAATTAAACACGATGTAACTTAAATTCATAATTTTGCACCATTTGCTTAAAACAATTAAGAATAACTGTTTCTTATCTTCTGGTTTTTAGACACATACCTACCTTCATCCGATCCATCAAGACACTGGGTAAAAAACTGCTTGTCGCTTTACCTGTTACGTCGGAATATTGTCAGACAACCTTCCGTTAAGATTAGAGCAGAGCAAAACCTATCTCGCTTCACTCAAAGTAAAGCCAACCCTATGTCATACATCGTAGCTGTTTTGCCGGCACCCTTACTGATAACAACGACAAAAACGTAGCTAATTTATTCTGCGTGTAATTGCTGTCAAAACGTAAACAATATATAAGCAATTATGTTCCTTCCGTGTTACTGAAACTAACAATCTCGTACTAAAAATTACGAATAGGACAAAGATTCTACTCAAAACATGGTAATTAATATTAACTTTTAAACTAAAATTCTAACAAATACTTTTGAGATTAAAAAAATTTAAATGATCGACCCATGATGGACAGAACTAGACAAGCTTAAAGAAAAATACGACAAAATAAATGAAAAACAAAATTGTTGGGCACAATAATAACTGTAGGGAAAATTTAGTTATGCGAACATTGAATATTATACTAGATAATTTTGTAAGGCGTCGTAATGGAGAGGGGGAGGTATCTAAACACATGGCCACTGCGGTTAACCAGACTTTGCGCTAGAAGCGCTTTCTCAGAATTAAACCTAATACATTATCTCACTGCTACATTTGATTTTTTTGTTGGAACCCGAGAGCTGACAATTTATTTTATTTCACATACCATACGCAAAGTTTCAGCTGACGGTTCGTGAAATATTGTTTTCGCTAATAACATTCTATAAATAAATGTATATTCACATTCGGATTGTAACAAGGGAGAATGGCATTCACTCTGTATGTGTGTGTTTGTGGGGCGGCGGGGCGCATGCGTGTCCGGCATACGTTTTCTTGTTAAAAAGAGTTTGTCGTTTGATTAATAAATCCGCACTGCGCAGTGAATGGATTTTGTTCTTCGTTTATGAACTTCAGGGTTTTCGGATCCTACACCCGTGTGCAGTTTATGTATAGTATAAATAAAAAGGAGCCTCACAATTATGTAATTTCGTCCAAATTTTAATTCCACTTGCAAAGAAACATTTTCTTACATAGAAATTTACTAGATAAAACGCCATCAGTCCTGACCGCATACTTTATGGAGAAATTCAAGCAACACTATGTAAAATATTGCCATGCAATGTGACTCACTAGGAAAACTACAGATCTTCCAGGCAGAGTATAAAGTTGAATGAAGGTTTCGTAAAATGAATGAAAAGTATTGGGGAAAATATTAAGAATTTTTATTTGATAGGAATACGAATTTATAGTGTGAGTTTCTAGACCGTTGGGAAAAATGAATCCTGGCGGACCACAGAAGAAATGGACGGAGAACCTCTAGTGAATTCCCTTTACGTGTGAAGAAAAACAGGCGAATAAGCCTAAAGAAGAAGAAGAATAGCAATTTGATTCTTCTCTTTCGGTGGTACTACAGCTCGCTTTGAGCCATGATCTTCTTTATCCTTTGCCTCCAACGACCACCTCTAGTGGACACTAGACAGTTTCTCTGATGTTTCTGAGTATCTCCGATGAAAACCGTCACGCCAACGGTTCCTCAGGCTTTCCATTTATGTGGTGTCTATCATCTGTACCTTCATTATTTTTCTGAGTATTCAAACGTTACTGATATGACCTTCCCATCTTAGACGTTGTAGCCTAGTGCAGTTTACAATGTTAGATTACTTATAGAGTTGTCTCAGTTCGTGATCGGAATTGATAGGCCATCCGTCATTATTTTTGAATTGATCCCAAAAATATTCTCAATAGTCGGCGCTCAAATATCCCTAGCATCTCTTCAGTTTTCGTAAACGTCCACGTTTCGAATTTACACGTGACGGTAGGTTGTAGGCCTACGTATTAAATATATACAGTAAGATTTGAGTTAACTAACTTGGATCGTGTACAGAATTTGAGCAAACAAGGCGCGCTTCTACTTTTCGGAATACAACTTTTATCTACTAGTCATCTCAGTGTTATCATTTATTTGCAGGATTTGAAATCTCGGTTAATTTCGAGGCTCGACGCTATCCTCTGCGGTGACGCGATTTAATTATGCACAATGTGACTATAATTACAATTGGGATTGTTGGAATATGATAATAAAGGGCAAGGATGATGACAGAAAAATCAGAGGAAATATAATGTGGCCGTAGACACGTGTTGAAAGTTATAGATACTTCAAAAAGAGGATGATACGAAGAAAATTTGTAATATTACTACCCTCCAATCTTACGCAAGCTGTAAGAAAAGTCTACACAGATGCATTAGATATTATGCCGTTCTTTGCAGATTTAATTTATAAAATATTAAAATGGTAAAATTATAAAGTTAGATTAAAACCTGTAATAGCCATTAGTTCATATACGAGGGTTGATAAATATAAATGAGACTTTCTGAGAAACGTCTTAGTTTTTCTCTCTAAACGTGCCCATAAGTACAGAGTAGTAAGCAGCATTCATTGTTCTTTGTTCAAGTAAAAGGTCGACATACTTAACATCCCAAAAGGCATCCTAAAAGGCAGTCGTGAGAACCTTGCCAGCAGACAAACGTATTTTCGCCTCCACTGGAGTCGTTTCACCTTTTGCACGCCACTCGTTCTCTTGGTTTCAGGAGTATAGCGGTGTACCCACGACTCATCAAGTGACAAATGCGCATTAAAAACGAGTCTCCCTCTGCTGCAAAGCGACCTAAAAGTCATAGAGAAATTTCACCTCTCACAGCCTTATGATCTGTATTCAACATTGTTTCCCCCCATCATGTAGAGATTTTTCATAACTTTAGCTCTTTTTCTAATGGTTGTCTCCACATTTCCGTAAGTTACTGAAGTTACTGCACTAATTTCACGAACAGTTATTCGTCGATCGTCGTGAATAAGGTTTCGAATTTGCAAAATGTTCTGCGGCGTAATGGTGCTTATGCAACGACGAGCCTGACTGATGTTATAAACTTCTTTCCGGCGTTCGCAATAAAACGTACGCCATTTGCACACTTGAGCCTTCGAAACTTTATCGTTGGGGAATTAGAGAAAAAACAGCCATGATATGCTACTTTAATATTTTATTTAGCACACGGGCGAAATAAACTCATGATTTTGCATGTTCATTGCATCATTTTCTGTTTTATCAAGTTGTATTGACATATTGTATGTTGGAGTATTTCTTGCTGTCGTCGACGTTGTCTTAACGGTGTGCGTTCTGTATAGTGAATTGAAGCTCAGTTAAGAACTGATCATCCCAATTAAGACGATGAAGAAAACCAGTCAAAAGTCAATGACTGTTCAGAGAAGGATTTACAGCAGCTGTACAGTATTGGTTTGCGGATTTTGTGGCTAATTGTGATCTCCTGAGTAAATGAACAAAGGCAGCATTAACTCTACATAAAATACTCTTGTCTGTGCATGTACCTAAAATTGCCTACCAAATAAGTAATATTTACGCTTGCATACGATGGGAGTACTCTAGAAAGTAAATTTTAAATTGGTTCTCTTTCTTTGTCTGAGCTTTTTACTGTCACATATATCACAATGAAAAACATTTGTTAATATTAAATTTTGAAATAAATGTTATTACTTTTTATAAAATTTAATACATTCTAAATGCGTTTGGAATAGTGTAGTGATTATGTATTTTAGTAAATAACACAGTGGAATTTGGCCTTACATTTCCAAGCATATTTCTACAAAACTGCACAAAGTTTGGTGTTTATTTATAAAATAAAACCGCTGACGGAGATGTGTAAAACTTTTATCAAGAAATTAATGTAAGTACTACCATTTAATAATATTTGAGTAAATTTTCTCTTATTTTTGGACAGATAATTTGTTAAGAAGAATTCTGTGTAAAAATTATTCTAATGATTTAATAGACATTTTTGCTTTAGGAAAGAATGTCGTATGAAAAGAAAGATTTAAAAGTTTAAAAACGTCAGTATCAATTAGTATTCTTAATATTTATGATTTCTTTTATGAATTTGCTAACTGCTATAATTTTTTTATTGTTCGACTAAGCTTTTCGTCATTACTGACATCTTCAGGTCTTAAACAACCTGTCGTTGTTTAAGACCTGAAGATGTCAGTAATGACGAAAAGCTTAGTCGAACAATAAAAAAATTATAGCAGTTAGCAAATTCATAAAAAAAATAGTAAGGATGGCTGCTAATTTAAACAATACGATTAATATTTATGGTTATAAAAAAGACGCTTGAGCGAGAAAACACACACAGACACACATTTAGCGACAAATTTTCCTGTACATTTTATTTTCCTGTATTACGTGAAATTGACTTTCCTAGAACTTTTGTTTTGTACCCGACACGCAAAGGTTCACAATAATACCGGAAACACCAATCTAAATTCATAGAAAGTGGAGAACTCGACAGGTAAAAATTTGCTAATATTTTCATAAAAACAAATTGCTTTTACAGGTTTGTACATTTAATACTTACAATTTGTTTTCAACTGTTTAAAATTTAGTTGTTTACATTATGTAAATTTGCGTGTTATATTGACGGATTTCCTCTACTCTGTAGTAAGTAAGTTAAAATTTTTTGCGTGGAATTCGAAACTTGCAAACATTAATATTAGTGGTAACAGTTTTTCCAACAAAACCAGTGCTAACGTAAAAGTAACATGTAAGTTGTTTCACGTAATAATTGTTATGGGAAAAAATGAGGCAATGAAATGTAGCCTACTTACGGTTTGAATTTATTCTTTAACAGCTGCCTTCATGTTTAACTTTCCGATGTTATGATTTTATTATCTGACTTAAAACTACCCATTCAATTTTGGTTCATATTTATTCACACGTTCTTCTCATGTAAAAGTATTTTCTTAAATAAATTTAATGTAATTGATAAATGAATCAGACAAAGTGCTTATTTTATCATCTCCAAAAGCCTTCATTTCAAGCACCTCTGTCAATTCTGTTTCAAAGATCTGTAATATTTGTTGTTCCGCTAATTTCGTGAGTCTGTTTATAAATATTATCCAGCTTTTCTAACAATTATTTTCTTAATAAATTTATTTTATTTTTATTTTTAAAATACCGTTCTTTGAACGTTAAATGCTATTACACTATGATTCTTGACTCTTTTAATTGATATTTACTTTGTTGAAAGGTAAATATCAACCATATATAGTCTAAAGACAACTATTCATGATAAATCTTACAATATTTATTAGGATTATGCAGATACTGACCGCTTTTTGCACGTTACAGAATCATTATTGTATGTATTTTCTTATAGAGTTTTCTATCTCTTTTCGTTAGTGATTCTGTCGTGTTACGGTTTTAGTAAAAAAAAAGATAATAAAAAATTATCATAAAATGGAAAGGGCATATGGTATAACTGAAGATATTTACAATAAAAAGTGCATATCTAAAAATGTGAAAATAAGGCATTACAGAACAGTAGTGAAGCCAGAATGCCTATATGCAAGTGAATGTCTAGCATTGAATTATAATTTAGACAAACTAGAAATATTGGAAAGACAAGTTATTAGGAAAATATTAGGCCCACGAAAAACTTCAGAAGGTTGGAAATTAAGACGTCATAATGAAATATATTAAAGTATAGAAAATGTAACAGAAACAATGAGAAAAAGAATACTATTATTTTTTGGACATTTATATAGAATGGACGACAATAGGTTAACAAAGCAGATCTTCAAATATCTGTGGGGGAAGAAGTCAACATCATGTTGGATTAAAGAAGTCCAAAAGGAATTAGAAAAAAAAATAATATACGCGCAGAAGAAGCAATTGAAGGAGAAGTTTTTCGGGCAAAAGTGTTAAAAGTGGAAGGAGTCCAGGGTAGGAGAGAGAAAAACGCAGGTTCAAAGTGGACTGAAGACAGGAAGAAGAGACACAGTGAAAAGGTGAAAGAATATTGGAGAAAAAGAAAAGAACAAAGAATAAAGAATTGAAATTGGCATGTGGTCCTTAGATGGCCGATACAAACAAAATTATCAATAACAATGAAAACATGCATATAACATGTTATGAACAGCGGTACAAAGTACTCAATACCAGAAAGAGTACGTTGGTAATAAAGAAATAAAATTTGTTAGAGCTGACAAGAGTTTTAGTGATATCTGTTTTTCTGTTGTGCCAGAAAACAAAGAACAACGAAACTCTCTGCGAGAAACAGTGGAAAAGTAATAATATTGAAATTTGCTGTTTTACATACCGTATGCGGTCGGTATTGTGAAATTTCGATGCCAATGTAGGCTTCTGCTTTGTATAAACTGTTTATGCGCACAACTAATAACGTAAGCTTCGACGTTAAATTAGGAATTATTGCAGCCCTCGGTTAATGTTATGCGACAAATAAGTTTGCTCCATGTTATATTACCTTATAACTTCATGTTATATTAAAATATTGCCATATTAAAATAATCAACTATGTGAATAGGAACTAAAAATTACGTTTAATTTGTTTATTAGGTTTGATTTAATAACAGAGGAATGTTCAATTACAAGAAACGCACTGCAAAACGATGAGAACACAAAAGGAAGTTGCAGAGTCATCTACAATAATTTAATACAGTTTCATTTTACGTATTGGCTTATTACAAATTACTTCCTCTTTTAAATCTGGTTTTATATATATATATATATATATATATATATATATATATATACTTTCTTCTTCGAAAACGGCGGTCATAATAGACTAAGTCGTCACAAGCTTTAAATAAATGTTACCGTATGTTCGTTATTATGTGTTTGATGGCCTAATTATATTGCCTGTTTAAAATACGGTGCACCCGAAATGGATATAAACATGCTTTATGCTTTACAATTTATTTGCAAGAATAGTAGTAGCAAATGTTATTATGTTAACATATTATATTATGTGTTGTGTCATATACCTACAATGTTGGATGTATTTAGAATTTAGAATTTTATTAGAATTATAATTAATATTGAGATCTCAAAATATGGGTACGGTAATTATTTAGATTTCGTTTTGAGATAATAATGTAATGATATTTATTCTGACACAATAATACTTTAATATGTAAACACGTACATTCTAATGAAAAAGTGCATAACGTAATTTTGCCAAACTGATGGTAGTAACTAAAAGTAAAAGTAAGTTATTGTAAAAATAGACCTTTGATGCAGATAGAGGGATTCTGGTAAAGATGAATATTAAGAATTATTTGTGTGAACCCGGATCTACGTCAACATATTATTTGGTAGAGAAGAAATTAGTAGTAATTGAAAAAAAAAAAGATTTTCCTCGTCGAACGTTGGAGACACGAGACACGGACATTACTCTTCCTTCAAACTTATCTGCAAACCGCATGGCGAAGAATATCCAGAAAATAAGATCCGTTTTTACATATTGCCTCGCCATCGATGCCGTCACGCTGTTGCGCATGCGCTCCCAGTTTGATGATCCGTTGGCAAGCCAACAACGCCATTTTAAACAACTGAGCACTGAGTAAGCTTTGTTGGACGTGATTATTATGTCGAAGAAATTCGAGACGTCCGCCGCGTGTGAACTTATGTATGTGATTCGGTTCTTGGTTGCGAAAGGCATTAAAAAAATTAAAATTCATCGACAAATTTGCGATGTTTATGGAGAAGAAGCAATTAGCGATTTGATAGTACGGAGGGCGCGGTATGGCGTTTTAAAAAGTACGCGAAAATGTTCATGACGTTGAACGGAGCGGGCGACCGTCTTTAGTGAACGACTTGATGCGGGCCATTGAAGAGAGGGCCACTGATACCTCGCTCTCCTTGCATTTTCCAGAAATTTCTTGTTATTTCTTCATGAAATTGTGTCTCGGAAACTGGACTACTGGAAATTGTGTGCACGCTGGGATCCAAAGATGCTTACAGAACAACACAAAATAAAAGGGTGGAAAAAGTCCATTGACTTTCTTGACACGATTCAGACAGTCAGGGGGTGACTATTGAGAAGTCGTGACTCGGAGTCACCGAACACAAAATCATGGGAATCAGATGCAACCTACGAATCAAAACAATAATCCATAGCGTGGAGGCACACTTCATCGGCCGCAAAGAAAGAAGTCAAGTCACAGTTTTCCTCGCGGAAAACCATGCGCACTATCGTCTGGTGCAGGAAAGGGTTTTGCTTATGGATTTCTTATTTGTAGGCAACTTGAACTGCCACAATCAACTCGGATATCCATTACAAAACGCTTACGAAATTGCGTCTTGCGATCCATAATTAGCGACATTGGATGCTTACCCGGGACATTGCCACGATTCATGACAATGCCAAATGCTTGGCTACACCCTGCCACTGCAACGCAACATCTCACAACCTTCGGCTTAAAACAATTTGATTATCTGCTGTCCGCCGTACAGCCGATACCTCTCTATTACCTTTCCAAGGTCCTGAAATCCTCTCTTGGTGGCCAGCGGTTCCATAACGACAACGATGTCAAACAAGCTGTTAATACGTGGTTCAAATCAGAGGCGGGAAATTTCTATGACGAAGGTATACAACACTGGGTGCCTCGCTATGAGAAGTGCTTCAAAAATGACGAAAAGTAGTTTAAGATGTGTACTTGAAATAGCAGTAAACATATTTTGTAAATATATTCATAGTTTCTTTTAGTACTCTGTCGGAAGTTACTTTCTGGACATCCCTTGTACGAAAACAAATGCAGAGACAGATTACTGCGATTAGTTGATACAGAATTTGTCAGAACGGTTGGTCAATTCTAATAAAAATGAGAGAAAAGACACTAATGCACCCATCCGCAATTACTGTTACATAAACATAGGCCAGACTAAGAGAAAAAAGTTTGTTAGTAAAGTATATAAGTCAATGTTTTAAAATTTGTATAAATAATGAGGTTTACTTTATAGAGCGAATAAAACCCTATTAAGTTCCTATTGCATAAAGGACAATGGTGTGTTTTTTATATTGTAATTAACATGTCAATATTGTATTACCCTCAAAAGCATATGCAATCCAATATTATGGATACAGAGTAACACGAAGTACTAATCCAATGTGAAAATAAACAAAAACATAAATTCTAATTGTCTGAACTAGGAGGACAGAAGAAACTAGGTAGAATATAAGAATAACATTATAAAAAAGTACCTAAATACTGTATGCGAGCCTCAATGTGTGAATGAAAGAGATAAATGTTAAAGGGACAATATTGAAAAGAAATAAAGAAAGAACCATTTTCATTTAGACTTAAAAAATAAATTCCATTACAGAACCACTAATATTCCTAAAACAAATCTGTAATAGACTCTATCTCTGTCAGATGATACAAAAAAAAAGAGTGGAAAGGCTTCTGTTGAAAACATGGAAACATAAGATGGACAGATGATGATGACTACATTACGTCGACAAACACTAACTGGATAATCAACGTGCTTAAGACAGCTGAATCAAATTCTTAAGAAAATAGCATTTAAAATTAAATAAATCCAAGAATAACTAAAAATAAGAAAAACAACAAAAATAAGAAAACCTCAACGTACAAGTTGGCAATAGAGACTAAAATGGTAGAGTTATCATGATTAATTATTGGGAACTAGGAACACACATAGAAGGAATGCAATAATAAATTTCCTATTTCTTAGGATAATAAATCTCTTTTACAGCATAAGATACCGCAATAAGCAACGTAAGGAGTAATTACCATTTGTGACTAAGGATTTAGTTTATAAGGTTTATTTTTATGATGATTTTGTTTAAATTTTGTCGGGTTTGGTTAGGTTTTCTACAAACCAGCTATCTTTAGCTGGTTTAATATATTTCCAATACTTTCCAGCGCTTTCATTGAAAAAACTAAATTTATCGCATTATGTTGTAAATATGTTTACCATTTAGTACACCCCACAAAATATTGTCATGTCATTTTGTAGTAAGGGTGTTATGATTTTGTCACCCTTATATTTTGTCGAACACTGTTTACTAATATTAATTATTATCAATTACTGTTTAACAATAATTAATAATGACCACATTATAAACTGAAGAGGAAAATAAGTTTAATGACCAAACACTGATTTTATCATTGTGAGTGACAAAAATAACAAAACGTACCTTAATTTGGTTAAAAACAAAGTGGATTTATTTACGTGTTCCCCCAACAAACAAAACAATACAAACGAAACGATAAAAAGCATGTTAAAGTTGACTTTGCCGTTTGTAACAGAACAAACTACCAAAAAGTAAATTGCTTTTTGTGGCATGTGGTTGGCTGAAACAGCTCAATTATTGGTTGCCTCAAGGTCTTCCGAAGCGACGTGTATCAGTAAGGTTAAATATCACTTGTACAACGAATTTAGGGTATTATATACACATCTGTATTTGTTTACCGACAAAGAGCATTTAAATAACATTGAGTATAAAAAAAACAGGACTATTTATGCAACCTGATTTCATCAAAGAAACGTTTTCTGAACAAATAATGTTTTCGTTATTTTACTGTTACGTTTTAAACTTAGTCAGATTCTACCTGTTGAGTATTCTTTAACGTACATCCAAATTTAGTGTAGATAGGAGCAAAATTTTAAAGTATATTAAAAAAAAATAACTAAGATAACATTTATTCATACAAATAAAATTATAACTTCTACAGGCTTTTTTTCTTATAGTAACATTGTTACAGTTTAACTCTCACTTGTAACATTCAATTTCAGTTATTATTGAGACTAACTTATCTGTTACTGATTCCCATAACTTATTTATTGAATCTTTTTTTTTTTTTTTTTTTTTTTTTTTTTTTTTTTTTTTTTTTTTTTGCTGTTTGAGACCGACCAGTATGGTCGGACTGTGGCTGTTTTGGAGACGAGCTCCCTTCAGCCGTGTGGATAAGGGGTTTTTGGGGGGACGTACGCCAGACGATCGGAGCGCAGAGAAGGTGGAGGCACTTAGTTGGGAGAGTACTGTTGAATCTATACAGTATAGTATACATAGACAGTACTGCCTTGAATCTATACTGGTATTTGCTCTTTTATACATTATACAGAGTTTAGGCGCCTTGCTGTAAGTAGAGTAATATGACTAGGACGACGCACTAAATTTCCCCAAGTAGATATTATGTTTCCAAATGGATTGACTGTGCCTAGGACGTGGTTAAAAGTCTTCGAAGACTATCCAGAGTTGTGATTGGATATCATCGATGCCTCGCTTTGACATTGCGGTTCCGAAATAAGGAATATATTATTAACAAAGAAGAAAAAATCGATAAAGGAATGTATATATTACTATCAGATTTAATTAAGTTTACTTCCGTGACATTAAACTGACATGATATTTCAAAGTAAATTTTGACAAATTCAATGTAGTTTAGTATAAAATCTACTACGGAGTGCGTACATGAGAAGCTGATATCTTCGTACAGGGGTGGTCTGTAAAGTGAGACGATAGAGTTAAGGCAAACCAGTTATACCTATCTAGAAGGTTTAAGGTATTTGTAGATAAACATGGACATAGAGACAACAGATATGAAACACAGTTTTGTTGTTACATACATTTTTGTGGTTGTTGATAAGGGGTCCCTTTTGGATTTACGACCATTTGACAAAATCCGTAGGCGGGCTTCGTTCGTTCTCTGATATACTTCCCCTTTCGTGCCGTAAAGTGTTATAAGGTCTTGTTATATAATAGATTAAATGTTGGTGGTCGTACAAAAATTTTGGTGTTGTCGAATGAGGAACAGGCGAACTATCAAGCAACCTCTTCTATCCGTTTCGGATGTGGATATCATACAAACTATTTTAACTTTCTGCACTGCTGCACGGAATAAGTCAGTTGTATTTATACCAAACTAGGTCCTTAAATTTCTCAGCCATGATATTCTCGGTCGCCCAACTCCTCTTTTTCCAAGTATTATTCCCTGTAGTATGGACTGCAATAAGTAAAGTCTCTGTTCATTTCTCATGAGATGTCCCAGATACTAAAGCTTTCTTATCTTCACTGTGTTAGTAACTAACCTATCTTTCTTCAAATTTATAAGACCTTCAACATTAGTTACATGTGCTGTCCATGAAATGCTCAGTATTCTACGGTAAAGCCACATTTCGAAAGATTCAAATTTTTTAGTTGTGCCTTCAGTCAAAGTCCACGATTCTACACCATAGAAGAGGACCGAGAATACGTAGCAGCGTAAAAGTCTCATCTTTGTATTTATTGTTAAATCGTGACTTTTGAATAAACTGCTCATTTTGGTGTACACTGCTCTTGCCTTTTCAATTCTGCTTCTTATTTCTTGGTAGTGATCCCATTGCTCATCGACTATAGTACCAAGATATGTAAATTGTCTTACACGTTCAACTGGCCTTTGGTTTATATTAAGGGTGCAGTTTGTGAACTTGTTCTTAGATAAGCAACCTGTTAGTCGCCTATATTTTACGCCCTTAAAGTAGTATTGGTAGACACCGATTGTTATTGCCGATATTCGGCGCACACACACACACACACACACACACACACACACACACACACACACACACACACACACACACACACACACACACACACACACACCCTCGCGCACTAAACACATACATACATGTATACACTTACACGAAAATACATTTGGATTCAATAAAATAAACCCCCCACATAGTATGTGCACATGAGGTACGGTTCAATAATATTTTGAGCTTTCGATGCTAATTCAGTTTTAGTGTTTCTGTTGAAACTGGAGTTGACACTTCATTTCATGCTGAATAAATTTTCATCACCCAAACGGTAATGTTTTCTTCTGTAACAATATTTACCAGGCAAGCGTGTACGAGTGAATAATGAAACAGCCGAGAATGGAAATCACCACACGCTCTATCCAAGGGAGTAGGTAACATTTGATTAACAAATACCCGCTGTACGGATCCCAGTCAGGCGTATACCATTCACATGCGGTAACTCAGAAAATTACGGTCCGCTTTTGAAATCCGTAAATATTGTTTCCCGTCATATGTAATTTGTTTGTGTACAACAAGCTAGCGTGTGTCTTGCTTGTAAGCCGAAATGAAATTTGTGTGTTCCACAACATTGCAACTCTCCTGAGTTTCCAAATAAGATCACGTCTCAAGTTTGCTGCTGTACGGCGTATGCAGACTTGTATGGGTTACCAGCTACCAGCACTTTAGCAACTATTACAAATTTATGATTTAAAAAAAATTACAATTAAATACTATAATAATATAATATTTATATATTCTCAAATTTTTCTTGTTATATATTTTATATTATTATTAATAAAACTTTTTACAAGAATATTAATAAATTTATTAATTATATCTGATTTATTAATGATAGCTGAATGCTATTGAAGCACTGTAATTTACAATATAAAATATGTTCTTGTAAAAAGTTTTATTATTAATATAATATAATAAAATCAATAAAACAATATAAAATAGGTAGACCTACGATAAATTTATTTTAAACCAAATTCTGTTTACAGATCAGAAATGTCAGTATGTGGGGACAAAATATATTTTCAATGCGACGAAGAATGTTACAAGAGAAATTCGTATGATAACTAAATAAAATATTGGTTAGAATAACTTGAAGTTCATACAAAAATATCAAGGTTCATACAAGAATATATCAAGGTATTGAGTAAATCTTGTGCAACTTCATCACGAATTCTTTTTGATATTGTGACAGCAGTTGTGATATGAATCTTGCTGCCACATGATTCATTCCAAGATTTTCCGCCAAAAATTTTGAAACACAAGTCCACAGAATCTCTAGATCTTCTAATTCTCAAATCGTGAGCCATCGATTATAGTTTATGCAGGCAGTATGCATTCAAAATTTAAAGGCCCCTTGGCGGTTAAAGGCCTTCCAGAAGTGAATCACTTTCAACAGATTTCTGGATATCTTTAAAGAATTTGTACCATAATGTACCCACGTATCACTCATTGAGTCGTATCCGAAAGCTTTCTTAATCTTTTTGATTGTTTCAGTGGACGAATTTTCAAGTTTTGTGCAAATTTTATTAGGACTTTGCTGATCTAGGCGTTCACACATTATAAATATGACAGTCATAGATAACACGTGCATAATGTAACCTTCACACAACAGAGTCTCACAGCTAACCGAATAGGCCAATACGTTAATGAACGTTAGCGCATGCGCCAAAAAGTCACGTCTGATTAGCTAACGAATTTCAATGCAGTCGCACAACCCTTCACGTAATATTCAAAATGGACGGATACCTTTAAGTTCAAATGGATTCAATGATTTTATGATAAATACAAAATATATAGTTTTGGTGAGTAGCAGTTACGTGATTTGGTTGCATGAATACAATACAGTAATAAAATAACTATAATAAAATAAAATAATTACAGGAGTAATAATAACTGCAATAAAATATTTGTCAGTACTAAAACAAATACATAAATTACGTTATTCTTGAAGTATCTTTTACTAATGTTTTGACAAGACTTTATTTTAGACAAGAAAAAATTTTATTTAAAATATTTTATTTCTATATCTGAAGGTGTCAATACATCTTAAAGTATCAATTACAGTGTAATATAATTTAAATAAAAATAAAATCTTGTCTAAAAGAAAGGATTTATTTATTACTCAATGGCAAAGTAAAGTTTTAGTAACAAAACCACACATTTTTAGTTTAAACTAACTTAACTAAAATTTTAGTTTTCAGTTGCTTTGCGAATACGTGCAAATTATCTAAAACGAAATAAGTTAAAATTTCCAGTGTCTTTATTTTATTCTAAACAGCAAATTATTCTTTGGCTTAGATTTTTCCTCAGTAAGTTACATGCTTTTTAAATGACATATTATTAATAAATACTTAAGTTAATCACTGCACTAGAATTATTGTCAAGCAGATAAAAACAAGAAATAGATTTTTTGTCCGTTGTAGGAGACCGTCTCCGTGACCAGACGGAGGTAATAGAGAGTAGGTATATAAAATCCACAATATGGTATCTCTTCTCTCTCTTCTCTGGTTAAAGTGTTGTCGTTATGTTACTTTTCTCGATCTAACTTATTGTATACTTAGTATTTACCGTCTTATCCAATATTCCCGTTGTCGATAATCCTGTAGACTTCTGTCAGGCTGCAGTCATTAAGGTAGGTCAAAGTAGGGTCTGGTCAAGTGGCACTTGAGGAAACGATCTTTCATCACTGTTACGACGGTCTCACTGATCATCGTATGGTACAGTGGAAAACAAAATACAGATACCAATGAAGTCACTAATTACCAACTTTAATTAATCACAAATTACAGTTTGTAATCAACAAGTTATTCAACAAGATTATAATCGTACAGCAATTTAAGTTAAATTTGCCCACACGCAATAATAATGTCAACTATTCGAGTTCCACACTAACACAATAGCACTTCGCCGCACTTAAGGGGTAAATCGTCACTCGACTCGCACTAAGGACATTGCTGAACATAACTGATCTGCAAGCCGGCTGCTGCCTTTTTTGACTTTTTATAGGTAGCGCACCCCTTCTAGAATAAACTTTCCATCCTTATTTCACGGCCTTGACCGAGGCTACACCTGATCTACTAGCGGAGGGGGGACAGATGAATGATTATCTCAGTTGTTCGAGAATGTTCCATCGTTTCAATAATATGTGTTAATAATCGGTTCTCCTGCGTGAGTCAAATACAACAATTTCCAGCTTTGACCTGCTTAACAATTCGGAAGCACAGATTAATTTAATTACTTATGAATAAGCTACCACTTTAAAATTATGTAACGACCTCAGGAAATGTTTATTTCTTTAAAGTTAAAATATCGGGAGATCGAGCTTTGCTCGGTTTTGATATATATATAATAATAATAATAACGATTCATATTAGCGTCCTATCTGAGCGTTATATGAAAGTGTCTGACGGAGGGAGTATAGCAGCGTAAGCAAGAGAGAGAGAGCGTACAATCGCAGCCATCTCACTCTAACCTCGTCACAGCGACATCCGATACTGGTACGAACATGAAAATTTACTCAATACAAATTATCAGTTCAACCTGTGATAACTTAAAAACTAATAAATATACGGCAATTCTAAAAACAGCATTGTATTCAGCAAGTGAAGCTTTATAAGTAGCCGCAATCTCAGTTAATATAATTAACAATTGAAGAAGTTATACGGAAGACGAACGCCAAAAGGAATAACGAGAGAATTATGCTACGTAGGAATTACGTGTTTTCACACACCTAAGCAACAATATTCTGTGGTCAGATCTTTGAAAACACGTTTGCAAATACCTGTAATCAATCGATTTGCAAACACAGGAAGTACGAGTTTAACTAGAAATTCTCTGCAGTTTCAAACCTGTCACGGGGTGTTTCGTCGACCTGTTCGAGATTGTCAGAACTGGAAAAACGCATGATTTATTTGAACAACCAATCAGAATCCTGTATTTAAAGCTGACGCCAACTCAAAGCGAGAGGTAGCATCACTCTTCGTTCAGATCTTCAATGCGCTAGTCGTGTATAATTTACGTACAGAAAATTTTCAATCACGCAAAAGTGTAATTAAGTATCAAATTCGAGAAGTAGTCCGCAGTGAAGATGAACTAGTACCGTTCAACAACTCTCGCTGCGTAAAACAACGTTAATTAATTAAATTATTAATTAATTAATCATCAGCCGTGAAGGACCTGTGCGACAGAAGGCTACAGCATCTGTAATTGCCAGGGCATCTTCTACAGCATTGATCAACATCAATTCTTCTGTGCAAAACCATCAAAAGGAGGACCCCTACGGATTCCTATCTTCGGTCAACGCATCAAACAGTAAGAAATAGATTCATTGATCAATGAAATAAGCACTAAACAAATAATAAAAGCAATAAACAATTTTTAAAAGACACTAAGAATTTCACACTTTGTATTTTAATTATAAGATTAGCTCTAACATAGTATAGGAGTGTTGGATGGAAAGTGAGGTGTAGTATTGGATGTGCAAATTATTGCAGACCTGTTCTTTAGCACTGGTTTGGGAGATAGCAATCTCTTAATTAAACCAGATAAGAGCCATAGGTCGTTTGAACGTCTTAATCGTTACTTTTCACACTCACTCAGTAATTATAAGTGTTAGGGTAGAAATAAGTCCTACCATTACCATTTTCAAGTTTAAAAATAATTGATTAAAATGCTAATTAAAATAATCAAGCAAATATTAAAGTGTTATTTGTAACGATTCCCCTTGAATCCACAATCACTGAACGAATCCTGAGAAAGAGTGTCTCCATGCGCTGAGCTAAGCTGAAACCGTGGTGTCATTTGTATCTGGGATTGGTTCTGGCGCCCAGGTAAAGTAATATCACGAGTAAGTACGTTTTATCTAACATTCAAAATATTAGATAATTGTGTTAGATAAAAGGGAGCGTTGTAATATATATATATATATATATATATATATATATATATATATATACAGATTTTGTTTACATTAAATTGTCTAGGATTTGTAAACATAAGCAGAAATTTGTAAACATAAACAGAAACTATACGTATATTGTATAAACATTTAAAATAATAGCAATTGCATTATACATATATAAAAAATACAAGTAAATATAATAATACAAAATACAGTAGGCCTATAATACAAAAATAATACAAAATTATTGGAAAGTTATAGTAAAGTCTTCTAGTATTTCTAGTCTTCTAGTATTTAGTACTTCTTTCCATACTAAACTTTCGTCTTTTTACTCTAGAAAATGCTACGTACAACATTCCATGTATAAAAACTGATATATGTCTGGCCACGATTCGATGATCGAGCATTGTGTAAGGTGGGAGAAGCACTACGGTAAGCTAAGTGGGGGTAAATCAAACGGCTAGTACATATATTTCACCCTACTTCGCTTACAAGCGGCCGGGTGGTGGGGGAGAGCAGCTTTAATCATCCAGTCGCGGCCAGACAGTACCAACGAATTCAAATGTTTGTCCTTGAGCTTTGTGGATGGTCATAGCAAAAGCAGGTCTTACGGGGAACTGATGCCGTTGCATAGTACATCCAAGTTGATTTTTGCTAAAATCTAATGTGATTTTTGGGATGTGGACTTCTCGGCTTGCATTCTCTCCAGTGATAATCTTTGATTTAATATTATTGCACAACTCAGTAGCTATTAACCTTGTTTTATTGAATAGTCCTTCGGAGACTTCCAAGTTTCGCAAGAGCATTATTATTGTATATTTTTTTTAAGTTTCAGTTCATGTGGTGGTGATCAACGGAATTCATGAATTCAGAAGTAAATTCGAGACCTCATTCTGGTTGATCATTGACAGAATCATAACTTTTGTAAACCTTGTACTATCCAGGAAGCTTTTCAATAATTTCTGCATTAATTTTATTAACATCTTTATTTAATGGTGCTAGTATAGCCCTGTCCTTCATATCTTCATATCTGTTATTAGCCAGACAGTCTCCGAATACTTAAAATTAAAAGATACATACACAATACATATCCCACGCACCAACCCGAGCGTTTTACTCTATAATAAAACGTACCTTTCTGTTCTAAGTCACAAAGAAGCAAAAGCAAAAATTTCACAAAAAACTCATAAATTATTAGCTTACTAAAAACGTTTTTCGAACGTTTCAATACAATCCTTGAATTTTTTTGTCCATGACGTGCCCGTGTATATTAATACTTACCTCAGAGAACACAGAAAACACAACAGCGTACAGGGAACACGTTATAAATTAAATACGTTATTGCTCGCTTAATATTATTAGATAGAGTATACAATTATTGCTCGTCTCAACTCTTGTTTTGTTTATTTACATTGATTGCAACAGCTATTTATTCTTCTTCATATATAAACATATCGATACTGCGCCGTTTGCATTTATCGACGGTTTCTGTAATTTATCTGTACGGTAAGAAAGCTGGTTAGAAATTACAGTTGCCTAGCAATAATTACTTGTTTAAAGACAATTTTTTCAATAAAACATATGTAGTATTAAAAAAAAAATCAAAACCGAACAAACTCGGTCCCCCGATATTAGTTATACACACACACACGTCCGCGGTATCGGTCCCGCGATATTTTAAAATAAAGGCCTTCAGATGTGGCCCTTAGACGAATTTTGCGGGAAATGAGACCGAGTCCAATCGATTCCTGGTGTCAAAATACCCTTAAGTACCAACTTCCAAGAAAATCGTTAGAGCCGTGTTCGAGAAAAAAAAAACAGATACATACAATTATTGCTGGCTTAATATTATAGGATAAATACAGCGAAAATATTATGCTAAAAAATTGAATTGTGCTTAACCCCCTTATATAAACGTTAGAAGGCCTGGTGTAAGTTCAGTAAAACTGATTGGGCTATGGCTATTAATAAATCAAAATCACACATACTCCTTTCATAAAATTTATTATTAGCGCTGGCTAGATTGCACTGACCAGATTTAAACTGCCAAAGTTATAAGAAATTATTAACGGATAGATTTTACAACGCACATTAAGACAATGCTAGAATTATCATATATAATTTAACAGAATTGCATCCACCATTTGACTGAAGGTAACTTTCATTACATTAATATGAAATTTCCATATTCTATGCCTTAACGTTAACTGCTCCCTTGAAACCGCTACAATTTCCACCAACAACGCAAACCGCCTCTACGGTTAGCCACTGAAACAAGGCGATGTGCGATTAGAGCTGTACCCTAATTGTTTGGGAAACACTCTCCCCCTATGGGAAACACTAATAAGGCAGACAAAGGCAGAAAATAAAGCCAGCCGTAAAACAATAGCCTTGGCGTGCAAACGCAGTCGTGACAAATTCAACAAATTTAGTTTATTATCATTATAAGTAATCTTAACACAAATAACGACGGACCGAGGTTTTGCTTCTAAAATACAAATAAACCCTGGGACAGGTCGCGAGTGTTTCCTAATGGTCATGACTTTACGTTCCCAACTGGATTTATTGAAACTGGTTTTATGAATAAACGATTTTTTTAGAATGGAGAAAAACAGTATACAGTCCTATACAAATAATACCATACAGAAAACAAACATAGTTGGGTATGCTAACAAACTTAAGAGTGTTAACACTATATTGACGTATTTAACATTTAACATTTATGTAAATGTATTTTTAGGCAAGTATGAAAAAATTGTGTTTTTATGAGAATCCACAGTTATATAATTCAGAAGTTGTTTTTGAAAATTGTTTTAACACCTATAAATTATGTTTGGGAAATGGCAAACAGTTTAGTACTCTCTACTATGAGTTTATTATTTTTGAGCTTGTTTTTTTTTATTAAGTCTGCTGGTTCTGTTGAGGCCTAATTAAGTTACTTCAAGAGAAATTGACTAAAAAAAGAATATGTTTTGTGATCACGTTTTAAGTGTTTTACAAGAAGGTAGAAATAGTACCTAAATATTCCTGTAAGACGTTAACACGGTAATTAAGGACAGCGACATCCAAAATTCAAAGCACACAAATCAGCAGCACAGTACAAATTAATTTTTGATTATATAATAGTTACCTACTTACGGTTTTGTTTCATTCATAGTCAGTCGGCGCAAAACTAATGTTGATTGTAAATTTGATATTACTATGATTGTAAGCATAACGAAATATGGGATATTGAAGTTGTGTATGTTGCAAACAGATCGAATTCTTTAAATACTCTGTGGTTTCCACACATTTTATTTTAATATGTAAAGAAAAAACATTTGATGGTGGATAACAGGTGATGTGTAGAATATCATTATTAAAGTCAGATTAACTATTTATTGCAATATTCTTAGAGCTAAGAAAATTTATATTAAAATAAATTTAGGTGTTGTTGACTTTCGTAAAGGAATAACCTGTGACTATTAAAAAGACATTAAGAGTGACGTTGTGAGATTATGTCTCAACAAACCTCGTTTGAGACATGAGGTTGTCACAAGTCTCATGTCACATATGACTAGTTCTACTCAAGTCAGATTAAACTGACACAGACTACATGTTTCGTGATACTGTTTACACACAGTGCAGTTTAATAAAAAAATCGAATCTTATACATATTCTACTCAGTATAAAAGTAGCGTCTATTAGTTAGTCATTAGTAAACTCTATTTGCAGTGCTTAATCGCCCTCTTTCCCTTTCACCACAGTTCTCTATCTATCTATCTACCTACCTATCTGTTTGCCTGTCTGTCTGTCTGTCTGTCTCTCTCTCTCTCTGTCTCTCTCTCTCTCTCTCTCTCTCTCTCTCCGTATGTCTGCCTGTCTCTGCCTGTTTGTCTGTCTATCTCTCTCACTCTCTCTCTCTCTTTCTTTATATCTATTTTTTGTAACTATCTAACACACACAATAATGCATTAGTGAGCATATTACCCACTGTAATCAGAGACACTGCTCATTGACTTCTTTAACTACACAGTTGCCTGTCACGTCTTTCGGAAAACGTGTTTTTTTAGAAAGCATAAGAAACCAAATTTTCCAAATTATTTGGAAGGAGTGTGACAGAATTTCAAAGCAAGCAGGAAAGATTTTTGAAGACATTAACCTAATTTTTTCTGTTTATACTGTAAGAAAAAATAAACAAAATAGTTACAGACTTCTTAAAAATATATCTTTGTTTAAAATAAAATTGTGTTTAAATTAATGCAGTTGAGCCACAAACATAGCAATACAATTGTCCAATACGTTCTTTCGAATGCTGTATAATTTTAAAGTGTTCTATTTTGTTTTCTTATTGCTCACATTATATAGCGTAATATAAATGAGTAATTGTAGAAGGGTGAGTAGTAAAGGGGGGGGGTGACAAGCAACAAACTCAAACTCAAACTCCTGTCCCTATTACCCCTATCGTAAAAAAAACGTTTTTCGTTTCTATTTAAAACCTTGTCCTTATCTACCACTTTTCAGAAGTTGCTTAGTTGTAAATAATTTTTATCTTTTAATAAGTTTCACGGGAAAATATTTTGTGCCCGGCTGGATCAATAAGCGAGAGAGATAAGTTCCATTTTCCATTTAAGCTGTACAATAAATTTATTTTCATAAGGTTTAAACTATTTTAAGACCGTTATAATTTTTATAACGAATATACATTTTGACCGCGCGAATATGCAAATACGCGTGCGCGCGTGTATTTTGAATTTATGTCTGTATCAGCGTTCATAAAGGCAGTGCAAACAAACGATTGAGTACTTAAAGTGTTATCTGTTTTAGTAAATTGGTTTATACTTGTTCATCTACGTTGGATAGGTGTTTCAAATAATTATGTAGCCAGAACTCCCACTTTCTTATCATACTCTTGCAGCAATGCGAAATACTGTGGTTATGTCATAAACTCAACTTATACGTATTTAAGACCATAATGATAATAGTTTCAGCTTTAATGTAATATATACAACTTTGCAGCATCTAACATGTAGATTAACAGATCCATCTTACTGCCTACCTGCAGGAAAATGATTGTATACAGCGTCTTTTAAAATGTAACTCTAACGTCTTCTGGTAGACTGCTTGTTTGAAATGCAGATGTTGGATGGACCAGGAGGCTGTGCGAGACGAAGGGCATGCCCGTCTCCCGCTCATGTACTGCGTTCCGAGCTTCAGATAGAGCTCCTGCCGCAGGGTCTATTGATAGGGTCTGGATTTAGGGTGTGGCCTGCTACCGGCCGTGGGTTTTCAATTGATTAATTAATTGAGGGTGAGTGTACGCCGAGGCCGGGTCCAAGATTCTCTTGGCACAGATTGGTAGCGACCGAGGGCACTAATGAGGTAGTTGCCCTGGAATCGGGCGGAGCGACGATAAAATTTGCGGGACAGTGTCCGTATAGTGGCGTCCAGGGAACGGACACGCAGGGAGTCACGGATCGTTTTGTTTGAGGTCAGATAATGACACACACACATCATGTGATCCATAGACTCTTTGAAAACTTTTACCACTTTCATTAGGAATTAAATGTATATTAAACACAAGAAATACATGTAAATGCATAAAACAGAAACGCTACCAGAATTATTAGAACAAGTGGCAGTTGATGTCATTGTTGCAGTTGCTATGGTGAGTTGTATGGACACCATTCGAGAAATTTACAACCTTCTGTCAACATTTTTCTCAGAAATACCAAAACGAGGAGCAACGGGTAGGTTATATTTATACCACATTTCCAAATGTATGATTCTTATAAATCCTTAATTTCGTAGTGACCGTCAATCAATGAATTTTAAGGATGAAAGGTTGGCGAGGGTCGGTCAAAGAAATATAACACAAATTTTAAATTATTTGTGTCGACGTTTCGACAATATTTATTGCGTCGTAACAACTCAGCAACAATTTTCCTGATGAAGACAATAAATATTGTAGAAGTGTCGACACAAATAATTTAAATTTTATGTTATACTTCTTTGACCGATCCTTGCAAACCTTTCATCGTTAAGATTGTTATATAGTTTTTTTTTGTAGCTGTAATGCAGTTTTATGTAATTTCTGTGTTTAATATTCAATGAAAATGTTAAAGATCTCATGAGTCAATGATATATTTATATAATATAATATAATATAATATAATATAATATAATATAATATAATATATATGTAAATACCCACGCTGATGCAGCAGATGTGGACTGACAGTCTTTATTTATCTTTATTATTTTTATTCCTTGTAATGAAGATAAGACCATGTATTATCAGTGAAATACTAAAAATATTGTACGTGTTAAATGACTTGATAACTAATTACCTGCTGAAAAACAACTTATTTTTCTTTAGCAAAACAACTTTTAAAAATGGGATTTAATGAGGATTAAGAACGCATAAAAGTCTGTATGTATGAAAAGAAAGTTGTTATTCATTAATGTTAATGAAAACGTGGATTAAAAAGAGTGACATACAGACTTACGGTTTCTCTCTTTTCAAGAATGGCAGACGTTTCAAGCGAACAAAATTTACTTGTAGCACGTTTCAGATCTAAACAAAACAGTATTTCCTAACAAAGCCATTAATCTTGATTTTATGGAAAACACTGCGACAAATAAAACAGGTAACATTCAAAGCAGAGTCTTAAGAGGGAGCGTTACAAATGGATCATTAACTATTCACTGGATAATTACTGAAATTCTACAGCGCACGACTTATTAATAACGTTCATTTGTCCTTCAATGTAGGCGTAGGACGTCTTTTATAGTTTTAATTTTTAATGCAAATAAAATCCTTTTCAAATACCGTTTGTAGAGATGAATATTGAATTAGCTTTAGCGAATAGGGGAATAAGCTTCGAATTAGAAGCGAGCTATGATAATTTTTGTCCGTGTACGTTAGTAAATTAATCTTTCATGTACACAGAATTAAAGTAAAATAAAAAAAACATCTACTCTTTTACACGATGCTTTACCGTAGAATGATCTTTCCTTGAAATTATCAGTGGCGTATAAGTTAACCATATTTGCATTTGTAATTTTAATTAGTCTTCTTTTATGCGCTAATAATAGGCGTAATTATTTCTATTGGATCGTTTGATACATACGTTAAATAGCACATTTTTAATTTTTATGCGAAACTTTGAAGACAGGCGTAAATAAGATAAATATAAATATTTATATATATTTAATATTTATAAAGACTTTACCTCAAGGTGTTTCTTCTTATTTGGAAAATGTTTCGGAAAGCCTTGTGTTCCCATCTCAACCTTCCTGATTTTGAAATTTCAGGAAACAGACTGTAGTAGCAAAAAGTGTTTGAAATATTTATATGACATGCTACGTTCTAGTCTTAATGATTTTTGGTTCGAACCTTCCACTTTGAACACTATCATGTTAAAGCTATGACAGTAGTTGCTATCTGATTGCTAAATAACTAGGCGTTTCTCTAAAACTATTTAGGGTAATCAATATACCGAGACATAGGACTCAACGATTTGATGTAACCTAATAAATTCCATCTATAATTGTCTTATCAGGCGGTCGGAACTGTATTCTTGCCTTATGTCAAGAGAGTGATGGACCGCATCGGAAAGTTGCTTATTTTTAATTTTGTGAGTTCCTATAGCCCCTGATGGCACGTGCAGAGTAGTCTTGAATGTTTGTTATGACCGAAGTGTTTTCAAATAAAACTCAGCCTATTATTTATTTTCATAGCTATGCTTCGGTAATAGCGAATTCTTTAGTCCCCTTTCTTTGTTGCTTCTTGCGTTGGTAAACTCTCGTTAACACCTGTCACCGCGTTTGGCTTACGCACGCATCAACCGCATTACGCGGGACTTTGTAACACAGAATTGCAAGAGACATTCTGTCTTTAGTGGAAGTTAACAACAAGCTCACCTTTATAAGCGGCTTGAATATAGGCCGAGCGTTATGTTTTTTGTTTTCAAAATTTGTCCTATCTTATCCGCAGTCCCGTTTAGGCACTGTGGTTTTTATATTTTAGTCTGAGTGCGTAGAACGTCGCCTTAACTATCTGTAGGAGATTCCTTAGGTCTACTGCCTTCGTATACTTGATTAGTAAAAACTCGGCTAATTTCTGCTTCGTAGTGTCCATTGCTATGAACCACTTTGTTCCGTTCCATAATCCAGTTTTCCTAGTCCGATGTATACTGTACATCATCATCATTATCATCATCATCATCACTTCATGGATAGGATTCCTCCTGTTTCGATGTCATGAATCCCACCATCTTGTGACTGGCCTGCCTACAGACCTTCTTCCAACCTGCTCATACTCATAAGCCAACTTCGGAAAGCGGGTGTTCTCCATTCTTTCTAGATGTTTTCTCCAGCACTTACTATAATTCTGAACGAGTTAATTTAGGGAAGCTGTATCAAGTCCTTGTCTAATATACTCGCTTCTTATATGATCGAGTCGCGTATGTCCCTTTACATATCTCAAACAATTAATTTCTCTAGCCTGTATTTGGCATCAGTCCTTCTTCCTTATAGTCCAGGTCTCGTATCCATACAGCAGTGCTGGTACTACCATTGCCTTATAGAATTTGATACGCGTCTCTTGTCTAGCTTTCCTTCTCAATATTCCACATATAGTTTGGAACCTGCCTAGTTTATTGCTGAGTATATACTGTCTATTGCTCGTTTTATTAGTGTGTTCGATATATGTTTCGTGCCGAATTAAGCCTGAAGGATCGATTTGTGTTGGTTGTTGTTATGTAAACACAGTGGGGGAAGCTTTTAAGCTTAATGTATAAAATAGAGATGAGGTAAGATTTTTGTACTCAGTCATAATCGAACCATTGAGGGAGGAGATCTCATTGTGGCTGGGTAAAACGTTTAGTGGTAAGAAAATAAGACAACGTGGATTGAATCGGAAAAAAGGGTTGCATTCGATAATGAAAGTCACGATAGCTTACGAAGGAGACAAGAAATGCACGGTTTAATTTATATACGACGGTTTTCCAAGAACCGTAACTTTGGAGTTACGAGATATGGAAAAGACAAAATTAGTTAAAGTTCAGGATTTAGTAGAAAACGATTTTAACGATTGTATATATGTAAAACACCGGAAGGCACGGAGCCAATAGAGAGTACAAATACCGTAAACTCTTGTGTGTATACGGTGTCTCAGTTGTTTCACTCAAGACCTAATTACGCTGCTTCACAGTGTCTCGCGTCACAGTGTGCTCTGTAATTTCCGCAGAAGCGCACAGCGAGTACCACAAAAGCAGTTTATACGCTCTCTTATACTTCACGTACAGCTAAATGATTTCATAAACGGTTTCATTAAGGAAAGCGACGTAATTACTTTTCTTTGTAACAAATACAAAACATGACCCTTTGTCTAAAATAAAAAAAAAAAAGCTACGTGGAAAGGTATTCACTGGAAGACGTTTCTGGACGAAATGAAAGTGGAACAAACAACAAGGTTGTGGTTGTAAAGCGACTGTGACTGTATAGTTGATACTGCTAACTTTCGATGTGAAGTTTCCTCAGTAATTGGTTGAACACACCGAATGAACATTATGTGAATTGTTTACTTGGCAACTATTAAAAGTGTATACACCGTAAACTGTATGTCAACTCTGTCAAAGGTTAATGACCGCTTTTAATGTTGCTTGGTAAACGCAATATTTCTCTATTCTATCACGTTCTTGTCAGATTTGCTCTTTATATCCTTCCTTCACTTTCTTTTTGTTTCAAGTCTTCTTCACACCTTATTTTTTCTAGCAAACAAACAGTAAAGCTTTATTCGGGTATACTTAATTAGTATACGAACGAAACAATTAGTCTAGGTTCTACTGCATTATTTATATTTTGCGATTATCTGTGTGTGTGTGTGTGTGTGTGTGTGTGTGTGTGTGAACCTGGATTTAACTGGGTTTCGACGTTTTTTTACCGGTATCTTGCTCAGGAATATAGAGAACACATCTTCGAAATGTCGAGAGAAGACAAAAACCTGGTACCAATTCTAAACGATTAATTTTATTGATCCGTTTATAATGTAATTTATAAAACAGACGTGTGTGTGTGTGTGTACTGATGTACGGTAATTTTTATTCCTAAGTTTCTTGCACTTACGACGTAACACATTTATCACAGCAAAAATAAGTTACTTTTATTTTATTGTATTTTGCACGATTCACACATCACACGTTCTGCATCGTGAGAGACTGATAAAATGTATTAATAACAAACAAATTCTTAATGATAAGTTGTTAATGATGAAGTCTTAAATTGTGAAATTGTAGAAGACAGAATCTTCTACAGAAAGAATTTAGAAATACAGAAGTTGCAGAAGTAATCATTTATTCTTTTCATAACCACACACACACACACACACACACACACACACACACACACACACACACACACACACACACACACACACACACACACACACACACACACACACACACACACACACACACACACACACACACACACACACACACACACACACACACACACACACACACATTTTCCCTTTTGTACTTTAGTTATTCGAGTGACTGAAAAAAAGACACTAACATTTACATACAAAACGCTGCCCCCTGTATTGCAACAACTTGAGCACAATCAGCTGTTGTTGGAACACAACTGGCCGCGAGATGAGTCATCCCACTTACACAGGTCTCCGATCAACATCACTGACGATGAACCAAAATTATCTCGGTGTTGGTAAAAATTATCTTGGTGTTGGACTCGTGGTGATAATGGATCAGTATGATTGTTCTGTTTTTAGACTAGTACGCACCAAGTTATTCTGACGTTATTACTTGTTTATCGAAACTTATTTTCTTACAATTAGTCTATATTTTATTGCTTTATTAATGTTTTGCGTTTGTGTGTGTGTGTGTGTGTGTGTGTGTGTGTGTGTGTGTGTAAACCTGGATTTGACTGTGTTTCGACATATGTATTATTATATGACGAGTATGCGTCTCCTGTTTATTTATATTTATTATTATTAGTTAGTAGTCTCAGGGTTAAATTTATTGGAAATGGGTCTTGCACTCGGCTAATGGTTATTATTCGATATCAGATTTTATTATTATTTAACTGTTTAGTGACTTATTCCCCTCAATTCAACCTATTGTTGAATCCAGGTTTGAATAAGCCGGTTACTTACTCTTTTTTCGTCGTATTAGCTGTCTGTTTAAATAGTTTAATTTTATGTATTATATTCACTGTTAGGATTATTCCACTTGAAGTTCCGTCGACTCTTTGTTGATCAGCGGTTGTGAGGAGATCAGTCGTTTTCTTCCTATACACTAACATACACAAACATAGGCATGGCACTCATAATAACTCATGTATAATATTACTTTATAATATTGTAAATATATAGGTTTGTGCTGTTGTAAACAAAACACGGAATCACTCAATTTGAATAATTCGCATTCTCAGCATGGTACCAACTGCCTCGTTCTTCTCCTCTAAGCTGTATTTACTGATACAATAAAGCTCAACTCTTTTCACTGGTAGAAATAATAATGGTAATTTATTCAATATGAACACAGTGAAATTCAATACAATAAGGTGTTTTGCTCTTCTTTTTAGTTAACAATTAATATTTTAAAAGTGAACATGGACTCTAAAACAAATGATGAGCTCGAGTTGGCATGACTGCCTCTGGTTAGTAATACAATGTGTGTTGACAAACATATAGGTTATGTCGTATGATTCGACTTGCAATGTTATTAATTATTATAATAATAAAAGTAGTAGGTTCTTTTAGACTGCAAACTACACTTATTTAAAATAATAGCTACGGTTAGAACAAACATATAAAATAAGAATTCATTGGTTATTAATGAAAAAAGATAAAATATGAACTACTGTTCATAGTTAGCCATATGCTTTATATATTGTTAGTGCAACCTTGTTTGGTTAAAAGTAGTGAATTATTTATTGTTAATTAATAGCAATTGTGACAATCCAGTATCAGGTACAACGATCATCTGTAAAATTGGATATTCCTATTTCAGGTAAATGTAACTCATTTATTGTAGTTATCGCACTCCGGCGAAAACTCCTAATTGAATCTAGTAACAAAATATTTCATACTCCCATCTGCTGATAGTATAAAAGCACGTATACTCTTCATTGATATTACAATGTCTTTACTTATTCTAGATACTTATAATATACTAATAGTTAAAACTGTCATTACTCAGAACGTTCAATTTCGACATTGTTCATTTGTATTTATCAACTCCCTTCTGTTAAGAATAGGGAATTATTTCTATAGGTCAATTTGAATCGCCTTTATCGTTCAGTTATTTTTCTTATAAACTAATCATGACATTATATTTGTGGTTATGAATACTTGCGTCTCTTGTCGTTCGAAGGTTACACTTTTTTATTATTAACACTTTTTTAATTAATTAAAATTTATTAATTAATTATTTAAATTTTCATCACTACACTGCACCCACTCCTATGCGCATGAACTCCGAATAAAGTACACTTGTAAATAAACTGCACTGATTCTTCAATGTAGGTAACCTATATCTCAGTTTGAGGTTAATATAGTTGACGCTTGGTTGCTGTCAAAAGCACGTTTTTCTGTAGCGTCGGCGAGCATGCAGTTCGCTCCGTTGTTGTTGAAAGACTGTCTCTGGTTCCTCTGTCGGAATGATGAATTTCGGATTTTTTATAAGCTCTGATTGGTCAGTTTAATTCGATTCGTTTATTTACGGTAGACTTCGTCAAAACAGACGCTCTCATCAGCGTCAGTCTTTGGGAACAAGATTAATAAATTCTGGTTCACACACCCACGCGGAAGGGCTAAGCATAATACAATTATTTTTAAAAGTCTAATATCTTCCTTATAATTGTACTGAGAATGTTGTGATTACTCTCATTGTTCATGGTTTTGAAAGACGATTAATTTTAATCCCCTCATCATATATTTCTGATTAGGGTTAGCTGACTTAGCACTTAGCATTTATGTTTAGTGTCCATTAAGTCATTAATTGTCAATATTTTATGGTTTTTATTTTATTTTCTATGGTAATATCTCGTTCTTAAGCTACTGTACAATTTTCCCTTAAAACTATGTCTTAATATTAATACTATGTCCGTTTTCATAGATTCACACTTAAACTTGTTGTCATACATTTTGGTTTTTCTTATTATCTAGTAATAAGAGTATTTAATTGAATTTTAACATGTTGTAATATAACCTCTTCTTTAGAGTTATAACGGAGGGAACCCAAAATAATTGGTTCTGCCAATTATTTCAGGCTGCCTTATTCGAGACGAGCTGAAATTTAAATCAGAACAACACACAGTAAGACATACAAGGAATCAGGGAAGGTGAAACTGTTGATTTATATACTCAGTATATGTGTGTAACAAGAAGACTTGCTTTATTAAACATTTTAAATATAACATTTACTCCAAAGAACAGATCCCATGACGTTATTAATCAAATTAGTAAAATTAAGTGAAATGCTTTATTTAGAATATGGGATCACAACAAATTTATCTAGCTATACCCCCGGATCCGGGTAACCATTGGTATTTACTCTCTGATCTTTTAATTATATTTAATTCAAAATTTTATCTTGCAAGACTTTTACCTTTTTGCTTCATATATCTTCCATTAGAAGAATGGTATTAATAACACTACGTTACGTTAATATCTAAATTGTTACAATTGAATGATATTGAATAGTTACAATTAAATTATCAAATTTAAGTTTTTATATTCTTATAAAATCAATCGTCTCTGTAAGTCTCTTAAATAGAGTATTGTGTTACAAAAAATATTATCATTATTCCTCGATAGACGTGCTATCGAGTCACCTCTATTTTTTGGATGTAGTAATCGCCTCCATGTGGTTCCGTCTTGGGAGTCCTAAAACGTCGTCCTCGTCTTGGTCTGGTCTCTGTTGTTCATGGCTTAATACGTCTGCAGGATAGGTAGAGTCTTCTACACAGATACTCGTTGATTCTCAGATGTCTCGAACTGCATCATCGGTAGGGTATACTAGAGTTCTCATTTAGATGGTCCATGACCACAGGTCAGATGTTGAAAAGATTCGTCCATCGGTGAAGATTGCAGTCATCGTTTTTTTTTTTATTAACACTCGTCGTTTGTAGTTACATCTTTCTTCTTGTTACAAAGTTTTTGGAATTTTCTTTTTTGTTAACGTTACATGTTACACTTTTTGTAACGGTTAGTAAAATACAAAATAATAATTAATTAATCCACACTAACAACAAATTGTATAACTTTTGAACAGAGCATTTTGCTCGTGCGTCTGCACAGCTGGGCGTCGTCATCGCAAGAGAGCGATTTTTCGTTCGCTACCCTCGTACATGACGAGAGAGAGTGGGGTGTTTATTCCGCGAGCATATATAGTTCCTGTTTTCTCTTTAAATAAACTTTTTTATTTATACAAACTATCGCTAGATAAAAATACATCATTTAAATTAATTGTTTTAGTTACTATCTGTGTCTACAGATACTTTAATTATTAACATTAGTTTACTCTATTATTTTTAATTACAGTAGACTCGGAAAACAGGTCGAGTCCGGTATCAACAGGTAGGCGCTTGATAGCAAGCAAAGGGTTAAATACGAACATAATAATTATTTACAATATGCCTTTTCTTTATGGATACTTTGCCCTTATTAATTACTTCTTCCATTCACACTTAGTACCTACATGTTTTTATTATTATTATTGTGAGATTTAAATGGTTAATTGTACGCAACCTTAATTAATTAAATTTTTTTTTCTCTGTAAATGTCACAATTTAAATCGTCACAGTAATTAAATACCGATGGGTTAAGTCACTACTGGCAGTGTTCTTTTTCCCTACATTATTGGTTTAATGCCTTAATTATCACTTATGAATTAGGCTTGTTATGCCTACATGGCGTTACCTGGTAGTATGTTTGGTATCATAGACCTTTTATTTGTATTATTTTCTAATTGACAATTGAATAGTCACTATGACTTTATCGTTATTGTGATGCAGTTCACTCTGCATTTGATTCTGTTATTAGCTAGGTTTGGTTGCTGTAAACTTTACTTGCAGCTAACTGTCACAATGGTTTAGTTATAATTACATTTACATAGACTATTATAATGGTTATTTTGGTTGCAATTGCTCATATGAACAGTATTCTGTCTGACATCAGGTCATTAGTTGAGTTACTACCTTTGTATAATGCGTTTATAACATGATTTTGGTTGCATAATGTCTCTTTGCCATTACAAGCATTTTGTCATGTTTGTATTACATAAATATAGCTTTTATATTCTGTTATACTATTACCTATCGTGTACAAAACATTCCGTATATGCTCTATTTACTTCCTATCTCATTACATTTTGGTTTAACATTGGTTTGATTTATTTTTTATCAAGTTTTATTGGAAACTGGATTCCCAGATTAGGTTATGTTATAGGTTCAGTGAACAGTAATGTGTTGTTTATGGCTGTGTATTTCTACCTTAGTCTATTCGACTGGTTTTCATTTCATGTTTGTACATTGGTTATTGGTTATCAATAGTTCACATTTAGTTTACTTCTGTATTATCTTATTTGTTATTAATTAGTGGGTTTGTATGAATATCATTCCCACTGTACAACTGGTCATTCACTATTTTGGGATTTATTCCTCTGTTTATTCTATAACTACACATCATTTAGCTATCATAAACTCATCTTGTTCTCATTCAGTTTGCTTGTGACTCTTTATTTACAATATTTAGTCCTTATTTACAATAATGTGTTTCACATAGACAATGAATGTATTCATTAAATGAGTTGTGGTCAGTGTTGACTTTACCATACAGCTTAGGTATTCATATCATGTAATTAATTAACGTTTCTTCCTTCCTCTTAATACAATTATTCTTTCAAAGGTTTATGTTAGTTTGTTATACTTCAATTTCCTTCCCTTGTTCTTGTGTTTGGTCTGGATATCTTCCTTCTTCTTTCTTCACTGATCTCCTTCTCACTATTGTTCATTTTTATACATGATGTGGTTTTCACTTGTCTTCTTCACACTGTTTCTTCCTTCTTCTTTCTTGAAGTTGGCATTGTTGTATTCTTCTCCCTGATTCTTCTTTCTTCTTTTGTTCTTTTGTCCTTCTCACTGATTTTTCTTCTTTCTTCTTTTATTGTCTTGTGTCCTTCTCACTGATCTATTGGGTATAGTATGTCGGTCGTCTCGTCTTTATTCTTCTTTTCTTCTTTATTGGTGCATTTACTAGTGGATTCCTTTCAATGATGCTTCACTTATGTAAACTTATGGTACTTTTTCTTTAGTATACTTGGTGGTATTCTAGACCTTTTAATGTATTTTTACTAGTGGTGGCCTTTAAATTAATTTTCAGTACTTAGGTGGATGTGGTGTCATATGTACTGTTACAGTATTCACTGGCATCTTCTTCAGGAATGTAGAAAATACATCGGAAAGGCAGTATGTCGAAATGTCGAGAGAAGCCAAAAACCTTTGCTGTCGAAAGGACGAAAGATCCGATACATCGGGTTGCGGAACATACAAGAACACAAATATACAAAATGTGTACACACAAGTAAATGTCACATTATTTGGTTTGAGTACGAAGGTAAAAGTAAATTAATTTGTGTAGCTTAAATTCACAATAATTAAATGCATATAAACGCTGATACAATTCTCTACTGTTTCAGAGTCTGACATACCACAAGTTATTGGACAAGCAGAGTCTGACAAGTTATTGGAAGCTAACTGTCAGTTATCGAAATTGGACTCCAAGGGAAAAACCAGACAATATTCCAGTTCTCAAAGGCCAATCTAATTAACCATCTGTATACCTCCACATCCCTGTTATTAAACGCAATAGACACACCACTGTATACGTACTGTTAACATTACCAGTACGCAATTGTATAGATAAATTGGAATGTAATGCAAGTAAACCGGAAATATACAAATGTGGTGTTGTACATTTCATAGAAATATATAAATATTTCATATCGAAATATATAATTTAGAAAATAAAATATATTCTTGTAAAAAGTTTTATTATTAATAATAATTTCATATAAAATACAGTAAACTCCCAATTAACCACCCAATTAGGTTCCGTACAAAATCGTTTCTATACAAAAGAAGGGCAGAAAGTAATGGAAATACTTTATTAACATTCTTCTTCTTCTTTATAATTAGCGCTACAGGTCTTGGAGAGACAGCCTCCTCCTGGACAATCCGCCTCCAATCGTCTCGATCCTCTGCTCTCAGTCTCCATCTTCTTACCCGAGTCTGTGCAGGTCGTCTTCAATATCATCCACCCATACTTCTCTGGGCCGACCCCACCTTCTTCTTTCATCAGGTCTCCACGTCAAAATAATCTTAAATTTGGATGTCTCTAACATCCTCTGGACATACCCTGCCCACCGGATTCTACTTTTCATTATGTCAGTGACAATATCTGGTTGTCTGTAGATTTGCTGGATTTCTGCATTCGTCCTTATTCTCTATGCTGCTTGGACGTTCTCTGCACCAAATATCCTCCCAAAGAATTTTTTCCCACCTGCGCAACCACTCTTCCTCTGTCACTGTCATAGTCCAAGTTTCGGATCCATACATGACCTCTGGCTTAAGGACTGTTTTATAGAGACGAATTGTTTCTCTGCTTATGTTTTTACAATTAAATATTCCTTGTACAGAGAAGTAACATCTGTTTCCAGCAGACATCCTTTCTTTTATTTTATCGGCCATAATCCTGGGGTAAGTAGTGCGCCCAGGTATTTAAATTTTTCAACCTTTTGGAATTTGTGTCTTCCAGTTATCAGGGGTGTTCTTCTCTTTGTTAACATTAGCTGTTTATTTAAAGTAAGGCAACACAGTAAAACCCCGTTAAGAAGCTCATCAAGCGGGGATATTACCAACTAGCAATATACTAAAAAAGTATAACTAATAACGCTTAGTGGAACAGAATCTTTATTATTCATGTGCAATTTATTTTTGTTTATTAACAAAAAATCCCCGGCCTGCCGCGGGTAATCCGCAACGCGCGTAAACCGCCTGCGGATAATCGGGAGTTTACTGTAAATGATCATGTTCACATGGACTAAATAAAAGCAAGCATACGGCATGTGGCTACAGACAATAATAAGCACGTACTTAAAATTTAGTAATTTTGTTTTATTTTTGGCTTTTGAATCCGAGTCGGTAAGCTTGTATTCACGTTTTTTTATATTTGCAACTGGTGGAAGAATAGGTTCAACCAGCAGTTATGCAAAGACGGCCAAAAATAAAAAGCTAATTAAACCGTGTGCGTTTGGCTATATGTACGTCGGCATCACACATTACCCCAAGGCCGACCGTGTGTCATCAGCACGTGTTGCGGCCTGCAACAGCTGTTCGCGTCTTGTTCACATCTGTTTGTGTTGCGGTCGCCATGACTAGCAGATACTTGCTTGACACAAGCATGGCAAATTTAAAGTATAAATTTCGAAGTATAAGAAATGCACACACACACACACACACACACACACACACACACATATTCGTTAAACTAGTAGATCTGATAATAGAAGCTCCATATAGAAATGCATACAGAGGTTAGAAAGTGTATAGTACAACCATTTCAACAATATTAAAGTACTCAGGACACAAATCTTTTTTTATTCAAATATCAGAAGACAGGAGCTGATATTGTACACGACGCACTGCAAACTAAAATAAATTACTTATTTATTTTTAACAATAACCTAATTCATGCGTATATGTTCAGTTATGTATCTTTTACTTCACTTGTGTGGATTTCTAAAACAATATGTGCATGAAAACTCAAAATCTAGTGGGAAGAATTGTGGCAGAGGATGTATTTATTTTAGGAAGAATTAAAGTAAATAAATTAAAAGAAATAACTGAATAAAAATTACAAGTGCTGTATTTTTAAAACTTAATTCCCAACGCCTGAATGGGTAGATGTATTTACAAAACTTAAAATCAAAACCTAAATCTACAATATGGTTTAAACAGAGTTTTATAAAGTCTTGTCTACTGTATAAATATATTAAATCTCACTGTTTTTAATCTCACCGCTTGGGTGAATATTAGCTCAGTTGAGGGTAACATGTGTTCCTGTGTTAATAAGCCCGTCTCGAGGGTAATTTCACGAAGACTTTCTCTGTCTCTGTCTGTCACTCTTTCTCTCCTCTTGTTCCGCGAGCGCAATCTCTCCACAACACTCTCTGCTCCCCACCGTCTTAATTTTCTGTCCTACTGCCTCATGCTTTAAACAACGAACACTCGAAAGTTTATGTCGCGTGTCACCTCAACTGCATGCTTACTTAGATATTTATAGCTACAATATAAACCAATGAGGTCTCTGTTGTTGGTTATTGAATTGAATTAATACAAACAGTTATGATTCAACTCGTTGGATAGTGTATTTATTTTTCAGTTACTTGTTTAACTTCTTAAATTGTAAACTTTCACTCGTGATATTACTTTGACAATTCTCCTGGAAGTTGAGGATTCGTGCATTGATGAGTGTCTAGTTTACGGCAATGTCTTCTGAAACTAAAATATATTACGAGATTACGAAGATATTTAATATCTAAATTCCATTTTAGAACACAAATAAACCTATTTTTGAGTTTTCACGTTTAAGTCTCTACCTCAGGACTGGGGTGAATTGGCGGCCACCTTGCCAATTGTTTCAATCGTTTCTGACACTGAAGATGGCCTCCGATGGTGGAGGCGAAACGTCTGTCTTGAACAACAATAGACCTCGGCCTAACAGCCCGGCTAATAATCAAATCAATAATGAAATCCTTGAATTCGTAGTGACCGTCAATCAATGAATTTTTCAGTGAAGGGTTTGTGAGGATCGGCCAAAAATATAAACACAAATTTTAACTTATTTGTGTCAATGTTTCGACAATGTTTATTGTCATCATCAGGACAATTGTTGCTTACGCCAAACACACAACTGTGAGTTGATGACAATAAACATTGTCGAAACGTTGACACAAATAAGTTAAAATTTGTGTTTACATTTTTGACCGATCCTCACAAATCCTTCACTGGAAAATTCATTAATGTTTACGTTTATATTTATTTGTAATTTGAACAGTGAAACAGTCTAAATTGCACTCGCTTTTTAAATATTTAAATCGTATCGTACTCGCTGTAAATATTATATTATTATGTTATACTAAGTTATTTTATATTGGATTTTAATATTTTAAGTGTTTGACAAGTGTATCAAATTTAAATGATACACAATTACTTTTAAATTCTGATGATGGGACAAGGGTCCCGAAACATGTAAATTTTATAAAGACGCTGTTTCTGAAAAGCCGCAGACGGTAAGTTCCAATACATTTGATTGAACAACACGTGGCTTGGTACTAAACATTTGGGATTTATTCCTTTTAAACAATTTAAATATTTGATCTGAGCATATTTGTTATTTGGGTTGTCTTGTTATTATTGTTTTATTTTGTGTGTATATTTTTATTAAATAAATATTTTTTTTGTTTGAATACGAGAAAATAAGATTCACCCAGCAAAGGTGCTGAATGGTACAAGGAACGTACAGTGGGAATTGCACAGCTAAACAGAATAATTTTATTTAATTAATAAAGTTGTGTTAGTGGTTAAAATCACAAACAGAATTAACACTGTTGCACACCACTATAGAAAAATTATTTCGATTAGCGTAATTTTTCTACAGTGGTGTGTAACAGTGTTAATTCTGTTTGAGAATAATTTTAGTAATATGTCGGCAATGGATGAGCACTCAGTTACGGTGTTTAAACTTAGACGATGAAATAATATCGTCGCACCGGTAACAATAAACTCACTCTGTACTACTATTTACCACTAAAGTAAACACTTCGAAAACTGTGGGTTGATCCGTTTTAAAATTTAGATTATATTCTGGGTTTATAAATGCGGTGTGGTCACTTGTAAATGTGTACTGACAGGATGGTTATAACATTTCTTCTAACGATAGCCTCTGTCTTTAAATTTAGAGAATTTCTAATCAATTTACACGAAAGAAACTTTTAGGTGATAACAAATGCAGAATTATAAAACTTAATATTTCCGCAGCGTATTACTAAATCTAGTCGTTATTATGCCATCCAATGAATTGGAAAAAAGAAGCAAATAGAAATACTGCATACAAGAAGAAAGATTAGACGTTTCGATTACACTAGTCTGTGACGGTATCTAGGCTGGAAACTATTCTCCAGCAAAGTACAAGTAGTGGTAAATGTACGTATAGCAGAGCATTAAACGGTTTGTGGAGCCACAAATATAAACACTAGCAATGTTTATCACGTGCATACCATAGGCAACATCTCTGTTATAGACAAACGCATCAAATACACGAAGAGAGTAAATATTGATTTCCATGTGGTGGAAGTTTGCCTTTCTATAAAGCAATTCTTGATTATCCGGTTACCATCACTTTCCACTATGTTTGTTGAACACCACAATATCAACCAAGTTTTATCTTCCTAAGTAAGCGGGTTCAGAGCTAAAGAGCCTGGCCTACTCACTGTCTTTCTAATTAAGCTGGACTATCTATTGTCTCCTTCGTGATTTTGTAATTAAGCAGCCTTGAATTTTTAAAAATTCTTTCTTTAGACTCTTAATGTAATCACAGTATAAGCTAAGAATGGAGTTCTGCCTATTTAGCCAAGTACATTCTCAAAAATAAAACAATTGGCTCTAGTACTCTTTAAATCATACAATATAAATATACAAATTTTTTAATTTGATTAAATTAAAAATAAAAATAATAGTTCTTGACATCAATCAATATTTTTGACAAAATATTTGACATCAATATTTGTCACGAAATAAACAAAATTAAAAAAAAGGTTGACTATTTAGTTGAACCGTATACACGGATAAACGGTATCCATGCTCAAGTGTTACATATGTGTCTTATAATTGTATTTTGGGTTTTCTCTTTGATTAAATGAGTCACCAAGTCGCTTTTATTGTTGTTGGTAATTTTTTAATTTAATTTTTTACTATCATAAGTTATGATTTTTACAATCAGAAATACATTTGCCTCTTTACTTCATACAAATACATCATAAAATTTTCAGTTTACTCTTTAATCACATGTGTGCACTCTCTTCTAAAGTAAAGTAACTGTCTCTTTGTTTTATTTGTAGAAAACTGAAAGACTAAAATGATTGTCGCAGATAACCAGTCTGTCAACGTGAAAACGGTGTGTAAAGTGAGTCTCACAATAGTACACAAATTTATTGCGGTGAAATTCTTTGTTTGGTTTCTTGATACGCACGTATTACAACAGCGCGACATTCTGAGCCAGTTTCTTACTTGTGTTAACAGTAACGCAGAAATGTTTGTTCCGACTAACTCCTATCGCTTTAGTTGAATCCGATAAAAAACTATTTAGAAAGGCTAATTTGTACGGAGAGTGAATTTTCCGTTACAGAAAAAGAGAAAGTGCGGAACAGGTATTGTCTGTAGTAGGTATCGCTAACTCTTTTACTCTACTAAAAGAGTAATAAAACATCTCGTGCTGTCTTTGTAGGTAAGTACATTTTTTGTAGTTAAAAATCAAATAATCGTTAAGCGACTGGTATTTTATTTTACAGTCGTAATTTAAACATACGAACATATGAGTAAATTCAAAATTTGTGAATCATTGTTTAATTATATTGTCCTGGTGTTACTTTCTTTCGTTTTTCTTTGTAGACGACACTGAACGTAACATTAGATGTCACCTTTTCAATATAGACGAATACACGCATCACCTCATCACGTCTACACTGAGCGCAACACCAATTTTGACTAATAAGGGACCAAGATGTCTGGACTAATAAGGTCGATCTTATAGATTTATATATTACATTAGAAATAATTAATTATATTATCGCAATAATAGTTAATTATATTTGTGTTATAAATTGTGCTTTTTAATACAAGTTTTTGCATTGATTCCACATTCTGTGCAGAAATGTAAGTGACATTCTGTAGTGAATTTGAATCAGTAAATGTCAACAAATTTCACCAAGTTCGCAGGTAGTGAGAGTGAATAGTTCAAAATTTTACACGGCTTATAAAACTAGTAGAACTTTAAAATTACTTTCAAATTTCTTCGACATAATTAACCACTAGAAAGTTTCAGTAGTTGTCACATACTAAGCTCTACTAACACGCGAATTCAACAGCTCCTCAAGATAGTAGTTATTGCTTCGTCAGTTACCACTGCAGGAAAACGTTAATTAAAATTTTTTATCATGAAGACACCTTGTTTTGTAAGGTCTTGTTCGGCTGAAGCTTCGGTCAATCGAACCTCGTCTACCTACTGTCGAGGCAGAACAACAGGCAAGATGAGGTAGGCGGCCTTCAGTCAGCAAAAACACGATATCGATACATGAACACACAACACCATTTGTTATCTAGCCGCTTGTCATTGCATGTGATTACGTGTGGTGTCACCTTTACGGTTCGAGGGCGCAACAGGTAAAAAGGCTTATGTAGAAATATGACGGAGAAAACTAATGGAAGATGACATGGAATGGATAATATGAAAGATGGATGACTATTTCGCATATGATACAAAATTAACTTTTTTTGCCCAAATGTGAAAATATGTGATTCTAATAGCATTTTTTGCGCTGAATTCAGATATGGTTTTAGAATTTTTCTATCACGTAAGGAGTTTTAGAGACATCTATTTCAATTTTACAACATTACGTACTTATAATGCAAACTCAATTCAAATTTTATCTTACGTAAAAAGTAGTAATGTTGCATTTTCTACAATATTTTGCCTCACGAGCATCTTTTTTTAGGGTCCAACAATAGTCATCTAGCCCTCTCGGGCTCCAATTGCCCTGGTACCGCTTGTCCATGTCCGAAATATCCTGATGGAACCGTTTATTATTTTCGTCGCTGACTGCTCCTAGATTTGGTGGGAAGAAATCTAAGCGTGAGTCCAAGAAAGTGAGTTTTCAGTGAAACGTTGGATTACATGATTTTATAAAGTTTTAAAGGAGCATTCACTATTTCCTTGTAATTTTCGGATTTATGGTTTTCTAAGAAATTCTGGCAAACGCTCTTAAAGACTTTTAAAAACTTTTTGAAACTTTCTCAACCTTGTTTAACTTAATCAAAGTTGTCATTTTTAATTGAGTCTCTTATTTGAAGTCTTACAAAGATTTTTTCTTTAATTTCTGCGTCACTGATCTTTGGAAACGTGTTTTTGAAGTACACAAATCCAAGCCCATTTCGATCCATTGCTTTCACGAAAATTTTCATAAGCCCCAGCTTTATACGTAGTGGAGGTAAATAAACGTTTTTGAATCAACAAGTGGTGCATTAACAACATTCTTCTTTCCTGGAGTTAATGATGTTCGATTTGGCCACTCGTTCTGTATGTAATGATTGTTTCGGTCTCTGCTGTCCCACTCGCAAAGAAAAAACAGTACTTGGTGATACCAAGCTGAAGACCTAGCAAGAGACCAATTACTTTTAAGTCACCACAAATATTCCACTTAAATTCTTCATACTATATATTATCCAGCAGAAGTTGAATGTTCTCGTAGTAAGTTTCTTTCAAATCCGTAGCATAAGTTAGTGGCACTGATGGAAACTTATTCAACTTCCATCATGTCGAAAAGACACAGCTTTTAGACTAGCTTTAAAAGAATCAATAAACAAACACCACTCCTCTGTTTTATACTCATGACCAAGTAATTCCATTACGGAAAAAAACATTATTACAAAAAAGAAATCCATCTGAGAATGAAAAAAAAATTCTTGAAATAATTATGCCTATTTCTAAAAAACACTGACTTATTATTTTTGAATTGCATCATCATCAATACAGTTATGACTAATATTGTTTATTGTTCTATGTCATTTCAGACTCTCTTTCATATCAAACTGATTATTTTTAAATGCTTAATCAATACAAATTTTTTATTCATTTATGCGTACATTGTTTAATACCATAACATAATTGCATAAATTCCATAACATATATAACACTTAAGAGGAGGTAACTAAAAACTACGGGTGAAAGAAAAATTCTGTTAAAATTTTAAATTCAGGGGAAAATACATATAATTAACGCTTTTACTTGCTCCGGGACAAACTCTTTGTTTACCATAAAATTAGAAAATACTACTTGAAACCACAACCTCACTCACAGAGAAGTTTTAATTCTGGGAATATTATCTTTCTCGTTTTCATTGTATTAGATATATTACTGATAAATATGAAATCATTTGTTGTCCCAATTAATAATAACAAACGTTTAATTTACACTTATGAACATAAAAAATATTAATTAATGTAATAACAGGAGACTATGTTAGTTATTTTGGAATACTGCGTGTAGCTCTAAGAGTATGAATGTAATTGTGTTTCATTAAAACAAAAAATACCTAAACAAAAAGTTGCAGAAAGAACTAGTAGATCTGACGCATACAAAGAACAACAAAATAATTAATAAAAAAAACAATCGGTGAAAAGTGCTTAAAATAATATTTACGTATATTTACCATTTTACATTTTGGGTTCAGTCAGCCTGAGCTAAGACTCTGATGTAAAAAGTAACTCGTCACTTTCTTCAACAGGCCGTCTTGCTAATGAAGGCTTAATGCGTAACAGACGAAACAATTAAAATTCCCCCATCCCCTTTTGATCACTCGTAGAGTGAAACAAAACGTAAACACTGAATCCGTTTTAGAATTCCTGGAATGTTTTCTTTCGTCTTCAGGCTTCCCACGACCTAACTTTTATTTTAATGCAACATTCAGACGTTGACAACATGTCTTGGCAAGCCGACGCGAAGTTTTACTGTTTTAAACAACAAAAAAAGGCAAGGTAGATAAAATACGTTGCAGACAGGAAAATAATTAATTAGTTTAAAGAGTTAGTTCTAAGTTTAAACTTTTTAAGTACAATCCTAGTCAGTTTCGCTTTTAGTATTCGTGTCAGATTCTAAAACAAAAGCCAGTCGTCTATTAGTAACCATTTTGTTTTTTCAAAGAAATCGTGTATGTTAAGACATAGACACCGTAATGAACAAATATACAAAGCGGTCTACGTAGGCATATAACTAAATCGGTTATACCTAAGGTACGACATGGATATATACAAAGCTAGTATCGCATATAGGCCTACAAGCAATTATACCATTTACATGTAACTTACGAATTTCTCCTAATAAATTTTCTCCTCACTTGTTAACCTTTGTTATAGTTTAAGAATATTGTTTGTGTGTGTGTGTGAGAGAGAGAGAAAGATCTGCAAAATGAGAAAACTATCGTCTGTCAGTATCGGTATCGAGTCAGTAAACACACCATCTGATGGAGGAATATTTCTGTAAACAACACTGTAAGTTTGAAACTGATTACAAGATGGATTGATGATTCCTACATTCAACTTACTGTAATACAGTAGCAATTTCATGCAATGTGAATTAGTAAAATACGACGCTCATCACACCAGCCCAGTTCTGAGATAAAAACCACACGAAAAAGTAAAAACAGTACCTAGTTGTGCTGAGTAGTATTTTACTGACATCTCATGAGCTGTGTATGTCATATTTGGATGTCATAACAATCAGAGTTGTGTTATGTGCCATCTTTAATTGTCCCGATAGTGACAGTAAAATTGTCTAAACGTCGGCAAAAATGGTTTAAAGATTTGCGTTTATTAATTGGTTAACAATCCAAAGACTATTCGTCATTTAAAGTAAAGGTAGTTATTAATTTTGTTACTTTGTTTATCTTTTATGAAAAGTACATTATTTAGGAAATAATTTTATTATTACTTTATGCTTCTATCAGCTATATAATTACATATTAATAGGTTTTTCTTCTTCTTTCGCCCTTCTATGGTTAGGTAGTTTTGCCTGTTTGGGCTTCACCATCTAATCCTTGGTCTTCCCATGCTTTGCGTACCTTTCGAGTAATTCAAGGCCTGATTTGGAATCCTTTCTTTTTGCATTTAGTATACATGGTACATGGTTTTCCATCTTTCTTTATACATGTCCTGTAGTTCAACCGATTGAATTTTCAATTTCTCTTTAATGGTTACATTTTTGATCCCATCTCCTAACGCAACGTTTTACTGAACTACGAAGTTCATTTCTCATTTCTTCATCTGTCTAAGATCTCTTTCAGCAGCTGCCCAACATTCTGAACCATTCAGTAGTGTGGCAACTGCTATCACCTTATACAATTTTGTACGCGTCTATTTTAATATCTTGTTCTTAAGAGTTCTTGTAAGTGTACCACTTAAGAATTCATATAACTGTATCCTGTGAAATTTATTTATTTTGATGTCTCTGTCTTCTTCGTAAGAAGTGTCCCAGCCTAAGTACTGAAAGTGTGAGACCTGTTTTAAAATAGCATTTTTGATGATATCGTTTTTGTTCATATGGGCAACAGGTTTTCAGTAGACTAACCATGTTGTTTCATTTCGCCGTAAGCTGTATAATCGGAATAGAGTTTGTATCTGTGTATTAACTGGAAACACATCGTTAGTCAGTGCTGCATACAATAATGGTGATAATTACTGTTTATTGTGTGTGTGTTGTGTTCGCAATGTGGCTGGTTACTGTGCAACGATGCACTATGCTGTAAATGTTTAGCAAACACGCGTCGACAGGACTTCCTCTGTCACATATATGTAATTAATCACAGCGTGTAACGTTCACAGGCGCATTGATTACGTGGTCGGGAAGATTAAACAGACTTTTCTCTCTGTTCGTTTGTGTCTGGAATAAACGCAACTTCAACAAGACATTTTCATTTGTTCTTGGACATGAACGGCTATTTTTTATACAACCGAAGCTGTTAGGCGAGGCAGGTTAGGCTGCCTAATTAAGCCGTTTGGCATAAATGGAAGGTAGCATGGTAAGCATAACGCTGTAGCCGTCTTTTTCGACCACTCTTCTTTACAAGATGTTCTAAAAAGGAAACAGTAAAAAATTCCGTTTCCAACAAATATGAGAAATAATATTGGAAAGTTAACATATGGACATTTTATGTTTGGGCATATGTCTGAAATATGTGTGATGGTAGTCGCATCTCGCTTTTCAGTACTCGTTTCTTTTTTCAGCGTTTTTTTCTTTTCAAACATTCCACCAGTCAAGAATATTATATAAGAAAGCAATTTTCCTAAAACTCGCCTAGCATAAAATAGTTTACGAAATATTTCCCACTATTAGCCTTTTGTGTGCTGAGATAGACAGACAAGTGGAAAGGATGTTTTCCTCCCAAAAATATTGGGCTTCACCACAATTAGTGCTAGAATCATACGTTTAATCCCGGTCGTTTTGCTACGCTACTTACCCTACTGTACAATTTAAGTTAGCGACCGAACAGCGTCATGCCCCCATCCCACGTCTGAGGTGTAAGCTCTACAACTGTCCTTGCAGTTTAACCGAATAAGCATGGACACGCGGTGGTGTGGCCGAGTGATCACGGCCGCTTGTTAGGGCGTCCACAAGCGTCCAAAAGTCTGAGACGATGGCTTTCAAAAACAGACTAATACAAATTTACGAATTTGTAAAAGCAACAGGACAGGATGGATTGAACGTGGAGTTGTTCAAGTATGAGGTATCTTGCTTAAACTTAGATTATTGCATTTGAATAATATGTGTTGGAGAAGACAACGGGTCCCACAAGATTGGTTAACTGCTCGAGTGGTACCTATTTTTAAGAAATGAAAACGGAATGACTGTAATAACTATAGGGGAGTATGTTTGGTAGATACTGGACACAAAATATACGCAGTAATAATTAACTGCAGACAATTTCCAAGCATCTTATTTTGGAGAAATTAAACGGCATCAGGAAGAGCAGATATTGTAGAGACAATGCTTTTATTGTTACAAAAATCACTGAGAACATCGTTAGTTCAATAAAGAAACGCGTGTAACTTTCGTTGACTTTGAGGAGGCCATTGACAGAGTAGATAGAAATTTGCTGTGGCAAATATTAGAAAAACGGGGAAACACACAACTTGTAAGAACTATGCAAGGCTTATATAACGGAAAAGAATAGCTGTTAAAAATAATTGTAGGATTCTAAACAAATATCTGTCAATCAAGGTGTTAGACAAGGGTGCTCTTTTTAACATTTATATTGAAAATCTGATAAGAAAATAGAGACATCTAGTGAACCCTGGTATTAAATTATCGTGAGTCAGATATTTGAATCTGCTATTGTTTGATGACGACTTGCTCATGCTTTAAATACAGAATCTGATCTGCAAAAATCTGTTTTCAAGCTTCATCAGATTTGCAAGCAATACAACATGAAAATCTACTCTATAAAAACAAAGGTAATGGAATTTTCAGGCGAGGAACCAATAACAACAAAAATAATAATTAATTGTCAAATTTAAGAACAAGTGAGCCATTTTAGTTATTTGAGAAATGATATTGGCTACGATGGAAATTATGATATTGATGTTAAGTTAGATAAGTTCCAGATATCTGTGAAGCAATCAACCGTACTCTTAGAAACAAGGTACGTCGAGATACAAAATTAAAGTTCTATAAAGTTATGGCAGTTCGTGAGTACACGAATGTGTAATAATTCACACCCATAGGACAGTAGTCCCATGGGTGTGAATTATGGACAACAACCAAGAAACAAGACGCTAAAATATAGGCCTCAGAAATGGCGTTCTTAAAAGGAGTTAACAGGTGTTCTCAACTTGACCGTATAAAGAATGAGGCCGTGAGAGAAGAGTTACAAGTTCTTGACTCAAATGAAAAATTAAAATATGACAAAAAACGGTGGAATAAACACTTAGAAAGAATGTCAGATTGCCGCCTAATGGCCCAACAGCAAGGGTGGGCGTTGGCTAGTAAGTAAGTAAGTAAGTAAGTAAGATTGCAGAGTGGCCAAAGGAGTCTGGAAATCCAAATCTATAGGACACAGGTGTGTGGGTAGACCCAGGAAGATATGGCTAGAGGACCTTTGAAGGCGGAACAGGCAGCACCTTGCCTATGCCGTGTTTTGAAAATGATGATGAAGCACTCAATTGAAATTGCAATGTAGGACGTACACGATATATTGCGTTGTAGAAGACAGAAAGAAATTTTACTAATTCTACCTGTACTGAATATACACAAGGTATACCTCTGTGTTAACCATTCAGACGACAATACTAATAACACAATGTAATATAGTGTGCAAAACTAGTGTTATGTGTACTGTAATGCAAACATGTAATGTAAACACTCTGCAATGCAGTAGTCAGCGCTTCCAAAGGGGTCTTGTGGGTTCGAATCCTTCTCAGGCTGGATATTTTTTACGACCCGATGTCCAGCTGGACTCATAGTTTGCCCAGCGTTAAGTGGTGCATGGTCTCACCACCAGCTGGAAAAATTAAAAGTTATCTGGGAGTGCAACTAGCCAGATTTCCTACTCTTCTAGACTGTGTATGGATAAAAAATACAGCTTGTGCAACAAGATGTAAAACATAGACATGAGTACAAATTAATCAAACTGAATTTAATCAGAGTAATCAAATTTGAAATATTAATTAATAAAGTTAAACATCGTGTGATTCGGTGCTTTTACATGGACGACAACATGCACATTCTATGACAATATAGAATTGGGAAAACCATTTGGGAATAGGTGGGTGATCACGCTAGCGCGCACACACACACAGTAGTTATAAATAAATTCGATCTTGGTGAGAGGTATACATCCATCAATTAATTAATTATATTCTCTACCTAACGTATGGCGAATGGTGGTAGATGAAATTATAATGAAAGGGGTGTTGAGACACAGTAAGCTCAGTCAACACATCGTGCGTGGTGGCGAGTCAGCACTCTTGAGCCGGCTCAGCCCGCTCTAATTGAACACAAAAGTAAACGTTCTGTTCTACGTTTTCCCGTCTCACCCCTTCGTTTATTTTCTCGCAGGCCCCCAACGTTTATGCTTGTTACAATATGGCTTTTAAAAATCTAACCTGATTAACCTCCAATCCATTACTCGATGAGAAATTTGATTTGTTTGCTTGGGCGCTCGACCGATATTTTGCTAGGAATAACCTAAATAATATATGGTAGAATAACCTAAAATTTGAAGAGAAAAATGCTAATTCAGCAAAACAGCGTTTAGCACTCGTTAGCAGATATAAAATAATTTATATAGATTATTAGGAGTCTATAATTTAATAAATGCAAGTTTAATAACATCGGTGAATACCCTTCTTTGTTTAAAAAGCGTATACTATAGATAAGGTAAGGTAGTGGTTAGATTAAAAATAACCAGAATTTGTAAGTTAAATTTGTGTTGTTAAGTGGCACAGTATTGTTGTTGTTAATGTGGCAGTTTTATCGGACAAGTGTTACAACATACAGCATGGTCGACTGCGCAATGAGGGTGGACGCTGGCAAGATCAAAATGGCCAATGAATAACAGATTCAGCCAGAACGTCTGGCCGAACATAAGAATCAACCACAACCTAATATCAGGAAACCGACACAAGCGGGAAGAATAAACTCCGGCCGTGACAAATCATAAAACAGACGTGGTAGGTGTTATGAAAGACGATTGTAACAATGATACATTTTGTAGCTTTTGATATACTGAGACTAAGCCATAGAGATCTAGTAAAAATATTTCTGTACATAAAACATTTTAGTACATGTTGTTGTGTAAATAAAATTTGTATACTTTGTTCATTGTATAAGTAAACTTGAATGGATTTTACTCAACAGGCTTTTGGATTGGCTCCATACATTTGTAATTTGTATATCTCTAAAAATTACCAACAGAACCAGTAGTCATTCATTGACAAGTACAGTAAGTGCAGTAATTTTTACCGCTCTCCATTATTATAATGAATTTATACGACTTCTCAGTTGGTAAACAGTGCAAAATTAAATGATCATATAGTGTGTATCTTCTTCTGATAGTTCCTATCCGTTTTAGATGTTGGATATCATACCGACTATTTTAACTTTCTGCACTGCTGCACGGAATAAGTCAGTTGTATTCATGCCAAACCAGGTTCTTAAATGTCTCAGCCATGAGATTCTCGGCCGCCCAACTCCTCTCTTTCCAAGTACTTTTCCTGTAGTATGGACTGCAATAAACAAAACTGTTCATTTCTCATGATATGTCCCAGATATTGCAGCTTTCTTATCTTTACTGTGTTAATAACTTTCCTTTCTTTCTTCATTTTTCTAAGAACTTCAGCATTAGTTATATGCGCTGTCCATGAAATGCTCAGTATTCTACGGTAAAACCACATTTCGAAAGATTGCAATTTTTTAGTTGTGGCTTCAGTCAAAGTCTAAGATTCTACACCGTAGAAGAGGACCGAGAATACGTAGCAGTGTAAAAGTCTCATCTTCGTGTTTATAGTGTGTCTAAAAGTCTATATTAACTTAAAAACCAAATTAAATGTTTGTTTAATGCTGTGTCAGACGAGTTCACAAAAAATATGTAATATGTATGGCATTATTTAATAATGGGATTTGGCAATATACGATTGCCAAATACAACGCATTATTGTGGTATTTTAGTGCTATATAGCAGAAACTAGTAAAGTTTATATAATTTTAGGAGCTAACAAGTCAATTTTACCTCAATATTCGGGTTGAATTTGTAGAATATCGATATACGCAAAAATACTAAACGTGCAGTCGCACAAACGAACTCAATATTAATATTTTATTAATTGTTAGGTGACTTGACTTGGTGACTTGATTGGTGACTTGAAAAAGTATTGACATTACAATTACATTAAAAATAAAGAGATACAATCTTGGTAGAAGATTATTTACAAAGTCCCTGTAGGTATAGGAGGAACACACTTCTTGACAATATCTTGTTTATTTGTCACATACAAATTTTATGATAGTCTATTGAGTGTCGGGGAAAGCAGTAGAAATTTAGCACCGCCGGTCTCGCATAAAAGCTGTACATAAACCGTAGCAGCGGGTGGCTGTTAGCAGGGCACAAAGCCAATTCCAAAACAAATCCCTCTGTCCAGCAGGAGACTGTGTCGCTTCAGCGTCGCTTTTTCTATAACACACACACGCGCGAATTACATTACATGCAGTTGTACATGCATGTTCATAGTTCAGAGTTCCATACCTGTTAATATTGCATCAGACAATCTGCGCACTGCAGCATCTTAAGCTACCTTCAACCAACTGAAGCTATGCATAGTACAGTGGTTTATGTTAAATCCCTGCTGTGGGATTCATGTCGCACCGTGTACATAAGCTAAACTATTGTCTGTGCTATTGGACACATGTTATGTAACCAGGGAAGCTATAAATATGTTGTTTGTACCTTGGCTGAAGTTTGAAACAAGAGGTGGCTTTGTGCTTTTAAATCCACTAATGTTATCTTTCATTAAATCGTCAAGAACTTAATTATACTGTTATAATTATTATTAGCCGGGCTGTCAGGCCGTGTAAGGTTAAGGAACTGTATGCTTATTTATTTTTGTTTTTCCTACCTGTCAATCATATGTAATAGGGGTGTATGTATAAGAAAACAACCTTTTCATGCAGTGTTATTTGTGAAATAGTTCGTTGTCGTTCAGATGCAGAAAGCAGGACAATCCAATTACTCACATAACGGTTATTTTGTCACACTTTTAACTTCCAATATTTGTATTCTACTCTCTCTTATTCGATTCAAACACGGATACATATTAGTTAAAAAAATGAATCAGAAGTTTAAAAAGTTCAAGATCTAATTTTGTTGGAATATTTTGTAAAACTTTCAGATAAAGAAAACTTTGTAAAATTTTCAACATACGCATTGTTATTTGTAATTATAGAGTGATTTAAACAAAGATTTATGAAAACAACATTTATTGGATAAGATTTTATCCTTGTTTCGTTTCGAATTTGTTCTGGTGAACCCACGAATTGGCGTTATAATACATGTCAGTCGTTTGTTATATATAATGTTTTTAATCATCGTATGGCACCGTATAGAGGATAACATATAAATCACAAATGTAAATACATTTAGCTAAGTTAAGTGTAGTAAAATTTGTTTGAACTGAATACGCGGGATTAATGATGTGTAACAAATTATTTAATTGACTATAGACAGTTATCACCGGGTATATACTCTTTTTGCTTTTCATTTTTCAGTTACAATAATTTGAGGTAAACTGTAAAAACTCGTCTGTACAATTTAGATCTACTTTTTGACGTGCACTACAAATTTAAAACTAAGCTATGTTATCAACATTACAGGCCATAGATAGTACGAATTTACAAATACAAACCCATTAACAATTTTTTTTCTTGTTACCTTTTTCCCTTCTCTCACTCGCCTTTCAGCACTTTTTCGTGTTGGTCTCCTATTAAACTTAAGTATTGTCATTCTCTGAAGAAATAAAATCTTCTGTTCAGAAGAAGGTGAATTACATATGGATGCATTGTTTCTGGCGATAGATTTGGTGTTAAATCATATTACACGCCTTTAGTATGTGTCTAGTCAAAAGGTGGCTCTAATCGAAATCTCACTTTTAAACTTTTCCATAAAAGTAACTCATCTCCTTAATGTAGACACTATGCATTCTGTGTAGTAATGAAAGATAAACAGAGTAACAATACCACACAAATGTTGTCAATGCAATAAAACGCCGTCAGAAACCCTGACTTCAAAATATGATAAAAACAAGATATGCACGCACGCACGCACGCACGCACACACACACACACACACACACACACACACACACACACACACACACACACACACAACCCGCATGTATTTATGTAAAATTAAATCAAATTAACCTCGACGAATAACATCGTTTATTCTAAATTGCTAAATAATTATGGGATCGTCTTGCACTAAGAATACGTTAAAGTTGAACATAACGCTCATCATATTAGCTTAGCTAAGACAAAGTGACTTGCTAAATTGTTATGTCTGTAATTACTAAACGCTACTGTTATTATAATGCGGAACACGGTAACTACAGCGTCGAATACAATACATTTATTACACTTTATGAAGCGAACAGGTATTCAGATTTATGCATCAACTCTTAACGGGCGTTTATGTAATCGTTTACATAAGGAAATATTAAACTGTATTTAACGTTAATTAAAACATAAACATTAGTTAATTCAGTACACTAAACTGGTTGATATCATAATGTGAAAAGTACAAAGTTTTTGTTGTTAAACATTCAAGGCAAATTAAATGAATACAGGCATGATCTTCAATTTCTAAATTATTCTATGAATATTTCAAAAATTTAGAGCATTTGTATAAACTAATTTACCCTTACGACTGTAAATTCAACCACATGAACAACGAATAATGATTTTGTTAGACTTTGTGAGTCTGCGGAGGGCCGAAATAAATGATTTTATTGTGAACCCGACATTTTACAGCAGCTTCATTTTTCCAGAAATAAAAGTAATATTTTTTCTAACTCTGACATTCGATTGTGGGTTGAAGTAAAATTATTTTATTTCTCGTAGCCAAGGTACGCCGTCTTGCTGACGGTTGATATATGATATTGTTTCCGCTATTAACATTCTATAAACAAATGTATATTCACATCAACACTGGAAAGCAGCTTACAGTAGGTTGTGTGTGGGCCTGGGGATGGTTAGCTTCCTTGTTGGAAACAGCTTGTCATTTGGTTTACAAATTCTCACCACGACAGTGTTTTGTATGAGAATTTGAGCGTGTACAGTCCCTATATAAACAACTTGTGCCTTACTGACATGAAGTGGATACTGTTACGGTGATCGCATGGATCGTCGTGTTGTCCAGTGGAAACAGAATAGCTGAGACCAGATGGAATCGTTAATTACAACTTTAATTAGAGACAAAATAAACAGATCACTCTTATACAATTCATCAAGTTAAAGATTGTCAAATATACAAACAATAAACGTCACCTTATCACAGTCTTGCACTAAGAAGCACAATAATCACTTTACGTTAAACCATAAGTCACAACAATTATAACTCCAAAACGCGCTCTAATATCGCCAGGTCCCAAACTGAACTTGGCAGGGTGCTGGATGCTTATTTGTACCCCGCTAAGGCTCGAGTAAAATCTGTTATTTTCCGGATGATGCGTCGAGAAAAACTGAGTAGTTACTGCCGATATGCAACTCGCTACATACTATATATCAATGCCCGATCTTGTACACATTACGCAGACCGAATGCTACTTCTTTGACGTCACTTTGCTTTCCAAAATATGTTGCAACGTCTTGCATAAAATCCTCTTTAGCAACTTTTTCTGATCCTGTAACAAGTATCATCCCACCTCCGAACTCGTCCTTTTCCTGATTCGTCCGGAACGTCATTTCTTCCCGCTCCTACATCTTGTTTATTTGCAACCAATTATTTCTCTCCATCAACTTATCCCGAGGGCCGAGGGCTCTTACTTTGCCTCAGGAACAAGCAAGAGACTTTCTACGATGACCATAGTCGATTTTTTAATCAACTTTTCTGTCGTCACAAAATTTAGCAATTGCTGTTCTGTTCTTGTCCCGTTTCCGCAGCCAACAGTAATAGTTACTCTTCTCTGCATCTGGAGTCTCCTTCTCCGGACATCGTCACTTTTAATATCAGAATAGAAATATAAATAAATTGTAGTAAGCACCTGAATTATATAATTCTTGTTGTTTTACTGCAGGACGGTCATACCATCTCTGCGCATCACGTTTGAGCAATTACCTTTACTTTTAAACGAGTAAACTTTACAGTAATTTCACGGACGGATTATAGAGTAATAAAAGTTGGAAACTCCAAATAGTAAATTTTGAGTGAAGTGGCAGTCAGGATCATCTGTATTCTCATATAGTTTAATAAATTAGTTTTAGATACTCACAATATGTAGTATTACATTAACAGCTATACAGACCTTTTTGGGCTACAAAATTACTGTTGCTTCTACTGTTATAAGTGTTCTTAACGTCGCCATTGTAATTGATAATAATTGTAAAATTACTGAATTCTATTTAAATATTAACATTTCTTAATATCTTCTTTACTGATTATTAGAGAAACACTCATCCTACTCATACACACAAAACCGCAAATTTACATGCTTCCCCTCACACACACACACACACACACACACACACACACACACACACACACACACACACACACACACACACACACACACACACACACACACATTACTTGATGTTATACTGGAATACAATCAAGATGTTGTTTTCTTACTTACAACAGTCTCGAGTATTCAGCCGTGTTTGTTTTTAGTCTAGTGAAGTATTTGTGATAGTTGGTTGTTGCTGTTGGTTATAGTTGACTTTTGGGCAGTTTTTAGTTATTCGCGTTGATTGGTATGATCAGATATGTTGTATAAAGTTGTTCTTTGAGTGTTTCCAATGTTTAGCGTTTTAAAAATAATGTCGCGTTGTTTACTGATTTGTATTTGTTTCGGTATTATTTTGTTTTGTGGCATCGTTTGGTTTGGCATTATTCTCGATACATAACCTTAACTTCGAAACTAAAAGGTATAGAACTTACAACGTACCTTGCAATTAGAGTCACTTTCCGTGCTGCCATTGACACTGCAGAAGGACCGGCGACGTTCCTTACAGCATTGTAGTCAACTGTCGGATGTAGCTATGGCTACGTTACTGGCATTCTGTAACGCTGTGTGGACGCCCTAAGCGATGGGAAGAAGCTAATGTCACTCAGTTTCTGAAGGTCGAAAAGGCAGAGAACTATAGTCCAGTATCGTTGATGTGCTGTCAAGAAAAATTTTTGGTTAACAACGGGCTCATCTGGTGTCTCGAAAAACACGGCCTACTGACCGCACACCAGTGTGGGTACCGGAAGCACCATTCTACTAGAGATCAGTTGGTATATTTGGAGAACGCAGTTCAAAAACGTTTCATCAAAAGAAAACATATATTCTTCGATTTGGAGAAAGCATTTAATAAACCGTGTGGATAAAACGGCTACATGATTGGCTATTCAGCGCTAACCTGCCGAAATGTATCTCCAGCTTCATACGGATAGGACTTTCCATGTTCGAGTCACATGGGCTGGAAAATATAGAACTGTAGGGGTCTCCGTCGAGAGGCACGCTTTTTACTATATCCATTAACCCTTAAAAGTCTTTGAGGGTATAGAAACATCAGTTATGTACCTTGACGATCTTGCACAGATATTAATAATCTGACGTTATTTAATAAAATTTGTAGAAAAACTAAGTTTGTAATAACAGGTTATTCTACTAAGAATGATATAAATGTAGCAGGATTTCAACACAGACGTGTTTAAAATAACATTTAAGTAACTATATAGTGAGTTCGTGTGTTCTTGAAATTTAGGTAGTATTTATTGTAGTGGATTTCCATCGTTCGTCAATGAGTAAAATTTACTCATGCGTATAAGAAGTAACTACGGTCTTATTACAAAACACTCGTATCTAAATTATGATTATCTAAAACTTCCGGGCTGAAAGGCCGTGGTCGAGTGCTTGATGTTCTACAGCTAGACGTTTCTTCTACACAATTGAATGCAGACAATTTTTGTTATCAGCTTAACAGGTAACAATCAAAATGCAATTTCGGGGAAGATCAGAGTTTCGCAAGTTGTTATTACAACTCTAATAAGAATGTAAGTGTTAAACTAAACATACAAATTAAGTAAAGTCATTCTATTAACGTCAAAAATTGCATGTTTTATTGAATAAAATCTTTAACTTATTTGAATTTGAAGTCAAACCAAAAGGATACAACGATAAATATCTAAAAAATTACAGATTGATCAAAAACGTTGTATTCGTGCAAAATGTGGGCAAGAAGAAATGCTAAAAGAAATTGTAGGTTGTGAAAACTTAATTATTTCAAATAGAGTCACACCCAGAGAGAAAAGAGAATGGTGATATTAAAAACAAGTTAGATAAAAATCAGAATTATACTAAATCAGTAAGAAATAAATAGTGATAATACTTACGCGATATTGAGGCGGAAAATTTTAATTAAAACTCGGTGCAAACTCAATGCAAGAAATCATATTTAAGGCCGAAATATTTCATCGCTGTAAAAAAGTACCATTATTTCCGCATACATTCCTTCATCATTCATAAACTTAAATATATGAAATTACATAAACAGAAGTAATCTGTTTAGATTATTGTAAAATCTCATCGTTTATGTGGCCTGAAGTACTATCTATCGTCAGAATTCATTTTTTTTCAGAATGCATTTACTTAATTGGCTAGCATTGCTCGAACATAAAGAGAAACGAGTTTTAAATGTTAAACGTCATGTACGTATAATGACACTAAAAGTTTGAACAAATATTATTTATTTTTCTAAACAAAGTTTAGAAAATTAATAAAATTATTGAAAAATTAGACAAATTGACAGCAAGAGTCTGCTTGAATTAACAAACTTGTCTTTAATCAAACGTAGAAGAGTATATTTCTATAAAGAAATATGAGCTCAAAACGTTTATTGGAATAATGAATAATAGAAAACACCCTTGAAAGTCACTTCTCCTTATAGAAGCAGTTACCCATTTGATTAACAAATCTGCACATGTGGTGTGCTAGGGTTTTGTTTCTGAGCCACATGCTATGCCCCTGCCAAATGTGTGTAGTCTATTCAAATTCAGTAACTCACAGATTTAATAAACTTTTGACATTTGTGAAACTGTCTGACTGCCGAACAACAGCTGACACAATTGTGAACATTGTCATTAACTCATGTCGATGTGTGTAATTCTTAAATGCGTTTTCAAAAGGCTTTCGCGTCGATGCTGTTGGATGTTGTTTAAAGTGGCTAATGTTTTCCTATTTATTTATTTTACGGTTCGTCTAGTCAGATGGAGAATAAGCACATCTCTATACATAATTTGTCTTGTAGAGAGTCTTACATAATTTGTACGTGGAGACTCTGCCTTCACATTCTACTGTACGTACGATTGGCTGACAAATTAACAATATAAAGTACCACAAAAACGTAGCAGACATTGAACTGACAGACATTGTTACTGTCATTGCCAGTCAAACAGAGGAGTATAGGTAATTAAATAGGCGGACGCCGAGACGGAAAGATGAAACGCCGATAAATAGGAGGACGCCAGTAAGTAGTCTCGATTTTGTATGAGCAACACCACCTAGTAAAGGTCGGAGTAATTGTAATTTGAGGACAATTAAGTCTCAATAATTAATTTCGGGAGTAATTTTTTGTTGGAAGCATAATGGCTGCCTCCTCCCACGCCTTCACTTCGAGGTAACACAGAATAACAAATTATATTTACACCGGAAACATTTTGCCCTTGATTTCTCCTGAACTTATTAACTTGTGAAGGAAAAATATTTAAGTGGAGGAATACTTGATGATTAATTGTAGCCTAAACATAAAAAGAGTTTTTGGTATTTTGGTAGTACAACTGCTTTTTTTTTTACTAAAACATAATTAGAAAATTTGTTTACTCATTAACATTCTACTAATTTTCTACTAATCTACTAATTACAGCCGATTAAAGACAGGAAAATTAAATTGACTACTTTGTTATAGGACTACGTACGGTTTCATTATATTTTACAAATTCTTATAATATTTAGAATGCTGTGTTAGTTTTACGCTTTTTCCTTTAGTACTTTGATTATTCCTGAACTATAAAGATTATTAAACTATACTATCGACGCGTTAAAGAACAAAGCATTACGAATAGCCTACTTGTACACAGAGGTAAAATGGAAGGGATGTAAACACCGTTCCTTGAAAATTACATCACAGTTATTTACAGCGAACAAACAAAGCATATATATAGGTAATATTTGTTAAATATAATACCTGATATAACACAAACCTCACGCTGTCGTCTATAAAGAAGGTAAAGATTTTCAGTCTACTTTAGGTGAAGAAACTACTGATCCAAAGATAACAGTATTCTGAGGCGGTGTACAAAAAGGGAGCTGAAAGGTGTTGAAGTCTAAAAGAATTAAAACTTTTACAATCAGAGTGAAGGTCAGTAAAGCTTTGCTCATATGGCACAACCACTTTGATAAATATGGGTAATTATCCACATATAATCTTCAGTGGTATAATTCCATGCCGATTACTAGTGGTACGATTTTATAGTGAAATAACAAAAAGTTTAATTTATCGCTGCTGTATCGAATTTTTGACCATCCGCCCTACGCAAAATCAGCTTTTTCATATATGTTTTTTACCATTATGTACAATGTATTCGTCATTACGTACATTAAATTACCTACTGTATTATGGTCGTTATCCACAATTTTTCATTGTTTGTATTTTTTTTTATTTAAAGTAGTATTACATATTGTTAACGGCTATATAATTATTGCTATATTATAACTTCTAAGGTAATGATCGTAGAAATGTAAAGAGGGAAAATGAGGGAGACGAAAAAAGATGGTGGAAGAGGGAGAGATGCAACGGGAAACTGGCTGACTGTGAGAGAGCTCTGAACGAATACACGCCTCAAGCTACAGAGAGAAATGAATCCGGAAGATACCAGGGTGAGGTATAGACCGGTAGAGAGTAAGCTACAGGAAGACAAAGTTTCAATAGAAACACAAAAGGTTGTAAATTACCCAGTGTGTTATTTAATATCTCAGCAGTTGTTTGGTGTAGGCCTAATTACGTTCCCTCACTCTGTCTCGTGCTTCTCCGTCCGTAATTTCCGCAATACACACACGCGCCCACCACAACATACATACACACCGACTAACACAACTCCTGTTTTACAAGTTTCTATTCATTGTGTGTGTTAATTAAATTATAGTAAGTCGTTTTTGTAATTTGAGGAGTGTAGTTATTTTCTATTTTAATACTGTTACTACGGTCTAACTGATCGTCGTATGGTACAGTGGAAAACAAAATACAAGACACCAATGAAGTCACTAAAAACCAGCTTTCATTATGACAATAAATTAACAGTTTGTAATCAATAAGTTTTTCAACAATAATTCAATTTAAATTTGTCAACACGCACTAATAATGTCAATTAATAGAGTTTCACACAATTATAACACAATAACACTTCGCCACAATACTTCGGGTCTTATTTGAATAAATCGCCACTGAAACTCACTGAGTAATCGCCCGACGTCAACTGACTGTCCGTCGCTGGATGCTTATATTTGTACCCCTCTAAAATGCCGGAATATTCAATCACTTTCTGGATGACATGTCGAGCAAACTGGGTATTACAGGCGCTCTAGAATCCACTAGAAACCGTGCATACTGTCTGGCCTTGAACACAGTGCGCCGACCGGTACGGTCTGGAATAGCCTCGATTGTTGACGCATGGTAAGTGTCAAGTAATTGTTTTTCATCTGAAAGTAGCAGCAATATGTACGCACACACACATTACAGCTGGGAGTTGCTGGGATAGCCGAGATACTTGTAGAACGTTCCGTATTGCATAACAATACCTACAAAGTTGTATCTCTCAACAAAATCTATAAACAATACCTATAAAGCTTTGGCCAAAAGCATAATTATAATTGGCATTTTACACGTTTCTCTTCCGACTTGGCAACAGGGAGTATCAAAAACACATCATGTTAAGCGCCTTATGGCTCAATCTGTATACTGGAATCAACAAACAAATTCAGTTAGATAATACCATTTTTTCATACACATAGCGTGTTTTGTAGTATGTATACATTGTATACAGTGAAATATTTTGTTACGTTATAATGTTGGTTTTGATATGTTTTTGTTTTTGTCCAGTTCAGGTATTATATCATATAATATAGTACATTATATATGAACAATGAAATTTGTTTATAATTAAAATGTGTAATAAATTTACCAACAATTTTTCCATCATTGGAAAATTTTTTCCGTGCTACCAAAAAACACAAACATGGGGAAGGACAGACAGACAGATACACACACACACACACACACACACACACACACACACGCGCACAATATGTATGTATGTGTATATTGAACATCCATTTCTCAAACAGTCCTTTAGGAATATTCCTCGTAAACAGCGTACACATACTTGAGGCTAGTAACTTAATGAAATTGTACGTTCCCTGTGCCGTCACACGTTATGCAAGGCCGGCCGCAGTGTCGTCGGCACGTGTTGTGGCTGCAACAGCTGATCCCACAGACACACATCTGTTTGTGTTGCGGTCGCTATGATTAGCAGGCATATGAGTCACGATTATGTAATTTCACATAATATACTTTACATGTAAAAAGACATACACACTTGGTATGTAAATTTCGACAGATTGAACGAATAAACAAACGATATTCAAATACTTTTACAGTCACTGAGGCCTTCCTGGTAGAGACTCTATGCCTTTACAGTGTTATAACGTTTTTTAGGAAAGAAAACTGTTCATTTAAGATTATAACAGGACCGCGGTAAGTTGCGACCCTATTGTAAAAACCTGATCAGTTGCGACCGAGATAAAAATTTGAACTCGTTCAATTGCGACCGAAAGCATTGTCCTATAATCTACAGACACAGACTGCGTCTACCAAAGGCGTATGAAGAGATGAGGCTCACGCCTGGAATGCGTACGGCTGTTTCCAGTGTTTATATATAATGTTGCAGCCAATCAACTTTCTCTAAGCACATTTATACTCTACATACTGAACCTACATGTGACAAAGCTCTGCCCTTGCTTCGCTCGCCCTACATAGGCATCGAAACTGCGATCTTCGGCTGCCTATCGATTCCCGGTTCCTAAAAACATTTCTCATATGTTACAGATCTTGAAGCAACGCTGGACCCTGCTCGCTGAGGTGGCAGTTAAGAGGATATAACATGTGGGGTCCATCGCATAATAAAATTTATAATTACTATAACAACACAGGTTGTCACGCCATTACTAGCTACATAACGCAACAATTGCTAGGACATCTCATTCACAGCATTTCTACCGCATATTGTAACATGTAAATTAGATCTATTTTCCCATTGTACACTATTTCCACAAGTCTGACTTGTAGACAGATGAGTCAAACTAAAAGGACATCAACATAACCTAATCTAATCTAACCTAACATAAATATTGTAAGAAAGAGGTTACTTGCACAAATGAAAAAGATACAACATTGAAAATTTATTGACGTTTTCAACAGGAGCGTTGATATTAATTGCCACATTTTTGGCCCTATTTGCCATAGATTCGTCAGATTTCCAACAGGATCGAGACCGTTAAAACAACATTCTATAACAAGCACCAAAGCGTAACTGTAACTAACATTTTAATCCCTTAGGTAGAAATACATATATATTGCATCGTTTATTTACCCATTAAAATGTTGTTAGTTTGAACAGAATGGGAATTTATTTAAAACCTACAGATACGAGACATTAAAAATTACGGAAAGTAGAATACTGGCAGATGTATGCGGGATGTACTGGCAGTATTTGAATGAATTATAAGATATCTACTCAGAATAACTTTTTAAAACTAGAAATACTAAAATAATTACGAGTTAATAAAAACAAATAAACACATTAGGCAAATGGAATAATTTGAAATTTTTCTTAGGTGTTTGCTATTTATTAAGATTTTTACGACTCTCTAACCCTGTAGCAAAGCAAAAAATGAACTCAGTTCATAAGTATAATTCAGAAAAAATGTTGATTATTAAAGGAAATTATTACAGCAGCAGGATTTATCTTCTGCTTACTTTATAGCTGTAGCCCGAGTCCAGGGTGAGTTGTTTCCAGAGTCTTTCACGTACCCTCCTACTTGCTGATCTATATTTCATAGATTGTTAGGTATACGCGTTTCACATAAGACTTTCAGTTTTGCCTGTATTCCTTTATTCTGTTAATGGTACCTTTATGCCTTTCCTTATATCCTAGTTTCTAAGGCAGTCTCTCAAACTTTAGCCTTTACCATCAATTCCAGCCATTGTCTAAGGGGTCTTCCAGATTTCTCGGGTTTCTGTTACGCCTACTTGTTGAGTACAATTTTCAAAATTCATTTTTTTTTAAAGAAAATATAAATAGAGTATTTGTAGGCATACCGTGTATTTGTATAACGCAGTCAGTAGTTTCACGGAATACTGAGCTAATAAATATGTTTTAGTAAACAAAGACAATCGGCAATAATTTAAAAAAAAACTGTTTTAACTGTTACAAGCAACAGAGGAAATTACTCACCTATTGCACAAAGGCAATGGAAGAGCTGTTGGATTAAGAAACTGAATAGAACCATTATAAATTATTTAAAGCAGTATAAGAAAACGCCAGAATTGGCTAAACTTTCTGTAACACTCTAAAATGGGAAGCCGTACTCGGTTAAAATCATATTAAAATATCATATTAAAATGTTTCAGCTACAATGAAAACTATAAAAATTATAAAAATATAAAATTATAAAATAATAAAAAAATTACTTCTTACTGGTAAAATGATGCAATGCAAACAATTAATTAAACTATTCATTAGTTTAGAATTCTTAATTAGAATAGAAATATACTTACGTGATATCATACTATATTAGGAAACATTATTTAAATAAAAGATAACTAAATACCAAAGGTAATAAAATAAGTAAATGTAACTGCGAGAGAAATATTTCCTTTAAAAAATTACTTCCTTGAACTTGAAACTGATTACGTATTAGAATGTAGTGATAATATTAATATTTTGATAACTGCGAGCTTTAAATAGCACGTCTCTAAACGTTCGTATAGCCTGTTCGTATTGTTTTGGCGCGTCACTGACGAATTTCTCTGCGATACCTTTAGACGCTGCAACCCCAGCCAGTTTGTTGCAGCTGTCTACGATCACACGCGCGTGGTTGTAACATTTCGTGCATTTAGTAACACGAAATACTAAGTGCTTATTTGTTTTTAACTGTGATTTATTAAACTTAATGACTAGAGACTGTGTTATATACAGTGAATTGTGATATTTGACTATCGTATATATAAAATTTATTTGTTGAGTTAAGTGAAAATCGGAAAAAGATGAATAATAAAAGTTGCGTTTATTTTACTTTATGTGGTGACACTTTAGTCATAATAATTCCGAAGATAGCTATCCACGTAACGTTCTGCATTAAGTCTGTTTAACGTCATTTTTTTGTGGAAAGCAAAAAGAATGCCTTTTTGTGGACTGGCATCAAAAGAATGTATATTTGTAATTTATAATTTCGAAGCAAAGTCATCATTACATTGTTGAGATCAAAAACATGTTGTGTTGGATAAGACCATCTCAGAGACGCTATAGGTAGCTCTAGTAACCAATTCAACAGTTGTTTATGTGGAAGGAAGTTATGATTGCATTAAGATATTCTTTCATAAACAGACTTTCACCTAACGTCTACCCCATTAATTTATTAACTACCACCCAATTAAGGTACGACAAAGAGAGCTGACCATGATGTTTAATTTTAACAGTGTACGGAATTATTTACTAATTGCTAAGAGCAGAGAATTACATAAAGCCGAATACAAATACAACAGATGTTTACAAGCGACTCATATTGTTTTCTGTCATTTTCACTTTTTTTTATTTATTTATAAAGTTATTTAACTACTATCAGTTACTTATTATTCATACTATTTTGTAATTACTGTATGTTTTAGGTGTAATTATGACCTGATTAAACGCTAGTATCTAAAAGAAACATTCCGAATACTAACTAAAGGAAGCTGAAACATTCTATAATGGATAAATTCAGACTATAAACCTCACAGATTATAATCTCTTACAACACTGTGTCAAGAGAAATGACGAGGAAGTATGAATACAATAAAATATATACAATTCACTGGATCGGTGGGTAAGTAAGATATTCAACAAAAGTTCTACAAGAAAGCAAACAGACATTTGTTTAATTACAGCAAACAGTATAATTCTTTCAAAAATGTTATTTATTAAGTAGGTTAAATTTGTACGCTATCTGTTACTTAAGATATGTATGTGAATTCATTATACTAGCTTTATTACATAACCAGTGAGGGATGTATAATGGCAATTTCCATAAAGATTCATAGAATTGTATGCCAGATTCAGAATTATGGTGTTTGCAAATCGACCAGGTGCTTTGAAGAAGCAGTCGACTTCATTCAGGAACCAAACTGAGTAATGTTGGAGTAATTAAGACAGTAAACGTGAAACAAAGATTGTAAGAAAAATATTTTCATGAACAGGAATAAACACTTCCTGCGATAAATTATTAGACTAACGTCGAAAATTGTCTTCATGTCGTTGCAAAAATAGGTTTAAATTATTACACTAATTTGAAAAGAACGTGATCAACAGAACGACGTAACGACTCCAGTTTATAGTCACCAAGCGATCGCCTCATTTAGGTTGTAAGAAACAAAATTAAGTGTTATTTTTAAGTAACTTTAAACATTGTATAATACATTATAAACTACCAGTATCATCTATGTTTTCACGAAAATCGATTCATTATTTGTGTGTGTGTGTGTGTGTGTGTGTGTGTGTTTAATTCAGTACATAATACAGAATTACAGCTACATTTTGTTGAACAGCATTTTATTAACGGTTGTTTGCTATGCTGTACAACCGTATTAAATTCTACTCTTTTTAATCTCACCTCTTGGGGTGAATATTAACTCTGTTAAGGGTAACACGTGTTGCCATGTTAATGAGCCACGTCTAGAGGTTAATTTCGTGAAATATCTTCCTCCCCTCTTTCTCTATTTGCTCCGTTCTCACTCTCACCGGTTTCTGCGCTTTCCTCCCCCTTGAATTTCCCTCTCTGTCTTTATTCTCTGTTTCCCTAAAATTATCTTAAACTCGAAGGTTTATGTTGTGGGTCCCCTCAATTGTATGTTTACATTTGTATCTACAACCTAACCCACTTGACTTGCTGTATTAAAATCGTAACGTCATGAAATTCTTTGTGTTTACTAATATCATTTTTAACACACCTATGACTGTTTTTTTGTTTTCTCTTTTAAAACTGATGAAAACTAATTTTGTGAATTGCATTTTAGTTGTTGAACCGTTACATTGTACTATTACATTTGCATTCAAGTATAAAGTTACGTTTCTTTACGAATGTACAAACTACATGTATGCTCTAAAACACATCGTTTTAACTGACAAGGAGAAAATAAAGGTTTGCAGCGGTTTGCTACAATTTATTGCAGTGAACAATGTTGGTTTCATTAATGTCTTTTGCGATACGCATAACTGAAAACTTTACCGTACCCTGGCACGATTTTTTTTAAAGGCGATTGTCATAAACGTGGAAACTATTTTCTCTGAAATAACCACCGACGTAATCACAATTACTGTGTATATATCTGTGTACATTAATATCATCTTAAACTGAGTCCATGTTTTCGTAATGCTCTGACGTAACAAATCAAAAAGTTAATTTCCTCTTCACCTACGAAGTGAAAAAATCAGTATGGAGAACCGTACATGACTTCCATGCTCTAAGATTTATATTTAAAAGCATTTTTGAAATGAAATATTTCCATAGAAACTACTTCTTTATACTTCTTTCTTTAGCCTTAAACACAGTACTCTGGTCACTAACGTATACCACCTCACGTTAGCGCACTCTATTTTCACTGATGATGGCAGTCGATGGCACTGCCAAAACGTTTGGTTTTTCAGAAAACATTGAACCACGGCCAAACAGCCCGGGAAGGAATTTTAAAAACAGACTACTTCTTTGTTGAGAATAACGTAGTACACATGTATAAAATTATCTCCTCCCCCTTCAATTATCATTTTCATTTATAGAAAATTACCCCCTCCCCTTCAACTACCCTTTTAATTTATAGATATTTCATCTATCTTTCTACAGTGGATTATTATGTCCTTCTTTTCAGGACACTTTATTTATCAAAATTAAGTACATACCACCTCTTGTTAAGACGTAAAACGTTGCAGGTAAACTACTCGTTTCCCTTAACCCCGATCTTTACCAAAATCAATAAGGAAGCTTTGAGTACTCTACGACTCAGGCACATATGCAAAAAATTATTTGATTCTGTTTGAATTTGCGGTAGTTATCGTTCGCAATAGAAAAATTGTACACATAGACACACAGACACACACACTGACACATTTCGGAAAATGACTTTTCTTTATGTTTTGAGGTTACTACAATCAGAATCAGCCCTTATCTCGAACACGATTTTTTCGCCATCACCATACTTCCATTTCCTTATGGAACATGGAAATAAAAAAGACATTGACAGTTGATCCTTTTACATATTTACACACGCGCGCGCCCGCGCGCAAAGAATTGTGTGAGCCTGCTATCCCCCGAGATGTCCGGTAAAAGTAAAAAATGTCGTCGTTAAACTGTATAATGAGCATGTGCTTCTGTAAAATTAAATACACTAACTTGAAAGGAAACGTATGGATAAAGTTTGGTATACTTTTGAAATGTTTTATTAACTACTTGTTATTATGCATAATAGTTTGCTATTAACCTATCGAACGTTTTGTTTCATTGACATAGTACAATTAATAAGTATATAACAGTTGTTGTTTTCGTTAAAGTAATAATTTTTAAGCTTTAGCCGTGAAAGAACAGTGCAAGTATTTTCATTAAAGAGTACCATATTAAATTTTTAATCTAACAATTTTAGTCTAAAATTCTTTTTCCCATTATCTCTTTTTCGTACTTCAATTGAACACAACTGTACCCTACAGTATATTATGAGCACAAGAAAATTATCACCCATGTATTTAGATATTTTAGTTCAATTTAAATTTAAATCTCTATTCTGTAACAAACACAATGAACTCATTTGTTGTAATCCAGATTAAACTTGCAGCTCAAAGGCAACAGACACTTAATTATCGAGAGGATTATGTCGTATTATTGCTTCCGGTAATAAACCACTGTCCAGTAGATCGTACTAAGATTATACGACTACCTCGACTAGATTAAAAGTTACTTATAGTTTAAGAATACATTACTCTTTATAAATACACCAGTTTTAAAAATAAATCATCAGTAATTAGAATTCACAGTCGATTGCTTCTGTTACCTGGTATAAAATAAGGCAACAAACAATAGAAATGATTGTCACTCCCTTACAATTTTCGAATATCACTTTTCTGATGTTCAGTGATAATAATAATAATATTGTAACAAGACATATGAGCCCAATATTTAAGTAACCAAAATATTAACACTAGTCATAATAATTGAGTCAACAAGACACACCAAGTATTTAATCTGAAATGACAAGAATGAAACTACATGAACAACCCATCAAGAAGAATAAACTCACAACACAGGAGTTAATAAAATGTAATGTTAAATAACAATAATAATAACATTATAAGAAGAAAGAAGATACAGCAAACAGTGATTATACCACAGGAACCAATAACCCAATAGATTCGGTCAGTAAGGAACAAATGAAAACAAGGAAGAAACATACTACGAAAAAGACACCTAACAACCATGGCATAAAATATAGATTCCAAGAGCCAGTCAACTATAGACTAACATCATACCCGTATAAATAATAACTGAAGAACTTACAGATTGAAAATATAGACATAACTGACTAACTTAGATGACCCATATACAACTAATAATATTGTAAATGAGTAGGACATCCTATATTAGACAAAGAGTGGAAGTAACAATAATCTCAACGTAAAAGAAGCTGTAAATAAAAGCATGATGACAAATTATGCAGGGCATCAATTTAATATAAAGGAGAATTAGAATTGTCTCATAATTATAATAATTGTTAGTCAAGTAATCAAAAAATCATGTAAGATAGAAAAAAGAACTAAATAATGAATTACCAGTTGTCATTAATAACATTAGACTTGAAAAACAAGGTTAAAATATGTAAATTTGTATCAACTCATTTCACCCATTGTTGCTACAAATAATAAAACCACATAACCTCGATACAGGTACTTTCCACCTAATTTCATATTTAATAGTAGGTAAAACATATCTAAACTAAAATATTTTGCACCTTAAATCAAGTAGAAGTAATAAGGTTTCTACCAATACCAATATCAGATACCAAGAGTAATATTTATCTAAGAATTCAAGTAAAGAAAGTGAACAAAAACAGCCAAAATGAGATTCACCATGTGAAACATAGACAAAACCACATTGTAATGTTAGATAGGAATAACAGGAGAATACCTATGTAATAAGTAAGATATAAAATCACTATTATAATAGCATAAAAGAATTATAAGCAGGGACATAATGTGTAATAAGAATAATTAAGCACACCTGTCATATGGCACCAGATGTAATTACTATTATCCAATGCTATACGCTAAGGAACAGACTAGTGTGTTAAAAACACAAGACTTACTACCAATATACTACTACTAGTAAACTATTCTAAACTAAATAATGGTCTGAAAAGACACTACATTCCCAAATAAGAGTTAAGTTAAAGGTACACTTCATAGTGCCATATAGAGGTCATATTAATGACAAAAATACCAAGGAATAACAATATATTCCAACAAACCAAAACAAACAGTAGTTATAACAACTCAATATTTACAACTGGGGCAATACAGAAGTTACACAGATACCTTTTATAATAAATAATTTGTAAATACAATTAATAGACTATTAGGCTAAATCAATGGTAGCATAAGAACTATAAAAAACCCACATATGGATTAATTTATTTAACTGAAAAACATTTTAATCACACACTGACGTTGTAGATCAGTTTTACCACCCTGAGGCAATTTTTATGAAACAAACAACTAATGTTATTTAATTTTGAACTAAAATGTTTAATGATACTTTAGATCATTAAAAAGAAGTGTTAAAAAGAATAAATTATCATTTTATACGAGGAAACGGAGTCAGTTAGTTCATTTCAGTAGACTAGGGTTTTCAGAATAGGTGAACGGCTCTTATTGGATAGCGCGACACGCAGCGGCGAATTTGAATACGGTAAGTCAATCTACAGATTAGATTGCTACATCGACCCTGCAAGATCGGCAAGACACACGACAAGTAAGTGATCATTTCTTACCAAATATTTATGCTTTCAGCGAGGAGTCTACGTCGCCAATTCGCCTAGTCGACGGAAGAATAACAAATTAAAATAAATTAACCGAAGTTTAAAAGACTTTGCTAACTAACTTCCAGTGCATTCATCGAATTTATTTACATTGGATTCAATGAACGATTGAATTGAATTGAATAAATCAATAAAACTAAAATCAAACTTCAAAAGATAAAAAATTAAACTACAATATAAATTACAAACTCTAAACGGTTCTAAAACACCGGTAAACGTTACTTACACTATTAATAATAATAATAATAATAATAAAATGCTAATTATGTACGTCAGACAAACAGTTCATAATGTTGGACTCCTACCTGGACTACGTACTAAAAACAACATCCTTGTAATCCTTGAGCACTAGCCTGGGACCGTCTGTCACATTACTTCAGGTATCCCTCCTACGGCTTCCTTATGATGTATTTTTGTATGTGCTTAAGTCGCATTGCGATCTAAATCGGCCTTCTTTACTCGTAGGATTGCCTTGACGACCGGTTCCAGGAACTCTCCCTCCTGAGCATGCCATCAACTAAGGTCTTCGGTGTTAAATCCGCCTCCAATTCTATCCGCCTTTGTTTCCACCTACCGCAGACAAATAAGGTGAGATGCGCATCATCATTTATACCAGGGCAGTACAGACACTGGGCCGTCGGTATCTTACCCATCCTATGGAGATAAGCGCGGAAATATCCGTGCTCAATCAGAAACTGAATTTTTGTTTTCCTTCCATTACTTAATTTCTGATATGGGCCTTACCGTCCACCTTCCTCAAGGCTCCTGCTCCCAAGACGTCCAAGACATTTGACACGTTTTAAGAGTACGGCTTCTCTCCTCCTTTTCTTCCCGACTTCTCTTTTCCTTCTGTGTATTCCTTGCCGCTCTATATCAAGGAGAGAATAACTAGGCCAATAAATATAACGAGCGATTCGGAGACCTTACCGTATGCACACGCAACTCTTAAAGCGCCTCTTCTCTATACCTGCGGTAACCGTTTCTGGAACTTCTCCTTCCTGAGAAAGCAGCAGCAGCAGCAGGAGCACTAATCGTAATATAGGTACAAATTACCATACTATAACAAAGCTGACCACAAAACTAGGTTTATAGACAAAAGCAAAACAAAGGTATTTAGGATTAATACTACTTGTCATTAATACTTTTAAACTAAATTATGATGAGTTATCTTCCCCGTAAAAGGAAGAATGTGGAGACCTATTCTACGTCATATACTTCGTGTCAAGTATCAGCTCGGCCAGTTGCCCTTCTATTCTGCTTTAATTGAATATTGTACTAAAGTAAACGTGATAGTTGGGTCTACGTTTCTTAGCATCGTTTGTCGTTTTACTTCTTTCTAATCATCTTTATAGTTACTTTCGTCTTTGACATCTTTGAACCACTTCAATGCATTTTTCAATAATGAAACAAAATTTGATTAAGGGTTTGAATGCTGTTGAGTGTCAGGTTAGTAGCGCAAGTGCATCAAAATATTCAGTGAAACTATTGCCAAACCAGAAACACATTAAAATACATTGCCAGATAAAAAAAAAAACAACTTAATAGATTAAAAGCAAAAATCGGTTCGTGCAAAGTTAAATTTTTTTTATCTGACTCTTTTTTGGGATAACTTAAAGTAGCGCTTTGGTTAGTACTAAAACTCGTCAGTAAACGACAACTAAGTAAAAAAAAACACCTAAGCTGTGTTGTTTGGGAAATATGTGTTGCCTGGAGGATAAAATTCCTTCCGTGAAAATGGCTCTGGTAGTGCCTTACACAAATTTTATTAGTCTTTTGAGTGTCCGGGAAAACAGCGGCAATTCAGTTCCGTCGGTCTCTGGTAAGCTATTCATAAACCCTAGCAACGGGATACTGTCGTTGGGATTTACAGGGTGGAAAGCCAATTTCAAAACGAACGCTCCTGTCCAACAGGAGGCTGTTTTCTCTAGTCACTTGTCGGGTAGATTTACCGGTCTACAGTAACGCTTACTCATACACAGACGCGAATGTTCTCTCTCTCTCTCTCTCTCTCTCTCTTTCTCTCTCACTTTCTCTCTGCTATCTATCTTTATCTCTCTCTCTCTCTCTCTCTCTCTCTTATACACACATATACACTAGCTGGCCCCTGCATACTTATAAATTTAATTAAAATTGCATTACAAGTTATTACAACTATAATTCCTACGTCTCGTTTTTATTATTAAGCCAAAGCTCTGATTATGCCACATTGAGGATACGAATTTAACATCTGTGTAAATTCTTCAAAAATAAAAACCAGTTCCAAGAAAAGCGAACTCGTGAGCGGCGGGAAGAAAAATAACAATTATTTGTTGATTTTTTTCACAACTATATTAAAATAGTATCGTTTGTCAGAGAACATTATTTCCTTATGTTCTCTAAAACGACAGTATTAATTTTACTTATGGCACGTTATACTAATTTTCTTGTATATTGGCTTGAATGCCTTTACTTACTGCCATTGTTAAAGACATGCAGTCAGGTACAAGCAGACTGTAATCCCAGCCCTCTTTGGTTACATACCTGCAACAAGAAATAATTTATTTAACAACAGAATGTAATTTAAAACGTTAATATTTAAATCTAATACAATGTTAACTTGACTTATTTATGTCTTGAACTTGTTGATGGAACATTCATACGATTGTAAGTACTATCACGAAAACCGTAAAGCAACTGAGTTTTAGAAATTTCACAAAGACTTACGCAACCAGGGCCCTAAAAATTGATAAAAAATTGGAAAAGTTAAGTCCGTGCAGGGTATCAGCCTCAATTGAATTTTAACATAAATACGAATGTAGTTTTTACTCTTTTTTTTTTAATTTTAAAGGGATCACGGGTCAAAAAAGGAACTCTAATTTTTAATAAAACTGTGAATGTTTACACAGAACAATTTGTGAGGAAGGCTATTCAAAATACAAACTAGATACCTGTAACAACTTGATAATTTCAACATACCTTGCAATTTTTTTGACCACCTTCACAATGTTTGTAAGCTATCTGAGGCTTTCACGGCCGGGTTCAATGTTATGAGAACTCCGGCTTGCCGGGCTGCCAGGCCGTGGTCCATGGTTTTTTGTGCAAACTTTTTTTTTTAATTTTTAAATAGCATTAACCACAGTTCAGTGGTCACTGACTACGAAACTTTTGTCAGTGTTTTGCAGCCTTCTGCACTGAAGATGGCCGTTGAAGGCACGGCCGAAACGTTTGCACAAAACAACCATAGACCACGGCCTTACAGCTCGGCAAGCCGCAGTTCTCATAACTTTGTAAGTTATGTTTGTATAAACATTTAAAAATTACTAGTAAGCACCCTAATCTGCAGAATTCCTTCACTATTTAAAGAAAACGCATTTATTATTAGATAAATTTAAATATTAGATAACGTTTAAATTGTTAGAAAAATTACCAAGATGTAATTTTAGTAAAACAATATTAACAACGCAGGCTATAAACACCAAGACTTCCGAACCACCGCACTAGGTTTTTAGAGAAATTTATAACCACAGTGCCTAAATGACAAACAATTTAGTCCTAGCTTTCAAGTTTATGTACGTTTACACAAAGAGCTATAGCCCCACTTTTCAGAATTATGCCTCACTGGTTTGAAAACGTTATCTTTTAAACTTTTTCTTGCAAACTCAACGCGCGAACTTTTTGAGACGGTCCAATATTTTTGAGAAGTGATGACAAGTATTAACCAAACGATATTTTGTCAATTTATTAAATATACAGATTTATACTTTGAATAAAATTTCTTATAACTTCATATCCCACTTATAAACTTTCGATTTCGGCTTCCGTTTTTGGTTCGAGGAGCCCCTTATGTTAAGAATTTTTTTGAAGTAAACATTACAGTATATTTGGATTTGTTTTAAAATTATTTTTGTCTGATAATCGCCATAGATTTTCTTAATTTAAAAAAATTTATTATCCTTTTTTTTAAGACATTATGTCCTAGAATTTAAAATTTCCAACACTGAACACTTTATTTAGGTGTATTTAAATTATCTGCCCGGCTGTTTGGCCGTGGTCCAAGGTTTTCATTAAAACCAAACGTTTCAGCAGCACCACTGGCTGCCATCTTCAGCGGATGTATCGAGTCAAAACCTAACGCGGGGTGTCGTACGTCGGGCCCACAGTACTATGGTGAAGGCTAAAGATGTCCCGCGATGCTTCCTGTACTTACAAATTCATAGTTTGGTTTTAATGAAAACCTTGGACCACGGCCAAACATCCCGGCAGATAATTTAAATACAACTGACACCGGCCGTGAAAGCCTTCGAACAATAATACTTTATTTAGATGTTAGTTAAAATGATATCTAAGTTAATACCTTATATGAAATTTTATATTTAAAATTTGTTTCCCGCACAGTTTTGTCTCTCGCCTTCCTAATTTGAACTTGTACCTGGAACATATAATCAACTTAAAAATTCATAAATTTTAAATAAATACTGAACTTAATATACATTGGTTAGTGATAGAATTTATTTTAATTTCTTTATCTTAATATTAAAATTACATAACATACTAACACGGTGTTTCAATATATTAGAACACCATGTTTAATCTGTTTTGTATGTACTGAAACCGGTAAGCTGACAATTTTATGTAACTTTGACGGATTCAGTGACGGTTGATTGGTATCGTTTTAATATACTTCAAACAACTGTTTATTCACACATCATTTACTATAAGGAATAAGAGTGTACAGCGCGTGTGTGTATGTGAGTTTTTTGACAATCTTTCGTGGGTGCATGCGTTAGTTTGTGCCGGACATTGTCAGGATAATCAAAATACTCAGGCTAAGGTGGGTTGGACACATAGAGAGAATGGAGGAATGACAGCATACGAAACAGTATTTTCTACCAGAAACCAATGGGTAGTAGAAAAAGGGTAAGACCCCGAAATAGATTCAAAGACCAGATAGAGGAGGACCTCGGAAAGCTGAACATAAGAAACTGGGAAGCCAAGGCATGCATTAGGGAGAAATGGAATCGACTCTTGGAGCAGGCCCCACCAAGGGTTGTCGAGCCACGGTTGATGATGATTGATGTGGTAGTTAGTTTCCTTGTTGAAAACAGTTTCCATTAGTTTACACATTTTCAACGCACTAACGTGAGGGCATTTAATTGCTGTGATAGAACGTATCCTATTCGCGTAGCTATTGTAAATAATAAACAATTTCAATCAGATAATTAATGTAATTATTATCTCGTTGTTGTATGCTATAATTTCCTGTGTATCTGTGTTCACCCGTACACGGAAAATCGGACACAGTTAGTTTTGACTGTACGCAATTATGAATTCACTATGTTGATGGTATTTTATAGATGAATTTTACGCTTACGCTTACATGAGCTCACATAGATCTTTCCAACCGAAAGTTATGACCAACGCTATCTGTTTGTACTTTAAAATCGTCTCGCTAAAAGCATTTAAAAATGCATTTAAAAATTATACACGACCAACTTATATGTATTAGCGCATTGCCTCTCTCTCTCTCTCTCTCTCTCTCTCTCTCTCTCTCTCTCTCTCTCTCTCTCACACACACACACACACACACACACGCACACACACACACCAAGTTGCGTATTTGTGTGTGCCGATATATGGGTTACATTTTTGTTTGATGTATATTATATTATGTATGACATTGTGTTTTCATCTTCGACTGTACACACATTTGAGACCGCAAACAACAGTTGACAATTAATTATTAATTAAAAATAAAGAAAACCAACTGCAAATCGAACCCGTATTCAATGAAGGATACACAATAGCAGCAATGTTTTGTACTGCAGCTATCGTTGCATTCTAAGTAAATGAACAGTAAGCAAAGGACGTATTTTCCTCTGTTACCTGTGTAATGAAAACGGTCCTGTTGTGCACCTTTCTGGAAACTACATTTCAAATAATACTTTTTACGTTTTACACCATTTTTATGAAACCGTCATGGAAAAATAAAAGGAAAACTTCCCTTACAAATACTACAATTTTAAATAAGGCTGACGATATCGTTAATGATAACATATTCAGATAAATTGTTTTTAATAGAAAAAAGGTAGTTCCAAAAATCTACAAAAACTTTAAACTTTTTTTACAGTTTCACACATAGACTACATTTTGTAATAAAAAATATATATCTTTTTGTTTGCGCAGACTCTTTTCTATTAACAATTAACTATTAAATTTCGTAATTTAATATTATTCTGGAGCATTTGTATGTTTATATTTTCAAAATTTCTAAGACGTTTTAAGCAGTTTTAAAACGAATAATTCTTGTTTCATATAAAAATTTATGTTTTCCGTTGTTAAATTTCTGGCAGAACTTTTCTGAACCAGTCATGTACAATTTCCCTTCAGGTGTATTTTTTATGAATTTTGTTAAGGAAAAGAAACACTTAGTCATTTTTAAAGTAATGGATACAGAAGATTGCGTTTTAAACATTTTTATATTGCTGCGCAGTACTACATAAAATATTCCCGATTAGCGTTTTTAAGCTTCGCAGCTCATAATCAGATCGGAAGTATCCATTATCCATATCAGATCCATAGGGGTATTTCCGATCTGATGATGAGCTGTGCTGTGAAGCTTGAAAGTGCTAACCGGGAATTTTTTTCTATGGTGGTGTGCAACAGTGTAATTTCTGCTTGTGATTATAACCACTATCATAATTTTATTAATTAAATTAAAGATTTTTGTAGATTAAGGATGTACAAAGTTGATAGGACTGACTATTGTCTAGCGTAGCACAATAATTTGAGCACATTTCTTTAACGCGACATTTCCAGTTTGAGTACTTATCTTTAGAGATCCGTACGCACATCATATCACTGGCTACAGTTCAGTTCACACAATATAGATTAATATTTTATTGTTCATGCAGATACATCTTTTGTGTTTACTAGCATACAAGAAATGTAAAAACACAAGACGGAAACACTATATTTACAGTGAACATACTAAATTCAGTAAAATGTACAATGCAGATAGAATTTTTGGGTGTTTCAAGCATCGTTGAAAGCTGGTGCTAGGAACTTAAATGATAAATCGGCGTCTTAAAAGTTGGAATAGATATAGGTGTCTTGAAAAATATTGATGTGTAAATAAAAGGTAATCTAGGTTGAAAATTTGTTGTCTAGTCAATGCGAAAGTATTTTTATCGTTATATTGTTACCAATAAAAATATTAAGAATCTGTTACTTTGGAAGATATTTATTTATTTATTATTTTATAAAAACGATAAATAGTGCATAACTGATTACAAACATTTAAAAAATGAGTTACTCGTTGGGAGTATACTAAAATTACAAGTACTTTTGAAAAGTGTAGAGTTGTATAAGCATTGTAGAGAGGGACTTCAATGATCTTCTGCTATTTACTTTGTGACAGTTTCCATGAAAAAAATTGATACTATTACTACTACTACTACTACTACTACTAATAATAATAATAATAGTAAACTTATGGACTAAAACAGTAGCCCAACTATACGTTAAAAATGTTATTCAAACATACTTTAAGGAAACATTGTGTTCTACGCAATACCGCGGAGCAAAATTTAAGAAAACAAGAAATAAAAGTTCAGTAATAAGCGAGGCAAAAGTTTCAGTAATATCTGTTGTTGTGTATAGCGCCAGAAAACAAAGAACTACAAAACTCTACACGAAAAACAGTGGAAAAGTAATAATATTGAAATTTGCTGTTTTACGTAGCGCCTTTACAGTTGCGGTTGGCATTGTAAAATTTCAATACCAATTTCGGCTACTGTTTTGCATAAATAGTTTACGCATATTACTGGGAGGTAATAAGCTGAACACTAACATTAATTCAACAATAACTGTATTCAACTTAACAATACAGAACAAGGACATTAATGTTATATCATCTTTCTATTTCTCTTTATTTATCTTTTCTCTCTTTGTCTCGCTCTACCTCTGCTGTTTCCGCAGAGGTACCTGTCTACCTGTCTGTCTGTCTATCTGTCTCTGTCTGTCTGTCTGTCTGTCTGTCTTTCTCTCTCTTCCTCTCTCTCTATCTCTATCTATCTATACCTCTGCCTATTTATCTCTTTCTGTCTATCCATTTATTTCCCCTGTTAAAGGGTAGTAGGTATCTGATTTAATAACAGTGTAAATACAAATTTACAAATAATTCTTAGTCTTTATTACGTCTGCTTCAATGGAAAAACAGTTTAACATGAAATACTTACTTCAGAACACCTATAGGAAGTTTAAAAAAAAAACTCCTTGTCCTACTGAACCACTGTCGTCCATCTACATCATTCCTGAGCAAGGGAGGAGCTTTTTATCTTTGTATCTTAATGAATGAGGCAATGCTGAGATCTTCACATGCTGCAGTCACTTGTTTATTTTTCCTCCACCGCCACATCTCATTTTTACATGTTAAGCCTATACACCGCCTAAGCAATTTTATTTAACACCTGTCCAGTAGCTACACTGCACACCTATTAAGGATTCACAGAAATACGCTATTTTTATAAAACATACATTTCATCTGTAACATTACGACTCGATTAACTGTTCTTACTGTGAAACCCATCGATTACATAGCTTTTAGCCTTCGCCGTTCTCGTTTCGATTCTAATTCATTACTTTGTAACATTGTATTAAACAGGTCAAGTCGTTTGTATCACGCGTTTTAAGAACGAACTTAATTAAAATAACAGCTACAATGAAAATATAAAGTCGTGCTACATAATATATTATATTTCTTTGGACCTCTACTTTCTGAAACGGGAAACACTATTATTAAAAATAACAAAACGATTGAAAGTGTATAAAACAAAACCTCTCTCACACATTATTCTTTAAAGTTTTCAGCTAAACTATTCCGTGTATACACAAATGTAACAAAATATGCAACAGCTAGTGGATAATAGAACGCACCATGTGCTATATTCTGTCTCGCCTGCTAGTGCGCGCGTGTTTCTACCGTGGAAGGGTTAGTCATTTGGTTAACAAATCTGCACATGTGGCCTATGTAGGGTGTCGTTTGAGAGCTACATACTGTACGGCTTCAGAAACTGTGTGTGTTCTATTCAAATGCAGTAATTCAGATTTACATTTTGTTTGCCACGTTAATAACTAAGGCGTGTACAATCCGTAACTGTATACTTTATGATAAGAAATGCGTCGATATATGAAAAGTGGTCCAGTGGTTTTCTGTTTTTTGTAAAAACACTGAACAAAGACGATGTTTGTTGGTCAGGAAGTTTAGTAGCTGAGTAATAAAAGTATTTAAATACTAAAGTATGCTGGAGTAACATGTGTGGTGTAATTCTGAGTCATTTCCTCGTATTTATTTACTCATTGTTTGTAATGTGATTGTCGAGAATGCCTAATTACAGTTTTGCTGAGATGTCAGATATGCATCTAGTGTATGAACTTTCAAACTGCGATTGAAAGAACGCACAGCAACTTTACGTAAAGCGGTTTTCCAACTGAAAGTTTCAGAAAATCCTTGATATGCTGCACAATCGGTTAAGGGAAACTGGAATTTTGTTGCCCGACCCGTTAACGAGGTAGGTCTTTTATAAGAAAATGAAAGAGTATTGAACAGAATTAGGGAAAATCCTGAAGTGAGTACAATGAGAATTGCTATGATTGAAGGTATGGATCACACAACTGTGTTTAACATTTTTCAAAGCTAACACTTAAAACCGTACCATCTACAAAGAGTACAAGGCCTTGAAGATGTTGACTATGAACAGAAACGGGCATATTGTTTATTTTTCTAAACAAAATTGCAATTAAACCTCAGTACTTATTTGGTCACTGTCATGTTCATTAATGAAGCAAGTTTCATACGAAATGGAATTACTAATCTCTGTAATTCTGTAATGTAATTACTGGGCAGAACAAACCCCACTACACATTCCAGTCTTTGCAGCATCCAGATTCTAGCAGTCCTTTTCTGTCAATGTCTGGGCATGGATCATCGGTGACTTCGTGATTGGTCCTGTTCTTTGGCTGAAACACCACAAACATCTAAATTTGCTTAAAGATTAGAATACCTCATGTAAAGGGGATGTTCATTTGTTAGGCAAAATATCCACTTCCAACCAACAAAAAGCTAAATTTCTTAAACCATGTTGTACTTCACCTCGTTCTGCAAAAACAAATTGTTTTAAATTCTAGTAAGTTGATATAAAATACGCAAGAAAAATTGAAATTTAGAAATATGGAATTTGAAAACATTCCAAGATATATTTCCAATAAAGTGATTCTGAAAAGGAACGATTTAGTAATCGTTATAATCAATATTAAAATTCTTGAATTTTAATTTTATTAAGTAATTTTAGAATTTACTTTTATAGTAAGCTATATCTACTGGAAAATATTTTCAGAATAAATTTTGGTTTGTAAAATTATTATACGAGATGTATAATAAAATGTTTGTAAAAAGGTAATGTTAATAAAAGGATAAATAAACAATGAGTCTGGCTCCGAGTAATAAAAACCATTGTCTAAGAGGAAGGTAATAAATCCTAGCACTTTTAATTAATTACTTCATTGCTGTACTCAGAAAAGTTTAAATCATCTTCACTGACAACGGATAAAGAATCTTCCTCCAGTAATCAAAGGTATAAGCTTTTACATTTTGGTTTCTAAGGTTTCCTCTACACAAACATTTAAGTTCGGAGAGTCAACAGTTTCGTCGACGTCCTGCAGTTTGCTTCCAACCGCCGATAATACAAACACCATTTAATACAAGCATCATTTAAAATACTTTAATCGTAAAGACGAAAGTAATCAACATTATAAGTAATTAGCTTAACTAATTTACACAAAAATATTATTAGAAAGTCGAAAATTTTTTTAAAAAGTACTTTAAAACATTATTGAAAATTATATTAAATTAAAAGTGTTTGATAAAATACACGAAATAGACAACATTACAAATAAAAAAATATATGACAATATTATTTAAGCAATAACTATAGCACAATTTTTTTAATTAACTGATGTAATTGGAGAGCCATTAAAAATGGCCAATTAGAACTTAACAAATAATAATTTACAAGGAACATTTTGCGTTAAACCTACTCCACGTTAAGAAAATCGACTTTAAAAATAACGTTTTATTAGATTAAGTGATTCGTTATTACACATCACGAATTTGGTGTCAGATAAGAGAGATAATAATTTTATATTCGACGATACTTAATACAGGCTTACGATAACGAAAGAAATACCTGTGCAAAATAAGGGCAATATATGCGTAAAACTATATATATATATATTTCAAAAACGCGAATGTTCGAGTTATTGTTATAATTGCTTATTATTTAAGGTGCATAGGCCTATGTCATCCAGCTTCACATCTTCTTAATTCGTTGAACACTATAAAAATATTGAATAAACAATAAACAAATGGCATTACTAAGTTAACGTACGAGATTTTATAACTACTATTATAGCTAAATTGTATGCATATTTATTTAAATATAAATATTCAAACAGATGGAATCAGAAGAGCGGGGTAATTGAAAGAGTTGAGAAAGCCATTTCGTGACTCACAAAACTGCAAAAACGATTTTTCATGCGTACAAGCTGCAGACTGCAGAGTAATGCTGATAACATATCTTCATGACAAACAGCAAAAGCATATTCTATAGAGTTTATCGAGAACAGGAATATAGATTGCGGTGTGTGTGGTGGACAAGAGTGCCGCCACGTGACCTAGTTTTCTTTTTACCACCAAAACGCTTTTCACCGGGATGCTCCAGATACGTACATATTTATGGAATACGCTCCAGTGTCAGGTTGGCCAACAAATATTTACAAATAGAAGCATAGTTTTTGTTAATTTAGATTTCAACGTAGCCACGGTTGATCCAGAAGTTAAACAATGTGAGTTACATATCGTTTTGTAATAACGGTACACAATTGTGACATCAGAAAAGTAATTATGTAAATTATGTATTTATGTATGTTTAGCTAAAATAATGGAACGTGTAATTTTGCTAGATGTTAATCAATCGCTTCAGGTATTTATAACAAAACTCTAGTATAACGTTATTAAAATTTCAACAAATTGTTGAATAGATTCATAACTAATATTTAATTCTATTTCTTTTATATTTTGCTAAAAATTCTGCTGCGAGGATTGCATTTATTATCGCATCAAAACAGTGGAAATCAAATAACTGAACATCAGAGAAATTATCTAAACTATTGTGTACCGAGCTGCTGAGCCGTAGTCGAGTGCTTAAATTTCCGCCTCTAAACGTTTTTTAGTGAGGGTATATTCACTGGAAACAAAGCAAGAAAGAAACGTTCGCAATGGTGACAGGGCGAAATTATCTTACAATTGAGGCGTAAGCAATGAACCGGCCGAAAGAAATATGTCATTAAACAGGATTTAGAAAATGCGTTGAACTTGTGTTTGTATGAAGTAGGACGAGACAGTATACTACACTTTGTAACAAATTCTGCTCCTTGTGTGGTGAGGGCAGCAAGTGAACTATAGATGTTGTATTCTCAAATAGTGTATGTTATTTGTCTCCCGCTTACAATTCACTGAGTGATTTAAGACGTTCAAGGCTAGTGTCTTCAAATAGACACGTTTGTTGGAATTGGAAGAAGACTTTCCTTAAGGCTCAGCTTTGCTTACTGAAGTTTAAAGAAGAGGAATGATCTTTGTATTTTCCATTACAACCCACCCCAAAATGTTGAAGAACGTGGTTTAATGCTGCAAACTGTTATTCTACAAACAATTAAATAGAGAATCATCAGTTGTTTTCAGCAGATTTAACAGTATCGACAACAAAAACCACTGAAGAGGTTTTTTCAGCTTCGCTGCTAACAGATTTAATATACATTAAATGTTACTTTTGTGTCTTCTAACCATCAAGCATTCGGCATGAAATTCTATGTCAAGAATTTTGAAAGATATAGAAAGAAAGGTATTGTATGCAGACGGTGAAGTAGCTGGAAATGGGTAAAATTATAAAGTCAGCGTAATGAAATATAAATATTTAAAAATAAAATAAGACACGAAATAAGCAGTAGCTTACACAAGCTAGACTAGCAACTAGGGATAATAAAATAAAAATTTAAAGAGTATTTCATAATTAAACAAACGATACAAGAAAACAACTTGTATAAAAGTTGATAAAAGGGATGCAATAGTATTAATTAAGAAGATCGATTATGTAAACAAAATAGAGAAATATATAAAAATGCTAAAAAAGAATTCAGCTGAAACATACCACATAGCGATATTAGAAATGATAAAAAAAGATCTCAGGAATCACTTCTTTTCTTCGAGCGCAAAATTATTTTATATGCTCATTTCTGTATTGGTATAGAGCACATTGTACTAAATTTAGTATGCACATAAACGTATGCACACTTTTAGTTATTTCAAGTCATATACTAATACTCACAGTCTACAAATAAAATATTACTCTTATTGACATTTCAAAATATCATGTTAACCTGCCCTGGCTTTTTGGAATTATGTATTTCATATTCTATCATGTATGTAAAAATTCCCACAAAATTAGTTACTGAATCCTCAAGCAATACATCGATTTCATAAAAATTATTTTTCTCACTAAAAATAGTATGCAGAGACTAAATATACTATAATAAAAGTGGTTACATAAAATATATTTACTGGAATGTTATAAACACTACTTAACCAATTAATGTTTGAATTGCATAAATACACAAATGAAGATGACTTGCAAAGGATGCTTCACTCCTTAAATAACATTGCAAAAGAATTTAATATGGAAATATCTGACAAAAAAAAATGTGTGGCTTTTAAATGAACATGGTCAGTTAAATATAAAATAAAATCATTTTGGATGGTAAAATTATAGAGCAAGTGTCAGAATTTATCTATTTAGGCTGTAAGCTCTCACTTAAAAACGAAGAAGATATTAATGGGAAAATTAATAAATATAACCAGATAACAGAAACTCTCCTACGTGCTTTAAAACACAAGGCAAGGGAAAGGTCTATAATAAAATTATACAAATCTATGGCAGTTCCTACCCTTACTTATGTCTCAGAAACGTGGACAATGTCTTCTAGACAAATATCAAGAATTCAGGCTACAAAAATGAAATTATTGCGTTCCATTCACACGCTTAGATATGAAAAGAAACAATCAGATAAGAGAGGAACTGAAAGTTAAAGAAGTAAACGGTATCATCATTAAGTATAGAGAAAGCTGGGAACAACTCATTAGCAGAATGGGCAGTGACAGATTCCCCAAGGTAGCCTTATTGTATCAACCAAAAGGGGAGAAAAGCCTGGGAACACCGAAGAAGACGTGGTCCGACCAGTTTGAAGCCGGAACAGACTTAACAGTCTAAGTCGTGACGAAGAAGAAGTAGAAGAAATACATAAATAATATTAATAATAGAGGCAACATGATGTCAGGAATAGTGTTGATGATGAATATAAATAGAAAATGATGAATTAAATTATTCTGTTTTCTACATAAGCTCCTGTGTTTGCACAAACACAAACATCACGCATTACAATTGGAGAATACAAATTTTTCCATTAAGGGTTCTATTTACGCTTTTAGTTGACTTTTGTGTAAAATTCATGTAGTACATATTTGTTTATCCTTACTAATGTACAAAAAACTAATAATGGCCGTGACATTTATTTAATGAGGAAATGCTTGAGAAAATTAGAAAACTGTGTTTGTCAGAAAGAATGCCAGGTGCTCACTGAGGTAAGACAATCCATTGGTGCATTTGAGCGTAAATTAGACTCAGGAAATTTTCAGCCAAATAACTAGCGTGCAAAAGTTGGAATTAAATGGAAGTGCACTGAACCAATATATTGAATCCGGCAGGCGCCGACAGTTTTCTTCTTAATTATACAAAACTTAAATTTCGTCTTCCTGCAGAAAGTTGAGTGCACTGTTTCACTCTACAAGACGTTTTTCTACACAAATATTAATTGATAATTGAATTGTGTTTTATAAGGAAATGAAAGAGAGAGAGAGAAAGAAAGAAAGAGAGAGAGAGAGAGAGAGAGAGAGAGAGAGAGAGAGAGAGAGAGAGAGAGAGAGAGAGAGAGAGAGAGAGAGAGAGAGAGAGAGAGAGAGAGAGAGAGAGACAGGAAAGCGAGAAAGATAGAAAGGTAGAAAGAGAGAGTAAATGAGAGCAAGGGGATGGAGAAGTGGAAGAGGGCTTCAGATATAAGAAGACAATAGTAAATAATAGCTATCTAATAATTCTGGCTTTCTAAAAAAAAACGTGTTCTTATAAAGTACACCAAAGTATTGGATGAAAGTTTTACGAATGATAGTAAGAACTGATTCGCCAATGGAAACTATGTCACCATTATGGCTAGAGATTTTATCACAAATTTTTATTTATATATTGGAAAGCGGCGACTATATTATTTGCGATTTCCTCAAAAATTCTAACAACAGATCAGTGAGACCACTAACGTGTGTGTTTTAATTTTAAATGTTTTCTCAGACAAAAAAGGAGAATTTCATTACACAACCTTAACAGAAACATTAAACATTAAAAATATGAGAGGCTGTAAAATCAGCACACATACACACAAACTACCTTTTGTATAATTATTTATAAGTGTTTATATTATGTAAATAACCTGTTATTTTTAGAGTCTTCAAATTCATAATCTTATTAGTCTACAGACGCGTAAAGCACAACAATCTTGTTACGTTATGTACCGTGGGTTTCGTTACAGAGTGTAAGGCTGTGAGAGGCTGTGACGTATTATGTCAGTTCGGCCTCAGTGTCATCAGCACATGTTGCGGCTGTAACAGCTGATGCCGCAGACTCACATCTGTTTGTGTTGCTGTCTGTAAGATCAGTACATATGCGGTAATGGAATTTTAAATGTCCTGGAGGTATGCAGAGAACACTCTTGAAGACGCATGTAAATAAACTGTGTACACAAACAACATAATAATTGTAGGAATATTGCAATTATGTTTTGCTCGTGTCGTTCTCCCCTTTGCGCGTGCGTGCACACATACATACACCGCATCATGTTAATCGGGCGTGTGTATGTTGCTTTTGTGTAAATGTTTTAATTAATGTAAATATTGTATTAATTGATTTTTATTAATGAAAATGGGTTTGCATAAAACAATATAAAAATAACCGGATATAGGCCTACAAATATTATGATACAAATATAATGTACAAATATATTGTACAAATATTAATTTAAAGATTTTTCAAAAGACAAGGTAAGGCAGAAAAATAACAGTACTGCTTGTATAAACGCCAAGTTGGAATATTTTTGCATCGTTTGTGCGTGAGTACGAATGCGTGAACATGCGACATATGAGTTTCTTTGCGCATTAATAAGTTGCATGTATAACCTTGATTATAACTTTATATTTAAATATTTTAACGAGAAGAATACTGTAGCGTTCTCGTACTTCGTTCGTAGTGTTATTCTATTCAATATCAATTCTTATTGAGACTTTTGCTGAAAGAATGTAAGTGAATGAAAACTGAAAACGCACTAATCGATATACTATGAAACGAGTCAGATTTTAGTATATTTATGAGCGACTCAAGTGGGTTTTCGATTACCGACCATGTCGGACATTTTCCTGGGACACACCACATTTGTCAGTCTGCTATACACAAGTCTATAACGGTATCGTAAAATAAAATTTCAAGTGTTTGATGTAATTCTAGAGGTCGAAGTACAGAGTAAGTCTTAAGGTGTTTGATAAAAATTCACTTTTCAATATCTAGGCATATTTTTCCATTGTTGGCTACAATGAAAACTGGAGGGATTATAATTGCGGAGGTTAAATACTTACTTATCTCTGAGAAACAGAGGATATGGTATTAAGTCAGATGGCAACTTTAAGCATTTGAAAGTTGTCACAAGAGGTGAAAATTATTCAGACCGGTAGTAAAGACTGGTTAAGACAGGAACAGTGAGGTTTAATGCAGGAAGAAGCGAAGAAGGGTAAGGAAGAACTTGGTAATAAATTAAGTGCAGAGAGTACAAATTGTTACGGATCCGACACTGGAATGCTAACAAAAGGAATGAGTGGCGAATAGAGATGTTAGATTTATGGTGCTGGAGAAGGGCAAAGAAAACACGTTGGATACATAAACTGGATAATAAGAAAGTTCATATACTCGTGAATGAAAAATAAAAAATTATGGGAACTATAAACGGGGTAATGCAGAAAGTGGGAGTTGATAGTTACCACGAGTTGGAGAAGTTAGCAAAGAGTAGGAAATTGTGAGTGCACGAAAGGAATCATTAATAAATACCTTAGGATTGGGAGTTCGAGCAGAAGAGATAAAGATTAAACTTTAAAATAGTTATGTTAAGAGTAACTTTAAATTTTATATAGAATCAAGAAGTCGTTGCATATGACTTCATAGTCAAAGTTGGAGGAGCCACAAACGTGACTGTCGTATCTGAACAACAGTATTATTAACTTTTAAGTGATTTTGATTCGTTGTTATATAGGATAAAATAGTAGTTTCTAACCGTTACTGGATAACAGATATCCAATATCGAGTTTGAAATTTAATTTAATGCTTACATACACATAAAATGACAAATTCAACAAACAAAATGTGATTACTTCATTAGTGTCATAATACTTAACTTAGTATTCTAGGTAAAGTAAGTTAAGGAATCTTGATTTAAGAATATACTCATATTCTTTGTGAAAATAATAATCGAATTCATGGAGCATTTTACGTTTTTCGACGTCTGTGTTCGTAACATTTGGTTTCGTAGGAGTAGGTATTTGCAAAATTCATAGACAGAAATCCGATATACAGAAAATACTTTTCTAAACGGTATTAAGAATCGTGAGCCATAGAAACATATTAAATTCCGTTGTTTTCAAACTCACCCCAATGGTGAATATTAGCTCTGTTAAGGGTAACATGTGTTCCAGTATTAATACGCCTCATCTCGAGGATAATTTTGTAAAATATGTTTATCTCTCTCTCTCTCTCTCTCTCTTCCTCTCCCCCTACTACGTATGTATATCTGTTTCTCTCACCCTCACATCCCTGGCTTCCTCTCTTGCTATCTCTCTTCGTCCTAACTCTCTGTTACTCTGGCGAGTGCTGTAAGCTATAAACACTAGAGGGTTTATGTTGCGGCTTACCTCAAGTATATGTTTACATTTACATCTGCTGTATAAACCAGTGCGGTATCCGTTTATGATTACTGTATTCGTCATATAAATGTAAAATGTAACTTGTGTTAACTAACTAAAATTATATTAAGTTTAATTTAGGTACCTGTGAATATATGTAGACTGCGTGTGAAATTCACTGTTGTTCATACAAAAGTTATTTTTTAACTGCATTTATTTAATTAAAATTGCGCAAATAAATCTTAATATTAGCGACAAATTTCATTAAAATAAGGCGTTTCTTAAGGCAACAGCGGTAGTACTAGTTGTTGTTTAAGGATTAACTGACGTTTTCACTGCAAGAAAAATACTTGACAGCAAATGATAAAACTTGGCATATTTTACAGGCTACTTCCCAGGTATATCCTAGTTTGTCGTTAACAGAGTATCCGATGTTATTAAAACTAAGAAGCCAGTCTATGATCACTCTTTTCAACTCAACACGATACATTTCTACAATAGCCTATATTCCCCAAAATGTTGCCTCCCACAAGTATGCCTGACAATATCATGAAAGGAAGAGAGAGATAATGAGGAAGAAGAAGAAGAAGAAGGATGAGGAGGAGGTGAATGAGAAGAAGGAGAAGAAGAAGAAGAAGGAGAAGAAGAAGAAAAACAGAAGGAGGACTTTGAAAAAGTAGATTATACGGTAGACCATCTGATAATAAAAAATTATTAAATAATAAGTACTTTAGTCTATACATTAAACTCCAATATAAGCTCTGGCTGGAAATATAAATATTACAGTATTTGTTTATTTAACATTATAGTTTTTGTGTAACTTTTCTCACAACAAATATATAATTAAGCGAGTTACTTTTTTGCTCCCGTTGTAAGTGTTCCCAACGAACTACTCTTTCATCATGAATCTGTTTCGTTTTTTTATTTACTTTTTAAAGTATGAATCCCTCAAATATTCTACTGTGAAACTCTCCTTTCTTCTTTGTGGTCGTTACCGACACACAAGGTTGAATGATATCAAGTCCAGTAAAGTTACGTATTTTACATCAGGCGACGCAACGCAAGGAACGAAAAAATAAACGAACTTTTATTGCAGTTACTTGTAAAACACAGATAAAAAACATATTGGCTTTATATAATCTACTTTGTTGACCACGTACCGTTAAGTATTGTGCCATTTAATACAATTTTTATGGGGGTTGCAATAAAACTGTTTCTTTACTTTTTCAACACAATGAACGTGAGGAAAGTAAACAAATCGAAAACTTTTTAAATATAATTACGTTTTACAGAAATTAAAAAGGCCGAAACAAGACTAAAATATAGAGGAGACTACCCTCGTCTTAAAGACCCTCGTCTTAAAGAAATAAACAAGTCAATAAAAAAGATTAAAAGTACTAGATACAAGCCTCCTAAGAGGAGGTACAGTTGTAGAGGAGGCAAAGCAAAATCTCCACTTTTTTCAACAGCATGTCTCACTCATTGAAGATGTAACGCCTTACACAACACAAACAATTTTCCCCGTCTCTGTAAATGTAGTCGTAGTGTGAGAAAAGGCTTAAACTATTTACCTTCCGACTAATAATTCGCATTTCTTAAACGCTTTCCTTTGTGCCTAACGTTTTTCTGAGTTTACTTTTATTTTCATTCAATTTAACAAACGTGAAAACGTTAATACTTGAAAACCTAGCGTTTAACTATTTTAAGAAACAAAATTCTAGAGAACGGTGATCACAATGTCATAGCGTAAATTAACTGATTAAAATTAAATATTTCTTGTAATTTTCAAGTATACCGTCTTTATTAGTTTACGTTACATATTCTTTATGTAAGTTAGACTGAAACCTGTTTTCTCGCTTCTAAAACATACTAAATTGTGAAAAAATCATGTAACCAAAAAGTCACTGAAATAACTTATACATAGAAATAATTTTAAACTTTTTTACTGAAATACTGTTTAATAAATACAATTACTTAAACATGGAAATAGGCTGCAACGAGTCAGCATTCAGGAGAACTTCTGATTTTGTCTTGTTCATTCTCTCTGTTTTCATGGTTTTTGTCCTATGATACCATTAGAGATACAGTGGCGTAAAAAGGGGAAAAAGGGGGTTTAATTCTCCCTAAGGCTATTAAAAAATTCGATAATTACTTAACAAAAGTGTATTTAAGCCGGTTACAAACGTTATACAATAAGACTTTTTTCAGCACTTACAGTATTTGCTACCATTCAGTTAAACACGTGTATGTTCTTGTACTAAGCAAACACAAACAAAGTATCTTCTCAGAGAGTGTTCACGTTTTACTTTCGTCTAATTCTCTGATCTCTTCACTGTAATTAATACAAAGTGCTCATTTTGTTGCAGAAGTCACAGACAGTACACAATAAGTAGACTGAAATCCAGATTAAACGTTCAACTCAGAGGCGACAGTTACTTAGTCCACTGTACAGCGGATTATGTCGCGATACTGTCGGAGTTAAAGCGATGTCCAGTAGATTATGTAAACACTATTCTGTCCCTCCGGCTGGGAAAACAGTTGTGCACAGTTTAAGAAAAAACTCCAGTTTACAGTCAGCTGATAATAGTTACAATCTGCTGTCTACCGTTTTGATTACCTTAAGGCTAAAATATAATCAATAATCTCTAACGTGAATGGTTAAAACAATTACAATAAGATTTTTCATCTTTTAATCTGTAAAAAGGAATATGTATACCATAATGTTCGTGTCAGTATAGACAATGCCAGTAATAGTAATGTTTTGTTTTCTTTTCTCTCTCTCTTTTTTTTGTAATAGGGAAAAATGAGTTTTTGCTTTAAGTGTGGGGCTCCCATTTCAAGTGAACTACACACTAAAAATCCTCCTCCCTTGATCGAGTACTAACCTGGAACCGTTTATCATACTACTTCAGACTAGGCCATTTTACTGCGCCCAATGGGTTCACATCTTCGTTATGCTACTTTATAGGCTGTCTAAATCTCCCTTATTTCCTCGAAGGATGCTCTTTGTAAAGTATCACGTGACTGCAGAGGTCTTCCCCTCTTAACATGTTTCCGACGACGTTATTTAGATCTATCATTGCTATATCAAAACCAGAGACGCTCTTCTCATGTCCCACCTATTACAGTTGAAGAAGGTGTGCTCCGTTGACTTATGTGCTTCACATAAATCCTACCTACATACCACTACTTACTCTCTAAAACTATATAAAAAGAACTGTTACTTACCCTCTAAGTCCGCTGGACAGAACCGAGAAGCACCACCATTGACGCAAGGTTGTTCGTTGTGTAAACTTGTGTCAGTGTGGTGGTGCTTCCCGGTTTTGTCCAGCGGACTTAGAGGATAAGTAAAGGTTCTTTTTATATAGTTTTTCTGTAGTTGTATTTAACTTTGTAGAAGATAGTGGTTTTTTTCTTTTTTTGCGGTCTACGCTGGTTAGTGAAGAATTTTTCGAACACTGGTATTCGACGAGCCACGTGAAACTATGGTGACAGGCAGAATGTTTAGAATAGGATAGCGTAGGATAGCAGCTCTTGTGCGTGCAATGCTTGGGACGTACATACAGTTCGATATTACCTGGAGGCTCCTTTTTCCTTTCATGTTCCGTAAGGAAATGGAAGAGTGGTGGTCGCGAAAAAAAATGTGTTCAAGATAAGGGCTGATTCTGATTGTACTATCCTCAAAACATGAAGGAAAGTGATTTTCCGACAACGCGATCGTTTACTACTCACACCGGAATGACGCTAAATGTCACCGCAATGTCTTTTGGAACAACGACAAACACCACACGCTTGACAAGTTGCAAACTATAAACAGACCAGAATAAACACGTACACACACACACACACACACACATGTTAGTGAGTACTAACATGAACAGAAATAAATTTGCAGAAAATTATTATCATATTAGCTGCCACGTAGTATCACAATTTGTCCAGAAGAGTCCCATAAATAACTTGTCATAGTTTAGAGGGTAATAACGTTACATATAGTCTAACACAAAATACGTAAATAACGTACATAATTAGTAAGTTTATTATTACAAATAGTTACCGTTTCAATAGCAAGGGAACAAGGTATATGCACAGAACAGTTAAGCATTCTCCTTTTACTACATCATACTGAACGAACAGTCGAACAGGTATGTTAATTTATGGACTAACGCTTAATGAACCCTTACATAATCGCCGGCCGTTAGTTACTGTGCAGCGAAGACCCATGTAGCAGAGTTTGTCGTTAACTGGAACGTTAAGTCTCGCGGATAATTCGTCTAGACACGTTTGACTAGGCTACATTTGGTGGACGTGTATTTTGTTCATCGACATTCAGGCACATTTTGTTTTCTTTAACTGACTAAATTAAGTGATATTTTTAACAACTTTTATTTGTATCACTTCAGGAACATTAATAGAAAGCGATTTTTGGTTCTTCATGCTAAAATCTACAAAATAAAATATTTATATCAGGTACGTGTATGTACATATGCCTCATAAAATTGGTAATAAAAAATTGTTTTCCAAGGTTTTATATAAATAGAAACTACTGACGTATTCTCATAGAGTATGAGAGTAACTCTCATAGAGATAACATTCTTGCTAATATATAGTGGACGTGTTCGTAAGACCTTAGACAGCGCATCCCTCCATCTAGTACACTTAGTTCGGATAAATATGGGTAAGTTTAATATTTATGACTTTATAGTTTCATAAATTCCACTTTAAATAATCAATATCCGATTAACGAGCTTTCTTCGATTGTAATATATCGAAAATTATAATTTCTTTTTAACAAATGCAAACTGACTGTAAAATTAGTAAATTATAAGTACAACTAAGCTAAAAATTGTGTAAATAGCTGTATAATTTTAAAGTGATTTTCATAATTTGAAAGTAGTGAATGTAACTATGTAACAGTGAACACCTGCCATTATGTAAGTAGATAAGCTTGGGAATAAAGTAAATTTTGTAGGGTACCTAATTGGTACTACACTTGAAAGTAAAAACAGTTGACGTGAGTAACAAATGTTAAATTTTATCAATCAAATATATCTGAGTGGGAGCGCGCTCTAGTAACAGATCGTAGGCGTGGCTAAAAACCAGAAGATAACCGAAGGTAACTGATGCTACTTCACGTGGTCAATTTAAGCCTTCCGATTTAAATAAACACGTTTCCGTTGCTACGCAACCAGAAGAGAGCAGAAGGTAACCGACGCTTTATTGCGTGGGCAATTTAATCCATGCTATTTCAAGTTTAGACAAATTTCGCCAAACGTGAGATCAAGCCCAATGAATTTCTCATACTCGAAAACCTCGAGAGGTAATGTGTCATAAAAATCGTAAGAGCGGTTTTCGAGAAAAAAATCAGCATGTAATTATTGCTCATTTAATAGCTTAGGATAGGATTATACAGACACATTATATAGCAATATCTGCACTCCCTATCCCTTACATAAAAATATTATTTGACTGATGCTTATGTACTTAATCCGTTATCAGTTTGTTCACACAATTATACGAAAAACGAATCTGATGAATTTCCATCATATACTTAGATAGTATCAGGAATGGTCCATATATACATGTACAAATGTACTTACAATCACAATTGCAGGCGTACAGTTAAGTTTCTTCCAGAGTTGGTTACTGACCTAAAAAAGAGAAAGGAAACAGTTACGCTTTTACAAGTACAATAACATTTAGAGTAAGGATTTTTTTTTAATTTTATCTACCTGATCATTCCATAATTTTTTTCTTAAAAATAACGGGATAGTTCACCGATAAGTGTATATTACTTGTAATACACTTATGATTACCGTTTTCCTGAGTGTAGAATCAAAATAACGTACAAATATTAAAACTTGTAACTATGATTTTTCGAAATATTAAGCACCTGCTACATATTATAGATTACTATGTTACAGCGATAACACTTTAGTGACAATTACGAAATTTCGAAGAACACGAGGGACACTACAAACGTATTAAACTCTTAGTTTTCATCAGTGGGAATTCGATTATCCTACATTTTGCGATGTCGCCTAACTAGGACAGGCAACATAGCATCTTCAACAGTAATGTTTGTTGTTAATCAACTCAAAACACTGTCGCGTAATTGGTGCTTGAGCGGACAGAACAATCACTTCCTGAAACTCTCACTTTCCAGTCATTCACATCCCTCGTAGTAGCAGTAGACTTTGGACTCGTTTGACGTAATCAGATATTCCTCTTAGATTTATCCAATTTTAATCAGGTAGTAATTAAATGTTGATAATAAAATATGTTCACAAGAACTGCAGATATTTCAGTTAGATCTTAACAGATTAATTGTTAATAGAACGCGAATAGTACTGCAATGCTGATTGTTTATACTTATTTTACCAACCTCTGGTTTATGCGGATACAATTAATTACACCAGGATGAATATGGTAACCCAATATATCGTCCACCGTCTCATAGAAGATTAATCGAAGCGCGCGCGGGTGTGTGTGTACTGTGTGAGTGAGTGAGTGAGCGAGGGAGAAAGAGGGAAAGAGAGATTGAGAGAGAGAGAGAGAGAGAGAGAGAGAGGAGAATGTGTGTGCGTATTATTATGCACGTGGATGTGCACTTGCACCTCTTTTTCCTTCACATTACGTATACTCACAAAATTTATTATTTTTAGAAGAGCTAATTTTTTTTATCTACGTGTGTGGAGATAATATTTGTTGTTTTGTAGGATTGATCATCTGTTTGAGATTTCGGTAGAATACCGTTAACAATACTATTGTGGCAAAATCAGAAAAGGAAAACAAAATTTATGTTTCTAATACAAGTAGTTAGACGATTAAGTCAGGTTTTAAAATGTTATTATGCCAGAACTACAGTACAGACAAAATATGTCTATTACCATTATTATTACTTTTTGAAGTTTGATGACTGTTGATCAGAATTTAGGAACGACGTTCATAAACTTTACGCATTACAGTTATTAACAAAGGTTTTCTTATTGTTTATTAGGATAGGCCAAACGTATTCATACCTGATGACCAGCAAACACACACGCACGCACAACAATATCACTTAAACTTAGAAATGTGTTTAGATGTAATAATAATACATGCTAGATTTAAAGTTAAAAACAAATAATCTTTATTCTTACATAAAAATTGGGCAAGTTTCTACATAGTTATGCATGTACAGATATAAGTAATTTGCGTCGATTAGGTTCGGAAAATAACAACAATTTATAGTACTTCGTAGCGGACAAGTGCCAGTTCAACTGTTTTTAGGGGTTACGTGATAAACAGATTGGTCTCTACACATTATATAGAAAAAATTATTTTAAAATGACGTCTAACCATCTGAGATACTTTTGGTATAAATATAATAATTTTATAAAGCAAATGTAATCAAAAAGGCTGCAGGTTTGGCAGAATTTGAAATCTAATTGAGTAAATCATTTTTCTGAAAGATAAACAGACAAGCAGAAGATGCACGACGGGGGAGTCTTGCGCTCCGGTTTACTTGCGTTGTCCGCCAGGTTCAAGGTTCAAAGGGTCCACCTGCACGGTCGTTTGCTCGGCACAAGGACTTCGACTGCGTCCTCCTATACCTACACGATTGATGTGTATGACAAATTTTCGTTGTTAATTTTTGCTCCGAGCTGTATCCAAATCTACAGCTCGATACAGAGATTACAAATGTCAGGGTTTAGGTTTCCTGTAGCGTTGTGTTAACGTTTTAAACGACTTCCTTTATTCATTATTTAGAGAGATTAACGGCATAATAATACAATAGTTCTAATAAAATTAAAAAACTTTTAATTGTATCAAGAAAACGATTTTTGAAAATTAAAATTTTTTCGGTTTGCCAAGCACACCATAATCAAAGTGGTTTTACGGTTCCCAGGTAGACTCAGCCTACCAAAATGAGTACCTGGATAACATCCTGGCGTACGTATGAGCGCCTGAAGTAGAGTTCTGGCCACACTACCTTCCTTATTGCCGAACGTCTTACATCAGACAGCCTACTCCAATTTGCTCTTAGAGTGCTTACGCAATACAAAAAGGATTATTATTATTATCATTATTATATTATTTATAGAATTTTATAGTCACGAACTTTCAATTCGGGCAAGAAAAAAGTTTGAGCTTAAAAGAGTGATATATGAAAAACAAGTAGCTGGCAATAATGCTTGTATTAACAGTTCGTTGTAGTATTAAAATTTAATTTTATTTATATTAAAATTAAATATTTTATATTAATTTTTAATATTAAAATTTGAAGTAGATATCAATGGGAAACAAATAAAATAATTGTACTGTTAAAACTAATTATAATGAGATGTAAAACTCGGACATGAATGATGGGTTTGTGAAGGGACGTGTAGGGGTCTGTAGGGGTTGCAACAAATGTGGCGGTTAACCCCATATTTTGCGGGACTCCTGCGTCTTCAGAAATCAACACAATATTTTATCTTGATTCGACATTTGGTATTCATATTGCTAGCCGTTGTTGACAATTTGTTTTTTATTTCACATCGATAGTGTATCGACTTGACGGTTGATAGACATTTTTTTTCACTGTTTAACATTCAACATAAATAAACGTGAGTGCGGTTTTGTAACAGAGGAGAACAGAATACGTTGCGTGGTTGTGTGGGTACTGTAAGTTTCCTTGTTATAGGAAACAGCTTGTAATTTGATTTACAAATTCGCACCGTTCCAGTATATGTTATAGAGAACAGAATGTATACAACATGTGTCATTTCATATACGGAATATAGTTTTGAGATTTGTTATCAACATCAGAATTATAAATTTATTGTTTTTATGGAATGCGATGTATATTGGCACGCTGGATTGTTTCTATTGAAATAATTTACGCTGATACACATTTTAAAGTATTAACGTTAAAAATATAGCGCGTGCAAGTAATGTAGAAGCTGACACAATGCAAGCAGTGATTATTTCTCTTTGACACCAATTACAGCGTTCGTTAGCTGACACGATCCCCTAAAATATCCTATTAGTCTATCTTCTTGGAAGAGTTATACTTTTTGTTCTAAACTAGTTTTTTCGCAGCGTTATGTTAAAACGTTACTATTATTATTTGAAATCAAATTGTAAACTACTAAAATACAGAAAATTATTAAAAGAATAGTCGCTTTTATATAATTATTATTTGTTATAAAAACAATCATTAAAGTGCGGTGCGGGCACATGCACCTATATTGTATGTTCGTTGTTACAGATAGGATGTGTGTTTTGGTAATTTACACGAACATCGACTGGACAGTGATTGGAGGCCGCAAACAACCGCCGATCGACCCAATTAAGACATGAAGAAAACAAACTAGAAATCGGATGCCTATCCAGTGAAGGATATACGTACAGTACAATAGCTGCATTGTTTTGTACTGCGGATTCTGCAACACTTTGTTAGCGTATCCTGCGTAAATGAACAACAAACAAAGGGCGCATTCTTTCACTCTTCCTCGTACAATATAAAAGCTCCTGTTTGTACATAATACTGAAAACCCCGTTTCAATTAATTATTGTTTAACTGTGATAAATTTTTACAAGATATAGAGACTGCTTTACAAAATTACTGTAATTAATTTTTTCAGTCGTTTTCTGAATCGACATTTGGGAACAAATGATGTTCCAATAATTTTTTTAAATGAAACAAACATTAACTCTCTTTTTTTCTACCGAAACTATTGCCTCTCTATATTGTCATTTGAAACCAACTTCAGTGAAATTGTTAAAAATCCGTATTCCAAACTGTTAAATGCAGCCGTATTGGAATAAATCCAAAAAGTGTAGAAATAAAACTGCCATAAATATATCAGAAGGAAACATAAGAATTAATATAATTATATTTAACAGTGACAACATAAACCAAGACAATTTAATTTACTATTATATTAGCTGAATACTTTTATTTCTTAAAATTTTGCATTATATGCCTAGATTACTCACAGCTTTATTTAAATCACGCTACGTCACAAGTCATTGAAACTTAACGTGAACACAACTAAAAACCCGTATTTAGTAGTGAGGCGTGAACAGAATAATAATACAGTAGAACCTCACTAATTCATTACCTTCGGGACCGAAGGGCAACGAATTAGTGAGGGAGTAAGAAACAAACCCATTAAAGACAATATGAAACATTTTATTACAACACTAGCAATGTACAATACTAATGTTATGCCCGAACATATTTATTGCTGGAAATTTTTAAACTCAAGTTAAGCACTGTAATTGCAAAAAAAAACTGTTTAATGTTTTTGAAAAAAATTTGTAATTTTCTTCTGTTCTGTTTTTTTTTTCTATCGACCGTACTTTTCAAGAGCCAAATTATATATTTGGTGCAGTGAAATTGTTTTAGGCAGTTCTGCTTCACCTTGGGCTTCGTGCCACTTGGTTTTTGTAGTCAGTGATTGAATGGCCTCCTTATGACAGATTGCAGGTTTTATTGGCTGGTCATCTTCTTCACCATTAGCTTCTTCTGCAGGTTCTGTGGATATGTATGTAACAATTTCATCGTCACTAAACATTTCGTAGCCTACATCAGGTAAGTCTATTTCACACCAATTTTTGGCGTTGTCTTCATTCAAACTGTTAAATGGTGGTAGGGATTGCCTGGTTGGATATGTTGTAACAATTCCAATATGTGTTCAAGAATTTTTAATTCTGTAGACGTTGGTTATAATTCAGATGGCCATAATTTATTCCAGGCAGATTTTAAAGTGTTTTCCGGAATACTTAGCCAGCTGAATAGCAATGCGACTGAATTTTCATAAACATATTACGCTGTAACAACACAACACAACACTTATAGTGTCGTGTGCAAAAATAAGATATACCCATCCTCGGAACCAATGCCTTCCGCAATCCGTCCTTCTGGCTATTATTACAACCCCGGCCACAATCAGCACGTTTCTGTTTACCCCGCCTATAATTAGAGCGTATATATTACTCGCTTCGGTGGGTGACGAATTACACAGGGAGACCAATTAGTGGATGTCGAATTAATAAGGTTCTACTGTAATTACATTAGAATCTCAAATCTTAAGGGAATGTGTATTTCTAAAGTAAATATGAAAATATATAACCAAAAATCTACTAATCAAGACGATACATACTAATTTAACATTGGGCACCTTAAGGAAGACGAGTGTCAGCATGGATGCTGTTGTTATTGGAAGAAGTACGGAATAACATAATTTTAGGTTACAAACGTTTAAAGTGAAACATTGTAATACTAAATTTGCAAACATTAAGGCTTTAAACACACACGGATGCTTTAAAATATTAAGGCTTTAATAAATGCTCACTGGAGGTTTTGCTATAAGTTCTAAAAGCCTAATTACAATAATTTACACGTCATATGTAACATCGGCCTACTGAAATATGTCCATGAAAACGTCTTGCCTGGTACTGACGTTAAAACGACGACAGATATTTTTACGTTTATTTCAATTTTTATTAAAAATTACGCACACTGAACGTTTACATCGTTTACAGGATAAACAGAAATTTACTTCTTCTCAGACTGCTTTCTACTCAGTACACTTATTATATTTCGCATTAGTAATCGCAGAATGTGAAAATATTATCTCTGGGACAAATGGTTTTTGATTTCACAATGTAAAGTCTATTTCTTGTTATTATCGAATCTGTTTTAGCATCTAGACTTAATCAAGCAAATGAGTTTACAAAGGCAACTAGACAAGAGATATTGAAGGCGTGATTACCCAAGAGGTCTGTATTTTCATTAACATTTATTAACGGTACAAGGCAGTAGCAATATAAACTAGAAATTACATATTATGCAGACAATATTTAATTAGTACAAATAACCTTTCAAAAGTGATAGCACGTACAAATAATAGATTTATCCTAAGGAGGGCTATAAACCGTACTATTACAATATAACAAAGATAATTTCGGAGAAGAGAGACAGTTTTGAATTGTCACTAAATATATTTAAAAAATAAATTAGAATTTTAAAAAATGCATTAAACTAGCTATATATTTAAGTTGGTTTAAGAAAAGTTTGGAAAACTAAGTGTGTTTGTTCAGAAGTGAAAACGTGTGTGTGTGTGTGTGTGTGTGTGTGCGCGCGCGCGCGTGTGGATGATATGGTACTAGGTATTGTACAGGAGATAACTTTAAGTGTTATCAAAATCTAACGATGGACACGAAAAATATCTATATATCTATATATGTAGAAGATAAATGGAGAAATTACTTGTTTGCTTCGTGGTGGAAAAATGTTAGAAATAATTAGATTTAATTGGAAAATATAATCATGTACGTTTAGTTGTTTTAAATAAATTGCTGTTTGCTATTAATAATAGTTAAAATACACAAGTTAACAGTGCTGACACGAACAGCAATAAATTAATTTAGCACCCTTCAAAATCCACCAAAGTATTGATATATTGAATAATCTCAACGCTTGCTTTAAATCTTCCTTTACTATTTTCAAGAAGGAGTTTCATGCAATGGTATTCTTGTCAAAAATGTAGGTGGTAAATATACTGTTCGAATAAAATAAAGAAATATAGTAACTGTTTTAACAAGAGCAACAATAAAATTATGATAGTGAAAATGTGAATAACGAAGCAAGTACATTATTTCATATTCACGCAAAGATGTAAAGCGCAATGTATTTTACGCAACACAACAGAATACAAGTTGAAAACTAAGAAATAAAAATTCTAGTAATAAGAGGGACAAAAGTTTTAGTAATATCTGTTGTTGTGTTGCGTCGGAAAAACAAAGAACGAGAAAACTCTGTGCGAGAAACAGTGGAAAAGTAATAATATTGAAATTTGCTGTTTTGCATAGTGTCTCTACTGTTGCGGTCGGTATTGGGAAATTTCAATGCCAATTTCGACTACTGCTTTCTATAAACGTTTGTATGGTACGACAATGTTAAATTAAGTGTGTATTAAAAAAAATTTTAAATTATCACATCTCTAGTTAATATAATAAGGCAAGGAATTTGAGAGTTATTTTCTATCGTCTTATTCTAAGCTACAGAAATTGAAACTTACACCAGTAATTTTTAGAATTTATATATAAATTTTAATTTGGTTTTAATAATTATTTAATAATTTTAATTTTCTTGAATAGAAATTATAGATACGGGTTTACTCATTACATTTACTTGTTTTGGTGGAAGATTCTAATCACGAAGTGGTTAAAGTGGTTGAAGTGGTAAAATCCTCAAACGAAGCTTAAATGAGGAGTTACCTAACAAAAAGCATCTTACTTTACTAGCTAATGCCTACACGGGTTAATTTCAATGCTTAAATTTAGTGTAAAAGTTTTAATAAACTAAAAAAAGATTCTTTAGTTTTAATTTTTGTTTTGACTTAGTGTTGAATATAGTAAAATACAATAAATAATGTTTTTTGTAGTAACCAAACAGGGTATTGGTTTTACTGGGCCTTCTTCACCGGCGAGTTTGAGACTACGCGGGCAGTTAGCGATTTGCTTAACAAATCTGTACATTTCAGTTCTGTTTGATATTAGTTTACAAACTACGGTATATACTGCGTGCCTCCAATCCTTTGAATATTCTGTTTCAAAGACATTGGTTTAGAAAACTGAAGCGCCGTTTTGGTCTGCTGTAAGACAAGAACTGATGACAAAGTAAATATTTGTATGCCTTACGATTAGAGTAACTTTAATTACTTTAATGATATCTCAAATTAAAAAACTTCTGTGAGTATAAATGAAAATGGGAAAGAAAAGTAATTTATAATAGCTACAGGAAGTAGTAATTAAGAAGCATTAAAATAATAAATAATACTGCTATCACTTATACTGTAATAAAATGTAGCCTAAAAGACCAATAGCAAAAATTTCTTAGTTTAGTAAAAATTTAGCTTGATGAAATGTTTTTCAAAACAAATGTAAAAACTAAAACATTCACTTGAAACGACAAAAGCAACACATAATTGAGTAATATACACATTAAACAACATGTACCAGGTTATTCTACCCATTACAACTCGATTATATATTATTGTTATATATATTATATTTTACTATTATTATTATATATTATTATACCTATTACAATATAAATCTAGTTTCTGGTAGGGCAGTGTCTAGCAATTATAAAATAAAAATATATTTAATAAACAATGTACAAAAAAACAAAAAATTACTCAAATATTATGTTGCTTTACAACTACACACGTGTCACAAAGTCAAATACTAGAATTTTGAAGTAAATTATGTATCATCGTGTTAGGAAGAATATAGGCTAAGACATAACAGTATGAAAAATTAAAAATGAGGTAAACCAAAAAAAAAGTTGTTGTGCGTGCTCCGTTTAGGAAATGGAACCTTAAGATTAAAGAAATATATTTTGACAAATATTTGTTCTTAATTCACACTGATTATAATGCTTTTCATGAACTCCAAATTTGCAATTACTACACGCATACAGATGAATCCTGAATCTTATCTTTTGTTTGTTTGTAGGAAGCAATAATTCTACTAGCTTTGGAAACAAAATGTACCGTATGCAGACATGCACATAATTTAATCAACATTAAACACAAGTATAATAATAATAATAATTATTATTATTATTAGTTTTTATATAATCTAAAGTGTCATTAACCTACAAAAAATATATTTTAATATGGCCCAATTAGATACATGATGCGAGTGATTATATCTAGGACGTACATGCATTTTGTGCTGTTTCGAATATGAACTATGATATTTAATATCGTCTAACCGAGTAGCCGCGGGAAAATTTAACAGAGCGAATGGGGAAATATTATTACTGGCATCAGGCTATGCGTTATTGATTCAGCTCACATTTTCCCTATTAGTGATCGACATTTTGTGTTTATGTGTGTTGCGTCTATGGCCAAATTTTTATAATAAATGATTAAACATGATGTGCGGTATTAAGATTCTATTTGACAACAGTTGTCAATATACGTACATAGGCCAAAAACAATGAAGCCATTATCAAGAGTAACTATAATTTAAAAATGAGATGTGATAGTTCTCTCTTGTTGGGTTTAGCAAAAACGTTTTGTTTTAGTTAAAGTAAACTCTACCTTTGTGAGGGATACTTTGTGTGACCATTCTTCTTCTTCTTCTTGTGCTCCTCCTCCTTCTCCTTCTCATCCTCCTTTTTTCTTCTTCTCCTTCTCAACCAAGAGAGGTTGAATGAAGAAATTTGTGTTAGTGGTTGAAATCACAAGCAGAATGATCACTGTTGCACACCACTATATAAAAATTATCCCGATTAGCGCTTTCAAGCTTCACAGCTCATCGTCAGATCGGAACAGACAGAAATTATGTGAAAACAAACCCTTCACCCCTCTCACCCCACCCTGCTAACACACAACAAGCTATAAATTAATGTCCCTTCCCCACCCCCTAAGCCCTGTCCCACCATCTGTACAGTTACATATTTTTCTAGCAAATTCCTTGTGTTTCAGTGTTTTGTGTGTGTGTGTATCCTTTTAAACTTACCCTCTTCCTCTCCACACACGTGGGTCAGTCACACACACTTATTTTAAACCATCCAATTAGTACTATGCAATATATTTCTTAATCTTATCTATCTGTCCTCTATCATTTACTTCTTAATTATGTTATAAAATATTTCTTCATTATTAAATTTAATTTTAATATTAATTAAATTGTCTAACCCTTTTTCTCTTTCTTTCAATATTTCTAACTCCTCTCTAAGCTTCCTTTCAACTGTGTTATTTACTACTTTTACAATTCCGTATTCTTCCAAAGGATTAACAAACTTATGGTTGTCTTCTATGAAATGTCTTGCATATAACGAATTGGTTGTTCTATTACCTTCTCCACGTTTGTGGTCAGACAACCTGCATACGAATTTTCGTCCTGTCTCACCTAGGTACACTTTGTTGCAGTCTTTACATTTTAATTTATAAATTCCGCTTTTCTGTAATACTGGAATTTTTTCTATATTCTTATTCCTTATCTTATCAAATACCGTTTCACATTTTTTAATAGCTATATCTACTCCGTAGTTATTAAAACATTTTATAATTTTTCTAGTATGTGAACCTATGTATGTCAATGACCCTGCATAATTCTTTTGTTCTGGTTCTATTTTAGCTTTTTGTATGTTAACCCTTTTCATAACTTTATCCACTATGTTGGTGTTATAATTATTATTCCTTACAATTCCCTTTATCGTTTTTAACTCCCTATCTTTTGATTCGGTCTCTTTTAAACACTTCTGAGCTCTGTAACAAAATGAATTGATTGCCGCCATTTTATATCTATAAGGGTGGTAAGGCTCTCTTGGTATAATTATATCAGAATACGACTCTTCCTAAATATCCCAAACTGTAGTTTCACATTATCTTTAATTTCTATGTTTAAATCTAAGTAATTTATTTTCTTACCTCCTATCTCTTCTTTAAATTGTAAATTTTTATCCTTATTATTTACCTCATTTATAAACTCATGCACTTCTTCTATGCTTCCTTCCCAAATTACTAATACATCATCAACGTATCTAGACCATAATTTTATATTGTCTTTATACTTAGTGGAACTTATTAATTGCTTTTCAAAATCATTCATGTATATTTCAGCAAGAATAGGGGATAATGAAGACCCCATAGGTAAACCTTTTTTCTGTATATAAAACTTGTTATTAAACCTAAAATAGTTCTGATTTACACATTCTTTAATTACTTTAATCAACTGCTTTTTATACCTGTATTCTCCCATATTATTATCGTTTATTAACTTAATAACTTTATTTACTGTGATATTGGTAAACATGTCCTTAAAATCCAGTGATATCAATTTTGTATTTACATTAATTCTAATATTAATTAATACCAAGAGAGGTTGGTAGGCTTGCATTTCTTCCATTCCGTAGACAATCTTTTAATAACCGCATTTAACTAGAGACTGTCCCTATATTATCAGCATTCTTGAAAAAGCTATACTCTATTGGATCTTTAGTTGAATGATTTCCCGTTACTTACTCCATTTTATGCCGTTGATAACTTTAGGGATGGTTTCCCATCTGAAGGCCAAGAGAGGATGCCCTACTTTTTACCAGCTCATCCGCTTTCCTTGGAGACCGTTGGCACTAGGTAAAAGGGGATTTCCTTATCCCGATAGACGTTTGGTCCCTGCATTCTTTACCCGTTTGTTTGTATACTATGTAAAACAAACGTTGCCCCCTCTCTACAAGGGGAGGTGAATGTCAACATTTTCTTTTCATCGAGTTAGTGTATGAGATGTGTCATTGTCCTCTGGCATAGTTATTACCTACAGACGCAAAATCTTTAACTGGGATTTTAAACAATTCACAAAAAGCATATGCCAAGAGTACTTGTCTACATGTACACTCTTCATGTTTGTTCATATTATCTTCATCATTGAATAAATTGGAAATACAATTTATGTCTCAAAAAACATTATTTTTTAACTAAAAAAATATAGTATTCAAAATATGCAAAGAGAATATTTTAAAAAATCAGAATTATTTTGACGTTCTTGAACGTATTGTAGCCTAATTTTATCATAATTTTAGTTAATTATAATTTTTAATTGTAGTAGAATTTTATATTTATTTACATTTTTAACAAATAACTTCTTTTGAAAAGTATTTCCCCATTCTCTCTTGTATGTAGTTGTTTTTAAACTTACCTACATTGTAGTTATTATCAGTAATTACAAAATGCTAATTTGGTAACAGCATTAAATATTTGAATCCAAAAGTAAAAAAAATTCTTATAATTAATATAGTTTATTACATCTCACTGTTGTTATTTAGCAGGAAACTTAGATTCTTGGTTCTTCAATGCAAAAACTAGGAGGTCTAAAGCTTAATGTTTTTGCTAGCTAACATTTTAATGAACTAACTGACTTAGTTACCTTTGCCCAACATTTTAAAGGTTTTGCAACAAAAGTAACTTCGAAAGAATAGATAAGTAATTCCTGCCGACCTCGGAATTAACAACTATAATGGTAAAGTAGAAAAAAATTTACGAAAACTCGAAATATTTACGAACATTTTTCTACTCTTTATAGTCATAGTTAATTACCTAATGTCGTTATCAAAGTCACGTGATAATCAGAGTTTCATAAAGAATTTTTTCTTTTCAGTTATGTAAAGAAAGTGCAATGTTTTAATTAAATACAATAACAGGATGTGCTGTGGGAAATGTGGAATGTATTGAATGTATTTTAATTACGTACTTTATTTCATTAATAGAAAAAACGATTGATTTGTTAAACGAATTAATTAAAAATCTGATTTAACGAAGATGAACAGATTAAATGTATAACTAATGTAACAAATTAATTAAACAATTTTTGTTATTACGTAGATAACCATTTGTTTAAAACATTTATTTAATTACAGCAGATACGGATGTGTAAAGCCTATACGACGGATCGAAAAATATTTCTACGAAGTATGAAACATCGGATAGATTATGGGAACTACCTTTCGACGCATAATAAAATGCATTGATTAAAATAGATATATCATTACAACTAAATTACCATCCTGGTCTTTATTTCAATTAAAAATTATGCTTCTGTATTTCAGTTTTTTTATCTACGGTTGTTATTAATTACTCTGCTAAACAAATTCCATATCCTGTCTCCCAACATCACTTCCTTAATGTTTGCATAAACACAAATGTTCGTATACAAAGTGTAAACCGCTACGTTTACCGTCAACTAGAAGTATTTTGTATTAATTTGGAATGCATTACAATGAACTGTTCCGCAGTGCTTTTGTTTTCTTTCAAGCTTATGCCCTGTTAATCTGTTTTCTCGGGATTCAGAGCCGGATATAGCTGTCACGATTACAACGTACTGTATAATGTTTTGGTACTAAAACCTATTACCATCAGGCTGATGTTCCAGGGATTATATTTACAAACACATGGACGGATAAAATCTGTACCATGTTAATTACATCATAATAATTGTAAACTCCGGACAAGGGTAGCGGTAATTTATGAGCCTCTCTTAAACACCTCTACGAATTCTAATATTAGATTATTAATAGGTTTGTAGAGAAATACGCTGTTCAAGGTAGCAGAGTATTAGTGTTAATAATGCTAATTAATAAAATCTTGTCTGTAATGGTACAGACATGTAATCTTGTCCGCATGAAACATTTACAACAATATGTTGTAAAATGTAGTAAAATGAAGTAATGGTACAGCATACTGTACTGAATCTATACAAAGGACTTACGTATTGTTCTTAAAATGTAATAATGCAATTTTGTTAAATATAATGTATCAACTAAGAATACTTCAAGTCATAAAGATCAGCATTTTACATTCTATATTTTACAGAACATTTAAAAATTTATGATAAAAAATATTATAAAAATCAAGGAAAGTATCAAAACAAACATACATTATTGTGTTTTAAGGGGAGGGACTGCAATTGATATCTATGCTTCTGTTCTCTTTTTCTTTTCGAGTAGTTTGAGGATTGGCCAGTCGGTCAAGTCTCGGGCTGATCTGGAGCAAAGCCACCTCCAGAGTAAGCCATCTGGAGCATAAGACCAGAGCGGGCCGGAGGCGGAGAAAATGAAGGCACTCAGGAGAAAGAGTAGTGTGTGGGTGTGTATATGTGTGTCAATGTACGGTTAATAGCCAAATGGGTGTTGGAATAAGGTGATGGAAGTGCCAAAATGAAACTGAAACGAACAGCCAAGACGGGGTCGTGTAGCCGCAGGACGCTAAAGATTGAGGGGAGCGTCAATGCGGCGTCAAGTTATAGGCGGGAGACACAAAGTAGAGGGCAAAGGATAGAGTGTGATGATAGGAAAATTTAAGGAGTTAGAATGTTGCAAGGAGGAATATATGTAATGTATTTAGGTGTTTCGGTGTCTGCAAGGATTCCTAGAAGGAGACTCATCGGCAATAGTTAGAAGACGGTTTATGAGGAAGAAAGGTCTGTGGGTGTTCCACGTAGTTCTGTTGATGGAGGCTGCTATGGATCGGATGGAGGCCCGTTGCTTAGCGGTTTGTGAATATTTCCAGTTTAATTTATAAAGGAAAGAGTCTATGATGGGAAAGAGTTTATTGAGGGCGTACAGACCACTGTTACTGGTTTTGGTTTTGGGAGGTCTGCCAATCATTACAATATTATTATAAATAAATCTAGGAATGAGAGAACTTAGTTCTGGACCGTAATGGTGATAAAATGGACCTTCCTATTAAAATGCACAGCCAATATCTATATCAAGTCACAGTCACGATATCAAGACAAAATATGTGTACCTGTTCTATAAAACATGTATGCATTGTCATATTCAAAGACTGTATTGAGGGGTAACAGACTGATATTAATGTAGACATGTAACCCATATTCCACGTACTTTGCTAAGAAACTAGTGATGGATGTTTGTGTCCAACTATGATCACCAGAGGAGGAAATACGATTTTTAGTAAGAGAGATTTAGTGTAGGAAATTAAATGTATATTCAATCTGTGCTTTAACGAAAAATTTCATAGTCGCTGGTATTACAGTAAATAAATGTAAACACAAAATTATGCATTAGGCGATAGTAAAGAAAGAGAGTAAATTAGTTTATGCAAATTACATTAAAAAATTTTACATGTTCAGCAAAATTTCTGGAAAACGTGTTCTTTTAAATATATTTTTAATTATTTTTTACTTTTTGTTACCTTTCGCATTCTCTTACATAGCAGAAACAGTAGTTGAAGAGGGGTGGGCTTCTAACGGTAGAAAGTGGGGCGACAAGCAAACAACTCAAGGGAATTCGCAGCCCCTATTACCCTTATCTCGAAAAAAGTGTTTTCCTTTTTTATTTTAAACCTTGTTCTTATCTACCACCTTTCAGAAGATGCTTAGTTGTAAATAATTTTTATCTACTTATGCGTTTTAAGAAAAAATATTTGTTCCTCTGTAGGACTCAATAAACACATTGGGGAACACTCATTACTAGCAAACCTGTAATAGCAGTTATCTTTCAACAACGAATAAATGATTTAAATTGGAATTCACTTAAAAATCAACATATACGCCTGTAATTACATGCAGACACAGTATGGTAAAGATATTTAGGCCTAAGTAAGCCTAAATAAAATATTATTAACACTATCCTCTATATATATGAAAATGTAGAGAATGGGCTATAAATCGTTTGAAATCGGTTGACAATAATTAAAGTTATCCTTAAGTTAGAATTGTCCCTTGAAATAATAAACTCTGAAAGGTTTTGTGACATTTTTTCTTTAACTAGACACAATTTAAGACATTTGTGTCGACGATTTAATGTTATCATCGGGGTCTGTATGCGGGCAACGCAAACAAAATTTAAAGTCTACGCATAGTAACAGTGTTTTGGTGGATGCGTATGTTACATACAGAAAAATAATACAACAACTTTTTTTGAAATATTATAAGTTGAAAAGCTGCAAAACAAAATATTACGTTTAAATTTATAACAAATATTTAGTTTGATAATAAAATATGATGTTAAGAAGAAAGGAAACGTTTCAGCAAGGAACCAGGAAATTCCTTATTTGCCTGGATATTGTCTACACGCGTAATAGAAACTGAATCACAAGTGTAGTAAAATTGTAACGATACGCGTTTGAATATATCACGCCCTGAGAAGAAAAAAATATAACAAGACTGAGTTACGAAGTATTTAACATTTAAAAATTATTAAGAACTGAAACCATGTGTAGTATAAACCTGTAGAAATTAAAATGACTACAACAATTCGAAGAGAGAAGCTGACAAATTTTAGAACTTCAAGTACACGTAGAAATCGCTCAAACTTCATCAAACAGTGATATATATATTATGTATTAATTGCAAATAATGTACTCATAGATATATAAGTTTAATTTATGTATAATAAAAACAATAACAAAATGCTGTGACATAATAGTAATGAGTAAAGCATAATGAGTAAAACTCTCATTACTCTACCTCCATTCAAGTACTCAACATCTGTTTCAGAATATTTTGATATAATTAATTATCATTCACTTCTTTGAACGCTATTCTAAAATGATTACATTTACATCAAATAACGAAAACAAAAATTACGTTCTCCGCCTACATCCAGCATTGAGTTACAGACGAACGTAAAGTTGAGCGCTGTAATGTCTGAGATTAACCAATCAATGGTTAAACAAGCACTCTTATGCCACTTTGAACTGAAATATTTGTCTCTTCGTTTTTTGTGAAATGACGCTAATTCACTCCATTACTAAATACCAATTTGTTTCATTTGTTTATAAATTTAATATACTAAAGCAAAAGGATTTTCCTTCAATACGACTGGAAGCTTTCAAAAGGGAGAAAACGAAGTCTACTAGTTCCATAATCTATATTGCGTCCATTTATTATATGTACCGAATAACGAATTATTATTTTTATTTTTTTTACTACTACAAAGGAAAAATTTGGTATTGAATGTGATTTTTACAGTTGCAGGCTTACAAAATTAGTGCTGTTTTATAGGGTTAATGTAAATAAAGTTTATTCGTTTTCCAGTTATTCAGAATTAATTTTAAATATATTTACTACAAATTTCTACACTGTAATTTATATTACATTACATGTGGTTAGTATATCGCAAACTACATACTACCGTTAACTGACACCGTAAATAAGATAATTATTATACTAGTTAGTAAAACTAGCGGGCTATCAAGTTTTGTGCAAATGAACACCTTACATATAAATAAACAATGGCCGCTGTCTACTTAAATACCAGCAAAGACATTATAATTTTATCTGTGCACAGTTACCGTATAAAGATACTAAACTTATAAAGTTTACATAATGTTTACTGTGTCAATTTTTTAGAAAGTTGTTACCAGAAGTCTATAAAAGATTAAAATCTTCATTTTTTAGTACATTAACGTAATTAAGTAAGGTAAAAATGGTAATTGTAACCAAAGCGCCGCAAAACGATCGCGTTTAACAATTCCTGGGAATTACATGGGGACTCAATAAAATCACTGAGCGACAGCTCAGCACTATCAAACGTTCCAAATGTTGCTTACAAGAAAGCTGTGTGTGTGTCAATAAGTAATGTACATGAAGCCGGATATTCGTCGAAAAACTGTGTGTCCAATTCAAGAACATTCTGAAGGCTGAATCGTAGAGTATAAGAATATAGACTATAAAAGTAGCAAACTCTCCTTCTCCTGTTGACAGGACCCGCGAATATCGTGCGCAAAAAGACATATAAATGTACAAAGAGCGCAAGACAACGTGAAAAAAAAACATTAAAACCTGCACGAAACAGTCACGACAGTACAGAATACAAAAGAAATTAGCAATGAAGGCTAATTTTTCCAGTTAAATTTATCACATGTAACGGCTTGTGAACAAACAAAAGTTTCACTTCGAAGTACGGATTCTGTGACTACAACACAAGTTTTTTATATAGTTTTGTCACTGTTAATTGAGAATCGCCTGTAGGTTTCCACTGGGCGAGGCCTCTCGGTAGTTTAACCTACTACGCTTGGTTAAGTGGTGGAAAAACCGAAAGTCTTCAAACAGTACACGAGGACTAGACAACAAAGTAGAATAGCTAATTGAGTAGAGTAGCTAATGAGAGTGTATTACTATTTTCGTATATTCATCTAGATAAAACAGCGTTAGGATGTAGCCCTACTGTTATCGTTATTGGCAGGTGGCAATGGGAAGAGGACATAAGCTAGACGTACGTACGTATATCGTATATTCCGTTGTAAAAAATTTTGATGATTAAATTGACCTGTACTGTGTAAAAAACAAAGCTGGCCAATGGCAAGGTTTGACCATTATCTACTGTTATTAACGAGCGTATGAATAGTATCGATGTGCTGTATTTTTGTGTAGCTCACGTGCCCAGTGGCAGTGGTCCTAACCTCCTACGTAAAAACGAAACAGCTGTGCAGTATGTTTCGTTATCTGCCGCATTTTTTACACACTACTATTTTGTTTCTTTCAACTATTTACTCACTCAGCCTGTCTCATCACAGATTTATATAGTAACGCACAGTGAAGTAAAACAGTTGTTTATATTGTTCTAAAATATTAACTCCGTTTCATTACGATAATTGAGTTCTTGATACAAAATGTATTCACATGTCTTTATTATTCCATAGCACTTGTCTGCATTCCATTCAATTGATGAATAATTTTGATGGGCGTAATTTTGAGACAAACGTGTACCTGGCAACCTTACTAATGTGTACGTTTCATTTTACTAATTTCAGATACAATCGTCTGGGAAAATGTTGTTTATTGGTTAGAGCTTTGTATTCCCTTCTTTGATTGGTTTACAGGCTATTGTTTTACGTACGTGACTTATCGAATCAACTATCTTGTTACCTACGTGATGTGTATTTGTGTTGCAAAAGTGTTTGAAACATTTTTTACAAAAGTAAAAGTTAGTTTTCAACGACGAAGGGTTTGCGAGGATCGGTCAAAAGTATAACACAAATTTTAATTTATTTGCGACGACGTTTCGACAATATTTATTGTCATCATAAGGACAATTTTTGCTGAGTTGATACGACGCCAAACACACAACTTTGTAGACACAAGTAATTTAAAATGTGTGTTATAGGCCTACTTTTTGATCAATCCTCGCAAGCCTTCGTCGTTAAAATTCATTGATTGAACGTCACTACAAAATTAAGGATTCAGTAAAAGTTATGTTGTTATTAACACTGTTTTGCTTATTCATTATTCATTTTTTTTATCTTTACGTAGAAAATTGAATACAAATGTAACGCTACATCGCCTACGACTTATGGCCAATTTTATTCAGTGTTCAAAGAAATAAATTTATTTGTTTAAGTTTTCAATTTTAAATAACTAATCTAAGAGGTAAAAAAATATGGGAACACAATTAAAATCTCAGATTGAACACGATAAACGGAATGTATTTTATACATTAAAGATATATATAATAACTGTGGTAGACAGTATAATAAGCATATATTTCTCTCTTGAAAATTTTTTTCATTACTGTTCCATAATATTAGTTCTGTTTCTTTACCGTGATTTATTGAAAATGAGTATCTTCTATGTTTACAAAGGTTCTAAATAAAATAAAATGTGTACAATTTGTGTACTTTTATTTTGTGATGAAAATCAATAAATCAAATAGTATTATTACCACATCGACTTAAGTCACCGTAAGTAACATGAGTTCGTAATTTTTCTCTCTAAAAAAATAGGCTCGCTCGCGCTCACTCTTGCACACACACATACAGACACACGCGCGCGCGCACATACACACACATTCCGATCTTCACTTGTTCGACTGGAATTCTTTTATTCTGTTTATATGTTTTTTACGGTTTTTCCAACTATTCGTCTTTCGCTACTTTGGAAAACCTGTTTTTATGGCTTCTAAAATATATAAAATGTGTATATTAAGTGCACTCGTATAGACAAAAAGTCGTGAAAATAAGTGGAGAGGAACGAAAGCGTGCCGGTGCGTTTGGGCAAGTCTGAATAAATTAGACGCGGAACATTTCCAGCCGTCTAGTTCTCATAAGTTATTGGTACCAGCAAAGGCGTTCGTCAAACCATCACATTAAGTATGGAAGACACCATCAGTTTCTACTTAATTATTCAATATTTATAATTAATTTTAGTCTTCCTTTATAGCAGGGCAAAACTGTTTCAAGCACATACTCTATGCAAAGTACTCTATGCGGTAAGTTACTGACTAATACTTTAAGTACGTCTTATTACAGAGTGATGGGATGGTTGGCAACTGAGAGAACTGCTTCTCTACTCACGACGAGATACTAATCCTAATAGTAACGCAAGCAGAGAAATATTAAATTGCGTTTGAAGTGAATGGTTAAGTACTTTGTTTTAAACTCTGCTGTTAAGAGAATGATGACAATTATTTAAAGTTGTTATAATTTCTTAAGAAATTTAAGCGTTTTCTAGTACAGGTAATCCCCCGTTATAACGGACTAATAGTGGTTCTGAGGTGACCGTTATATTGAAAGTCCGTTGTAGCAAATAGACCTTATAATATGGATAGGCTATCACTCATTTAAACTACGTGGATAAAAATAAAAAACTATTTTACTGTATTTATATAAAATATATAACTATACAGCAGTAGAGCAATGAAAACATTTATATCTTATTCAAAATACTGTAGGCCTATACGCAATTGTAATAAAAATTTAGTTCATTGTAACGAACAGTTTAATTTTACACAAAATATTCACAATTATAGTAAAACCTTTTGTTCAACGTCTATCTCCTTCAAAATAAGATGGCTATATCTCAGAATCACTTTCCATAATTACAGGCTTAAAGAGTTACTAATTTTTGTATGAAACTGATTATAGTTAATTTCTTTAATCGATAACTCACGAATTTTGCTAGTGATCATAATAGTGCGACATATTATTTTTATTTTTTGATTACTGAACACACTCAGCGACAAAATTCAAGGGTCTGTTACTTCGCTCACTTTAGTATTTTGAGCACGATTGTCTTTGATTATTCAACACTCCATGTTTCTTAAGACCTGTCCGTCTTAACGCGGTCCATTATAACGGGTGATTACTGTATTTGGTTTTACTAGCTGGTTTAATTTAAAGTACAATACTATACACCGCGTAAAATAAATAGCCTTTTGACTGTGGAATATGATAAATCTGTATAATTCTGAACCTCGGATGACAATTTTGTTTAGTATGCTCGAGGTCTGTTGGATGTTTGTCTGTTATGCGTACAACAGCGCTCATATTCCTACGATTGTATGAAAGATGCCACTCGTGTGCTCTCAGCAATCCTGCACGCACTAGTTTCGAATACATTTGAGTAGCAGTTATACGATATTTTCCGAACAGATCATAAGCAATGTAGTATAGATTTTAATTGATTCATATAAACTAATGCTTTATTACTACTGAAGTCTACTGCACCGATAAGTTATCAATTGGTCAACTTTAGAACAGTGTACATTGTATAATCTTCCTTTATGAAACTGAAAGAGACATTATTTAGAAGGTTATATTGTGCGTTAGTTTGATATGAAGATTTAACCTGTATTGGAAAAACGTTATACGTTATCAACATACATAGAGACGATGTTACCTGGACAGGACGTTCAATGCACTTACTGTCCAGTCCACGCTCCATACATAACATTGTTGGAGAACATCTGGTCTGCAATGAAACTATCCATTAGTAATAACCATACTAGTCTAAGGAGAGACAAGACAACGCTCCTAAGTCCCATTTACTAAGCCATATGTTCACGTGTCTGACTATTAAATGCACCCGGTGTGGACTATTCGCATAATGCGATCATTCTGTATAAATGTTTCTATTATACGGATAGCAATAACATACATATGATATGTGTGTGTGTGCGGGGCGGGGGTTATTTTATTTATTATTGTTAATAATTAATTTATTATGGCGTCAAATGCAATGTTGGGTTGCTAAAACAATTAGATTGTGCTGAAATAATTCTATATGGTGGTTGCGATATGTCAAAAGATCTCATTGCGCATCCGTAGCTTTGACGCGTTGTTTTCGGACCAATTATTTTTGGTTCAGAATAGTTGAATGGTTGGTGTGTCACGGTTGGTCACCTCACATTCCACATCCGGCTCTGCCTTCACTGCCTACACTACGATCTGCGCGAACCGTTTAATGTCTTACTGTTTCGTCTGTATTAGTCTATTGCTTTTACGATTTTGTGTATATACAAGGATCTGTTATACTGGAAGCAGAATAGTGAAATAAGTGTCTTCATTTTCCAGTTAGTTTTGCATGATTTTTGTAACTATGGTTTAATAAATACACGTAGCCTAATTTGATTATATGAGGTCTGACAGCGAATAACCACATGTTTCAGGATTGTAATAATAAATTTTATTTTATACTTGAAACCGAGTTTGTAGAATAACATGTGGACAACATGCACTGAACGAAGGAAATTGCATTCACGCGCTGAAGTAATTTAGATGTAATCTATGATTTATGACTGCGGTGAACGGTGCCTGCCGAATAACACTGCTGTAACCTTTTCCAAATGGAAACCAAAGTAATCTATATTCATCCAATGGAACAGAAATTTTTTATGTAGCTAATTTCAGTACATAATACCAGTAGGCTGGTACCTACATTGTGAAGACGTTTATGTTTGGCTAAGATGGAAGAAATCGACAGAGGTAGAAATGTAGAAATAAAACTAGTGACCGAAACATTTACACTAAACTAAAAAGGTAACTGTTATACTGTATAAAGCAGTACAGTTGCAGAGTCAACTAACAGTGTAAATAAATTAAAAAAATTATATCGAAAAGAATAGAGCACTGACAATGTAAATAGAATATACACTGTAATATGAATTAATGCATTAAATAAATGACAACATTAACTGTCCATTTTGCTATGGATGAGACAGTCTTTGTATATCTACACCTTCTCACTGGTATTGCAATTTTATATCTCCGTAGCTGCCTTATTAAGGTGGCTACGATGAAATCAATTTTAATTAATTTATTCCTTGCGTTTAGGCGGAGTGAGCGCTAATCTCTCCTCCTCCCTTGTTTTCTAATCAGCAGGTCGAAACTACGGAATCTCACCTATAACCCACGTCTCTAATCAAGCAAACGGGACGTTAAATAGCATATTACGTACTGTAGCTTCAAAGTCAGGAGGCTAGGAGTTGAAAAGCCGCTGCTATTTCTAGTAATTAAATCCACTGACTTGTAAAGAACATTATCAATTGTACTTGATAGGCAATCTAATAACACAATAGTGAGGATGTCATCCGATTATTCACGGATCAAATATCGTACATGTTTGAACGCTGTTCGTCGTGTTAATTTATTAAAATTATGAATGTAAGTACTGATCAGAGTAAAAATTTATAAATGTTTCAAACCCTTAACATGTATTATATTCTATTTTATTTTTTTTATTGTTGAGTTTGATTTACTACCTTCGATTCCCTAGAGAGAGGGTTTTCTAAACATTTGGATTTTTAAGTAAATATGTTTATATACTTTATGGATTTAAATAATTTTAACCTATAGGTTTTAAAATAAATATTTCAATAATTTGAAATTTTATGAACATTAATAATTGAATGTAATGTTTAACGTGATTATAAACTAGCTAGCAATTTTCGTGTAAGTTATGTATCTTGTTACTAATTAATTTTAGTCGATCCTTAATACATTACTAATACACAGTGGTAAACAGAAGTAGACTAGAATATACCTTGATATACTTTAGTAGCCCTAAAAGTTTTAAAGTAATTACAAAATAACGTGAATGAGATTACTGTCAACTAGAAGTTTTAATCATTCAAAATTTCTCAGATGTATAATTTTGAATTGCACTATAGTCTACATTATTTATCTAGAAGTTGATGATCAACAATAAATACTGTCTTACTGTATTGCCAAAGATTGTTTTACAAAATTATCTAAAATTATTGTTCACATTTATAGTATTCTTTCCTTTCATAGGATCGCAGTTACATGAAAAGCTGTACAGAGACACTTAAAATAATGGTTTTAACCGAGTAAACATTTTATGAATTTTTAGGTATTTACGAAGAAAAAATGTTATTCAAAAATTTGCATTTAAATTTATTCTGAAAACCAATTGTTACTACTAAATGCTACATAGTATCAGATAACCTCACGCTTTTGCTTCACAAAATTGGTAAATATATGTGTTGGTAAGTGTGTGTTCAGTGTACGTTGTTATGCTTTCTCCTAAACCGTATAATATAAAGTTTATCTTTTTCATTAAGTAACTAAAAAGTTTCCTGCAGTAATTGTTGTATAATGTTACATATACTGTATTATCAAATATAGTTTCTTCTGCAAATAGTTGTATTATATTTTTATCCTTTCAAATCATATGACGTACGATTCATAAAATATATCAGTAAATTAAATTAATTAATTTACAAAGTAATTTACTTACAAATTAATTCATTTGTTTACAAACCTCTGAAGATAGTGATATGTTCAGTCAAACGTACGTCAGGAGAATTGAAAGGATAAAATATAACACAACTACTTGCAGAAGTAATTATGTTAGATATATAACATTATACAATATAAAGTTTGTTATGGTGTTAGTTGTTACGTTTTAAGAATTAAAAGGATATCACACTAAAACATTTAATTTGTCATTGTAGGTATATGTGATCAATAACATTTTTATAAAAATTATCACTTTCAATGAGTTGTTCATGTAACTTAGAATTGTTTAGAACATCTCATCGGACTAATAAAACCTGTTACATTAAGAAAATACTTTACTTTGCCTGTTTATGAATATCAGAACTCAAAATTTAAACATCTGTCATACACATACTGATAGTAAATGTTACTTAGAGATATAAAGATATCCTGAAATTAATAAAGTAGAACGTTGTAAAGTTTGTTTTGTTTAAGCGTAATTACGCTTAATTACGTAGGAAAAACAAAAAGTTTGTATTATTTTTAATCTTTGGGATAAAAATACATTAAGACCAAGCCTGTGTATATGTGTACCTTGAACACAACCATAGTGCCCTCATGACAAGTGGATATTTTAAGAGCAACATGAGATGACTTCATATAATGGACAGAAACTTTACCTGCTAGATTTTGTTCTGATACTTAGAATATACAATCCACAAACTAAAAACAGACTATTTGTCCTCTGATACCCTTGATGCAAGGTACAAGGTAAACACTTGGTCTTCGTAGAAGGCGCATTTCTAGAATATTTCATTTTGTGTTAAAGCATTGCCTAACTTTTCTTTTACTCAAACGTGCATTCAGCAGTAAGTGTCTTGGCAAGTGAATTTTTTTTCTCTAAAACAAAAGTTACGACAATGAAAACTCTACCAGAGTGTAAACTATGTAAATAGTTAAAAGCTAATCGTTCCTCAAGTTAAATTTTCACTATTCAGAGTTGACTATAAATCTCTACTTACTGTAACTATGACTAATAAAAAACTACGTTCTCTTTTTGTTTTAAGCACAGCACGCCTACAACATGAATATTTTTAATTAGGTACAATAAACATTTTTTAACTTGACACATTAAGCAAACTGATAAATAATATATGATTAATATACTCAGCGTTCTAATACTATAAAATAACTTTGTATTAAAATGTATTTAGGCACAAAATAATTCTATTTAAGTTAATAATATATACACCGAATACACACACGCACGCGCGCGGGGGAACAAAGAATTTGGATCTATATACAAATTATACTCGCTGTAAAAAAAATCTGTACGCTTTAACGAGAATACAACCTTAAAGTAAATTAAATATTATGAATATTTCTGTAAAAATGTTTTGTTTTTACCTAGATAGTAGCCTAGATAGATAGGCCATTGTTTAGTAGCGTGGTGGAAAGACAACAAAATCTTGTGATTAGATACTGTTCTCTTATATTAGTGAGCACAGGGTTATGCGCGCGCGCGTGTGGGATAACAGCTATTTTACTACAAACCTGGAATATTGAATACAGAGCATTGATTTTTACTTAGATGTATTGGTTTTCAATGTAAATGCACAGAAACTATATAACCATCAAGGCGTTCTGTAATGGTTAGGTATTATATTATTAGGCTTCTCTCTTATATAGTTGCAGACGGCTCAGCAGCAACGTCCTATTTTAAGGAACGAAAACTCTGTGACACGAAACAGAGATATTTTCTACGCCAGTTGCACGACGTTACGTTGCAGAGGCGTTGTTATCTCTAAGAGCAAAGTCTCAATAAGAGAATACCAAACAACAATTGAAACAGTAAATATATCTAGAAAGACGCCTATCATGAAACTCTAGAGTTAGAGAAAGAATCGAAATTGTTAGTCGTTATACATAAAAATCCATTAAATCAACCATTATGTTGAACGACACAATATTGGAGCACGTTACTGAATTTTGTTACCTGGGTAGCATAGTTACAAGTGGGAATAAGTGTCTGGCAGAGATTAAGAGGAGAGTAGCTCTGGAAAAACAAGCATTCCAGAGCAAAAGGAACTTATTAACAAGCAACCATATTAGTATTGAAACAAGGAAAAAGTTTGTTAATGTATTTGTATGGAGTGTTTTAACTTACGGGTGTGAATCGTGGACCTTAGGGAAGGTGGAGAGTGACAGACTTCAGGCAATGGAGATGTGGATTTGGCGGAGAATGACAAAAACTAGTTGGACAGATAGGAAGACGAATGAACAGATCTTAGAGGAAATAAATGAGAATAGAACACTGCTTAGGAGTATAGAGGTGAGGAAGATTAAGTTGATAGGGCATGTGATCAGACATAGTGCTTTTTTAACTAACATCTTTGAGGGCAAAGTAGTGGAAGAAGCCCAAAGGAAGACCAAGAACTGCATACTTCCGCAGCACAATGAGTGTCGTGAATAGTGGGTCCTATGAAGAAATGAAGAATATCGCAAGGGATAGAGTGACGTGGCTACAGCGACAAGGCATTGCCTTTAGGAGTTAATAATACATAAAAATATACTTATATGCGTACACTACAATAACTTTATTCCTAGTATTTAATGGAGCATAGAACACAGAAGAGTTGTACCGGATGAAAAAGCCGCTGTGATGAAACGTACTGTTTAACGGAATGGTTTGAGGTTGGGAAGGGAGTGAGATAAGGACATTTGTCATCGTGCTTGTTTAGTGTGTACAGGCAAACATGTTAATATTATTTTACGTCAAGAGTAACGGATTGGTATGAGACGAAAGTAAAAGTATTTAAAATTCGCCGATAAAATGATAAATTCAGCAGACGAGACGGTAATTACAGAACGAATTTTACGAAATTAAGTGAAGGAATAAAAGGGTACGGGATACAATTAAATGGAAGGAAAATATAGTGATAATGAAGACATAACAGTAAAATATTAAACAGATCGATAAAATTTAAGACCGATCTTCTTCAACTACATGATTTGGTATGTTTAAGAAGTATCAATAGGGAAAAGGAATTTGGTATAAAAGATCTACTTGAAATTATGGAAGAAACAGGTGAAGTGTTTTACAATGAGTGTATTATTTTTTGGACTACGGACATTGACGAACAGAGATAGAGATATGTTTGGAAATGTGGATATGAATGTGGATGGGTCGATAAAATGAGCTATGAAGTCGTGCTCAGAAGAATAAAGGAGGATAGACAAGAAGGATTAGAAACTATAAAGGATAAGTTTATAATCAAGGGGGTTATAAAGAAAAGGAAGAAAAAATGCACAATATGACAACGGTTTATTGCGCGAAGAGATTAGAAGGAGAAGCACGAAGCTTTTGGAGTGCAGCCAGTACAAAGTTTCTCAATATACGGGACGCCCTCTCAATATGTGGCATGACATTGTAGTATTTAGGCAGCAAAAACAGTCTTCCTACGCATATCCGCAAACAACAAACACACAATATAGAAATTATTGACTCTGTAATATTTTGTTTGTTGATACGCCTTAGGAAAGTTCACCAAGTAAATATCCTAATTAAAATAAAAATCTGTATACAAAGTTGAACAATATAACTAATACATTAAGTTATGGTACATTAACTTACAGTATTAAGAAACATAGTGGAAGTCGCAATGGCAAGAGAATAAAGAAATATGAAAACGCACTTGGAGTTGGTGAATAAGAAAGCCCATAAGTGAGAGAAATTACAAGAGGATTCGTGAATCAATAAAAGAGCTGGGTTTTGGAAGGCGGATTGAGACGTTATAAACCGATTATACGCTCTCACACGTAGCATATACACCTTTTGGTACGTTTCACCTTGTTCACGTATTTATTATGAATGTAATTAACAACTCGTTGAAAGATGTGTTCTCTTACGTAAGATGTTTCGTGCATTAACGCGCAAAACTGTACGTTTATCGTCATTTAATTCGTTATCTGCTTTGTGAGTCCTTGGGTTTTTCTGTTGGTACATAATGATGGGGCTGAATCCAATGTGTCGTTGCGGTGTTGTAAACGAGCGTGTACATATTTCTGCATTTGTTTAAATACGTGATGACAAATTTTAAAACGACAATCTAAGTATTACCATAAGGGAAGACAAATATTACACATTTTGTCTAACCGCCAAATTAGTTTCGTCAAAACTTTTACAAAATTAGTTCATAAATAGTTCAAAATTATTTTAATTGACATTTTAAGATAGGTCTACTGAAGGGTTTCGTCCTATTAATTGCAGGAAACGTGTTTGTCTTCGTCAGTGACGGTCCAAGAAAACGAAACACAGATCAACTGTAGTCACTGACGAATGTGTCTCGTTTTACTTTGATTGCTTGATAGTGATGGAGGCAGCAACAATATTTTAAAGTACGTTTTCGTTAAAAATATAAGTTTTCAAATACGATCAGAACAATTCTGTTTGTGGATAAGTTAGTAATATCTAACGAACCTTTGGTCGCAGGAAATAAAAACGCGTTATAAATTTAAACCTAGAAATTACAAGTCATAAAAATTTCCTTACTTAAATTAATCAGATGTTCCAATAGCAACATATAGTACTTTTGTTTATATCATAAAAATATAAACAAAGCGTGAATAGTATTTTTATTTTGCGTTGATTTGTTTGTTAAGATTGAATGCTGCTTAAATGGAGTTACAAGTAGAATTTCTTGTTTTTATCGGTTATAAGGCTTTTCATTCGTTTTGAATGATTTGTAAGAGAGTGTTGTACAGTGTTGTTTTATTTTAAGATAAAACCGGCGTTAATCTGTTTTCTCGTGACTGGAAACCGGGGATTGCAGTGACGATTACAACGCACTCTGTACAGATTAAGTATTAAAGTCTATTATCAACGGATTAACGTTGTATGGATTATGTGCTCGCACGCATGGAATAGAGCACGTAAACGTGTTGTACCACGTTAATTACGTCATAATTATTTATGGTTAAACTGCTCACGCTTAGACCTATAGATTGTTCCTCATGTGTGTTTTGTTTTGAACGTTACTGCTTGTAAGCGCTTAGAATGACGTTACACCATTCAATCTCGTAATTACAGAATAATAAAAATAAAAATTATAATAGTAGTAATAATAGGATTAGTTTGAAGAAGGAGAAAAATAATTTGTACCACCATGTCAGCCGCCTCTTGCTATGTCAGACTCTAACCGACTATAAACTCTCCCATATATTAACCATAACTCTACGTCTTAACTACTCCTTGCGTTACTTCGAGGTGGCGCTTCTCTGTTAAGCCCGTCGGGCTACCAATAAATTTTCCATACTTCCCTGTAAGTTTAGATTCTCCGACACCCCTTCAACGGGCTTCAACAATGCCAGTGGTCTTCACCGGCAAGCGTCATTCACACTGTGTTTTCCGGTTATTTTGCCCATCTCCACAAGATTACAAGATTTACAAGATTTCGTCTCCGTGCCATCCAACGTATGTATTAAAGTTTTTACTAAGGTCGGAAATTACCTGGTAAGCAGCAGCAGCAAAATAATTTCACTGTTATGTTGTAATATTATTATTATGATTGCTGCGTATTTCCAGCTATATGGATTGGTACAATTTTACCATCCTCGATATTCTGTGATTTCTTCGGTTTTACCAACTCTACATTTATTTTATGACGGCGACTTCAATTATCGTCCATTGTTTTGAGAAAGTCGTAGATTAACTGTAGTTTTTAATGTATTTTTTGTTATTTTTGCTTGCTTTGTACGCGTTTACAAAACGTTATAGAGAGAATTCATTATGGGTTTTACAATCGGAATAGCAACAGGGTCCTACGAGTGCAGATTTTATAACATATCTTTGAAATTTCGTTGAAAATCTTGTCTTCGCTGCTCTAATTCCTTCTACAAGTCTCACGTAACTGCTTGTGATTCAAAAAGTTACATCACAGATTAGTTATAACCGTGTCAAAAAACTTAGTTTCAGATTGTTATTTACCCCTTACAACTTTTCATCCCCATCTAAGGTGACAAAATAAGCACATTACCGACCACGTTAGCCAGAAATGAGAAGCTTGACCCAGTTAGCAGAACCTGCTTGTAATGCACGAGACTGCAAAGCCGATTTCTCAGAGACAGATCGTTGGAGACAAGTTGGATAATAATGCTAATAACCTACTAGCTTTAAGATAAATAGCTAAAGCGATTTCATGGGGTTGTTTACAACAGTAAGACAGGCGTTAACGGTAAATCGTGAGAGCATGATGTAACCGTTCGAATAAAGTATCGTAAAGTAACCAATATAAAGTATCGTAAAGTAACCAATATGGTTTTTACTCCCTATATTGCTGTTACAGAGTAGCACACACACACACACACACACACACACACACACACACACACACACACACACACACACACACACACACACACACACACATTTTTGAGCCATTACAGAATGTACAGTTCTTCACTAAACATTTTAGAAATGTTTATTAGACTTGATTATCATACTATCATATTAATTTCTAAACAGACAACACACGAAAGAATTAAAAAAAACATATAGGATATATGAGAAAGCTAACATAAACTTCCATTACATAAAAAAAAATAGTATTGTGTTGTACCATTAACAAAATAAATTACTGTAACAACATGGGGGAAAAATTAAATGAAAATATAACTTCATTATACTAACTAGAGACTAAGTGAGAGATTTAGTAAAAATGTAACTAACATGTGTAATCTAACCGATAAGTAAAGTCTACTTCAAGTTTTAACATATTTTAATTCTGAAACGTAATTCCAAAAGAAGTAGTATAATGATAGTTCCTTATTAAATTAATGTCGGTAATATAATATCACCGTCAGATGGTATTGTTACAATACAGTCATTATACAGAAGACGACACCATTTCTGCCATATTGACTCTATTCTTTTCTAAATTATTAGACGTGTTTTTCTTCAAAAAATATTTTCAGTAATTTTAATCGAAAGTAATAGACATTTCTGTGTATTTCAATTTGTTATAAAAATATGAAAACAAGTGGCTCTGATACGTTTATTCTGAAGTAAGATACAACTAGCTAAAGACTTTATCAGAGTAAACCTTCAGCGTACGAGAAATGGAGCAACTTTTCAGTCGGAATGTTATTTCTATTCAATTGGACAATCATTCTCTGAACTTGAAAACGTGCGGACGTATTGCTCTAGTTTAGACGTTTAGCGTACTAAGGCGTTACGAACACAAATTAGAAAGATGGCTAGTTGCTGATATCGTAAACTTTTAATTGGAGCTAATCCGGGAAAGTGGAAGACTGTCCGTACAGGGATCAAAAATCTTGAAGTCGACCGGATTATGTGTTAGCTCAATATATCAAAATTATAAAAAAAAAATAAAATAGCGGTGAAAAATTAATTCACTGCAATTTATAGAATTGCTCAATCCGAGAACGACCCTGAATACTGGACACCAGGAGGAGCTACACCTTTATCCACGAAAGTGATAAGATCGGACCTGGAAAACACTATTCAGAATTATATTTATTGAAAAAGAAGTACTAAGATAATGTAAAAGTAACTGTATTGTCACATGTAGGGTGTTTATGATAATACATTTATGCGTATGAATTAGTATTTTTACGCAATTACGGAACGTTCGTTCTCGAACAATGGAGAGTATTCTTCAACATGTTTCCCGGCCAGCCGAGCAGGTGTGTTTCTTCAGAGTCGCACAAAAGTACGCCCTAGAGTTTTCGAGTGCCTGTTGACGCGTATTACGGAGTACTTGAAACACTTGTGGTACCTATTTAAACAACAGCAGGCGGTTTTGTCAGTCAGTTTATGTTGGGCTATTTATCAAGTGATATCAAGTGGTCGTTGTGTTATAATAGTGCGGAACTATATTAGTTGACATTGTTATTGTGTGTGGACAGATTTAACTTGAATTATTGTACGAGTTGATTACAAATTGTTATTTGTGATTAATTAAAGCTGGTTATTAGTGACTTCACTGGTGTCTGTATTTTGTTTTCCACTGTACCATACGACGATCAGTGACACCGTCGTAACAGTATTCTCTAACGTGTAAAATTATAGGCGTAACATAAGAAAATCTTGCTTTTGTTTATTTATTTAGTATTTTTGTTAAATAAAAAAATTATTGAGAAGTAGAAAGAGTATACTGCACGTTCCTGGAATTTAGAGTTAGGAATCCTCCACCTTCTTAGTCGAATTGATTCTGTTCTTGTCTTTTACTTTATTACTTATTTATCTGTCTGACTACGTAAGTGTAAACACTGTTCCCTACATCTTCACTAAGACAACTTGCCTTGGCTGTACAGAAATACTTGTTTGCTTTGGCCTCTCGATCTGAACAGCAGTTGGTAGTGGTGGTGGCAGGTGCCAATCAAAGTGAATTACTTTGTCAATCAGGCAAGGGCTGTTAGAAATGCCAGTATTCTCAAAGGTAAAACGTTTGATTACTATAGTATACTGTAGGAAGCACGTTCCTGGAAACGTCTAGGATTAAGTGTAGTAACAGGACTCTTTACAAGCTTACACATAATAAACGGAAATATAAACATCCCAAAATATTAGGCTAAATGATCATAGAATTATGAAAGACGACTTATCATGTACTCGTGCGTTAAGGAAATAACGATGACAATAACGACAGCGAATGTTTATGTTTAACAATAACGACAGTGTTTATGTCAGCTTATAAATTTAATAACTGGATTGAATTTGTAATTCAAAATACAAAATACATTATGTTGTTTTAAGAACTAAGTTTCGAAATAAGGATTTGTTTACGGTATTAGGTATTATGCAAACTGTGAAATATAAGCAAATATTGTGCAGCTGTTGAATAACAAGTATTTTTAGAATAAAAAACTTAAATAATGTTAGTAGTATAAATATTGTTTAAATAATAAGAATTAAAAAGTTATCTATTCTTTAAAATTTAGCCAAGTGTAAGTACGGTGTAAGTTAATTGAACGGACGAAGCAAGTTCTGAGTTTTAACTCGACAGTTTGTCATTTGTCTGTCTGTCTACTTGTCTTATCTGTTTGGGGTATGTCTCACAATAACTTTTGAATACGTCAACCGATTTTCATAAAACATTGGGTACGTGTCAATAGTTTTACCCTACAGAAACCTGTTGTTTCTGAGATTAGTATCCCCCCCCAAAAAAAAGATAGAACGAGAGTTACCAAACGGGGGGTGGTCAAAATTATGACAAAATAGCAAAACTTCACGTGGGATATCAAATTAAAGAAAATTTTACCCAAAATCTGAATTTTTAAAAATTCAAACTAAAAGCCAAAAGTGTAAAGTTTTAGAAATTTCAGAATTTTATGACACCAGAATCAATCAAACCAAATCCAAATGTACCGCTCAGTATGTAATTCTTTAAATTTAGGGACACCAGGGGCCAAAATGGAACGAATGTTTTGAAAAATTAAAAAATCTGTTTGTGTGTTATCAAGTTATGAAAAGCTTTATTCAAAATACAAATTTGGTGTGTTTAATAATTTGACAAAATTAATATTGTCAACATCCCTTGCAAATTTTAGATCTCTTTAAAAAATTATGTATGGTACGATTGCTGAAGAACTGTACTTATGGTTATCAATTAGGTGTATTTGTGAAAAAATTTGGATATAAGTCTACTGACATCTATTGTAACGAGACGTTTATTCGGTATGTATTCTTTATAATAATTATAATTAACTATAAATAATTATTTATAGTTTTGTTGCTTTGACTTATAGATGTTGAATTAAGTTGAATTCCTTTTACGGCCCGCGCTGGAAGCGTCAATATGTAACGTGTAATAACACAAGAGCCGTGTTTTCTTTAAATGGTGTTCGTTTTTAATAATTGATTATTATTTAAACTTATTATTATTAACCTTAAGTGGTTAATGTGTTAGGCCTCAGGGTTCACTTCGATCAACGATTTTAATTACCGTAGCGTAATAATGCAATACTATCCCTTAATCCCTCTTTCTTTATTTATTTTGAAAAAGACAATAATTATTATTTATTTGTCTGATGATTTAGTAAAAAAAATTAATAAACTATTTCGTTTGTATGGCGGGACTAGGCTTGTCAATGTTTGCATTCGACTGTAGTATCGAATTGCCTATTGGAGGGGTTACCTTCGTGATCTTTTATTTACGATGAAGTTCAAATCGCCGAAAATATTTTACTCTTCTTTTGTTAAACAATAACCCTGTAATTATATTTTACTCTCGAAATAAAAACTCATTTACCATTAATTGTGAATAATTAATAACATTTATTTTCATGAATTCAGTCTAATGACTCTAAGGTCGAAGTTGTTAATTGCCCGTATCGACTCTTCTTCTCAATTCGATTTCTATCTTACCTTTAGTTATTACATTAATTTTTCGGGTTCTTTAGACTGCTATTGGAAAGTTCGAAAATGCCCACAAGAAGTACAATACATTACAATTATTTAAATCTTATTGACTAATACAAACAAATTTAATTTTATTAAAGTTTGACAAAATAATAATTCAATTCAATTGCCGATGCAATGCATTATGGTTCTACCCAGCATTCAAAGTAACATTTCAAGATGGCGGCGTGTTGTCCAACTAATTCTGTGTGAATTGTATTCACCACCAGTTTTTTCAAATAAAATAAATTACACAAAATGTTCTCTGGGTTTAAGTTAGTTATTTTTTCTTTCCACTAGCGTTCTGCTGAAAAAAGTGTTAGTTGATTTAATCTTGGTGCTGTGTAGTTGTAACAGTAGTATTATAAAAAAGTTAAGTCTCACCAACTTGTAGAGTTACTTATTCACTTTTTGGTTTCTTTTTTAATATATTATTTTTTAACTTGTTCTTCATTTACTTATTATTACTTTATATTATCTTCATTTCTTCCTTCTAATTTGGATTCTCTTGTTTTATAACATTTTACTTTTTTCCTTCCACTTAGATTTGATTCTTCGTTATACTTTTTGGCTCATAGCTGCACAGAGGTGTTCTGGATACTTTCGTGTCTAACAATAGAATGTTGAGTTTTTCTTTTTCTTTCAACTGGCTTGACCAAAATTAACAAAATTCCTATTGGCCAATACCATTGGGTTCACGGGTCATGTGACACTGATTATTTAAAATATATAGTTTTTACATTTTATACTCCAAATTACTCCCTAATTAATACTTAATTAGACTTAAATTGATCTACAAGGTGTTCTTCCTGATAGAAAGACAAGCATTTTGATATCTCACTTGATATGTGTGAGTATCCTAATAGATATGTTTTTATCTTTACAAAATTCTCTGAAATATCATGAAATACCTTAAAGCACACATATTTGTAGCAGTGGGGAAATTTTGGCTAATTAAGTGGGAAAAAGAGGTTTGGTTGACCTGGCAACACTGCTTTTAGTTTCATCTATTTCGTTACAGGTTGAATCAGTTTACTGCCCTAGCAGCACAAGCTGTACGGGAGTGAGCCGGGCACCCAGTACAAAGTTCTCACATCAAAACAATTGCTTCGTAACGTTCAATAAAACTCAAATTGATAAAACCACTAACACTACATAAAGTAAGTAGCGCAAGTCTGAATAAAATAAGTATTGGCCTGTTGTTTTTAATCCTACAATCACACACGCCGTCTGACACGTGTAAGAGACAACACACACACACACACACACACTCTGAATATGTATAAATGCTTTCAGCGTTTGCGGTTTATTGATTTCTGTTACCTTGAAACCCAATTATTTCTATTATTACTACAAACAAAAATAGAGAGGGATGATATAATTATGAAATGTGTCAAAAGAAATGCGGCGCGAAATGAAAAAAAAATATTTTCTGCACAAGGAAAACCTGGATCCCATTAGAATGGTATAAAATTACAGTACATATTTAGACAAATTAAACGAGTTAAAACTACAGTCCACTAATAAGATAGTTGTTGGGTTTAGAAAATAATGAAATGAAGTCCACCAAACCATTAGCTGACAACCGCCATCATTTTTCCTTTAAAATATTTTAAAATATTAAATATTTATCATTTATTTTAATCTTACTTTTCAGCACAAAAGTGTATAGAGTTTTCAAGATATAGTACGCTCTCTGCACACATGTGATTAACTGGCACTTAAAATACGTTTAAATATAGAGAAATACAGAATGGCTGATAACTGAGGGAACAGCGAATAAACATCTCAATGAAGAGAGTGAGAGAGACGTTAATGGCATTAATAATGAATGGAATGACACCTTAACCTTTAGCTTTAGATCAGGAGGTGATGGGGTTTCGATTACGCTATACTATATAAAAGTGGCTATAGTTGTACAATTTCGTGTTAGTTTTCTTAAACAGAATCACGAGCTCGTAACTTGCTGCAAATGGCAGGATTTACCAGCACAGCACTGATATATAACCACTGCACACGTTATACAGTTTTATGATTACAGTATATTTTAAATCTATAACTCTCAATTTCAGACGCAACCTTAGCATTGCACACACACACACACACACACACACGCGCGCGCGCGCGCGCGCACACACATAATACTGTTGTAATTTTAACAGTACACAAACCCCGACAAAAACGAAATTGTTTTTTGAAAATGTAATATACAAACTGAAATAGCAAGATTTTAGTAAGTTGAGACTAAAGGATCAATAGAATTTTTACTCGTGCAAAATTGTACCATTTTGTAATACATTGAGTTTATAATAAAGTTGTAAATATTATTTGTGATCTGCGTGAAAATTGAACGTAATAATCATAAAATGTAGGTAAATAACACAATTTGCACACATATTATAATATTTTCCATCACGAATAAGTACGCATAAATTGTATAAAACAGAATTAAACAACATAGGCCCAATCACGTGATCACAAGCTTTACGTAAAATTTGGTATTATAATAAATTTTATGCGCCAATAATAATTGTAAAACGCCAAAATAATATAAATCACTGAGAATAAATGTATTTAAATTAGTTTGTAAATGTAAGAAATTAAAAAGTACAAAACATTATAATATAACCCTAAGCCAAGTAAGAAGAAGAAAGCTTTTCAACAATGAAATAATTAGTAAATAACTAAAAAATTCATTCCTTCTTAAACCATTAACTAGAAAGCATTACAAAGAAAATAATAATAATAATAATTCTAAAACAAAATGCTAACATAATATTACAAATATAGAACGGAAGTTGAGCAAGTTTATAATAAGAATAAGCAAGTATACAAGTAAGAAATAAAAAATTCATTCCTTTTTAAGCCATTAACTAGAAAGGATCGCGAAAAAAGGAATAATAATAATAATTTTAAAACAAGATACTAATGTAATATTAGAAATACGGAAGTCAATAAGTGAAGCAAGTTTATAATAAGAATACCCAAGTATAAAAGTAAGAACTTAAATAATTTATTTAAAGGTTTTCAGATTTAAACATTGTTAAAACATCTTATTTTAACAGAAAAAGAATTGTGTTACATACATTTCTTAATAAAATTTTCTTTTATTTTGAATTTCTGTGCAGCTTGCCCCAAGATTGAGAATCTACTTTGTACATGCTGTAAAAAAATAAATAAAACTTAATTGCACTGAGCATATGTTGTTATTATTTTAAATGTATGATAAGGATATCAAGAACTGCAAAAAATTAAACAGAGAAGAGGGAAGTGTAGAATTGAACTACAAAGCCCTGACTTGAGAAATCTGCTAAAATGCAATGGTATGTGTATATGGAATATTGAAATAAACGTAAACGTAGAGCACCCCCTTACCGCGAACATATTATAGCAACCGTGACCTTTGAGTTTTATAGTAAGGATTCTTTATGGTGGATATCAAACTTACGACAATATTATTAGAAATGTGTGACAGATGAGTTTAGAGTAATGAAAGCATTTCGTAGTAAATAGTGGATAATATTAAGTGTTACTATTGTTCCCACCTGACTATAAATATAGTGTATTAGTTTCACGTTCCTCAGAGTAGTTGAGAATACCAGTAGCTAGCAGTAATAACCATATTAGGCTGAGAAAAGACAATGCTGCCACGTCCCATCTAATCAGCCGCATGCACAGATGTCTATTAAATCTATCGTGTATAACTGTCAAGTTAAATGCACCTGGGTGATCACTATGTGCAGAATACAGCCATTCTCTATACCCGTCCATTTAGAGACATGCGTCGAGGAGGTTGAAACACAGTGTCCTATGCAAACGTATAATACCCATACTTATGTTCTAATTCTTAAAGTAAATGATTACCTTGTGTTTAAGTAAATTGTAACGCCAAATTCTAAATTTTCTTGCATTTATACAACAATTATTAAAATTTTTTTACCTAACTTATTTATGTTTATAAATGTAAGGTATAGATATATAGATGTGCAGGTATAATATCGTATCTTAAATGACGATATAAGTTGTAGCATAACAAAATTATCACGCTAAACATTTAACTTAATGCAACATAAATAAAGAAGAAAAGTTCCATAGTGAGTGAGAAGAATGAATTGTTTTAAGGATTAAACTAGAAACTGTATTTTAAGTCAATAAAATGTTAATAAGAATAAAAAATAACAAAGAAAACCATTGATCAAAATAACTTACTATGTAAAAACCCAATAAACCAGCAGTATACCCAGTAGATTGGGGAAGCAGTAAAAAGGGAAAGACAAGAAAAAGGAAATAAAAGGGTGAAAACCATATTAATAATGGAAATGTATAAGGTCAAGACGCAGAGAAACCACAAGACCAGAAATGACTAGTATAATAATGAAGAAAGGACAAAATAGGTCAAGATTTCTACAAAGAGCCTAGAAACAAGAAGAGCTATTCCAAAAAATGTTAATAATGGAATACATACCATTGAACAAAATTAAAACCAATACATTTAGACCCAGTAACAAGTTACAAGATACATCCCAAAGAAAACCGAATTGTATACTAGTTATAAGTATAATATGTGAAAAATTATTAAAAAGGCTACCATTAGTGTAGACAAAAATAAGTGACACACTATAATAAAGTGTAGTATAAGAAATAGAAATCTATTAAAAAGACTACCATTAGTGTAGACAAAAATGACACACTATAATAAAGTGTAGGGTAAGAAATAGAAATCTATTAAAAAGACTACCATTAGTGTAGACAATAATTAGTGACACACTATAATAAAGTGTAGAGTAAGAAATAGAAATCTATTAAAAAGACTACCATCAGTGTAGGGAAATATTATATAAAAAAAAAAAATAAAAGACAGTCTAATGACTGAGGTCAATTTTGATAATAAAAGTGTTAAAAAAAAAATTAAGTAGTATAAGAAAATAATAGTTATAAGATGTTTTTAATTTTATTCATTGTGTTACCAAAATAATTATAATGAACACTAGCGACGGTTAATAACTGAAGGTGTCATTAATTATAAGATGTTTTTATTTTTTTCATTGTGTTACCAATAATAATTATAACGAACACTAGAGACAGTTCATAACTGAAGGTGTCATTAATTATAAGATGTTTTTATTTTATTTTTTTTCATTGTGTTACCAAAAATAATTATAATGAACACTAGAGACAGTTCATAACTGAAGGTGTCATTAATTATAAGATGTTTTTATTTTCATTTCATTATATTACCAAAATAGTTATAAGGAACACAAGAGACAGTTGATAACTGAAAGTGTTATTAGGCATAAGATGTTTTTGTTATGTTTAAATGATATAAAAAAAAAGTTTAGTAGGTATAAGATATTCCATTGTATTTTAAAATCATGTTATTTAATTTTCAAGTTTGTAAGGCAGAGAGGCAAGTAGGAAATAGAAATGTAATAATTTTATTCAAAACTGTAAACCATGTGAAGGATACAAGGCAGATTAGCTAAGACACCACTTTAGAAAACACAGACTAGTAATGTAAACCCAAAACTATCTATCAGAGAATCGAATTACATAATAGGGGATAGAATTCAATACATACAACACAGAAATTGAAAATATAATTAATACAGATACAATTAATAGCGAATAGAATGACAAAAGAAAGAAAATTAACTTCTTTTGGAAACAAATAATACTAGGCCTATAATGGTAATCAAATCAGACTAAACAGTAAATTAATCAATATTGAAGCGTTTTAACAGCAAAATTATTAACAACAAAGATAATCACGGAGTTATTAAGAATATTCCATTGAAATATTATCAGAAAAAACACTTAAAAACCGTTTAAACACTAAATTTGTACAAAATATGAGGCATACAATAATTATAAAAAATTGTAATTTTTGGCTTAAATGAACTTGAAAAAACCCAGCTATATATCCAAATATGTAAAATTAATTAATCAATATTACTGAGTAGTTAGATTTATGTAAAATTAAGAAATATTTGAAATACAGTAAAAAATAAGAAAACTTATTATGTATTTTTAGATGGTGAACCAAGTCTTAGATATTTTTATAATTGAACAATATAAAGAGGAAAAAGACATATCACAAATTACCCTAAAACGACGACGTTCAGTCTATTAGTCTATTGTTAATCGTGAAGACGACTAGTTGAAAGTGTATTAACAGAATACCGAAAAAGAATAATTTTGTGTAAAACCGAGTGTGGTTATGCGGAGTGTAACAGAGGTTATCTAAAAATGAAAATAACATTAACTAGTAATATTTAACACCTCACTAATTCCAAACAACAGTAATAACATCATCAAACACAAGCACCAGAAATCAACGGCCATTTTGAGACAATTTTGGACCATATTCGCAGAACACGTATACACATATTTGAACACCGGACACTTCACAAGAAACCCATCACGAAACGACATCGCAGGAGAAGAGAGGACACTCTACACTATATTCCTGGACCAACACTACTTCGCAGAGAAGGGAATATTCATTTATTTCTGCGGGAGAAGCCCAGCACTGCATAGCAGCTAAACTCGAGGTGACGGCAGCCATACTTGTTTCCCGAACCAGCACGAAAACACGGCCAGCTTGAAGGGAGTGACGTCATTTCTACGAATGGTTCGATATTAATTTTCCTAATTGACAATTTAAATAATAATATTGTTTTATTTCAGCCATAATAATTTAGTTTAAGAATACCTGTAAGAATGTATCTTGTTCCTTGCCCTCTGACCATTTCGACTCGTTAAAAGAACCATATTTACTTAACCTTGTAAAAAAATATATTTTTGTTAATCTTGTTCGCTACCGACTGGAGCACATATCAGCCAATGCCTTGGCCATGCGCAGTTTGACTGGCGCATAATTTTGAATGTCAATAAATGAACATCATTATTCAGTTACAAGAGTTGTCTTTATTTATATAATTAATGTTGACTATTTTTTTCTTCTAAACAAAAATAATTTACAGTGCTAGAATAAATATCTAAGAAAAGTACACACATAATTAATTAATTATTTATTAATTAATTAAATTAACCAATTAAACCAAAACTCAATATTAGTACAAATTTCATAACTTACAAAATTTTATTTTATTATCAATCCATTACACTTAATTATAAAATATTGTTTATATTTAATTTATTCTTTGTAATTGGTGAATCCAAAGTGGAGCTGTATCATCGGCGAGTTCAACACCGAGATTCAGACAACATAATTCTTGCTAGCTTTAAGGAGATTAATCCTGTGACATAATAACATATATAATTATATTTATTTTATTTTTATTTGTAATATTTTTATATTACAAAGTATATAAAAAGCTGTCACGGGTTTATTGCTTTCTTTCTAAATTCTTGATAAAAAAAGTCTCTAATAATATAATAATAATTCATTAAGACTCTAGGCTGTAGAAGAAGTAACACAATTTAACGTGTTTTAACCTAGTTGTATGTTTCTGTTCCCGACTACACTGATTTCAGTGTGTCCAACCGTAAAACCACGGAAGGGAAAGTCAGGTATCCAACAGTCTAAAAGCCAATTATGACATATCTGTTAAAAGTATCTAGGTATGCAACTTACACGTTTGCAAGGTAGACTATATAATGGAACCTGTAATCCAAGGGCCGTTGACAAAATCCTCACTTGTACAATTTTTTAATTAGCAACACGAATGTTTATGGTTAAATCGCTCTTAAATAAAAAGTACTGCGAACAAAAGTTATGCATCAAGCTTTTAAGCAGAGTTGGAAACATTTTTAAACCTCTGAAAGGAAACACAAAAACCGGAGAAAAATTAAAACAATTAACAATGATGTTAGTACTTTAAGCCATAATAAATTTAGTAGGCAAGTGTAGCCGACTTGTCAACTTAAGTAAACAGAAATATGAAAAACAGTCAGAATTAATAAGTTTATATAAATAATTAATTTTTATATTATATTCATATTTCCTCACGATTATTTTTGTTTTATTATAATTATTAACAATAAATAATACGTGTTATTTTACACAAGAATATATTTTTGTATATACTTTTTAAAAATGTTTCAACATTATTTTCAAGTCTCATCTTCAGAAATATACAGGAAATTTGAAATCAACTGTTATTAACAGCGTTTTATATAGCCTATATATAATATATGTTTAAATGTAATAATATGTGTTATAAAAATTAATAGAGAATTTTAATAGTAATTTTGAAAATACTACCGTTTTTTTATAAATGAATTTATAATTTAACATATCCAAAACAATAGTATTTTCAAACAAAACCTTTTAAAACAAATCATATAAAAACATATATTTTCTTGTATAAAATAATAAATATTAATTATTATTAATTTTTATTTTTATATTAACAAAATTATTTTGTTGTATTTTATTTATTAAACTAGTAAAAATATTAAGATTTCTTACTTGAACTGTAGGACTAAGTATGACATATCTTATTCAGTAGATTTATTCAGAGGACTGAGTGTGTTAAAGATAATATCGATTAGTATTTGATTGCCGTTAGTTATTTCCAATTAAGTGTTACAATCTACTAATTGTATGAAAATAATGAGATTGTTTTGTTGCAAATGAATTAGCGTAATATTTTCTTTTTACTTACTTAACTAATACAAATAAAGATGTATTTTTGTGATGATATAGACATTTATAATATGCCTTAGTTGTTAGTCATTAGGAAGCTGTAGCAACTTTCTGTAAGAGAAACTTTAAATCCCTTAATAAAAACACCATGCCTGTAGATCTCTAGACTATGATGTACACAATCGAGTCTCCTTGAAGAGAGTAAACCTTATTGCAAGTCACTTGTTAATAAATAAATTACTACATTTAATATAACTATAAAATTCCTTAGAAAAGTAAATGTGAATAATATTTATTTGAATAAATATAAAAAAAATCAAATACTAGAGCGTGTCAGGCAAAAGTGAAAAGTCCAAACAATTACAAATGAATAAATACAAATACATAATATAGAGCAGTAATAGTGTAGTAGACGAACGTTTCAAAATCATAATGATTTTATAATGAGAATACAAATTAAATGTGACTGAAATACTTTGATGATTTTTTCATTGACATTTACTAATAACTATTACTGACCAAAGCAAATTCAGGGTTAATGTCTGTAAAAGAGAAATAAATAATCTTTTATTAATAAATATACCCCGACAGCAAAGGCAGTTTGCTCGTTGACCAAACTTTTGCAAGAGATTTCAGAAGCAAGTCATCTAAGAAATGCAGAAAGTTTTGAGAAGTCGTTTTATAAAGACTGGTGGTAGAATATTAGATAATGGCTTTGGAATTCAGAAGACAGAAGACGAAATTAGAGTAAGAGTCAGGAATATAAAACTTATTATTATGAACACGACTGAAAGTTTTCCATATTTATCAATTTCTGAACTTAAAACCTATAAAGCCTTATTTTTGACTTCTACATTTCACGTGATGGTATTATTTGTTTTTCATAATACTTGAAAATTTACTGTGCAAACTACTATTTTTGCTAATTTAACGTACGCAGAAAAATAGAAAATATTAATTACATGTTTTACAAGCATATAAAAACAAAACATTTAAATATTTATTTAATTAAACTGGAGAGTCAGTTGCGTTAGAAATAAATCGAAATATTATAAACTCTAAATAGAGATCAGATTTTCATAGTGCAATTAATATTTTGAAATGTCAATAGCGATTAGCTTGTTACAGTGCGGTTTGTATATACTACGAATATCGAGGCAGATATTCTTAATTTGATGTAAAGAACAGACATGATGGAGGACTGCTGGGACCAACAAACAAAAACATTAACATTGAAAGGAATGCTGCTTATTGTATACGATTACAAGTTTGCAGGAAGCAATAGTTGGTTTTACACTAAAGACACGCAGATAATTATTCGTTGTTGTGTTAGTAATACTATACTTATTTTCTTTAGAAACCAAAAAGGTGATACACAGTTTGCAGCACATTAAAAAGTTAAATAACTAGTGCGCGAACACGCGTACGTTCTTAGTTAACCGGTAGTAAAAATGAATTATTTTGAAATAATTTCTTTAACTAACACCGAAATTGTAAGTGTAACCTATTTCAAAATTTTACCGAATTATAATAGTCTACATTTATAAAAGTCAAAACTAAAACGCAGAATTGCGATATTGTCTTACGAGATAGTATCTATTTACCGAGAACAGGTTCTTATATAAACATATTTAATTCCTCTCTTTTTAATCTTTCCTCGTGGGTGAATATTAGCTCTGTTATGTGTAACATGTGTTCCTATGTTAATAAGCCAAGACTTGGGGATAATTACGCAGACTGTCTCTCTCCCTCTATCTCTCTCTCCCCCCTCCCCCCCTCTCTCTCTCTCTCTCTCTCTCTCTCTCTCTCTCTCTCTCTCTCTCTCTCTCTCTCTCTTTCTTCTCCTTACTTTCTCTATTTATTCTCTCCATCTCTCTCTGTTACATTCCGTACTTCAAATGGTTTCTCTCACAGTATTAATTCTCTGTTCCCTTGCCGCGTGCTTTAAACAACAAACACTGGAAGGTTTATACCGCGGCTCACCTCAAACACATGTTTACCACTGTATCTTTAATAAACCGAATGCGGTCTATGTTCTTGATTATTATATTCAATTAGTGACTCCAAATCATATGTTCCTTGTAGCTCATATGAAATTAAAAACGAATTCGTAGACACATAGTTTGCATTTCTTTCTAGTTACCTGTACCTTTCAACGACAAAAGCTAATTCGATAAAATAAGATATTAGACGTTGTTACGATTTACAGCTCACACTGTTTAGCCGATTTCCATAAGTAACAGAATGTAACGGACGTACTCACAGTTGGGCGTAACAGTTATGTTTTTTTTTCAAAATTATACACTGAAGGATTAGGAATTTTACCAGAGTTTTTGCTTGTATTTAACTGATTTTCGCGGTTTACTGACAGTTTGTTGTCTAATGTAGTAATTTAGCTTAATTAACTGGTTACTGTTATATAGTAAATATAAATAGCCTGTAAGACTAGGTATAACAGTCGTTTCATGGTAGGCCGATCTTTTATATCTTTCCTTTTACTACACTAATGGTTCAATAAATGGTCCATTCATTTCTTACTGCTCCGTGCCCGTTAGTCTGCTTTTTATTGTGAACACCAATCAAATTTATTCTTTTCTTTTGATTGGTTTGATGACACTTCTTTTTTATCAAAGGTTACCTGTGTTTACAGTACTCACTTCAGTAGTAATTAATTCTCATCAGCGTTCACCAGTGCCAAATCTCGCATGTACCGATGCAACGCCTTTCTTTTCACTTTAAAAAGGTTTCAGTCTTGTACAACGCTACTCTTCTGTTTCCCCAGTAAACTGTCTGGTGGTTATATTCTTTAGATTTAAGTAAAACGTTCTTAAGAAGAATAGTATATTTTCCTCAAACATTTTTAGCCACGGTAACATGCAACCAACGCGTTGTTAACAGGATTATTTTTGCAGTTAATACTAAAGTGAATTAACTTTTCCCGAATTGTTTGTCTGAACTTCATTATTCTCCTTTTATCCTTGATATTTTTCTTCATATTTTTTAAGTTAATCAGTTTCCATCATTACTTTAACGGGTAATAATTTTCTCTAATTACTGCATGTTGATCTGCGGATTTGATGGTCTTCATGTTTGCGCTATCTACACGTACAGCTATAACATGCTATTGCCCTTCTTATTTTTCTCTGCGAGGATAATATAATTTTGTATGTAATCATTTTTAATTTTTGACATTTGAACAGAACTCTTACTAATACAAACGTTTTTGGAGCTTAAGAAACTAATGGCTGAATTTATTATTGCATGAGACAGGAGATAAAGTATATCTATTACATTACTAAAACTATGACTACTAGTAAGCTACCTGATCTGGAGGACTCGCTCATAACTTTGAACGTACATTTTTTTATTATTACATAAATTTCGATATTAGATAAATTTTCAATTATGGGAAAATTACAAAAATCCCGATTATTCTACTATTTCTTTAGTAATATAACAATTGTAGAATACACAATTATACAATACACATAAAAAATGTGACACATTCGAATTTGGGCTACAATTACTTTTAGTACGTCACGTTGCTTAATTCTCACAATTTATTTTTAAATGTTGTTCTCTTTTTAAGCCGTGGGGCTTTAAAAATTTTGAAGTTACTAAAACGTAACACTAAATTAAGATGGTCTTTAAAATCCCACTTTAATTTTATACCCCACATGAATTTTTTGTTATTTTATTATAAAACTTTTAACCTACTATTAGCCGACGTCTTGAAGTATAAAAACGTTGACAGTTTAAAAAGTGAACACTATATTTAGATTGCGGTTAAAATTTTTTCTAATCTAAAACACTACATGGGGTTTAGAGATACTTTTAAAATTTGCCATATCATATTTAACCTCTTGCTACCCGCTTTGGGGGGGGGGAGAGATCAATCTCAAAAATAATAATGTTCTGAAGGGAAAATACGAGTATGTGGAAAGGAATGCCAAATTTTACGAAAACAGGTTGATGCGTTTGAACGATGTCGTGATACGTAACCCAAACAGACAGACAGATAGGTTGATAGACACACAGACAAAGAGACAGACAGACAAATGCCAAACAATCGAGTTAAAACTGAGAACTCGCTTCGCTCGTTCAATGAATCTGTTTGTAATAGAAATGAATAAGACATAACGTTATCATACACATACCGACAGAGTTATCAATACCTAAAATTTGTTATCGTAGCAAATAACGCTACGATAACAAAAAACGCACGTAAGACATAAAATTATCGTAATAGATGCGCGTTTCAGGTAGTCTATACTGGAATCATATAGTTGACGAGTATATTTTCTTGATCGTTAATTATCTTGATAAGATAATTAATTTCTCATGTTTATTATTGACAGTATACAATGCTCAGTAATTTTTAACATCTTCCTTATTTCTATATGAAATTTTGTAACAATGAAGAAAATAAAAATCTAAAAGTTAATCGTATCTTTATAAATTAAAAACTGCATGTAGTAAACTAAAATGTCGCAGGACGAGTATTATTGTTTTCTAAATGAAATAAAGAAAACATTGACAGTCGCGAGCCCATAGCCACTCAACCTTTGACCATTATAAAGTTTTATTTTATATTTTGCATTCAGATTATATTTAGTTTAGTTAATTTTATATTTTGCATTCATGATTATATTTAGTTAATTTTATATTTTGCATTCATGATTGTATTTAGTTTTTAAAGACACCTGACCTTCCCTTGTCTCTTGCACCCCCCTCTCCATCACAACACAGATGTTCCAGATATGGCCTAAAGACATGGTCACCACCTTCACTCACATCCTGTGTTTAGTAATTTCATTTATTCGCCACTTTGACAATGGCTTAGTTAGTCGAAACAGCTGTCAGAGTTAAATAAAATCTGTGAAACTTACCAAGTGTTTTTATATATTTTACAAAACTTTTGTATTAATATGTTTCACCAAGTGACCAACGAGTCATCAATTAATATTTTGACCATTATATTTTGAACTTCAAAATCTCGACTTGACATAACTCCTATAACAAAAGGAAACTCTTCTCTTTCTTTAGCATTACGTGTTGTTAATTAAAGACGCGCTGAGTAACAGGACAAACAATTAGATATATCCTGTCTCCTCGCATGAACGTTTATTGAGAGAAGACGAACAGTTGATTCACTTCGAATTCGCAATTCTCGAATGTTTATTTCGCGTTCAGAGTTCCTTGAGTATATTTTTATTCCAAGCAACCCCCTCTTTTAATTTCATGCAGATTACTGTCGTTGACAACATATCTTGGGAAATCAATGTTTACCATTTTATGAGACAAAAAATTTAAGTATAGTAAACTCTAATCCAGACAGTAATTCAATTAGTTTTGGTTTCTTAAATTGTTTTACTACTGACTACACATGCTAAATCCACATTTACTCCATTAGTTCATAATAAGATTTTATTTAAGGAGAAGGTGTAGCTGAATTTCTAATTAGTATTAAAATAGTAATAGTAGTGTACCATGTTAATTTATTTGAAGATGTAAGAATAATATGGCACAGATACGATACAATTACATAAGCCACTAATACACAACTCAGACACAAACATTAACGTAAAAAAAGGCCTATATGAAACATCCTCCACAGACTGTAATAGTCCATACGTGGACCGCACAATCCGTAGAGTAACGGAAAAGAGTAACAAATATATGAGATCGGTAAAGTACGGCAAGTACTTTAAACTGTACGTCGTTAAGTTTGACAACACTGGGACATCAGTAGTTACAATCAACAATGAAATAGAAAAGAACTAGAGAAGCCTTGGAGTTAATGGCGCTCACATTGCCTCAACATCAGAGAGGACGCATGCAGCATGCGCTTACTGTGGAAACATCTTTTCCAACCAATACACCGACATGCGTATGCATGACGTACTGCCAAAGTAAGTGCCAACGGCGAACCAAACGGAAGAGTTGGCAGAACTCACTGGGAAAGACAAAAAGAAGTAAAAGTCCCGTACAGATGTCACACAGAGCAGTGGACAAAAGATAATTATCGTAACTTGGAAATTAATACAAACATGCGAAAAGTTCTATCCGGAAGAAAAAGTATAATAATATTCCAGGCTGTATAGCCTGGAAGACCACACACACACACACCACGCGCGCACACAAGTCAAAAACCAATTTTCAAAAGTAATTTTCACTTTCCTTATTAATTTTGTTCACTTGATTATTAACGTAAATATTAATTCAGTTTTAGTATTTCTATTGAAACTGAATTTGACAGCTAGTTTTACGATGAATAAAGCTACTTCATCTGTACAGTTATAATAGTGTTTTCTTCTCTAATGGCGTTTTCACAAGTCTATACGGTGTGTACAACGAAACAGCGGGGAACGGATTTCATCAAATGCGTACGTGAATAATATTTGATTAACAAATACGCACAATTTCGCAATACACCCGTCAGGCGCATACTATTCACACGTGTGGGTAATTCAGTAAATTACGGTCCGCCTTTGAAATCTGTAAATATTGTTTTCCCGTCAAATGAAATCCACTTCTATGCAGCAGGCTGGCGTACCGATGAATAATATAACGCCAAACTTTATTAATTTTGCATGCGTGAAAACGTCTGTAAATCAGAATTAAACCTGCTTTTTCCATGAATCTGCTGTATTTCCCACCGTTTGTACTGTCTTTTTACTGCTGCATTTCGTATAATAATGCAGCTACTATGAACAAAGAACGACTGTTTATTAAACTGTTGAAATTTCTTGTTTGATCAAACCTAAGCAACACAAAATTTACAGCCAGTACAAAGACTGTTTTTATGCCAATCCGTAAAATGTGAATCTGTTTGTAACTTCGAAGTGTAAAACATCTTACATTTATAACTGTTCTGTTATTTGGTATTTCGCGATATATCAGAATGTTATAACATACAGATGATGTAGCACAAGTAGGTTTATCCTAAATAAATCGTCGTCGTCATCCTTTACGGCTTAGACTAGTAGCCTGTTCCAGTCTCAATAGAAGTCATCCAACCATCACTTACGGGGTCTTACCACACTTCTCTTCCCCCTTGCATAATATTCACGGGCTCTTCTTGCAAATCTAGTTGGTTCCATTCTCTCTACGTGTAACCGCCACTCCGTTTTGTACCGGGAGATTTTCTCATTTAAGCTTTCAGCTATGCCTAGCTTTATTCTGATATGATCATTTCTGATAAGATTTCTCCTGGCACAACCCTTTACAGCCCTCAAGAACTTCGTTTGCGCTCCTTATATTCTAGATATATCTTTGGCCTTTCTAGCCCAAGTCTCACTACCATACAGTAGTTGAGGTATGACCATTGCATTATAATATTTCAATTGCGTCTCTTTCCTTGTTTTCTTCTTTAAATGTTTAATGATACAGCCACAAAGCGACTGGAAGAGACTAATTTTGCTTTCAACCTCCTTATCATCTTGGTATGTGATGCTACGCCCTAGGTACTTGAAATCTGCCACTTGTTTTATTGGTGAGTCCGGTATAACAATCTTTGTTCTAATGTGATTTGCCCAAGAAAAAGCCATAACTTTTGTTTTGGATAAGGAAATGGTTTGTTTGTAATATGCCAAAATGTCAGTAAGATAAAACAACGATCTTTGGAGACTATTTTCATTCTCTTGGATGATAACAAGATCGTCTGCATATATTAAAATATTTAAATAAAATCCTTTCCCAAAATATAATCCTTTGGGGCCGTCCAATTTCTATTTCCTTATGGCATCATATATACAGATATTAAATAAAACAGGAGATAAACTGGAACCCTCATAATTGGAAGCGTTCTATTATATAAAATTTTAATTACCTTTATTAAATGAATAGGGTAACCTCTTATCTGCATTATCCACCATAATGTTGCTCTACCCAATCTATCAAATGCTTTTTCAAGGTCCACAAACGTAAGTTGTGTCTCTGCATTAAATTAAATTCTCTTCCCCACTATTTGTTTTAACATAAACATATTATCAATTGTGGACCTTTCCCTCCAAAACCCACGTTGATTTTCTAAGATCATACTCTCAGCAATTATCAATAACCTGCCATTTATTATCTTAGAATAAATTTTTTGTAAGTTGTATTTAATTATCTGATTCCCCTAAATAAAAATTTGTTGTAACCTACTTGGAAAATAATATTGACAGGGAAGTAAAAATGTTAGCACGAGGAGTTAGGCAAATGATCTTTACAAAGATGTTAATAACAATTAAGATGAGCAATAAAAAGTTATTAGTTTACAAGAAATTTCTGTTTTTTTTTTTTATCGTAAGGAAAAGTTAACAAGGACAGTATAAATGTCACACAAGTTCCCCAGTTAGAAAAATTGTTCTGGTAAGGGCGACTAAGAATTGTTAAAAAAAAAATTAGAAATTTTTATATTAACTTGCAGCTGCTTTATAGCATTAGTAAAGTTTTTGTTAAAAACATCACCACAAGCAAAATTTTAGAGTTATCCAAGAAGACTGAATATTTTAGTTAAACCGCTAGAGGGTTTTACATAAATACATTTTCTTATTATTAAGAACACTCGTTACCGGGCTGCTGGGCCGTGGTCTATCGCTTACGTTTTCATTTTCTCTAAACGTTTGGGCCTCACGTCCAAGGTTATCCTCAACAGAAAAACATTCAAGAAGGTAACAGGCCGAACGTACCTCACTGTTGACATTTTTTAATTGTTTTGATCCTTTAAAGGAAGGTAACACTGACAAGTTTTGTGTCACTTAAGTATATTTTTGTTAGCTTAAGTACTAATACGTGACATACTCTACTTTTTATTGTTAGAGTATTTTCAAACTTTCAAATCCGGTGAACGAGAATTCCACAGCTTGTAAAAATTGAATGGCATTTTCTGGCATTACAATGTATAGAAGATATTGACTACTATAATAAACATCGGATGAAATTCGTACAAATCTGTATAACACTTTGCTTTTAATCTCTACGTCTTCAAGATTTTGACCACGCTTTCTAGTTGTAAACATTTTTTAAAGACATTACAGAAACCGCTTAACACTACTGAAAATACAAACCAAAATTCTCAATAAAGATAGAAATATTTGTAGCAAAATTGTAACGTAAAGTGGACTAGGAGAAGAGTAAAAGTGTATAATGTAGGAACGTAAAATCAAAAAAGGTAGAATAACTATATCAAAGAGAACTTTTGCAAGAGGTCATGGAGAAGAGATAGCCTAAATTTTTCATATGGAGTCAGAGACGTAGAGAATGAAGAAAGTGGATAGGTTATAAAGACTGGGACAAGTTTAAGGGGCTGAGAATGTGGTTTTGAAGGCGAGTGAAAGGAATAAGGTGGCTGGGAAAGTAAGAAATTAAGTGGTGCTCAAAAGAATTAAACGTTTAAAGTTTTGCACGTAAAACACGTCTGTATACTATAAATAGGATAATTGGAAATTGAACTGGACATACATGTAAGGTAGACTACTAACTACAGTTTATGAAATGTCAAAGCAAACAATGGAAGAAGAAAACAAGAGATGAAAGAGTAAATTGAGATCCTTACAATTTGAGGGTGTCATCTGAAGGCAAAAACAATGAGACCTGGAGTTGATAGGAATGGAAACCGCGGTGTGGTTACCACGAACCACGACTTGCAACACAGCACACACAGCATTATTTTATTTATTTATTTTTTGTTAGAATTGTTAAAAAGTAAGACTGACAGTAAATATCATTCTATACAATATACACTGGATAGGCGTATAATGATGCACAGACAGCCGTATTGTTACTCATGTATATTGGACGACAGAATATTTTCATCATATTACGCGTATTTAAAATTTAATTTGAACACTCTTCCTCGTCGCGTTTTTATGTATCTTTATTGTCAGTTGATTGTATTATGATTCTCCTTGAATTCCTGTCTTCTGCTGTTCTAATGATTCGCGTCAGAGACGTGCTTGTTATTTTTGTTTTATTATGTTAGTGAACTGTTCATCCCTCCTTGGACCCTTCTTATTTTCCTTGTACCATTAGTTTTCTAACCCGCCCTTTTTGTGATGCGTTTGACACATTTCATTATTTCACGCTTTATTGTCGTGGACAGTCGGTCTTTGACCTTTTAATATGGATTTGCTAGTATGCTAATATTGATTGATCAATTCTTCTCTCGGCAGGAGTCCACGGTATTCTAAGAATTATTCTTAAAGAAAAACTGACATCCATTTGAAAGCTGTCAATTCCGGGAAATTCAGATTTCTTTATTTTCCAGCACTCAGAGACATATTAAAGATGGATATAAAGAGCAAGGCTTTTCATTTAGCGTTTATTTCAAATACTATTTAATATAAACTATTAGAACGCTAAGTAAGTATCAATCAGTGTACTCTTACACGTTTAAAACACAATGTATTAGGTGCAAATATTGTCTATTTCTTAAATGTTCATTATTTCTTAATATAGTGCAACGGAGTTTTCTTCAGTATATTATTTTAAGACTAAATCCTCGTTAATCGGTTTTTTGTCGTGATTGAAACTCAGGATTGCAGTGACGAATACAAGGCACACTGTACAGATTAAGTGTTAAAGTCTTGGATTAACGTTGTAGCGTTTGTATGTTCGGTTACGGCGCTTTTTCACACTATACAATGTTTATTGCAATGTAGGCGTAATTATTTACGGTGTAACGTCACAGAACGTTCCATAAAAAGAAATCATTTATATAGTAAGTTAGCATAAGAGGAAAGTGAAGTGAACAGTATCGAACCCAAGTAGTCCCAAAAAATTGTGTAATTTTGTATAATAATTATTTCTATCAACTTGAAAAAAAAACGACCAAACTATGACTAAGACAAAACCCCATATATATTATTAAAGTGAATAAGAGTGAAAAAACCATAAGACACTATAAGAGAGAGATATAATGTCAGAATCCACCAGAATAAAGTCAATAATTATTAAGTTTTATAACTATGAATAGAGTATTAAAAAAACTATTTTTTGTGAATAAATGGACATGATCCATTATTATATTATGTGATGTAAATAAAATAGATGTATTAAATGACTTAAATACATTATTAGAAAGAGTTTAAGTTAAAATAAAAATTGTATATTTGTTATGACAAAAAAATATTAATGTGTTGGATTTGAGACCATACACCAAAATTTCATGAAAAAATCAATTATTATCAGATTTAAATAAAAACCATATGTAATTGTCAAGCAGGCAATAGTGAACAATTTATTTTAAATAAAGGAAGCTGTCAAATGAATAAAAAGCAGCCAAAATAGCCAAAAACCGTGTTAACTAAAAACATGTAATAGGCATCTAATATTGTATAATTTATGAATTTAATGTTGCCAAAATGCAACCAAACTGTATTAGAAAGCTGTAATATGATATAAAGCAACTATACTAATATACCTGACCAACTTTAACATTGTAATAGTCAAGTCAGCAAAATATTTACTTATACCATGTATGGCTGAAACCCATTATCCAGTACAAAAATAATCATATCTGGCTAAATACTTACATAATACTAACAAAAATAAGATAGAAAGGTACAATACATCAAAATACCTTAATAAGAAATAAACTCAGTTGAAAGTAAAGTCAATTCTAAAAGAATTTAACTAATTAGAGTGAGATTTGTCACACCATAAAAAATGACATCTCAAGACCAATCAATGATGCTATGTCATCTTGTGATAAATATAATATATGTACAAAGTAACCAGGTATCACAAAAGATAGACAAAATAATAGACTCTATGTGTATAGTGGTGAAATAATACATATATTAAGGAAAAAGACTAATCATTGTATTAGAAAACTGACAAGAATTTAGGCCATGAGCAGAGGCCTTATAAAATTGTATTTATTTGTGTTTTATTGATGTTAAAATTTGTTTATTTTGTTGTAGGAGAGTAGTAGTAGTAGAGGTCCAGCTTGTGAAGGGAACTTTATAACTCCACAACAATTTTTGTTATAAATATTGAGTTTTTAATGACTACAACTCAAGGTGAAGGTTGTAAATTGTAATGTTTATTAGACTTAAGTTAATTAGATACCAATCATATTTAGTATCGCTAGATTCAGTAAAAAACAATGAATCTAAATACATTAATGGCATACAAATTGTAAGTACTAATGTGAAACTGTTTGATAAATACCAGTGTAAATTTTGAAATATCCATTGTATGAAGAATAAGAAATTCGTTCTAAAAGCTTCTACGGAAGTGAAAATTGTTCTATGACATTCCATTTCGTTTATTCTCGAACAATCTAGAAAGAATTTTTACACAAATATACCGGAAGTCGACGAAAACAGTCATCCCGATTTAGTATAAAAGCGAGACCAAATTCGACCAGAAAACACTTGAAGATTGAACTCCAGAACTGATGCATCTCACCCAACACTGATCAACGCAGCTAAGGCGAAACCGAGAGGCGAGAAATCGACAAGACACGGCAGGAAGGCTTTTTCCCGTACATAGACATACCCGACTGACTTAACCTCAACGAGAGTCGCCAAAAAGTATCGCTGAAATAGAGCAGCGATACGGCAAATTTTAATAGAAATCACGCAGCCAGAACGTCGACGGCCCAGGAGGGTCCCAACATTTAAATAGAGAACGAATTCTGCTGTGTTCGCATTGACTGACTAACGTGACAAATAATTCCCCCGAACGTAAACACACAATACAACTTAGCCTTCCTCAACACTGCATGGGAATCAGCGCTGCGGTGGCAGATTTCTGAATCAACGCTAAACAGATGATTCGTAGTGGCGGCGTTTGAACGAGATTTTACTGCCAAACGTTTTGACAAAAAGTGCGGAAAAAGTAATGATCGCAAAATTTGACTTTAAATAGATTCAGTGTACACCCGAAGAGGCGAGATCGAGAAACTACCCGAAGGAAGTGTCCAGTGAGAGAATAAACGACCATTGGAACGTGAGTTACCAAAATTAAAGTCATTTGTTACCTGGTTACATTTATCACACAGTTGTACTTTACACGCCACACATACACCTTCAAATCACTTAGTTTTTTTTCTTGTAAGGCATCTAATTGATATGTCTTGGTAGTTCAAAGGAGTCACGTCCTTAGAGTAAAGATTTTTCACATATTAAACTCATGCTTGTCAACTGAGTCAGAATCTGAAATACTAGCCGATACTTGATTGGACATATAAAAAAAAAATTGTCAATAATAATAACTTGTAAAATTTTTTCTCTGCAATTTTATAATTTTTATGAATGATAGTCCTTCAGACGATTTGTTTGTTGTTTTTAAAGAATCATTAAACTTAACTGATTTTTCAAAGCTAAACTGACTTGCTTAAATTTTTTCGTAGATTTAAAAATTTTATCAATCACATTTAATTTTTCTTGGAACAAACGTTTCCAAGTGGCGCCCACAAAAAGCATAGTTTTAAGTTGTGTTACAGGACTACATCACTGCAGAGGATCCAGTCAACAGAGTAAGTAACAAAAGTGCGCGGAGGTAACGCTCGACATTTTACAACACACAAACATTTACACACACCCCTTTCTATTTGTTATAAATTGGCAGCCCAACTAGTGAGGCTTGAAAAAGACGGAACAAGCCCGGCAACTACCAACATATTAAAATGCCGCAACCAAAGGGAAAAAAGGTGAAGAAGACTGTGGAACCCGAGTTAAGTGTGGAGGACGGAGAGGCAGTACAGGTCGAGGAAACGGAATTAGAACCGCCCACACTAGAAATGGAAAGACCGGTACAAACGGCAGAGGAATTAGAAGAACAAACGGGAGAAGAACCCATACAAATGGTAGAACAGACAGAGAAACCCGAAACAGAAACAATAACAGGGAGCGTTGACACGAATATAATAATGATGATGGCGATGCTCCAAAGAATGGACGAAAAAATGAACAAAAATACAGAATCCCTGAAGGAGGATACAAAATCCTTGAAAGAAGATATAAATAAAAATAGACAGGTAGATAAGGAGGAAATAATCAAATCCTTGAAGGAGGATATGAACGAAAATACTAAAAGGAGTAATGAACAAATGTTCCAAAGAATGGAAGAAAATATGAACAGAAATAAGGAGAAATTAGACAAAAACATAGAATCTTTAAGGAAGGATATAACCGAGAAAATAGATGACAATGGGAAAAAGCTAGAGCAATTTCAGGAGGAGAATAAAAAATGTATAGAGTCCCTGAAAAAAGAAATTAGCATAAAGTACGAAACAGTAAACAAAACGATCAATGATAATAAAATCGATAGTGACAGGAAGGTCGAGAATATGGAGAAACAGTTGGAAAGGTTACGGGAGGGAAACAATATACGTTTCGAAAGTATAGAGGAGCAAACAGTAGAGACCAAACAAGATGTTAGAAATCTCGAAAAGAAGGTAAGGCAGAACCAAGACGCCATCATGCAGGAGGTGGGAGAAGTCCAGAAAAACGTTAGCGAGAGGATGCAGAAAACAGATGACATCGCTAACAGGCTGGACGAACAAATAAAATCTAACAAAAATAGTATACTGGAAATAGACCAGAGAGAGAAAAACCTGCAGGAAAGATTAGAGGCGCTGAGAGACACACCAATACTAAACACTCATACGTGTCATGGTGAAAACAGGGAAGTAATCAACTTCCAGGACTACCGACGAAACCCAATGGAATTTTTGGAAAGAATGGAGGAGGTTATTGGGAGAAGTAGAGAAACAAGGTGGGACAGGATAAGAGAGATGCTTGACGAGACGTTTAAAAATACTAAGGATAACTGGTGGATAGCGGTACGACCCGAAATAACGAATTTAGCAGAATTTAAACGCCAGTTTAAGGAAAAGTATTGGTCAGAGACCGCACAAAACAGAGTGAGAATGGACATTTTCTATGGCAAATATGACGCGTCCTATGGACAGTCCCCGACGTCTTATTTCCTGGGAAAGGTATGTTTAGCACGGAAGTTGATACCGCCGATCCCAGAAGAATGTTTGGTAAGGCAGTTAGCTGGACATTACAGCTATGGGATCAAGGATGCCCAATTATACCAACAGATTAGCAAAATAGCCGAACTGGCCAAATTATTGCAAAATTGCGAATCCACAGGAAGGTTCCAGGATTACCAACCCCCCAATCGTAAGGTAGAGTACAACAACAATAATAACGGACCAAACCGGAATGGAGGTGGGAACGGTAATAATCTAAACACCAATAATCAGAATAATAATACCCCACCAAACGGCCGAAATGATAACACTCAGGGCCCAATTAACCGCAACTATCCGGGACCAAACAGAGGTAATTACACCGGGAATAACTACGGTAGGAACTTCCACCAGGGAAACGGTTATCGCGGGAATAATTATAGAGGAAGTAATTATGGTCAACGTAATGGTTATCGCAACGGGGGAAACCAAGGAGGAAGCGATAGGAGAAACCAAAATGAGTACAGGCCCCAGGTAAATTATACAATGGCCAATAACCGACGGCCATATCCACCTAATGTACCCACTTACATGTTTTACCCACAACAGGCGCCAGGTAGCCAGGGTAACACGGCGAATAGCCAACCTATTAACGGTAATCCCGAGGTCAGGCCGGAAACACAGACGGGTCAGCAACCCAATGTTCCGGGAGACCGGGCCAATGAGACAGTGACTCATTTAAACTAAACGCGGCAGTGAAAAAGGAAAACCGCCCTTCACTGAACCAATATTATGGGGTGACAAACGACGAACATAGACAGGACAAAGACGGGACTATATTAAGAATAAATAATTACCTTAAGGATATTAGAGAGGAGTTATTAGAAGAAGGTGACGATATCATTAAAAATAGTAACCAAGGGAACAATAGTATCGTGCAGATTAAAGCATATATCAATGGCATAGAAGCGATACTACTCATTGACACGGGGTCAAATGTGTCACTTATCGATAGCATTGAGTTAGAGCGGATTAAACAAAATAGTAATTTACCAATACCCACTCTACCGATAAATAACATTGTTTTAGTCGGAGCAACGGGGAGGCAAAATAAATCAATAAAAAACAGGTGTCATTAGAGATGACTAGTAATGGGGTAACAATACCAATAGGGTTATTAGTGGCGAGTAATTTACCCATGAATATACTAATAGGCTGCGATATACTTAGGCCATACAATGCTGTAATAGATTTGGAAAGTAAAGTGATAACTTTTAAGACTAACAATGGGATTTGGACCAATAATTTAATCGATGTCCGAGGAAGTGGTACAGACAATACACCTTATCAAGCGATAGTGAACCATTATTATTGTACCGATCGTCCAATCAATATGCCATTATATCAGGAGGAAAACCCAGAGTTGTGGTTAGAAAAGTTAGAAGAAATACGGGATTTCCAAAGGACGAAAGCAAGGGGTCTGATCAGCGAAAAACAGGCGGAACAATTAATCGAGGTATACAACCATTATAAACACATATTCTCGAACGCTCCAGGTAAAGCCAGAGATTATCAGTGCACCATAAAATTCAAAACTCCGGTGGAATTTAACAGGAAATCGTACCCGATCGCATACTCGCTAAAGAACGAAGTCAGGGAAGAATTGAACAGGATGATAGAGGACGACATAATCGAGTATAGTCATTCGCCCTTTACCAGCCCAATCATAGCGGTGCCAAAAAAGAACGGAAAGGTACGTATATGTCTCGATGCTAGGGAGATTAACAAAATGATTGTTAACGACCGCACATCACCTGGGGAGATAGAGGAGATATTAAAAAAGTTCCACGGAATCAGATATATAAGCTCATGGGATACGGTATGCGGTTACTGGCAGATAGAACTCCACCCTGATAGTAGGAAATATATGGCATTCATATTCGAGGGCAGAAACTATCAGTTTAAGCGGTTACCTTTTGGCTTAATAAATTCTGTGGCGGTGTTTGTAAAGATAATGGACAGAATATTGGGGCAGGAAGTACTGAAGTTTACGACAGTGTACGTCGACGACCTACTGGTGACTTCAGCGAATTGGGACGACCATTGTAATAGGGTTGAACAGGTGCTACAGAAATTATCGGAGAATAATATCACCCTCAAATTAGACACGTCCCAATTCATTGCAAATGAGGTGAAATTTTTAGGATTTAATTTAACAGAACAAGGGATTACTCCATCCAAGGAAAAGGTAGAGGCCATACAGAAGTTCCCCACCCCAAAGAATAGGAAACAGCTGCAGTCATTTTTAGGAATCTGCAACTATTACAGAAAGTTTCGGTCCAATTACTCAGAACTAACTGCCAGGTTCCAAAAGCAGTTATCAGCTAAAGACAAATGGACTTGGGGACCAGAGCAAGATGGAGTGCTCAATATCATAAAGGAAAAGTTTTTAGAAACAGTAATGTTGCATCATCCCGACTTTACAAAACCATTTTTTCTAAACTGCGATGCCAGTAACGTGAGTTTAGGTGCAGCCCTCTATCAGGAAGATCAGGACGGTAACCATTTAGTAATTAGCTTTGCTAGCCGCGTGCTGAACAGTTGCGAACGAAACTACAATACTACCGAAAAAGAACTGTTGAGTGTAGTTTTCGCATGCGGTAAATTCAGGACATATATATTAGGGTACCCCATAACAGTTAGAAGCGACCACAAATCTATATCATTTTTAAAGCATTGTAAACTGAACCACGGAAGGCTGACTAGATGGGTTTTGGCCTTGCAAGAGTACAATATCACATGGGAATATATACCCGGCAAACAGAACGTAGCCGCCGACGTCTTATCTCGCGTCAATATACCAGACCAAACCTTTGACGGCGAAAAGGAACAATTAGCCAAGGTTTACCACATTCTTAAAAGCAGGGAGGATTTAAAAAATATTTTGCACGAAATAAAGTCACAACAAGAGGCCGATCCGAAATTAGGAGATATTAGAAAAAGGGTACAGGAAGGCGATGAGGTCATAAACAGATTTTATTGTATACACGATGACACTTTGTTTATTAGGAATACCCCGCACCTAGAGAATTGGAAATTAGTGATTCCACCAGCGATAGAGAGACCGCTAATAATCGACTATCACGAGAGGTACGGACATATGGGTGCCCTTAAAGTAAGGAAGGCATTGGAAGAGCAAACATACATCAAGGGGATGAATAAGAAGGTGCAATTGACGATACGGTCGTGCGATATTTGTCAAAAAGTAAAGTGTGATAACGAGAGGAAGGAAGGGGTCATGATACCCATATTATCTACCGAAAAATTGGAAAAGGTATTTCTCGATATCTGCGGACCCTTTCCACGCAGCGGTGGGAGACACCGATATAAATTTATCGTGATCATTTTCGACCACTTTAGCAAGTATACAAAGCTATACCCAATAACTAGGGCAACGACCAGGAAAATAATAGACATAATAATCAAGCGTTATATAATGGAAGTGGGCCGACCGTATTCTATAATTACGGACCACGGTACTCAGTTTAGGGGAAAACTTTGGAAGGAAAGCTTGGGAGAACACGGAATAAAAACGTACAAGACGTCCGTATATCACCCGAATAGTAACCCAGCCGAGAGAGTGTTAAGGGAGGTAGGACGGTTACTGAGAACATACTGCCATAACGAGCAGAAAAGATGGCATGAATATGTAGCCTCTACCGAGGATTTTCTCAATTTCTCGCATCACAATACCATCGAGATGTCGCCATATACGGTTATGTTCGAAAGACCCCCACCACGAGAGATAAAAGAAATTATTAATTTTCCCGACGAACCCGCATACCAATTTGAAGGGGCAAAATTTTATAATAAGGTGTTAGAAAAAGCGGAACAGCAGCGGAAAAAATATATCAAATCACAGCCTAAGGCAATTAAATATGAGGTAGGTGAAAAGGTGTTAGTTAAAAATAGAGAATTGCTCAGTGCTATACAAGGCATAACGAGGAAATTGCTACTCTTATATACAGGGCCTTTCACGATAACCAGAGACAATAAAAACAATACCTACGAGGTAACTGACACAATCAGGAACAAGGTAAAAGGAACGTATAACCAGACTTCATTAAAAAAGTACCATGATTAAAAAATCGCAAGTCGAATATTCAATCAGTAACCAAGTACCATGACCAAAGACCCAAGTCAGATACAGCATCATAGAGAAGGTACCTTGACTAAACATGTCAACGTGAATTTTGTAACAGCCATAATTAGAAAGGAGGTAGAGATTATTAAATAAATATAAATATTATTGTATAATGATTATTATAAATAAATATTACGAGATGGACACATTCCACCAAAGGCATAAAGATATATATAAAATATAGATTTATTTCCAATAGCCATGTCAACGTATATTTACCAGCTTACCCGTACTTAGAGAAGGAGAGAGATTATTAATAAATAAATACTACAAGATGGACACTTAGTAAAGGAGAAAAGAGGGAGAAATACTGTCATATATTTGATACTAAATGGAAATGATAAATGAAAAATGAAAAAAAAGGGAAAACAGTGTGTTACATAAGGAGGTAATGATGAATATGAATATAGCTATTAACATTGAATGATTTTAAACGATAATTTTAACCTGCGGAGAACGATATATTAATATAATTGTGAATTAATCAGAAGAGTTTAAGAAAGGGAATTTATGTGTAGGAGCCTATGATCTTTGAATATTGTATTTTTTTTTTTATTATTATTATTATTTGTTGCAAAGGTGCAATTATTATTTTCTGAACAGGGATGTGTTGCCTCTGATTTCAGTAGTGATAGACAGGAAGGGACAGAGAATGTATGCCATAGCGAGCCACTCTGACTCCCAACCCTCTATGTAAGTTAGGGAATTGATAGGGATTTATATCAAAGATTAATTATAAAACATCAAGGTAAAAAGGAAAGGAATAGGTGATATGACAAAGAACGAACTAGGAATATTGAGTTGGATTAATATATTAAAGGAGTAGTACAGGAATTTAATTATAAGATAAAAGAATGAAATATAAAGAAGCTAATAATAAAGGGTTATTGTAGAGATGATAATTTCATCAAAACCAAAGATATGTTTTTCCAAAATTATCAACTTCAACGGTGAGGCATATGTAACGTCACAGAACGTTCCATAAAAAGAAATCATTTATATAGTAAGTTAGCATAAGAGGAAAGTGAAGTGAACAGTATTGAACCCAAGTAGTCCCAAAAAATTGTGTAATTTTGTATAATAATTATTTCTATCAACTTGAAAAAAAAACGACCAAACTATGACTAAGACAAAACCCCATATATATTATTAAAGTGAATAAGAGTGAAAAAACCATAAGACACTATAAGAGAGAGATATAATGTCAGAATCCACCAGAATAAAGTCAATAATTATTGAGTTTTATAACTATGAATAGAGTATTAAAAAAACTATTTTTTGTGAATAAATGGACATGATCCATTATTATATTATGTGATGTAAATAAAATAGATGTATTAAATGACTTAAATACATTATTAGAAAGAGTTTAAGTTAAAATAAAAATTGTATATTTGTTATGACAAAAAAATATTAATGTGTTGGATTTGAGACCATACACCAAAATTTCATGAAAAAATCAATTATTATCAGATTTAAATAAAAACCATATGTAATTGTCAAGCAGACAATAGTGAACAATTTATTTTAAATAAAAGAAGCTGTCAAATGAATAAAAAGCAGCCAAAATAGCCAAAAACAGTGTTAACTAAAAACATGTAATAGGCATCTAATATTGTATAATTTATGAATTTAATGTTGCCAAAATGCAACCAAACTGTATTAGAAAGCTGTAATATGATATAAAGCAACTATACTAATATACCTGACCAACTTTAACATTGTAATAGTCAAGTCAGCAAAATATTTACTTATACCATGTATGGCTGAAACCCATTATCCAGTACAAAAATAATCATATCTGGCTAAATACTTACATAATACTAACAAAAATAAGATAGAAAGGTACAATACATCAAAATACCTTAATAAGAAATAAACTCAGTTGAAAGTAAAGTCAATTCTAAAAGAATTTAACTAATTAGAGTGAGATTTGTCACACCATAAAAAATGACATCTCAAGACCAATCAATGATGCTATGTCATCTTGTGATAAATATAATATATGTACAAAGTAACTAGGTATCACAAAAGATAGACAAAATAATAAATTCTATGTGTATAGTGGTGAAATAAGACATATATTAAGGAAAAAGACTAATCATTGTATTAGAAAACTGACAAGAATTTAGGCCATGAGCAGAGGCCATATAAAATTGTATTTATTTGTGTTTTATTGATGTTAAAATTTGTTTATTTTGTTGTAGGAGAGTAGTAGTAGTAGAGGTCCAGCTTGTGAAGGGAACTTTATAACTCCACAACAATTTTTGTTATAAATATTGAGTTTTTAATGACTACAACTCAAGGTGAAGGTTGTAAATTGTAATGTTTATTAGACTTAAGTTAATTAGATACCAATCATATTTAGTATCGCTAGATTCAGTAAAAAACAAGGAATCTAAATACATTAATGGCATACAAATTGTAAGTACTAATGTGAAACTGTTTGATAAATACCAGTGTAAATTTTGAAATATCCATTGTATGAAGAATAAGAAATTCGTTCTAAAAGCTTCTACGGAAGTGAAAATTGTTCTATGACATTCCATTTCGTTTATTCTCGAACAATCTAGAAATAATTTTTACACAAATATACCGGAAGTCGACGAAAACAGTCATCCCGATTTAGTATAAAAGCGAGACCAAATTCGACCAGAAAACACTTGAAGATTGAACTCCAGAACTGGTGCATCTCACCCAACACTGATCAACGCAGCTAAGGCGAAACCGAGAGGCGAGAAATCGACAAGACACGGCAGGAAGGCTTTTTCCCGTACATAGACATACCCGACTGACTTAACCTCAACGAGAGTCGCCAAAAAGTATCGCTGAAATAGAGCAGCGATACGGCAAATTTTAATAGAAATCACGCAGCCAGAACGTCGACGGCCCAGGAGGGTCCCAACATTTAAATAGAGAACGAATTCTGCTGTGTTCGCACTGACTGACTAACGTGACAAATAATTCCCCCGAACGTAAACACACAATACAACTTAGCCTTCCTCAACACTGCATGGGAATCAGCGCTGCGGTGGCAGATTTCTGAATCAACGCTAAACAGATGATTCGTAGTGGCGGCGTTTGAACGAGATTTTACTGCCAAACGTTTTGACAAAAAGTGCGGAAAAAGTAATGATCGCAAAATTTGACTTTAAATAGATTCAGTGTACACCCGAAGAGGCGAGATCGAGAAACTACCCGAAGGAAGTGTCCAGTGAGAGAATAAACGACCATTGGAACGTGAGTTACCAAAATTAAAGTCATTTGTTACCTGGTTACATTTATCACACAGTTGTACTTTACACGCCACACATACACCTTCAAATCACTTAGTTTTTTTTCTTGTAAGGCATCTAATTGATATGTCTTGGTAGTTCAAAGGAGTCACGTCCTGAGAGTAAAGATTTTTCACATATTAAACTCATGCTTGTCAACTGAGTCAGAATCTGAAATACTAGCCGATACTTGATTGGACATATAAAAAAAAAATTGTCAATAATAATAACTTGTAAAATTTTTTCTCTGCAATTTTATAATTTTTATGAATGATAGTCCTTCAGACGATTTGTTTGTTGTTTTTAAAGAATCATTAAACTTAACTGATTTTTCAAAGCTAAACTGACTTGCTTAAATTTTTTCGTAGATTTAAAAATTTTATCAATCACATTTAATTTTTCTTGGAACAAACGTTTCCAAGTGGCGCCCACAAAAAGCATAGTTTTAAGTTGTGTTACAGGACTACATCACTGCAGAGGATCCAGTCAACAGAGTAAGTAACAAAAGTGCGCGGAGGTAACGCCCGACACAGATTACAACACATACACATTACTTTACACCCACTACATTTCTATTTGTTATAACGGTAAGCCGCGCACATGTAATGCATTAGCTATGGTTCATGTGTTTCTTCTGAACACCACTGTTGCTTTTCAAATTATATTCAAATATTAATAGTACTCGTACCAGTCAGAGAATTTTGCCTTGTATACTTTTACTACTTTGGTTCGCAAATATTTTTTTCCCTTGTTCATTTTTTTACCACATATTTTTTATTCCAATTTTTATACTGCTATATTTAGTGCTTCCAACACTTGCTATGCTACGTTCTATTAAAGGGCAAGTAGGCCTATATATTTTTATATGTGTTACTTGTTATACAGACACACATGTATATCTATTTACTTGTTATACAGACACCATATCTTTCTATTTCACCAGTAAAATAGTGAAAGTTCCTAATAGAACAAAAATGTTGTTTGATTTTAACATGCAATGAAATAATTATAAAGAGCTAATAAAGTTGATTTTTGCGTATCAATCTAGAGGTTTCCTCTTCTCCTTATTTTTCCTTGTGTTTCAAGCTTATAACATTATGATTTACTAAGCACTCCTTAGTATCGTAATAATAAGGTTTTTTTGTTATAATTTTAAGCTCACCCCATAGCACTCAGGTTTATTCTTTTGGGGGGGGGGGAGACGTAATATACATTAGCCTTTCGATGTTTAAGGTGAAAGACACAGCCCTAAACACAAAAAATGTAGATTAGTAATTGACCTACATTTATTATTATTCCATTTTCCTAGGAGAGCACGAATGCAAAATGTGGTCGGCCATGAGGCGTCGAATATTACTGATTGTCGACCAGTTTGCGATAAAAATTTGGTAATGAAGGCTTAGGCAAAAAGAGAGTACATGTAGTCGAGAACAATTATCGTATCTCTACCTGAATACAAATAAGTTTTTCGGAACCTATTACAGTGAGCACACAAAATTGTACATTATACCAAAGAAATTGTTAAGTTACCTTATGCAAATCACGTAATGAAATCGACAATCTTACCCCCAAATATGTGTGGTACGTGTTATTTTAAAACTTTTTTAGTAATTTTATTTTTTCTCCGTTACCTTCTGTATTCCCCTTTTATTGTGGAAGAAAGTAAATGCAAGATGGGTTGAGGGGTAAACTTCTGTCGGTTAAATTCTAAGATGACAAGCAAACAACACAAGGGAATTTGCAGTCACTGTTATTTGTACTGTGAAACAATGCTTTTGTATTTTAAAATTTAGTTCTCATATATAATTTTAAATGTTGTTTAATTAGCAGTAATTTTTTTCTTCTAACACGTTTAAAATAAAACTAAAATTACAACTAACTACATAACGTCTAGTAAAGCCACATAATGAAATCTAGCTACCATCTTTCTCTAACAATTGAGACGACTGATCACCACACAGATTGTATTCCTCAACTAACACAAAACTTTACGAACGCTTTTGTTATGAGAATTATAGTTAGCTTAATATGAAATATTAGATTAAAGAACGGAATAAATCATGTTATTCATGGTTTTTTTGATTACCAAATAAATAAAAAAGGACAGAAAATATGCGTTAAACATATTTTAGTAAATAATTAAAAAAACATTGTCTACGCTTAAGTTGACACTCTATATACCCCTAAGATTATATTTAACTCAGTTGGTAACTTGGAATTAAATTTTATTCTTTTCTGTGTCCTGTAAACATATAAAATATAAGTTCTCATTCATTTGAAATTGAAGCATATTTCCTTTTTATTATATTCAACGGGTCTCGCACTTTAGGTATCTGTAAACGGCGTTGATCAATTTTTTGAATCTACGAATTTTATAACTTACAATTAATACGTTAAAGTGAATACGTTTTAGGCTGTAGGGTTGCAATCTTACTATTAGACGTACAATTACAGTTTATTCTATGTCCTCTAAGTTTATTCTACAGTGTAATGGAATAATTCTTAATTATTGATAATCGTTACTTTAGTTTCAAAGTTAGTAATCCTTGTATTACGAGATTAAAAAAAATCTGTCACGTTAGCACATTTTGTTTTATCGAAACTATAAAAATCTGATTATACTATCTGCATACCACTGCAGTGACAGGTCATCCTTACTTTTACAGAAACAAATATTCTCCAGTCTTGTTCGTTCCTTAACGTTAATGCAATGTTTTGTCTACGCATATAAGATGTTGACAAAGAATTATTCTCTGTGACTCAAGAAGCTTTATACGTGAACGTATGGGGTCATACTGTCATGAACATATTCCAACTTTTAGGCAACAGTAATTAAACAATTAGTGAACCGGTATAGTGTATACCACTAGAAATTAAAAACATTAAATGGCATGGAAAGCGACACATCGTGTTTAAATGGCTACTGGAAAAACAAACAATTTTTCCTTTGTATCGAGAATTCAACGGCTTTGAATACGAAATTCTTATTTATATTTGAAAAAGAATTCTTTAATTAGTAGGCGTATTAAAAGAGAATTGTAAAGCTACAATTTTACTCTTTTCAAAATTTGTAGTTGCAAAACAATATAATTTACAATTTTTTATAAATACGTAGACGATACTTGAAACAAAATTAATTATACTTGATGTAATCAAAAATGTTGCGACAAAATACGAACTACAATTCAGAACGGAGCTTTAAGATGCCCAGATGCAAATGGGTCATTAACTATTCATTAGTTAATTACTAAAATTTTGTAGCACTCAACGTATTAATAACGTTTAAACTTCAAATTTTGATCTAGGTGGAAAACGTCTCTTACTGTTTTAATTTTTAATGTGAGAAAAATTGTTTTCAAATATCTTTCAAGTAAATGAATTTTCTGATGGTTCTACTACAAGTTCCTAATGAAACAGTAATCTTTTACTTGAAACGAAATTATAACAAAATAGTCTGTGAACAGTGTTATTATAATGTTTGTCTACTTTTTATGATCACATAATAAAATACAAAAAAGAAATAATATATTAAGTAAAATATATTTGCACTTAATCTTGTCCGCCGGTTACTTGTTTCTTAGGGACGTCTGTAAACCCCCTTGCAATTTTAGTTTATTCATTATTATTTCTTTCATGGCTATACTGTTGAAAGCTCCAATATATGGAGAGCTCCAAAATATTGAAGTAAGATAAACAGCGCGCTTGGAACACAGTGCTTTTGCGAACTTTATTTATATTTATAATTAAGTATAAGTGATTCAGATCTGTTTTCATAAAATGTACATTATTGTAATTAAGCACTCATTTTTGTTTTTGTTGTAAATATAACTTCAAGTAACAAATTTTAAATGTTTTAATATACTATGTTTTACGAAAATTTAATACTTTAGTTTATAGGTAAAAAATAGATTAATGAGAATGTCGAAAATAATATTCAATGTTACACCAAATTGAAAGTTAAATTAATAATTATTTGTTAATTCCCAACAACAGAAAAAAATGTAAAACACTCAATCCTTTTTTGATCACTGTTTTTGCTAAAAACATAACAGACGTAAACAAACCTACAGTTTGGACAGAATTGTTGCCTCCTTAAAACAACGACGTAATCGGTAATAATCAGCATAAAAAAACATATAAAAACTACGTTTAGATATAATTTTGTACTTCAGGGTGTGCCTGTGGCGGATTTCTGAATCAGAAAAAAAACTGGATTATTCAACGTCAGTTCACGCTATTTAGAAGCGTAAACGTAAAAGAACAAACAGATTCCCTTCCGCGTTCCCACACGTAACAAGAAAAATGTAAACACTTTATTGCCTTAGAATTCGCATTCCTGTAATTGTGCCCCTACTGTTCAGCTTTCCTGTGGCTTCAAATTCATTTTAATGCAACGTTCAGGTGTTGAAAGTATGTCTTAGCAGGCTAAAGATTTATGAATAAGAAATATAATATAAACGTAACATTTATACAATAAATTTATACTTCTTATTCTAAATCTAATTTTATTTTTGGACTTTTAAGTATGATTTGTTCCACTATTATTGATATAACCTAAAATTACATTTATTTCACTTATTGCTGTTATTAACAATAACAGATGTTGCTATGAACAGACGTAAAAGAAATTATGAAGGCATGTGTGTGTGTGTGTGTGTGTGTGTGTGTGTGTGTGTGTGTGTGTGTGTGTGTGTGTGTGTGTGTGTGTGTGTGTGTGTGTGAAAAGAAATGAAAGATTCCAGACATCTGAATGACCTCTACGACCATTCTCATAAACACTACTTCCCCATTATCAGTATATAACAGTTAATAAAAGTCTCTTGCTAATAAAACTCGTAGTTCTGTTAATATTAAATAAGACAATCAGTGACATTAGAAATGTTATTTTAAGTTGTACTGTGAAAAATATAGTGTGAGTAATATTGTATTCTGTGACACCCCAATAGGTTGTAGAGACATAGGTTGTATGCTGGACAGAGTTAATTTAGGCAACGCCTAATTCAAATAATTATTTTGTTCAAGTAACTAATCTTTTTTCATTATCATTTATACGGTAGTGGTAGGAATCCATTATATCTCTACCGTGTTAGCAAGAATGTAAAGAACCTTTCCTACTTAATATATTTGTGATGTTGATTTTATGTTTTAATGAAAAGAGTTTTTAGTTAAAAAATCCAGTTTACCGTCAATCCTGAGAAACGTTTTTACACTGTTAATTATGAATGATATTCAAAGTTTTAATTTTTTTTTAGCAAGTCACTATTTATTTTGTTTCAGTTTTTATTGATATCTTCTTTTATTTTGACAGAATTATCATAATATTATTAATATAATTCAACTATACTTAATTAAACAGGTTTATGGACATGTTCAGGACAATTTATAGAACACATAACAGCAAGTCTAGAAAATGTACGTGACTATAAATTTACAGACGATAGAGGTCCTGTCTTAAATTACGGTGGAGAACTTCGATGTTGTCTAAGAAACAACAGAGTACGGTTATACCGGTGAAGATGGAATTTTTGGCTACCGATGGCGCTATCAAGTAAGAAATGAGGATATCTGCGTCTGAAGTTTAAATATTTTATGTTAACAATTTTAAAATAAATTTAATTGCTGAAAACATTTGGGTAGAAAGGATAACGTTGGCTGGTGCTCTCAGAGAATATCCTATCGACGTACACTTGTTGAATATAACGATGTTGGTCGTTCATTTAAAAAATGTTTTCCAGAACAGACACGTTTGTATAACCGAATAATCTCATCAATTGATGAGAAACGCTGAAGATGGAGAAGCCTGGGGGAAAGCAGCTCTAAGGCAGCCGGTAACCTGTAACGCTATTAACCTAAAAGATAGAAGACTTAACGGGTCTCTGTAAGGCATTTTGGTCAAAAAATTATATTTTTTTCCCCAAAATATTGTATGGAATATTTGTTTTCATTTGATATTCATTTTAAATTAATAGGACGACTAGAAAATGTTTTACAATTTTTTTAGGCGATGATGTCAGGGATCATCAATACAGTATGTCATCCATTCGATTTTATGCATATTTCGGTTTGTTATAGTACACATAACTATTTAAGGTAACCTTAACTATTAATTCTGTTGTTCTTTCAATGATTTGTGTTTTTATGGAAATTGAGCTTTCACAGTATTCTTCATACTATTATTTTTAAAAGTATTTTTATTACTTTGTAATTATTAACGCCATAACAACGTTTACTACGTTTCATAAATTTATATTCGTTGTGATAGAAACCAAATTAATGATACAGAGTAATTGGATGAATTCACTTGGTTGTACTGGGAACAGTGCGGTATTACGGACAGTGGTGTTCCGACACAATTCGCTGTAAGTGAACTATGTAACTATTGCATTTGATCTGAAAGTTTAATCTGGATTTTAGTGTACTTATTGTGTACATTCTGTGACCACTGCAACAAAATTAGTACGTTGTGTTCATTACAGACAAACACTGGGGATTAAGAAACAAGTAAAGTACAAATTGCACTACTGAAAACACACACACTCTGACTAAGAGGAGTCTGTTTGTGTTGTGACTGAGAGGAGAGGATAGTCGGCTTGCGTTGTGATGAAGATGTTCATTAGCGTTTTATAAAAGATGTTAAATTAAAGCAAGCTGGTCATAAAAAGGAAAAGAAGTAGATAATACTTTTAAGATAGACACTCTTTAATCACTGATGACGTCACAAAACTGTGGAAAAAGAAAATTAAAATCAAAATTTATTTTTATTAAGGCGTTGTCATTGATAGTTGCCAAGCCATTAATTATTGTGGAAGGCCTTAGCGTTTTTCTACAACTATCATATCGTAATCGACCACAAATATCGAACATAATATGTTGCGTTTACTATGTTTGATATTTGTATAATATGTTAGGTATAATAATATGTATAATAAACAATAACAAAGACAGTTAGGATTTGATTATGTGGAGACATCAAAAAGCCTTACCAAATGGAAAAAACTGGACGTTCGCCAACTTCGAATGTTAGTGGTGGGATAATAGAAATTGCTAATAAAACCAAATCTATTGGAGAAATCTGTTATTAATCGTGATAAAATATGTACAATATGAAGACAAATTTGTGTGCGCCAGCAGATGTTATAAAATTATGACATGATTATGCATATTCACTCTTCTGCGTTTCTCGTAAAATTATTCGGTTATACAAACGTGTCTGTTCTGGAAAACATTTTTTAAATGAACGACCAACACCGTTATATTCAACAAGTGTACGTCGATAGGATATTCTCTGGGAGCACCAGCCAACGTTATCCTTTCTACCCAAATGTTTTCAGCAATTAAATTTATTTTAAAATTGTTAACATAAAATATTTAAACTTCAGACGCAGATATCCTCATTTCTTACTTGATAGCGCCATCGGTAGCCAAAAATTCCATCTTCACCGATGTAACCGTACACTGTTGTTTCTTAGACAACATCGAAGTTCTCCACCGTAATTTAAGACAGGACCTCTATCGTCTGTAAATTTATAGTCACGTATATTTTCTAGACTTGCTGTTATGTATTCTATAAATTGTCCTGAACATGTCCATAAACCTGTTTAATTAAGTATAGTTGAATTATATTAATAATATTATGATAATTCTGTCAAAATAAAAGAAGATATCAATAAAAACTGAAACAAAATCAACAGTGACTTGCTAAAAAAAATTAAAGCTTTGAATATAATTCATAATTAACAGTGTAAAAACGTTTCTCAGGATTGACGGTAAACTGGATTTTTTAACTAAAAACTCTTTTCATTAAAACATAAAATCAACATCACAAATATATTAAGTAGGAAAGGTTCTTTACATTCTTGCTAACACGGTAGAGATATAATGGATTCCTACCTCTACCGTATAAATGATAATGAAAAAAGATTAGTTACTTGAACAAAATAATTATTTGAATTAGGCGTTGCCTAAATTAACTCTGCCCAGCATACAACCTATGTCTCTACAACCTATTGGGGTGTCACAGAATACAATATTACTCACACTATATTTTTCACAGTACAACTTAAAATAACATTTCTAATGTCACTGATTGTCTTATTTAATATTAACAGAACTACGAGTTTTATTAGCAAGAGACTTTTATTAACTGTTATATACTGATAATGGGGAAGTAGTGTTTATGAGAATGGTCGTAGAGGTCATTCAGATGACTGGAATCTTTCGTTTGTTCTCTCTCTCTCTCTCTCTCACACACACACACACACACACACACACACACACACACACACACACACACACACATGCCTTCATAATTTCTTTTACGTCTGTTCATAATAACAGCAATAAGTGAAATAAATGTATTTTTAGGTTATATCAATAATAGTGGAACAAATCATACTTAAAAGTCCAAAAATGAAATTAGATTTAGGATCAGAACTATAAGTTTATTGTATAAATGTTACGTTTATATTATATTTCTTATTCATAAATCTTTAGCCTCCTAAGACATATTTTCAACACCTGAACGTTGCATTAAAATGAATTTGAAGCCACAGGAAAGCTGAACAGTAGGGGCACAATTCCAGGAATGCGAATTCTAAGGCAATAAAGTGTTTACGTTTTTCTTTTTACGTGTGGGAACGCGGAAGGGAATCTAACTGTTTGTTCTATTACGTTTACGCTTCTAAATAGCGTGAACTGACGTTGAATAATCCAGTTTTTTTCTGATTCAGAAACCCGCCACAGGCACGCCCTGAAGTACAAAATTATATCTAAACATAGTTTTTATATATTTTTTTATGCTGACTATTACCGATTACGTCGTTGTTTTAAGGAGGCAACAATTCTGTCCAAACTGTAGGTTTGTTTACGTCTGTTCTGTTTTTAGCAAAAACAGTGATCAAAAAATGATTTAGAGTGTTTAAATTTTTTTCTGTTGTTGGGAATTAAGAAATAATTATTAATTTAACTTTCAATTTGGTGTAACATTGAATATTATTTTCGGCATTCTCATTAACCTATTTTTTACCTATAAACTAAAGTATTAAAAACATATGTTTCGTAAAACATAGTATATTAAAACATTTAAAATTTGTTACGTAAAGTTATATTTACAACAAAAGCAAAAATGAGTGATTAATTAAAATAATGTACATTTTATGAAAACAGGTCTGAATCACTTATACTTAATTATAAATATAAATAAAGTTCGCAGTAGCACTGTTTTCCAAGCGCGCTGTTGTCTTTAAATTTGTCATTTAAATAGATAACCACAGTACGTGCCATACGATATATTTAATCAAATACAAATAATTGAAAATTGTATTACTGAGTATCGAGCATGAGTTTAAGCTAAAATACTTAAGTGCTGAGAATAATATGAAAGGCATAATGTAGCTAACAGTTTACTACTTTTGGAAACCTTGAAGGTGACTATAGTTCATTACATTGATAAGAGTATAAAAAATTTTAACGCTAAAGGTGTAAGGTCATAAGAGATTCTTATGCACAAATAAAATTAAAAAATGTATCGCTTAATTTCATAAAAATTGTCATATATTAAATTAAATTACAATTCAGAACAGAATGTTAATTTATGGTTAATTAATCGAAAATAAACAATCCACAGTTTTTAACCTATTAGTTTGTAAGATTTTTAAAAAACGAAAATATTACGCTGGTTTGATAGTTCACTAATGGTATTTTTCAGATAAAATGTACAGTGTACTTAACAATTAACGAGTCATTTGAACTTTGTAATGGTTAGCGTGCCTGTTCCATATAAATAGTAGAAGTTATTATGTGGAATTTTTTTATAGTAGGTTAGTTATAGAAAGTACAATTTTTTATTAACAATGGGCTGCAGAAACGCTATTTTGTAAATAATACATTTCTTCGTAATGTAGATGATATTGGAGAAGTGGTTTAAAAACTGCCGCACACTGTCATGTGGTGTATATTAATAGTATAGATTATAGTATATCGTGTATAGACGCAGTGAAAGCATTTCCTCTGATACTTCAAATCATCCGTACGATTGTCATATGCTTTCACACACCATAAACAGCTCACACATAACTACATACGTACATAACTGTCGGATAACAAAACCTGTCGTTATTTAATTAAATCCTTTCTGCAGCTGCTGAGTGACGGTACACTTTAGAGCAGTATAAAGGAAGGGGTAAAGGAAGAGGTACGCACCAGTTTCAGGGTATTCGAGGACCAGTCAATACCTCTGCATCAGGAATTGTGGCGAGTCAGTACTATTAGGCATGCTGAGTCACCCTTAAATCCCGCTGTAATTGAATACTATAGTAAACGTTATCTTGTACCATAGGCTACTTTGTCTCAATCTTTCGTTCATTCAATTACCCTTCGTTATTTTTTATTAATTTTTGACTTTTGTGTTACTTTCAAACCTCTAAACTTTCAATCTTGACTTTATTGTCTCTGAAAAATAAAATGTATTTAGGCTACTTATTAACGAATTTATGAACTGTCGCTTAGAATAATGATTTACCAACGTTTTTGTGTTTCCAGCATCCTAAAATGGGCAGATAAATTTGACATCACTTAAACTAATTGTATGCATGAAATAAACAATTATTTTTTTATGTACTTATTATGTTGTTGTTACCCACATAAAACATTTCAAGAATGATTGCTCGTAGAGAGGATCTTAACGTAACCCTTTTACCTATATTCCGTAATTTTACTAGCAAGAAATTTTCCGTTTATTTCATTGCTAATGTACATCAAAACGTTTGACATAATCCCTAGAGACGTATCTTGGTTGAAAACCTCTAGTTTGGAGAAACAACGATCTAGAATGTTATCTATAATCATGCATGAAATGGAATATTACAGAAAAAATCAAGTAGAATTAGTAAATTATGAGAGGAAGCAGCTTAAATGTACTTTTTATAAAAGGCAGGCTTTGTGTTTACATAAACACGACTCAAGTTGTGTTTCAAAAATTATACCATGAAGTAATGAAAATAAATATAACTCTATATTCTTGATGCAAGTATTGTTCGCGAGTCACGTGTCGCCTGCAGTATAACAGCGTTTCCGCCAAAATAACGCAGCTACCTGCCTCATACAAGTTTTACGACAGTCTTTGAATGCCTGCGAACGCCGCTCGCCGGCGCCGGTCTCCCGTAAGCTATTCATAAACCGTGGCAGTGGGGTGCTTTTGGAGGGATTTTACAAAGCGGAAAGTCTATTTCAAAACAAATTCTTCTGTCCAGCAGGAGACTGTTCCCCATTCTCTTGGCGATGTCGGTTTACAATACATGTCTGTAATAAAACACGCGCGCGCGCGATCCTCCCCCCAAACACACAAACGTCTGTTCTTTACTATACTTCCATTCTCATCCCGCGTGTTATAAAAATTGTGTACCACTTATACTAATTTATAACTAATCAAAAAATTACCACAAATGTTGAAATCCACATATCCTATATCACGAACTGAGTAGACTGCAAGATTGCTTATAGACAATTTTAAAAAATCCTTTGGCATAAATAGCTTTAAATATTGTAAAATTAAGCAAAATGTTTGAGAGAAGAATTTAATTGACTTAATTTCAGTCTTCGAGTGTTTTCTGATAACTCTGAAAGGGGAACGTATTATCGAGAACAATTTTTTACATGTCTTGAAAACAATGAGGGAACAGTTGGGATGGGTTTCTTCGCAAGAATATGATTCAAGAGCAGGATAAATATTCCTCGAATTTCCTATAAGGTTTCATAGGCGTTTTATTTTTAATTACATTAGTAGATCGATAATTGAGGATGGACAGTAATGTTATGTTATGTAATGGAGGACATGTTTTGGACAGATTGTAAACATTATTATTATTATTTTTATCATTTTATGTTACTATTTTGATTTTTAATAATTGGGGAACTAAGATGCACTATTAGTTTACTTTAATGAAGTAACACAAAATAATAAACATGCTTACTGTATAACCATGCAATAAGAACATAATTGTTATGAACAAGAAATGTTTCTTTTGTTATATTACATTTTTTATCTTCATATTATCATTACAATATTAAGTTTGTGCTGTAGTCACTAATATTATTCATCATTCTATTTTTGAATGTATCCATCATACTTTACGATTTTATTTGCATTTTATGAAGTATTGAAGCTAGAAACTAGAAAACGTATCACTAAACGCATAGGAGTTTTAATAAATAATGAAATAAGTATAACAATAACAATAAAGATCAATATTATTGTACTCATAGATAACCTAAAATTAATCTCTCTATTCTATTTGTCAAGTCTTTTTAAATTTAATATTGTTTATTACTTAATTGGGTACCAGACTTAAATTATTTTTTTTACACGGTATAACTAAAAAAACTTATGTTATATGTCTGCTTATGTTTTTTTTCCCATAGCTTGAGTAGTAGTTTAAAAACGGTTTTTTAAATTACATTTTAAATTATGATATTTAGATAAAAATAACACTTTGAATGGAATTAGAGTTGCTAACTTAATCAACAGAATGCTTAATTTCAAAACGAATGTTTTAAAAACCTTTTTGTGATACCTGATGGTAAAGATACCCGGGTAACTTCCAGGGTATAAAAGACGTCGTCCTTAACTTCCAGTTTTCATCCAAAGTATAATACGAAACACTTAAAAAAACTTTGTCTGTGGTAGCAAAACATTATGCTATTTACAGTATGTAGGTATAATCCGTTCCCGATTGTATCAGCTTTTGTAGTCAAGTTTGTCAATATTTTTCTGTTGTCAACGACTCAACATATAACATATACCATTTTTGATGAAATAACTTATTGAATTATTGAATTCCTATTTTTGTAATAGGAATCATTCTTTTAAGTATATTGTATATTACTATTACATACTGAAAAAGCAGTAGTTAGTTTGTACACATAAATTGAATATCACAATGGAAAACAATAGTACATGTTAAATGTGGATAATTCAAAGTTTTGTAACTTAAGGAAATAATTTGAAACAACAGTCTTCTGTTTTGTAACAGTATTTTGTCTCACACGCGCAGCCAGTCAAATTCACAGCAGATTCACACTCACAAACCCGCGTGGACGTACCTAAATAAATTTTTACGAGATTAAACGGGCTTGCATATTGATATCCACATATCTTATATCACAAACTGAGTGGACCGCAAGAATGCTCATAAAAAATGTTGAAAATCCTGTAGCATAAATGGATTTAAATATTGTAAAATTTAGCAAAATGTTTGAGAAAATTATTTAATTGACTTAACACGATATTAATTGATGACTCGTTGGGTACCTGGTGAAACATATTAATACAAAGGTTTTGTAAAATATATAAAAACACTTGGTAAGTTTCACAGATTTTATTTAACTCTAACAGCTGTTTAGGCTACCTAAGATATAAGTGATACAAAGAGGCGAATGAGTGATATTACTAAACACAGGATGTGAGTAAAGGTCATGGTGGTGGCAGTGACCATCTGTTTAGGGCGTATCTGAAACATCTGTGTTTTAATGGACAGGGGGGTGCAAGAGACAAGGGAAGGTCAAGTGTCTTTAAAAATTAAATACAATCATAAATGCAAAATATGAAACTAAACTAAATATAATCTGAATGTAAAATATAAAATAAACTAAACTAAATAACAGCTTTTAATAAAGTGGATACACAGAATTCAGTTTGTTCATTTGTTAAATTTTTTTTATTTTTTATTGCTTTTTTAATTTCTAGAATTTCTAACAAATCCATTTTTTTACCTTTTTGTATGTTGTGGAGTAGTGTTATGTTTTTTGTATCTATGAAGTGATTGTGTTGTAAGCAATGATCTGCAAAACCTGTATTGGCTGTATTGGTTAAAATCGCCTTCTTATGTTCAGAAACGCGATGTTTCAGAGCACGGCCACATTGTCCGATATAAATAGCATCCCATTCAGCACAGTGTATTTCATAAACTCCATTTTTCTCCAGTGTGTTTGATTTTTCTTTATTATTGACTAGTAGTGAAAAAAGATTACGTTTGTTTACTGATACCATGTTAAGACCATGGTTTTTAACTTATTATTAATCCTATCTGTTATAAACGGAATGTAATTTGTTAAATGAAATGTTTTGTTACCCTAATCTGGCTCTATGGAATAAAATACTTTTAAAATGATTTCCTTCTGTTTTTTTTTTTTTAATTAAAGAGTCTATTATTCTTTCATCATAACCGTTATTTTGTGCTATGGCTTTTATAATATCTACTTCTTTATTGAAATTTTCTTTGGATAAAGGAACTATAAGAAGACGATTAACCATTGCATGAAAACTGCTTAATATTATGTGCCATGATGTTAGTGATTGTTTCCGTATAACGGTATCTGTAAAAGTAGGTGTTCTATACATCTGAAAACTAAGATTATTTTGTGACTTAGTAATGGCAAGATCAAAAAATTTTAACTTTTCATATTTTCTGTTTCAAGTGTAAATTGCAAGCTACTATAAAAGTAATTAATATACTCTAAGAACATATGGAGCTGTCTATCTGTTCCCGTCCAGATACAAAATATATCATCATCATACCTTGCCCAATGAAAAACATAATTTATGTTGGGGTGACTGGATGTAAAAATGTTTTCTTCCAAAAATGTCATAAAGATTTCACTTAATAAAGGTGATAAAGGAGAGCCCGTAGGTAAGCCATTTAATTGTTTATAGATTTTATTATTAAACTGGAAATAATTTTGTCCTATGCAAGTATCTAAGGCCGAGAATAATTCATTTTTCTGATCACTATTTAAGGTTAAAGTATTTTGTATATGTGAGGAACAGATAGACAGCAAAACATCTACAGGTATAGACGGAAATAAATTCTTAATATCAAATGAAACTAATTTTGCATTCAGTGGTAAATGTAAATATTTTATAATATTAACTAATTGTAAAGTGTTTTTAATAGCATACTTTGGGTTGAAGTTAATATATTTTGGCAGTAATTCATTAAGTTTTTTACAGACTTTATATGCAGGTGCAGTTACATATGAAACAACTGGGCGCATGGGACAATTAGGTTTATGTATTTTTGGTAAACTATACAAAACAGGAGCTTTCGGGTTCATCATAGTTACCATAGTTAATTTCGGGTTCATATTAATTCGTCTATGAAACAAACTCGTGTATTTATATGGAACCGTGGATATCAAAGAAGATCGCACATATCATCGCTGATCCTCTTCGGAAATCAAACAAGTTTGTTTTTTCACATCGCAGATGGAATAGTTCTGAGCTCCGATTGGTTGCTTCAAGAACATTTCCCGCACTGTAGCCACACGCTACTCTACCGAAAACACCACTTCTTGGTAAAGTGTTAACAGTTCGGGCTGTTCTGTATTTGATACAGTAGTTTTATATTTTTTTGAACAAAATAATGAGTGACATAAAAGAAAAACTTATTTTGGAAGTTGAAAATTGCCCTGAATAAGGTACAAACGCTATAGGAATCACCACAAAAGGTTTAGCCCAACAAAATAGCGGAAAACAACAGCAGCACGACTTAAGTGTAATGGTAAATGAAATGATTAAATATTGAAGTAATAACATGTAAAAACAACATTGAATTCTGAAAATACAGTAATATTTTAATTTAAGGTAAACTTACAGGCAGTTAATACATGACTCGCATACATGCACTATCTTATATTTACGTTTTTATTAATTACGAGGTTAAAAAATATCAGAATTCAAAACGTCAAAATTACAATAAGAATTTTTTTATTAAAATACAAAAATATTTAAAATTGTTTCTTAATTCCCTACCTTTTTGAAGCCCCCGCCCCAACAATGCCACTGGGTATCTGGTTATATAAAAATTATAAAATTAAAAACTTCAAATTTTCATGTCTTATTCATGATGCAGATGGGTTTGCGAAGCGAACTTGGTAGGATTTAAGACAAGACTAAAAAGAAAAGTGCGGACGAAAATTAGATCTGGTGACATTGCTATTTGTTGGCTTTATTTTCAAAGTTTGCTGTTTCTAAAGGACCAGTTTTTACTTCGGAAGACCACACTAATGTGGTTGAGGATATAGATAATGAAAATTTTCTACGACAATAAATAAATTCATTGCGACTGACTGACTTGCGTCACAATCAGTACCTCCCACGCCAGAAGGGATGTACACTCAGCTTTCTGCTGTAGACTGTCGAAAGAGGACTACTAACCAAGCTGCAATTGTACAATATTTGGTACAGTTAGAGAGCAAGAAACTTGAAATGAAAAGAGCACGTTCTTACATTGAACCTAAGACTGTTAACCTGCAGTACTGATAAGATCAAGTTACGTCTTCAATAGACCAGGTTTTACCACAGGCACGTACAATTGCGCTTGTCTTTTGTTTAAGATAATTTTTTTAGACGAATTATTACTGAGTGCCCTGACAATAATTACTGAATGCTACATGCCAAAATACCAAAATAATATTACTAGTTGCAATGAAGGCGTTTCGTACAATTAAGTCTTACGCGTATGAAACGTAACTTACATTGTTACGTCCACTCCTAGACTGCGTTTCGTGATTACTAACCTGAAAAAGAAAGTAACAACTATAATTATAATTTGTTATAATTTATTTTACTGCAAAAATAATGTTTAATTAGTGTGGCTTATTCTAAGTTTAATTAAAAGGTCCCTCGACCACGTTGACCGTTTTATGATTATTACTAATTTAATATACCATCTTTAACCAGAAAATGGTTAACATGAATGTTAACATGTTACATTCATGTTAAATTTTCATTTTGTTACTTCATGTTATGTTCTAGCCTTAGGTAATCCAGCACTCATTTAAGCCAATAAGTCAAACCATTTCCGTGATTACCCGGGGAAGTAAGATGATGTACGGTTAGATTGTTACAATGCAGTACTCAAGTTATATACAATGCGGTGCAATAATGCAGCTGATAATTTGGCCACAATATAGTTTCCTGTTCGAATAACTTTAATTAAGGAACAAATAAATACTTGTGCAATTAGCTAAATGTAAACTTAGCTACAAAAATCATTTAATATATACATTTTTTTATATAATAAAATTCAATAATTTTTCTGAAAGTTTATACTTTTAACAGCATAGTAATCTAAAGTATCCTTTAAGAAAATTCATTTATTGGAGTTTGGGTGGTCTACTATTATACCGTTAGAATTTTTGGTTTTTTTTCGTAACTATTCAGGTGAAGTTATGAGGCACTGGGTGATCTAAGACTTTGAAAGTAACCACATGACCTCACGTGACATTTACAAATAATTACATACCGGTAGAATTATTTTAAATGAATAAATTTTTACCGACGTTGCTACCTGATTTCATTTGTATTATACGATTTGTACAAAAATAATTTTTATCAACAGTTACTATAAAAAAATTAATCTTTTATTGTAAAAAATTAAATATTACAATTATATGAAAGAAAACATACATAATTTTATTGTGTTGAAAATTATTCATAAACTGCCTGCTCTGATAAATATTTAAAGTATCAGCAAAAGCGCTGATGATTAAAAGTTATATGCACCTCGTGAGATTAACCACCATTCAACGAGAACATTATTTAATATAGTTTTGAATCAGAAGGAAATTAAACGTAGATCTTATCTTCTCTAATAAAAAATAAATTTCGTAGATAGTGTTTTTTTAGTGAGTAAAGTTAGCCTGAAAGTTATGCATTATACTAAGTAAAGAGGTCAATGCATAAATTATGCAAATTACATTAAAAATATACAGCACAACAAAATGTGCATAGATATATTTTGTAAATAAATTTTCCTTTCTTTGTTATTGTTCATATTACTTGCATATTCAAAAGTGAAATTGAAGAGTTACGTGTTTTAGTGGTAGAAAATGGAGTTAGAAGCAAGTAATTTGAAAAAATTCACAGTCCCTATTATTCGTAATTCAAAAAACGTGTTTTCCTTTTTTTTTAAAAAAAGCCTTACCTGTAACTACAACGTTTCAGCAGTTGCTCAGTTATATCTAGTCCTTGCCATTTCAACTTTCATATTAAAAGTAACTTTTAGTAATGCTTTCGATTACTACTTTTGTGTCATGTTAGACAGTATGTAATTACAAAACTTTTTTTGTTTTCATGTTTTGTTGAAAAGCTAATTTAAATATCAATTGACAATCTAGTAACGATGTTAAGAATCTATTTAACTGGAGGAACGTTAACATTGCTCGTCTTTCGTTTGGTTTAAGTTTAGTAGTAAAAAGAGGACCTTTTGTGTCCATTCAATTTGACAGTATTTAGACCAATATGTTCGTCTGCCGATTTAAAAAATATTATTTTATTTATTTTTTTGCCAGTGAATAGACGATTAACACCGCACGCTCGAGTAAGCTCGCAATATTGACAACAATTACTATACTGATGCCTGACAAGGCGACGCCGTGGTATATTATCAATGCGCTGTTGTCATCAATGGCCATAAATTTACTCCTGCTGGTATCATCTGTTATGTACGAACAAAAAACGTAACTTGCTAATTAAACTGATCTACACTAGTTTTCGATAAATATCCTACCGTTTCGTCGAGCGTATACTGACTGATATTACCGAGCGTATGAGTTACGTTGAAAATGTCCAACGGTTAGGCTTCCTACCTTTTACATAATAAACAGACAAAACGTATGTTAGTGTACTCTATTTAATTACGTCCGTTCCCTTTGCCCAATATAAACTCGTTCATATCTCGTTTTTATTTTCACCGTTTGTTCACAATTCAATAAGGTATTAAATGTATCTCCGTTTAAATCAAAAAGTCATCAGGATCATCATCATCTTTACAACACAGCCCAGGCAAGGTGCTGCCAGTTCCGCCTTCAAAGATCCTCCAGCCGTCTCTTCCTTAGTCTACCCACACACCTGTGTTCTATAGGTTTGTATTTGCAGACTTGTTTGGCCAGTCTGGAATCTGACAATCTTTCTAAGTGTTTTTTGCACTGTTGTTTGTAATCTTCGAATGTTTCATTCAAATTAAAAAAACTGTAATTCTTCTCTTATGGCCTCATTCTTTATACGGTCAAGTTTAGAACACCTTTTAACTCCTCTTAAGAATGCCACTTTGAAGCCTGTATTTTACTTTCTTGTTTCTTGGTTGTTGTCCATATTTCACACCTATAGGACAATATACAGACGGCCATAACTTGTACAACTTTGATTTTGTATCTCAACGTAACTTGTTTCTAAAAATATGGTTGATTGTCACTCAGATTGTTCGAAACTTACATGAGTTAACGTCAATATCATAATTATTATATTATTATTATTTTAAAAATAATATTATTATTAATTAATTAAATGACATTAGTACTACGTAAAACTGTGTCACACCTTAACAGATAAGTAAGCAAGTAAGACATTTTTCACACACACACACACACACACACACACACACACACACACACACACACACACACACACACACACACACACACACACACACACACACACACACACACACACACACACACACACACACACACACACACAAAACGTATCCGTACCCATTTTTTACCTTTTCAATGTATTTACCAGTTACGAATTCTCGCTTGGCTTGAAACAGACTTTCTTATTGTATGACATGCAACAAAAAATGTGTATAGCTGAATTAGTGTTGTAATTTAGAAACAGTGAGAAATAAAAACAGGAGCGGGACAGATAGGGTGAGTTACTCCTTGGGATGGTACAGCGTGCCGTGTTTGAATAAATATACGAGACACATGGGAGCAGGAAACGTGCATAGGCTTTCACAGGAAGAAGCACTTATACTCTATACATCATCGTTTCCTACACGCCTATGTGTCTTATTAAAACGAACTGCCTCCTGATAACTAGTATCTGCCATGGAATAGCTCGGTGAAGTGATAAGAGAAGTCCTCCTACGACAGTCTAGGATTACAGGTTATCTAGATTCTGACCTAACAGTGTGGGTTCCTTTGGGTAGTGGAGGGAGATCCGAAAGCGGGTAAACGGCAGTACACACGATTGAGTCGTTGCGACTGTTGGAAACAGAGAGATATACCTTGTTAATGAGCTTAAAGAAGGGACATGAAACCCACAATCAAATTATCTGGTCATCAGGAGTGATGATTGTGTCCGGGACTGTTACCCTGTCAACGTTAAAGACAAAATTAACTAACAGAAATTACATTTTTGCACACTTCCATTGAAAAAAATCCCGATTAGCGCTTTCAAACTTCACTGCTAATCGTCAGATCGGAAATATTTGACATCATTTAATAAAAATATTTCGATCTGATTATGAGCTGTGAAGCTTCAAAGCGCTAATCGAGAATTGTTTTCTATAGCGGTCTGCAACAGTGTAATTTCTGATTGTGATTATAACAACTAACACAACTTTATTAATTAAATACTAAATTGTTTGTGGAGACCGGTAACGAGCGCGCGCGCAAACACACACACACAAATACACGTACATGGAGTTGTTCATGAGATAAAATACAAGTATGCACCTGTGTATGAAATGCACCTGTAATACCGAATGGAAAAGAAAGAGACATATGGGACTAAACTAGTTTTGTTAATGATTAAACTGGGATTGAGCTGGAAGGAATTGTGAGAAATTATTATATTCGATCTAGCGCCCAACTATATACCGTATTTATATAGAATATTTATAGTTCAACTTTGTTGTGATTTTCTAAAGAAACTTAGGCAAAGTCTTCCAAAACACAGAACACTCTGTGTATAAACAAATATTAATAAAAAAGGGGGTGAGAGAGAGACATATAGACAGACAGACAGAAAGACAAACCGATAGACTGTTAGGGACAGATATAGATAGATAGATAAAGAGGGAGAGAGAGAGAAAGAGAGAGAGAGAGAGAGAGAGAGAGAGAGAGAGAGAGAGAGAGAGAGAGAGAGAGAGAGAGAGAGAGAGAGAGAGAGAGAGAGAGAGAGAGAGAGAGAGAGAGAGAGAGAGAGAGAGAGACAAGTCGAAGTTGTCTGCTAACTAACAGAGCTGGGATTAAATATAAGTCTCAGTCTACAAAGAGAAATTAATCCAAGTAATAATGCATGCATGCACAGATATTACAAGTAAGTTTCAGAGTAAGAGGTAGCGTTAAGTTCTGCTGTGTGAAGTGTCGACGATTTATGAAGTTCTGTATTTTATTGCGGAAACATAAATTTCTAATTAAGCCCCAGTTTAATAGGTACTGTAAGATAAGTGCAATATTGTTGCAAAGTTAAGCACCTATATGGATGCAGAGGATCATAAATTTATAGTTTTGAATTTCGGACCTCGTTTTGTGTTGTTTAGACTAGAACTTCACACATTTGTGTCACTGTGTATAACTGTTAAAAATTATGTCAGTTGCGTCAAAGATTAATGGGCGCTTTTACCCTCGGTTAATTAAAGAAAGCATTCCTACAACTAATTCAATTCTGACCTTTAAATTATTCTTCTCTCATGAGATTTCTTTAAGTACTTACTTTTTTCATAGTAACTTTGACTTCATGTTCTCTATTTGAGATAATTTAAGTAAAAAAAATTTATCTCACGATTATCTATGGGTAATGATGGTTGACTGTAGCGACTTTTGGCAGCAGTGATTGAACAGCACAAAAGTCATATTAAACAGTAATATTATGTTTGATAGCCCTGTCAAACAGAGTGACAGTTCAGCTGAATGAACAAGTTGGCCATTGTTTCTTATGATGCGTCCAACATACCACAAACAGCCTAATTAGAAAGCTGCTGGCCTACTATAGAACCAGCCACCAGTAACCGCATTACTCTAAGGACAGACAAGACAACGGTGCTAAGTGCCATTTAATCAGCCATATGTTCATGTGTGAGTCTAACTGTCTATTAAATGCACCCGAGTGCATTATGCATATAATGCGACCATTCTGTACATCGGTACTCACTATGTACATATGGCCACATGGAATAGCAAACTACACATAACGTACAGATATTGAAATACACTTTTGTGTATAAAAGAGCCACATGAAATTTATACACGATCAAATTACAGTTTGTACAGCAGACCACAAGTACAAGAATTACATTGGTTACTTTTTTCTTTCTAAATAACGTAGAACTACGTTCCTCATAAACGTGACACTAAGACAGGAGCAAGTTTGACCTCCAAATTCCCTCATACTCATCCTCACATACATGTGTGTGTGTGTCTTTAGTAACCTTTTATTTCCTTAGCTCATGTCCAAATGACACTCCTCTATTATTAATCAAAACAAGTGTGAATAGGAACGAAACGAAAACAGCCAAACGTGCGCAAGAGAACGGCACAATCGCACAGACAAAAATCTGTTATTTACGCAGTGATTAACACGCAGTGATTGACACACTCATGATTACTGATTACGCAGAGACATATGTGTACAACACGCTATACATTAGCCAATAATATAACAATATTAAATTGTTCTGTCTTCAAGATCCCTACTTTTTCAATTCTGACAAAATACTAAATGCATCTTATCCTAAGTCTGACTTTTTGATCAAGAAGTTATGAACCAACAAAATTTTTATTTTACATAAAATCGTTATCATTTTTAATAAGAATCTTCAAAGTAGGAATCACATGACATGGACTACGTCAAGATGAACTTTTCTGGTAACAAGAAAATATATTAATTCACTGACAGAAACGGCCAAATCAAAACATAATGTTAAGACTATTACGGAACTCTCTCGAAGAGTGGAGAGCATCCTTCCACCCATTTCTCGGCTAGCCGCGCAGGCGCAGCGTCTCAGTTAAGGCCGGCTTCAAGTACCTTTTACCAAGTACCAACGGTTGTAACTATGCAAATTATGCTGGTACTCCGCCAAAGTAGTAATTACACTATAAAATCCACCCGGCTGCTTCTGAAGATTCCGAGTATTCAAAAACAATTCCCTAACACAGATTACCAGCCTCCAATTAGCTAGGCAGGTGATGGGAATGTCACCTCAAGGCATCCTCTTATGCTCGATTTTCTATCGGAGTTTGCTCTCCTAGGACAGTTGCTTTCTCTACAGCTTCGAGCCTGACCTACCCCTCGGTTTAATTTCGGAGTGTCCGTCTCTTAGCCTTTGATATACCACTTGTCGGTATACCATTTGAACCGTGTATGTGGGAAATATCATTTTAAAATATTTCAAAGCAAGTCGAAGGTTATGGATTTTAAGGGGAAATTCTCGATCCGTTCCAAAATAGTTGATAGTTGTTAAAAATAAGATTTTAGAGTAGGTATCGCATTTGCTTTCCTTAGTTGTGTCACAAGTTGTGAACATGATGATGATAAGAATAAAAAAGGAAATAAGTATTGGATGATGTGTGGTACAATACGACGAAACTAAGAAACAAAACAAGAACTGATACTAAAATGAAGTTCTATAAAGTAATAGCGATACCTGCTGTTACATATGCTAGTGAAACATGGACGTGATAACTAGGAAAGGAAAGCAGAATATACAAGCCGCTGAAATGAATTTTTTAACGGACGTGAGTGGTTATCGTCTAAGAAATCGAATGCGCAGTGAACTTATAAGGGCCGACCTGGGTATTGTCCATCAATGACAAGACAGCAGTACGAAAGCAGCTCGTCTACAGAAAGGACCGCCAGAGGCTAGTAAAGCGAGCTGTAGACTACAAACTAGTTGGCAGAAGATCTGTGGGTAAGCCCTGGAAGAGATGGCTGCAGTGAAGACGGAACAGACTATAAGCTTACACCGTGAAGTGACGACGACTACGACGACTCCGCCAAACGGCTGGAAATATATTCTGGAACCTCTGCGGGACCTATATGAGCAACGTCGGCTAGCTTAGTAGTTACAGTGGGCGATTTCTTCAGTGCGGACCAAGTGGTTGTTACAGAATTAGTGTGGAACGAGATATGTGTTGTTACAGAATTATGTGTGTCATAATTAGTGTGAAACTATACATAGTTGACATTATTATTGCATGTGAACAAATTTAGCTTGAATTACTGTATGAGAGTTTCTTGTCGATTTCAAATTGTTATTTGCCACTCAATAAAGCTGGTAATTAGTGATTTCACTGGTGTCTGTATTTTGTTTGTACAGTACTATACGTCGGTCAGTGAGACACGTCGTAACAGCATGTTACGGAAACATGACTTACGGAATACATGTTGCGTTGGAGTCTGTGAGCCAAAGCAACAATGAAGAGTAAGAATAGTGAACGCTTGAAAAACCGTTAATGTTTAAAACTTATGCAATTATAGCAAAATTTTAAAATATTTAATTGCTTCTTAATTTTTGGCAAAAGACCTTTGAAATATAATCTGTAGATTAAATACTGATTATAAAAAAAGAAACACACTTCCACAACAGCAGAGTTCAGAATACGTGTCGCTGATAAAAGTTATAAGCTGATTTACGAGATTCCGAAAGTGTGTCATCCAGGAAATACAGAAAGTTCTGAGAAGTCGTTATTGAAGACCGGTATTAATATAATCGCCAATAGCTTTGGAACTCGCGACGATAGAAGTCGAAGAAGCGAGAAGAAAAGGAATAATAAACCCATTATTATGAAAACGACTAAAAGTTTTCTAACTGCGTCAAACTCTCGACGTAAAAGCTATAAAGGCTTACGGTGTTCTTCTTCTTATGCGCTTTGTACTTATCGATGCAATAACAGTATCCAGCTTTTCAAATGTAGTAATATAATAATAAATACATAGTGTAATCTCTGTCATCATATGCTCACGTGCAACCGACCAATCAAACCAAACACACACACACACACACACACAAATGGCAGATTTTGAAAATGGAATATAGGCGTAAACCATTATCGACCTGATTTTTAAAAGCTCATTCAATAAAATGAAGTTCTCTTTTAAAAATATTCAAAAAAGTAGCGTAAAAGTTGTAACAGTGAAATGTATTTACCTGACAATTAAGGTTAAGAAATAAATAAAATAATTTGATAAATGTTACACGATTGTATACATTTACACTCAAGACTACTAATACAGACAGAAAAACCTTAGCTGTTGAAAAATATTCAAAACAGTAGCAAAATTCGTCGGCAGGTCCGAGTAGTTTTCACAAGCGTGTCAGAGCTCACTACATACTTCATGTGTACTTCTCATATACACTTCATCTATTCTCAGTTAAGCAATGGTGAATCCTAGTTTTTCACTCGTTAATACGAAATTTAGTTAAAAAAGTGTGAGAGTAACAAAAATAAAAACTATGCATTTGTTTTGTTACAGAATGAAACACATTGTAATAATAAATATTTTTTATTTAAAAAATTTTTGATTTTGAGAATAACAAAATTTACCGTTTCAACAGCGATGGATTCGATGGATTGTGTGCTTAGCGGTGATAAGAAAAATTTGTTTTGTATACTTAAAGTCCCTGCGTATTTTCTATTAAGTGATATACCATAAGAGGGGTATTTAGTAGCTGGAACTAAACTATTTTATTAACAAAAAAGTTTGCAAATTTTTGATGTAGCCTACTATCGACTTTGATGGCTAAATGGTAATTCCAAGATACTTATATAAATAGTAAACAAGTTTTACCTTTTTCTTTTCCGTCTGGTGGCCTTTATCCTTTACGAAACTCTACGCGTTTCGGGACATATGACCCATCATCAGGAATATCCCTTGGTGAAATTCGTCAATAGTTAAAATATTAAAAACAACTTTTTATACAACTTTACACTTCACAATAAATATAAATATAAACACAAAAACACATAAAACCCCCCAAACGTGAGAACACACGCGATATCGCTGGTGCGCACCATGAATTACTGTAGTCGACTGCTGTGCTCATGTTATTATAGGTCGCGCACTATGGATCTTGTTTTGTAATCTTATCGCTGTGTCGTACACTGGATTTGATTGGAAATTCAATTGTTCATTAAGAAGGACCTCTTTTGTGTTTTTATCTTTATAAGCCTTATATATTTCGAATTCTTCGACAGAATTCATGACTTCCTTTTCTGCATACGTGGAGGGGTTGAAACTTCGTCATGAAATCGATATAATTATGGTTTTTGTCCATCAGATGGCGAGCGTAATTTGACACAGTTTTACTAAATTCTCTTTTAGGTAAATGTTCTTTAAACATTCAAGATACTTTGTGCTCGATAAGTTTAGGACAATTACTCAGGAAGGAAGACAAACGTAATTTAATGTAAAAATATATAAGGGTAGGAACATTCACACAAAAATATCATATCCTATCTGATATCAGAATGTCCCATATTACATCACATATCTGATGGTGGTGATAGTGTTGGATTCTTAATACGGAATTGTGCATTTATCCCGAATTTCATGCAGAACCCAGCAATCGTATCTACTTACTTAACTAAAAACAGTAAATTGCTTAAGTTTTAATTATTTCTTTCATTTAATACTAAATCGCCAGTAAAACTATTTAATCAAATTATGTACGCTTCATTTTGTATTTAAATGTATAAAATACAGTTTAATTTGCATAAAAAATACTTTAGTAAGAATACTTTTTATACTTATTTATTAAATTATGTTGTTTTTATTTTCACCTCTTGGTTGAATATTAACACTATTCAGAGTAACATGTGCTCCTGTGTTACATAATAAGCCACATCTTGATTGCGAATCCCCGTCCCTCTCTCTCTTTCTCTCCCCCTCTTTCTCTCTCTCTGTCATTTTGTAAGCTTTTTTCTCTTATTTACTATCTCTGTTGCAATTCTCTGTTCTTTCACCAAGCGATTTAAACAACAAATACTAGAAGCTTTATCTCTAGATTACCTCATGTAGACCTACACGTTTGCATTTATATCCTCAATATTACCCACCGTGACCTCAGTTATTGATTTTGTATTCCCTCGTAGAAAACATTACGGCTTGTTGAGAATTTTTTAAGAAATTAGGTTAAACGTTTTATTTTCCATAAACTGAATTCTGCAACTTACTAAAATTACTTTGTAAAATAATTGCTTTTGTATACTTTTTGCAGTCATATCATAAAATGTACGTGTGATTCTTAATAATGAGGAAATGTCTCTCACGAATTCTAAGTGCTACTTCTGCTTTCTGTAAACTATGTCTTCTGGGTTGAGAGAGCTCCTTCACCTCGTTCATTATTGGCCCTCATTGCAAATTATCCAGTTTTGGTTTTGTGTTTCCAACCTAATTTTTTAAAGCAGTTTTCATAAATGTCTTTCAGAATTTCCACATACTGTCGTCTCAATTTATTTAAACGATAAATTGTCAGTTTGTTTAATTTGTTTACGCAACTAATTGGACACCACTAACTCACGGATTAGACACGTACCCAAACGCCAATGCCGTCGATTTAATTTTTTCCTACCCTTTTACTTGTTTTATTCGATAAACTTTATTCTACCTTACTGGTTTAATGTCCCTCTTAACGTCCTGCATTTAATCATTTCCTGTTTCGGCGATAGCTTTCTTAAGAAATTTTTATATCATATACGTTTCACATTAATTGAAGCATATTTGTATCTTCTCCGATGTTTTCAAGAACTTTTAAATTCGCTCAACTTTCAAGTAATATACTACACAACTTTAGTAAATCTATTTTTTATTACAATTCACTGCGTCACAAGGCTTTTGAAGTCAGATTTAGTTTAATTGAAGTTTGAAAGCATAAAACGTCTTTGATTTCACCTAATGTTCATCTTCTACTTCTACATTTAATTTTATGCTATATACTTTTACGATGTATATCGTTGAATATCGGCACTGTTGGCGGTGAATTCTTTCTACAACCCTTGCTAATTCTCCTTCATATATGTATGAATCCGATTTAAATGTTTAGCATTTTTACTTATATGTTTTTCCATTTCTACCTATGTTTATTAACGTGAAAACAACGCAGTCGTAAGAAAATATTTTGTTAAGTACATGAGAAATAAAGGGGTACAGAAGAAGAAGGCAATATAGTCAAAATGGAAGTGTAATAACTCTATAGAAGCTAACTGCCGCTAAATCAGAGTTGAAAACTATATTAACCGTTCACATACGCGTATATAATAATTATCCATAAACCACATAATATGAAAGTCTGACAAAGAACAGCATGTTATTTACATTTTAATGCCAATTGACACATTTAAACAATTTCGGAAATAATGTAAAGGACAACCAGCATCTAAGAAAATTAAAGAACATTTTTGTTACCCTGAAAAATTACGCAGGTACAATTGATTGAATCTATATGTTCGATGAGATCGCCATTTTATTCAATGGAGAATGACAAATCTACGATTTTGAAGCATATCTTATAGGGTAGGACTGTTTTTAGTAGCTGCAGCTTCCTACAATACAATATTTGTAGTTGTGTTCTATTATGGCAAAAATAAACTGACAATTTCATAGAGCCCTAAAAAAAAATATTCTAACAGCGTAAGATTGAGTGATCACGGTGGCCACTGTTGTGGTCTGTTTCTACCGATACACTAAATTAGTTTATGTACTATTTAAATATTCACTAATATTCCGAAAAAAGTGAGCTGGTACACGATCGTGTATTAAGAATATACCCAGCCTAACTGCAAGCAGAATTGTTTGTATTAAATTATTTGTGTATTTTTATGCTTTGTCATTTCAAGAAATGTAAATAATATTTTTAGAAACTAGATATTTAACTGATGACTGGACAAATCAGTTTTTCAAGTTTAATTAATACCTAGTTGCCACAATCTGAATGCTACTTTCAATAAAATTGGAGGGGACATTGAACAACTAATTCAAATGAGTTGTATCTAATAATGTATCTTGTACTATGAAAATGTCGGTAATAAAGTTTTTAAAGACGTACGTTAATATACTTTTTTTATTTTGGCCTTAAGAACACAATCGTAGAATATTGTCGATAATTCGAAATCATCCTGTATATTCTCATGATAGTATAACAAGTGATTTACATACAATCAGTGTCACCCAGTCACCTGCTTTCCATACAGCGTGTAAGTTGATATTCTGTTAGAATATTTTTAAAAATTAGTAACTACTAGACAACTATATTGTGTAGGATGTTCTAAAACAAAACCACTCACTTAGACAATTGGTTTAAATTAAATAGGCAAACATATAGGCTACAAATATAACGGAAACTTAACAAATTGGTACTGTACCAATCAGTAGCTCATTTGCGCTTACAGTTACAGTAAAATCTTATAAACGTCATACTGTGCATGAAGTTAAGTGTGTTAAAGAAACACGGCACACCAAAAAAGAACATACAAAATACACAGAAACGAATACCATAAATAAAGAATAAACAAAATTGTTGACATCACTAAGGAGAAGATTTATCTACATAGCTATAAATTAAATTTTGTCATACCACCACAACTTACGAAAATTAGGATGTAGACTCTAAACTCTAATTACTTCCTTAAAAGAATAAGGAGGCAAGTAGTTTACATTATTTCATAGCTCCGTATTTAAGCAATGAAGAGCTAAGCAGTTTCTCCTCCATTCCTTGTTTTCTAATAAAGCATCTGTGATACAATATCTTTCCAGCTTTTACGAAAGGCGTTAGTAACTCAAAATATATATGTTTAAAATTTATCCGGCCTGTACGACTACGTGGATGACTATTATCCAGAACCGCAAATACTTAACGTTTGATATATTTTTATGTGTAAATTGCAAAACGAAAGAGATACATTTTATTCTGTTTTGCTGCTTTAAACGCCCTAAAGTAGAAACTAATAATTCTGAATGAAACAATTTTCCATTGCGGCTTGCATAATTTTTGATTCACACTCTATTTTACATGTCTGTTTACGAGACTAAAATAGGAATGTTGAATAAGATGTAAAATATACTTAGACTACAAATGACAATTTTATGACATTCTCTGTAAACAGCAGTGAAGTTCTCTGCTTATTTTGTTTGTTGATACACACGCTTTAAAACATCGCGATATTCTGATCCAATTTCTTACGGCGGTTACAGTAATGTGGAAACTTTTGCTCCGACGCACTTATACGGCTTTCGCAGAATTCGTTGTAAGCCTAAGCTGATTTAGACGCGCTGTGGGTTCTCCGCTTCAGAGAAGCAAACTCACAGTCGCATGCCGCATCGTCTGTCATATGAAAGGTTACCATTTTATTGCCACTGGATTAAAAACTACTGACGCTTGATAATGCGTTTCTGCACTTAGGTTCATAATTTATGGACCCTACTGATTGATTGTAGACACGTTATTGGATCACGTTAATTAGAACAAAAAGTGAATCATGACGTAGGATCTCAGGAAAAAACACGGGCGATCTCACACACGTGTATGTATGTATGTATATATGTAAATGTGTAATTTTACGTTTACCATAGTCTCTTGTATTATTTTATAAACTGCATAATATTCACCACTATCGTATATACTTTTTATCGAAAGGGTAACATTTTATTGCCAGAAGATTAGGAAAGCTACTGACGGCTGATAATGCATTTCTGCACAGGATTCTTAATTTATGGACTCTACTGATTGATTGTAGGGTCCAATAATTATCCACCGCTATCGTATATACTTATGGTAGGTAGGTGGAAAAGTTAAAGGGAAAGAAAATACAGAATACAATAAGAGCCGGATGGAAAGGAAATAAACAACAACAGTAAGGCACACAGAGAAAGGCAGAAGGACAGACAAAGAAAAACAAATGATTGTCATTAAAATCGAGTTGAAATAAAATTGGAGAATGAAAAACGATATGTGAGTACACTGGAGAGTAATTTATCGTAAATTTTTCTCTTTAGAAACTTTGATTTTTCATTCTGTTTATAAATATATAAATAAAAGAAAGAAAGAAAGATAGATAGATAGATAGATAGAGGATATGTAGAGAGAGAGAGAGAGAGAGAGAGAGAGAGAGAGAGAGAGAGAGAGAGAGAGAGAGAGAGAGAGAGACAGACAGACAGACAGACAGACAGACAGACAGAGATAGACAGACAGACAGAAGACAGAGAGATGGACAGACAGACAGATAGAGAGGGGTGCAGCGCGAGAGAGACAGACAGGCAGAAAAGGGAGAAATAAAGAGAGAGAGAGAGAGAGAGAGAGAGAGAGAGAGAGAGAGAGTGAGAGAGAGAGAGAGAGAGAGAGAGAGAGAGAGAGAGAGAGAGAGAGAGAGAGAGAGAGAGTACACTTAAGTATACACACACCTTGTCATAAATATTGCTTATTTACACGTTGTGTTTCAATATATATAAAATGTGAGTTTATTATTTTCACTTTTTTCTGTTAATGTTTTAAAAAAAAGTAATTCCTATCTTATTTATCAATACGTATGGACACAGTAAAATATAAATTACAGGAATTACAGTAATTACTTCACCGGTAATTTTAGATTGAATTAAATTAACTGATAATTTTGAAATGCGTGCAATTATGTTTTTAATTGTTTTACCGCATTAGTTTGCACCACTGGATATGGAATGTTAATTCAGTGCCATAATTGCTTCGTAAACAGAAGCGCATCATTAAACAGAATTGCATACAATAATGACGACGACAATGATTATAGTTTATTATGTTTGCACTGTCTGACGCGCAGCTACCGCGTGCTATGATGCATCGCTGCACTGTGCGGGGAACGTTTTGTGAACACGCGTCGAAACCCTTCATGTGAGATTTATCACATTGTATCACGTGCACCCACCACATGTTCACTGATTACGAAACAAGGTTGATCGTTTTGTCTCTCCGTATATTAGCGTGTTCTTATTTGCGAATGTATGAGGTACAAGTCCAATAATAATTTATGCGATCTGTTTTGTTATTTTCACGTTAGTAAAACTGTCAGGCACTGGATTATGTACATCGTTCAGTAGACTAGACAAAATAATTTATATTAAAATCTCGTACTTATAATAATTTAAGAGAATGCCTATTTCGTAAAAGTCCTATGGTGTCGAGGATTCACATTAAAAATGAAATTTGTTACTCCGTTCTTTATACGGGATTAAAGGCAACGAATGTAACAAACGTTAATACACGTGCTAGCAACATGTGTGTGAAAACTCACGGCGATACGAACGTTGTGCAAACATCTTTGGATTCAGTATGGTTCTCTCCAAATTATTATCTTGTTCAAGATAAAGGTTTATTAATTTTTTTTTAGTAAATATAACTTTCTAATGCAGTAACATTAAAATAGTGATCTAATTGATACTGCAGATTTCAAGAACCACAAAACGCCTACAATCTTCTCCACAATGCAAATTTTTCTGTCTATATCTTTAATAATAAACGTGTGTATAATATGTGATAGCAGCATGATAATTACAGACTACTTTTTGGAAGTTTAAAAACTATGGCTAAAATAGTAAATTGTAGGATGAGGCAAATAAATAAGCTATAACTCTGAAACATTACGTAGTTAAATATTCTATTGTAGATAAACGTAATGATTTTGTATACTTCTAGTATACAACTAGTATACTTCAATTTATATATTTATAAAATTTTTATTCACTTCAATATATTTAAAATATTCTTCGGTTTTTAATAAAAATACATATTAGATTGAATTGAAAAATTTTAGCAAATGTGCTATTGTGCTGTACGGTTCTTCAAAGTTATTTTAGCAATTTAATTTCGTGTCACATCATTGGGTTAGCCAAAATCGTACTTTAAAATTACTTCAATTCCAAAGTTTACGATTCTATAATAAAGCGAATAACATACTAATATAAATAACCAGCATGATATTTCACGACATATATAACTATCGGAGTTTATGAGAGCATCAGATTATAACGTTACGATGAGAATGAATTGCATGACATTCATTTGAGTTGAGTTGCTTATGAAACAAAATTATTTTGTAGTTGATTTTGATATTTTTCTATTGTATTTCAGAAATGCTAGTTCAGCGTTATTTTAATAGATTAGTATAAACAGTTTTGGGACGTTGTGTTGTGGTCCGTAGGAACTACGCCAAACGACCAAAGTAGTATAATTATAATTAGCTATTTTTTACACACTATTATTAATGATGGTTTCGAAAATTTATAGAAAATTTCGTCCGAAGTACTTCAAACACGAATATTTGATTCAGTAGATATATTATACGTCCGCAAAGAAAACAAATCGAAAATGTAAATAGTATTAACATATTACAGACGATTAATTTTTAAAACAATTCATATCCGGGGTGTTTGACTGTGGTCGATGTTTGGCCACCCGGTTTGATGACTGAACAAAGCAATCGACCAAGGCCAAACAGCCCGGGTATGAATTTTGTTATATTTGACTCCGGCCGTGACAGCCTACGTGATACAATTTTTATTTTTCTACAGGCACTTACATAAAACGCGCGCTCACACATTCACTTGTAAATCCCTTTTATTACCTTTTAAAAGCCGAATATTGGGATTTACGTTCATCTGGCTAAGATTTTTTTTTTAAGTTATCGACGTTTAACGAAAATCGTACACTGACGAACAGAATATTTCGTTTTTTGTAGATTAAAAGTTAAGGAAATTCGTAACTTCTAACCATAAGTTTATTGAATTAAAAACACAAAATCGCGCAGTTCGGACAGGCTTCGAGTGTTTAAAAGCAGGTAATTAAAACAACAATACTCTAAATTTTATCTGCTCTAAAAAAGGGATATTCTTTGTCTACAAAGTTAACTGCAGATATGCTGTCGTAAAATTAAAAACTTCTTTTTGAAAGAAATAAACATATAAGGTATAGTATGAAGGTGTTGGTTGAAAAAGTAACAATTAACCATCGACACGTTCTTTAAGAATGTGTCCACAGAGGAAAAGCCTTCTCTATTACTGTGTATAACGTAACCCATAGTACACGCGCGCAAACACACACACACATGCAGCAGGCATGAATATACTCAATTCTGGTGTGAAGGAAACCGTTATTCATTAATTAATTAAATCCCTGCCGCCAGTTGCTGACTGGCGGCAGACTTTAGAGCACTATAAAGGAAAGGGTTAGCAGCAATTTCGGGGTATATGAAGCCCAGTCAATACCTCGTACGTCGGGAGTGGTGGCGAGTCAGCACTATCGGGCCGGCTCAGTCGCCCTTCAATCCCGCTTTAATTGAATACTAAAGTAAATGTTATCTTTCGGCCCCCTGTGTTTCTCCGTTTCACCCTTCTGTTGACTCTCGCCCAGACTTCTATATTTTACTTTCGGTTATGATATCGCTTTTTAAATCTGACCTGTTCCATCCTTGCAACTACTAGTCAGGAAATAATACGCCTACTCGCTTTAGTGCTCAACGTTTAATGTTTTGTGGCGAATACTACATTAAATTCAAATTCAATGTATATTAAAAAGTAATCTCACTAGAAAAAGTAGAATATGTTATATTTAAATTTCTAAGTAAGAAATGCAACTGATTATACAAGTCAAACATTTTTTAATCGAGTCAGTACAGAAACTTACTTGTTTACTAGAGGAAAAGTAATACTTAATACTTAATACAAGGTGCAGTATTATTCAGATTACACAAAAACAAAATATTTCAGCTGAGCTCTGTTTATTTATACAGGCATGCACACACACACACACACACACACACACCCCCTCTCTCTCTCTCTCTCTCTCTCTCTCTCTCTCTCTCTCTCTCTCTCTCTCTCTCTCTCTCTCTCTCTCTCTCCCTCTCTCTCTTCGCACACACATACAGATATAGAACGTCTTCTGACATCGTCTGGTAGGTCTACATAATTGCGACCATTGATCATTCATTCGGATTTTCGTTTTGTTGATCATTTATTGTTTTTAAATCAATAAATTGACAATATCTTCTGTCTTTCTCGTTTCTGTCTTTCCTGAGACACTGCTGCATTACCTTGTTGGTCAGTCTGGCCTTATTCATCTTCAGGACAGCTGGCATAAACAATAATTAAAGGCTTAGGTCAAAAAACGTTTAAATAACTTACTTCTTATTTCCATTTATTCAATTATTCTTCATTTCGTATCACTTCAGATCTCGATATCCACATTGATTATCTACGAACGTCACATTTTATCCGATTCTACAGCATCTACGCACTAGACAACTCTTCTTCATCAATATGTTACAAACATTGGTTTTCAGGTTTCCTGTTTAGTCTCATTCTATCACATGCCACTTAAACGTCCAGCAACTCGTAACAACTTCTCGCTTGACTCACGATGGGGTGATTTATAATAATGTCACCTGCTTTCTTGTTTCAGCGTAACTTAAAAATGAATTATTCGATAAGAAATGCCAAAATTATTAAAAGGCAATACACAGTTTCCAAGAGAAATGTCAACTGGAACAAAGGTACGCATCTTCAAGACCAATGTCAAAGTTGTTTCGTTGTGTGGAAGCGAAACTTGGAAAGTCACAATGGAAATTACCAAGTGTCTGAAGGTCTTTGTCAATAGGTGCCTGAAGAAAATAGTTCAAAATTTTTTACCAAGCATGTTTCAAATGACGATCTCTGGAGGAGGACAAACGAGGAACCCATTGCCACAAAGATCAAAAGGAGAAAATGGAGGTGGATTGGGCATACTTTGCGGAAGAACGAAAATGCAGTTGAGCGACAAGTTCTCTTTTGGAATCCTCAGGGAAGAAGAAGACGAGGAAGACCAAGAATCTCATGCAGGAGAACTGTCGAGATGGAAGCAGAAAAGGAGGGGATGTCCTTTTAACGATGTAACATACGTTCGTCCCCAACAACTAAATCCGTAAGTTATTTTAGATCCAACCAATACAGTAATAGACTGTTATCAGAAAGTTTTCTCAACAAAAATCTTTTAAAGTGTAGAGTTCTCGTAAGAATCTACACAACTCTTTATTCCCTTACTAATATAACCTTTCCAGGAGATTTAGTCGATTATATCCATGTTTAACTTACTTTTACTTATATAATTTATGTTCTAGCCACTACTATGAAACCCACATAATATTCATTACAACTTAATAAATAATTAGACACTACCTCTTACTTCCTGGTACAAATGTGAGAGAGGGATGAAGTATTTACATCCTCTGCGCTTCTCCACTCAACCAGAAAAGATGATACTTTCTAATCTCAGTCTTTTCAATTTTCCTTTTACATCCACCAACAATATTATTTGAACATTCCAAACTTAACAGTTTTCATGGTCGTTTTCTGTGATGTGAGCTGTTTCCCGCCCACTTTAATTTTGAAGTAAGTTGAAGTAACAATATTTAACTTGGTTTTGGTCTGTCTAAGTTTCAGAAGGTTATGGTACGTGCTTCCATTAATTCCCCTGAAATTAGTACTGTGTTACAGATTATAAAGGCCCGACCCAAATGTCGTGAGGTATACAGAAGAAGAGAAAAAATAAGTAAACTCTAAGTTTTGTCTAGTGAAACTTGAAACGCACGCTAGATTAGTGGTTCCCAACCGGAGGGATCCGGAGGGATTGAAACAGACAAGAAGATCTAGCTAGTAAAAATATATTTACTTAAATAGCAATAAATAAATAAAAATTTATGCTCAAAACAACAATAAATTTTCATAGGATATGATTTAAAACCATTACCCCAATAAAATGTCCATATGGAGAACCATAGATGACTTCCATGTTATAAGATTTACATTTAAAATCATTTTCGAAATGAAATATTTCCATAGAAACTACTTCAGCCTTAACCACAGTACTGTGGTCACTAACGTATACCACTTCACGTTACAGCACTCGATTTTCACTGATGATGGCAGTCGATGGCACTGCGGAAACGTCTGATTTTGCAGAAAACATTGGACCACGGCCAAATAGGCCGGGAAGGAATTTGAACAACAAACTACTTCTTTGTTGCCGGCAACGTAGTACATAAAAAATTATCCCCTTCCGCTTCAACTATCATTTTCATTTATAGAAAATTACCCCCTCCCCTTCAGCTACCCTTTTCAGTTATAGATATTTCATCTATCTCTCTACAATGGATTATTATGACCTTCTTTTCAGGATACTTTATCAAAATTAAGTACTTTACTCTTGTTAAAACATAAAATGTTGCAGGTAAACTACCCCTTTCCCGTTAATCGATCTTCACGAAAATCAATAACCATCGAGTCCTCTATAACTCAGGCACATATACAAATAATTATTTGATTCTATTTGAATTTGCGGCGGTTATCTTTTTCCATAGAACAAATTCTACACATAGACAGATAGACACAGACACTTTTCGGAAAATGACTTTTCTTCATGTTTTGAGGGTAGTACAATCAAAATCAGCCTTCATCTCGAACACGATTTTTTTCGAGATCATTATACTTCCATGTTCCGTAAGGAAATGTTACGGAACATGGAAGTAAAAACCAACCTAAACACTTTGCGGTAATATTTCATTAGAATCTAACAGGATGTCTATTGAGTGTGATTTAAGTTTAAAAATAACATCAATAGAACCTGACATTAACTCGGTGGTACAAAATAAGCAGCAACAAGTTTTTCATTAATCATTTTTTTTAATATGTTGTTATTTTTTAGTAATAACAAGAAAATCTGTAATGAAAATAATCAACTGTAGTTTGAAAAACTTTATACTTTATTTTAGCACAGAACCAACCGGAAATTAATTTTAAAAATCAGTTCCCGTTATGTATTAGATTTAAATAATTATACATAACTAGGAATAATAACATATACTATTCATGTTGTATCAAGGTTTTTATTGAGGAAACCCCAGTAACCTTTCTTTAAGTTCCGGTGGTAGGCCTACTCGATATGAACGCGAAAAACCAAAGTGGTACGCGGGTCCGGAAAGGTTGTGAACCACTGCGCCAGATTGTTAAATTATAACCATTCAATCCGGCAGATTTATTCATTAACTTATTGTTGTTTATATAGGTATTCTGAGTAATAAAGAGGCTTATACAGTATATAATTCTTCTACGAGAGGAATACACGTTTGCACAAACTTGTAGTCATATAAACTGTTTGTTAAAATATAAATATGGAGAGAGCGGGAAGGAAGCATTTCCTTGTTTGAAAGTCTTAATATCAGAAATTGTGTTAGATGTCTGCTTGTTTGCTGATGTGAGGAAAATAAGGTACTAATTTTTCTATTAATTCAACGCAGCCTACACACATATTGATTTCACAATGGCTTTTGAAAATAAATCAAGATGAAAACATTATTAGATCAACATATAAAATACTTGAGACTGTAAACTATGAACATACTCTCTCTCCCGCATTTTCGCTCACAAACATGACAACTATTTATCCACGTCATAATAACTTATCGTAATTACGAAGCAGACCATAATCTGCCTTTTCTCTGTCATAAGTGATACCTGTTCACCTGTTACTAAGCACATAATTAAACTGCACTTGGTTAACAATCGTACAGGCTTAACCAAGTCAAGCTATAAATATTCTGTGAAGTGAGTTACTCTGTAATTACTAACCGTTGTCATTACGATAACTGCACTGTGCAGATAAGTGTACTCCTTTTACCACATCATATTATATGGAACAGTTGTGTGATTTATTTCCTAGTACTTAACGGGCGCTTATAGTCACAAACTGTTAGTTTATAATGCAGCAGAGACCCGTACAGAGCGTATGTTAACTAAAACGATAAGTCGCAAGAATTATTAGTTCACTATAGTTCACTCTGATATAAGAATGTGGGATAGATTCTAGATAAAATTAGTTCGTCAATAACGAACAAGATAATTTTTTTTAGGCAGTCACGCGATACTTTGACGGCGATACTTTTCCATTATTTTATGATTATTTAAGTTAGTAAACAAATAGGCTTAACTATTAGTTACTTAAATATATGTAATCTTTAGTGTATAAATAATAACATTTATCTTTATTATCAACCTACAATTCACTGAGGTATTTTAAGTTCTGTATCAGTATAAATACTAATTGTTCCGCTTATTGACAGATCTTTTCATTAGAAGCATGGCTTACTATCTTAAAAAATAATTGTTTTGACTGTTTTGTCACGACTATTTAGACGAGTTGAAATGATTTATCGTTTCTATTGCTTTTGAGTTTAATGACGGATTTTTGTAGCTACCATTCGTTTCGTTAAGTTACATTCTCAGTACTTCATATTATAGTTCTCAGAGTTTTCCTTGCACTGATACTAAATTATCACAGTTGTAATATACCATATTCCAGACCATGTAAAACATGAGACCTGTCAAAATAAAGTAATGCAAAAAAGTAGAAGTTAAATCTAAATTGACAATGGCTTGTAAGTAATATTAATGTTATTAAAACAAAAAAATCAAGTTCTACCCTGTACTGAGATAGGCGAATAATACAATTAAGTACGAAATTAAGTAAAAAAGCGTATATTCTTACAGAAATACTATCAGAATAATTTTAAACAACGGGGGACAGGAAGTGAGGAATGATATGAAAACAAATAGTTAATGAGGGAAATAAGGAGACTAAAGAACATGTCACGGAGACAGAGCAAGAGAGAACTGTGTCTCTAATAGAGAAGCACCGCTAAACTTTAATGAGATCACTTTAATGAGGTCAGGTGATTTTGCTGGCAGCCACTTAAATTATATGTATAATGGCTGTTATTACTACTATTATAAATTAATGCCGTTTGTGAAACTGTCATCGCAGTTAATCACGACTCGCGAAGACTGAGTTGAAGAATATATAGTTGTGCATCAATTCAGAACCTTAGGTCTCAGTTTGCAAGTGGAGTTTGTTGAAAGTCAAACTTTCAAACTTGATCACAGATACGAAAATGAACCGACTTTATACATACATCTTCCTATCTTACTCTTGGAGAAATTGAAGTAGAGAAATAACTTAAACTTTTTTTACATATGACGAGTAGTAGAAAATAAACAACGTATATTTTCACATGAATTTAAAAACGTTGTCTTAGATTAGAAGGGCTATGGTAAGATGACAATCACATAAGAGACGAAATTTACAGTAACAGGCAAAACAATTATTTACTTTCAAAGACATAATAATAGTATGCGTTAGAGAATTCTTACTTACACTTATTGTCCATATTTTGTAGCTTTAGGAAACAGTTTTTAAAGAATTTAAAGGATTACAAGTTCAGTCGTCGGTTTACTATACTTTGGCAGAAAAAAAATTAATATTTCTGTCGTATACATCCTATTCTATTAACAAAATTTAGTTGAATACTGTTAAGAAGTTTGTAATGTAAGATAACATTTTAGTTAAAATGTTTCCTTTTAGTACTAATAAAGCTGTGTTCAGACTATTAAATCTTGTTCTCTCTTCTCCTGCTTCATCACCCCTTCAGTGTGTATGGACACGATCCCAGTAGTCCGCACACACGAGCAGGATTACCACAATGTTGTCGGAGGTAATTTCGCTCACCTACATTACAGAGTTCACCTCTGTGCCATCCAGCTGATAGCATTCACGAGCGAGTTACCGTGATGGGTTCAGCACTGCACTTTCCCTATCCTGTAAAGATAAGCATTACAATGATCACGCCCAGTTTGAAATTAGGTGAGGTACTAACTTACTCATACCCGCGCACCGTCTACTCGGCACGGTTCACAAGAAGACTCGCAGTCCGTCTTCTTACTCCAACGCAGTAATTCGTAATTCCTCTTACTTACTTTCTTAATCCAGTCTGGTCTATACACTACAACGCGCTTGCCAGTGTCACAAAGTGAGCTTTCTTGTTTCTCCAAATGTCACTTCCTTGTTTACTTACTTCCTTCGGTTTTCATACGTGTAGTTACTTTCTTCCAGCTGGAAGAAGATAAATAGGAATCACGTCTGCAATCATAAGAACAGCTGGTTTCGACACTGATAAAAACTTGTTACCGCAAGAGCTGCACATCTGTGTACGACGGCCAATCCCTTCCTGTACTTTCTTTCCTGAAGTGAATCACCCCAAATTTCCCTGTCATACAGAAGGATGGAATGTGTGACTGATACGAGAAGATCTCCTATGTTTGTCTTGAGTCTGCTCACAGTCGTAATGATCTTTGTAGCCTTATCAAACTTCATGTACTCACCGTATGTAAGCTTTGTATCCAATTTCACAGCCAGTTTACTCCACAGTCTCCTTGTTACAAATTGTTTGCAACCCAAACTGAACCTCTCGATGTTTGTAACATCCGGCCGGCGTTAAGTCACCAGAACTATCCTCGTAGCCAAATTGAAACGCTGGTCCTCCATCCTTGTGGAGGATATCCGTCTCATAACTTGACTGATTATCGTCTGCGCGTCCTGAGTGTTGCGTGCGACCACCAGTGCAGCGTTGTCGTCCGCGTAGTCGACGAGAACGGCGTATTCAGGTATTTCCGCGCGGAGATGTTTCGAAATATAAAGCTCTTAGCTACCCCTGATTTTTGTACGAAGCTTCTGTGCTGTGTTGGAGATCAACTCTCTATCCGTCCGATACCTTTTGATCATCCTCAGATGATACTATGATACTCTGAAGGCCAGTTCAAGGGCGTAGAGCGTATCACACGACCTATCAGAATATATTAATAATAAAAATAATAATAATAATAATAATAATAATAATAAATTGTGCTATCTGAAGTACCACCTTGGCTGTTTAGTAAACCGCAGTGTCGTTTGGATTTAACCAATGAAAAGAAGTGAGCATCTCGTGTGTGGGAGCTTCCATTCCGTTCAGTAATTGTGTACTACAAAGATACACCGTGCTACATACTGACGGATCGAAGACAGTAAACGGAGCGGGGAGCACGTTTTTTGTTCAGGTCGTTTCTTAATCATGACATTGCCGACTACAGTACAGCAAGTGTTTACACCGCTGAGTTACAAGGCGTTTGGCCGGCCCTTCGGTATTGTAAACATCGAGGCCTGACACGATTTGCCATCTGCACAGATTCGCTGAGTTTCATCACCAATTTGGCAGAGCCGACCCGCTATTATAACAGAGGCTCCGTGCTGTGAATTACAATATTGAGGAATACCATTTACTTTTATATGGGTGTCAAGCCACGAAGGCATCAAGGGTAACGAAGACTCTGACTCTGCAGCACGAACCGATGCTAATTAAAAGACCCGTTTAATAACAGACCCGCTAATTTGAAAATTGTTACCACCTCAACATTCTTACCTCCTGGCAGCAAACATGCCACACCTTACGCACAAAACTGCGAATAGTAAAAGAGAATACCCGGAACATATAGGAGCAACATGCAGGAGCGCGTAGTCGACGGGAACAGGTTTGTCTCACAAGAGCCATACGAATCTGACATCGTCGTACCTGCTACAACCTGAACAACATCGGCCAGTATGTACATGTGGCAGAGTATTCACAGTGAAACACATTATAGAGGAGTGCTCTGGTTTTCGAGCCTCAAGACACAGACGTGGGGCAGAGGTGGTCTAAAACAGACCTCGCTGATGAGAAGACATCGATTGAGAGAACTCTGAAGTTCTTAAAGACAGCTGGCTAGATCAACCGGTTATAAAGTACTTACTCTGGGAGGTAGCCTTTATCAGTAATAAAAGAAGTCCATTCTTTTTTCTCTGAGTACTGATTGCAGGTTGAGAAATAAGGCCTTAACACCCTTACAAAAAATTGCAGGTTCTTGAGCCCAACACTTACAAAAAAGTAGTAGTATCTTATCATTATTAATAGGTATTTCTTTAAATGTACGTAATATGGTAACACATATTACTGCATTATTATTATTATTAATATTATTAGTATTGCAAAAATTAATAAAGAAAATTTTAAAAGCTAAATGTTATTTTTAAGTTAGGGAAAATAGTATTGAATATATTTTAAGGTCTCTCTACAGACAGAAAACAAAACAGATGAGGGTCAAAGGGAATGTCAGAAGTGGGGTCAATGGGAACCATGCGTGTACTGAGCCGCAGGAGTGTAATTGACATGAATATCGAGTGTTTTATTTCTGATGTCGGCTTTGTATAGCCGACACACAAAGAACTCCGCTTGATAGAGACGTACATTATCGTGCAGAATTCCTGTTCCATTTAACATTTGTACGGTTATCAATACCATGTACTTTTCAGAAACTGTATAGTTGTAGTTGAAACGTTAAAGTTACTTGTTAATGGAATCGAAGAGTATTTATAAATGCTATTTCCATTTAGAAATATGTGTATATACAGTGTATGGAAAAATGCGTTTTCGCATCGTAGTATACAGACTAAAGTAAACTATAAAAAAAATTATATGAAAGTAAAACATAATTAAGAAATAAAACATAATTAAAATAGCCGTATTTTTTGTCATATATTTAGACGTTAGCCATAAATATGCTCACAGCCATCATGATCACTATCATCAGCAGGGGCTTTTTGACTGCCAGCATTTTTGTCGTTAGAGTTTTGAAAACGCTATTTGCTCAAAATCTTTCTCTGGTGTTTAATTTTCCTACTGTTTAAGCGAATTTTTGTCTGTCACATCTTAGTCTGATGATGTAAAAACACTACGAGCAGAACATTAACCTCAGGAAATCGCAGGTTGAACAAAGAAGCGAAAAATTGTACAAAGTAACAAAAAAACTAACGAAAAATTATACAAAGTAACACATTTTTATAACATGTTAAAAGTGCATGCGTAAAAAGAAGTGTTTTACCTATTATTTAAAAAGCACTTACAATATGTTTTGCTAAAGCATCCAAGTATGAGCACTGTATGTACTCTTGTTGAGTATATTTTTATAACACAAATAACATGGCTAATGCCTGTCGAAATAATTTCGCAATTATTTATTAGAATGTAGTCAATTGTGAATAAGCCAGAAGAAGGAAGAATAGAGAAGGAAAAGAATTTCTTGAGTATCTGAATAATTTAACACTTTGTATAAAGTTTACGTATAAGTTATAAAGTATTAATTCCTTGCCATTTTTGGATGTGTTTGTCAGTGGTAATCAGGGTAGTGTGGGCAATATATCCATAATTTGTCCAGATAACCTGATCACATAACAAGGGGAGCCGTGCTGAGGCCATATGTTCTAATGGTGAATGCTATAAAAAAGAAATCAATAGGAATAATATTATTATCGACTTTTCGAAGAATGGCTGTAGTCAGAGACTTATTAATAACCCTTTAGCTACGATAAACGTCGCTCACGATAAAAACAACGAGATGTGCAGGTTAGGTCAGTTATTCCATAAGTTCGGGGCACTTCGGAAAGAAGTCAGAGGATCGCAACGAAATATGGACTACGAACTGCCTTTCATTCCCGTAAGGCTATATGGAAATTTCTGTGTCATACCACGCTTAACCAACCAAAGTTAGATTGTACAAAATTACATAGAGCTCCCTTGTGAATGTCAATTCGGCGAAACATCAGGGCCTCTGGAGATACGCCTGGCAGAACATAGGGAAAACATTGAAGAAGGGAAGACTAACATCTAAATTAGCTGAACACCTATGGATGAGCAACATAAAATCCTGCGGGATCAAGTAAATCTCGTTGGGTGGCAAACTAATACCAACAAATGTAAAATTATAGAGGCCTCTTTTATGGCTATAAATGATAATTGTATTAGTTAGCCTGATAAAGATATATCTAAGACTGGGTTAAAGAAGTTGAAGGTGGTATAAATGTCGTTGTGAGCGAGGCTAGCTGTGGACGTACTCAGGGTGCTTAGTCGGGCATTTAAACAGGGTGCTGGTGCTCTGACGTTGTTCGTTGTGTGAAAACTTGCTTCAGCGGACTTACCAGGTAAGGGAAAATATGGATACTTCTTTTTTTACATAGTTTTCCTTTAGTTGTGTTTACTTTTAGGTTGGTTGCGGTTTATTCTTTTGACGATGCATGCTTGTTATACTGAATGAGTCTTGAGTAGGCCTAATGTGCATGTAAAGTATTAGTTTAATTTACACCTGAAGACGACCAGAGATTGTTTAGTGTCGAAACGTTGCGTAGTAATTTTATAGCGATTGTAAAATCCGATCTAACCTTTCTAAAAATGTTCACATACCGTCGAAAGTTATTCTTAAAGATCGTAAAACAAAGTTTTTACGTTTCTTTTTCACGTACGGATCACTAAATGTGATTTTAAAATATTATTAGTTGAGATATTAACATTGGACGCTTACTTTTTAAGATTGTATTATTGCATCATTAAATAACAATTGTAGACTGTGTATTACACGACTTTCATTGTTAAAACTAAATAAATTAAAATGGCTTGTGGAATGTTTGTAAATCTCGTCATGTTTTGTGAGAGCAATAACCAGGCTAGGGTAACGGCAATCTCCAAATGTAAACAGAATGACTACTGTTACAGGAATGCGAGACGTGAATGATAAAAATAAAATGTTGAGCAACGTGAGGTTTTGTAATTCCCTGTCAAAACACCCCACTTTATAGTCATTTCGTGTTAATTTGAAATGTAATAAGCTGTATAAAAACGCACTCAAACAGTCAGAAATAAGGCGTGTGTTTTCCCTCAGGCAAAAGAACGTGTTTTACGAGGTTAAAGGGAACATTGGTCTGCTTTCATATTAATTTTTCTGAGCGTTATCGCGCCATTACAGCATGCGAAAAATAAATTATACCTTCTTTAACGCGCCTAAATTTAATATGCTGTGAAAGTGTGGTTGTAAACTTTTGGTACCTAGTGTCTATTCATGTTCACACTCGCATGCACACTCGCGAATTCTTTTTCTCTTTCATTAAAGCAGAATAAACGGAATCGCTTTTTCTTAATTCATTTTAAAACACGTTAAGCGCTCTCCATTCCATTATCCAGAAGTGGAATTTACAAATCCAACACTATTTTAAATAAATACTAAACACAGTCTACTTGTATTTACCAAACTGAAAGTAAAAACTCATGTTTAGAATGTGCTGTATGTAATCAAGAGCATGAAAATAATGAAGCAATGGTGTATTGCGTTGAGAGAATTAAAATTATCAACTCTTCAGGTGAATGAATTAGGTGATATGCTTTGTGACCTTGGTGCATTCTGTAATTCAAATATTTTTGTACGGATTTTCAAGAGTTATACTGTCATCCTTTCCATTACTACTTTTTCAAATCCCTATATCCTTTTACATCCTTGATACAGAATCATTTTCGTAGTATTCACTTTTACACCTCCTTTTTCACTTGTTTATACATTACCTTCCTTCTACATATTCTTCTTCTCTTAAACCACCAGTACATTCTTTCAATGAAACTTTCTATAACTTCCTTTTATTATTATGTACTACTATTGATTGTATTAACGTCGCACCTTACTCTTTCTCTCTATTAACATCTCTGAATTCTATTCTAGCACTACGTTTTAAAAGCTTCTAATCATCCCTTCCCTCCCTTCCAACAGATATCAACGACCCTTGAAAAATAGTTTCTAATTTGTTTATTTGATTTTTGTCAAAGGTTTCTTAAACATCTCTTTTAGACAATGCTATCTCTCTCACAGACATATTCTATTAACACTTTACTATTGAGGTATGTAATTATCTTTAACTGCCTTAAATTCAGAAATTTTATCTGTCTTGTTTTCGAATATCGTCAATTTCTTTTTTTTATCTTCGTTGAAAACTGATGAAACCCCTTTTCTATAATAATAATCGGACTGTTTTGTACACTTCATTTACGTTTAGCTAAAATAACTAAAACAACCGCCAATTTATTGATGGTGATTATTTCAATCGGTCTATTTTATCCCTTATTCATTGCAAACATCAATCCTGTTTAGTGTACATGTTTATAGGCACCAGAAAGTTCCTCTGAATACGCAATGCTTGTCTCTTCTATCTTCTCTTACTTTAAGCATATTCTAGAGACATTATGTTCGAAGTATATAAGAATCAGTGACAGTAGATGCCTTTAATTCTTTATACGTTTAAAACTCATCACTACGGTTAACGTATACAAGCAAATAATTGAGCCTATATAAAACACAAATTGTAAATCTAAAATTCTTCAGGCTGTAACTACGTCTACACTATCTTAATCTAGTAAAATTACGTCAAGTAATAAGTACACCATTCCTAAATTTGTGTACATGTTTTGCTTAACTTACCTGTGCGGTTTACTTGTTTCGGCAGGAGTATTGGTGGAAAATAAGCCAACAAAAAAATATAAGGTACATAGCACGGTACAGAGTTTTGGACGTCATTGGTAAGGAGTAATAAGGTGAAAGAAGTTGTTGTTTGCTTTTTCAATACAAGTTACACCCAAATAACTCGCTCTTTTTTCCGGAAGATTATAACGTTCGCTACGTCTTGCATATCAAACGTAAGTTCAATAATCTGCTCCCTTTATAAAGAGACTATTACTTATTTTCCATTTCTTAACTTTACAGCAACTGGGATATTTAATGAGTTAAACTATGACCGAATCTAACACGTGGTACATTGTACGTAAAAAAGAAAGAGAAATGAAAACAAAACAATATAAATGCTTATTTTTAAGTATCAGAAAATATTCTTACGTCCATTAATGGAATAGCCTATAAACAATACAGAACATGTTTTTTTGGCCAAAAATGCTGAAAGGATGCATAAATCGTAAGAATTTTACTTGGTCACATTTTGTTTGTTTTCTTCTCGAGTTAGAATTTACATTCTAATTCAAGACGATGAAATATTTATTACTAAAAATAATAAACTTATGTAGGTTTTATCACTATTGGATAGCGATAGTAGCGTTAAATATAAAATACACACATACGCGAGCACGCGAACACACACGCGCGCGCGCTCTTAATGAAAAACTTACGCACTCATATAACAGAAAGGCATGAAAAAATATTTTTTACCCCACTAAACTCTAGGTGACTATAAAAAGTCTTTCTGTAAATTCATTCGGTTATGACGCATTTATTAAAAACAAAGACTTGTGCAATAAAACAAATAGCTTCATGGTTCAGGAAACAGACAAAGCTAAGTACAGTAACGTGGAACTGCCACGTTACTGTACTTGTTTCTTATTTTATCGTCCTTGTGTTTGTCTCTATTTAACTTTTATGAAGCGAATAGACTAACGTTTTTCCCTCTTTCCCAAAGGGAAATTGCACAGAAAAGGCGCACCGAGAAATTCTGTAGAAGAAGAAATAAGGTAATTTGTTTACTGTAGCTCTTTTCAAAGGAAAGGAAAAACACGCGCCCGGGCTCACACATACGCACAGATACACACAGTGTGCGGCCATATACAGGATAAAAATCGTATTTGTGCGGTAATATGGTCTTTGAAAATAAAGTCACTGAATATTAGACTTTGCGCGCGCGCGTGTGTACATAATCTAGTTCACCACAGATTGTTAAATTTCTGTTCCTCATTTTAATTCTGACCTAGTTCAAAGTACTACATAATAGACAGACACGTATCCGGTTGTACAGAGTAAAACTATACAGGTGTGTTCACTACGGTATATGAAAAGAGTGAACGGCAGCATATCGGAACTATCGGACACATAAGCTGTAGTATGTTTTTACTCCGTTCATGATTCGGATCGCTTGACGTCGCATTTAAATCTATAGGACGATGTTAACTGCAAGAACAAATGTTCATTTACAGAGAAAAATCTATGCTAAAAACTAATCCTCTAACGCAGCGTGACCATCGATTTCTTTGCTACACGGCTTCCTACAGGTGAGCGGGAACAAGCCGGCTATGCAGTTCCCGGCCGTAATTCTAACCTTCTCTGTCAGGAGGCGTTGGATAGCACAGCTATTCAGGTTAGCTTCACGACGCTGAGTGAACTCCGTTCAGAACTCTTGAGTGAGTTGAATCTGGAGCGCCTCACACAGACAGGCGAGAATTCTGACACTACCTACCTAACATATATCTAGATCTTTTGAACACTCTATGTTGTCATGGCCGGATACAAAAACAATATCCTTTGGACAAGAAGCAATATAAAACAATACAAAATTGGAATTCACTGTCTCTGTCTTCTTCCATTTACCCTCGTGAGGGTATAGTAGCCTTATGATGTTTCTGCTTCAGTGGTGATTCTCCAGGCTTCTCTGATTTTAACCGCTTGTACAGCTTCATGTAGACCCAGGTCGGTCAGTGACCCCATTTGATCTAGCCACTGTGCAGGCCGCAGTCTATTTATCTTTCTAAGAATTTTAAGCTTTTATAAACTGATAACTTGACGTATTAAATGTCGGAAGTATTTCAGTTAACGTCTATGAATTCTCGAGGAGAGCCTATTTCTGGCGCATAGCTGTTGTACAATCAAATGCTTTGGTATGATGTTCTGTCCAGAAAATTCTTCACATCCTTCTGTACACCCACACATCGAAACAGTCTACTTTCAGTCATTTCCTTTGTACTCTCCAGGTACTGCATTATTTCGTTGAGGTGTTCCTGAGACATCGCTATGTTAGCAGTACGATCAGCGAACCTTATGTTATTGATCTTTCTGCCATCTGTAGGGATATATTTACTATCTGCCCAACTAATAAAGACTTCTAGCATTATGTCTTCGCTGTAGGTATTAAAAAGCAGTAACGACAGAAGGCAACCCTGTATAACTCCTGCCTCAACATAGAAATAATCTGAATATGAGTAATAGATTTTTATGGTTTCTTAATTTCTGTCATATACAATCTTTACTAGACCTGTCAGATGTTTTGATACACGCATACAATAAAGCATTTTTCAATGATTATTCCGCTTTACAAATGAAATACATCAGGCTGCTAATAAACAAGTCAACAAACAAGTCAGGTAACCTTAGTACGTAGGCTTTCACGGCCGGTGTCAATATGATTAGATAAAACTTCCGGGCTGAGAGGCCGTGGTCGATTGCTTGATGTATTGGAGCTATACGTTTCGGCCGCACCACCGGTGGCCATCTTCAGTAGCTAAATTGTGTTCGAATAGATGACACGCCGAACACGTCCCCAATGAACTGGGAACAAGCAACAGTGAGTTATTGCATTATGGATGCGGGGTGTCTTTCCACCCGTGGCTTGATTGCAGCATCTGGATCGTGTCCAATGGCTGCCAGAAGTAAACATAGTGCTGGTACATGTCGACAGGTTACCTAAAACTGGAAAAGGAAACCGCCAACCAGTTAACTGAGAAGGCGGGGGAGGAGAAATTTTATTTGTTTAATGCACTGCCGCTGGTACCGATTCGAGCAACAGATGTTGCCCGTTTCAAGTCCAGTCAGCAGACGCCCTGAGGGCGTCGGTCGCTCCCCGCGAGGCGGAGAGCCTCCGTGCCAGTGATTGATGACAGCGACAAGCAGCCGGCTCAGCGTGCTAGGAGGTGGACAGGAAGGAGAGAAGGACAGTTTGGTGAACTACTCTGGTCTAGGACTGATGATTACTTGTGTTTGTTTAATTTAAAGAGGATGGCGTTATGGCGGGTCATCAAGAAGCGCCCGAGGGCGCTTGACCCGAATGGGCGGTGGTGGTTCGGATGCACTGATGGTTCGTAGGTACGGGAAGGTGGAGGTCGAGGCTTTAGCAAAGAGAGTTAGAGCCAGCGACCGGACAAAGGAAGTCAAGGTAGGAACACGGAGACCCCTTCGAATCACGTCGTTCCTTACAAACCAAGGGGACCCCGTCAAGGATCGGAGTGTTCGGGACTGGAAAGCTTCCAGCCTACATCTGTTGGTGGTGGATAAAAGAGACCACCAGGCGGGTGCCGCATAGGTCAATACAGACCTGAGAAATTGTAGATAGATGGTAAGTTTCGTGCGCATGGCCAGGCGGCTGCGACACGAGAGGAAAGGAGATAATTTGGCTCGGACGCCGCGAGCCTTGGCAAGGGTTTCCGTCACGTGGGCGTTGAAGCAAAGGCGACGATCTAGCCGAACGCCTAAATACTTCACCGATTCTTTGTAGGCGATGGGTCTCCCTGCTAGGGAGAGGAGCTGGCATCGGGAGATGGACTTACGGGTGAAGCAGATCGCCTCGGATTTCTCCGTGTTGATCGTCACCCGCCATTTCCGTAGCCAGTCCGGGAGCTGGTTCAACTGACGCTGCAGCTTTGTACTCGCAAATCGCGGGGACAGGGAGCTGCAGTGATACATAGCATCGTCAGCGAACAAAGATAACGTGACTCCGGGCAAGACAGGCAGGTCGTTCGTGTACACAAGATACAGAACGGGGCCGAGGACAGATCCCTGAGGTACGCCGGCGGCGACGGGTCGAACTGTAGAACAGGACCCGTCGACGCTCACCCTGAAGGTTCGGTCGCTGAGATACGACCGGAGGAAAAACACGATGGTCGATGGTAGAGGGGAATTGGCAAGTTTGAAGAGAAGACCTTCGTGCCAGACTTTATCGAAGGCCTTGCTCACGTCCAACAGTACGGCGGCCGTAGCCGCTCGCCTGTTGGTGGCGTCTGACAAGTGCGTAACAACGCGGACCAATTGAAGCGTGGTCGAGTGCTCTCTGCGAAACCCGAACTGTTCGCTGCGGATGAAACCATCTAGCAGCGGCGAGATGCGAGCCAGCAGGAGACGCTCGAACACCTTCGAGATGACTGGCAAGAGAGAGATTGGACGATAGCTTTCAGGAAGCATGCGCGGCTTGCGAGGCTTCGGAATCATTACGATGTTGGCTGATTTCCACAGGCGGGGAAAGTACTGTAGCCGGAGACAGGAGTTAAACAGCTCAAGAACGAGGTCAACGCCTGAGGCCGGGAGATTTTGTAGAGCAGCGGCCCCGATCCGGTCAGGACCGGGGGCGCGACGGCGATTTAGTCGGCAGATAGATGAAACTAGTTCATCCCTGTCGAACGGGAGGGCTGGGTTTCGGGAGGGCGTGAAAAATGTCCAGATAGGAAGTCACGGACTTCTGCCGAGTGGGCAGGGTCCGAGACGCCTTGGTGAACAGTAAATTGCACCTCCATGCAGTCGGCGAAGACCTCGGCCTTGCCTTCTGATGAAGATACAACCCCGTTCGGAGTTTCAAGTGGGTTGCGAGTTCTCTTCTCGCGGGTCAGTCTACTCGCCGCTCTCCAGACGGAGGCGTGGTCGACTTCAAGAGACTCAAGGTATGAGTCCCATCGATCAGAGTTTACGTCCCGCAGTAGCTGCTGGACGTAAAGAGACTGGGCCTGAAAGCGCCTTTTGACGCCGGGATCACGGGTTCTTTGCCATCTGCGGCGGAGATTGCGCCGGAGCCAGATGGCGTGGAGTACTTCCGCAGGTAAGGCCGATTTACGATGATTCACCTCGAGAGTATATGTGTGTCGATCCATGACACCTTGGACCAACTCCTGAAGATGAGTGGCTCGGAGATCCAAATCGTCACAAGTGACGATCGGGTCCGCGGGGAGTGATGGTAACCGCCGTGAGAGCTCATCGTGGTAGGAGCGCCAGTTGACTCTCCTAACAGTCTGAGCGGGAGGTCGGGGTGAGGCCGACAGCTCACGGGCAGTTATAAAAAGGGGATTGTGATCGGATGAGAGATCCGACACTGACGAGACCTGGATGTGATGGGTCACGTCCTTGGCTATGACAATGTCAAGGACGTCCGGTCGATGACCGGAAAAGGGGAAGTGAGTAGGGTCTTCAGGGCCGATGACTTGAAGTACCGGGTCGTCGGAGACGAACCGATACAGAGATTTTCCGTAGGCGTTGGCTACTCTGCTGTTCCAGGAGGGATGCTTGGCATTTAAGTCGCCGGCTACGATGGTTGGTAGGGGATGATCGAGGAGAGCGTCCCACTCCTCGGGCGGAGGAGGTAGCCGCAGGCAGGGCCGGAGATACGCCGCAACAACGCGTAACTCCGATCCGCCAGCGTCTATCGCCACCGCACAACCTTCAACAAGAGATGTATCTAAAGGGGGTAGTGGCCTGTGGGATATCCGCCTGTGGACTAAGACGGCTGTCCCCCCCGAGGGGCGACAGCCAGGCCGTTGGGGACGATCCTGACGAAAACAGATGTAAGATGGCAGGTTGAAGGTATGGTAGCGAGCCAGATGAGTCTCGCAAAGGAGGACGACATCAGCGTCGTACTCCGTTACGAAAGTCATCAGTTCAGATCGTCGAGGGACTACCCCATGGGCATTCCACGCAACGATCCTAAGACTCCTAGCCATTCAAAGGAAGAAGAGGAAAGAGGGTAGACAGGGATTGAAACACCAGGGCGAGAACCGTGGTTGTATCTGGAGCAGACCTGATGTTGTTTACCAAAGTTTCAGCCCAGGCAGTCAGGGGGTCCACCGGGGTCCGGGAAGATTCCCGAGATTCCGGAAGACGGACCTGGCTGGCCTCAGCCGGTGTTGCAGATGGCGCAGGGCTCGGGGACGGACGTGGGGTCTGCTCAGTTGGGAGCTTAGGTTGATGGCTGGGGGCGGGCGGGGCCCGCTGAGGTTTTACAGGCAAGGCCTGTGGAACTTGTCGCTGACGGCGACGAGTGCGCTTTGGTTTGTGGCTCCGAGGAGCGGAAGGCGGGACTGATGTTGCGGCCACAGCCGCGTATGAAGGACCGGGCGCTCCGGCAGGCGCCGGGACAGAAGGGACTGCAGGCGGCGCCGAAACGTCGACTGCAGGCGGAACTGGGGCCCTGGGAACAGCCGGAACTGCTGCCGGGGCCTGAGATGATGCTCCGGAGAGAGGTGGGAAGGCCTCTCTGCGGTTAGGGAGGGGACCTGCAACACGGCCTGCCTGCGCGCCAGGGCGAGCAGGAGTCCGCTGCAGCTTCATGGCTGATATAAAGTCCCTACATCCTCTATAACTAGCCGGATGGTCCCCGCCGCAGTTGCAGCAAATGGCCGTGAACCCCGTCTTGGGCTTATCACACCCACGATGAGGTTCAGTACATCGCACGCAACGCGGAGGGTGATTACAGAATAAGCTGGAGTGGCCAAACCTCTGACAGTTAAAACACTGCGAGGGGCCTGGCCGCGGGTCAAAAGTACGAACTTGCACCCGAAGGTGCAGGAAGTTTTGGAGGCCATAGACCTCCTCGAACTGGCCTACTTTGAGTAGTTTCACTAGGAAACTATTCACAGGACGGCGATCTTCCCCCTTGCCAGCATGCAGTACACTTACCGCCGTCGGCGAATAGCCTAAAGCGACAAGCTCCTGCCTGATGGTATCGGGGGCGGTCCAGGAAGGAAGTCCGGAGCGAACAACTTTAATTTCGCGCTCTGAAGGAAGCGCGAAAGTATGGAAGGAGATCTTCCGATCGGTAAGAAACTGTTGGACCGATCGGAAGTCCGGGACTGTTGTGGTCGCAATTCGAAGCGAGGAGCCTTGGCACCTGGCCTCGAGTTTGGCCGAAGGAAGCAGATTCTGCAGGGAACGGAGAATTTCCCTATAATTGCGATTGTCGGGAATGACAATCGGAGGAATTTTAGGCTTAGACACAGATTGAGAGGGAGACTGAGTCGGATGGCTGGCGCTGTTACCGGGACTAGGTACCCGATGCGTAGCAGCGGCCGGTGGCGGGCTGGCGACTAATTTTCGCTTGCGTTTGGCAGACTTGCCCTCCACAAGCGAAAATTCACCGTCCCCCGTCCCCACACTACACATCGACGGACAATCATCACTTTCACTAATTGTATGGGAAGGTAGCGGGGTAGAACGAGGACCAGTACCGCAGGTTTCCATTAAGGTTACCAGCGGTGCCGGCAAAGGAACGGGCGTTGCGTTCGACCCCATCTCGGGATTAACCGAAATGAACGTCGAAGACGCAAAAAGGGCTAGGATAGAGTAACTTTCACCAGCACTGAATCACTACACTGACAGACAAAGAACACGAACACCAGACGCGCACTGCACACGAATCACAAAAACACACGCGCACGACACAATACACTGATAAAATGATGCACAATGATGATGATGAACACAGAAGAAGATATGGTGAAGAAATCACTTTGATAGAATTACAAACAACGGTAAAAGTCACTGGCAAAATTGCCGTACAAAGTGACGCAGCCTACCCTGGCAACAGCTCTAGGTAGACTACCAACAGTGAGTTATTTTTTTTTTTGTTTTGCTCTGGGCTTTGCGGTTGTGCGTCGCAGAGACGAACCGCACGGGAACTGAGTTCCGAGCTACCATCTGGAGCTCCTGCCTCGTGGCCCTGCCCAAGTAGGGCGTGTGCTCTATAGCAGGCCTTTCTCGGCTGTTGTGCTAGCCTACGCTAGCGCAGTATACACCGAGGGCGTTTCCATGAATCACCTGGGCGTATACGGTACCTTCCCAGCCCAGTCACTAGAGGATTGTCTGGGAACCTCGCCGCACGTGCATAAAATTTGCGTGCAAGCCGCCTGAAAGTGTCGTCTAAGGAGCGGACGCCAAGTCCTCTCCTTAGAAGGCGAGATGAGAAGCGACGGGGGACTTTGGCCGCTAGCCGAAGCCCCTTGTCGAGGACGCTCTGCAACTTCTTTTTATGCATTGCGGCGAGGTAACCCCAGACCGGGCAGGCGTAGGTAATGACCGGCAACAGATACGCGCCGACGATCATCCTACCCAATTTCCTGGTCATGGCTGGGCTGATCAGGAGTGGAAACAGTGCGCACAGGCGAGTGGATGCTCGCTTAAGAACTGTCTGTGCGTGGGTACGCCAGGTGAGCCGACGGTCGAGGTGTAAGCCGAGGTACTTGACCTCATTGGACCAGCGCAAGTACGTTCTGCCGATACGTAGTTGCCTAACGGGGTTCTTCCGTCGCTTAGAGAATTCGACGGCTACGCTCTTGGTAGGGTTGAGGAGCACTCTCCAGTTATCAGTCCAGTCCACGAGCGTGTCGAGCTGGCGCTGCAGTCGTAGGACGGCCCTTTCCTCATGACGATCGGCCGTAAATACGGCCGTGTCGTCAGCGAAGAGGGCCATCTGGACTCCAGGCTGTCTCGGCACGTCGTTGACGTAGATCGAGAACAGAAGGGGGCCTAGAATACTACCTTGAGGGACGCCGACTGTGATTCGCCTCTCGGAAGAGACTGAATCGCCAACTCTCACGCAGAAGGTCCTCTCCGTCAGAAAGCTAGCAACCAGATGGAGGTAGCAGTCCGGGAGCTGGACTTCCCTAAGTTTGAATAACAGGCCATCATGCCATACGCTGTCGAAGGCTTTCTCAACATCTAAGAAACAGCCAACGGTCCGTTCTCTCCGACACCCGGCTTCCGTGATGCCTTCCACCAGTCTCATCAATTGATGAGTGGTCGAATGCCCCACACGAAAGCCGAACTGTTCGGGGACCAGCACGTCAAAGTTGGTTAGATGTTCTCGTACACGACGCTGTACGAGGCGCTCAAAAACCTTGGACGTAGCGGAAAGTAGGCTGATAGGCCGGAGGTTTTCCGAGTGGGTGGTATCCTTTCCCGGCTTCGGGATCACGATAACCGTCGCCTTTCTCCATTTCTTGGGAAAGTAGGCCAGTCTAAGACACGCGTTGAACAAATCAGTCAAGAATTGAACTCCAGGCTCGGGAAGAAGACGTAGAGCGGTGTTGGTAACACCGTCCGGGCCTGGAGCTTTTCTTGGCTGAAGTTCAGCGAGCCGATCTGAGACCTCTTCCAAAGAGATGGGTTCGGGCTCCGTCGTGATCGGAAGTGACAGAAAGTCTTCCACGGCCATCTCGACTTGTTCGTCGAAGTCCCAGTCCATGGGCGGGTTGGGAGCGAACTGTCGCTCGAAACACAAGCCCAAGTACTCGGCCTTCTCCTCCGGGCGACCCAGGGGTCGACCGAACGGTCCAACAATGGCGGGAAGTGGAGGTCGGCGCCTCCGTCCCGTCAATGCGGTAGGTATTCTGTACGGGTGAGATTGCGGGTCCGCATCCCCCGTTCGGGCCACGTCGAGTTCCCAACAGCTACGTCGGAACGCCTTCAGACTGCCACGCAGTCGTCCGGTGAGCCGATTGTATGCTGCCTTATCGGCCGGATCACGGGTCCTCTGCCAACGTTTCCGGAAGTAATTCCTCTCGCGAGCGAGAAGAGAGACTTCCTCAGGGATGCGTTGGTAGCCAGGCGTGAGACCAGCTCGCGTACGTGAAGACACGCCTATAGCCGAGATGATTGCCTCTTCGATTCCCGCAACTGCTTCGTCTAGGAGGCGAACGGAATCGAGTGGGGCCGCTGGCGGCAATCGACGGCACAAAGCCGGGCCGTAGCGATCCCAATCGATAACCTTCTTCTTGTCAGAACGTGCATAGGCGTGCTGGGTAGCGACGTGGACCAAGATAGGGTTGTGGTCGGATGTCAGCTCCGTAAGTGAGAATACCTCGACCGGACAGACAACTCCTTGGGTCACCGCGATATCCAGAACATCGGGAGCCGCGTTAGGCTGTGACGGAAAGAACGTGGGTTGCGCTGGACCAAACACCATCGCCCGGCGCGATTCAACAAAACTGAGCAAGCGCCTCCCGTTCGGAGTAGTCAGGCGACTATTCCAAACGCGATGCTTGCAATTCAGATCGCCGGTCAAAATTACCCTTCGATGGGAATCGAAGATGACGTCCAGGTCGCCGACAAGGAGTTCAGCTTGAGGGGGCTTGTAAGCTGAGACCACGAGGACGCCGCCAAGAGCTCCGTGGACCTCAATGGCGGTGGCCTCTAGGTTGGTAAGCTGCGGCAAAGCGACACGATGATGACCTATGGAGGTCCCCACCGCGATCGCCGTGCCGCCTCCTCGTCGGCCAACTCGGTCATCCCGATAGACCACGTAATTTGGTAATCGAAACCGGTTCGCCGGGGTCAGGTGGGTTTCAGTAAGGAGAAGTACGTCGGGTTTGAACCGAGCCAGGAATTCAAGAAGGTCGGAATGCTTGGGACCGATGCTGTTAGCATTCCAGGCTACGAGCGAGAGATCTCGTCTAAGGGCTCGGTTCATAGAAGACCTATGACTTCGCAGGCTTCCACCAAGAGCATGAATCTCTCAGTTGGGTCAGCAGTTTCCAGGCGGTCTCGGATGGACCTGAAGGTAGATGCGACTTTCGGGAGGTCGTAGCTAGACAGAAAGCCGCGGACGAACTGTGCGTCATTGGAACTGACGGACTGGGTGGTTTGCCTGGAAACTGAGGCCGCAAAAGAGCGACCAGGTGTTACGGCAGATCGGGTCATGGTGGAAGCCATAGGACCAGGGCCAGACGGTTTTGGATCAGCGGCAGGAAAAGTACGCTGTTGCGCTTCGTCGGACTTATACCGGGAAGCAGGACTTTTCTTGGGCTGTGGGCCGGCAGGAGCTCGGGGCCGAGCATCCGGTGTGGGTATCCCTTAACAACAGTGAGTTATGGCTACGATGCCTCTATTTATAACATTTTGGCCACTTAAGGTGTATCACGCGGACCAATGAGAAGCCAGCTCGTCATTCTTGATTCTGATTGGCCATGGAAAATAAACCATGCCAGACACTATTTAAGGAGATGCTTTCCCCTCGGCGGTTCACCCCCTCGAGGTGGACCACCGCCCGACGAGGATGAATGGGACGCTCTCTTAGAAGACCCTTTGCCAACCATCGCAGCCGGAGACTTTAATAGTAAGCATCCCCTGTGGAACAGCCGTGTCTCTAACCCATACGGCCGCTCTCTGTACCAATACGTTCAACGTCATCCTCATGTGAACGCTCTTGGTCCTAGATCACCGACCTATATCCCCAATCAACGGGGACCTCCAGACGTCCTTGACATTGCTGTTGTCAAAGACTTGGCCTACCCTATCGCTATAGAAGCCGTGTCAGACCTCTCGTCTGATCACGACCCGGTTTTACTCACTGTTCGGCCCACGCTGGACACACCTCTCCAGCCTCCCCATCGTGTAACGAGAGTCAACTGGCGATCGTTCCACGATGAACTGGGTCGAACAGTACCATCTGACCCCCAGGTCGACATCTCCAGCCCGGATGATGTAGACCGCTTGGCCGACTATCTTCAGGAAGTCGTCACGTCCGCCATGGACAAACACACCTATAACGTCCCTGCGCCCAACAGACGGTCGCAGTTACCTGAAGAGGTGATTTTGGCCATCCGCAACCGGCGCCAGCTCCGCCGGAGATGGCAACAAACCCGGGACCCTGCCGTAAAACGCAGGCTGAACGCCCAATCAGACCTTGTCAAGCAGCTTCTGCTTGATGCCACTGCTCATCGATGGGACTCATATCTTGAGTCTCTGGAAGTCACGCCACAGTCCGTTTTTCGGGCTGCGCGCCGACTCACTGGCGAGAAAAGGACCCGCTATCCCCTACGATCACCGAACGGGATTGTGTACTCCGCGGCCGACAAAGCAGAAGTCTTTGCCGATACCATGGAGGAACAATTTACCGTTCACAGAGGCGTCTGTGACCCCGGCCACTCGGCAGCGGTCGCAGACTTCCTATCTGGATATTTTTCCCGCCCTCCCGCAGACCCAATCGACCCGTTCGACGAGGCTGAAGTAGAAACGGCCATTAGTCGACTGCGCCCCAAGCGGGAGCCCGGCGAGGACCGTATTGGTGCAGCGGCCCTACTTAACGCCCCAGCAAGTCTCGTTTCGCTCATCCACGTGCTGTTCAATGGATGTCTCCGGCTCCATTACTATCCCAGCCCTTGGAAACGAGCCAAAGTCATCATGTTGCCGAAGGCTCGCAAGCTGCGTACACTCCCCGAGAATCATCGACCAATCTCTCTTTTGCCAGTCTTATCGAAGGTGTTCGAGCGCCTCCTGCATCGCCGGATTACTCCCCTGCTGGATAATTTCATCCGGCAGGAACAGTTCGGCTTCCGCAGGCAGCATTCGACCACTCTTCAACTTGTCCGAGTTGTCACGCAACTCACCCCTGTACGTCCATAGCGTATCCAATGTCGCCGCCTTATACAGACGGCTGATCGCGGCCCACGGCCTGTCGGCCGACAAGCTTGACCTGAAGCTGCTTGGCGGTGATACGGTCAGGATTGTCGTCCGCCAGCTCGAGGACCATCGCTTGGTCGAGGCCTTCCTCCAAGCACATAACCTCCAATATCATACCTTCACTCCTAAGCGAGTCAAGCCCTTGTCTGTCATTTTGCGAGGGCTTGACGCGCACACTGATCCTCAGGAGATCCTTATGGAGCTCCGCGACCTCGGGTACCCGGTGCAGGCAATTTTCCGCCTGTTCACTCACTCAGAGACCCGAGTCCCTCTCCCGCTCGTCCGTCTCCAGCTCGAGAAGGGCGAGGCTGCAGACAAAATTTTCCACCTGACGCGGCTGTTTGGCTTCCGCGTCAGGGTGGAAACCAGTCGTCCCCAGGGCAAGCTCGCGCAGTGCCACCGGTGCCAGAGGTTCGGCCACCACACCGACGTCTGCCGCAATGCCCCGGCCTGTCTCCGATGTTCTCTGGGACATTCAACACAGGCCTGCACTGTGGCAGACAAAACCAAATTTCGCTGCATAAATTGTGGTCAAGGCCACGCAGCGTCTAACGTAAACTGCCCGGTCTATAAGGCGGAGCTCCTGCGGAAGCAAAAGCCGCAGGGGCCCCTCCCGAAGCCACGGCAGCCAGTTATGCAGCCCCAACCTAGACAGCCTAAAATGCAGGCTAGGCCTAAACCTCAGGCACAACCGGCACGGCGCGCGCCCTCTCCGGCTCCACCTCCAGCCCCTACAAAGGCAACTAAACGTACCGCGTCTCCTTCCACAGCAGAGACACGCCCAGTAGCTGTTATCTCGGTTTTGGAGCCGGAGAATGAACCCTCCACCTCCGCGGAACCTCCTACTCCCGCCTCTGAACCAGAGGTAGCCTCGCCGCCCCTGCCACCTCCGCGATTTCCGCGAGCAGGCATCAAACCCAGGAACAAAGGGATACCCACACCGGATGCTCGGCCCCGAGCTCCTGCCTGCCCACAGCCCAAGAAAAGTCCTGCTTCCCGGTATAAGTCCGACGAAGCGCAACAGCGTACTTTTCCTGCCGCTGATCCAAAACCGTCTGGCCCTGGTCCTATGGCTTCCACCATGACCCGATCTGCCGTAACACCTGGTCGCTCTTATGCGGCCTCAGTTTCCAGGCAAACCACCCAGTCCGTCAGTTCCAATGACGCACAGTTCGTCCGCGGCTTTCTGTCTAGCTACGACCTCCCGAAAGTCGCATCTCTCTTCAGGTCCATCCGAGCCCGCCTGGAAACTGCTGACCCAACTGAGAGATTCATGCTCTTGGTGGAAGCCTGCGAAGTCATAGGTCTTCTATGAACCGAGCCCTTAGACGAGATCTCTCGCTCGTAGCCTGGAATGCTAATAACATCGGTACCAAGCATTCCGACCTTCTTGAATTCCTGGCTCGGTTCAAACCCGACGTACTTCTCCTCGGGGAAACCCACCTGACCCCGGCGAACCGGTTTCGATTACCTAATTACGTGGTTTATCGGGATGACCGAGTTGGCCGACGAGGAGGCGGCACGGCGATAGCGGTGAGGACCTCCATAGGTCATCATCGTGTCGCTTTGCCGCAGCTTACCAACCTAGAGGCCACCGCCATTGAGGTCCACGGAGCTCTTGGCGGCGTCCTCGTGGTCTCAGCTTACAAGCCCCCACAAGCTGAACTCCTTGTCAGCGACCTGGACGTCATCTTCGATTCCCATCGAAGGGTAATTTTGGCCGGCGATCTGAATTGCAAGCATCGCGTTTGGAATAGTCGCCTGACTACTCCGAACGGGAGGCGCTTGCTCAGTTTTGTTGAATCGCGCCGGGCGATGGTGTTTGGTCCAGCGCAACCCACGTTCTTTCCGTCACTGCCTAACGCGGCTCCCGATGTTCTGGACATCGCGGTGACCCAAGGAATTGTCTGTCCGGTCGAGGTATTCTCACTTACGGAGCTGACATCCGACCACAACCCTATCTTGGTCCACGTCGCTACCCAGCACGCCTATGCACGTTCTGACAAGCAGAGGGTTATCGATTGGGATCGCTACGGCCCGGCCTTGTGCCGTAGATTGCCGCCAGCGGCCCCAATCGATTCCGTTCGCCTCCTAGACGAAGCAGTTGCGGGAATCGAAGAGGCAATCATCTCGGCTATAGGCGTGTCTTCACGTACGCGAGCTGGCTTCACGCCTGACTACCAACGCATCCCTGAGGAAGTCTCTCTTCTCGCTCGCGAGAGGAATTACTTCCGGAAACGTTGGCAGAGGACCCGTGATCCGGCCGATAAGGCAGCATACAATCGGCTCACCGGACGACTGCGCGGCAGTCTGAAGGCGTTCCGACGTAGCTGATGGGAACTCGACGTGGCCCGAACGGGGGATGCGGACCCGCAATCTCACCCGTACAGAATACCTACCGCATTGACGGGACGGAGGCGCCGACCTCCACTTCCCGCCATTGTTGGACCGTTCGGTCGACTCCTGGGTCGCCCGGAGGAGAAGGCCGAGTACTTGGGCTTGTGTTTCGAGCGTCAGTTCGCTCCCAACCCGCCCATGGACTGGGACTTCGACGAACAAGTCGAGATGGCTGTGGAAGACTTTCTGTCTCTTCCGATCACGGCGGAGCCCGAACCCATCTCTTTGGAAGAGGTCTCAGATCGGCTCGCTGAACTTCAGCCAAGAAAGGCTCCAGGCCCGGACGGTGTTACCAACACCGCTCTACGACTTCTTCCCGAGCCTGGAGTTCAATTCTTGACTGATTTGTTCAACGCGTGTCTTAGACTGGCCTACTTTCCCAAGAAATGGAGAAAGGCGACGGTTATCGTGATCCCGAAGCAGGGAAAGGATATCACCCGCTCGGAAAACCTCCGGCCTATCAGCCTACTTTCCGCTACGTCCAAGGTTTTTGAGCGCCTCGTGCAGCGTCGTGTACGAGAGCATCTAACCAACTTTGACGTGCTGGTCCCCGAACAGTTCGGCTTTCGTGTGGGGCATTCGACCACTCATCAACTGATGAGACTGGTGGAAAGCATCACGGAAGCCGGGTGTCGGAGAGAACGGACCGTTGGCTGTTTCTTAGATGTTGAGAAAGCCTTCGACAGCGTATGGCATGATGGCCTTTTATTCAAACTTAGGGAAGTCCAGCTCCCGGACTGCTACCTCCATCTGGTTGCTAGCTTTCTGACGGAGAGGACCTTCTGCGTGAGAGTTGGCGATTCTGTCTCTTCCGAGAGACGAATCACAGCCGGCGTCCCTCAAGGTAGTGTTCTAGGCCCCCTTCTGTTCTCGATCTACGTCAACGACGTGCCGAGACAGCCTGGAGTCCAGATGGCCCTCTTCGCTGACGACACGGCCGTATTTACGGCCGATCGTCATGAGGAAAGGGCCGTCCTACGACTGCAGCGCCAGCTCGACACGCTCGTGGACTGGACTGAGAATTGGAGAGTGCAACTCAACGCCACTAAGAGCGTAGCCGTCGAATTCTCCAAGCGACGGAAGAACCCCGTTAGGCAACTACGTATCGGCAGAACGTACTTGCGCTGGTCCAACGAGGTCAAGTACCTCGGCTTACACCTCGACCGTCGGCTCACCTGGCGTACCCACGCACAGACAGTTCTAAAGCGAGCATCCACTCGCCTGTGCGCACTGTTTCCACTCCTGATCAGCTCAGCCATGACCAGGAAATTGGGTAGGATGATCGTCGGCGCGTATCTGCTGCCGGTCATTACCTACGCCTGCCCGGTCTGGGGTTACCTCGCCGCAATGCATAAAAAGAAGTTGCAGAGCGTCCTCGACAGGGGGCTTCGGCTAGCGGCCAAAGTCCCCCGTCGCTTCTCATCTCGCCTTCTAAGGAGAGGACTTGGAGTCCGCTCCTTAGACGACACTTTCAGGCGGCTTGCACGCAAATTTTATGCACGTGCGGCGAGGTTCCCAGGCAATCCTCTAGTGACTGGGCTGGGAAGGTACCGTATACGCCCAGGTGATTCGTGGAAACGCCCTCGGTGTATACTGCGCTAGCGTAGGCTAGCACAACAGACGAGAATCGGCCTGCTATAGAGAACGCGCCCTACTTGGGCAGGGCCACGAGGCAGGAGCTCCAGAAGGTAGCTCGGAACTCAGTTTCCCGTGCGGTTCGTCTCTGCGACGCACAACCGCAAAGCCCAGAGCGAAAAAAAAAAAAGTCTCGCACCAAGCACTCAAGCAGCAACAGGCAGTCATCGGGCTCGCCCGGACGCAGCCGTCACTGGGGCACGCACTGAGCTGTGCCCTGCAGTCAACGTGGTCGGCGGTTCATAGCGACAGACGCATTCTTATGAATATGGATGGACTCCAGATGCAGGCGAGTGAAGTAACCCCGGACAGAAGACAACACGCGGGCTTCATCAAACATCACCCGGTGATCGTCGTGGGAAAGAGCGTGTTCAGCAACCGCGGACTTTTCCGGCTGGCCCAGGCGGCAGTATCTCCGATGTTCAGAGAGGCGCGTCCGGACACTACGCTTCGTGGTGCCTATGTAGACCTGACCACACGTACAAGGAATACTGTACACCCCGCACGATGAGAGTGGATCCCTGGCGTCTTTCACCGGTCGCAGGAACTGTTGGATCTTTTTGGTTGGCTTGAAGATCGTCCTGACGCCCCGCTTACTCAGCAACCTGCCGATGCGGTCAGTCACACCACGGATGTAGGGCAAGACAGCAGAGCCAACAACCTCAGGCGACACCGACTCGTCCGGCCTACCAGTTCTTCTCGGCCGGGCAGCTCTCCTAACCTCCGCAGCAGAATAGCCGTTGGACTGCAGTGCTTCCTCGAGATGCCGAAACTCATCTTCGAGATACTGGGGCTCACAGATTCTTTTTGCCCGGTCTACCAGAGTCTTCAGCACCGCTCTCTTCTGCCTAGGATGATGATTGGAGGACTTGTGAAGATATCTGTCGGTGTGCGTTGGCTTCCTATAAACTTTATGTCCCAAGCTGCCATCGGTCCTTTTCAGGACCAACACATCCAGAAAAGCCAATTGTTCACCACTCTCGCGCTCCATCGTAAACTGTATGCGCGGGTGCACAGCGTTCAGATGTCCAAGGAAGCGTTCCAACTCCTCGTCCCCATGGCTCCAGACCACGAAAGTGTCGTCCACATACCGCAACCAACACTTCGGCTTGAGAGGCGCAGATGAAATTGCCAACTCTTCAAATTTCTCCATATAGAAGTTTGCAACCACAGGGCTGAGAGGACTTCCCATCGCGACGCCATCCAACTGTTCATAGAAGCCGCCATTCCACTGAAAGTAGGTCGTTGTTAGGACCTGCCGGAACAAAGCAGTGATGTCCGCAGAGAACAGGTCACCCAAATACCCCAAGACCTCCTGAACAGGAACCATGGTGAAAAGAGAGACCACATCAAAACTCACGAGAACATCGCCAGGCTCCAGCACCAACTCCCGGATCTTCCGGAGGAAATCAGAAGAGTCCCGGACGAAAGAATCCGTCTGCCCGATGTGCGGCTTGAGCAATCCAGTAAGGTGCTTTGCCAAGTTGTAAGTAGGCGAGCCAATAGCACTGACGATGGGCCGCAGCGGAACGTCTTCCTTATGGATCTTCGGTAAACCATAGAGACGAGGGGGAAGGGCCTCCGAACACCGGACGGCCGTCTTCACATCAGGCGCCAGAGGAGATTGCTTAACCAAAGAATCCGTTTTTCTTAGAACAGTAGTAGTCGGATCTTTGTTCAGCCTCCGATAATTGGCCGGATCTAATAAACCTTCAATCTTCCGCTGGTAGTCTTCGGTGTTCAAGACCACAGTGGCGCTCCCCTTATCCGCAGGCACAATGACAATGGAGTCATCCCCTTTCAATTCCCTCAAGGCTCGCAACTCCGCCGACAGAAGATTACATTTTGGCGGAGCGGCCCTTCTAAGGGCCCTGGAAGCTTCCAATCGGATTTCATCTGCCTGGTCTCGGGGTAGTCCTCGGATGCCTGCCTCCACGCTCGCAACTATTTCCTCCACAGGTACTGTCTTCGGGGTAACTGCAAACTTCTCACCTTTGGCTAACACCGAGGTCTCATGTGGTGTTAGTTGACGGTTCGATAAATTCACAACCATCCTGTCCATCCTGTCACGATCTAGTACTCTTCCCCCGATGTTATGGGAACCAAACCGCTCGAATTTATCACGCTGTCTCTGGCTGGTACTGGCATAACACGACTCGAAGGCATTATATGTAAGCCCATCCAACATCTCCCAATCATGTTGTTGGAGGGAACTGCTAAGATGTAAATGCAGCTTCAACAGTTCTTGATCATTTAATGCCAGCTCTTTCCTCGTGTAGTGTATGCGCTCGCGCAGCATGGCATTTTCAGTTCTCCTGTATATCCTAGTGGCCTGTGGCGTGTTAAAAATGTGTCTCTGTCGTAGGAACCTAGGAACGGTTCCCGCGTCTCTACATCGAAGTAAAAAGGCCAAGGAACACAGCAGACTGGCTTTCTTCTTCCGTAGCGTCTCCAGCTTTTTACTCTTCTTGAAAACCTCCTCCCCGTAGAGGTTCTTAATCTTAGTACGTAGGCTTTCACGGCCGGTGTCAATATGATTAGATAAAACTTCCGGGCTGAGAGGCCGTGGTCGATTGCTTGATGTATTGGAGCTATACGTTTCGGCCGCACCACCGGTGGCCATCTTCAGTAGCTAAATTGTGTTCGAATAGATGAGGCATCGTAGCCATAACTCACTGTTGCTTGTTCCCAGTTCATTGGGGACGTGTTCGGCGTGTCATCTATTCGAACACAATTTAGCTACTGAAGATGGCCACCGGTGGTGCGGCCGAAACGTATAGCTCCAATACATCAAGCAATCGACCACGGCCTCTCAGCCCGGAAGTTTTATCTAATCATAAGTCAGGTAACATTGAAGTGTCTTGGCAAGGAGTTGTGCCTTTTCCGAATTCTTCATCCTCCAACCTTCGGTTCAGAAGTTATCAATCGTTCTTTTTGTACAAATAATTACGTATTAACAGAATATATTTACAATACGTTCAATTGTTGTTACCCTTTCTGGTTAACAACGTTTAATTAAATGCTTCAAAACAGTATTCGGATTGTGATTGTGATATTTCGGCGTCGCATTGCTGGTTACCAGTTTCTGCGTTATATATTTAAAAAATAAGGATAATTTTGTAATACCTGTTTTGTCCTGACCGCGGATTCAAATTAGATAAGTTAGGTACCATTTGAAAGATCTTGGCACAAAAGTTTAATTTTTCGGGGTTCGATAAAAATAAAAAAATTATATATTCTACTGAAGATTGATAGTATATAAAATATATTGTATATTATTTAACAAATTTGTACTTACATTTTTATTTTTTATTTTTACTTTTCTATTTTGTAAATAGAATAACATTTGTTACGTCATTATTAATCATTATTTACTGTCACTCTAAAGTAGGAAAATTTACTACTGTCATTTATTGATAGGAAAAAGGGAATACACTTTACACTCAACACAGACACACACGAGCGCGCGGGGATGAGGAAGGCGATATTGTGTGTACGTAAACTGTTTACAATTGATTAACACGTAGTAGAGTGACATAAGGCGTTTTAACGTGGTAAGTCCATTCTTTTGACGTACTAAATTATTAGTAAAATATACATCTGTTGTTTTTAATACCTGTTTATTGTAATTTTCTGGTTTGTGTTTAGAGTATTGTTTATAGTCACTAAATAAGAATACTATATTATTTGATTTTTATTGTAATAATCTTCCACTGTATTGTTTACGATGTAATTGTGGAAGCATTGTTAACAAAAATAACCACTTGTGTTGGTCAGACTATATCAAGAGAATGATCGTTCGGCACAGCAGGATACACCACAGTTTACAAGCCTCAGTTTTTAAAATTATATTAATTTCTATTCATAACACAAAATCTAATAAATTACTATTTCCTCTTCAGACACCACAGGGTTCAAGGGTAGAGAAAACTAAATTGGTAGTTAAGTCCTTATTACGGTTAAAAGCTTACTACGTATATTTTGTAACGTTACCAGCACAGAATTTTTACTGTAATCATTACGGCTGACAGCACTATCATTCTTCAGAACTGTAAATGGAAAATTTCTTAACGTATAAAAATATAGTATGCCTATATCTGTTATTTTAGGGATTTATAGGATTTCCAAGCAAAACAAAAATCAATCTTTAAAAAAGTTAAATTTTATAAGCACACCAAGAGAAACTGAACATGAAATGAATATAGGCTATTCTGTGCCAGCGAAGCCAATGCAAACAGTATTGACAGGGCGATCTCGGTTAATCGCGATGTTTTAGTCGGTGACATTTCAGTGAGCACAAAGCCGACATTAAAATAATGCATGTCAGTTACACTCGGGTATATGGTATTCAGGCTATCAATACGTCCTTGATTTTATTAAACGAAAATCTGACATTTCCTCTCATCTGTGTTTTTTGTTGTTTTGCTTTTACGCTAAGAGACAAATGTGTATTATCTTGTTGACGTTATGTTAACATGTCACGTTGACGTCTGTAACAAAGACGTATAATATTCACACATACAGAAGCGTCAGATCTGCAGATAGTCGTGCACACACTTAGATCACGATAACAGTTCTTTTTGCAGACTTCCGTATTTATTCGGGTAATGTGTACGACTTTCTAAGATAAATATTTGTTGAAACTCAGAGGTAGCATACTACTTAATTGGAACATATGTGTAATAGGAACATACAATATGACGTCATATTTATATGCTTTTGTACATTCTCAAGCAAAAGTTATTTTAATAATGAACTTCAGATTATAACGCTAGTGTGAAATTTAGATGTCTAAGATGCTACAAAATATGTCGGTTAACAAAAATAAGAGATTAAAAATTGAAAACCAAAATAAAAAAATTAGGCTTTTAATTAGTTTGTTTTTGGTATGCGTTGGTTTAGTCAATAAACAAAGGAAACCAAATGAAGCGGCTGACAGTTTATAAAGTAATCATCTTTATCTTTTTATAGTATTACACCTTTTTATGTTTCAGTTCAATGTGTTTCAAAGTTTCAATCATCTTAGTTATTTCAATATAAGGTGCCACATTACAAGAGGGCGCACAATATGCGAATAACTATAGTAACAATGAAATGTCAAATCCACAGTGTCAGCTGACACTAATATAATAATACAGAGTTTGCGACTTTAATTGAAACAGATTGAAACGCCTCAAAGATACCGGTTTATAGGTAATAACACTGGATTTCCCTAACCTTATGATGTCGCTGACTTTGTTTGTCACTTTAAAATTTGTACTGTTGTCAATAACGATAATTATTATTATAATTTTTCTCTTACCTTAATCTTACCTAAACGATCACTTATACTTCTCGCTTACATACCAAACGATATGTTCATTTATCATATTATTTTTCTACATTTCTGTTTAAACGTTTATAATATTTACATTTTGTATTTCTATTCTTATGAAACAATCCAGTATACTATAATGTTACGTTGAGGTGAAGGTCGTATATTTTAACCAATAGCTATGTTTCCCACACAGCTACAAAATAAAAATATGCAGGATTATTATCTAATGTAGTAATATTCACTTACTCCCGATCGTATCAAGAATGAACTCGAATACTTGCTTTCAAAGGCCACCAGTACAAGTGATTTTTTATTATTTTAAAAGGTGGAAATTATTCTATTCATTTAAGTAAGTTGTAATAATTATAACAATTATTAATGATTATCAAATGTAGAGTCATAGTAATAGTTCAAGTCTTCCTATACAATATTTTGTTAACAAAAGCGCAGGTTAGAATGAAATTGAGAGATTCCACTACATCTGCTGTGACTCATAAATCATTTTACTGAAAATCACAATTACTGAATTTAAGTACTCATTACTCTCTAATTTTTCATATAAAACGTTACAACAATAAAAATATGAACTAAAACAGTTACTGATATAATGATAATAATAAAAAAAATTAAAACAAAAAATAATAATGAGTATTATTTTTATTGTAAGAACAACTATGATTCTTTTCTTAACTTGCAAAATTTACATCTCGTTCACGTAGTGGCACTGTTACACCCGTCATAGTCACCTGTTCGACTGCAAGAAACGTTGAAATATATTCCTCAGTACAAAACAATATTAGCGGTTCTTTATTAAAAATGATTACTTACTAGTAAGTAAAGAATATGAAGTGTACAAGATCGTGCTACATTTGGGTTTACTTTTCTCAAAAATGCTATTCGATTCCACGTCAGCGGTTTAAACATATTTCTCGAACGTTGGTATCTTCAACACAATAATCCGATTACTTCTTAAATTGTCTCTAGAATCGGATTACTAGAAAGATGATTTGATGTTTCATTCAGAATCGCTATCGAAGCAAAGCATTTTCTACAATAATTTTTTTTCTTACAGCAAAGCAGCTAACTGAAATAACTTAAATTGTAGGACACATTGTTTTTATAGTATACGGCATTAAAATAATGCAAGAAACAAAAATAACAAGTGTTACTTGAACAGAAAAATGAACCATTTATGTACTAATTTGCTACAAGATGATGAGGATAGAATATAGTTTACTGCATTTTTATCCAAAATTATTTTAAGACACCTAAGAATTATTTTTGTATTTTTGTATTATGCTAGTCTCAACATAAAGTCTTATGACCAATACTTATTTAGTTACGTCAAATAAATCCTGCCATTCTGAACAAATTTCTCTTAGTTAAACCTATTATCTTCGTCATTCAAAAGTACAGTACAGAAAAAATGTTTCTCAAGTTCTTTAGACTATTCAACAAAATTTCTCTCAGTTGATTAATTTTACTCATTATTAGCATGGAATACAGCAATGCCTGTAATAAAGGTGACTTGAAAGTTTGAGATATTTCCGCGCACACTAATTAAATTAATAAGCGTGTTACCGCCTGCAACGAACAGGATCCGTTTGTGACGCCTACTACTAAAGCCGCGTGGGTACTTCGGCCGCGGACGGCTGCACTTATTCCCGAAGACACGTCGCGACTCGTTGTTTGTAAATGTTAAAAGTCATCAAAATGTGCTACACGTAATGTAGATTATATAAATTTTCCTTTCCTCATGTTTAGAAACTAGAATATCACACTGATGTTAACATCTGAAGGCAGCTGTCTGTTGGTGCCTTGTGGTTTGAGCCTTATAGATTTTGCATTCACGGAATTAAAGAGCTGTTCACAGTCGAAGTCGATGGACTTACATATTTCGTACAGGATAAATTTACTTCTAAGTGTTTGCTTGTGACAGTGGTTTTAGGACTACCCGATCGTGTCAGAACGTATTTCTCGTTTCCACGCCTACTACGATTTTTTTTACAAATCTCAATTCTTAGAACTGAACCCAAAACTGATCTTAAGCGTTACTATAATTATTTATCTAACATATAACGTAAAATAACGATGGCTATGACAAATTTATAATATTAAATTTTTTCTGGCCACAATCATCAGAATTGGTAATGTCAAATGCGAAGAAAATGCAAATACATAAAAATTGTTAATGGCAATTTTTTAGAATAGGAAATAATATTACGTAAGCAATCACGGCCGAAGTCATTATTTAAAGTGGTTAAAATTTCCTGGCTATTGGGCCATGGTGGTTTGCTTGTCTGAGATGTCATTTTAACCACCCAATCCAATCCAATCGTAGGGTCAGCAGCTGGACGTGCTCCAGTGGTTGCAGCGTCCGGGCAAACCCGATGACTGCCTGACGCTACAGTCATCCTGAGAAGCCATGTGCTAGAAGAATGAGTCCTCCTAGTTTGGAGGGGTGGAGGCTGTTGTTAAATATCTGGGCCGCAGAGCAATCCACAACGGTTTTTTTCATGGAGTGAGGCGAACGACGAGGGAAGGGAACGATTGTTAAGAATATTATTATTTGTTAATACTTGAAAAAAAGGAATGATTGATTTGTATAATCTGAGTTACTTTCAGAAAAGGGATGGGTGGTTAAGCGACGCAAGGACGAGGGTTGGGGCAGGAGATTGCTTATGGGGGATCGTCGAGTAAGGCTCGGGGGCGCTTATGTCTTTGTGGAGATGGGCATTCGTTTGTATTAAGGCGGTGGAGGTGAGGACAGGACAAGGCTCGTGTGAATAGTTTGAGCGCAAGGAAGTGTACAAACTCATCAATAGAAGGAACCTTCAACCCCCGCCTGATAGCGTCATTGTAATTTTAACAGAAGAAGAGCCAGAGCTGTTGGGTTGCGCGTCGTGAGACGACCCAATGGGTTCCTAGTACCGAGCCTCCGGTAGGGGCTCCTGCCTAGTGATCTTGTCCAGACGGAAAATTTATTATTTATTTAGTGGCCGCAACAACGGCATGCTCGTACTAGGTCGTCCTAGTACAGTATTTGCCGAGGCCGTTTCCAAGAATCACCTGAACGTGTTCGGTACTTGCCAAGGCCAGCTATGAGATGGTTTGTCTGGGTCCTCGCAGCTCGGACGTAAAATTTACATGCAAGTCGCCTTGCGGTGTCTTCCAAGAAGCGGACACCGAGTCCTCTTCTCAAAAGCCGAAGACCCCTATCGAGAACGCTTTGCAACTTTCTTTTATAAACGGTTGCGAGGTAGCCCCAGACGGGAATAGCGTAGGTAATGATCGGAAACAGATATGCGCTGACGATCAACTTACCCAGCTTGCGGGTCATAGCCTTGTTGACAAGTATCGGAAACAGTTGCACGAGACGAGCGGACGCTCTCTTTCGCATCGTCTCAGCGTGGGCACGCCAGGTGAGCCGACGATCAAGGTGGACACCGAGGTATTTAACCTCTCTCGACCGGGGCAAATACGTTGTACCGAGTCTCACTCGCCCTCGGGGTTCTTTCCGGCGCTTTGAGAATAGCACCGCGGAGCTCTTGGCTTCGTTGACGGCAACTTTCCAGCTTTCCGTCCACGTCGAATACGCATCGAGTGCGCGCTGGAGTCGTGGGATAGCCCTGTCAGCGTTCCGAACGGCGGTATAGACCGCCGTGTCGTCGGCAAATAGGGCCATCTGGACTCCAAGCTCTCTGGGTGAGTCGTTGACGTACACGGAGAACAGAAGAGGCCCTAGCACACTACCTTGAGGTACCCCGGCTGTAATGCGTCTCTCGGAAGAGACATAATCATCTATTCTCACGCAGAAAGTCCTCTCCGTCAGAAAGCTAGCAATCAAGCGAAGGTAGTAATCTGGGAGCTGGATTTCCCGGAGCTTGAACAAGAGCCCGTCGTGCCAGACACTATCAAAGGCCTTCTCCACATATAGGAAACAGGCGACAGTCTGCTCTTTCCGACAGCCGGCGCCCGTGATATATTCCACCGGTCTCATCAGCTGATGAGTGGTGGAATGCCCCACACGGAAACAGAACTGTTCGGGGACCAGTACATCGAAGTTTCGTAGGTGGTCTAGGACTCTCCGTTGTACAAGACGTTCGAGAACCTTTGACGTGGCTGACAGTAGACTAATGGGCCAGAGGTCACCGGGACGGGAAGCGTCCTTTCCCTGCTTCGGGATCACTATGACCGTCGCCTTACGCCATTTCTGGGGAAAATAGGTCCAACAGTCTTAGACACGCGTTGAACAGCGCAACCAAGAAAAGTACTCCTTGATCCGGGAGTCGAGTTAGAGCGGCGTTCGAGACGCCGTCCGGACCAGGAGCCTTTCTCGGTACGAGTTCGACGAGCCGATCTGACACCTCTTCCCTAGTAACGGGTTCGGGCTCCGCAGTGATCGGAAGAGACAAAAAGTCTTCCACTTCGTTCTCGACTTCTTCATCGAAGTCCCAGTCCATGGGCGGGTTAGGAGCGAACTGTCGCTCGAAACACGCGCCCAAGTACTCGGCTTTCGCCTCCGGGCGAGCTAGGATTTGACCGAAAGGTCCAGCAATGGCTGGGATACGAGGTCGGCGCCTCTTCCCTACCAACGCTGAAGGTATCCGGTAAGGGCTACTTTCGTCCGATCCGTCCCCTGCTTGGGCCACGGCGAGTTCCCAACAGCGTCTCCGGTAGGCCTGCATTTTACGACGTAAAATGCCGATCGCCCGGCTGTACGCTGACTTGTCGGCCGGATCACGGGTCCGCTGCCAGCGTCTCCGGAGGCGATTTCTCTCGCAAGCGAGAGCACTCGTCTCCTCTGGGATCCACTGCCAGTGGGGCGTGAAGCCAGGCTTCATCCTGGAAGACGCGTCGATCGCAGATACGACAGCCTCGTCAAACGCGGTAACTGCCTCGTCGACTTGGCGGACGGTTTCGAGTGGTCCCGCCTCCGGCAATCGGCGATTTAATTTTTTTTTTTTTTTTTTTTTTTTCGCTCTGGGCTTTGCGGTTGTGCGTCGCAGAGACGAACCGCACGGTAACTGAGTTCCGAGCTACCTTCTGGAGCTCCTGCCTCGTGGCCCTGCCCAAGTAGGGCGCGTGCTCTATAGCAGGCCGATTCTCGTCTGTTGTGCTAGCCTACGCTAGCGCAGTATACACCGAGGGCGTTTCCACGAATCACCTGGGCGTATACGGTACCTTCCCAGCCCAGTCACTAGAGGATTGCCTGGGAACCTCGCCGCACGTGCATAAAATTTGCGTGCAAGCCGCCTGAAAGTGTCGTCTAAGGAGCGGACGCCAAGTCCTCTCCTTAGAAGGCGAGATGAGAAGCGACGGGGGACTTTGGCCGCTAGCCGAAGCCCCCTGTCGAGGACGCTCTGCAACTTCTTTTTATGCATTGCGGCGAGGTAACCCCAGACCGGGCAGGCGTAGGTAATGACCGGCAGCAGATACGCGCCGACGATCATCCTACCCAATTTCCTGGTCATGGCTGAGCTGATCAGGAGTGGAAACAGTGCGCACAGGCGAGTGGATGCTCGCTTAAGAACTGTCTGTGCGTGGGTACGCCAGGTGAGCCGACGGTCGAGGTGTAAGCCGAGGTACTTGACCTCGTTGGACCAGCGCAAGTACGTTCTGCCGATACGTAGTTCCCTAACGGGGTTCTTCCGTCGCTTAGAGAATTCGACGGCTACGCTCTTGGTAGCGTTGAGTTGCACTCTCCAATTCTCAGTCCAGTCCACGAGCGTGTCGAGCTGGCGCTGCAGTCGTAGGACGGCCCTTTCCTCATGACGATCTGCCGTAAATACGGCCGTGTCGTCAGCGAAGAGGGCCATCTGGACTCCAGGCTGTCTCGGCACGTCGTTGACGTAGATCGAGAACAGAAGGGGGCCTAGAACACTACCTTGAGGGACGCCGGCTGTGATTCGTCTCTCGGAAGAGACAGAATCGCCAACTCTCACGCAGAAGGTCGTCTCCGTCAGAAAGCTAGCAACCAGATGGAGGTAGCAGTCCGGGAGCTGGACTTCCCTAAGTTTGAATAACAGACCATCATGCCATACGCTGTCGAAGGCTTTCTCAACATCTAAGAAACAGCCAACGGTCCGTTCTCTCCGACACCCGGCTTCCGTGATGCTTTCCACCAGTCTCATCAGTTGATGAGTGGTCGAATGCCCCACACGAAAGCCGAACTGTTCGGGGACCAGCACGTCAAAGTTGGTTAGATGTTCTCGTACACGACGCTGTACGAGGCGCTCAAAAACCTTGGACGTAGCGGAAAGTAGGCTGATAGGCCGGAGGTTTTCCGAGCGGGTGGTATCCTTTCCCTGCTTCGGGATCACGATAACCGTCGCCTTTCTCCATTTCTTGGGAAAGTAGGCCAGTCTAAGACACGCGTTGAACAAATCAGTCAAGAATTGAACTCCAGGCTCGGGAAGAAGTCGTAGAGCGGTGTTGGTAACACCGTCCGGGCCTGTAGCCTTTCTTGGCTGAAGTTCAGCGAGCCGATCTGAGACCTCTTCCAAAGAGATGGGTTCGGGCTCCGCCGTGATCGGAAGAGACAGAAAGTCTTCCACAGCCATCTCGACTTCTTCGTCGAAGTCCCAGTCCATGGGCGGGTTGGGAGCGAACTGACGCTCGAAACACAAGCCCAAGTACTCGGCCTTCTCCTCCGGGCGACCCAGGAGTCGACCGAACGGTCCAACAATGGCGGGAAGTGGAGGTCGGCGCCTCCGTCCCGTCAATGCGGTAGGTATTCTGTACGGGTGAGATTGCGGGTCCGCATCCCCCGTTCGGGCCACGTCGAGTTCCCAACAGCTACGTCGGAACGCCTTCAGTCTGCCGCGCAGTCGTCCGGTGAGCCGATTGTATGCTGCCTTATCGGCCGGACCACGGGTCCTCTGCCAACGTTTCCGGAAGTAATTCCTCTCGCGAGCGAGAAGAGAGCCTTCCTCAGGGATGCGTTGGTAGTCAGGGGTGAAGCCAGGTCGCGTACGTGAAGACACGCCTATAGCCGAGATGATTGCCTCTTCGATTCCCGCAACTGCTTCGTCTAGGAGGCGAACGGAATCGAGTGGGGCCGCTGGCGGCAATCTACGGCACAAGGCCGGGCCGTAGCGATCCAAATCGATAACCTTCTTCTTGTCAGAACGTGCATAGGCGTGCTGGGTAGCGACGTGGACCAAGATAGGGTTGTGGTCGGATGTCAGCTCCGCGATGTTATTTTAACATTTAATTGAATATTAAATAGGATCTGGCATCCTGCATTACCGAGACAATCCGTATAAATCTGTGTTGTGTATGGCTCGCTGTTGACACCAAGGCGCAATGCTGCATCTGATTGGCTGTCGTTGTTCATCGCAATTTATATAGGATAACTCAGATACCCCGGGAACTTATTGCTATCACCTCGGGTTAATGCTATCACACAAACGTTCGGCCTACCATCCCTTGTCAAACTATTTTTTTTACTTTTACTACTGACGAAGGCCTCCGGTGGGTGGCCGTGACGTCCAGTGATTAAAATGACATCTAAAACAAACAATCGACCACAATCCAATAGCCCGGAAATTTTTTAAACTCTTTAAATACGAAATAATAGTCAAACGAAGTAAAATAGACTTTCCTAGTTAGTCGTTTACTTACCTAGAGTAATCACTGTCGTATAGTGTTAACATACGCTGACAATGTTACCGTTATGAGATTTTGACCATTTTCTTTATCTAGCCTTTTGAGTATTATCTCTATAGTATTCTTCGGAGGACGTTTATAGTACTTAGAAGATTGAGGAAGACTATAGATGTAAACTTATGTAACACGATCTGTTACAGTTGTTGTAAAAGGCCCACATACTTCAACAGTGCACTTGCAAACGTATGCACACCCCTGTAACATACGCAGGAAAGTAGTACACGCATTTAAAGAAGAACGATGTATTTTATAAAGTAAAGAACATTCACTTAAGATAATATTTCATTACTACACAGGTAAATAATAGTATCTGCTGTTTAGAGTATAATGGTACAGTTTAATTAAAACAGTAAACTTTCTAACCTGCTTTGTTAAAACCTCTTTACATAGCGTATTAATTTAAAATTTAATAAAAAAAGTGCGGAAGAGTTTTTGAACAATGAAAAGTACAGAGCTTTTGTTCTTTGAGGAAAAATATCCGTTTTTCTCGGTGAGCGAGAACTGCTGTGTTTTTATATTAATTTCACTAAGCCTAATCACCCCTGTTAACACAAAGAGAGAACAATACACTATATATTACCTCCGTTTACGTTATTCTCTCTCTCTCTCTCTCTCTCTGCATCAACTGATGTTATAGAATATCGCATACACTACGTAACGTTTCTACTATTCCCTTACTCTTCCCTTTGTTACAGGGAACACACCTTTGGAATGAATAATAAAATTCACGTTATCCTGTAATATGTACTGAATACATTAAGACATCAGAAACAAATTTTCCTCTGTTTTCTAGTCTTTAATTTTCTCTGTCACCCTCCGACCAAGACTCCTGTAACCATTTTCAAATTGCTACTATTTCTACACACACGGCATGCGGGCGTCCACATATCTACATGGGTGTATTTTTACAAACATTAATACAATGATATTTACACAAAAGCATGCGTATTGTAACAATTAAAAAAGCTATATGTAACTTATGTGGCGCTATTCACGAAGCGCTGACTCAGCACTTACAGTCAATTCTTGTTTGTGTTCCATATTGATCTGGAAGGTTACACACGGACATTTATAGGCTACTGTAGACAACACTGCGCTACAGATTACTTTTGGTGTGTTAAGAAAGGCAGTCATCCTGTGTGACCACCACTAGTAGTTTCGTACTAGATCTAGAACTTCTTAAAATTCTTAATCTTCGAATACGTTCGACAACAGATCTAGTAATTACTTTGCCTTCCTTTCAAATAATAATACAATAATAACTATATAATAAAAAACATTTTTTTTATAGAGGGGGAAAATGCTTTATACACCGTCGGAGTCCGTGGTTCCTCTGGTGTGTGGACTCTCACCCACTAAAAACCCACCTCTAATTCAGACACTCATATCCATCCTGGAACCACTTAGCATATTACTTTAGGATGGAGCCTATTGCGTCCTTATAGGGTTCCTTCTAGTTGTTCCTCATCTTCTACTACCCGTTGGTTGCAAGTTGGTCCTGTCTTTTTTTTCTAATAGGACCCACTGAATAACTATATTATAATGGTAATAATAATAACAACAACAATAGTAATAATCATAATAATGCTATTAAACAGAGACATTAAATTGGAAAATACAATAAACATTCTTCTAATTTTACAGAATTATGTGAAATGGTGTACAGACCTATGTTTATAGGAACTTTTTTTCTTAAACTGATGCGTAGAATCCGAATATGTATAGTGAGACATTTTTTACGTTACGATCTGTATACAAATTTGAACGCGCATATTGCTTAAAAGTCCTGTTCTTAATATTCTTTGAAACAGCAGGCAATATAAATTGTAAAAGTGTACTTGTGAAAACGCGAGAATTCTCGGATTTGTTAAAAGTTCAGTTGATAAGGTATTGTGGAGGCAGTACAATGGGACAGCGGGAACAGGATATCTGAATACAATGCGGCGGACATCCTTCAACGATGGAAGCGCTCAACTTTTTGTAACGATCTCTTCGCCTTAAACATTTCGTATGTGGTCTGCGTGCTGTGTGTGTGTGTGTGTGTGTGTGTGTATGTGTGTCTGTGTAAAATAGTTTGACGCGTTTTTTTGAGGGAAAATTTTACACTAAAATTACACATTGAAAACTAAATAAGCCTAAATTTAAGAAGCGGACCAGTTAATATTACCAAGGACGTCAACTCTGAAATGTCGAATTGTTTCTGAGTATTTAAAATTTTACTACATAAAATACTTTTCAAAACTGTAAAACAGATAAATGTAAAACAAAAACGTACACTTAATAGATACATGTATAGATATCTACGTTTTATGACTGCGTTTCATTATACTGTCAGACTTTCATTGCATCATACAGGGCAAGTTTTTTGTTTATACGGTCTTTCACAATCACATGTATTACAACTATACAAGAAAATATACGATGTTTTACTATTAACATTTATTTCGGTTTGAGAACGTATAGAAATAACAATTGTAGAAAAAATAAGGAATAATTAAATTGAATGAAGTAAGACATTTCTGAAAAAAATATGCTTTAAAAATATTGGAAAGAACAATACACGATTATACATTATGCTAATTTTTTTTAGAATTTCGATATTTTAGCAACATGACAGATATTTAGCATTTAGTATATAGCTAATATATGTATAGTAACCCTTTATATATAGCTAATAGCCTTATGTAAATAAGTGTCGTTATTTATTTCACAAAAGTGTCAACCTTTTATGATAATATTTACGATAATTTTTTTCGATTAAAGTCACTTCAGACAGAGTTGTACACTTTGTTCTTTTCTCTTTTTCCAGTTCTTTTTTGATATTTTACTTCTGATCTTCCTTTCTTCTTATGTAATTTCACCTCATCTCGCTTGTATGTTCTTTTTTCTTCCAGCGTGAAATTCTTTTTATTTTTCTGTACTTATTCCTGTCCTTAATTATTGCTTTAGCTATTTTCTGATTTTTTTTTAATTTTTCTGTACTTTTTTGTGCTATCAAATCTTTGTTTACTTGTTTTAATAAAACATCTGTTTCGTTAATTTTCTATTTTCCATGATTAATAATTGTCTATAAAATCTATTACATTTTACTAATAATATAAATAGTAAAGTAACAAATTGTTCATATCATTATTATATCTGTTCATAGGATATTCATAATTTTGGTATAAGTAGTATTTTGAAGCGATTAGCTTAATAGGAGGAGAATGAAATAAACAAACAAATATTTGAAATGTAGGGTAGAGGATAGGTCTATAAAACATGCTGCTGTTTATAGACCGTTAACGCAAACTTCAAAAAAATTATGAGATTGATGAGAACGTTTCAGTGGTGAGAACGTTATCATGCGGTTAGGTTAAGTTAGGCTAGTTTTTTTAAATCAAAAAGGTTAGATTTTTAAGTTATTATAAAAATTAAATAATATTGGAGCTACTATTAAAGTTTAAGTTACATCCACACTGCATCCGTAGGACTAGAATAATTACGTAACATACAATGAATCATTTTTACTAATCACAAATTAACATAGCTCAATGGTAGTAGAAAAATGAAACGTTTCGGAAAAAGACTAATAGTATCGGCAAAACATTTCCCTATAAACCAAAGAATGTCAATATACAAAACAATTTTTTTTACTATAATTGTTATTATAATAAAAATATCGGTAATATTAAAATTAAACATGGTACCCATAATTTGAGATTTTAAAACTTAACATTTTATAAAACGTTATTGATATTAGAGAACATATTAAATTAAAATATAACGATAAATTGATGATAGCATATCATAATTAGCAAACACAACAATGTTATTGATGGTATTGTGAAATTACATTTATGCTATAGACAATAGAGTAGGCAAACGCTTTGTTATAATCAATAGCAAATAGTGTCGTCATTGACGACATACTGTCGTATTTACGGGCGTAATATATTACCGTAAGAGCCTCCAGGTGGTCTAGTGGCTAACGCGGGCGATTGATGCGCTCATGGTCCCGGGTTCAATTCCCGGCGGAGGTCCCGTACGGCAAGCACTCAGCGTCGTGAGGCAAACTGAGTAGGCGCTGAGATAACAGCGCCGCCTCCTGGCTGTGAATACCGCAACTAGCGGCTGGTGGTGCGTAGTACCAGGCATACACCGTCACACTAACACAAAAGCCGCGCGGTACGCCTTGGTCTTTAACGGACTGTTGAGCGGAGTTTTTTTTTTTATATATTACCGTAATAACGGGTAGTCGTTCTGTCACCTGTGTTATGGAGTTCCGACTTTCACTTGCAAATGATACCAAGATTCAGATACAACTTTTGCTCTCATGATCTGGGAAGAAATAAGTTGTAGTGTAATAATTAAAAACGATTAACCTGTGTACAAGGAGAAAACAAAGGAAAATCAAATTGACATAGAAAAAGTATAAAATCTTTCGACCCATGCAGTTGGGAGCGTATTAAACTGCCTCAGTAATACACAGGAACAGGCACAAGCACACACACACACACACCCGCGCACGCGCACGCATAGAGACGAGTGTAACTGACATGCGTCATTTTAATGTCAGGTTTGTGCTCCGTGAAGACCAGCCCACAAAAACAGTTCAAATTAGCAGAGATCGTGTAGTAGCATTGCTTGCAGAATGTCTCTCTCATAGAAGACAGCAATTTTTCCACTTGTATTACTAAAACGTACATAAAATTGGCACAGTACTTTTGCACACAGCGTTTGAATACGACTGAAAATTTGCTATGTATAATAAAGTTAAAATTTAAAGTGAATATTTAAATATGTGTAATATGCTTTAAATTTAAATAAAAGTCAACCTCACCTAAATAAGTCAAAAACAATGTTTAGGATATTAAACGTATATCAAGTAAGTTTTGTGCCAATTGCAAGATACCAAAAACGATTATAAATCTCGTCAGATTAATAACAGATTATATATGCCGGAAATAATATACATAAATAGAAAGATACATTCAACTAGAAAGAATACCTTCAAAATAAAGACGACAAGATGAAATGGTCATAAAACAAACTCAGCTTGAAAACAAAAAGCGTGCCCTAATTCTAGATCATTAGGAATCTCACCCAAACGTATGTGAGGAATAAGAGAAACTTACGTGGGACTAGTTTTTTAAACAAACGATTTTGAAAGAATATTTGCTACCACAGTTATCTTCAAGCCGTGGACTAATCTTGTGAGACAACGCTATAACTAATAAATCTAGATATCTTATTATTATTATTTTGGGTGAGGGGGGCTAATGTTGAGCAAGTTTTTTTTGGAATGTATTTGATTCGATTTTGATTCACTATATGAGAGATTCTCTTGGTAATTTTCAAGCATTAGTAGAAACATTTAACTGTTTAACAAAACGATGTCATTAAACTTACCAATTTAAAAAAAAATACATATGTTTTGTAAGTTTCTAACATTTTGTTTCATACACTTAATCAAAAGCATTTTGTTTATTTTGAAACATATAGATAGAAACAACTGTAAAAATTATGGACAAAGACAATACAAAAATTAAAATTTAACAATGTTACTCTAAAATTTAACATTAATTAATAAAGTTCAAATAAGTGTACAGTCCAGTAAATTTTACTGACGCACAAAAATAAATGTCAGTAAATAATGTAAATGTGACAAACAAAAATCCGATACGCATACCGATAACGTAATTCGCTTCTGAATCATACATTTATATCCCACTGAGATTCAAGATTAACCTACCACTTTCTGGATAACGCGTTCGAGAATAAATGCATAACTGCAGTCGCCTAGAAAACCCTGGAAACTATGTAAATGGCGACCTTGCACACATCCGTATGAGGCACCCGCCACGCAGATTGCCTAACACCTTGGCGCGCAAAATGCATATCCGAAGTTATGCTTTTACATTCACATTTAGGTTTGAAATTTTAGACGGTCTTTATGTTTATATAAATTTTTTTCTTTACTTTTATCTTCATCGCATTCCAAACGTATCGTTATTTCGTGAAAGCACTACTCAAACGAGTACAGTACCTAAATAAAGCGTGTAAGAACCAAACATACCACTCTCCCCTTCCTCGGATCACTTAGTCTGCGGTAAAGTTGCAAAGTAAGTTTGATGGCGTGCAGACACGTTAATAGCCTATTTGACAAGTTATATTGCTTGTTAAGTACTCTATTAGATAGTCAAGGGAGCGGATAAGAAATTACTCTCGTGCCACGATAATCGTTTACCCCAAACTGCGTTTTGAGTAACACTGAAACGGAACACTGAAATACATCGTTGCATTGTAAGAAACTTTAATATGACAAAGTAGTTATTTCAACAACTTTAATTTTAGAAATCTGAAAGATTATACTGAATCTTTGTCGTAGTTTCAAGTAAAGAGTACTGATGAACCAAATACATAAATAATATTTCAGAAAATAAGTACTGATTGAACATTGTCGTTAACCAAACCCTGCGATTTTCCATTTATAATACTAATTCTGTTTACGGTAATCAGTCTTAAAGAAAGAGTTCCAATCCCTTTAAAAGGAGATCATTATATAACTAATAGGTGAGCCTTTTCTAACTACAGTAATATATGATCTGTCAATCAGACTATAATCAAGTTTAATCCTGTATGCCTTTAAAGGTACTGTCTCCCAATAAAGAGACTTTTATTTCATAATGATTATATTTGTATACCTATGCAGTAATTGGAGAGTCGTATGGTATAAGCAAGCCCGTGAGTGTTGGGGAGCCTACCACATAATGGACGACATCGCCAACTCTAATACCTTGTCAGATTCGATCAGCAGACGAGAGAGTTCTATTATATTACACATGGCTACGGATTAATTAACAATGTACTGGGTGGACGCTATTATCTTGGTTTAACTGAGCGTTCGAGTCGGATAAAGGTAAGGGCGTAAGCGGTCAGCGTAAGCTGTGCGGCGGAAGATAGAGAGAACTGGGTCTCTTTGTTGTTCAGTGTCTATCAATGAGACTATGTACTTTACTAATGAACTAAGTGTAAGCAACTTTATTCTTATAGACGGACAACTAGATGTTGCCAAGGATATTTACGTACAATGTGCCATAAACATTTTTTGGATAGCTGAATTAGCTATTTACAAAAAAATATTAAATTTGTTGGAAGATTACAATTCGTTTTTCGTGTCATAGTAAACGCCTTGATGTTATGCAAAATAGATACTGACCACAAGTTACATTCAGACGCCATGGAGGGAGGCAAGAATGTGGGATCTTCCCAAATAACGTCGTTGAAGCGATGCTTCTAGGAGACGACATCTGGAACTGAGTGTAATGCTTCGCAGAATAGATCCTTTGGGCGAAGAAGATAGACTTGGGCAACATAATATAGAAGAAAGATAACAAGCCAAACATGAGCGCCAGGGCTGAAGAATAATACGCCTAGCCCGAAGTATTGTGTCAAACAGTTCCGCGTTAGTGTGCTAGAAGAGGAAACGGAGGTAGTTTTATAGTACTACTATTACTACTAGTACTACTACTACTACTAGTCATACTAGTACTACTACTACTACTACTACTATTACTACTACTACTACTACTACTACTACTACTACTACTACTACTACTACTACTACTACTACTACTATTACTACTACTACTACTACTACTACTAGTACTACTACTACTAATACTACTACTACTAATACTATTACTATGATTACTACTGCTACTACTACTACTACTACTACTACTACTACTACTACTACTGTACTACTGCTACTACTATTACTACTACTACTCCTACTAGTACTACTACTACTACTACTACTGTACTACTACTACTACTACTACTACTACTACTACTACTGCTGCTGCTGCTACTACTACTACTGCTGCTGCTGCTGCTGCTGCTGCTGCTACTACTACTACTACTACTACTACTACTACTACTGCTACTCCTACTGCTAGTGCTACTACTACATACAGTTATACGCTATACGAGACAATAAATCGTAAGTTTATACCATAAATTGTAATTTACAAGGTAAATCATAATTACCTTGTCACATTTTGTATTATACAATACATTTTTAAAATTATAATTTTTGATAGGCCTACTAAAAATTAAATTTGGTACCTTATTTTTATATAGTATGTTATTATGCTTAATAAATACTATGATTATTATTTGCCAATTGTTAATTGTTTTCTTAACTAAATGAATATCAGCAGCACTATATGCTTTTACGTTCCCCCCCTACAATAGAATTGCCTGTCGTTGACACTCAGATAGCACGTTAGCAGTTCTGGCTTAAAGCAACACACGAACGACTGCAGTTTAGGTTAATCAAATCGTTCCAACAAATGGCAGCAGCCATTCAACATTTGAAATTAACTATACGTTATTACAAACATTGATGATATTACTTCTTCGCTTAATCACGGTTCATAAGACCGAAGTGTAACCCTCTGTCAAAACTTACTTAAACACTGGAAATGCTGCAAATTAAGTCTGCCACTCTCTGTGTAATGTGTTTCTGGCAAGCCAACTTTGTAAAGTTTAACTACGTCAGTGTCTAAATGTCTTTCCTCCGTTAATTAACATCAACGTCAACGTTTCTTAGCATATCCGCACTAGTCTGTCACTACACGCACGCACTCGCCCATCTAGACGCCTCTAGTTCCTCTTCTCTGTCGTCATTACAAACTGGCCTGTTTTCTTTTGTTTTGTCTTCCTTGACCTACTTGTCTTAATCAAAACCTAGCTATTGTCTAAAATTTATGTCTTCATTATTGGTACAAACGTTATCAAATAACTCCCGGTGTTTTTAGTTGAGTGAATACTGACGGAAAACAAGTGAGCAGGAAATAGTCCTTTGAAAATACTTCAGTAGATTACTCAGTTGCTCGGTTGATTACTGAGGCGGAGTGAGAGTCACTCAGGATTTACTTCAAGATAATCCGTAGACCGTAAATCACTTTACTTTAGATATGGAAATTAGATAAGTCTGAAGATAAATCAAGTCGATGGTACTTGTACCAGGTGAATGTTGAAAATTTGGGTCCAAAGTGTTCACGTAGGTGTATATGTTTAAACAATTAGGCGTGTACTAACAAGCGTTCCTAAGACTTTGAATAAAAAAGTTCTTATTACACAATTTTAAGTCACTAACTAAAGTAAATATGGTAATAAGAAACCAACACATTTTCAATTTTAGGTTTTCACTTTTACACAATACTGTAAACAAACAAACAGTATAAAACAGAAATAAATAGCAGAAATAAAAAAGAAACAACAGGACGTAGTGAAAAGAGCATGATTTTTGATTTCTCGAACATTACATATTGTCTTCTGCGATGGCTGTTCAGTGTCTCAGACCTCGTTCAAAGCCTAAGTGTTCATAATATACTTTACAGAATGTACTATTTGTTATTAAGTGCAAGTAAAAATGTATTAATTTTTAATTATTATTGTTATTTCTATTTAACATGAAACTCTGGACTACTTTTTTATGATAATTATTATTGCTAATTATACCTATTAATGTTACAAGCTATCCCCAACACACTACAAGCTCTGGCCTTCTGTGCAGTCGAATAATTGTTTACGATGGGCAAGTTACGTTTCGTTAGCACAAATACTAAGAAACAGTCCGAAGAAGTTCATGTGCCTAGAAGCAAATAATCGGATGGACAAAGTAAGGACGATATGTTCCTTGCGATGGCTGTATAAATACCACTCAGCCTGACGACGTCGTCAGTCAGTGTGGCGCAACGAAAAGGTGGGTACTGCAAGGTTGAAGTGAAATTGTGCCTAGAAGCAAATAATCGGATCGACAATGTAAGGACGATATGTTCCTTGCGACGGCTGTATAAATACCACTCAGCCTGACGACGTCGTCAGTCAGTGTGGCGCAACGAAAAGGTGGGTACTGCAAGGTTGAAGTGAAATTGTGCCTAGAAGCAAATAATCGGATCGACAATGTAAGGACGATATGTTCCTTGCGACGGCTGTATAAATACCACTCAGCCTGACGACGTCGTCAGTCAGTGTGGCGCAACGAAAAGGTGGGTACTGCAAGGTTGAAGTGAAATTGTGCCTAGAAGCAAATAATCGGATCGACAATGTAAGGACGATATGTTCCTTGCGACGGCTGTATAAATACCACTCAGCCTGACGACGTCGTCAGTCAGTGTGGCGCAACGAAAAGGTGGGTACTGCAAGGTTGAAGTGAAATTGTGCCTAGAAGCAAATAATCGGATCGACAATGTAAGGACGATATGTTCCTTGCGACGGCTGTATAAATACCACACAGCCTGACGACGTCGTCAGTCAGTGTGGCGCAACGAAAAGGTGGGTACTGCAAGGTTGAAGTGAAATTGTGCCCAGAAGCAAATAATCGGATCGACAATGTAAGGACGATATGTTCCTTGTGACGGCTGTATAAATACCACACAGCCTGACGACGTCGTCAGTCAGTGTGGCGCAACGAAAAGGTGGGTACTGCAAGGTTGAAGTGAAATTGTGCCTAGAAGCAAATAATCGGATCGACAATGTAAGGACAATATGTTCCTTGCGACGGCTGTATAAATACCACACAGCCTGACGACGTCGTCAGTCAGTGTGGCGCAACGAAAAGGTGGGTACTGCAGGGTTGAAGTGAAATTGTGCCTAGAAGCAAATAATCGGATCGACAATGTAAGGACGATATGTTCCTTGCGACGGCTGTATAAATACCACTCAGCCTGACGACGTCGTCAGTCAGTGTGGCGCAACGAAAAGGTGGGTACTGCAAGGTTGAAGTGAAATTGTGCCTAGAAGCAAATAATCGGATCGACAATGTAAGGACGATATGTTCCTTGCGACGGCTGTATAAATACCACACAGCCTGACGACGTCGTCAGTCAGTGTGGTGCAACGAAAAGGTGGGTACTGCAAGGTTGAAGTGAAATTGTGCCTAGAAGCAAATAATCGGATCGACAATGTAAGGACGATATGTTCCTTGCGACGGCTGTATAAATACCACTCAGCCTGACGACGTCGTCATTCAGTGTGGCGCAACGAAAAGGTGGGTACTGCAAGATTGAAGTGAAATTGTGCCTGCTTTGCATGGTGCAGCGTTACATTATACGCTACCTCTACTGAAGAATTCGCTCACTATTTTGAACGAAATATGTTTATTGTTAGGTAAATTTTAATATCAAGTAATTTTATATTTACCAAAAAAATATACGAAAACTCCAATTACTTTACTATTTGCTTAATAAAACAACATTTGTAAACCAGACAAAATTACAATAAATAATAAAAATTCAAAATTAGTACGTGCGCTTATTAGTAGTTTTCTTAAGTGACAGATAATTTAGTTCTACATTTAACTTTATGTATGTTTCCTTAGATATCTATAGACCTATATCTAATATTTTTTACAAATACGTATACGTAACTAAAAACATTATAATGTTTCTTGTAAAATAAACGTTTCGAAGGTGATCCAAAAGCTGAAAGGGGAGTTGAGAGATATTTATTCTGTCAAATTATTAAAGATTCCAAAGAGGTAAGTTTAATAAAATTCCTCATTACGTGGTCGCCCACATACACTTTTTTAATTTTCTTAAACTTCCAAGACTTCCAGTTTTGGACCACGGTGCCACTAAAGATAAGAAATTTTTGTAGTAAACGCTATGTTCGGATACAGGTTAAAATTCCCTTTAGTGTTGTTAGACCGGGCTGGATTTTATAACTTTTTAAAGTTTTGGATCCATTTTTTTACCCTGATATACTACAATTTTGAAATTTCCAACACTGAATCCTACGTTAACATATTGGATAAAATTCTATTCAATTTATTATCCCACAGGATTTCTGCGATTGTTTTACATTTTTAACTCACCTCAAAGTTTCAACTTCCACCACGCTAATTCTATGGAGGTCAATGTAAAAACAATTTGAGGTATGTAATGTAAAAGTATGGACAAGCGTCCCAAGTTTTATGAAAATCGGTTGATGCTTTCATAAGTTAACGTGAGACGTGCCCCAAACAGACAGACAGGTAAACAGACAAATGCCAAACAGTGGAGACAAACGGGGAACTCGCTTCTCTCGTTCAACTAAGTAACAACATTTGATAAGTATCAGGTGTGAATCGGTCTTACATTCTGCGAACTGGCGAATGAGTCACATACGATTGTCTTTTCTTCTAATGTTACGTGTAGCTTACTCTTAGTTGTAATTTGTGTGACTTAGATAATGTATGCGGTAATCTGTTAGATGTAGCTGTTCTACACGTAGCCGATCACAAGCAGCACATGATTATGTGTATCTAACTGTGACTTAGCCTTTTGATGTTTAATGAGCAATTAAGTTGTTTACGTATTTCAGGACATTGTGAAAATTGAAGTCTATACCGGTCAATATTTTAGAAGAAGAATAGTTAAAATTGGTGTAAGTCCATAGTGTTACTTAAATTATGTGTTGGTTTACTGTTGAGTTTGTGTTCTGTACAGCTATACAGAACTAAAAACAACAGAGTTTTAGATTATATGTCAACCTAAAGAATGTATGTACTTACACCAAACAAAAACCATGATGTGAAAAGGTTACACAGACACACAGACACACACACACACACACACACAAATTACTCCACTACTACTACTATTACTACTACCACTATCACTGCACCTGCTACTGTTGTCTAATACCCTTTTCTTCTGAAATAACCATATGGCATCAAGATGGCAAAACACATATGACATGAATATTAGAGATTACGTTCAGAAGTTTTTAAGAAAATCTCACGGTAGAACTGTGGAACGAAACAGCCTTTCCAGTAGGATAATTTGAGTAGTTTGAATTTGAATAGGATGACTGGATAATTTAAGCAGTTTCACGCAGTCTACTGCAACAAATTGTACTGAATGTCTTTAGTATTTCTCAGATCATTTCATTGAAACAGCATATTGTCTAATTTGAAGAGAGATTTTTAAAACTAACGGTTAAGAAACGACTACAACATCCTGAACGTCAAATAGTAACGTCTACGGTATTTTAGTTATCTGAACCAAAATTCGACAAACGAGAGAGATCATGTTGACAGCGAAAATACAATATAACAGTGCCTATTATTATTGGCCGGTAACCAGACGCTAAAAGTTTAATTAACGTTACATCATTACCGTACTTGTTCCGGAACAATGTGCTTAACCAATTTTCCCATTATAAACCGTAATGCATTTATTCAGTACTACTTCTCTATGCAATTAACAGCATGTTCCGAATACTAAAATAGGACACTACATGGTTTTATAAATTAACGATGTCTGATTCCACACAGATCTCGGTTTCATGTTCAACATTATTTACTTAAAGACCCAATTTGTTGTTAGTATTCCTATTACATGAAGTGTGCAGTAATTTTTTATATTGTTAGTTAACATCTGTTTGTGTGTATTGGCTAATACTGATTATTAACCAACAGTGTAAGTTAAGTGTAATTTCACTCAGGAGATTATGTAAAACAAGAGCGAATTCTAACGAGATTAAGCTTGAAAAACAAACTTTAAAATATGTTGTATTTATTTAATCGTATTATTCCCTGCCTTTCTATCTCTTGCTTTCTCTCTCTCTCTCCCTTTTTCTCACTCCCACTCTCTCTTGTATTGACTCTCTCTACCTCTGCCTCTCTCCTCTTGTCGTCTATGCTCGTGTCTGTCTATATTTCTGAAGAATCTCTAGGAAAGTTTGCTGTTATCTTCAGTTTTTTATAACTAATAACCAGGTTTGAAAAAACTCTGAAACGGTATTTATCTTTTTTTTCTTACTGCTAATCAACATTTCTAAATTCTAAATCAGTAAACAGAGTGAAATTCTGTCGTGTTCCAATTGAGTCATGCACATCATCATTGCTCTAGTTTTTATCCTATAGGCGCAAATCGTAAAAATATAAAATATCACGTCTGTAAATTAATGTTTTTACACATTTATAATGATGTGTAATATACACCCGTGGAGGTAGATACTATTTTCCTTTTTATTTTACACTCCTAAAATTGTAAAACGCAAGATAACAGTGATAAAAGAAGAACGTGTAATAAAAATGTATAATTACATAATTGTATTTTATGTATCAAACAGGAGATGCAAAAATGTTTACTAAAAATTTATGTTGCAAACTTTTAACTAATAGGGAATAATAAAAGACGTCTTACGTTTTCTGCTATAACACACGAAACGTGTTAAGATAAGTTTTTGTTACGCTAAATGTTTACGCGTAGACTGAATAGGTATACGAACAGACAACAAAACAACTAACTTTTAAAAACTTTCAACATAGTATTTATTTTAGTTGTAGGAATGAACACACACAAAAATTCATTTATGTCAAGGTGTATCACATACGCCCACTTATTATGATTTGTCGTGTTATTCCTGTACGTATGAAATATTTTATGCTTTTAAATGCCTAAGCTTACGTGTGTTCAGATTGTAGCCTATAACGGATGAGTGAGGTTAGCGTCATGTTTTTACGTGTAGGAAGGACTTCATTCTAATATCTATAAATATATAAAAGTTTGTATCACATAAAATTAGGATTATTTACAGAGACTTAGATTAGTGCGTTAGTAATATTCATTTGTATGAAACTATGTCACTTCCACCGTACAACGTGTATTTCAATTCAGAAGATGAGGAACGGGGAACAGGCGAATTGTCCACACAGAGGTTACTCAAATTATAAAAAAATAACAAATCATAATGAACTGTATTAGTTTATAATATTAATTTTGTAAACGACTGAATGACAGACTGTATCAAATTAAAAATTAATGCGCCTAGTAATTGTTACTGACAGTATAATATTGAGCTTAAATTGTAAACGTGTATTACTAAATTTAAAATTTATAGTTCTTACTCTGACCAGTTATTGTCATATGGTAGTGTAATATGGAGGCTTAAAAAATTAGTAACTGATCTGCTAGATCGTTTGATTAGATTACTCGATCAGATGGCTAAAAAAAACGAAACAATTATATTCTTCACCTGGGCTTATACTACTTGTTATGAATGCGGCTACTAGTAGAAGAGCACTCTTTACATCTTCAAATCCAATTGGCAGTATTCAGATTCAGGGTGCTAATGTGTCTTACAAGGAATAACTGGTAGGGACAGTCGCCGCATGTACGAGACAGATGCTGTGCGTAAGGAGATAAACATCCTCCATTGCTGATAGAGTGCGGGGAGGCTCAAAACAGAAACGTCCAAATGCCGATTTCGATCTGTGGTGCCACAGGAGGACAAGAAATGTGTCTTACAAAGGCTATGCCTATAATGTTAACGTAATCATCATATCATCATAGTCACGTCATCTGATATTCAGTAGTAAAACACGTATGTTTTAGAGACGTAACCTAAATCAGTAAGCCAATCTCGTTGTACAAAATCTCGTTGTGTAAAATATCTCGTTGTTCTATATCAATGTCAAATATCAATGAATAGATAAAATAGGTCTGACCCAATTTTAAGTAACCGTTCGTTAAATTATTAATCAATAAAGGACTACTGTCTCAAATTGGGCATAATATTTCCGATAGGGCACCACGCCATCACAGTTTCACCGAATGCGGCTAAATGGAAGCGCCTCGAGTGTTAACATTTATTACGACATTATGCATTGCAGTTTAAAAAATTGCGCCTCGCTACGTTGTTAGTCGGCTATAATGTACCCAGTAGTCTAAATAACAATGTTTTTAACTCTACTGTACCATAATCCTACAAACAATCCGTAAGTGGGGAAAAATTAACAATCATAATACTCTTAAAACCGTAAAACTGTAAAGTATTAGAACGGAAGCTACTCAGGGCGTACTACTCAAGTGAATAATAGTTTGCGACCTACATTATAAGCATTTATATTAAGTCTAGTATTTAAATGTAACAGATTTAATTTACTAACTGTAACATCTAAGAACTATTGAACATGGCGTGTGTGTGCATGCAATAAGATTCTCTACACTATCATAACCGAAAAGCACTGAACAGCTGATCTACTTGAGCGTGTCAAGGTATGTATAATATATTGATCGCGTGGTGTTACAACGCGATAACGCTCCACACAAAATTAATATAAAAAACAGAGTAATTTTCAGTAACGTCGTAAAACGCATTCCTCGCTTGCGGGGGAAAAGCTTTTGCTCCCCATTTTTCTGAAAGTTTGTTTTTTTAAACTTTAAAAAAAATACGAATATTTAAGTTGATAAGCAATTATTGATTTTAAATAAGCTTTATTTTCTTAATAAAAATTACACAAAATGAAATTCAAATCGAAATACCAACGAAAAGAGTGGAAACTATGGCTTCTCTTTGGCAGTGCAAACATCACCAGTTGGTGCTTGTAAACATATGTTGCCAGCAGTTGTTTGTGATGTTTTCTGAGAACAAGGTCTTTCATACACCACTTATACTGTAACCTAAGTTGTACGGTAAGAATACGATGTTGGATGATAATTATCTATTTCTAGAAAAATAAGTAGGATCACAGTCTAATAGGCCTATTGTGATTTCCAGCTTAAAAGCCCTTCATCGCCACAATTAAACTCAGGAATCTGAAACACCAGCGGGGGACGCAATACGCGACAAATTTTCAACAAATGACAAACAAATTACCTAAAAATAAAAGAGACACAATTTAACTGTAAACAAGTAAAACGAGGTAATTTACACATTTAACATATGTTACTACATATCTTTAACGCTACAATCTTTATAATGTCACTTTAATAATAAAGATATGAGAAAGATATTAAAGATTGTATATTTAAGTAAAATCATGAATATAAGAACTAACAGCTCAGTATAACGAACAATATATTCTTACGTATATTTGTCGTATCGTATACTTCTCACTGTAGTTTTCAGTATGTTTTTAATTATGATTAATTTTCATCTTCCTGATATTGGTATTAAGTTAAGTGTTATCTTACGGACCGCGGTCAGTTGCGACCCTATCGTACAAAACCCGGTTAGTTGCGACTGAACTGAAAATATCACCCGGTAAATTGCCACCCGGCCACCTTCTTATCAGCTACAGACACAGACTGCGTGTGAAGAGGTGAAGGCTGCGACAATGACGTGTGAAGAGGTGAAGGTTCACGCCCACTCTACATACTGAACCGATATGTGACAGAGCTCGTTTGCTTGCTCTTCATTGGCATCGAAACGACAACCGTCGCCCGCCATTTGATTTGCGGGTTACTAACAACGTCACTCATGTGTCACAGACATCGAAGCATTACATCACAACGCTTGGTCCATTAAAGGGCCGTTTCTACTCGCTCCGATCGCAGTTAAGAGGATATCACATGTGTGCCCTGTTTAAGAAGTTAAAAAAATTGAAACTTCTTAAATTTTGGAACAGGAACGTTTCTGTTAGTTGCCACGTATTGCATCAGTTGTGACCAAGTAAAAGTGCGGGGTGCAATCGACCGAGTAAAAACATGTAAAAAAGTCGTTTCTCCTCAACTGACCGAGACGGAATACAATCTTTAACTAATAAAATTAATTGATGCTTCATTTACCCTACGTAGATATTGGTCTTTGGTGTCATATTAATTAATATTTATTTTTGTAAATTAATTTTCAGTCCTACTGCCTTTATATTATCACACTACATTATTCCTACTGCCTTTATATTATCACACTATATTAGTCCTACTGCCTTTATATTATCACACTATATTAGTCCTAGTGACTTTATATTATCACACTATATTAGTCCTACTGCCTTTATATTATCACACAATATTAGTCCTACTGCCTTTATATGATCACACTATATTAGTCCTACTGCCTTCATATTAGCACACCATATTAGTCCTACCGCCTTTATATTATCACACTATAATAGTCCTACCGTCGTTATATTATCACACTATAATAGTCCTACCGCCTTTATATTATCACACTATATTAGTCCTACTGCTTTTATATTATCACACTATATTAGTCCTGCCGCCTTTATATTATCACACTATATTGGTCCTACTGCCTTTATATTATCACACTATATTAGTCGTACCGCCTTTATATTATCACACTATATTTACTTTCACGTCTACATTCTACTCAAATTTATTGTGTGTGTGTGTGTGTACGCGCGCTCGTATGCGTTTGTGTATGTTAAGACAGGGGAAAGTAGGTCGTACTTTGTCTTAATACGTGTATTAAGGCTAACAAAAATATAAAATCAAGAAGTCTTAATATGTAATATTAATTTTCTATCACTCGCCATTTTCCAATGTTGCTGCTGTTGCGAAATGTTATGTTTGCACAGCTGTCATCTACATTCATGTTTTGTTATAGCGAATAGAGGAAAACCTGAATTCATTTATGATAAGCAAGTCATAAGATACGTAATAATTTAATTTAATAATTGAATAAAAATTGTTAAGTTAGAATGCATAAGCAAAATTAGTACACTCCTGACGGTTTATTTAGCAAGTATCACATTATCCCGCCTACGTGTAAGCTACAACGTAGTGTACTAGACAACGTTGGTTACATGGTCTACTGAAACACGCAATTACGATTGTCCTACCGGTTTCTGCCGGTCGCTGCTATTTCATCTCTCCGATTTTTCTCCATGCATGAGATCAGCGTAGAGCTGTCTCGCCAATATTACTCTACCCCACAACTGCTCCTGCAAGCTACAGATTAAGAATCGAAGCGATAAGATGTGTCATTTAGAAAGTTGTAATTTATGAGATTTAGGTGTGTTTCAGACAGCGCTATTTAGTGTCAGATGTTTAATTTTCTGTGTGCAAAATGTTGTAAATTTGTTTTAATTTTTGTGACATTTACTATTTTAGTAACAGTCTGTTCTGGGTAAACACACATTATAAATTAAATTTGCTTTACATCTAATATTGCTACATTGCAGTACGTGTGTTTTGTTTCACACTATTATTATTAAAGTTTTTAAATATAAATTTCTCTAGTGTGTAATAATTTATTCCGCTTTTTTAAAGATCACGATCCGTGCGATCGTGGTAACAGTATCGTTAACATTTTTTATTCTAAATAATAAATAAATAATGAACATTTATCAAAATATATATAATATTAGTACAAGTTCAGTGTAAACATATTAGAAATCAATTGACATCTCTCATGTAGCCTAGTGAAAATTGTATGCATCCTTTCACTCCCCCGGATTTCAAACCGGTCGTTCTTATTCCTTATTTAACATCAAGAACAACAAAAAGCGGTAACGCTAATTGTCGTCCACTATAAATAAAACATGTATTATTATTCTCATAGTCATATCGTCGTCATCGTTTTTGTAATCCTTGATTTTCCCGTGTGCCCTGATCATATATACTTGACGCTCCACCGGAGACACTACAGTAATCCCAAATCTCAAGGACGTTTTAACGGCTTTATTTTTCTGCCGTCATATTTACTTTCAACGACGCCATAAAGACACGGTTTTAAACGTATTTCTCGATCTGCGTTGTCTTCAAAGCCGTAAATCCGATTACTAGTTACATTGTCTCTGGAATCGGATTACCTGAAAGTTGATTTAACGTATCGTTTACAATTGTTCACCAGGGTATAATGCGATTTTCTACAATAACTTTTCGTTACAGTTAAACTACTTATTTTGGATACTATTCAAACGACACAAATAAGCAATTAAACTAAGATTAATGTAAATAAAACAGCATAATTATTTTAAATAAATTTAATACACATTAATTTTTATTTTTTATATAGGCCAAATAATAATACAAATAGTGTACCCCACATGAATATCCAATAATTACATTGTATTTACCATAACGAAGAAAGATAACAAATATTCATAGAATATAAATTATTTTTGTAATTGGGAAAAAATCACCTTCTTAATCATTCAGATACGACGTGTAATCTTTGGATAGTTGCCTAGTCACATATTCGTTAGTAGATAATAATTATTTGTTTAACAAAAATCTATTCATACAACCAATTTTCAGAGGCAAATGTAAATTTTAGATGTCCGATCTACATTCACGTATAATGTAGCCTCACCCATATGTTTTTACCGTTACTAATACGTTTCGTACATGTATTTACACCTAGCCACGTCTCAGTTGACCACTTTCCTGTTACACACGTATACAAGAGTGTGATTTTTTTTTTAGAATACGAAATGAGTACAGAATACGTCAGAGTTTCACAGATTAAACGATTGGCTATTAACTGTATGCGTTGGGTCTGGCGCTCGTTTTATATCTACCGTAAACTATTTCTTGGATTTAAAGTTTTTTAATACTAATTATTATTGTACTAAATAAATCGGACTTACTCGTCAGTAACAATTCCTGCGTGCAGTTTTTGTACTCAAACCTTCACTCACCTGAAACAGTAATTTAGTGATGTTAGTATTTCCAAGATACTCAGAAACATATATTTTCGACACTTTACACATAGTATCAACAGTTTTGATAAAACAAGATATAAATCATTAACAATAAACACTTTATTACAAACACAAACTTATCCCTTTCATGTCTATTACTTTTCCACGCATCGTCTATTTTGTTTTTAATATTGCCACGATTACATTCTTTCTGTAAATTTGATTATTATAATGCACACATAAGCTTACGCGCTCGCATAAACGCATACATACTTTTACAGACATATGTATTTTGCTGTAAGTGTGAACATTCAATCGACGGCTTGATCTGTGTCGCAGAAACGGCGCGCTGTGGCCTTAAACCTACTCCCTATTAAATAAGACGTATTCGAGTCTTAAGAATAAGCAAAAGAACCTCATAAGTTTTATGCATCTTCATGTTTCTTCCAACTTTCTTGGATCAACCACGTTTGCCTAACCGTTTTTACCACCTAGGTTTCCAGCACTCGTAAAACGTTTACTAAATAATAAAACGTCAAAGATAAAATTTTATTTAAGCACTTTTTTATCTGCAGTTTTATCTAGATCTTCTTTCCACTTATATCATTTTGTCCACTTATACGTATAATTGAATTTAACAAACATATCGTTTAAGGCATTTTCTTATGATAGAATAACTACAAACCTTCTACAGAATAATGAACAATGAGAACTGTAAAATTACACTTGGGAGAACATGGAAATTCTCTACTTTTTTACAACTTCAATTGATAAGGTATTGTGGAGGCAACAGAGTGCAGAGGAGGGAACAGGATATCTGTATACAATGCGGCGGACATCCTTCTACACTGTAGCGCTCAACGTTTTGTAACGACTGCTTCACCGTAAATATTTTCACAAATACGTATGTTATATACATGTGTCTTTGTGTGCTGAATAGCTAAACGTATTTCTCAGACGAATTTCTGACCCTAAAATATACTTTCAAAACAGCAAACGTCTGATTTCAATACAATTATTAAAAATTGTTAAAAAACAAGTATCAACGTAGAAAGTAACTATAAAATTAATGATGTTTTCTAATACAATGCGTATTATCAAAAATAGAACATTTTAGTCTGAATTATACACTTAATATTTTAATATGTGACCATTTCTATTTATATTAAGTTTTCATTTTAAAAATGACGTACCCATAACCATTTAAGCTAATTACTTATTTAAATAAGTGAGACAAATTTAAATTTTTAGGGTAATATAAAGTAATATTCTTTTAGATAAGTAATTTTAAATAATGATGTTTTATACAGAAACAATTTCCATATAATTTTATTTAATTATTTTAAATATGTAATTTTTCCGTAATATTTAAGAAATGTAATATTTTCAACAACAAATATTTTGAGAAATATTTGATTAATTTTGAAATAATCTTTGACATTTTGTCTTTATTTATAATCTTAAATGTAGGATGTAAAACCGCGCTTGTGGATCTTTTTATATAAAGGTCACATAAATCCTGATCTTTTATTGGACGAATTAAAAATAACAACTAACAACATGGCCCAGTACATTACGTAAACAAAATCAATATAAGCCAAACAAATATGTCGGATCATAAGCTATGTGGTAAAGTTTCAACAGTAAGTTTGATAGCGTGCAGACAAGTTAATGGCCTGTTTGACAAGTTAAATTGTTTGTTAAGTACTTTACTAGATCGGGAGCAGAGCGATGAAGAAATTATTGCCGTGACACAATAATTGGTTACTCTATTGTATATTTAGAAACCGAAATTCGAACTCGTAACAGCTTTAAAATGATACTTATGATAAGTGTGGTATTCCAAGAAAGTCGTTTTTTTAACACAATAAAATACTATGCTGAATTAAATACTTAAATTTGTCAAATCAATGAATTTTTCCGGTGAAGCGTTTGTGAGGATCGGTCAAAAAATATAACACAAATTTTAAATTATTAGAAGTCGGCAAGCTGGAGGTGTTATTGAAAATTTGTGTTACATTTTTTACCGATCCTCACAAACCCATCACCGGAAAAATACTATGCTGAATGTTTCATTTAACGACTCTGCTTAATACTCCACTGGTATTTTAGAAACATGATTTTTTGTTTTGTGTCTTTCATTCCTGTGAACTCAATAGAAACAATTCTTTTGCCAAAATGACTGTAGTCTGATGCTTTATGTTGTTTCTTGCATTTACTGTTATGCAATTATAAAGTTCGAAATGTTTTAAATAATTTCTATCCTAAAAATAGTTAGGAAAACGCTTGTACAAGTTACTTGCAGAACGCTGAAATTGAACCGTGCTGACGAATTAATAAATGACAGCCTATATTCTTACTTCTCTGTCTCTTCTTATATTTCATTCTCCTTTATTTTCCTTTTATTTTTATTTATATTTATTTATTATCCCCCTTCTTATTTACTTCCTTTTAAACTTCCTTGTATTTTCCACATAAAGAGCTTGAAGAAGTGATGGTTACACATAAAAACAATGCTAAGATTGTATTTTCGTTGACCTCAGAAGATCATCAGCTTTGCCGGAAAACCAGCCGACATTTTTCAAACGAAGAAAGGGGTGTCAAGACATAAATATTGTAGAACTACAATGGGTGATTCGTCAAAACTCTTGATCGTTACCACTGAATTGCTTATGTCAGTGTTCCATATTCAAACAAATCAAATTTAAAATTACAAAAATTAAAACAATTAAATACATTAAAATGTTTCTATGTACACAAACAGGCAACGTTTGCAAAAAACGTTCATTCATAACAACATTTTTACTTTGGAAAGTTGTAAATTACAAATTGCTGGTTCGTGCAACAACGTTTGAGACTTCAAACAGGTTTTGCAGATTTAACTGGACCATGATGTTTTGATTCTATCGCTACAATTCCATATTGTTCGGATTATGAAACAAGGAAATCCCTTTCAGCTTTCTGCAATAAATTGAAATATACGAGTTCACGTACATACAGGTAAATTAAACATTCCCTCTGTACCGTAAGTCTAATTAAATGTCATCAATTGGAATTTCTTCTCTCTTTGTCTTGGTTCATTTCCCCCTGTTTGGCATTGTGCCGTACACAGCAGAGATAAAGGTCATATGACAGTCTCTCTAGCCCATCCTTTTAAGTCACGTGATTTCGTTGTTAATTTTGATTCCTTTTTGGAATAAATGTAAGGTTAGTATTTAAAAAAGTACGGACTAATAATTATTATTAAAAGTAAAGCTTTTGATTTACATAAAACATTTAGAATTATGATGTATAAAATATTATGAAAGATTATGCGATTTAGAGATGTATAACTATTTTGGAAAATAATTCAACTTTTGGCACTCCAGACGGTGCCTGTGGTTATTAGGCTTTCCTGTGATCGAATGTATACACGCCTCCTTTCATACATGGAAAGAAAAGTAGTGAATTTTAACATGTTCCATAAATAGGAACATCTCCGAGTGATTCTGAAACTGACGGCATTGTCATATAAGAAAAAAATCGTGTCCATGTTTACAAACAGCGTGAAACGTTATTGTAAGATATCTTACTATTATAAACCGTATCCTTAGGGTCCTTTCCTATTTCTTACAGCTTTGACTGCTTAGTCTCTAGGAGTCACACACCATCCTAGATTTTCCTTAGAAAAACAAGACATTTTTAATATAAAAGAGATTTTATGAGACCGCGTTCTTGTTCAACTATAGCCTTGCGTCTAAAACTTAAAATATGTGTATAACAATTAGGTTTAAGAAATAATTAAATCGTAGTTAAACAAATATATTTTGTAATAATTGGATGAGGTTTAAAATGATACAGTGCCCACACTAGTGAGTAATTAATGTTTTATAAAGAAAGAGACGGTGCAAGTCTTAAAAACCGAAATCTTGCTCTATCTTGCTCTGTAAAATCTTGAAAATTTAAATTTATTGTTCAGTCGATTATGCTATTTACATTTTAAATTAAATAGGCCTAATATTAAATTATATTGTTTACAAATATCCTTGCATTAGTAAAATTTTAAACACCTTCACTTTCTACTTTAGGGACGTCAAAGTAATATGGAAGACGTTTGAAAATGAATTGGACCGTCAACCAATAAGAACCGTTACACCAATAAGATGCTCCCTTTAGAAATAAGTTATTATTTCGTATTAATTTAGAGAATTATTAACTGCACATTAATGATTTACGGATGGGTAATTACAATCGAGCTGTGGAGTCACGTTTGTTTATACATTTTTATATCCTTGAAAATATTCATATTAAAATTTCCCAAACTTTGTTCATCAGTATTATATGAAACAGCGGTTCAGTATATCACTTGAGTACAAAGGGAAACAATTTGAAGATTAATAAATATGACACTGTATTTAAGTACTCTTTATAATGGTCTTTAACAAAAAAGAATGTAAATATAAATTAGCTTCTTATGATTTCCAATGGGTTTGAAAATTCTCTTAACGCAATATAAAGACAGTCTATAATGTTTTATCGCAATCACCTATGAGTTCAAGACTCTCTCATTAAATATAAAGTGTAACCTCATATTATAACGGATTTTTGATAGCATGAATAAAAGAATGCATAAAACTTAAAGTATGACATTGGAAACAGAGTAACTATGGTAAGAAAAAGTCTGTTTACTTTTCAAACCAGATAGTAGGCAATTGTAGTTAACCAATCGTCTCGTGCCAAGGAACAACCAACAAATTTAAGGTTTTTGTTGATTATAACAATCAACAAAGACCTTAGCTTTACCCAGACAATTTTAAACTGTTAGAGCGGTCAATTTTATTGACAAAATTTTGCCACATTTGTTGATCTCCATAAGGTTCAATATCATTTTACAACTGCGAGAGCCAATGAATCGACACCACATTATGAAATAAACGGTCAGAAATATAGACTGGAATTCGCATTTAGTTTCAATTAGATTTCAAATACGCCCTTCCCAAGTCAGAGCAATTTAATTTATAACTATTTCAAAGCGATTAAACTGGTACAGGCATGCGGTAATTGGACAGCTGTATGGTTATAAGCAAGCCCGTGGACGTTGTCACTGCAGGAGCTCTCGCCACACAGCGGTTGTAATGTGATGTCAAGTTCGATCAGTTGACGAGAGAGTTCTGCTATTATATTACGTAGGGCTACAATGTCTCCGGATTAATTAACAATACACTGGGTGGACACCATTATCTTGGTTTAACTGAGCGTGCGGGTCGGATAACCGTAAGGGTGTACGTGGTCAGGGTAAGCTGTGCGGCGAAAGATAGCAAGTCGGGTCCCTTTGTTATACACCCCCTGTGTGTTGCTTAGTAATGAATTTTCTATAAACAGTTTTGACTGTTTATAACAGGTTGATTGTGTATTAACCACGGAGACTGAAAGTTGAAATATTTATAAAAGTCATAAAATCATAAGAGTAATATTAAAAATTTCACTACAATAAAAACTGAAATCTTCATTTCGGACTAAGAATCCGATCTTATCTCGGAATTTAATTTCTACTTTTGCACTCTATACAGGCATAAAGAATTGAAATTGGCATGTTGTCCTCAGATGGCCGATAGAAATAGGAAAAACAACTTAAATCTGTTTTACACAAAAATAATTTTTTCATCTTAGCAGTACTGCATACTGAAGCATGGGAACTGATTTTTCTAATAAACAAATATAATAGCAAATAAACGAATAAAGAAAACTTTCACTGATGCATATGGATAAATACAAAACATATTAAATTTAGGAAAACTTGTGGTACGATTCATAGAAATCTTAGAAATTAAACAAGACACAACACAAGGATTAAATTTTATAAGACAATTGCAATACCCACGTTGATTTATGCAAGTGAGGTCGTGACAAAAATGGAAAGCGGGAAGATTCAGAGTGCTTCAATGCAGTATCTTCAAAATACTTTAAATTGTACATTGCAAGATAGAGTAAGGAATGCGCACATCAAAGCAGAACTCGTAGTAAAGGACATAAATAAGATTACATTAATTTACAGAAGACAATGGTGGGATCATCTGCAAAGGATGACAGAGGATCGATTGCCGAAAGTGGAACTGAACTACAAAGCCATTGGTAGAAGAGACGTGGGTCGACCGAGGATGAGATGTGTGCCGGAACAGGAAGAGGAGGAGAAGAAGAAGAAGAAGAAACAAAACATATTTTTAGTACAATCAGAATACGTATGTTAACAAGAATTTAGAAATGTGTAGAATTAGTATTGTTTCGTTTTATAAATTGTTACTAAACAAATATTAATACTTTCATTTAGTTATTTACAAATTAAAAATCCTAAGTATTTTATAAAAGCAATGGCTCTGAGAAGCGAAAGCTGGAGTCTAAAAGTAACATATTACAGGAATATAGTAAGAATAAAAATCTTGTAAACCGAACTACAAATTTCAAAAATCTGTTTCCAACCATCGATGGTTATATTTTTAAATAGAAGTTTTTGGTCATTTTAAAACTGGTAAACGGAATGTATTACAAAAGGCGCCACAAGGTTTGTGTAACTGATTGCAGAATTTGTAAGTTTTGTGTTACAATCGAACTTGTAGTTTCTGATAGTGAGAAACACACACACTAACAGCGGATTGATCCCGAACAAGCGCAGCAGTAGCTCTAGTTAACCGTGATGTCTGTGACACTTAACCTAACACAAAGCCGATGTCAAAATAAAAGGCACGGAATGTCAATTACACTCGCACTCGTGGCTCAATACACCCTCCATTTTAATTGACCGAACTTTTGACATTTCACTTCTCGTTTCATTGCTGCTTGTTGTTGTTGGCTATTTAGTGATCTGGAAACTGTTTGAACTTGCTGCTATTTATTGCTTTTACAATGACGGGCTTATATGGAAAGCCGGCATACACTGTATATTTATTAGCATCCACAAACTGCTGTAAACGCTATGGACGTAACGAGACCATCTGGATATGTCATTAAAAACGTGGAAGACGGATTTATTTTATTGCATACGCCTATACGTCGCAATTGTTACTGTAAAATAATTACGACTGTTTATTTTGTAGTTGTAACTAGTATTAATTTGTCTTGATTGCGTCCAATAATTATTATGTAATATGTTGATAAATAAACATTTCTCGTTACGTTAAACACTTTCATTGTTTAGGATACACAAATCGAAGAACCCTGCCTCTACATCCTTACTGCATGGTAAAACGCAGATAGTCTTCAGTATATAGATACATTCTACGGAATATTATATACTAGAATGATAGACTATTCAATTATTTATACATGTTACAATAAAAATATTTTTTAAGAGGGAAATGTGTACGTACCATGCACCGTCAAGAGGCTTGTCAGCTGCTCGCCTGGTGCCGCACTCTAATCGACAAAAACTCTCTCAACTGCACCTCGAAACCGCTCATCGCACTACTCATGATTAATAATAATCAGAACTGATACAATACACTTGCTGCTTCTGTCTATCGCTAACTGTCGACTTCCGAAATCCACTCTCGGATAGCTTTTAGTCTATATCTCCGTCCTAGTTCAGCAGTAGCATTATAGTCTCCAATAAAAAATGTTTCACACCGTAAGTGCCACAGGCACATGAGGGTACTGGGAAGTGAGAACGTACGTCAGGTTAACTCGTTTACGACAGCTGCGATAATTTGCCATTTGCCATTTACGGCCCCTCCGTTTCACTGCAGAATGTTTGCTAGGCATTGAAATCCACGTATGCTGCCAACCAGAAAATAATAGTGTTTCTGGTTGCTATCTTTGCGTCTTCAAGTCGTTTGTCGCTGCAGCGTCAGTTTGTTCATTACCTTGGATACCTAATATATCCGGACACTATAAAAAACTAAAACATGAACCTAGGTTGTCTAGAACCTTGGTGGCATAATGCGATTGTTGCAAGGTTATATGTTGCGAGTATATGTTGCGATTATATCCACTGTGCCCAGGTTGCCTAAGGCAGTTAGAAAACTCAGTGAATCTGTAAGGATAACAAATTTCCTGTGACTTCGGTGTTCTCAGTACCAAAGAGCTTGCCACACTGCAAGTGTCCACACTTGGTAGTGTCCATGTGTAGGAGGCACTCTCCACAACAAAAGTGGAGCAAACATCGAGTTACACATCGATAAATTGGTAGCGAATAAAGTACAACCTCCAAAATTGAAGACTTTCAGTTTAAATTGTAAATAACAGACTTTCAGTTCTTATTCTAGCGATGTTCATTCCATTACGACCTTAACTGGGACTGTGGGCTGTGGAAGCCTTCCACCGTGTAATGTTAGTTTCAGGATTGAGATGGTAGTATCAACCAGATCCTATAGATTTCCAGCTCGTTATGTGTGGAATCTGTTACGTGTATACTGGAGGCCATTATCTTCAATGGTTTTAGTAAGCTGGTAGATATTGGTTGCAGAGGCCCAGCGAACAGGATACGCTTGCTTCCAAACACAGAAACGCTTGCTTCCAAACTTAGCCCTGATGTTTGGTGCACACTTCGGTGTATGTCTGGCTAGTAGTGCATCTTTGTTTAACAATAATCAAAAATGGAACCGTGTGTGTTCCAATGAAGGACAATTTCCATGCAGGATGTTAAAGAAGTTGTTCCATTTAACAGATATTACTTTTACTTTAGGTCAACGTTTCTTATTCTCCTGTGCCAGGTCAATAAGTTCGGTGAGGTTGCTGGCGCCAGGAATGAAGGTAAACTCTAAACCCGAACTTATCTTCTGATCAGCGGAGACATTTATTGTTTCCGTTTCTATTTTTAAGAAATTATCCCTTGTGTAATTTGTAGAGCAGGGTGATGAACGGCTGTCCTCTCTTGTCATTCCACCCCCCCCCCCCACCAACTAGAGGTCTGATCTTGCCTTGCCTCCTCTCCAACAATTTTGATCCCACTCTTCTTTCCGGCTGAATTGAGGCTCGTGCAGTAAACCGACTTTATCAGCTGTACTTACGCCTGATACAACTGCACTTTTATTGCCTGTTTAAGGTGTTGAATACACTTCAGCAAAGCATTTCTCGATGAAGCGGGCAACTGTAAGCATTATCTCTTTTATTATAGAGATGCCACTGTAGATGTCTAGTCACAGCTGTGCCTACCTTATGGTTTCGAGGTATCTGATTTTCTTTATTGCCGACACAATAAATTAACCTTTTAATTATGTTAAAAAACTAACCATGCTCTTATAGAGAAGAACTAAGTAAGTTTAATGAAACGTAACATAGGAGAATTTTATCAAAACTCCAGGTCACATATTAGGTAAAAAATTTAAAATTTATTATTATGTTGCTTGATACAGAACATAATTTTATTAAACAAGATTTCAAATTATTAAATTATTTTAAAAAGTTATTTAAAAAGTTATTAGTTTAAAAAGTCATCAAATAAAATCCTTCTACGGACCCACGAATCTACCAGCGAGATATCACAAGTTGGGACACGCCGAGAGAGGTGGACCCAGTTACCGTATATGCGGTACACATGGACCATAAAATGTGAACTTAGTGTTCGATATTACAGCGCTTCAAGTTGATAATACCAGTTACGGCTTATACTAAAATTCGTGTATTGTAGTTTTGGAAAAAAAGCAATCTCGGAAGTCGTTAAAAGTCACAGTTTCTGTAGACATTGCATTACTTCAATTAAATGAGTGCAAATGGGAAACGATTTGGAGTAGAGTTATTCAGGCGAAAGACAGGAGAAGGGACGCTCGCTTGATTATATAGGGAACGGACTAAGTCCTTAATCGTTTACTTGGAGTAAATTAATCCGTCCAGTATAAACCTCTTTGCGGTAGACGTGAAAATTAGATGAGCATTAAGATAAATCGGTGTTTCAGCCAGGTATCTAAACGTGTGGACATTCATATGTACGCATACAACCACTTATATTGGATTCGAATCGAATAATAACTTAATCACAATTCATTTGTTTTAAGATTGAAATAAAAGTGTAAACCGAACAAAATCCAAATACATTTTGTATTACGATTTTCAGGTTGTTTCGTTTCATTACAGTAGGCTTTGTTACAGTGATTTAATAGAAGTAACTGATTACGTTGCTGTGATCTACTCAACGTTGTGTTTTCAATGTAGCACTACACACCGGTACTAGATCATTTTTTATCGTCTAGGAAACCCGAAAACCTTACGCTGAGTCGTAACCAAAGAAGCGTAACACGAAAACAATCTATTCAGATTAAAAATAAAAACAGTAAAATTTAAAAAATTGCTAAGTAAATACATGTTGGGATTTCTGTGTACTTATTTAAGGCATCTATGAAATACCTATGACCAAAATGACCAAATCAAAGTAACATACTTATTGTCGTTTCTACGAAAATTAAGCATTCACTCGGCAAAAAAAAGAGGGGATTTTCAGGTGAATACAGAATGGAATGAAAAACAGGATTAATTTCTTAACCATTTACATCGAACAAATCTTCACAATGCAACTTCATTCCCGCTTGTAGGTATTGTAATGGAAAAATTATGGCAGCATATGTAGTTTTATACTTTTTTGGTTCATATATTTTTAATGTGTGGTAAGATAGTTTTGATAACTTATGAGCTGAGATTTGTGGATTTGGGGAGTCTATTAATACTACACACAGTAGCTACAATTGAATAACGCTTACAATGTTATACATAGTCATAATCTGCTTGGATAAAGTGAACTTGATGTTTGGTATTCCTAACTACTCGGACTACTTGACATTAGCATGACTCGCGTCTGTACGTTAGTGGGATGTACAGATGTGACCGGTAGCGCTTATGTTGTGAAGGGTGTAAAGGATACACAGAGGCGTCAGTTGGAGAATTTGGTTGTCGTTGTTTAATACTTGATAGTGATAGACGCACTGAAATGCGTCGCTCAGTGCAAAGAAATTTGCAGGTCTTTGCAACAAGTTGTAAAGGTCCTCACCTTCTCCCCTTTTAATTAATAATACACTCATCATAAAATACTCACCGCTGCCAGAATTTTACTTACCGTCATGGTCCCCGTAAAACTTACCTTATTAAACTGCCTAGGTCGGCAACATGTTTTTTAGTTATACATGTAAACTTTGAACACTCTAGCCCTTATAAAATCCCGCTATCTGACTGTAATAAAATCTGATGTGATGGAATGTAGGTAATATTTTTGTAGGGTCTTTTTGTAAAATGTAATTAAAAGAAAATGATATTACTGGGGTAGCTCACAATTCTGTACCGTTACAATGTAACGTCAATGTAGGTTTTTCGAAACTACTAAAAAAACTAACTTGACTAAGATATTTATTTATAACAGGAATGAAAAAGGGAAACAGAAGTAAAGAGCGTATATAACATAACTGTTTGTCACTTTATCAGACACTGCATTTAAGTACCTTCTAACTGACGACCGTGATAGAGTAAGGAGAGGAGGGCCGTCATACAGTTACGCAGATAAGAAGTTCTTTCTATCGCAGTCTCTGCCTACAACTAAATGTTCAAGTATCGACATATCCTTATTATTCTGTGCACTTATTACAGACAGTAAGTTAATTTTTACGTAATAAAGATTGGAACATTCAAATAGCACTACTGACCATTTCGCTGCCATGTAATCAGCATGCTTCAGATTCTAAACTAGGACAATACATTGTATTATAATTTAACGATTTTGTGAGTCCGTACAATTAGTGGTTACAATTCTGTGCTACTGAATTTTAATACTCATTTGTTTCATACGTTCCAGCGAGTGGAGCATACATTATTGTTGTGTATTATCAGTTAAGTATTGTTAATATAGTTGTCATTGTTCGTTATCGATTAGGTTTACCACTGCGATCGCAGTGGTGATACCATTTTTAACTCATAGTACAATTATCGCAGCTTTGGTATATACTTTATTACTAAATTTGTATGTTTGTTGTTAATGTAATTCCCGTGTTAAAAGAAAGGATCACATTCAAGTATTCGCGATAGATTAATAAAATATTCATTTCCGATTTTACGATGTACACAAAACCGAAGCCTGTGGAAAAGTATAATATTTAGATGTGACGTAAACAAATTACAGAATAGAATATATAATTTGTAACTCACAATTAGTTTCTTTCCGCAAACATAGTCGACCCATTTAAGTTTCGAAAAGGCGACCGTCGATTCATAAGTATAAAAACCCGGTTTCCCGGTTCATTAACGAATCTTCCGTGGCACGTGAATGTTAGCCACCCTCACCAGATGTTTAGACTGTACCAGTCGATGGTGACTTCATTGGAGTCAACTAAATGGCATATATTTAATTCTGTCTGTTATACTGTCCTGAATCACGAAAGGGAGAAAACATTTCATGAACAATGTCTGTATCATACGGAACGTATACCAAATTTTATATACCGGCATTTAACTTCCAAAGGCAACATTACAGCCTAAGTGTATAAAATCCAGTTAATTCATTATTACCTTCCCAATACGAAATTAAGGAAACCGTTTCCTTTCAAAAATACATAATAAAGAACATATTAATAAAAAAAAACTCTTTAAAAACACTAATATTATATTGCATGTAATAACGATCAATGTGTAATGATAACTATTTGTAAGTACAACCAAGTTTAGCATTCAAATGTGACTGTTTTAATATTCTAACTATAACAGCTCAGGAGCTTGCGTATGTGCTGGTGAGTGAGAGTGCGTAGCTACCCTGTTAAAGGTACTATTCTAACGGAACCAAGAAGCACTCTGCAGCAGTTCTATTTAAGCGTGTCAAGGAATGCATAATATATTTTTCGCGTGCTGTTACAACGCGATAACGCTCCACACAAAATTAATATAAAAACAGAGTAATTCCCCGTAACGTCGTAAAACACATTCCTCGCGTGCGGGGAGAAAGCGTTATTTCCCATTGTTCTGGAAGGCTTTTATACCTTTATTAAATTTTTTGAAATAATAAAGTATAACTAACTATTCTGCCGTGGAAATATCAGCTTTAATATAATTTTTTGGCTATTGCTTTAATCTAACCCGTCCTTAAAACTGAGTATATTGAAATTCACAGTGCGAACTTTGAGCAACATTATTTGGACTCTCAAGAGTACATTTATAACGTAAGTAACTTAACTTTTTCGGTTGGTCGGTTCGGTTTGGTTGAGTGTTATTGATATTTCACTGAGTATGATGGGCAGCAGTCATAAAATGGGCGAAATGTTTGGTGGCATTAATAATATCAATAAAACGTGGTTGTCAACCAATGAATAAGTCCGACCTAGCACTTTAACAAGAGTAAAAATTTGAAATGATAGATTTTCCCGTGTTAACTGTTTGCCCACAACAACAGTATTACGCTACTATTTGAATCCACACCTTATTTCTTAAATATTTATAGTATTAAATAATGTCTTCCATTAGAAATTTAAAAAACACAAGTGTCATCTCAGTATAATTTTTAGTTCAGTTCTTTTCGATTCACAGTACACAGGAATCAATTCGAATCATTTATCGATAATGGCGTGGTAAATCTGCTTGTAAAGTTATAGTCATTATGTATATCGTGTAAATAATATAAAAGAAGGACTGGTTATGACAGCTGATGTTTGATATAATAAATACTTTTTTCTCTTAAGAAGGATTCTAAGCATTCTTAACGATGAGGAGTGATATCTAATTTTATATTCCCACCAAATGTTTTGGATCTCAACAATATTTGTAATAGTTGGTCTAAACTGAGGCTACTGTGGCAGCGTATGCATCCTGAATGTTAAGTAAGTCGTAATGGACGTTCTGAATATTATTAGCTTTTACATTTCTCACGTTTGAGTTCATTCCCCCTGCCATAAGTAAGATTAGGTATATCGTTGTGTTTTTGTGCACGACCGCGGTATTACCAAAAAATTATATAATACGTTATTTAAAACTAACATGTTTTTTTGATGAAAGGCCAGTTGACGAAAATACATTATTTGCCCTTGGATATTGTTATTTCGTGTAAATGAGAAACCGATAACTGGAGAAAGTTACTGTCTCACAGACTAGACATAAATAAAAGTTTCAGGTACAATGTAGAGAAGTAAAGAATATAAATCTGGAGAATTTCGGCCTTTTATACTAATTCGATTTAACTATCCGGAGCATGAATTTAATTAAGGGGGCAAGAACAACATACATCCTTGCAACAGTAAATCTTACTGTGCAAGGAAAACAGCTGTTTATATAAATTGTGACATTAATCGCTGGTTTATTAATTACTTCATATAACCATAGTAACACCGACCAGCCTTTTATTACACAAACAATAATTGTTTACCAGCCTGTTTCATGACGATGTTTCGAAAGCCCATTAACCGAAGCGATCGAATATTGATTCTCGCTTTGCTTCTACTTCAGTCGCGCATATAGTTTTATATAGTTCTACAGTACACTTTTGGTTGTGTACTGTGCACTGTCTACGAAAGGGAAACTATTAATAAAATGAAGTTCCGATGGCCAAGTTCCTTTCTTTTATTATAACTCTCTTTCAATTACTCAAGCAGTTAACAGTTAACTTTGCAGTGTCCTTGTTAACGTCCTTGAGCAAGACATAAACTAAGAATCCATACATATCTAATCAATATGTCTCTTCAGTCTGTCAAATTGACGTACAAGCTATTTGGTACATACTAAGTACATTACACCCTATTGGTTTAAACTTGGTCTTGGTTTAATTCTCTTGTGTCTTCAAATTGTTTATCGCCCATAATTTCTCCGACCTCGGTGTTTAATTTGCTCATGCATATTTGTTTTTTAATTCAGAAAAATGTTTAATTAATTATTATTTTTTACTTAAAGCATGTAGAGGGCTCTGCGGAAGCCCGTATGACACACTCAGCATCAACAGTTGCTTGAAATACTTTGTTCTGAAATATTTCAAAACTTTTATGTCTTTCGTTATTACGTCGGCAAAGTTGCAAGCAATACTTCAATATCGGTTTAATTATTGGATTAATTAATAACTTTTTTTGCTGCTAGTTGACTTCTTTTGTTTGTTATCAATTACGACTGTTTAAATTTTATTCAAAAATTTTCGTTTGTTCTTGATGTGTTTCTTTTTCATTAAAGTAGCCGGGTACCTATCTTGAAACCTTGCTTATTAGTATTTGTTATTAAATTGATACTTAATTCCACATGTTGTATCATTTTCTCCTGTCTGTGAAATGTAAATATACAATTTGCTTCCATTAAAATCTGTATGCCAGTCTTTGCCACTCATGGGTTTGGTTTGGTGTTTTTGAAATACGTTAATCGCTGCTCATATTATTTTTCCAACAACTATTACAGTTGTCTCCTCATACAAATGACGCTGTATAACTTTACATTTATAAAATGTGTGTATTTACTTTGTTTTTCCAAAGCGTAAAATATAGTGTATAAAAAATTATAACATATAGGCCTATAAAGTATTTACAGTGTAAAAAGAATGTAGCCCCTCTTTCAACTTTTAGACTTTCAAAAAAAAAAACCTTTTTTTTTTGAAAGAGGGGCCACTAGTTATTTAAAACTAGGCAAGAGCCTAGGGAAGCCAAAACTGCGCTGGGTCCAGTATGACGGGACTTGCAATTAAACTCGCTTTTAAGCAACAATAACAATTTTATTCACTATTTCAAATAACATGCAAGTATCACTCCCTGTCATTACACTCCTCTGAAAATATGCATATGCACGTATCATCTCATCAAATTATAATGCATGTAAACATCAGCATAATAGTATCTCCCAAATATAAATAAATATAACATCAATCAATATAAATACATAAATACACATAAATAAATAGTTACATAAATACACATAGCGCACACATATCGATATACACACATATATATACTACACACATGTTCACCTGGCAGGCAGCTCATAGACATTTAGCCATGCCGCCGAAGAATACCATCTTCAGTATCAGTGACCTAGATCCCCATCCCAAACTACTGCAAAAGGGAAAAGTGCCCAGCCTCCATAAAAAAACCTTCATAAACCAATCCATTAACCCGTCCGGTTATGACTGCTTGCAACCAATGAAATTATCACAAGAATTCAAAATTTTAGAAACGTTCCCCCAGATAGGACTGTGCCATGGCCAGGTCAACATGGCTGCACGGCCATACGAATGTATAACAGAATTTATGATTGGAAGTAAGAATCAATAGTGTACTCATATTAACAACTGAACTAGTAGTACACTGGCTATGGCAGTAAAAGAACTGAATGAAATTTCACTTATATTGAATTATTACTGAGTTAAGATAATTTTTATAAAATATATATAATACGGTTTATGATTGAACCAATAGTGTGCTCATATTAACAACTGAACTAGTAGTACACTGGCTATGGCAGTAAAAGAACTGAATGAAATTTCACTTATATTGAATTATTACTGAGTTAAGATAATTTTTATAAAATATATATATAATACGGTTTATGATTGAACCAATAGTGTGCTCATATTAACAACTGAACTAGTAGTACACTGGCTATGGCAGTAAAAGAACTGAATGAAATTTCACTTACATTGAATTATTACTGAGTTAAGATAATTTTTATAAAATATATATAATACGGTTTATGATTGAACCAATAGTGTGCTCATATTAACAACTGAACTAGTAGTACACTGGCTATGGCAGAGAAAGAACTGAATGAAATTTCACTTATTCTGAATTATTACTGAATTAAGATAATTTTTATAAAATATATATATAAGGACAATTTTAATTAAAAAAAAACTTTATAACATCAGCCCCTAATAAACATATTTGAGGTGTTCCTACAGAATTGGCTTGGCCATAGGCGAGGCCATTCGCACCACCAGATCCAGCAACCTAAAACATGCTATAGACCTGTTACTAACGGCAACTACGGGTGACGTCCACAGGTTACAGCACCTCCCCAAAGCTTTAAATCAACAAAAAAACGAAACGCATATAGCTATGAATACCCTTAATCAATGCAAGCATAATTCCCCCCCCTTCACCCCGATAAATCAGTAATCTTAAGTCACACACACTATTTACCCTGACAACTACTTGAAAATTTCGCAGCAAAATTCGGTAACGCATGACCCCGTCCGGGCTCACACTTACTCAGGGGGCTTAAGCCTTAGTAAATACACGGACAAAATTTACAAGCACTAATTGTCTCGCTGGACTTGTGTCCCAACAACTTTAACTGGAGATGTTCCAGGAAGAGAATAAGATGTTCTACATTGTAGAGGCCAAAATATATATAAATGGGTTAAATGTCACCTGGTAAAATCCGGCACAAAACCTGATGTATTGTCCATTTCTTCCTCCCGACGGCACAGACGGAAAATCACTCGTGTAATACCATTGGTGGCAGATGTTCGGCCACCCGCTGAAGTGAATCGAGATTCGTCTTAGGTCGGGAACCCGAAGAGTCGCGTAGTCGATTATCTAGTCATGACAGATTTTAGCAGACCCAAAAAAAAAATCATACTGGCGGCCGCCGGAAGAGAGAATGGTTGCTGCGTTGCGTTCGGCTGCCTGGTGAGTACTGTTCAGAGCAGTGACAAGTAAAACGCTGCGTATCACTCCCCATAGAGCGCGCACGGATCGGCAACAAAGCATGCAGATAACAGCGTATACTCCGCTCAAATAATTAATTCACAAACCCCCGCAATGACCGTCACATAATTAACTGGGAAAAATGCCGAGTATTCCAAAACTCGGCACACCCCCACTCCAAAAGGGCAACATGGTTGCCCCAACTGGAACTCAGTGGTACCCTGCAGTGTACCATCCTTATATTCCATACTCGAGTTGGTATCGGTTTTCCCATCAGTCATGGCTCCCAGGAGAACAGAGAAACCTCACAACTGCGTCCATTCCCCATGCGACCCTCTCCGCCCTGCCAACCCCACGGGACCGCCCCAACACGTCACCCTCTCTGGTGACCATCACCTACTCCCACCGGTCCCACTCACATACCCGTTCTAAGACCAAACAAGGTACCTCCCACCTTGGTATATGAGTGACCGTACTACTTCTCGTCCATCTCTTGGACCGACCAGCCACATGCACTAACAAGGCATCTCCATCCTTGCCACATGGCTGGCCCACATCCCTACACAAGGGCGGACGGCCCCGCCAAGCCAGGCAGAGAAGACCGCATCAAGGGCTCGCGAACATTAATCTCAACTCTTACTTTTTCAAAAACAGCGTAACTAGCAGAGGGGGGGTCACTTTTCCACCGACATCGATACAAAATAAATACAATTCTCTCTCTCAACAAAAACACCCGGGAAACAACCGGAGAATGCGGCATGGCACGACCCTACACTTACCAAAAATCGAAATCAAACCACTATGAACAAGGAAACAACAGCACATTATCACTCTCTATCTTACTTTTAAAACAGGGGAAACTGACGACCACGACAATCTCGAGGACCACAATCTACTCACTTCCGGCAAGTCTCTCTAAACTCCTTATTGATGGTTTTTTTTTTTTTTTTTTTTTTTACTAAGGGGAGGGGTAGGAAAATCGGGAAGATGAAATGGGGCAAGGATCATTAAAGGGTCAATAGCTAGGAGTAAGGGTAAGGATCTGGTTCCCTCCGAAAAGGAGAATGACTGGAGAAAACCAAGGCTCGCGTGGGCAGGGGCGCAACCCTGAAGTAGACAACACCACTGGGTGTGTGGTGAACATACCCGCTACCCGTTAACCGCTTCTTCTCACCTTTCTATGGCGAACTTTAGGTACTCATTCCTTTTGGACACCACTCTCAGAGAAATTATATCGTGTTGAGCTGTGCGGATTTGTTTCTTCTGAATCAGAATCAAGGCCACTTACCTCGCTACTTTCACTCCGCTTTGGATTATCCTCATCATCTAACTCCTTTGCTTTTCTTTCTTCCTTTTCTACTTCTTTCTTCTCTTCTACAATTTCCCCTTCTGCCCCTCCATAATCCAAATCAACCTCATGACACTGCACCTCCTCACCATCTTCCAGTTGCTCCTCTGATCCATCTTCAACCGCATCTTCTCCCAGCTCCTCACCGATTTCTGCATCACACTCGTCCCCAGCTCCTTCGCAAACTTCTTCTCCAACTTCTTATCCAATCTCATTGACATCCTCCCTCTCATCAACACGTTCATCATCAACATCATCGCCATCACGTCCACTACCACCATTCGAACACTGCACATCTTCATCATCTAGTTGCTCATCTGTTCCACCTGGAACTTCTATCCGTTCTTCGGAATCCTCAACACTACTTACAGAAGGCGTCTGCACATCTTCACACACTACATCATTCTCACTCACACACTCCACAACGCTGCCACCAAATTTCTCCTCCACTTCTACCTCATCTCCTTCCACCATACTTGCAGCATGGACATCCCCTTGTCCATCCTCAACCTCAGAAACACTTGCAGCCTGGACATCCCCGGGTCCATCCGCAAACTCAAACTCTTCAGTCTCTCTAACACCCACAACTATACTTCCCTGTGCAGCATCTGCAGACCGCTCTTCTGCCTTTTCCTTCGATTCCTCTCCTTCACCACTCTCAGCAACTACAACGTTCTCAACATTTTCCACCCTGGAATCCAGCTGTCCAGGTTCATGTGCAATGACTAAATTAATTTCTACTGGCGATGGTAAAGCTACACCATCAAGTGACTTCTCACATCCCTGCGTAGACGATGATGATGTCACAGGATCGGGATCCCTCACGAACCGAGATGGAGATACCGGAACAAATTCTGCGGCCTCTGGATTCAACCATGACGCCCTCTTTGAGTCCTGTAATTCAGTGTCACCAGACGTTTTCTTGTCGTCTTGTATTAATCCACAGAAGTTATTCCGCTTTTCTTCTTTCTCTTCACCTTCTTCATCCACAACTCTATTAGGCACTGGTACTTCCTCTGGAACCTTTAAAGTTTCCTTACTCTCCAAATAGGAATAACTTGCTACCGGCTCCCTACTTGCCGATGTTTGTTCCTTTACATATTTTCTTCTTCCCCTGTAAATTCATATTACTTCGTTTTCTGTGCTGTAGCTGTTGTTACCGTCCTCTCTCTTGCCACCCCCTTTTAGCCTCCATTACTTCCGGAATATTCAGTTTTTCTGACCGTCTCTTGGGTTCTCCTCCAACCACCATGTTTGTCTTCTTTGGCTCTTCCTAATGAACCACTGGAGTATTGGACATCTTTAGCAGCTCTTCCCCGGGACTCGTCATTCGCCTGGACAGTCCTGGCATGCGCACACCATCGGTCCAGGTCCGCAAAAGAACGTGGAGGCTCTGCGAAAACCAGCCGGGATCTCTCTTGGGGAGTCAGACCTTCTCGTATTACCTGTATGACTTCCGTCTCGGGCAACCCCAGTCTTAATATACGGGCAGCTTTCCTTACATCATGCACGAAGTCCCCCAATGCCTCTCCGTTGGCCTGTAGACGATAGAATAACTTAAACTTCAACTGGTCTTGTCGTCGACGGGGTACGAAGAAGTCCAGCACCTCCGCATGGAACGTGTCGACACTGCAGCCCCGCCGCAGAATGCTGGTGACCAGCCATGCCAATGAACCCCGGCAATACGGGTATATAAGGGACAAGACCTCCTCATCGGACACACCCGGGAAATCTGCCAACTGCAGGACCAGGTCCAAGAAGACCAACAACCTGTCCTCATCTACTCCATCCAAAACCGAAAATTTCTGGAGAACTCCGGAAAGGGGGTGGGGCAGTTTCTGGTAGCATACCCCCGCCAGAATTGCACAATTCAAAACCCACAACAACAAACATAAATTTCCACGAAACACCTAACACACAAACATGACTTACAAAGGAAAATCTTTAGTACTCTCTCTTCCATCAAGAGGACCCCCGGGTTCCCTAGCGCTGCGAAAACCCGATCCACTCCAGAACCAACTCTCCGTCACCCGCCAGACTCAAAGAAGAAAAGACATCAGACACTAACACTAACATACAATCCACAGCACCAAACAACTACCACGACATATAACAATTCAACAAGACATTTATTATGACATCCGCGACTAAGTCGGGTCAATGACAGTACCGACTTCCGGTCAGGCCATACCGCATCCAGTTAACATCTCGCGCTATTACTTCATAACTATTTATATAAGGCAGCCATTCCCCCGGCAATTCCCCCGCGCTCTCCGGTAAGGTCCAATCTCAACAATAATAAAAACCCCAACTAAAACGCATTCCACGTGGCGGCACCAGGTTTACAATTGAAATCCCATAGCATCTACCGATTATTTTCATCTTCAAATATTGCTGATGTTTGATGTTCTTTCCAAACTATTTCCGAGTTTGCAAGCCCCGTCACACCACAGGACCCAAGGGTTCGACCAAAGAATCAACCACGCTCTGCTACCATTTCTAGCCCCCTCTTTCAACTTTTAGACTTTCAAAAAAACCTTTTTTTTTGAAAGAGGGGCCACTAGTTATTTAAAACTAGGCAAAAGCCTAGGGAAGCCAAAACTGCGCTGGGTCCCAGTATGACGGGACTTGCAATTAAACTCGCTTTTAAGCAACAATAACAATTTTATTCACTATTTCAAATAACATGCAAGTATCACTCCCTGTCATTACACTCCTCTGAAAATATGCATATGCACGTATCATCTCATCAATTATAATGCATGTAAACATCAGCATAATAGTATCTCCCAAATATAAATAAATATATCATCAATCAATATAAATACATAAATACACATAATTAAATAGTTACATAAATACACATAGCGCACACATATCGATATACACACATATATATACTACACACATGTTCACCTGGCAGGTAGCTCATAGACATTTAACCATGCCGCCGAAGAATACCATCTTCAGTATCAGTGACCTAGATCCCCATCCCAAACTACTGCAAAAGGGAAAAGTGCCCAGCCTCCATAAAAAAACCTTCATAAACCAATCCATTAACCCGTCCGGTTATGACTGCTTGCAACCAATGAAATTATCACAAGAATTCAAAATTTTAGAAAGGTTCCCCCAGATAGGACTGTGCCATGGCCAGGTCAACATGGCTGCACGGCCGTACGAATGTATAACAGAATTTATGATTGGAAGTAAGAATCAATAGTGTACTCATATTAACAACTGAACTAGTAGTACTCTGGCTATGGCAGTAAAAGAACTGAATGAAATTTCACTTATATTGAATTATTACTGAGTTAAGATAATTTTTATAAAATATATATATAATACGGTTTATGACTGAACCAATAGTGTGCTCATATTAACAACTGAACTAGTAGTACACTGGCTATGGCAGTAAAAGAACTGAATGAAATTTCACTTATATTGAATTATTACTGAGTTAAGATAATTTTTATAAAATATATATAATACGGTTTATGATTGAACAAATAGTGTGCTCATATTAACAACTGAACTAGTAGTACACTGGCTATGGCAGTGAAAGAACTGAATGAAATTTCACTTATTCTGAATTATTACTGAATTAAGATAATTTTTATAAAATATATATATAAGGACAATTTTAATTAAAAAAAAACTTTATAACATCAGCCCCTAATAAACACATTTGAGGTGTTCCTACAGAATTGGCTTGGCCACAGGCGAGGCCATGCGCACCACCAGATCCAGCAACCTAAAACATGCTATAGACCTGTTACTAACGGCAACTACGGGTGACGTCCACAGGTTACAGCACCTCCCTAAAGCTTTAAATCAACAAAAAAACGAAACGAATATAGCTATGAATACCCTTAATCAATGCAAGCATAATTCCCCCCCCTTCCCCCCGATAAATCAGTAATCTTAAGTCACACACACTTTTACCCTTAACGAAATTTTCGCAGCAAAATTCGGTAACGCATGACCCCGTCCGGGCTCACACTTACTCAGGGGGCTTAAGCCTTAGTAAATACACGGACAAAATTTACAAGCACTAATTGTCTCGCTGGACTTGTGTCCCAACAACTTTAACTGGAGATGTTCCAGGAAGAGAATAAGATGTTCTACATTGTAGAGGCCAAAATATATATAAATGGGTTAAATGTCACCTGGTAAAATCCGGCACAAAACCTGATGTATTGTCCATTTCTTCCTCCCGACGGCACAGACGGAGAATCACTCGTGTAATACCATTGGTGGCAGATGTTCGGCCACCCGCTGAAGTGAATCGAGATTCGTCTTAGGTCGGGAACCCGAAGAGTCGCGTAGTCGATTATCTAGTCATGACAGATTTTAGCAGACCCAAAAAAAAATCAAACTGGCGGCCGCCGGAAGAGAGAATGTTTGCTGCGTTGCGTTCGGCTGCCTGGTGAGTACTGTTCAGAGCAGTGACAAGTAAAACGCTGCGTATCACTCCCCATAGAGCGCGCACGGATTGGCAACAAAGCATGCAGGTAACAGCGTATACTCCGCTCAAATAATTAATTCACAAACCCCCGCAATGATCGTCACATAATTAACTGGGAAAAGGGCCGAGTATTCCAAAACTCGGCACAAGAATTATATGGGACGGGCCTATTTATATATTGGTGATTTCAAATTGCTTAACAACTTAACGACGGATAATATGTGCTAATTTCTTGGGTTTTCCTAGTGTACGCTTATTTTTCGTACTTAACGTTCTTTCTATCTCTGTTTGTACTCTTAGTTAATTTATATGAAAACACACTTTATATCTGAGTCCCATTTTAAGTATAAATTGGTGAGCTAATGTTATGTACAGTACACAAAGTAGGGTAAACTAGCTCATCTAACTGAGCTCTGTCAGCTGATATTGCCAGCAGTGCACGGGTCCGACCGTGGGTTTTGAAAATCGATTCACCGTGAGAATATTTTGAACTCCCAACGCTCTCGGCATGAGGCCACCTCAACATCGCATATTATCCAAAAGTACTTGCTTACTGACAAAAGCTACTATACCAAAGAAATGTACATGATATATAATATTAAAATTTGTAAATTCAAATTTGCATCATACAATTCATTTAAAAAAATACTATTTCCAAATGACATAGAGTTGAAAGACAAACAAAGACATTATAGACGCTTGCGTCATAGAAAATCACATGTCAGCAATACAAATAATAATCCTTCTGTGCTTACATATACTGAAGTTATCTTCTAGCGGCAATTTTCATTCTTAGGTTTGCCGACAAACGACGTTTTGTTTTTAATTTTACAGTTAAGGTGATAGTACACTCATGTTTCATAAATATATGCAACTTTATTTCGACGTTTATTGATAAAAATTTAAATATTCTGTTTATTTAATTATAATGTATAAATAGTTTGTTAAAAGTTTGTATTTAACTATAGGCCTACATTTCAGTAAGATTTGTTTTTTACGCTTGTATTTCAGTAAGATTTAATTAGTAGCTTTTGGTTAGAACATAAACAGCGACTAGCATAAGAAATAATTATATATACTATAGTAGACAACACACAACAAAATATACTGCATAAATAATAATAACACATAAAAACTGATTCTACAGGACTGTTAGTAATATACTGACCAAATTAATGGTACTAACACATATTTTAAAAGAGATTATGGGGCCAGAAAGGTACAGAGGGAAAGAAAGCACAACGAAATGATACGGCACGGAAAAAGTGGAAGACTGAGGGAAAGAAAAGGAGAACGAGAGGGAGAGAGGGAAAGAGAGAGACAGAGAATTGATGAAGAGGGGAAATGAGAAACTTTAATATGACCTTTATGTGCGCGCTGTAAGGCAGAAAGCCAAACTGGGGAAATGATACACGGAGAGGGTTGAAATTGCAATCGGTGACAGTTTAATTAGACCTGTGACAAGGTTTCTACAGAGGGCGGATTTCATACAAACCCCCTGCACGTTATTGTCATGTTTCTGTGGACTGTACAGCAACATTATATACCATTCCGTCCTTGTATTCGCCTCCTATGATTTAATACAGAGATGTTTGCAATTGTTCGAGTTTCAAAGAAATTACTACTATTATCTGTTTCTCTTGCATCGTGCTTATTTTTATTGAACTTTATATTAATATATTTTAGAACACAGACTTCAGTTTTTTAAACAACGTTTACAAATTTTGCTTTGTTTAGCAAAATCGTTTTAGGCTAAGCTAAAATTTGTTTAAGTGACAGCCCTCACAAAAATATAAAGCATTTAACTTAATATTCACTAAATATAGAAATGATACATTATTCACTTTTTAACCACAATTGCTCAGAGGAATTCTATAATTACTAAAAGAGAATTCTGATTGCAGTACTGAAAGCTTGACAGGTCGAAATGACAACAAATTGCTAATTTCATTCATTGAAATAATTTAATAATATCTGTTCAAATTATGAACAAGAAATTATTGAAATTTCAGAATTACCATCTTAAAAAAAAACAATGTTGGTAGACTGATCTAACTGAAGTGATATAGTATTATTTCAAAGTTTTTCGAGACCGATAAACTATAAAACTAAAACTTACTTTAACGAATAAAACGTTTACGTGAGAAACATTTTCAGAATAACCTAACATAGCTTAGAATAACTTACTTAATAAATATTTACTTTGTAAAGATTATTTATATACAATTATTTATAAACCAAATAACTAGAGAATATTTTCATATTTTTAGAGTGTATAATAATGGACAGCTACTTTAAAAACAGCCAATTCATCAGCGTCATCTTAATAACTGATAGAAATGTTTTTTCGTACGTAGTACGTTTTTTAAAACCTCTCGTGAATAGATAATTAAAATGAAGAGAAACATTTTCAGAATAACCTAACATAGCTTAGAATAACATACTTAATAAATATTTACTTTGTAAAGATTATTTATATACAATTATTTATAAATCAAATAACTAGACAATATTTTCATATTTTTAGAGTGTACAATAATGGACAGCTACTTTAAAAACAGCCAATTCATCAGCGTCATCTTAATAACTGATAGAAATGTTTTTTCGTACGTAGTACGTTTTTTAAAACCTCTCGTGAATAGATAATTAAAATGTAATACATTACTAATGTGTTAATAATGCTACAGTTAAAAGCAGAAACCCATCTAATTTTTTAATTATTTAATATAAAATAGATTTTCTTACTGTAAGTTAATATTATGCATTACGTATTTATTTAGTTATGTATTTATTTAATGATTTAATTTACTTTATTTTCACATGTAAAATAAATTATAGTAAATTTATTTACTTTACGCGACTTTATACACAATTAATAAAATCATTTTTCTTTCTCAGAGTATATTGGAATTTTAGTAAATAAACGTAAGTCTATACGTCTAAAATACCGCACATATTTAACACCTAGGCTACTTTGTACTTTTCCGTATTCTGTGTTCTGAGTGTTTACAGTAAATATTTATGTAAAACGAATATATTCAGTCCCTAGTAGACTTGTCAAGTGGCAGTATCTAGGGTAATGATAGGTATCTTCCTCGTTTGCTGTCCGGCTCCAGTCTAGCCTTGTACTCTTATACAACTTGCAGGATAAAACACGAAATCTTACGTCATGATACCAGTAAATTTTATTTTGTCAATGACGTTAAACGGAAGGGATATGGTCTTAGTGATTTACTTTAAAAGAACCATATTTGATAGTGCCATGTGGATTGTTTTGCACTGGCACAGATAGAATGTGGATCAAAGTACTATGGTTATATAGCCTTATTAGCAGACGTACTAAATATAGTCTAGACAAAGTATAACAATGAAGTGAACGTGATACATGCTGATAAGTAATAAAAAGGTTGAGAATAAATAATAAAAAATCACATTGTGGTGACAGGAGGTTTAGTGTCGTATGAATAGTCTGTGTAGAATATGGATCAATATTAATTAATCACAAATACTGTCCAGTCAGTAATGTCGTTTCTGCTTACAGTTTTTTCAAAAGCACTCAAATTGAGATGAGTAATTTAAGTCACGCAGTAAGTAACCGTCTCTGTAAACTCGTTGGATATGATTCTTTCATAAATTTATTCTTTACGTCAATGTCTGAACTTATATCTAATTCCGACCTCACATAGCCTAAAATCCGACCATCGCCTCCATAGTCCGATACTCCTCGGTATTTCAGAACTACTTTAGAAATCATACGCCCGTTATTCGTTCCACAATATTCAAAATTTTCTCTCACTAATCCTGTCTATATCAGAAAATATATCAAACTTTTATGATATTATTTCTTTAGCGATTACTAACCCGTCCTTTTATTCTATCACTAGTCATAAGAAAAACTGTTTAACTGTTCACTACCTTCTTCTTATTCTTCACAGCTTAGAATGTTTCTTTTTTCCGGCTCCAAACTGGTCGGACCATCTCTTCTTGGGTCTTCCCTGGTATCTCTTCCTTTTTGGCTGATACAATAAGGTCATCTTGGGGAATCTGTCACTGCCCATTCTGCCAATGTGTTGTTTCAGCTTTCTTTATACATATTGATGATTCAACCGTATACAGCCGTTTACTTCTTCAACTTTCAGTTCCTGTCTTATTTGATTGTTTCTTTTCATGTTTAATTTTGTGTACCCAGCTATGGAACGCCAAAATTTTATTTCTATAGCTTCACTTCTTGATATTTGTCTAGCAGACATTTTCCACGTTTCTGAGCCACAAGTAAGGTAGGAACTGCCAAGGATTTGTATAATTTTATTATAGACAACATTGGTTCTAATTTCCTTTCGATTAAACACATTGACAACTCTTTATATAGAAACGCTGTTAAGGATAGACATCCCTTCTACAAGCGTCACAAATAATACTACTGTCTACTTGAATTTACCATAAAGGTGTTGCGTCTTTCCCTTGTTTTAATGCAGGTAAAGATAAGCTCATCGCCACGAATCCAAAAAAAAAAAATATATATATTATGTCTCATCGATTGCTGCGTTTGGGTTTTTAACGATAAGGACCGGCACTCGGTGGCGTCAGGTTGCACCGACGTTTGTCAACGAGTAACGTAAAACGCCGGCTTTAACGATTACTGTAAAACGTACAGACTGGGGCGGCTTTAATCCCATTAAACGTTTATTGCCTTCAGTAATGTAATGCAAACGTGTAGGCGTGTTTACTGCCTAATATATTATGCAGCGCATATGTAATAAATTTTCGGCTTTATCTTCTATATATAGTGTCCAGTGTTCCTAAATATACGCTTCATGGTCCACACATAACACAACGACGGACTCGTGGATAACATTTCTACCCGTTACTGAGCGCCATCTTCAACTGTTGTTAATGGCAGACGTAGGAAACTAAGCAAGCGCATACAGTTTTAGGGAATCTATTCGTTCTGAAGTCTCTTATTACTTGCGTTTGGAAGTTTGTAAGGCTATTTCTCAAATAGGCCTACGTATGGAGAAAGTATTGTATTAAGTCAACAAAATTTAGGCCTATTTATAATGTTTCAATAATAAATTCTGCTATTTCTCAATTATTCTCTTGTCAAATTAGCTGAGCAGATTCAAGGATATTACTGTTATACGCCCTCTAAGATCCGGATACACTCCGTGATATTTCTAATTATTGAAAACCGATAAAGTCTATTCTAAGTGTTTTTTTTTTTTTTTTTTTTACAAAATGTAAGAGCTAGTCATAGAGCTAGTCTCCTAAAACGTTGGAGATAAATCAGATAAATATCCCCAAAGGCTCCAAGTAGTGGAAATAGACTTATGGAGCGTCCAGGCTTCAGCGTATTAGAAATAAAGATATCAGAAGCAAAATGTGTGTTGAAAAAAATAATTTTAGACACCTCAAATACGAAGTGCCTTGTATGGTACGATCACGTAAAACGGATGATCTTTGGCACAAAATTTGTTGGACCGGGTTCCAACTAGACGACTAAAACGGAGTAGGCTAAGGAGATCCTTGGAGAGAGAAGTATACAAACGGTGAGGTGAAGAAAAGAAAATTGCAACAAGGTGACTGGAATAACAGAAGTATCTGGTGTGCATGATGCGAGGGATTGCAGCAGCTGAAGAAGCCCTGTACAAGGATGGGTGAATAATGAAGGATTAAATCTTTATCTACTCAGAGGTCGCTAGAATTTCACTTTACATATAAAGTGGTGAACTATAAACTAGCACAGTAATTTGATTGGCGACATTAAACTCATTTTATAAATGTAATTACGCTGCAAGCAGATTCAAACCAACATTGCGTATTCAGGCAATGTCAGCAACTAATAAAGTTATTTAAACTTTACTCAATATTGATGCTGTTGGATCTTAACCAGAGGATTTAATTAGTAACAACTATAAAATAAAAGTCAGTTGGATTGTTTAATGAATCGTGTAAAGCACTAGGTGTAGAGTACCGAGACGCTACATTACGTCTTAGTAATGCGATTTTAATGTTGTGTCGGACACAGGTGAAAAACATTACTGAAAGTCAGTTACGTTTTCACACATTAACCTGGATGGTGCTTAGAAAAAACTGGAGATTTATTTTCAATGTACAATTACTGTTGGTTATTAATAGTGTTATACATACGACAATATTTGGTTTTTAGACCTCCAGTGAAGAGATACAATTTTCGTTGCTGTCATTTTAAGCAATACACATTTTATATTATTTACAGCCGTGGATTATTAATGGTTCATTACTAGTGCTTCCATACCACATCATTATGGAAGCCCAAGCGTTTGTGAATGTCAAATGTGTCTTATCTGTAGTAAGATTTAAGCCTCATTGACTCAATAAATAAACATTTAAATTGTTTCAATACTAACAAAAAATGATGGTCTTATCCATCAGAATAATTTTACACCCCGTTGGTTGAGATATCTTCTAACTAAATAGTTACAGCATGCTCTTAGTTAAAAGAATACAAAATACAAACTATAGTGTCTCTATAGTTTGAAATTGAAGTTCTGATAATTTACTATTTCTTGTATTAATGTATTAGATAGAATGTTTGCTACTCTGCCGTACTCTTTCTTGATCACCCCAAGTTTCTTAGACTATCCTATTTATACACTCAGTTTAAAATATAACTTTTTATGGTCATCCGCCTCAGAGTTTCTATTAACTTTTTTTATGTTTTCCTATTTTGCAAAGAATGCTGGACCGTTCCGAATGCCACTATTCCTCAGTAAAGCCGCTTTTTGCACTCTTCATTGTAAAAAGAATTTTTATTTGCTCAGACTGCGTACACCCTGTTTATCCTTTCTTCTGCACCTAAGATTGACTTCCTCATAATATTATTTATTGAGTTAATAGTATATTAAAAATTAATCTACCAATTTTTAATAAAAAAACGTTAATAGAGGACGTTGAACAAGAAAATGTTTCTTATTTTATGCGTGATTCTCATCATTTGACGAGTGGAAATCACAAAAACTATTTTATGGTTTTATTTTTTACTATAATTTACAATGGATTTTCACCAAGTAAAGGCATCAAGCATTAATTATCAGAATAAGTGTTTCAAATGTCGTCCTTCAGCTCTTATGCATTCGTGTCAGCGCGTTTAAACACTAGAACATACACTTTCTCAATAAAGCTTTTTCCTAATATTTAAAATGAACTTATTGTTTAGTCGACAGATTGAGGCGAATTCAGTCCTTTGAATTTGGGAAAATGGCAAATGTCATACAGTGACAGCTTGCTGCTAACATTATGTACGGCCAATGTGAAACAGAGTTGTTTAGTAGCTGTACACTGATGCCCTACACTCCTTCCTTTAGTGATTCCACACCGAACATTATCTCCAGTTACATAAAGTTCCTGCTCCATAATTACATGAGTATCTTCAGCAGACCAAGAAACACATTTTTGAAGTTTACTAGCCCGTTTAGTTTAAAGCATGCTTCATCATACCATGCCACTGAGCTATATTAAAGAGGATCTTTTTTACAACGAATAATAAATCCCTCACAATATTACACCCTCCCGTCAAACATTAGCTTCACCAAGTCTTGAAGTAATCTGGTCGAATACGCTTGAACTCCAATTCTTGTAGAATCTTTTGTAAACCTGTTCTTCGTTTTCCACTCTTATGGTACCTTTCTTTTTAAATTGTGGGATATTTTCTAATATCTCCGAAAAAGTTATTTCTTTCGTAAAGTACAGCTAGTTCTAGGGCTACTTGATCGTGGTGCATCCGCAGCGCTTCAAATTTGTTCTATTTTTGTATTCAGGTTACGCTAATGTTTACGTAAGTTATAAAAAGGTTTGCATAATTTTTTGTGGGCGGCAGCAGTATTCTTATCACGTTTTCACCAACACTGAAGTATAACATTTCGTTCGTTTTTGAGTAACTAAACGCTGGTTTTCTCAACACGTTTGTAGATGTAAAATACACAACTATTGAATTATAATAATTATATTAAATAAAAACTACCAAGAACAAAGTCAAAATTTCCCATCGGTTACAGAACATAATTCTTCGCGAAAGGAGAAAGATTGACTTTTAGTTGACCCTGCATAATCTTATGAAACGTCTTTATAACAATTGGACCAGTTTTATTTTTTAGTTATCTACTAATAATAACATATACTATTGTGTGACCATAATTAACCAATTTATAAGTTTTCATCATAATAGCAAAAAATACATAAGATAATTACAATGATTATCCTGTTATCGTGTTATCACGCTCTTCGATATGAATAATTAATTTTTACAAAAAATTAAACAAGTTAATTTTAAACACTGGATGTGCTTTAATGAAAACAGAACTCTAGTACAGTCACAGAACATTGATAACATATTATTTTAGCACTGTGAAAAACAGTAAACGAAGGTCAAGATTTTATAAAATAATTCTGCGTACACACACACACACGAGTCGCTCGTACTTTAGACGCGTGTTTTCCTCTTTACAACTCGACTTGAACTCACATATTTCTCCGCTTACTTTTTGTGGACGATCATTAGGTCAGATAATGGCTGTAGTGGCGTGCTTCTGGTTTTTGGCCAACAGTCGTTAACCTATATCTGCAGATTATACATAAACAAGGGCGACAGAATTATAGATTTCCTACATAAAGTAACACGTTCGACTGTTTTAACATGTTACATTAAAATATATATTGATATTTTTTCCTTCAAATAACGTAGTAAGGAAACGGTACATATCGATTGTATCCGTATAAAACAGAATAAGGCAGTTACAGTTTAACACAGCTTTTGTTGCAGCTGAAACAATGAAACGGCCCACTTGAAGACATTTTTAGTTTTAAAACGAGTGGTATAGTGTTGACCTGGCCAACTCTTGAGGTGCAAGTGTGTTTGAACAGGAGTGAAAATGTGCAGTGTAGCCGGAGTGCTTGACCTGTCTAACGGCTAACGAAACGTAGGTGGAGTGTCTTGTCCGCTTAACTTGTGTTCTTGACTGTTGACATTTATGAAATAAAAATTAGTTTACTAGTGCTCTGGTCATTCAGAACATACGCGCATGAAACGAGCATTCGAGAGGCCATTAAGTAGTCTATTATTGCCTGTGACAAACTGAAATTATCAATAAACTTGGCGGATCTCCTATCGCACTCTCTACTTTCCCGGTCTGTCTCTTTTTCTCTCTCTTTCTCTCTCACTTCCTATCACACACACACACACACACACACACACACACACACACACACACACACACACACACACACACACAACCTCTCTCTCTCTCTCTCTCTCTCTCTCTCTCTCTCTCTCTCTCTCTCTCTCTCTCTCTCTCTCTCTCTCTCTCTCTCTCTCTTTGTATGAATGTGTGCGCAAGAGGGAGTGTCCGTGTGACTGTTTAGGTGATCATGAAGGTGACAATATTTCTACACAAATAGCGTAAGTCCGGTTTGTTGATGTCCTTATGAATAAATAAATGCGACCGTTTTCCGCATCCTCAGCCGTATATCTGACCTTGTCAAATAGGATACCGTGCAAGATGCGGTTTCTATTTGGAATTACAATCCTGTGTAGACATTACGTAGACCTGCGGGAGTGGGAGATGAAATCGTTAGGCGCAAGATATCAGAGAGGAACACGCCCACACAAACACACACAGTAATCTCTTCAGCTACAGAATAATTTTGTCTTCATTTACCTTACGTAAACAACTGTGAATCTTATCTTTAATTTTGTCGTAAATACATATTTAAAGAACGTGCAGTAGAATTTATGTTACGGACGCCGAATATAAAGGGTTCTTTTACTGAAGTAATTCCCCGATATTTTAAAATTCTACAAAAGCTCATTTTCCTTGAAAACAATTAAATAACTTTAAATGACGTAGTCTTAATCAATTGTTTATTATTCAAATTTTTTTATTTGTATCGACCACCTGAGGACCACATACCAATTTCAATTCTTTATTCCTTGTTTTTTCTTTTTCTCCAATATTATTTCATCTTGTCACTGTCTCTTCTTCCTGTCTTCAGTCTACTTTGAACCTGCGTTTTTCTCTCAACTACCCTGGACTTCTTCTAGTTTTAACACTTCTGCTCGCAAAACTTCACTTTCAATTGCTTCTTCTGCGTTTATATTATTTTTTTCTATGTCCTTTTAGACTTCTTTAATCCAACTTGATGTTGACTTCTTTCCCCACAGATATTTTAATCTGTTTTGTTAACCTTTTGTCGTCCATTCTATATAAACGTCCAAAAAATACTAGTCTTCTTTTCTCACTCTTTTTGTTATATTTTCTATACTTTGATATTGCAACAGAACACAGGATGATAAGCTGTATTAATTACATATGAGCATGAATGACGAACATTGACATGTTTAAATTGGAAATATTCAATTTATTGTCTTTTAGCCGTAAGTTTTGTATTTAGCAATGCTTATACATAAGTTATATCGTATTCGTAGACGTAAGTTATATCAAATTCTTTATAAATATGTGAACGTTTATGTCATGTTGTTTGTGTGTGAAATTGTGCGCGGGTGCGCCTGTGATAAACCTTATTCGCTATACTTTCCGCGGTAATCAACCAATCGACGTGAAACTTTGACAGTGGATGGTTTGTGTAAATAACTACAGTTTTTATGTCCTCTGAGGTTTCCAACAATTTTATAAATATGGTTTTTGTATAGGAAAAAAACTCTGCTTTTAACTCTTATCAATGATAGAGTAATAAAATTCGTAGATAAAAGCAATGCAAGCTTTTGCGGATTTATACAAACTTTTGCATGTCACTCAGATATCTGTTGCTAATATCAACCATGTGTCCTGGGATTGACCAATCGGAAGACACTAATTTCATTAATATTCGTACCCCGTATAGTAAGCATCGGGACAGTCCTTTGATAGCATCTGCCGAGTGAAGTTGTGTCCGTCGTCGAGAGTTTTGCTCGTACGAACATATAGAAATATAAAATTAAATAAAACTTGGAACTCTTTGTGAGCTTTTCGTAAAAGAGCCAAGCGGGGTAACAACCTCAGTAAATCATTAGTAATTTTAAGTGCTGTTCGCGGTAGTCTGCATAGGGAATTATTGAACACATCAAGCTTTCACGGAAGGTGTAAGCTAAATACACAGCTTTTATAATAAATACCCATATTCACCCTGAGATCTGATAAAAATTCGACGGAATTGTCAGTCGACGTACGGAGGAATCGCCGCTGGAGCAACCCGCCGACGAAGAGGGCGCCAGACAAAGAGGACGCCAGGTCGGGAGCGACGCCAAGAAGAGGAGGAACGCACATCCGCAGGACGTATCAGCAAGTGAACGGATATCATCAAACAAGTAAAATCAATCTAAAATCGAACTATATAAACTTTATTCAAATACAAAACGCATGACAATTATGTAAATTAAAATACATCCTAAAAACTATTATTTCTTGTTTATAATAAATAATTTTTCATTACCTTCATTATAGACTCGTTTGTAATTTCTGCACACACACACGCACACACACACACACACACACACACACACACACTATATCCTATGCGAGAATAATAATCTGTATCGTTGCAATATATTTCATCATTACTTCTTAACTTCCAACCTTCTGAAGATTTTTGTGAGCCTAATATTTTCCTAATAATTTGTCTTTCCAATATTATTAGTTTGTCTAAATTATGATTCAATGGTAGACATTCACTTGCACATTGGCAGTCTGGCCTTACTACTGTACTGTAATGCCTTATTTTCGCAGTTTTAGATATTTTAACGTTCCGGGCTACGTTATAAATCCAGGGAACCCGTGATAATTGACGCTAGCCAATTATACAGGCTGCCTACGTTGTAACAAACTGAAAATCAACATAACACTTAGAACAATAATAATTACTCTAATTATAGGACACAAGGGAAGGTAATTTAACTGATTTATGCACTCACTTCAATATGTAACAAGATGACATCTCTTTATTAACAAATGATATATATATAGATCCCATTACATAAAACTTTTCTCATACTGAAATCGTTAAAAGGGGTTTTCTGCCAAACAAACGATCAAACAGATCATGTATTTTACCTCGGATCCGAGTCTCTTTAAATCTAGTAAAGACGTCTGAAATTTACTTTACTTATCAAGAAGGCTACATCGTTACATGAACACCATTTGAAGAATGGTATTATTGAGTTAAGGGATTAAAAGTTATATCTCAAGAGTAATGTTACAAAGTATGATTTTAGAAATTACTGGTTACAGTTTTCTAAAACTTAATGCTTAGAGATTGTCTTTTTAAAAGTCTTTGACATGTATGAAAACTTATATTTTAAATGTACACAATTCTCGGTAGACGAGCTACCGAGTCACCTCTTAGATACGCTTTTTCTGTCCGTGTCCTGGGGCGTGAATCTTCGGTACTCTTTCGCATGGGGTAGTCATCTGGGTAATGTTTCCGGTGAAAGTCCTCTGGGTGTATTAATGAGGAGATGGATGTTATGCTGCGTGAAGTCGTGCTGATCCTCGGCGGTTATGGTAAGTGTTGTGTAGGTGGTAGTCGTCCCTATCTGCAGTTGTGCACGTCACATATTTACTGGCAGCGTAGTACTGGAGTTTGTATCTTCTTTTTACATTAATATCTGAATTACATTACTCGAACAATATTCGAGAGTTCGTTTTTTAATTAACTTGAGACATCACCTTATATACTAATTCTTTTTACATTATCACACTTTCTAACAAATTCCTCACTACATCTTCAATATATAACTAGCTCTCCACGCTTTTAGTGGAAGCTAACACTCAATTAAAAATCAAAAAGAATAACAAAACATTTTATGAAGAGCCCTCGCTTGGAGGTGTTTACAGTCTGAAAGCCGCATCGTTACTCTTGCATTGTTACAACAGGTAGATTGCAACGACGCGGAGTGAGTACTCCGCCATAATATAGTTCCAACTCTTTATTAATAATACATTCTTATAGCATGACAAAATAAACTATCTAGACTTATCTTGTTTACAGGGATTATTATTATTAATACTTGTGACTTTAAATTATTCATTATTTACATTACGAATTACTGATATTTCTAATTTACTGCCAGTTCGGTATGCACGTTGTGTCCGGAATAGACAGGTCAACGCATGATAAATTTACTAAAGGGTTAACTGTATTATTCTTAACTTTTACATTCAGATTTTAATTACTTATTTAGTTAGATTTTCTTAATTTAATTTTCATTACTATTATGAGTTAGTTCAGGGTTATTTGGTTTAATCGTGCGATTTAAAGTACTTACTTACTTTCCGTTTTTTTTTTATATTTTTATTATTAAATAATTTTTTTTTAATTTATTTACCATTTAAATCGTCACATACTCCGCCGCTTAAAATCGACATGGGGGAATTTTAATAAAGAAAATTCGAAAGTGGGGTACTGGGAGTATGCTTGGGGATTACCGCATGAAATATACTTAGTACTCATTTTCTTTTCTTCCGTGAACTTCCCTTTATCTCGTTTCTTAAAGGCTACCTTAATTTTATTACTACTACTACTTTCCCGCAACTTCACAACATCGTGGCCCGACTGATTACATGTTGCATACTCTAACTATATTAGTTAGCTTTCTGCACTTTCTTTAACCCTTGTAAAGAACCCTTTCAGTACGGCGCCGTTGTGACTTTGTTACGTTTCTTATCTCTATCACTTAACACTACTAAGGTAATCTAAAGTCGATCCCATACCCGACCTTAGATCCTTTCTTAACTCTAATTGTTATTCTACTGAGATAAGCGGAATGTCACGAAGGGGAATCTTTATTTACTTTTAACAACCAGCTGTTACAAACTATGCAAGAAGGGACAAACACCTTTACACAATGAGCATTGTATTAAACACAGGGGCGGTTTACTATTGTCTACCTCGGTACCACTTCAGGATTTCATAACAATTGGGTTCGCTTCCTACAATACTAAACACGATTATTTCCTGCACGAACGAGTTTGTCTTAATCTGGTTCGCTGGGGAATTATTTTCAAGCAGGCCACAACCGGGTTTTTACACTAATCAAATATACTTTTATAACACGTTAGTATAATTTAAGATATTATTAAACTTTTTATTTAAAGGACTTATTATTTATTTATTTTTATTTAGGGCACGTTTATTTACTTCGATTAAATTTTACTCAGTTTAAAGGTTTGTTTCGGGGTAAGGGGTTTAGCACTTTACCTAACACAGTAAAATTTATTTTACTACTATATACACTTATTACATAGACAATTTAATTCATGGTTAAAGCATTTGCATTGTTCGTAAGAGAATAACCTCTCTTCTCAGATAAAGACAAAAATTCCACACAGAAGTCAGTGTATTGTCAACGATCAGCTGTTCGCTGGAATGTAGGTCAGACTAGTTTTCTTTGTAAACAATGGCATATTTGTTGTATGTGTGGGAACGCGAGAAATACACTTGGGGTGAGGGATGTTATTGTTCTATATAACAATAGCTGACGGCTATCTTAATCGACCGGTTTCAACTGGCTCCAACACGGGGGTGAGTGCGAGGCAATGATACACGTTTTACACAAGTTACAGCCCGTAATAAGCTGAGTTTAGTTATTAATTATTTTACTTTCTAATTTTAATTTCTGTAATTCTATCTATTTTTTTTTTTTTTTTACTTCTCTCTCTAGTAGCAAAATTAAACTTACGAATTTATTTACACGTAATTAACTTGGTCTAATTTAGTCAATCGTTTACATGTTTCACCGTGACAACAGACATACACCTTACATTCTATGCAGGCATATTCAGGAAACTACAGGTCTTGAATTGTCGCAATATAAACCTGTTAAAGACTGAACAGTTTGACAAGCACTAAGATTCATGTAGGTGCTTGCATAGGTGTAATACAATGATAGTCTGTATTATTTTCGCGTACGTTAAATAAATTATACACAAGTTCGTGCGTAATCTTACACAAAATAACTTCACAATGGTAAATTAATACTGTCGCTATTTTTCTTTCATGCAACTTACCCTTTTGGGGGTGACATGAAATACATTATCTGAGTGCATAGATCAGCAGAGAGTTATCTATTTTTCTTTTACTACGTAACAATTATTTCACACGAAAGCAGAGTGCCGCAATCCTATATGTGACACCCTGTACACGATCAATTCTTTTGTACAAAGCAGAGTGGCGCAACTTTATAACGTTCCGGGCTACGTTATAAATCCATGGAACCCGTCATAATTGACGCTAGCCAATTATACAGGCTGCCTACGTTGTAATAAACTGAAAATCAACATAACACTTAGAACAATAATAATTACTCTAATTATAGGACACAAGGGAAGGTAATTTAACTGATTTATGCACTCACTTCAATATGTAACAAGATGACATCTCTTTATTAACAAATGATATATATATATATATAGATCCCATTACATAAAACTTTTCTCATACTGAAATCGTTAAAAGGGGTTTTCTGCCAAACAAACGATCAAACAGATCATGTATTTTACCTCGGATCCGAGTCTCTTTAAATCTAGTAAAGACGTCTGAAATTTACTTTACTTATCAAGAAGGCTACATCGTTACATGAACACCATTTGAAGAATGGTATTATTGAGTTAAGGGATTAAAAGTTATATCTCAAGAGTAATGTTACAACGTATGAATTTAGAAATTACTGGTTACAGTTTTCTAAAACTTAATGCTTAGAGATTGTCTTTTTAAAAGTCTTTGACATGTATGAAAACTTATATTTTAAATGTACATAATTCTCGGTAGACGAGCTACCGAGTCACCTCTTAGATACGCTTTTTCTGTCCGTGTCCTGGGGCGTGAATCTTCGGTACTCTTTCGCATGGGGTAGTCATCTGGGTAATGTTTCCGGTGAAAGTCCTCTGGGTGTATTAATGAGGAGATGGATGTTATGCTGCGTGAAGTCGTGCTGATCCTCGGCGGTTATGGTAAGTGTTGTGTAGGTGGTAGTCGTCCCTATTTGCAGTTGTGCACGTCACATATTTACTGGCAGCGTAGTACTGGAGTTTGTATCTTCTTTTTACATTAATATCTGAATTACATTACTCGAACAATATTCGAGAGTTCGTTTTTTAATTAACTTGAGACATCACCTTATATACTAATTCTTTTTACATTATCACACTTTCTAACAAATTCCTCACTACATCTTCAATATATAACTAGCTCTCCACGCTTTTAGTGGAAGCTAACACTCAATTAAAAATCAAAAAGAATAACAAAACATTTTATGAAGAACCCTCGGTTGGAGGTGTTTGCAGTCTGAAAGCCGCATCGTTACTCTTGCATTGTTACAACAGGTAGATTGCAACGACGCGGAGTGAGTACTCCGCCATAATATAGTTCCAACTCTTTATTAATAATACATTCTTATAGCATGACAAAATAAACTATCTAGACTTATCTTGTTTACAGGGATTATTATTATTAATACTTGTGACTTTAAATTATTCATTATTTACATTACGAATTACTGATATTTCTAATTTACTGCCGGTTCGGTATGCACGTTGTGTCCGGAATAGACAGGTCAACGCATGATAAATTTACTAAAGGGTTAACTGTATTATTCTTAACTTTTACATTCAGATTTTAATTACTTATTTAGTTAGATTTTCTTAATTTAATTTTCATTACCATTATGAGTTAGTTCAGGGTTATTTGGTTTAATCGTGCGATTTAAAGTACATACTTACTTACTTTCCGTTTTTTTTTATATTTTTATTATTAAATAATTTTTTTTAATTTATTTACCATTTAAATCGTCACAATATGCACTTTTTATTGTAAATATCTAGTTATATCATACGTTCTTTGCATTATATGAATCATTTCTTCTGTAACAGGTTTTTCTAAACCATTCTATTATTCACGTTTATTAATAGGACCGTTAATCGTAGTTCATGTCACAATATATTTGTATAGAAAAATATGTTGAATAAACAATTTCCGAATTAGGCAACAAGCAAAATTAATGTATCTTGAGATAATTGTAAAATCTGTCAACATATTTTTATACAGACAAAAGTATCAAATAAAGATCTATGTACATTTTCTTCAAGTTGCATGTTTCGAGCGAAGTTATAAGAATTCTTTAGTAGAAAATTTACGACGATTCTTATCGCGTAACGAAATTATGACGTAACGTCTCAACTGTGTGTGTCACATTTTAGTGACCGTGGCAGCGTTGGTATTGTCGTTGTGACGATGTTCCGCATTAGGCAGACTCTGATACTCTTACACGATGATGGAAGAAACCCATTGCTAATGTCGGGGGGGCGACCTGTTCGTCTCCCAACAATTTATTTTCCATTTTCCGTGTCAATTTTAGAGAACTTGGTTAATTATTTCAGTCATTATGGTTTCAATACATACATTTTGTACGTAGCTTCCTACTTTTTAGTATTTTATGCATTAAAATAGTATGTCTGTGACCTAAATAACTATTTTAGACTCGGGTTTACAAAAAACGTTTAGGTACGCAAATTACTTTAGAAAATATCATCCTGTGATATGATATGATATGATATGATATGTTTTAGTCAGATTTTTTTTTTTTTAATAAATCGTCACCGAAAATTTTAATAAATCTGATAACAGCATAACACAATTCCCGTTTGTAGAGATTTAAGGCTCGGTAACAGCGGCCTGATACTACGTAATAACTTAACGCGAAGTCATTTTATTGACGCTGTTTTTTAACGAGACAGAGTTATTTCATAGTTTATAAATGGTATATGTGTCTTCCTTGGGACATATAAATGTGATGGCTTTTCATTGACCTGACCCCATATGAGGAACGACTGTTGTAGTCGGTACCGTTGTGGAGCAGGTCAGTAATTTTGAATACCTGGCCTTTACAAACAATGATGTGATGAGGAAGCTGCACAAGAGGCAACATCAGGAGAAGTCTAAATTCAACGAGGAAAGAAGTTCTACACGGTGGTAGCCCTCGCCAAACTTCTTTACAGCTTTACAAATTTGACTTTAACGAATTTCCAGGCTAGTCGTATTCAAGCGGCCGAAATGGGATTTTTCAGGAGCGTCGCACTTCAATATCGCAAAAGAAATATCAATGTACGGCAGGAGATGGGTATTACGAATATTTTCGTGAAGTTACCTGAACGTTACCTTATGGCTACTTGATAGGATTGTCCAGTATCAGGTAAAATGGTTAGAACATCCTAACCGAACTCCCGCAACCCCAAACAACTATGGAATTACAAACTACAAGGACGGACGGAGAGGTGTGGGGCGTCCGAACACCCGTTGGAGTGACTAGGTCTAGTCTATCTCCATTTTTGGTTTAATCCTTGATAAAGATGATGAAACTGATGAAGATAAACATATTATTTTTAATAGTACAATATATTGTAGACAGTGTGTAATCATTTATTGAAAGTTTTGTAGTTCCATTTATTAATTTTCATCAGACGTTTCTTTGATAAACATTGTTGACGTAGTAAAACAAGCTTATTTAGGCCTTTGGATGTAATCAGATTGACAGATGATGATTTATTAAGATATGTAAAACTCAGGAAACACTGCGGACTAAAAACAAATAACACAACACACCAAATATACCAGCAGTACTCCAGACCCTACGTCCTCACAGACGTGGATACTAAGAGAACGGGTAGACAAAGACTTTAGGTAGTCAAAATTTACTTCATACGCAGAAGCTGTAGATTAGGTTAGAAAGGGTTACAAACGATTAAGTGGAAACAGAATGTAAGTAAACAGAAAAATCACACAAAAATTCTGTGTGAATTCTATGCTACTTTGTACTGTAATATGTATAATTTTATTCTGTACGTTATTGTAATGTTTAAATCGTTTCCACACGGAGTGACCAGTTTCTGAGTGGCTGGGTGTCTTAAACGCGGACAACGAAAAAGAAACGTTGGAAACGATAAATTTATTTACAAGATACACAGTAGTGCGGGTACTGACAGATCGTGAATCTTCAAATACAAATAACTTGAACATTATCGCTATAAGGAGAAACACGACATACGAGACAATATGCATTTCACATTGACAAGTTTGTTAATGTGGACCAAGTATAGAGTCGACAGTAATTAGACAAGTGGAATAAGCTGCCAGTAAACAACAGAAACATCGAATTCACTTCATCTAAAGCTGACTGACGGGTGAAATGTAATTTATAAAATTTTACGACCTTGCGTGTCTACGAACTTATTTCATTTAGATGTTTATCAAGTCGTGGATTTAATTTGTCCAAGAATAAATTCCACTTTGTTTCTAGGCAATTATTTCTCCAACTAAACTATTCCGTAAGCTCTGACAAATTAAAGTTTCTTTTACTGAATGCTACGAAAAATTACGTGGACAATGTACTACAAAAATAGTGCAGATGGTGAATATAACTTTACGAGCATATGAACGTGACCGACTATTTTCCTCTCTGGGCACATAAACATTTACATAAATTTAATACGGTCGGGAAAGGTCATATTGTGTAACAGTACAATGCAAATAAAACACAACATAAACTGAGCGAAGTTAACGGGTATTCGAAACATAACATATTCTTGAGTATACAGCAACTGGGAATTCATCTCCTTGAATGGAATGGATGTTTGAATGTCAAGTTTCAGCACAGATGTATCGGGTACATTTTATTCTATGCAAACAATCGATTTAAATCGTTTTAACTCTTACTTGTTTTCTGCAATCTCTTCTTGATGAAGATTTTTTTCTTCCACGTCGCACTCTGAAACTAGAGCAGGTAGTGAATCCACGCGCCGCTTATTGACAGAATCAGCCCAGTACGAGACATGAATGAGTCATAGTTTTGATAAGGTTACACATACCTAGTAAACTGATCCTCTCACAGACAAAAATTAGTAAAAATTAACTTCATACGGAGAAGCGGTAGAGTGCTAAGGTTAGAAAGGGTTCAAACGATTAAGTAGGAAACTGAATGTAAGTAAATAGAAAAGTCACAGAAATTCTATATGAACCATATGCTATATGGTACTATAATATTCCATGATAGTACTGTATGGTCTTCCACGACATAGTCTTATCTGTTTTCGTTAGAACCGATAAATAGTATGTTAATATGCTGGTAGGTGATATGATGTAGAACCGAGTGGGTGGAAGCAACTTTGATGATGATGATGATGATTATATGACAATAACGACGACGACGAAAATTAAGATGATGTTGATTTGTTATACTGTTTCGTAGGAGTAGTTCCAGCCTCTGGTTTAAGACCACGTTGAACAGATAATTTATCTATTCCACATTGTTCTTTAACCCTCCTATTCTGACTTCGTAACATAATTTTGGTGACGAACACGAAAGCGTTTTTAATCGTACTGTTGGTGCTGACTGTGAGACGTAACGATCTATATTAAGTTCGTACGCATGCGTATAGATCGATAAGAAGATATGCGTGAAGAATGATAACCGTCCACGTGTAGTCACAGCTAACGGTATTACAGACCAGACCACAGAGCAGGTAGTGAACGAGCAGACTAGAGGAACGAATTAAATTGTTATTGACGTCACAGATATCAAACTTGGTATAATTCGGAAGCAAGAACCAGGTACATAAACACATTTTAGGAAACCTTAATTAAATACACGTGGATTAACGCTCATACTGACGCAATCACGAAGACACAAGTGCACAACACACGCGTAGAAACACATAATTACCTATTTACGTGTGCACTCTGTATGTGTAAACAGTTCACAGAAAACCTGTCGACCCTGTTTTTTAACGCACACTAAAAAAATGGTGACAAAACTTGAAATATTTCTAATCTTAAACTACCGACTAAAAAGATACGCTTTAAAGCGAAATGGAATAACGTTATTTATAGTTTTATGTTTTTACCTTAAGAAGTTAAACTACTTTTCTTCTTACTATGAGGATCGTTGGTAATTCAGAACTAGAATGTAACTATACAAAAACATCATAGTAGCAGTCCTATAATGACGAGAAACATTACTTTCCGATACAAAAAAGTGCTTATGTGTATTAGAGAATTTCCTCTTGGATAATCAGTGTACAAATTGTTATTCATTTTCTGTATATAGGCGATGCATGTGTGTGGGCGTGTGTGTTAGTTCGCCGCTTCTCAGTAATATGTAACGTGCTGCCAATTTCAGCAATTGGTAGATAGAAGCTTTAGGAGGCTGTCAACTGTCAGAAGGTTAGGCTCAGTTTAACGGCGCTTACAGAAGTTCTTGATTCTGCATAATTGAATTGCAAGACTAGTCGCTATTCGCGTACAAAGTTTATAGTTGACTAACTTGTAGGCAACAGATTGTTACGTGTGAAGATGCTCAACAGTGGGTAACGTTTTAAAACGAATAATCATATAGACAACTTCATTATATTTTTAAGAATGTTTAGTTAAATTAGAAAATAATTTGCCAATAATCAACCAAACGGACTCACATTGTATGTTTAAACCTGAAAATAATGTTTCTCTTGTGCCCTCTAAAGTATTAAAATATTCTTAATACGATTTATATTTCCTCCCGTGTTTTAGTTTAGACTATCAAATCTTTCGTTCTTTAAACAACTCTTTATATCAAGTAACAAAACAGTAGCAATACGTTATAGACAAATTCTCCATCTTTTGCCACTGGTGGGAAATGCACCTCATCAATCTGGCCAACGGCTTTAATCTCGTGCAGCTGAATCCTTAAGAGAGACATGGAACCAGGCCGAAGAAAACTACGAACTCCTCTTTTGCACGCCATATTAAGAAAAGGGGACACGAACCCTAACTTTTAGTGGAGGAACCTGGTGTCCATGGGGCTGCGACCCGGATAAGGCAAACACACCAAGGCCCAAGTCATCCTGCGCAACTTCTGTCTGTTTGCTTCCCGTTCAGATTCGTAAGCGTCTGTTTTAATACCAACTTTTCCCTTGTAAATCTCACTAGTTGTGTCATCTGTACTCATACACAGGCAATGATCAGTTGCTCACTTAGGTCTGTACGGTCAACTTACTGCAGATCTGTCCATAGGCCTTGTATCCTTACAGGAAAACTTTTAAGTCCCTGGATAGTTTCCCTGCATCTTCCCTATGATTTTATACAAAATAGATTTTTCGTACGGTCCATAGCTTGTTATCCTTTTTACTTTAAATATACTTTACACATATCCTAGATTCATCACTGTTTTTGCTAATTTGATTTTCAAAACTATGATTCTCTCTACACACTCCTTCCTTTATTTCCTTCAGCTCAATTATTTCTCTTATTCAGATCTATTTATCAGCACTTGGGATACACATTTTGTCCATTGCATCAATTTATAAATTTATTCACAGTTTCTGCACGTCACTAGATATAAATACAACTGCCAAAACACACATATATGAATGTCTATATGTTTTTATGTACCAGGTAAATAACGTTAAATTATTTAATTCAGAATATACAATAATTCGTCAACAAAATATCCTTCATCGTGTAATTCATGTTCCCAATTGTTTTAAAAGTTTGAATTATATTTACTTTTTATATTTATGATGGTTTATGCTTTGTAACGTTTTAAATTGATTAAAGCTAATTAGCGTGAGACTGTATGCGCCTGTTACAGGTTCTGAAAAGCTATTAGGTGGTTTATCTCGATCAAATAAATGTTTTTTTTTTTTTAATTTTAAGTTTAACGTTTGCGTGAAATATACGGAATTAAAATACGTAATGCAATTCGTCTTTATTCAGTTTTCTGAGATAACCTCCCTTCCGAAAGACGCTGCCTAATTACTCTCGTAATTCCTCGAATAAAGAAAAGATGTAGGTCACACGAGTGCAAGCGTACAAGCTGTATATTTAAATTTTATATTACTTCAAATCTAATATCTTGACATTGGTTAGGTCGAGTGCATAGTCAAATGATTTTAAAATACGTATATATCATAAATAATAGAATTTGAGATCAGACTTGAAAGGATGATCGAATAATTTTGTTTTCAGCATTAGTTAAACTTGTTTAAAATCAATTTTATTTATTGTAAACGAAGGTCGCAATATCAGTCGTATACGCAGTGTTGTAACTAATAAAATTAGCGTTGCAACAGTAACATTAGTGAACGTAGCACACAGTTATCTTCACATTACGTACACAATTACGTACCTACTTAGTCTTTACAATTTCAGTAGTGTAAGTATTATTATTAACGCAGAAACTTCCCGTTATCACATTCTTTTCCTAATGTCATTCAAAGCTTCTTATTCTATAAACTTTTCAATTAACATTTCTTGAATCCACCTCAAAAACAAACGCCGCGCCCTGAGATTGATCGACCACACTCCACTGTAAAACGGACCACGCCCTTGGGCACGTACTAGATTTAGTTACATAAATCGTGTAATGAAAGCCGTAAAGTACAGTGTAAGAAACATCGAGTCACTCATAATAATATCCACTTCAGAACCAAATTAACTTGAAAACATGTAAATGCAAACACAGAAACACACAACTCTCTCTCTCTCTCTCTTTTTATCTATCTATCTATCTGTCTATCTAGCTATCTGTCTGTCTTTATCTCTCTCTCTCTTATTACTTGCATAAATAGTCACATTTATTTACTCACTTTTGTCCTTTGTTTTCCACAAGAGTTGCAATTGTTTTGAGTATAAAAGTGCCAATTATTAACATTCACCTACCCCACGTACCACTGTAGTGTTTATTCAAATTACGTTTCAATAATCTATCCATTTCGCCTTTGCCTCTTTACCAATAGCCTACGTGCTCGGTATTAAGTGCCAATGTTTAATGACTTTTCATGACTATAAAATGTGTTTGCTCTACTGTTTGTTGCCTTCGTCTTCAAAGTAGTTGATAATAAACATGTCTGCCAGGACATACACATTGAGCAAGAAGGCCTACTTCTATCGGAGTAGTTCAAGTGTTACCGTAGAATATGAAAGCCGTTGGGCCAACACTACGATTCAGTTTGCCCTTTATTACCACGGGGTGTTACCCCACGTACTCATTTGCATAGGCTGAGTCCACGTGAAGGCGGAAAAACATACCGTAATTTTATGCTGGGCCTGGAAATGGAAACTCGGATCTTTAGACTATTATACAGGCAACATACTCCCTAACCTACTAAGTTCCTGCCAAGAAAACTTTTACCAAATTATATCCTTACACGTTTCTACACTTTTTATACACGCAATTTATTACATTTTTAATTTTGAATAAAAAATGTTAGTTTATCATGGTCGAGTAAATAATCCCTGAAATAGCATCGCATTACATGGACTATACACAATAATTGTTAAGTATTAATTCTATGAATTTTTTTATGTAGCGTGTTCTGAATAAATTAGTAGAAGCACACAGAAATATAAAGTGTACAGACCCTACGTGTTGTTTACAATTATAGTTTCACTTCTTCAGCAACTATCGCCGTCTGCAAAAATAACAGACAAATTATTACGTTCTCTAGAAGGCAGTGCGTGTCGTGGACACATAAGACTAGCCATTTACCGCCCGGGTGATGTAATGTACTCGTAGCAGTTACCCGGCGATATGACGCAGCGATTACAAAATTTGCACAGTATTACGTGCTGACATCACCGAGTAATTTGCCTGAGTTATTATCTTTGTCTGGAGTGTTAATAACGCCAGTGTAAAACTAAATGGAACAGTAGGCCTACGTTGCAAATAATTGTCGACTTGAAACCTTACGTTTAGAATGATGAAGGCAATAATTTCTATCTATACATTTTTGCACAAAAACATGCAGAAGAGTCTAGTTCAGACTTCTAAAAGCCTATACGAGCGAAAAACGAGCTGGAAGACATTATTGCATCTTGAGTAACACAAATACTCATAGAATTTACATAAATCATTTTATTTGAATTTCGTTTCAAATTGGTAAAAATTCGAAAAATGTTATAAGACATAGTAAATTAAGTAGTTAATGAAAAATTTCCCATCGGATAAAACAGAGTAATTTGAAGCAAGGTATTTAATAAAATTTTAGGATATAGGCCTAATTCTCAATTTTTGTTAATAGCTAAATGATTTAAATAGACTTAATACTAACCAACAAAGTATATCTTTACTAAATTGGGACTGTTTGGAGCATATGAGACTAGTCCACTGGCATCTCTTAGTGAATCCTGGCGTCATTCTGTTCTTGTATCTTATTGCGTCACTACCAAATAATCCGACGCATTTAGTTTACACTCCTTTCAATTAGTTTCTTTCCATCAAGTTTTCTTATTAGCCATTTACTGTCTACTAACGTGTGGCTTATGTCAACGTTTAGAATGTCATGCAGCCGCATACAATTTCCTGAGACGTTATTTTTATTTCGTCAACACTCGTTCATCTATTAGGTCTATTGGTCTAATAAGTCTATTTGAAGGGCATTAATTTTAATACTCGAAGCGTGTGTTATACATATACGTATAATCTATATTTCTCTCAGTATAACAACAATTTAATCAGTACGTACAACAATAGTGCAACCACAGAGAAAAGTCTAGCGGAGATTCGAAACCCGCGAGTCTATGCTACGTCCAACCTTAAAGAATTGCTAAGCAAGCGTTCTCATTTTATCAGTTTTTTCCATTTACTCATCATAAATCAGTATACGATGTGCCCTATGAATCAAAGGGATGGCTCTATTATTTTGTGGTAAATAGTCCTTTTCCAGTGATGGCATCTCATAGGCTTGTATCAGGTCCTTTCAGTGTCTTTGCATTGGGCTACTGCATTGCTGTGGTTTTCCATTCTTTTGTAATTACTTGCGTTTCTTGTTTTGACGACTTACTTTACAAAAGGCACGTGTAGTTCTTCGTATAGGGTGTGGTTTGTACATACGAAAGAGCGCTGGTCAACATACGTAGTATTTTTGACTGGATTATTTGTATGATCGCTACGTTTGAAATGCTGGCGCATCCGCACAAACCTATGCTTTATACCCAGATAGTTTTTATGATTACCTTATAAAGTAGACAACTTAGAGTTCCTTATGTCTGTATGTCGACGTGTCTTGACTGTGTTTTCTCCATGTTCATCTGGTGTGCACGTAGTATCGTTTCTGATGTTTCATGTGTTTGACGGCGTCTCAAAAGACGGACACAATTCAAATCACACATACTATTCGAACATATCGCACCGCACACACACAACATTGATCTTTCAAACGGCGGCGCCGTCACCAAAAACAAGACGGACAGCGCTCCTAGTGGCAGCCTCTGTCGAAGCTTATAATATGCGAAAACTGGTTCAGGCTACGAGGTAAAAATTTTATATTTTAAATTTTATTCTTTTACCAATAAAAACTTTGTGTTCCGAGTCAGTAGTATTATACCATTTAGTTATTCAACGGACACGTCACGGACAACAAAATCCAAGAGTGAAATATTAGTTTAATATCAATGCAACGCTAATTCGTTCTTTCTACAATGATAATTCTGGCCCCGCTATAGATTTGGCGATACTCTTGTATACGATAAAGTTCTTTAAAATACTAGTTTTCCATTTGATGTTACTGAGGGGTCCGGAGTAGCCCTATCATTCGGCGACGCTCGAAAACGTTAGATTGTTGTGTTTCTCCCTATGTAAAAAAAAATGTGGAAATCTATTTTAAAATGTCTGTTCCATATTTTCACTATAGTCGGTGCAGGTTGCAAAAACTGGAATGTATAGTGGATTCTATGTTTCGTTGAATTAGATTAGTAAGGAAATCCACGTTCTGTTTATGTAAACTAGGCCTATATATTTTTTTACCGCTGACAGGATTTAATAAGTATAACAAAGCACCCCTATCGTACTAATTTTTTACGTCTACCTAAAAAAAGTATACCTAGGTACACGTATGCATTTGTATGCATATCTAATGCTGTATTATTTGTGTGTATTTTATTTTTGAGCTTTTTGTATAACTTTTATTGAAATATAAAAATAGATGTTTGATACACGTATATGTTTTAGCACAATATAGAACATAAAAATCTTAATTGATTAGGATGATAATGATTTGAAAGGTGATAGGCTGGCTTCGCTGCTCAGTCAATGTTATATTTCATTTAAATCATAATTCTATAGCTTGTAAACTATATAACTTACATAATTTATGTAGCTTGTAAACTTTTATTTTAATTCCTCTTAAGTGCAAAATCATGCAGTGCTTTCTGTATATGTGTGGTGTCTAACATAACTTTTAAATTTCAGAAATATCAGATTTCTTATTGTATTAAATTTAAAATGCAAGTTCTGGTAGCAAAGATTTTCGTCATGACGATCCTAGCTGCACGTGCTAACTGAACATCATTATTGTTACACCATGTAATGCTATATTTTCAAAGTTGTGATTACTAATGTAGAAAAGCCGCAATCTAACTTTGAATATAACGATAGGGCTGCAAAGAAACAAGAAAACAAGTAGACATCAAAAGGGAATTTTATAAAAAAAAAAAAAAAATAATTGTTATTTCCTAAATTAGTTTCTGCCGCACAAGAAATATAAGAACACATAAAAGAAAACTTATCTTTGCTCTACATAAAAGAAAACTTTCTCCCTTCATTTATTCAACTTTTTAATGAAAAGCAAATAGAAGAGTTAATATTCTCATTTTATTTGCCTGTTACTATGAGAGTCGTGCGCACGTTTATAAGCCCAATAAGCTTGTAGGAAAGTTTTTTTATGTCTATAAAGTGTTTTATCTTCCACCTTTATCATTAAAAACAATTTCAGCCAGCTTAAATTTAGTGGTTTACACAGAGCGTACTTTTCTCAGCAAACGTAAATTAAAAACTGTATTTAAAGGTCAATATTTTAATCTACGCTAACTCATAAATCTGTATAAAACTCTACAGTTGTAAAATTCTATATACAAATTTGTTATTTACTTAGAGTCATCATGGCATCTCCTACCACAAAGTTAAAACATTGAAAAAATATGTTTTAGTACATAAGAAAATGTCGTTAATTAAAATCTCTATAAATACAACATTTCTTCTTTTTTTATTTGTTTATGATTAAGAAAAGCAGGGAGAATTGTTTCAACACATTAGCATCTTCTTCTGATAGTTCTTATCCGTTTCGAATGTTGGATATCATACATAGCTACTATTTTAACTTTCTGTACTTCTGCACGGAATAAGTCAGTTGTATTCATGCCAAACCAGGTCCTTAAATTTCTCAGTCGTGAGATTCTCGGTCGCCCAACTCATCTCTTTGCAAGTACTTTTTCCTGTAGTATGGACTGCAATAAGTAAAATCTCTGTTCATTTCTCATGAGATGTCCCAGATACTGAAGCTTTCTTATCTTCACTGTGTTAATAACTTCCCTTTCTTTCTTCATCTTTCTAAGAACTTCAACATTAGTTATATGTGCTGTCCATGAAATGCTCAGTACTAAAACAACACTGAAGCACAGGTTTTTTGGGTTGTTTAATATAAATGTTTCTTCAGACTGATTACTTTTATAGAATTTTTTAAACGAAGCTGTAATCTTTATTGATGTGGTTAGATTTGTCAAATTACGTAAGCGTGTCAACCAATTAATTATATTTTACTTTATTGCCTTTAAAGCATGTTCAGTTTCAAAGGTACACTTGCTGTTTTATAATGTCGCCTTATCTTTGCCACATTTAACTTAATTCCTAACATCAAAGATAATTTGAGTTCTACGACGTTGT